>JAJQKT010000033.1:0-1316455 GCA_030512225.1 Rauvolfia tetraphylla
CTCTCATTAAACAAGTATTACATATTTCTTACTTGAAACATAACTTAATTAATATCGAGTCAATTGTGTGATAAAGTTTGTAAAGTTGAATTTAAATATGATACTTCTACTATTCTTGATAGTGGTAAAAGCTGTCTTTGGTGCAATTCGAGTTACAAATGTATATGTGCTTTACTACTGTGGACTTGCTTTGTTAATGATGTTAAAAAATGCATTTAGGGAAAATTTGTCTTTGCGTTGTTGGTCAATATCTGTCTAAATTAAATAATTTCTTTGTCGAGCCACTTCTAATTCTATGTTAATGCTTGTTGTACTAGCTGTGAAAAAAAAAGAGCATAAGGCCACTAGATGCTATGTGAAGAGGATAGTAGGAAATAGGATTAAAAACTATCTAGAGACTAAAAGGAATGATCTCTAACCCCATGGACCTAAGAAAATATGGGAACCAAAAGTCACTCCATCTTCTTTGGTGTAGGTACAATACTCCAAGATCAAGTGTCGCTAAGTGGTTTCTTGACAATGATTTCTTGATAGTGGTTGTTCAGGATACGTGAAGGAAAATACCTCACTCATAGGGAGTTGCAAGTTACAAATGAAGGCTTTGTTACCTTGGAGAGATGAATAAAGGAAGAATCCTTTATGTAGGTAATATTGGTAAATGTGATTCTCCTCTCATTAAACAAGTATTACATATTTCTTACTTGAAACATAACTTAATTAATATCGAGTCAATTGTGTGATAAAGTTTGTAAAGTTGAATTTAAATATGATACTTCTACTATTCTTGATAGTGGTAAAAAGCTGTCTTTGGTGCAATTCGAGTTACAAATGTATATGTGCTTTACTACTGTGGACTTGCTTGTTAATGATGTTAAAAATGCATTTAGGGAAAATTTGTCTTTGCGTTGTTGGTCAATATCTGTCTAAATTAAATAATTTCTTTGTCGAGCCACTTACTAATTCTATGTTAATGCTTGTTGTACTAGCTTTGTGAAAAAAAAGAGCATAAGGCCACTAGATGCTATGTGAAGAGGATAGTAGGAAATAGGATTAAAACTATCTAGAGACTAAAAGGAATGATCTCTAACCCCCATGGACCTAAGAAAATATGGGAACCAAAAGTCACTCCATGCTTCTTTGGTGTAGGTACAATACTCAAGATCAGAGTGTCAGCTAAGTGGTTTCTTGACAATGATTTCTTGATAGTGGTTGTTCGGGATACGTGAAGGAAAATACCTCACTCATAGGGAGTTGCAAGTTACAAATGAAGGCTTTGTTACCTTGGAGAGATGAATAAAGGAAGAATCCTTTATGTAGGTAATATTGGTAAATGTGATTCTCCTCTCATTAAACAAGTATTACATATTTCTTACTTGAAACATAACTTAATTAATATCAGTCAATTGTGTGATAAAGTTTGTAAAGTTGAATTTAAATATGATACTTCTACTATTCTTGATAGTGGTAAAAGCTGTCTTTAGTGCAATTCGAGTTACAAATGTATATGTGCTTTACTTTGTGGACTTACTCTGTTAATGATGTTAAAAAATGCATTTAGAGAAAATTTGTCTTTGCGTTGTTGGTCAATATCTGTCTAAATTAAATAATTTCTTTGTCGAGCCACTTCTAATTCTATGTTAATGCTTGTTGTACTAGCTTTGTGAAAAAAAAAGAGCATAAGGCCACTAGATGCTATGTGAAGAGGATAGTAGGAAATAGGATTAAAAACTATCTAGAGACTAAAAGGAATGATCTCTAACCCCCATGGACCTAAGAAAATATGGGAACCAAAGTCACTCCATCTTCTTTGGTGTAGGTACAATACTCCAAGATCAGAGTGTCAGCTAAGTGGTTTCTTGACAATGATTTCTTGATAGTGGTTGTTCGGGGATACGTGAAGGAAAATACCTCACTCATAGGGAGTTGCAAGTTACAAATGAAGGCTTTGTTACCTTGGAGAGATGAATAAAGGAAGAATCCTTTATGTAGGTAATATTGGTAAATGTGATTCTCACTCTCATTAAACAAGTATTACATATTTCTTACTTGAAACATAACTTAATTAATATCGAGTCAATTGTGTGATAAAGTTTGTAAAGTTGAATTTAAATATGATACTTCTACTATTCTTGATAGTGGTAAAAGCTGTCTTTGGTGCAATTCGAGTTACAAATGTATATGTGCTTTACCTTTGTGGACTTACTCGTTAATGATGTTAAAAAATGCATTTAGAAAAATTTGTCTTTGCGTTGTTGGTCAATATCTATCTAAATTAAATAATTTCTTTGTCGAGCCACTTCTAATTCTATGTTAATGCTTGTTGTACTAGCTGTGAAAAAAAAAGAGCATAAGGCCACTAGATGCTATGTGAAGAGGATAGTAGGAAATAGGATTAAAAACTATCTAGAGACTAAAAGGAATGATCTCTAACCCCCATGGACCTAAGAAAATATGGGAACCAAAGTCACTCCATCTTCTTTGGTGTAGGTACAATACTCCAAGATCAGAGTGTACGCTAAGTGGTTTCTTGACAATGATTTCTTGATAGTGGTTGTTCAGGATACGTGAAGGAAAATACCTCACTCATAGGGAGTTGCAAGTTACAAATGAAGGCTTTGTTACCTTGGAGAGATGAATAAAGGAAGAATCCTTTATGTAGGTAATATTGGTAAATGTGATTCTCCTCTCATTAAACAAGTATTACATATTTCTTACTTGAAACATAACTTAATTAATATCAGTCAATTGTGTGATAAAGTTTGTAAAGTTGAATTTAAATATGATACTTCTACTATTCTTGATAGTGGTAAAACTGTCTTTGGTGCAATTCGAGTTACAAATGTATATGTGCTTTACCTTGTGGACTTACTGTTAATGATGTTAAAAATGCATTTAGAGAAAATTTGTCTTTGCGTTGTTGGTCAATATCTGTCTAAATTAAATAATTTCTTTGTCAGAGCCACTTCTAATTCTATGTTAATGCTTGTTGTACTAACTGTGAAAAAAAAGAGCATAAGGCCACTAGATGCTATGTGAAGAGGATAGTAGGAAATAGGATTAAAACTATCTAGAGACTAAAAGGAATGATCTCTAACCCCCATGGACCTAAGAAAATATGGGAACCAAAAGTCACTCCATCTTCTTTGGTGTAGGTACAATACTCCAAGATCGAAAGTGTCAGCTAAGTGGTTTCTTGACAATGATTTCTTGATAGTGGTTGTTCAGGATACGTGAAGGAAAATACCTCACTCATAGGGAGTTGCAAGTTACAAATGAAGGCTTTGTTACCTTGGAGAGATGAATAAAGGAAGAATCCTTTATGTAGGTAATATTGGTAAATGTGATTCCCATCTCATTAAACAAGTATTACATATTTCTTACTTGAAACATAACTTAATTAATATCAGTCAATTGTGTGATAAAGTTTGTAAAGTTGAATTTAAATATGATACTTCTACTATTCTTGATAGTGGTAAAACTGTCTTTGGTGCAATTCGAGTTACAAATGTATATGTGCTTTACCTTTGTGGACTTACTCGTTAATGATGTTAAAAAATGCATTTAGAGAAAATTTGTCTTTGCGTTGTTGGTCAATATCTGTCTAAATTAAATAATTTCTTTGTCGAGCCACTTCTAATTCTATGTTAATGCTTGTTGTACTAAGCTGTGAAAAAAAAGAGCATAAGGCCACTAGATGCTATGTGAAGAGGATAGTAGGAAATAGGATTAAAACTATCTAGAGACTAAAAGGAATGATCTCTAACCCCCCATGGACCTAAGAAAATATGGGAACCAAAAGTCACTCCATCTTCTTTGGTGTAGGTACAATACTCCAAGATCAGAGTGTCAGCTAAGTGGTTTCTTGACAATGATTTCTTGATAGTGGTTGTTCAGGATACGTGAAGGAAAATACCTCACTCATAGGGAGTTGCAAGTTACAAATGAAGGCTTTGTTACCTTGGAGAGATGAATAAAGGAAGAATCCTTTATGTAGGTAATATTGGTAAATGTGATTCTCCTCTCATTAAACAAGTATTACATATTTCTTACTTGAAACATAACTTAATTAATATCAGTCAATTGTGTGATAAAGTTTGTAAAGTTGAATTTAAATATGATACTTCTACTATTCTTGATAGTGGTAAAACTGTCTTTGGTGCAATTCGAGTTACAAATGTATATGTGCTTTACCATTTGTGGACTTACTGTTAATGATGTTAAAAAATGCATTTAGAGAAAATTTGTCTTTGCGTTGTTGGTCAATATCTGTCTAAATTAAATAATTTCTTTGTCGAGCCACTTCTAATTCTATGTTAATGCTTGTTGTACTAAGCTTTGTGAAAAAAAAAGAGCATAAGGCCACTAGATGCTATGTGAAGAGGATAGTAGGAAATAGGATTAAAACTATCTAGAGACTAAAAGGAATGATCTCTAACCCCCCATGGACCTAAGAAAATATGGGAACCAAAAGTCACTCCATCTTCTTTGGTGTAGGTACAATACTCAAGATCAAGTGTCAGCTAAGTGGTTTCTTGACAATGATTTCTTGATAGTGGTTGTTCGGGGATACGTGAAGGAAAATACCTCACTCATAGGGAGTTGCAAGTTACAAATGAAGGCTTTGTTACCTTGGAGAGATGAATAAAGGAAGAATCCTTTATGTAGGTAATATTGGTAAATGTGATTCTCCTCTCATTAAACAAGTATTACATATTTCTTACTTGAAACATAACTTAATTAATATCAGTCAATTGTGTGATAAAGTTTGTAAAGTTGAATTTAAATATGATACTTCTACTATTCTTGATAGTGGTAAAACTGTCTTTGGTGCAATTCGAGTTACAAATGTATATGTGCTTTACCTTTGTGGACTTGCTGTTAATGATGTTAAAAATGCATTTAGAGAAAATTTGTCTTTGCGTTGTTGGTCAATATCTGTCTAAATTAAATAATTTCTTTGTCAGAGCCACTTCTAATTCTATGTTAATGCTTGTTGTACTAACTGTGAAAAAAAAAGAGCATAAGGCCACTAGATGCTATGTGAAGAGGATAGTAGGAAATAGGATTAAAACTATCTAGAGACTAAAAGGAATGATCTCTAACCCCCCATGGACCTAAGAAAATATGGGAACCAAAAGTCACTCCATCTTCTTTGGTGTAGGTACAATACTCCAAGATCAAGTGTCAGCTAAGTGGTTTCTTGACAATGATTTCTTGATAGTGGTTGTTCAGGATACGTGAAGGAAAATACCTCACTCATAGGGAGTTGCAAGTTACAAATGAAGGCTTTGTTACCTTGGAGAGATGAATAAAGGAAGAATCCTTTATGTAGGTAATATTGGTAAATGTGATTCTCCTCTCATTAAACAAGTATTACATATTTCTTACTTGAAACATAACTTAATTAATATCAGTCAATTGTGTGATAAAGTTTGTAAAGTTGAATTTAAATATGATACTTCTACTATTCTTGATAGTGGTAAAACTGTCTTTGGTGCAATTCGAGTTACAAATGTATATGTGCTTTACCACTGTGGACTTGCTTTGTTAATGATGTTAAAAAATGCATTTAGAGAAAATTTGTCTTTGCGTTGTTGGTCAATATCTGTCTAAATTAAATAATTTCTTTGTCGAGCCACTTCTAATTCTATGTTAATGCTTGTTGTACTAAGCTTGTGAAAAAAAAAGAGCATAAGGCCACTAGATGCTATGTGAAGAGGATAGTAGGAAATAGGATTAAAAACTATCTAGAGACTAAAAGGAATGATCTCTAACCCCCCATGGACCTAAGAAAATATGGGAACCAAAAGTCACTCCATCTTCTTTGGTGTAGGTACAATACTCCAAGATCAAGTGTCAGCTAAGTGGTTTCTTGACAATGATTTCTTGATAGTGGTTGTTCGGGATACGTGAAGGAAAATACCTCACTCATAGGGAGTTGCAAGTTACAAATGAAGGCTTTGTTACCTTGGAGAGATGAATAAAGGAAGAATCCTTTATGTAGGTAATATTGGTAAATGTGATTCTCCTCTCATTAAACAAGTATTACATATTTCTTACTTGAAACATAACTTAATTAATATCGAGTCAATTGTGTGATAAAGTTTGTAAAGTTGAATTTAAATATGATACTTCTACTATTCTTGATAGTGGTAAAAGCTGTCTTTGGTGCAATTCGAGTTACAAATGTATATGTGCTTTACCACTGTGGACTTGCTTTGTTAATGATGTTAAAAAATGCATTTAGAGAAAATTTGTCTTTGCGTTGTTGGTCAATATCTGTCTAAATTAAATAATTTCTTTGTCGAGCCACTTCTAATTCTATGTTAATGCTTGTTGTACTAAGCTGTGAAAAAAAAAGAGCATAAGGCCACTAGATGCTATGTGAAGAGGATAGTAGGAAATAGGATTAAAACTATCTAGAGACTAAAAGGAATGATCTCTAACCCCCCATGGACCTAAGAAAATATGGGAACCAAAAGTCACTCCATCTTCTTTGGTGTAGGTACAATACTCCAAGATCAAGTGTCGCTAAGTGGTTTCTTGACAATGATTTCTTGATAGTGGTTGTTCAGGATACGTGAAGGAAAATACCTCACTCATAGGGAGTTGCAAGTTACAAATGAAGGCTTTGTTACCTTGGAGAGATGAATAAAGGAAGAATCCTTTATGTAGGTAATATTGGTAAATGTGATTCTCCTCTCATTAAACAAGTATTACATATTTCTTACTTGAAACATAACTTAATTAATATCAGTCAATTGTGTGATAAAGTTTGTAAAGTTGAATTTAAATATGATACTTCTACTATTCTTGATAGTGGTAAAACTGTCTTTGGTGCAATTCGAGTTACAAATGTATATGTGCTTTACCACTGTGGACTTACTCGTTAATGATGTTAAAAAATGCATTTAGAGAAAATTTGTCTTTGCGTTGTTGGTCAATATCTGTCTAAATTAAATAATTTCTTTGTCGAGCCACTTCTAATTCTATGTTAATGCTTGTTGTACTAAGCTGTGAAAAAAAAAGAGCATAAGGCCACTAGATGCTATGTGAAGAGGATAGTAGGAAATAGGATTAAAAACTATCTAGAGACTAAAAGGAATGATCTCTAACCCCCATGGACCTAAGAAAATATGGGAACCAAAAGTCACTCCATCTTCTTTGGTGTAGGTACAATACTCCAAGATCAAGTGTCGCTAAGTGGTTTCTTGACAATGATTTCTTGATAGTGGTTGTTCAGGATACGTGAAGGAAAATACCTCACTCATAGGGAGTTGCAAGTTACAAATGAAGGCTTTGTTACCTTGGAGAGATGAATAAAGGAAGAATCCTTTATGTAGGTAATATTGGTAAATGTGATTCTCCTCTCATTAAACAAGTATTACATATTTCTTACTTGAAACATAACTTAATTAATATCAGTCAATTGTGTGATAAAGTTTGTAAAGTTGAATTTAAATATGATACTTCTACTATTCTTGATAGTGGTAAAACTGTCTTTGGTGCAATTCGAGTTACAAATGTATATGTGCTTTACACTGTGGACTTACTTTGTTAATGATGTTAAAAAAATGCATTTAGAGAAAATTTGTCTTTGCGTTGTTGGTCAATATCTGTCTAAATTAAATAATTTCTTTGTCGAGCCACTTCTAATTCTATGTTAATGCTTGTTGTACTAGCTTTGTGAAAAAAAAGAGCATAAGGCCACTAGATGCTATGTGAAGAGGATAGTAGGAAATAGGATTAAAAACTATCTAGAGACTAAAAGGAATGATCTCTAACCCCCCATGGACCTAAGAAAATATGGGAACCAAAAGTCACTCCATCTTCTTTGGTGTAGGTACAATACTCCAAGATCAAGTGTCGCTAAGTGGTTTCTTGACAATGATTTCTTGATAGTGGTTGTTCAGGATACGTGAAGGAAAATACCTCACTCATAGGGAGTTGCAAGTTACAAATGAAGGCTTTGTTACCTTGGAGAGATGAATAAAGGAAGAATCCTTTATGTAGGTAATATTGGTAAATGTGATTCTCCTCTCATTAAACAAGTATTACATATTTCTTACTTGAAACATAACTTAATTAATATCGAGTCAATTGTGTGATAAAGTTTGTAAAGTTGAATTTAAATATGATACTTCTACTATTCTTGATAGTGGTAAAAGCTGTCTTTGGTGCAATTCGAGTTGCAAATGTATATGTGCTTTACCCTTTGTGGACTTACTTTGTTAATGATGTTAAAAAAATGCATTTAGAGAAAATTTGTCTTTGCGTTGTTGGTCAATATCTGTCTAAATTAAATAATTTCTTTGTCGAGCCACTTCTAATTCTATGTTAATGCTTGTTGTACTAAGCTTTGTGAAAAAAAAAGAGCATAAGGCCACTAGATGCTATGTGAAGAGGATAGTAGGAAATAGGATTAAAACTATCTAGAGACTAAAAGGAATGATCTCTAACCCTCCCATGGACCTAAGAAAATATGGGAACCAAAAGTCACTCCATCTTCTTTGGTGTAGGTACAATACTCCAAGATCAAGTGTCGCTAAGTGGTTTCTTGACAATGATTTCTTGATAGTGGTTGTTCAGGATACGTGAAGGAAAATACCTCACTCATAGGGAGTTGCAAGTTACAAATGAAGGCTTTGTTACCTTGGAGAGATGAATAAAGGAAGAATCCTTTATGTAGGTAATATTGGTAAATGTGATTCTCCTCTCATTAAACAAGTATTACATATTTCTTACTTGAAACATAACTTAATTAATATCAGTCAATTGTGTGATAAAGTTTGTAAAGTTGAATTTAAATATGATACTTCTACTATTCTTGATAGTGGTAAAACTGTCTTTGGTGCAATTCGAGTTACAAATGTATATGTGCTTTACACTGTGGACTTGCTGTTAATGATGTTAAAAAAATGCATTTAGAGAAAATTTGTCTTTGCGTTGTTGGTCAATATCTGTCTAAATTAAATAATTTCTTTGTCGAGCCACTTCTAATTCTATGTTAATGCTTGTTGTACTAGCTGTGAAAAAAAAAGAGCATAAGGCCACTAGATGCTATGTGAAGAGGATAGTAGGAAATAGGATTAAAACTATCTAGAGACTAAAAGGAATGATCTCTAACCCCCATGGACCTAAGAAAATATGGGAACCAAAAGTCACTCCATCTTCTTTGGTGTAGGTACAATACTCCAAGATCAAGTGTCGCTAAGTGGTTTCTTGACAATGATTTCTTGATAGTGGTTGTTCAGGATACGTGAAGGAAAATACCTCACTCATAGGGAGTTGCAAGTTACAAATGAAGGCTTTGTTACCTTGGAGAGATGAATAAAGGAAGAATCCTTTATGTAGGTAATATTGGTAAATGTGATTCTCCTCTCATTAAACAAGTATTACATATTTCTTACTTGAAACATAACTTAATTAATATCGAGTCAATTGTGTGATAAAGTTTGTAAAGTTGAATTTAAATATGATACTTCTACTATTCTTGATAGTGGTAAAACTGTCTTTGGTGCAATTCGAGTTACAAATGTATATGTGCTTTACACTGTGGACTTGCTGTTAATGATGTTAAAAATGCATTTAGAGAAAATTTGTCTTTGCGTTGTTGGTCAATATCTGTCTAAATTAAATAATTTCTTTGTCGAGCCACTTCTAATTCTATGTTAATGCTTGTTGTACTAAGCTGTGAAAAAAAAAGAGCATAAGGCCACTAGATGCTATGTGAAGAGGATAGTAGGAAATAGGATTAAAACTATCTAGAGACTAAAAGGAATGATCTCTAACCCCCATGGACCTAAGAAAATATGGGAACCAAAAGTCACTCCATCTTCTTTGGTGTAGGTACAATACTCCAAGATCAAGTGTCGCTAAGTGGTTTCTTGACAATGATTTCTTGATAGTGGTTGTTCAGGATACGTGAAGGAAAATACCTCACTCATAGGGAGTTGCAAGTTACAAATGAAGGCTTTGTTACCTTGGAGAGATGAATAAAGGAAGAATCCTTTATGTAGGTAATATTGGTAAATGTGATTCTCCTCTCATTAAACAAGTATTACATATTTCTTACTTGAAACATAACTTAATTAATATCGAGTCAATTGTGTGATAAAGTTTGTAAAGTTGAATTTAAATATGATACTTCTACTATTCTTGATAGTGGTAAAAGCTGTCTTTGGTGCAATTCGAGTTACAAATGTATATGTGCTTTACTACTGTGGACTTCTCTGTTAATGATGTTAAAAAATGCATTTAGAGAAAATTTGTCTTTGCGTTGTTGGTCAATATCTGTCTAAATTAAATAATTTCTTTGTCGAGCCACTTCTAATTCTATGTTAATGCTTGTTGTACTAAGCTGTGAAAAAAAAAGAGCATAAGGCCACTAGATGCTATGTGAAGAGGATAGTAGGAAATAGGATTAAAACTATCTAGAGACTAAAAGGAATGATCTCTAACCCCCATGGACCTAAGAAAATATGGGAACCAAAAGTCACTCCATCTTCTTTGGTGTAGGTACAATACTCCAAGATCAAGTGTCGCTAAGTGGTTTCTTGACAATGATTTCTTGATAGTGGTTGTTCAGGATACGTGAAGGAAAATACCTCACTCATAGGGAGTTGCAAGTTACAAATGAAGGCTTTGTTACCTTGGAGAGATGAATAAAGGAAGAATCCTTTATGTAGGTAATATTGGTAAATGTGATTCTCCTCTCATTAAACAAGTATTACATATTTCTTACTTGAAACATAACTTAATTAATATCGAGTCAATTGTGTGATAAAGTTTGTAAAGTTGAATTTAAATATGATACTTCTACTATTCTTGATAGTGGTAAAAGCTGTCTTTGGTGCAATTCGAGTTACAAATGTATATGTGCTTTACTACTGTGGACTTCTCTGTTAATGATGTTAAAAAATGCATTTAGAGAAAATTTGTCTTTGCGTTGTTGGTCAATATCTGTCTAAATTAAATAATTTCTTTGTCGAGCCACTTCTAATTCTATGTTAATGCTTGTTGTACTAAGCTGTGAAAAAAAAAGAGCATAAGGCCACTAGATGCTATGTGAAGAGGATAGTAGGAAATAGGATTAAAAACTATCTAGAGACTAAAAGGAATGATCTCTAACCCCCATGGACCTAAGAAAATATGGGAACCAAAAGTCACTCCATCTTCTTTGGTGTAGGTACAATACTCCAAGATCAAGTGTCGCTAAGTGGTTTCTTGACAATGATTTCTTGATAGTGGTTGTTCAGGATACGTGAAGGAAAATACCTCACTCATAGGGAGTTGCAAGTTACAAATGAAGGCTTTGTTACCTTGGAGAGATGAATAAAGGAAGAATCCTTTATGTAGGTAATATTGGTAAATGTGATTCTCCTCTCATTAAACAAGTATTACATATTTCTTACTTGAAACATAACTTAATTAATATCGAGTCAATTGTGTGATAAAGTTTGTAAAGTTGAATTTAAATATGATACTTCTACTATTCTTGATAGTGGTAAAAGCTGTCTTTGGTGCAATTCGAGTTACAAATGTATATGTGCTTTACCATGTGGACTTACTTTGTTAATGATGTTAAAAAATGCATTTAGAGAAAATTTGTCTTTGCGTTGTTGGTCAATATCTGTCTAAATTAAATAATTTCTTTGTCGAGCCACTTCTAATTCTATGTTAATGCTTGTTGTACTAAGCTGTGAAAAAAAAAGAGCATAAGGCCACTAGATGCTATGTGAAGAGGATAGTAGGAAATAGGATTAAAACTATCTAGAGACTAAAAGGAATGATCTCTAACCCCCATGGACCTAAGAAAATATGGGAACCAAAAGTCACTCCATCTTCTTTGGTGTAGGTACAATACTCCAAGATCAAGTGTCGCTAAGTGGTTTCTTGACAATGATTTCTTGATAGTGGTTGTTCAGGATACGTGAAGGAAAATACCTCACTCATAGGGAGTTGCAAGTTACAAATGAAGGCTTTGTTACCTTGGAGAGATGAATAAAGGAAGAATCCTTTATGTAGGTAATATTGGTAAATGTGATTCTCCTCTCATTAAACAAGTATTACATATTTCTTACTTGAAACATAACTTAATTAATATCGAGTCAATTGTGTGATAAAGTTTGTAAAGTTGAATTTAAATATGATACTTCTACTATTCTTGATAGTGGTAAAAGCTGTCTTTGGTGCAATTCGAGTTACAAATGTATATGTGCTTTACACTTTGTGGACTTACTTTGTTAATGATGTTAAAAAATGCATTTAGAGAAAATTTGTCTTTGCGTTGTTGGTCAATATCTGTCTAAATTAAATAATTTCTTTGTCGAGCCACTTCTAATTCTATGTTAATGCTTGTTGTACTAAGCTGTGAAAAAAAAAGAGCATAAGGCCACTAGATGCTATGTGAAGAGGATAGTAGGAAATAGGATTAAAAACTATCTAGAGACTAAAAGGAATGATCTCTAACCCCCATGGACCTAAGAAAATATGGGAACCAAAAGTCACTCCATCTTCTTTGGTGTAGGTACAATACTCCAAGATCAAGTGTCGCTAAGTGGTTTCTTGACAATGATTTCTTGATAGTGGTTGTTCAGGATACGTGAAGGAAAATACCTCACTCATAGGGAGTTGCAAGTTACAAATGAAGGCTTTGTTACCTTGGAGAGATGAATAAAGGAAGAATCCTTTATGTAGGTAATATTGGTAAATGTGATTCTCCTCTCATTAAACAAGTATTACATATTTCTTACTTGAAACATAACTTAATTAATATCGAGTCAATTGTGTGATAAAGTTTGTAAAGTTGAATTTAAATATGATACTTCTACTATTCTTGATAGTGGTAAAAGCTGTCTTTGGTGCAATTCGAGTTACAAATGTATATGTGCTTTACCCTTTGTGGACTTACTTTGTTAATGATGTTAAAAAATGCATTTAGAGAAAATTTGTCTTTGCGTTGTTGGTCAATATCTGTCTAAATTAAATAATTTCTTTGTCGAGCCACTTCTAATTCTATGTTAATGCTTGTTGTACTAAGCTGTGAAAAAAAAAGAGCATAAGGCCACTAGATGCTATGTGAAGAGGATAGTAGGAAATAGGATTAAAACTATCTAGAGACTAAAAGGAATGATCTCTAACCCCCATGGACCTAAGAAAATATGGGAACCAAAAGTCACTCCATCTTCTTTGGTGTAGGTACAATACTCCAAGATCAAGTGTCGCTAAGTGGTTTCTTGACAATGATTTCTTGATAGTGGTTGTTCAGGATACGTGAAGGAAAATACCTCACTCATAGGGAGTTGCAAGTTACAAATGAAGGCTTTGTTACCTTGGAGAGATGAATAAAGGAAGAATCCTTTATGTAGGTAATATTGGTAAATGTGATTCTCCTCTCATTAAACAAGTATTACATATTTCTTACTTGAAACATAACTTAATTAATATCAGTCAATTGTGTGATAAAGTTTGTAAAGTTGAATTTAAATATGATACTTCTACTATTCTTGATAGTGGTAAAACTGTCTTTGGTGCAATTCGAGTTACAAATGTATATGTGCTTTACCTTTGTGGACTTCTTTGTTAATGATGTTAAAAAAATGCATTTAGAGAAAATTTGTCTTTGCGTTGTTGGTCAATATCTGTCTAAATTAAATAATTTCTTTGTCGAGCCACTTCTAATTCTATGTTAATGCTTGTTGTACTAAGCTGTGAAAAAAAAAGAGCATAAGGCCACTAGATGCTATGTGAAGAGGATAGTAGGAAATAGGATTAAAACTATCTAGAGACTAAAAGGAATGATCTCTAACCCCCATGGACCTAAGAAAATATGGGAACCAAAAGTCACTCCATCTTCTTTGGTGTAGGTACAATACTCCAAGATCAAGTGTCGCTAAGTGGTTTCTTGACAATGATTTCTTGATAGTGGTTGTTCAGGATACGTGAAGGAAAATACCTCACTCATAGGGAGTTGCAAGTTACAAATGAAGGCTTTGTTACCTTGGAGAGATGAATAAAGGAAGAATCCTTTATGTAGGTAATATTGGTAAATGTGATTCTCCTCTCATTAAACAAGTATTACATATTTCTTACTTGAAACATAACTTAATTAATATCGAGTCAATTGTGTGATAAAGTTTGTAAAGTTGAATTTAAATATGATACTTCTACTATTCTTGATAGTGGTAAAGCTGTCTTTGGTGCAATTCGAGTTGCAAATGTATATGTGCTTTACCACTGTGGACTTACTCGTTAATGATGTTAAAAAAATGCATTTAGAGAAAATTTGTCTTTGCGTTGTTGGTCAATATCTGTCTAAATTAAATAATTTCTTTGTCGAGCCACTTCTAATTCTATGTTAATGCTTGTTGTACTAAGCTGTGAAAAAAAAAGAGCATAAGGCCACTAGATGCTATGTGAAGAGGATAGTAGGAAATAGGATTAAAACTATCTAGAGACTAAAAGGAATGATCTCTAACCCCCATGGACCTAAGAAAATATGGGAACCAAAAGTCACTCCATCTTCTTTGGTGTAGGTACAATACTCCAAGATCAAGTGTCGCTAAGTGGTTTCTTGACAATGATTTCTTGATAGTGGTTGTTCAGGATACGTGAAGGAAAATACCTCACTCATAGGGAGTTGCAAGTTACAAATGAAGGCTTTGTTACCTTGGAGAGATGAATAAAGGAAGAATCCTTTATGTAGGTAATATTGGTAAATGTGATTCTCACTCTCATTAAACAAGTATTACATATTTCTTACTTGAAACATAACTTAATTAATATCAGTCAATTGTGTGATAAAGTTTGTAAAGTTGAATTTAAATATGATACTTCTACTATTCTTGATAGTGGTAAAACTGTCTTTGGTGCAATTCGAGTTACAAATGTATATGTGCTTTACCCTTTGTGGACTTACTTTGTTAATGATGTTAAAAAAATGCATTTAGAGAAAATTTGTCTTTGCGTTGTTGGTCAATATCTGTCTAAATTAAATAATTTCTTTGTCGAGCCACTTCTAATTCTATGTTAATGCTTGTTGTACTAACTGTGAAAAAAAAGAGCATAAGGCCACTAGATGCTATGTGAAGAGGATAGTAGGAAATAGGATTAAAACTATCTAGAGACTAAAAGGAATGATCTCTAACCCCCATGGACCTAAGAAAATATGGGAACCAAAAGTCACTCCATCTTCTTTGGTGTAGGTACAATACTCCAAGATCAAGTGTCGCTAAGTGGTTTCTTGACAATGATTTCTTGATAGTGGTTGTTCAGGATACGTGAAGGAAAATACCTCACTCATAGGGAGTTGCAAGTTACAAATGAAGGCTTTGTTACCTTGGAGAGATGAATAAAGGAAGAATCCTTTATGTAGGTAATATTGGTAAATGTGATTCTCCTCTCATTAAACAAGTATTACATATTTCTTACTTGAAACATAACTTAATTAATATCGAGTCAATTGTGTGATAAAGTTTGTAAAGTTGAATTTAAATATGATACTTCTACTATTCTTGATAGTGGTAAAACTGTCTTTGGTGCAATTCGAGTTACAAATGTATATGTGCTTTACACTGTGGACTTGCTGTTAATGATGTTAAAAATGCATTTAGAGAAAATTTGTCTTTGCGTTGTTGGTCAATATCTGTCTAAATTAAATAATTTCTTTGTCAGAGCCACTTCTAATTCTATGTTAATGCTTGTTGTACTAAGCTGTGAAAAAAAAAGAGCATAAGGCCACTAGATGCTATGTGAAGAGGATAGTAGGAAATAGGATTAAAAACTATCTAGAGACTAAAAGGAATGATCTCTAACCCCCATGGACCTAAGAAAATATGGGAACCAAAAGTCACTCCATCTTCTTTGGTGTAGGTACAATACTCCAAGATCAAGTGTCGCTAAGTGGTTTCTTGACAATGATTTCTTGATAGTGGTTGTTCAGGATACGTGAAGGAAAATACCTCACTCATAGGG
This sequence comes from Rauvolfia tetraphylla, assembly GCA_030512225.1. Lineage (NCBI taxonomy): Eukaryota > Viridiplantae > Streptophyta > Magnoliopsida > Gentianales > Apocynaceae > Rauvolfia > Rauvolfia tetraphylla. Next base: position 15,976 of record JAJQKT010000033.1, read on the forward strand.
AGTTGCAAGTTACAAATGAAGGCTTTGTTACCTTGGAGAGATGAATAAAGGAAGAATCCTTTATGTAGGTAATATTGGTAAATGTGATTCTCCTCTCATTAAACAAGTATTACATATTTCTTACTTGAAACATAACTTAATTAATATCGAGTCAATTGTGTGATAAAGTTTGTAAAGTTGAATTTAAATATGATACTTCTACTATTCTTGATAGTGGTAAAAGCTGTCTTTGGTGCAATTCGAGTTGCAAATGTATATGTGCTTTACCATTTGTGGACTTACTTTCGTTAATGATGTTAAAAAATGCATTTAGAGAAAATTTGTCTTTGCGTTGTTGGTCAATATCTGTCTAAATTAAATAATTTCTTTGTCGAGCCACTTCTAATTCTATGTTAATGCTTGTTGAACTAAGCTGTGAAAAAAAAAGAGCATAAGGCCACTAGATGCTATGTGAAGAGGATAGTAGGAAATAGGATTAAAAACTATCTAGAGACTAAAAGGAATGATCTCTAACCCCCCATGGACCTAAGAAAATATGGGAACCAAAAGTCACTCCATCTTCTTTGGTGTAGGTACAATACTCCAAGATCAAGTGTCGCTAAGTGGTTTCTTGACAATGATTTCTTGATAGTGGTTGTTCGGGATACGTGAAGGAAAATACCTCACTCATAGGGAGTTGCAAGTTACAAATGAAGGCTTTGTTACCTTGGAGAGATGAATAAAGGAAGAATCCTTTATGTAGGTAATATTGGTAAATGTGATTCTCCTCTCATTAAACAAGTATTACATATTTCTTACTTGAAACATAACTTAATTAATATCGAGTCAATTGTGTGATAAAGTTTGTAAAGTTGAATTTAAATATGATACTTCTACTATTCTTGATAGTGGTAAAAGCTGTCTTTGGTGCAATTCGAGTTACAAATGTATATGTGCTTTACCATTTGTGGACTTGCTTTGTTAATGATGTTAAAAAAATGCATTTAGAGAAAATTTGTCTTTGCGTTGTTGGTCAATATCTGTCTAAATTAAATAATTTCTTTGTCGAGCCACTTCTAATTCTATGTTAATGCTTGTTGTACTAAGCTGTGAAAAAAAAAGAGCATAAGGCCACTAGATGCTATGTGAAGAGGATAGTAGGAAATAGGATTAAAAACTATCTAGAGACTAAAAGGAATGATCTCTAACCCCCATGGACCTAAGAAAATATGGGAACCAAAAGTCACTCCATCTTCTTTGGTGTAGGTACAATACTCCAAGATCAAGTGTCGCTAAGTGGTTTCTTGACAATGATTTCTTGATAGTGGTTGTTCAGGATACGTGAAGGAAAATACCTCACTCATAGGGAGTTGCAAGTTACAAATGAAGGCTTTGTTACCTTGGAGAGATGAATAAAGGAAGAATCCTTTATGTAGGTAATATTGGTAAATGTGATTCTCCTCTCATTAAACAAGTATTACATATTTCTTACTTGAAACATAACTTAATTAATATCAGTCAATTGTGTGATAAAGTTTGTAAAGTTGAATTTAAATATGATACTTCTACTATTCTTGATAGTGGTAAAACTGTCTTTGGTGCAATTCGAGTTGCAAATGTATATGTGCTTTACCCTGTGAACTTACTCTTAATGATGTTAAAAATGCATTTAGAGAAAATTTGTCTTTGCGTTGTTGGTCAATATCTGTAAATTAAATAATTTCTTTGTCAGAGCCACTTCTAATTCTATGTTAATGCTTGTTGAACTAAGCTGTGAAAAAAAAAGAGCATAAGGCCACTAGATGCTATGTGAAGAGGATAGTAGGAAATAGGATTAAAAACTATCTAGAGACTAAAAGGAATGATCTCTAACCCCCATGGACCTAAGAAAATATGGGAACCAAAAGTCACTCCATCTTCTTTGGTGTAGGTACAATACTCCAAGATCAAGTGTCGCTAAGTGGTTTCTTGACAATGATTTCTTGATAGTGGTTGTTCAGGATACGTGAAGGAAAATACCTCACTCATAGGGAGTTGCAAGTTACAAATGAAGGCTTTGTTACCTTGGAGAGATGAATAAAGGAAGAATCCTTTATGTAGGTAATATTGGTAAATGTGATTCTCACTCTCATTAAACAAGTATTACATATTTCTTACTTGAAACATAACTTAATTAATATCGAGTCAATTGTGTGATAAAGTTTGTAAAGTTGAATTTAAATATGATACTTCTACTATTCTTGATAGTGGTAAAAGCTGTCTTTCGTTTGCAATTCGAGTTGCAAATGTATATGTGCTTTACACTGTGGACTTACTTTGTTAATGATGTTAAAAAATGCATTTAGAGAAAATTTGTCTTTGCGTTGTTGGTCAATATCTGTCTAAATTAAATAATTTCTTTGTCGAGCCACTTCTAATTCTATGTTAATGCTTGTTGTACTAAGCTGTGAAAAAAAAAGAGCATAAGGCCACTAGATGCTATGTGAAGAGGATAGTAGGAAATAGGATTAAAAACTATCTAGAGACTAAAAGGAATGATCTCTAACCCCTCGTGGACCTAAGAAAATATGGGAACCAAAAGTCACTCCATCTTCTTTGGTGTAGGTACAATACTCCAAGATCAAGTGTCGCTAAGTGGTTTCTTGACAATGATTTCTTGATAGTGGTTGTTCGGGATACGTGAAGGAAAATACCTCACTCATAGGGAGTTGCAAGTTACAAATGAAGGCTTTGTTACCTTGGAGAGATGAATAAAGGAAGAATCCTTTATGTAGGTAATATTGGTAAATGTGATTCTCCTCTCATTAAACAAGTATTACATATTTCTTACTTGAAACATAACTTAATTAATATCGAGTCAATTGTGTGATAAAGTTTGTAAAGTTGAATTTAAATATGATACTTCTACTATTCTTGATAGTGGTAAAAGCTGTCTTTGGTGCAATTCGAGTTGCAAATGTATATGTGCTTTACCACTGTGGACTTACTCGTTAATGATGTTAAAAAATGCATTTAGAGAAAATTTGTCTTTGCGTTGTTGGTCAATATCTGTCTAAATTAAATAATTTCTTTGTCGAGCCACTTCTAATTCTATGTTAATGCTTGTTGTACTAAGCTGTGAAAAAAAAAGAGCATAAGGCCACTAGATGCTATGTGAAGAGGATAGTAGGAAATAGGATTAAAAACTATCTAGAGACTAAAAGGAATGATCTCTAACCCCCATGGACCTAAGAAAATATGGGAACCAAAAGTCACTCCATCTTCTTTGGTGTAGGTACAATACTCCAAGATCAAGTGTCGCTAAGTGGTTTCTTGACAATGATTTCTTGATAGTGGTTGTTCAGGATACGTGAAGGAAAATACCTCACTCATAGGGAGTTGCAAGTTACAAATGAAGGCTTTGTTACCTTGGAGAGATGAATAAAGGAAGAATCCTTTATGTAGGTAATATTGGTAAATGTGATTCTCCTCTCATTAAACAAGTATTACATATTTCTTACTTGAAACATAACTTAATTAATATCAGTCAATTGTGTGATAAAGTTTGTAAAGTTGAATTTAAATATGATACTTCTACTATTCTTGATAGTGGTAAAACTGTCTTTGGTGCAATTCGAGTTGCAAATGTATATGTGCTTTACCCTGTGAACTTACTCTTAATGATGTTAAAAAAGCATTTAGAGAAAATTTGTCTTTGCGTTGTTGGTCAATATCTGTCTAAATTAAATAATTTCTTTGTCGAGCCACTTCTAATTCTATGTTAATGCTTGTTGAACTAAGCTGTGAAAAAAAAAGAGCATAAGGCCACTAGATGCTATGTGAAGAGGATAGTAGGAAATAGGATTAAAAACTATCTAGAGACTAAAAGGAATGATCTCTAACTTCGTGGACCTAAGAAAATATGGGAACCAAAAGTCACTCCATCTTCTTTGGTGTAGGTACAATACTCCAAGATCAAGTGTCGCTAAGTGGTTTCTTGACAATGATTTCTTGATAGTGGTTGTTCGGGATACGTGAAGGAAAATACCTCACTCATAGGGAGTTGCAAGTTACAAATGAAGGCTTTGTTACCTTGGAGAGATGAATAAAGGAAGAATCCTTTATGTAGGTAATATTGGTAAATGTGATTCTCACTCTCATTAAACAAGTATTACATATTTCTTACTTGAAACATAACTTAATTAATATCGAGTCAATTGTGTGATAAAGTTTGTAAAGTTGAATTTAAATATGATACTTCTACTATTCTTGATAGTGGTAAAAGCTGTCTTTGTTGCAATTCGAGTTACAAATGTATATGTGCTTTACACTGTGGACTTACTTTGTTAATGATGTTAAAAAAAAAGCATTTAGAGAAAATTTGTCTTTGCGTTGTTGGTCAATATCTGTCTAAATTAAATAATTTCTTTGTCGAGCCACTTCTAATTCTATGTTAATGCTTGTTGTACTAAGCTGTGAAAAAAAAAGAGCATAAGGCCACTAGATGCTATGTGAAGAGGATAGTAGGAAATAGGATTAAAAACTATCTAGAGACTAAAAGGAATGATCTCTAACCCCCATGGACCTAAGAAAATATGGGAACCCAAAAGTCACTCCATCTTCTTTGGTGTAGGTACAATACTCCAAGATCAAGTGTCGCTAAGTGGTTTCTTGACAATGATTTCTTGATAGTGGTTGTTCAGGATACGTGAAGGAAAATACCTCACTCATAGGGAGTTGCAAGTTACAAATGAAGGCTTTGTTACCTTGGAGAGATGAATAAAGGAAGAATCCTTTATGTAGGTAATATTGGTAAATGTGATTCTCCTCTCATTAAACAAGTATTACATATTTCTTACTTGAAACATAACTTAATTAATATCAGTCAATTGTGTGATAAAGTTTGTAAAGTTGAATTTAAATATGATACTTCTACTATTCTTGATAGTGGTAAAACTGTCTTTGGTGCAATTCGAGTTACAAATGTATATGTGCTTTACACTGTGGACTTGCTGTTAATGATGTTAAAAAAGCATTTAGAGAAAATTTGTCTTTGCGTTGTTGGTCAATATCTGTCTAAATTAAATAATTTCTTTGTCAGAGCCACTTCTAATTCTATGTTAATGCTTGTTGTACTAACTGTGAAAAAAAAGAGCATAAGGCCACTAGATGCTATGTGAAGAGGATAGTAGGAAATAGGATTAAAAATATCTAGAGACTAAAAGGAATGATCTCTAACCCCCATGGACCTAAGAAAATATGGGAACCAAAAGTCACTCCATCTTCTTTGGTGTAGGTACAATACTCCAAGATCAAGTGTCGCTAAGTGGTTTCTTGACAATGATTTCTTGATAGTGGTTGTTCAGGATACGTGAAGGAAAATACCTCACTCATAGGGAGTTGCAAGTTACAAATGAAGGCTTTGTTACCTTGGAGAGATGAATAAAGGAAGAATCCTTTATGTAGGTAATATTGGTAAATGTGATTCCCATCTCATTAAACAAGTATTACATATTTCTTACTTGAAACATAACTTAATTAATATCAGTCAATTGTGTGATAAAGTTTGTAAAGTTGAATTTAAATATGATACTTCTACTATTCTTGATAGTGGTAAAACTGTCTTTGCTGCAATTCGAGTTGCAAATGTATATGTGCTTTACCCTGTGAACTTACTCTTAATGATGTTAAAAAAGCATTTAGAGAAAATTTGTCTTTGCGTTGTTGGTCAATATCTGTAAATTAAATAATTTCTTTGTCAGAGCCACTTCTAATTCTATGTTAATGCTTGTTGAACTAACTGTGAAAAAAAAGAGCATAAGGCCACTAGATGCTATGTGAAGAGGATAGTAGGAAATAGGATTAAAAATATCTAGAGACTAAAAGGAATGATCTCTAACCCCCATGGACCTAAGAAAATATGGGAACCAAAAGTCACTCCATCTTCTTTGGTGTAGGTACAATACTCCAAGATCAAGTGTCGCTAAGTGGTTTCTTGACAATGATTTCTTGATAGTGGTTGTTCAGGATACGTGAAGGAAAATACCTCACTCATAGGGAGTTGCAAGTTACAAATGAAGGCTTTGTTACCTTGGAGAGATGAATAAAGGAAGAATCCTTTATGTAGGTAATATTGGTAAATGTGATTCCCATCTCATTAAACAAGTATTACATATTTCTTACTTGAAACATAACTTAATTAATATCAGTCAATTGTGTGATAAAGTTTGTAAAGTTGAATTTAAATATGATACTTCTACTATTCTTGATAGTGGTAAAACTGTCTTTGGTGCAATTCGAGTTGCAAATGTATATGTGCTTTACCCTGTGAACTTACTCTTAATGATGTTAAAAAAGCATTTAGAGAAAATTTGTCTTTGCGTTGTTGGTCAATATCTGTAAATTAAATAATTTCTTTGTCAGAGCCACTTCTAATTCTATGTTAATGCTTGTTGAACTAACTGTGAAAAAAAAGAGCATAAGGCCACTAGATGCTATGTGAAGAGGATAGTAGGAAATAGGATTAAAAATATCTAGAGACTAAAAGGAATGATCTCTAACCCCCATGGACCTAAGAAAATATGGGAACCAAAAGTCACTCCATCTTCTTTGGTGTAGGTACAATACTCCAAGATCAAGTGTCGCTAAGTGGTTTCTTGACAATGATTTCTTGATAGTGGTTGTTCAGGATACGTGAAGGAAAATACCTCACTCATAGGGAGTTGCAAGTTACAAATGAAGGCTTTGTTACCTTGGAGAGATGAATAAAGGAAGAATCCTTTATGTAGGTAATATTGGTAAATGTGATTCTCCTCTCATTAAACAAGTATTACATATTTCTTACTTGAAACATAACTTAATTAAATATCAGTCAATTGTGTGATAAAGTTTGTAAAGTTGAATTTAAATATGATACTTCTACTATTCTTGATAGTGGTAAAACTGTCTTTGGTGCAATTCGAGTTACAAATGTATATGTGCTTTACACTGTGGACTTGCTGTTAATGATGTTAAAAAAGCATTTAGAGAAAATTTGTCTTTGCGTTGTTGGTCAATATCTGTCTAAATTAAATAATTTCTTTGTCATAGCCACTTCTAATTCTATGTTAATGCTTGTTGTACTAACTGTGAAAAAAAAGAGCATAAGGCCACTAGATGCTATGTGAAGAGGATAGTAGGAAATAGGATTAAAACTATCTAGAGACTAAAAGGAATGATCTCTAACCCCCATGGACCTAAGAAAATATGGGAACCAAAAGTCACTCCATCTTCTTTGGTGTAGGTACAATACTCCAAGATCGAGTGTCGCTAAGTGGTTTCTTGACAATGATTTCTTGATAGTGGTTGTTCAGGATACGTGAAGGAAAATACCTCACTCATAGGGAGTTGCAAGTTACAAATGAAGGCTTTGTTACCTTGGAGAGATGAATAAAGGAAGAATCCTTTATGTAGGTAATATTGGTAAATGATCTTCCCATCTCATTAAACAAGTATTACATATTTCTTACTTGAAACATAACTTAATTAATATCAGTCAATTGTGTGATAAAGTTTGCAAAGTTGATTTTAAATATGATACTTCTACTATTCTTGATAGTGGTAAAACTGTCTTTGCTGCAATTCGAGTTGCAAATGTATATGTGATTTACCTTGTGAACTTACTGATAATGATGTTAAAAAAGCATTTAGAGAAAATTTGTCTTTGCGTTGTTGGTCAATATCTGTCTAAATTAAATAATTTCTTTGTCAGAGCCACTTCTAATTCTATGTTAATGCTTGTAGAACTAACTGTGAAAAAAAAGAGCATAAGGCCACTAGATGCTATGTGAAGAGGATAGTAGGAAATAGGATTAAAACTATCTAGAGACTAAAAGGAATGATCTCTAACCCCCATGGACCTATGAAAATATGGGAACCAAAAGTCACTCCATCTTCTTTGGTGTAGGTACAATACTCCATGATCAAGTGTCGCTAAGTGGTTTCTTGACAATGATTTCTTGATAGTGGTTGTTCAGGATACGTGAAGGAAAATACCTCACTCATAGGGAGTTGCAAGTTACAAATGAAGGCTTTGTTACCTTGGAGAGATGAATAAAGGAAGAATCCTTTATGTAGGTAATATTGGTAAATGTTCTCCTCTCATTAAACAAGTATTACATATTTCTTACTTGAAACATAACTTAATTAAATATCAGTCAATTGTGTGATAAAGTTTGTAATGTTGAATTTAAATATGATACTTCTACTATTCTTGATAGTGGTAAAACTGTCTTTGGTGCAATTCGAGTTACAAATGTATATGTGCTTTACACTGTGGACTTGCTGTTAATGATGTTAAAAAAGCATTTAGAGAAAATTTGTCTTTGCGTTGTTGGTCAATATCTGTCTAAATTAAATAATTTCTTTGTCAGAGCCACTTCTAATTCTATGTTAATGCTTGTTGTACTAACTGTGAAAAAAAAGAGCATAAGGCCACTAGATGCTATGTGAAGAGGATAGTAGGAAATAGGATTAAAAATATCTAGAGACTAAAAGGAATGATCTCTAACCCCCATGGACCTAAGAAAATATGGGAACCAAAAGTCACTCCATCTTCTTTGGTGTAGGTACAATACTCCAAGATCAAGTGTCGCTAAGTGGTTTCTTGACAATGATTTCTTGATAGTGGTTGTTCAGGATACGTGAAGGAAAATACCTCACTCATAGGGAGTTGCAAGTTACAAATGAAGGCTTTGTTACCTTGGAGAGATGAATAAAGGAAGAATCCTTTATGTAGGTAATATTGGTAAATGTTCTTCTCCTCTCATTAAACAAGTATTACATATTTCTTACTTGAAACATAACTTAATTAAATATCAGTCAATTGTGTGATAAAGTTTGTAAAGTTGAATTTAAATATGATACTTCTACTATTCTTGATAGTGGTAAAACTGTCTTTGCTGCAATTCGAGTTACAAATGTATATGTGCTTTACACTGTGGACTTGCTGTTAATGATGTTAAAAAAGCATTTAGAGAAAATTTGTCTTTGCGTTGTTGGTCAATATCTGTCTAAATTAAATAATTTCTTTGTCAGAGCCACTTCTAATTCTATGTTAATGCTTGTTGTACTAACTGTGAAAAAAAAGAGCATAAGGCCACTAGATGCTATGTGAAGAGGATAGTAGGAAATAGGATTAAAACTATCTAGAGACTAAAAGGAATGATCTCTAACCCCCATGGACCTAAGAAAATATGGGAACCAAAAGTCACTCCATCTTCTTTGGTGTAGGTACAATACTCCAAGATCGAGTGTCGCTAAGTGGTTTCTTGACAATGATTTCTTGATAGTGGTTGTTCAGGATACGTGAAGGAAAATACCTCACTCATAGGGAGTTGCAAGTTACAAATGAAGGCTTTGTTACCTTGGAGAGATGAATAAAGGAAGAATCCTTTATGTAGGTAATATTGGTAAATGATCTTCCCATCTCATTAAACAAGTATTACATATTTCTTACTTGAAACATAACTTAATTAATATCAGTCAATTGTGTGATAAAGTTTGCAAAGTTGATTTTAAATATGATACTTCTACTATTCTTGATAGTGGTAAAACTGTCTTTGCTGCAATTCGAATTGCAAATGTATATGTGCTTTACCTTGTGAATTTGTTGCTAATGATGTTAAATGTCTTGTTGTTAATGGTAATGATGGTTATCCGTTGCATAGAAAAGTAGGTCAAGTTAGCATGGATTTATTAAATAAACTCCATTCTTAAGAATTTGTTAGAAGTTTGCAAAAAATTCGTTTAGAGAAAATTTTTCTTTGTCATGCTCATTAATAAGCATCTAAATACAATAATTTCTTTGTTAGAGCCACTTCCACTTTTATGCCTTATGGTTGTTGTGATGATATGTGATGAGGAGAGTAGATAAGGGCCTTAAAACTATCTAGAGAGTAAAAGGAATGATCACTAATCCCCATGGACCCAAGAAAATGTGAGTACCAAAAGTCACTCCATCTCCTTTTGTGCAGGTACAATTCCTCCAAGATCAAGTGTCACTAAGTGGTTTTTTTTATAGTGGTTGTTCAAAACACGTGAAGGGAAACACCTCACACGTAAGGGAGCTACAAGGTACAAATGAAGGCTTTGTTACCTTTCAAGAGAAGAAGAAAGAAAGAATCCTTTATGTTGGTGATATTGGTAAAGGTTATTCCCCTCTCATTAAACAAGTATTACTTATTGATGACTGAAAATATATCCTACTTAATATCAGTCAATTGTGTGATAAAGTTTGCAAAGTTGATTTTAAATATGATACTTCAAATATTCTTGAAAGTGGTAAAACTATCTTTGCTGCAATTCGAGTTGCAAATGTATATGTGCTTTACCCTGTGAACTTACTGTTAATGATGTTAAAAAAGCATTTAGAGAAAATTTGTCTTTGCGTTGTTGGTCAATATCTGTAAATTAAATAATTTCTTTGTCAGAGCCACTTCTAATTCTATGTTAATGCTTGTTGAACTAACTGTGAAAAAAAAGAGCATAAGGCCACTAGATGCTATGTGAAGAGGATAGTAGGAAATAGGATTAAAACTATCTAGAGACTAAAAGGAATGATCTCTAACCCCCATGGACCTAAGAAAATATGGGAACCAAAAGTCACTCCATCTTCTTTGGTGTAGGTACAATACTCTAAGATCAAGTGTCGCTAAGTGGTTTCTTGACAATGATTTCTTGATAGTGGTTGTTCAGGATACGTGAACTAAAATACCTCACTCATAGGGAGTTGCAAGTTACAAATGAAGGCTTTGTTACCTTGGAGAGATGAATAAAGGAAGAATCCTTTATGTAGGTAATATTGGTAAATGTTCTTCTCCTCTCATTAAACAAGTATTACATATTTCTTACTTGAAACATAACTTAATTAATATCAGTCAAATGTGTGACAAAGGTTGAAAAAATGAATTTAACTTTGATACTTGTACGATTCTTGATAGTGAAAGTAGTAAAACTATCTTTGTTACAAATGAAGTTCGAAATGTATATGTGGTTTACCTTGTGAATTTGTTGCTAATGATGTTAAATGTCTTGTTGTTAATGGTAATGATGGTTATCCGTTGCATAGAAAAGTAGGTCAAGTTAGCATGGATTTATTAAATAAACTCCATTCTTAAGAATTTGTTAGAAGTTTGCAAAAAATTCATTTAGAGAAAATTTTTCTTTGTCATGCTCATTAATAAGCATCTAAATACAATAATTTCTTTGTTAGAGCCACTTCCACTTTTATGCCTTATGGTTGTTGTGATGATATGTGATGAGGAGAGTAGATAAGGGCCTTAAAACTATCTAGAGAGTAAAAGGAATGATCACTAATCCCCATGGACCCAAGAAAATGTGAGTACCAAAAGTCACTCCATCTCCTTTTGTGCAGGTACAATTCCTCCAAGATCAAGTGTCACTAAGTGGTTTTTTTTATAGTGGTTGTTCAAAACACGTGAAGGGAAACACCTCACACGTAAGGGAGCTACAAGGTACAAATGAAGGCTTTGTTACCTTTCAAGAGAAGAAGAAAGAAAGAATCCTTTATGTTGGTGATATTGGTAAAGGTTATTCCCCTCTCATTAAACAAGTATTACTTATTGATGACTGAAAATATATCCTACTTAATATCAGTCAATTGTGTGATAAAGTTTGCAAAGTTGATTTTAAATATGATACTTCTACTATTCTTGATAGTGGTAAAACTGTCTTTGCTGCAATTCGAGTTGCAAATGTATATGTGCTTTACCTTGTGAACTTACTGATAATGATGTTAAAAAAGCATTTAGAGAAAATTTGTCTTTGCGTTGTTGGTCAATATCTGTCTAAATTAAATAATTTCTTTGTCAGAGCCACTTCTAATTCTATGTTAATGCTTGTTGTACTAACTGTGAAAAAAAAGAGCATAAGGCCACTAGATGCTATGTGAAGAGGATAGTAGGAAATAGGATTAAAACTATCTAGAGACTAAAAGGAATGATCTCTAACCCCCATGGACCTAAGAAAATATGGGAACCAAAAGTCACTCCATCTTCTTTGGTGTAGGTACAATACTCCAAGATCAAGTGTCGCTAAGTGGTTTCTTGACAATGATTTCTTGATAGTGGTTGTTCATGATACGTGAAGGAAAATACCTCACTCATAGGGAGTTGCAAGTTACAAATGAAGGCTTTCTTACCTTGGAGAGATGAATAAAGGAAGAATCCTTTATGTAGGTAATATTGGTAAATGTTCTTCTCCTCTCATTAAACAAGTATTACATATTTCTTACTTGAAACATAACTTAATTAATATCAGTCAAATGTGTGACAAAGGTTGAAAAAATGAATTTAACTTTGATACTTGTACGATTCTTGATAGTGAAAGTAGTAAAACTATCTTTGTTACAAATGAAGTTCGAAATGTATATGTGCTTTACCTTGTGAATTTGTTGCCAATGATGTTAAATGTCTTGTTGTTAATGGTAATGATGGTTATCCGTTGCATAGAAAAGTAGGTCAAGTTAGCATGGATTTATTAAATAAACTCCATTCTTAAGAATTTGTTAGAAGTTTGCAAAAAATTCATTTAGAGAAAATTTTTCTTTGTCATGCTCATTAATAAGCATCTAAATACAATAATTTCTTTGTTAGAGCCACTTCCACTTTTATGCCTTATGGTTGTTGTGATGATATGTGATGAGGAGAGTAGATAAGGGCCTTAAAACTATCTAGAGAGTAAAAGGAATGATCACTAATCCCCATGGACCCAAGAAAATGTGAGTACCAAAAGTCACTCCATCTCCTTTTGTGCAGGTACAATTCCTCCAAGATCAAGTGTCACTGAGTGGTTTTTTTTATAGTGGTTGTTCAAAACACGTGAAGGGAAACACCTCACACGTAAGGGAGCTACAAGGTACAAATGAAGGCTTTGTTACCTTTCAAGAGAAGAAGAAAGAAAGAATCCTTTATGTTGGTGATATTGGTAAAGGTTATTCCCCTCTCATTAAACAAGTATTACTTATTGATGACTGAAAATATATCCTACTTAATATCAGTCAATTGTGTGATAAAGTTTGCAAAGTTGAATTTAAATATAATACTTCTACTATTCTTGATAGTTGTAAAACTATCTTTGCTGTAATTTGAGTTGCAAATGTATATGTGCTTTACCCTGTGAACTTACTGTTAATGATGTTAAAAAAAGCATTTAGAGAAAATTTGTCTTTGCGTTGTTGGTCAATATCTGTCTAAATTAAATAATTTCTTTGTCGAGCCACTTCTAATTCTATGTTAATGCTTGTTGTACTAATCGTGAAAAAAAAAGAGCATAAGGCCACTATTTGCTATGTGAAGAGGATAGTAGGAAATAGGATTAAAACTATCTAGAGACTAAAAGGAATGATCTCTAACCCCCCATGGACCTAAGAAAATATGGGAACCAAAAGTCACTCCATCTTCTTTGGTGTAGGGTACAATACTCCAAGATCAAGTGTCGCTAAGTGGTTTCTTGACAATGATTTCTTGATAGTGGTTGTTCATGATACGTGAAGGAAAATACCTCAGTCATAGGGAGTTGCAAGTTACAAATGAAGGCTTTCTTACCTTGGAGAGATGAATAAAGGAAGAATCCTTTATGTATGTAATATTGGTAAATGTTCTTCTCCTCTCATTAAACAAGTATTACATATTTCTTACTTGAAACATAACTTAATTAATATCAGTCAAATGTGTGACAAAGGTTGAAAAAATGAATTTAACTTTGATACTTGTACGATTCTTGATAGTGAAAGTAGTAAAACTATCTTTGTTACAAATGAAGTTCGAAATGTATATGTGCTTTACCTTGTGAATTTATTGCCAATGATGTTAAATGTCTTGTTGTTAATGGTAATGATGGTTATCCGTTGCATAGAAAAGTAGGTCAAGTTAGCATGGATTTATTAAATAAACTCCATTCTTAAGAATTTGTTAGAAGTTTGCAAAAAATTCACTTAGAGAAAATTTTTCTTTGTCATGCTCATTAATAAGCATCTAAATACAATAATTTCTTTGTTAGAGCCACTTCCACTTTTATGCCTTATGGTTGTTGTGATGATATGTGATGAGGAGAGTAGATAAGGGCCTTAAAACTATCTAGAGAGTAAAAGGAATGATCACTAATCCCCATGGACCCAAGAAAATGTGAGTACCAAAAGTCACTCCATCTCCCTTTTGTGCGGGTACAATTCCTCCAAGATCAAGTGTCACTAAGTGGTTTTTTTATAGTGGTTGTTCAAAACACGTGACGGGAAACACCTCACACGTAAGGGAGCTACAAGGTACAAATGAAGGCTTTGTTACCTTTCAAGAGAAGAAGAAAGAAAGAATCCTTTATGTTGGTGATATTGGTAAAGGTTATTCCCTCTCATTAAACAAGTATTACTTATTGATGACTCGAAAATATATCCTACTTAATATCAAAGTCAATTGTGTGATAAAGTTTGCAAAGTTGATTTTAAATATGATACTTCTACTATTCTTGATAGTGGTAAAACTGTCTTTGCTGCAATTCGAGTTGCAAATGTATATGTGCTTTACCTTGTGAACTTACTGATAATGATGTTAAAAAAGCATTTAGAGAAAAATTTGCTTTGCCTTGTTTGTCAATATCTGTCTAAATTAAATAATTTCTTTGTCAGAGCCACTTCTAATTCTATGTTAATGCTTGTTGTACTAATCGTGAAAAAAAAAGAGCATAAGGCCACTAGATGCTATGTGAAGAGGATAGTAGGAAATAGGATTAAAACTATCTAGAGACTAAAAGGAATGATCTCTAACCCCCATGGACCTAAGAAAATATGGGAACCAAAAGTCACTCCATCTTCTTTGGTGTAGGTACAATACTCCAAGATCAAGTGTCGCTAAGTGGTTTCTTGACAATGATTTCTTGATAGTGGTTGTTCATGATACGTGAAGGAAAATACCTCACTCATAGGGAGTTGCAAGTTACAAATGAAGGCTTTCTTACCTTGGAGAGATGAATAAAGGAAGAATCCTTTATGTAGGTAATATTGGTAAATGTTCTTCTCCTCTCATTAAACAAGTATTACATATTTCTTACTTGAAACATAACTTAATTAATATCAGTCAAATGTGTGACAAAGGTTGAAAAAATGAATTTAACTTTGATACTTGTACGATTCTTGATAGTGAAAGTAGTAAAACTATCTTTGTTACAAATGAAGTTCGAAATGTATATGTGCTTTACCTTGTGAATTTGTTGCCAATGATGTTAAATGTCTTGTTGTTAATGGTAATGATGGTTATCCGTTGCATAGAAAAGTAGGTCAAGTTAGCATGGATTTATTAAATAAACTCCATTCTTAAGAATTTGTTAGAAGTTTGCAAAAAATTCACTTAGAGAAAATTTTTCTTTGTCATGCTCATTAATAAGCATCTAAATACAATAATTTCTTTGTTAGAGCCACTTCCACTTTTTATGCCTTATGGTTGTTGTGATGATATGTGATGAGGAGAGTAGATAAGGGCCTTAAAACTATCTAGAGAGTAAAAGGAATGATCACTAATCCCCATGGACCCAAGAAAATGTGAGTACCAAAAGTCACTCCATCTCCTTTTGTGCAGGTACAATTCCTCCAAGATCAAGTGTCACTAAGTGGTTTTTTTTTATAGTGGTTGTTCAAAACACGTGAAGGGAAACACCTCACACGTAAGGGAGCTACAAGGTACAAATGAAGGCTTTGTTACCTTTCAAGAGAAGAAGAAAGAAAGAATCCTTTATGTTGGTGATATTGGTAAAGGTTATTCCCCTCTCATTAAACAAGTATTACTTATTGATGACTGAAAATATATCCTACTTAATATCAGTCAATTGTGTGATAAAGTTTGCAAAGTTGAATTTAAATATAATACTTCTACTATTCTTGATAGTTGTAAAACTATCTTTGCTGTAATTTGAGTTGCAAATGTATATGTGCTTTACCCTGTGAACTTACTGTTAATGATGTTAAAAAAGCATTTAGAGAAAATTTGACTTTGCGTTGTTGGTCAATATCTGTCTAAATTAAATAATTTCTTTGTCAGAGCCACTTCTAATTCTATGTTAATGCTTGTTGTACTAACTGTGAAAAAAAAGAGCATAAGGCCACTATTTGCTATGTGAAGAGGATAGTAGGAAATAGGATTAAAACTATCTAGAGACTAAAAGGAATGATCTCTAACCCCCATGGACCTAAGAAAATATGGGAACCAAAAGTCACTCCATCTTCTTTGGTGTAGGTACAATACTCCAAGATCAAGTGTCGCTAAGTGGTTTCTTGACAATGATTTCTTGATAGTGGTTGTTCATGATACGTGAAGGAAAATACCTCACTCATAGGGAGTTGCAAGTTACAAATGAAGGCTTTCTTACCTTGGAGAGATGAATAAAGGAAGAATCCTTTATGTAGGTAATATTGGTAAATGTTCTTCTCCTCTCATTAAACAAGTATTACATATTTCTTACTTGAAACATAACTTAATTAATATCAGTCAAATGTGTGACAAAGGTTGAAAAAATGAATTTAACTTTGATACTTGTACGATTCTTGATAGTGAAAGTAGTAAAACTATCTTTGTTACAAATGAAGTTCGAAATGTATATGTGCTTTACCTTGTGAATTTGTTGCCAATGATGTTAAATGTCTTGTTGTTAATGGTAATGATGGTTATCCGTTGCATAGAAAAGTAGGTCAAGTTAGCATGGATTTATTAAATAAACTCCATTCTTAAGAATTTGTTAGAAGTTTGCAAAAAATTCACTTAGAGAAAATTTTTCTTTGTCATGCTCATTAATAAGCATCTAAATACAATAATTTCTTTGTTAGAGCCACTTCCACTTTTATGCCTTATGGTTGTTGTGATGATATGTGATGAGGAGAGTAGATAAGGGCCTTAAAACTATCTAGAGAGTAAAAGGAATGATCACTAATCCCCATGGACCCAAGAAAATGTGAGTACCAAAAGTCACTCCATCTCCTTTTGTGCAGGTACAATTCCTCCAAGATCAAGTGTCACTAAGTGGTTTTTTTTTATAGTGGTTGTTCAAAACACGTGAAGGGAAACACCTCACACGTAAGGGAGCTACAAGGTACAAAGGCTTTGTTACCTTTCAAGAGAAGAAGAAAGAAAGAATCCTTTATGTTGGTGATATTGGTAAAGGTTATTCCCCTCTCATTAAACAAGTATTACTTATTGATGACTGAAAATATATCCTACTTAATATCAGTCAATTGTGTGATAAAGTTTGCAAAGTTGAATTTAAATATAATACTTCTACTATTCTTGATAGTTGTAAAACTATCTTTGCTGTAATTTGAGTTGCAAATGTATATGTGCTTTACCCTGTGAACTTACTGTTAATGATGTTAAAAAAGCATTTAGAGAAAATTTGACTTTGCGTTGTTGGTCAATATCTGTCTAAATTAAATAATTTCTTTGTCAGAGCCACTTCTAATTCTATGTTAATGCTTGTTGTACTAACTGTGAAAAAAAAGAGCATAAGGCCACTATTTGCTATGTGAAGAGGATAGTAGAAAATAGGATTAAAACTATCTAGAGACTAAAAGGAATGATCTCTAACCCCCATGGACCTAAGAAAATATGGGAACCAAAAGTCACTCCATCTTCTTTGGTGTAGGTACAATACTCCAAGATCAAGTGTCGCTAAGTGGTTTCTTGACAATGATTTCTTGATAGTGGTTGTTCAGGATACGTGAAGGAAAATACCTCAGTCATAGGGAGTTGCAAGTTACAAATGAAGGCTTTCTTACCTTGGAGAGATGAATAAAGGAAGAATCCTTTATGTATGTAATATTGGTAAATGTTCTTCTCCTCTCATTAAACAAGTATTACATATTTCTTACTTGAAACATAACTTAATTAATATCAGTCAAATGTGTGACAAAGGTTGAAAAAATGAATTTAACTTTGATACTTGTACGATTCTTGATAGTGAAAGTAGTAAAACTATCTTTGTTACAAATGAAGTTCGAAATGTATATGTGCTTTACCTTGTGAATTTGTTGCCAATGATGTTAAATGTCTTGTTGTTAATGGTAATGATGGTTATCCGTTGCATAGAAAAGTAGGTCAAGTTAGCATGGATTTATTAAATAAACTCCATTCTTAAGAATTTGTTAGAAGTTTGCAAAAAAATTCATTTAGAGAAAATTTTTTCTTTGTCATGCTCATTAATAAGCATCTAAATACAATAATTTCTTTGTTAGAGCCACTTCCACTTTTATGCCTTATGGTTGTTGTGATGATATGTGATGAGGAGAGTAGATAAGGGCCTTAAAACTATCTAGAGAGTAAAAGGAATGATCACTAATCCCCCATGGACCCAAGAAAATGTGAGTACCAAAAGTCACTCCATCTCCTTTTGTGCAGGTACAATTCCTCCAAGATCAAGTGTCACTAAGTGGTTTTTTTATAGTGGTTGTTCAAAACACGTGAAGGGAAACACCTCACACGTTAAGGGAGCTACAAGGTACAAATGAAGGCTTTGTTACCTTTCAAGAGAAGAAGAAAGAAAGAATCCTTTATGTTGGTGATATTGGTAAAGGTTATTCCCCTCTCATTAAACAAGTATTACTTATTGATGACTGAAAATATATCCTACTTAATATCAGTCAATTGTGTGATAAAGTTTGCAAAGTTGATTTTAAATATGATACTTCTACTATTCTTGATAGTTGTAAAACTGTCTTTGCTGTAATTCGAGTTGCAAATGTATATGTGCTTTACCACCATGAACTTATCAGTTAATGATGTTAAAAAAGCATTTAGAGAAAATTTGACTTTGCGTTGTTGGTCAATATCTGTCTAAATTAAATAATTTCTTTGTCGAGCCACTTCTAATTCTATGTTAATGCTTGTTGTACTAATCGTGAAAAAAAAAGAGCATAAGGCCACTAGATGCTATGTGAAGAGGATAGTAGGAAATAGGATTAAAACTATCTAGAGACTAAAAGGAATGATCTCTAACCCCCATGGACCTAAGAAAATATGGGAACCAAAAGTCACTCCATCTTCTTTGGTGTAGGTACAATACTCCAAGATCAAGTGTCGCTAAGTGGTTTCTTGACAATGATTTCTTGATAGTGGTTGTTCATGATACGTGAAGGAAAATACCTCACTCATAGGGAGTTGCAAGTTACAAATGAAGGCTTTCTTACCTTGGAGAGATGAATAAAGGAAGAATCCTTTATGTAGGTAATATTGGTAAATGTTCTTCTCCTCTCATTAAACAAGTATTACATATTTCTTACTTGAAACATAACTTAATTAATATCAGTCAAATGTGTGACAAAGGTTGAAAAAATGAATTTAACTTTGATACTTGTACGATTCTTGATAGTGAAAGTAGTAAAACTATCTTTGTTACAAATGAAGTTCGAAATGTATATGTGCTTTACCTTGTGAATTTGTTGCCAATGATGTTAAATGTCTTGTTGTTAATGGTAATGATGGTTATCCGTTGCATAGAAAAGTAGGTCAAGTTAGCATAGATTTATTAAATAAACTCCATTCTTAAGAATTTGTTAGAAGTTTGCAAAAAATTCACTTAGAGAAAATTTTTCTTTGTCATGCTCATTAATAAGCATCTAAATACAATAATTTCTTTGTTAGAGCCACTTCCACTTTTATGCCTTATGGTTGTTGTGATGATATGTGATGAGGAGAGTAGATAAGGGCCTTAAAACTATCTAGAGAGTAAAAGGAATGATCACTAATCCCCCATGGACCCAAGAAAATGTGAGTACCAAAAGTCACTCCATCTCCTTTTGTGCAGGGTACAATTCCTCCAAGATCAAGTGTCACTAAGTGGGTTTTTTTTTATAGTGGTTGTTCAAAACACGTGAAGGGAAACACCTCACACGTAAGGGAGCTACAAGGTACAAATGAAGGCTTTGTTACCTTTCAAGAGAAGAAGAAAGAAAGAATCCTTTATGTTGGTGATATTGGTAAAGGTTATTCCCCTCTCATTAAACAAGTATTACTTATTGATGACTGAAAATATATCCTACTTAATATCAGTCAATTGTGTGATAAAGTTTGCAAAGTTGAATTTAAATATAATACTTCTACTATTCTTGATAGTTGTAAAACTATCTTTGCTGTAATTCGAGTTGCAAATGTATATTTGCTTTACCCTGTGAACTTACTGTTAATGATGTTAAAAAAGCATTTAGAGAAAATTTGACTTTGCGTTGTTGGTCAATATCTGTCTAAATTAAATAATTTCTTTGTCAGAGCCACTTCTAATTCTATGTTAATGCTTGTTGTACTAACTGTGAAAAAAAAGAGCATAAGGCCACTAGATGCTATGTGAAGAGGATAGTAAGAAATAGGATTAAAACTATCTAGAGACTAAAAGGAATGATCTCTAACCCCCATGGACCTAAAAAAATATGGGAACCAAAAGTCACTCCATCTTCTTTGGTGTAGGTACAATTCCTCCAAGATCAAGTGTCGCTAAGTGGTTTCTTGACAATGATTTCTTGATAGTGGTTGTTCATGATACGTGAACGAAAATACCTCACTCATAGGGAGTTGCAAGTTACAAATGAAGGATTTGTTACCTTGGAGAGATGAATAAAGGAAGAATCCTTTATGTAGGTAATATTGGTAAATGTTCTTCTCCTCTCATTAAACAAGTATTACATATTTCTTACTTGAAACATAACTTAATTAATATCAGTCAAATGTGTGACAAAGGTTGAAAAAATGAATTTAACTTTGATACTTGTACGATTCTTGATAGTGAAAGTAGTAAAACTATCTTTGTTACAAATGAAGTTCGAAATGTATATGTGCTTTACCTTGTGAATTTGTTGCCAATGATGTTAAATGTCTTGTTGTTAATGGTAATGATGGTTATCCGTTGCATAGAAAAGTAGGTCAAGTTAGCATGGATTTAATAAATAAACTCCATTCTTAAGAATTTGTTAGAAGTTTGCAAAAAATTCATTTAGAGAAAATTTTTCTTTGTCATGCTCATTAATAAGCATCTAAATACAATAATTTCTTTGTTAGAGCCACTTCCACTTTTATGCCTTATGGTTGTTGTGATGATATGTGATGAGGAGAGTAGATAAGGGCCTTAAAACTATCTAGAGAGTAAAAGGAATGATCACTAATCCCCATGGACCCAAGAAAATGTGAGTACCGAAAGTCACTCCATCTTCTTTGGTGTAGGTACAATTCCTCCAAGATCAAGTGTCGCTAAGTGGTTTCTTGACAATGATTTCTTGATAGTGGTTGTTCAGGATACGTGAAGGAAAATACCTCACTCATAGGGAGTTGCAAGTTACAAATGAAGGATTTGTTAACTTGGAGAGATGAATAAAGGAAGAATCCTTTATGTAGGTAATATTGGTAAATGTTCTTCTCCTCTCATTAAACAAGTATTACATATTTCTTACTTGAAAAATAACTTAATTAATATCAAACAATTGTGTGATAAAGTTTGTAAAGTTGAATTTAAATATGATACTTTTACTATTCTTGATAGTGGTAAAACTGTCTTTGCTGCAATTCGAGTTACAAATGTATATGTGCTTTACACTGTGAACTTGCTGTTAATGATAGTAGGAAATAGGATTGCAGCAAATGTGTGACAAAGGTTGAAAAAATGAATTTAACTTTGATACTTGTACGATTCTTGATAGTGAAAGTAGTAAAACTATCTTTGTTACAAATGAAGTTCGAAATGTATATGTGCTTTACCTTGTGAATTTGTTGCCAATGATGTTAAATGTCTTGTTGTTAATGGTAATGATGGTTATCCGTTGCATAGAAAAGTAGGTCAAGTTAGCATGGATTTATTAAATAAACTCCATTCTTAAGAATTTGTTAGAAGTTTGCAAAAAATTCACTTAGAGAAAATTTTTCTTTGTCATGCTCATTAATAAGCATCTAAATACAATAATTTCTTTGTTAGAGCCACTTCCACTTTTATGCCTTATGGTTGTTGTGATGATATGTGATGAGGAGAGTAGATAAGGGCCTTAAAACTATCTAGAGAGTAAAAGGAATGATCACTAATCCCCATGGACCCAAGAAAATGTGAGTACCAAAAGTCACTCCATCTCCTTTTGTGCAGGTACAATTCCTCCAAGATCAAGTGTCACTAAGTGGTTTTTTTTTATAGTGGTTGTTCAAAACACGTGAAGGGAAACACCTCACACGTAAGGGAGCTACAAGGTACAAATGAAGGCTTTGTTACCTTTCAAGAGAAGAAGAAAGAAAGAATCCTTTATGTTGGTGATATTGGTAAAGGTTATTCCCCTCTCATTAAACAAGTATTACTTATTGATGACTGAAAATATATCCTACTTAATATCAGTCAATTGTGTGATAAAGTTTGCAAAGTTGATTTTAAATATGATACTTCTACTATTCTTAATAGTTGTAAAACTGTCTTTGCTGTAATTCGAGTTGCAAATGTATATGTGCTTTACCCTGTGAACTTACTGTTAATGATGTTAAAAAAGCATTTAGAGAAAATTTGTCTTTGCGTTGTTGGTCAATATCTGTCTAAATTAAATAATTTCTTTGTCAGAGCCACTTCTAATTCTATGTTAATGCTTGTTGTACTAACTGTGAAAAAAAAGAGCATAAGGACACTAGATGCTATGTGAAGAGGATAGTAGGAAATAGGATTAAAACTATCTAGAGACTAAAAGGAATGATCTCTAACCCCCATGGACCTAAGAAAATATGGGAACCAAAAGTCACTCCATCTTCTTTGGTGTAGGTACAATTCCTCCAAGATCAAGTGTCGCTAAGTGGTTTCGTGACAATGATTTCTTGATAGTGGTTGTTCAGGATACGTGAAGGAAAATACCTCACTCATAGGGAGTTGCAAGTTACAAATGAAGGATTTGTTACCTTGGAGAGATGAATAAAGGAAGAATCCTTTATGTAGGTAATATTGGTAAATGTTCTTCTCCTCTCATTAAACAAGTATTACATATTTCTTACTTGAAAAATAACTTAATTAATATCAAACAATTGTGTGATAAAGTTTGTAAAGTTGAATTTAAATATGATACTTTTACTATTCTTGATAGTGGTAAAACTGTCTTTGCTGCAATTCGAGTTACAAATGTATATGTGCTTTACACTGTGAACTTGCTGTTAATGATAGTAGGAAATAGGATTGCAGCAAATGTGTGACAAAGGTTGAAAAAATGAATTTAACTTTGATACTTGTACGATTCTTGATAGTGAAAGTAGTAAAACTATCTTTGTTACAAATGAAGTTCGAAATGTATATGTGCTTTACCTTGTGAATTTGTTGCCAATGATGTTAAATGTCTTGTTGTTAATGGTAATGATGGTTATCCGTTGCATAGAAAAGTAGGTCAAGTTAGCATGGATTTATTAAATAAACTCCATTCTTAAGAATTTGTTAGAAGTTTGCAAAAAATTCACTTAGAGAAAATTTTTCTTTGTCATGCTCATTAATAAGCATCTAAATACAATAATTTCTTTGTTAGAGCCACTTCCACTTTTATGCCTTATGGTTGTTGTGATGATATGTGATGAGGAGAGTAGATAAGGGCCTTAAAACTATCTAGAGAGTAAAAGGAATGATCACTAATCCCCATGGACCCAAGAAAATGTGAGTACCAAAAGTCACTCCATCTCCTTTTGTGCAGGTACAATTCCTCCAAGATCAAGTGTCACTAAGTGGTTTTTTTTTATAGTGGTTGTTCAAAACACGTGAAGGGAAACACCTCACACGTAAGGGAGCTACAAGGTACAAATGAAGGCTTTGTTACCTTTCAAGAGAAGAAGAAAGAAAGAATCCTTTATGTTGGTGATATTGGTAAAGGTTATTCCCCTCTCATTAAACAAGTATTACTTATTGATGACTGAAAATATATCCTACTTAATATCAGTCAATTGTGTGATAAAGTTTGCAAAGTTGATTTTAAATACGATACTTCTACTATTCTTGATAGTTGTAAAACTGTCTTTGCTGTAATTCGAGTTGCAAATGTATATGTGCTTTACCCTGTGAACTTACTGTTAATGATGTTAAAAAAGCATTTAGAGAAAATTTGTCTTTGCGTTGTTGGTCAATATCTGTCTAAATTAAATAATTTCTTTGTCAGAGCCACTTCTAATTCTATGTTAATGCTTGTTGAACTAACTGTGAAAAAAAAGAGCATAAGGACACTAGATGCTATGTGAAGAGGATAGTAGGAAATAGGATTAAAACTATCTAGAGACTAAAAGGAATGATCTCTAACCCCCATGGACCTAAGAAAATATGGGAACCAAAAGTCACTCCATCTTCTTTGGTGTAGGTACAATTCCTCCAAGATCAAGTGTCGCTAAGTGGTTTCTTGACAATGATTTCTTGATAGTGGTTGTTCAGGATACGTGAAGGAAAATACCTCACTCATAGGGAGTTGCAAGTTACAAATGAAGGATTTGTTACCTTGGAGAGATGAATAAAGGAAGAATCCTTTATGTAGGTAATATTGGTAAATGTTCTTCTCCTCTCATTAAACAAGTATTACATATTTCTTACTTGAAAAATAACTTAATTAATATCAAACAATTGTGTGATAAAGTTTGTAAAGTTGAATTTAAATATGATACTTCTACTATTCTTGATAGTGGTAAAACTGTCTTTGCTTTGCAATTCGAGTTACAAATGTATATGTGCTTTACATCGTGAACTTCGTTTGTTAATGATAGTAGGAAATAGGATTGCAGCAAATGTGTGACAAAGGTTGAAAAAATGAATTTAACTTTGATACTTGTACGATTCTTGATAGTTAAAGTAGTAAAACTATCTTTGTTACAAATGAAGTTCGAAATGTATATGTGCTTTACCTTGTGAATTTGTTGCCAATGATGTTAAATGTCTTGTTGTTAATGGTAATGATGGTTATCCGTTGCATAGAAAAGTAGGTCAAGTTAGCATGGATTTATTAAATAAACTCCATTCTTAAGAATTTGTTAGAAGTTTGCAAAAAATTCATTTAGAGAAAATTTTTCTTTGTCATGCTCATTAATAAGCATCTAAATACAATAATTTCTTTGTTAGAGCCACTTCCACTTTTATGCCTTATGGTTGTTGTGATGATATGTGATGAGGAGAGTAGATAAGGGCCTTAAAACTATCTAGAGAGTAAAAGGAATGATCACTAATCCCCATGGACCCAAGAAAATGTGAGTACCAAAAGTCACTCCATCTCCTTTGGTGCAGGTACAATTCCTCCAAGATCAAGTGTCACTAAGTGGTTTTTTTTTATAGTGGTTGTTCAAAACACGTGAAGGGAAACACCTCACACGTAAGGGAGCTACAAGGTACAAATGAAGGCTTTGTTACCTTTCAAGAGAAGAAGAAAGAAAGAATCCTTTATGTTGGTGATATTGGTAAAGGTTATTCCCCTCTCATTAAACAAGTATTACTTATTGATGACTGATATGGCTTCTATTTCTGATATGGCTTTAGCTTAGATCCTTGTTCGGTGATACTTAGAAATTGTTAGTATTCCTTCTTGAATGATGGATTTCATTCTTGCTTGGATTGTTGAAAGATAAGAGGACAGGATCCTTTGAGTGCCCAAGAGTTGGCCGTTGTGTTGATCCAAGTCATACCTTCTTAGACAGTCCAGGTTTGGATTTTGAAGTTATTCTCTTTCGAATACTTTCAGTTTCTAGGTCATCACTATATATGGTATCAGAGCCATTGGTGTATCAGAAATAAGGCTAGAGTTGAAGAGACCCTCATCTATCATGTATCCAGAAACATCCCGTTCTTCTGTATCCTTAGATACTACTCCTTCCTTCCGTCAAAGCGCATCCAAAAAACTAGATTATCTGTATGAAGTTACTATAGATTCCTCATCCCAATTTGCCCCTGAGAATCATCCTTTAATGAACCCTTATACCAATTATGCCAAGTCCATAGTCTCTCCTTGGAAGACTTTTAAATCTCTCATCCGTCACACACCTTCCTCTGTTCGTGAATATGTTCAGTGCTCTAAAATGGATCAACATCCTATTATAGCTACTGGTAAAGAGCAATTTGTCACTCTTTACATTCCAGAAGACTTTCCTCGTCAATGGAAGCAACATGGCTACACTCACCTCCACTTCGGTGCTGTCCGAATTGCCCTTACTCTCCATGGCAGAAAAGGTCTCCCTATGGTAACCCGAGTTGCCCTCTTGGATACTCGATTTCTCGAATATCAACATGCTTGCATAGCCACAGTCGAAGCAACGTTAAATGCAGGCACGGTATTCATCACACTGTACCCAAATTTCAACATGTCATTAGCAGATCCCCATCTGCTAGATGCCCTCAAGGTACAAGTCCAGATAGCAGGAGCCTCCCAGGTACATGACGCTCTTACTGCTACTTTACATTATCAAATGATCTACCGAGTCCAAAACCATGCCATAGATCTCTCCCTTCCTGGTGGAGAGGATGCTTTACTCATCAAGGTAGATGATAAACAGTCAGCAGTTTGCACTCATGTCCCCAGACAAATCCCTAAAAATGAACTCCTTCGTCTTCTGCCTGATGCTTGGATCACAGAATATGAAAAGATCCATGAGGCTGCAAATCAACCTCTGGAATCCTCCTCCTCTCAGATCTCTCAGAATCCTGATGGCTCTGTGTCCATCAAATTCGACCATAAGCATCTCCAAATCTGTCAAGCAAACTTATCCTCGGATTTCCATGATCCGACTCCCGGTTGCTAATCCTCCATCCTATCATCAAGTCGAACTTGACAAGCTTGCTACAACAGAGATCCTTCGGCACTCCACTTATATCTTTCCAGGGATACCTTCCCGGATATTATCAAGTGGTACCGACGGATGCTAGACCAGATTGTCTTTGAGACTCGATCCGTTCTCCAATCATTGTTATTGGGGTGGATGTACTTCTTGTGAATCATGTCGAATTGCTCGTCTTGAATGTGGTCTTGATCCGTAAGACCGCACTCGCAATCAATCCCGCAGACGAAGAAGGAAGAAGAAACAGCCCTCCTTCTCCGTGCTCCAACAAAGCACTCGACATAGATCCAGATTATCGGCAAGGAGCTCAAGTAGTCCGGACTCGCAGCAGGGTATGATCCTTCTATAGCGGAAGTCCCCTTCTACATGGTTACCTCCTAAACCAAAACCACCACTTCATCCCTACTACCGTAAATGTCTCAAAATCCTTGCCAAAGAAAAAACTCGTAACACCAAGTTGCAAACCCATCAACCCCTTTTTATAAACCACCCTGAACCACCAACTCCTATTCCGGCCATCTGCATGTTCCAACCTGCAGAATTTCCTCCACTCAATTCTCCCTTTCCTCAGACTACACCTTTTACCAAAGATAATGCCCGACATTCTCATAAAATCCAGAATTCATCCACAACCATACTTCCCAGTGGACAAACCACACCGACCAATCTCGTTGAAACTGCTTTCTCAACCCGGCAATCGAAAATGTCTGTTGCTCGTAACAAGATCTTATCTCGGATAGATCGAAAGTTACCCTGGGTAAACTCCCGTCTTGCTATCGTTGAAATTAAAGTAGATTCTCAAGTGCAAGATCTGGAAGCCACCAAGAGGCTAATCGTCAATATGGAGCAAAGATTAAAACAAGTTCCTTATGACTTGCCTATGCCTGGAGTAAATCCTGCTGAGGTCATTCGTCAAAAACAGAAAGAGGTAGCTGATCTTGAAGGATACATTGCTTATCTCAAATCACAGGTTGAGTCAACTCCTTACTCTCCTCCACCACCAGCTACTACATTACCCTCAGCCCTCTTCCAGCTTTCTTTCCACCTTTCACAAACCCTTTTCAACCACCATCTAAAACTCAAATGACTTTGCTTTGGAACCATGGGATATGAAAGGTCCAAACCATCTCCAAGTACTTTCAATGCTGCTCAATGGCTAAAAGCCAAACAAGCACAAAGACAACCATCGCCATCTGCTCCTCCTCCGGAAGTCCACAAGCAAGCTATGATTCAGAACCCATTGACTACTCTTCTTCAGAAGGCTACTATATCTCAGCTTTGTCCCTCATATTGCTCGTTGTCCAAGAACAAACTCCGACTGAGACTCAGTACTCTTTCCCCAACAGAATCCCGAATCCACTTCGCCTGCAGACACGCCCTCCGAATCGACTCTTCTACACAATCTTCCTCGAGATGAATTTGAGATTCCACGGATAAACATGGCACGTGAAGAAGATGAGCCTGAAGTGACATCGAAGCTACTCCCATAGTTGATGAACCAGAATCATCTCACACATCCAAGAAGCTCACAAGTTCAGGAACCTTTACATTCCAATTGGATGACATACCTCCAAACAAATGGGCAGTAAGGCTTCAAGAGTTCCATGCTTGGATGACCACAAGAGAACTCACTGGAATCACAGCAGAGAATATTCTTACAGAATTCACCTCCAGATTCACCGGCACATTGAAGCACTGGTTTACAACTCTCAATTATGTTGAGAGAACTCAATTCTTAAACTCTTCAATTGATCAAGCTGCTTCATTACTATATTACTGTTTTCTTGGTGAACCTGATTCTGATCTTGAACTAAAACGAAAAGAATTTTTCCAAATGAAGTGTTATTCTTTCCAAAGGTCAGATTTAGATAAACATTTGCAACGCATGACTCAATTATTCTATCTACTTGGTGCAGATGTAAGTTTGAAGCAAGCCTTCCTCAGTTCAATCCCTCAGGCCTTAGCTCAAGGAGCTGATGTTTACATAAGACAGAAATACCAATCCATCCTTGGTATGACTCCTGGCCAAATCAGACAAGCCATTCTCCAAAGCCTTGAAGATCTGTGCCACAAACGACAAGTTATCAAGCAGTATCTCAAAGGTGATAAAGAGATTGATCAAGTATGCAGACGTTCAGATCTGATCATTAAATCATGCTGCAACAAGTCGTCTTGCAAGAAATCATCCAAGAAAAAGAAGTTCTCCAAGATCCATACTACAGACAGAAGATCTTCAAAGAAAAAGTGGAGATACTTTAGAAGAAAACACTCATCTTCCAGAAGCTCCAGAAGCAAGTCAGACTATTGCTATGTCTGCAAACAAAAGGGCCATTATGCCAAACAATGTCCCCAGAAGAAAAAGAGACAGAACCTCATCTCTCAGATTGAACAGGTCAGCCCTGTCTACAACGACAATGACCTTGAATCTCTCTTTTCTGAACAAGATGAATTGGATGAACATACTCTCTTTGCAATTGAAGAAGAAGAAATTCCTCTGTCATATCACATTGCAGAACCAGTTGAACCAATTCCTCTAGAAACTATTCCTCCAGAACCTGATCCAATACTTCCAGAAAAACCTTCTGTTCCGATTCTTGCTATTCAACCTCCTAAAACACATCCTCAAGCCCCTGTTCAAATCCGAACCTCCAAGTATGATAAGCCTATTCCTGCCATAGCCTTTTTTGATACAGGAGCTGCAGTATCCATGATGAACCCATCTGTTCTACCCCCTGAAAACTGGATACAACACAAGAAGGAATTCATAACTGCTGATGGTAAAACATTTTATACATCCTTGATAACTAAACACCCCATTACCATCCAGTTTTTCCCAAAATGTGAAGTTCGTTTACATTTGATTGGTTGTGCTGAAACTGACAAAGACCTTCTAGTTGGTTTTGACATATACAGTAAACTTCACAGGTTCCAAATCCTTCCCAATGGTATTCGTTTTGGTAAACAGTTCAGAGAATACGGCACTATCCCAAGACTTTACCAAATCACTCCTAATCCTGTCACTGAGATTCATAAACTTCTTGTTTCCCAATCTTGTGCCGAATCCCATACAGAATTCCTCACCAAATGTTCTCATCCATTGTGGCAAAATCCTCAGTTCTTCATTAAACTCCCATTCAAGAAAAATGAGGATATCAATCCCACCAAAGCCAGTCATTCTGGCATGAACCCTGACCACCTCCAGTTAGCCACCAAAGAATGCCTTGACCTCCTTCAGTCTGACCTCATTGAACCAACAGATTCCCAATGGTCTTGTGAAGCATTCTATGTTGATAAACGGGCTGAACAAGCTCGTGGGAAAATGAGACTGGTAATTAATTATCAACCTCTCAATCATTTTTTACAAGATGACAAATTTCTATTACCACATAAGCACACACTGTTGTCACAACTTTCTGGTGCAAAATGGTTTTCCAAATTTGATTTGAAATCTGGTTTTTGGCAATTAGGCATTCATCCTGATGAACGTCCTAAAACAGGCTTTTGCATACCTAACCAGCATTTCCAGTGGAAAGTAATGCCTTTTGGATTAAAACCCGCACCATCTTTATTTCAAAAAGCCATGGTCCAGATTTTTGAACCACTATTGCACTCTGCACTGGTTTATATTGATGACATCCTACTTTTCAGTTCTTCAAAGGATGAACATATAAACCTGTTACGCCAATTTGCTCAAATTGTTAAAAACTATGGCGTAATGCTTTCTGAAAAGAAAATGATCTTGGCTGCACAGGAAATTACTTTCCTAGGAATGCATTTTAGTGCAGTGTACATACTCTCCCGGACATCACATCTCTCGAAGAATTGCGAAGTTCCTCGAGTCTAATCTTACACGTAAAACAAGTCCAACAGTTTCTTGGTGTTGTCAACTATGTTCGAGACTTTCTTCCCGAGCCTCGTAACATATTCATCCTCTCACTAAGATGCTCAGAAAGAATCCATCCTCTTGGACACCTGTACAGACTCAAGCCGTAGCTGCTCTCAAAGAACAAGTATCACAGATACAGAAATTGCATCTACCAACTACTGGTCAGAAGATACTTCAGACAGATGCCAGCGACAAATATTGGAGTGCTGTTTTACTTGAAGACATCAATGGATCCAGACATTTATGTGGATTTGCAAGTGGAAGATTCAAACCAGCAGAAATACATTATCATTCCACCTTCAAAGAAATCCTCATTTGTCAAAAATGGGATAAAGAAATTCAGTTTTTATCTCATAGGGTCAAAGTTCTTAGTTGAAACTGATATGAGTTCATTTCCTAAGATGTTGCAGTTCAAGCAGAAGCAAGTCCCAAATCCTCAACTGCTCAGATGGTCAACGTGGTTTGCGCAATATTCCTTTGAGGTCAAACATATCAAAGGTAAATCTAATGTAGTGGCTGATTTCCTTTCCCGACCTGAATCCTTTGCCACCAAACCCATGATAGCTATGATCCGACCCGCTAATCCTGATCATCCTGGACCATCTATTGTCCCTCCTGATTTTCCTCCAGATTATCCAGTTCCATGTTATGTTGACTCAATGATCCAAAAGAGAAATTTTTATGAGTTACAAATCTTTAGAGAATTTGGAGGATCCATCCTTAAACCATCTGGAGTCAATCCATACTTCCCTTTTAGTCAGGTTTTCATTCTTCGACCTGATGATTTCCCTACTCCAGTAAAATGGTTCTTTTGGTATCTCTGCCAAGAATATCATATTCTCATTGAAATCAATTCAAGAAGATTTCTTAAAGGTTTTACCCCATGTCTCTTTGAATTTTTAACCTGGTTTAAACCTTTAGAAGAATGGAAGAATATCTTTCTCACCTTTCCAAAACATTTCCTTCTATTTGATATTCACCGACCTATCACTTCCGACTTCACAGTCCACCCATACTCTCATCTGTACCAGATCAATTCCATTACTATTCTTGATCTCCCCCACAAATATTCTGAGGCCCAAAAATACATCTTTGTTGAAAATAAGATAATGCCTCAAGAAATTTGGCCTGGTGAATATGGTTCTTGGAACTACTCTACCAATCATCCTCATGAGATAAACATCAAGATAGCACATGCCTGGTACCTCCAACACCTACCCGATTCCCGACCCGATTCATGAAACACCTTTTGACTACTTTAACCTTCAGCCCGACCAAATTTCTTCTCACCATCACATGGATTTAACTTTCCACGCTCGGTCTCTAGTAATATTGCTCGGACCATTTCGAGACAACTCGTCGTAAAAAGATGCTCTCAAAAGAAAAAAAGAAAAAAAGCAAAGGCACATGCTCTGCATCAAGACATCATTATTGAACGCAATATCACTGACCCGGGGTCCACTGATAGTGATGTTTCCACACCGACTACTTCAGAGGAATACAGCTATGAAGACCTTTATATTTGAGTGCTCTGTACTGTTGTTGTCTTTATTGTCCAGTGTACTGTTGTTTGTTTCTAGCTGATTAAAGCTAATAGTGTGGTGTGACGTAAGCCATGACTTCATCTCGCTATCCTTATGTAAGCAGTGATGTCACAGCTCAATAATTGAGCCTTCTAGACTTTTCTTAGAGCTCTATATAAAGAGCCCTCCTTTGTATAGAGAAGGCAGACTAAGTTTCCCGAGTAATAATATCCTTTGTGTTTTACAAACATGTCTCTCTAAGTTTCCTATACTCTTCTTCTCTGCTTCTATTTCTGATATGGCTTTAGCTTAGATCCTTGTTCGGTGATACTTAGAAATTGTTAGTATTCCTTCTTGAATGATGGATTTCATTCTTGCTTGGATTGTTGAAAGATAAGAGGACAGGATCCTTTGAGTGCCCAAGAGTTGGCCGTTGTGTTGATCCAAGTCATACCTTCTTAGACAGTCCAGGTTTGGATTTTGAAGTTATTCTCTTTCGAATACTTTCAGTTTCTAGGTACTTCTACTATTCTTGATAGTTGTAAAACTGTCTTTGCTGTAATTCGAGTTGCAAATGTATATGTGCTTTACTCCCGTGAACTTCATCATAATGATGTTAAAAAAGCATTTAGAGAAAATTTGTCTTTGCGTTGTTGGTCAATATCTGTCTAAATTAAATAAATTTCTTTGTCGAGCCACTTCTAATTCTATGTTAATGCTTGTTGAACTAACTGTGAAAAAAAAGAGCATAAGGCCACTAGATGCTATGTGAAGAGGATAGTAGGAAATAGGATTAAAACTATCTAGAGAATAAAAGGAATGATCTCTAACCCCCATGGACCTAAGAAAATATGGGAACCAAAAGTCACTCCATCTTCTTTGGTGTAGGTACAATTCCTCCAAGATCAAGTGTCGCTAAGTGGTTTCTTGACAATGATTTCTTGATAGTGGTTGTTCAGGATACGTGAAGGAAAATACCTCACTCATAGGGAGTTGCAAGTTACAAATGAAGGATTTGTTACCTTGGAGAGATGAATAAAGGAAGAATCCTTTATGTAGGTAATATTGGTAAATGTTCTTCTCCTCTCATTAAACAAGTATTACATATTTCTTACTTGAAAAATAACTTAATTAATATCAAACAATTGTGTGATAAAGTTTGTAAAGTTGAATTTAAATATGATACTTCTACTATTCTTGACAGTGGTAAAACTGTCTTTGCTGCAATTCGAGTTACAAATGTATATGTGCTTTACACTGTGAACTTGCTGTTAATGATGTTAAAAATTCATTTAGAGAAAATCTGTCTAAATTAAATAATTTCTTTGTCAGAGCCACTTCTAATTCTATGTTAATGCTTGTTGTACTAACTGTGAAAAAAAAGAGCATAAGGCCACTAGATGCTATGTGAAGAGGATAGTAGGAAATAGGATTAAAACTATCTAGAGACTAAAAGGAATGATCTCTAACCCCCATGGACCTAAGAAAATATGGGAACCAAAAGTCACTCCATCTTCTTTGGTGTAGGTACAACACTCCAAGATCAAGTGTCGCTAAGTGGTTTCTTGACAATGATTTCTTGATAGTGGTTGTTCAGGATACGTGAAGGAAAATACCTCACTCATAGGGAGTTGCAAGTTACAAATGAAGGATTTGTTACCTTGGAGAGATGAATAAAGGAAGAATCCTTTATGTAGGTAATATTGGTAAATGTTCTTCTCCTCTCATTAAACAAGTATTACATATTTCTTACTTGAAAAATAACTTAATTAATATCAAACAATTGTGTGATAAAGTTTGTAAAGTTGAATTTAAATATGATACTTCTACTATTCTTGACAAAGTGGTAAAACTGTCTTTCTTTCGTAATTCGAGTTACAAATGTATATGTGCTTTACATCGTGAACTTGTCTGTTAATGATGTTAAAAAATTCATTTAGAGAAAATTTGTCTTTGCGTTGTTGGTCAATATCTGTCTAAATTAAATAATTTCTTTGTCGAGCCACTTCTAATTCTATGTTAATGCTTGTTGTACTAATGCATGAAAAAAAAGAGCATAAGGCCACTAGATGCTATGTGAAGAGGATAGTAGGAAATAGGATTAAAACTATCTAGAGACTAAAAGGAATGATCTCTAACCCCCATGGACCTAAGAAAATATGGGAACCAAAAGTCACTCCATCTTCTTTGGTGTAGGTACAACACTCCAAGATCAAGTGTCGCTAAGTGGTTTCTTGACAATGATTTCTTGATAGTGGTTGTTCAGGATACGTGAAGGAAAATACCTCACTCATAGGGAGTTGCAAGTTACAAATGAAGGCTTTGTTACCTTGGAGAGATGAATAAAGGAAGAATCCTTTATGTAGGTAATATTGGTAAATGTTCTTCTCCTCTCATTAAACAAGTATTACATATTTCTTACTTGAAAAATAACTTAATTAATATCAAACAATTGTGTGATAAAGTTTGTAAAGTTGAATTTAAATATGATACTTCTACTATTCTTGATAGTGGTAAAACTGTCTTTGCTGCAATTCGAGTTACAAATGTATATGTGCTTTACACTGTGAACTTGCTGTTAATGATAGTAGGAAATAGGATTGCAGCAAATGTGTGACAAAGGTTGAAAAAATGAATTTAACTTTGATACTTGTACGATTCTTGATAGTGAAAGTAGTAAAACTATCTTTGTTACAAATGAAGTTCGAAATGTATATGTGCTTTACCTTGTGAATTTGTTGCCAATGATGTTAAATGTCTTGTTGTTAATGGTAATGATGGTTATCCGTTGCATAGAAAAGTAGGTCAAGTTAGCATGGATTTATTAAATAAACTCCATTCTTAAGAATTTGTTAGAAGTTTGCAAAAAAATTCACTTAGAGAAAAATTTTTTCTTTGTCATGCTCATTAATAAGCATCTAAATACAATAATTTCTTTGTTAGAGCCACTTCCACTTTTATGCCTTATGGTTGTTGTGATGATATGTGATGAGGAGAGTAGATAAGGGCCTTAAAACTATCTAGAGAGTAAAAGGAATGATCACTAATCCCCATGGACCCAAGAAAATGTGAGTACCAAAAGTCACTCCATCTCCTTTTGTGCAGGTACAATTCCTCCAAGATCAAGTGTCACTAAGTGGTTTTTTTTTATAGTGGTTGTTCAAAACACGTGAAGGGAAACACCTCACACGTAAGGGAGCTACAAGGTACAAATGAAGGCTTTGTTACCTTTCAAGAGAAGAAGAAAGAAAGAATCCTTTATGTTGGTGATATTGGTAAAGGTTATTCCCTCTCATTAAACAAGTATTACTTATTGATGACTGAAAATATATCCTACTTAATATCAGTCAATTGTGTGATAAAGTTTGCAAAGTTGATTTTAAATACGATACTTCTACTATTCTTGATAGTTGTAAAAGCTGTCTTTTGTCTGTAATTCGAGTTGCAAATGTATATGTGCTTTACCCCTGTGAACTTCATCATTAATGATGTTAAAAAAGCATTTAGAGAAAATTTGTCTTTGCGTTGTTGGTCAATATCTGTCTAAATTAAATAATTTCTTTGTCGAGCCACTTCTAATTCTATGTTAATGCTTGTTGAACTAATCATGAAAAAAAAAGAGCATAAGGCCACTAGATGCTATGCGAAGAGGATAGTAGGAAATAGGATTAAAACTATCTAGAGACTAAAAGGAATGATCTCTAACCCCCATGGACCTAAAAAAATATGGGAACCAAAAGTCACTCCATCTTCTTTGGTGTAGGTACAATACTCCAAGATCAAGTGTCGCTAAGTGGTTTCTTGACAATGATTTCTTGATAGTGGTTGTTCAGGATACGTGAAGGAAAATACCTCACTCATAGGGAGTTGCAAGTTACAAATGAAGGCTTTGTTACCTTGGAGAGATGAATAAAGGAAGAATCCTTTATGTAGGTAATATTGGTAAATGTTCTTCTCCTCTCATTAAACAAGTATTACATATTTCTTTCTTGAAACATAACTTAATTAATATCAGTCAAATGTGTGACAAAGGTTGAAAAAATGAATTTAACTTTGATACTTGTACGATTCTCGATAGTGAAAGTAGTAAAACTATCTTTGTTACAAATGAAGTTCGAAATGTATATGTGCTTTACCTTGTGAATTTGTTGCCAATGATGTTAAATGTCTTGTTGTTAATGGTAATGATGGTTATCCGTTGCATAGAAAAGTAGGTCAAGTTAGCATGGATTTATTAAATAAACTCCATTCTTAAGAATTTGTTAGAAGTTTGCAAAAAATTCATTTAGAGAAAATTTTTCTTTGTCATGCTCATTAATAAGCATCTAAATACAATAATTTCTTTGTTAGAGCCACTTCCACTTTTATGCCTTATGGTTGTTGTGATGATATGTGATGAGGAGAGTAGATAAGGGCCTTAAAACTATCTAGAGAGTAAAAGGAATGATCACTAATCCCCATGGACCCAAGAAAATGTGAGTACCAAAAGTCACTCCATCTCCTTTTGTGCAGGTACAATTCCTCCAAGATCAAGTGTCACTAAGTGGTTTTTTTTTATAGTGGTTGTTCAAAACACGTGAAGGGAAACACCTCACACGTAAGGGAGCTACAAGGTACAAATGAAGGCTTTGTTACCTTTCAAGAGAAGAAGAAAGAAAGAATCCTTTATGTTGGTGATATTGGTAAAGGTTATTCCCCTCTCATTAAACAAGTATTACTTATTGATGACTGAAAATATATCCTACTTAATATCAGTCAATTGTGTGATAAAGTTTGCAAAGTTGATTTTAAATACGATACTTCTACTATTCTTGATAGTTGTAAAACTGTCTTTGCTGTAATTCGAGTTGCAAATGTATATGTGCTTTACCCTGTGAACTTACTGTTAATGATGTTAAAAAAGCATTTAGAGAAAATTTGTCTTTGCGTTGTTGGTCAATATCTGTCTAAATTAAATAATTTCTTTGTCAGAGCCACTTCTAATTCTATGTTAATGCTTGTTGAACTAACTGTGAAAAAAAAGAGCATAAGGCCACTAGATGCTATGCGAAGAGGATAGTAGGAAATAGGATTAAAACTATCTAGAGACTAAAAGGAATGATCTCTAACCCCCATGGACCTAAAAAAATATGGGAACCAAAAGTCACTCCATCTTCTTTGGTGTAGGTACAATACTCCAAGATCAAGTGTCGCTAAGTGGTTTCTTGACAATGATTTCTTGATAGTGGTTGTTCAGGATACGTGAAGGAAAATACCTCACTCATAGGGAGTTGCAAGTTACAAATGAAGGCTTTGTTACCTTGGAGAGATGAATAAAGGAAGAATCCTTTATGTAGGTAATATTGGTAAATGTTCTTCTCCTCTCATTAAACAAGTATTACATATTTCTTTCTTGAAACATAACTTAATTAATATCAGTCAAATGTGTGACAAAGGTTGAAAAAATGAATTTAACTTTGATACTTGTACGATTCTCGATAGTGAAAGTAGTAAAACTATCTTTGTTACAAATGAAGTTCGAAATGTATATGTGCTTTACCTTGTGAATTTGTTGCAAATGATGTTAAATGTCTTGTTGTTAATGGTAATGATGGTTATCCGTTGCATAGAAAAGTAGGTCAAGTTAGCATGGATTTATTAAATAAACTCCATTCTTAAGAATTTGTTAGAAGTTTGCAAAAAATTCATTTAGAGAAAATTTTTCTTTGTCATGCTCATTAATAAGCATCTAAATACAATAATTTCTTTGTTAGAGCCACTTCCACTTTTATGCCTTATGGTTGTTGTGATGATATGTGATGAGGAGAGTAGATAAGGGCCTTAAAACTATCTAGAGAGTAAAAGGAATGATCACTAATCCCCATGGACCCAAGAAAATGTGAGTACCAAAAGTCACTCCATCTCCTTTTGTGCAGGTACAATTCCTCCAAGATCAAGTGTCACTAAGTGGTTTTTTTTTTTATAGTGGTTGTTCAAAACACGTGAAGGGAAACACCTCACACGTAAGGGAGCTACAAGGTACAAATGAAGGCTTTGTTACCTTTCAAGAGAAGAAGAAAGAAAGAATCCTTTATGTTGGTGATATTGGTAAAGGTTATTCCCCTCTCATTAAACAAGTATTACTTATTGATGACTGAAAATATATCCTACTTAATATCAGTCAATTGTGTGATAAAGTATGCAAAGTTGAATTTAAATATAATACTTCTACTATTCTTGATAGTTGTAAAACTGTCTTTGATGTAATTCGAGTTGCAAATGTATATGTGCTTTACCCTGTGAACTTACTGTTAATGATGTTAAAAAAGCATTTAGAGAAAATTTGTCTTTGCGTTGTTGGTCAATATCTCGTCTAAATTAAATAATTTCTTTGTCGAGCCACTTCTAATTCTATGTTAATGCTTGTTGTACTAATCATGAAAAAAAAAGAGCATAAGGCCACTAGATGCTATGTGAAGAGGATAGTAGGAAATAGGATTAAAACTATCTAGAGAATAAAAGGAATGATCTCTAACCCCCATGGACCTAAGAAAATATGGGAACCAAAAGTCACTCCATCTTCTTTGGTGTAGGTACAATTCCTCCAAGATCAAGTGTCGCTAAGTGGTTTCTTGACAATGATTTCTTGATAGTGGTTGTTCAGGATACGTGAAGAAAAATACCTCACTCATAGGGAGTTGCAAGTTACAAATGAAGGATTTGTTACCTTGGAGAGATGAATAAAGGAAGAATCCTTTATGTAGGTAATATTGGTAAATGTTCTTCTCCTCTCATTAAACAAGTATTACATATTTCTTACTTGAAAAATAACTTAATTAATATCAAACAATTGTGTGATAAAGTTTGTAAAGTTGAATTTAAATATGATACTTCTACTATTCTTGATAGTGGTAAAACTGTCTTTGCTGCAATTCGAGTTACAAATGTATATGTGCTTTACACTGTGAACTTGCTGTTAATGATGTTAAAAATTCATTTAGAGAAAATCTGTCTAAATTAAATAATTTCTTTGTCAGAGCCACTTCTAATTCTATGTTAATGCTTGTTGAACTAACTGTGAAAAAAAAGAGCATAAGGCCACTAGATGCTATGCGAAGAGGATATTAGGAAATAGGATTAAAACTATCTAGAGACTAAAAGGAATGATCTCTAACCCCCCATGGACCTAAGAAAATATGGGAACCAAAAGTCACTCCATCTTCTTTGGTGTAGGTACAATTCCTCCAATATCAAGTGTCGCTAAGTGGTTTCTTGACAATGATTTCTTGATAGTGGTTGTTCAGGATACGTGAAGGAAAATACCTCACTCATAGGGAGTTGCAAGTTACAAATGAAGGCTTTGTTACCTTGGAGAGATGAATAAAGGAAGAATCCTTTATGTAGGTAATATTGGTAAATGTTCTTCTCCTCTCATTAAACAAGTATTACATATTTCTTACTTGAAACATAACTTAATTAATATCAGTCAAATGTGTGACAAAGGTTGAAAAAATGAATTTAACTTTGATACTTGTACGATTCTCGATAGTGGTAAAACTGTCTTTGCTGCAATTCGAGTTACAAATGTATATGTGCTTTTCACTCGTGAACTTGCTCGTTAATGATGTTAAAAAATTCATTTAGAGAAAATTTGTCTTTCCGTTGTTGGTCAATATCTGTAAATTAAATAATTTCTTTGTCAGATCCACTTCTAATTCTATGTTAATGCTTGTTGTACTAACTGTGAAAAAAAAGAGCATAAGGCCACTAGATGCTATGTGAAGAGGATAGTAGGAAATAGGATTAAAACTATCTAGAGACTAAAAGGAATGATCTCTAACCCCCATGGACCTAAGGAAATATGGGAACCAAAAGTCACTCCA
Source organism: Rauvolfia tetraphylla (assembly GCA_030512225.1). Lineage (NCBI taxonomy): Eukaryota > Viridiplantae > Streptophyta > Magnoliopsida > Gentianales > Apocynaceae > Rauvolfia > Rauvolfia tetraphylla. Next base: position 56,021 of record JAJQKT010000033.1, read on the forward strand.
TCTTCTTTGGTGTAGGTACAATACTCCAAGATCAAGTGTCGCTAAGTGGTTTCTTGACAATGATTTCTTGATAGTGGTTGTTCATGATACGTGAAGGAAAATACCTCACTCATAGGGAGTTGCAAGTTACAAATGAAGGCTTTGTTACCTTGGAGAGATGAATAAAGGAAGAATCCTTTATGTAGGTAATATTGGTAAATGTTCTTCTCCTCTCATTAAACAAGTATTACATATTTCTTACTTGAAAAATAACTTAATTAATATCAAACAATTGTGTGATAAAGTTTGTAAAGTTGAATTTAAATATGATACTTCTACTATTCTTGATAGTGGTAAAACTGTCTTTGCTGCAATTCGAGTTACAAATGTATATGTGCTTTTCACTGTGAACTTGCTGTTAATGATGTTAAATGTCTTGTTGTTAATGGTAATGATGGTTATCCATTGCATAGAAAAGTAGGTCAAGTTAGCATGGATTTATTAGATAAACTCCATTCTTAAGAATTTGTTTAAAGTTTGCAAAAAATTCATTTAGAGAAAATTTATCTTTGTCATGCTCATTAATAAGCATCTAAATACAATAATTTCTTTGTTAGAGCCACTTCCACTTTTATGCCTTATGGTTGTTGTGATGATATGTGATGAGGAGAGTAGATAAGGGCCTTAAAACTATCTAGAGAGTAAAAGGAATGATCACTAATCCCCATGGATCCAAGAAAATGTGAGTACCAAAAGTCACTCCATCTCCTTTTGTGCAGGTACAATTCCTCCAAGATCAAGTGTCACTAAGTGGTTTTTTTTATAGTGGTTGTACAAAACACGTGAAGGGAAACACCTCACACGTAAGGGAGCTACAAGGTACAAATGAAGGCTTTGTTACCTTTCAAGAGAAGAAGAAAGAAAGTATCATTTATGTTGGTGATATTGGTAAAGGTTATTCCCCTCTCATTAAACAAGTATTACTTATTGATGACTGAAAAATATATCCTACTTAATATCAGTCAATTGTGTGATAAAGTTTGCAAAGTTGAATTTAAATATGATACTTCTACTATTCTTGATAGTTGTAAAACTATCTTTGCTGTAATTCGAGTTGCAAATGTATATGTGCTTTACCCTGTGAACTTACTGTTAATGATGTTAAAAAAGCATTTAGAGAAAATTTGACTTTGCGTTGTTGGTCAATATCTCTCTAAATTAAATAATTTCTTTGTCAGAGCCACTTCTAATTCTATGTTAATGCTTGTTGTACTAATCATGAAAAAATAATAGCATAAGGCCACTAGATGCTATGTGAAGAGGATAGTAGGAAATAGGATTAAAACTATCTAGAGACTAAAAGGAATGATCTCTAACCCCCATGGACCTAAGGAAATATGGGAACCAAAAGTCACTCCATCTTCTTTGGTGTAGGTACAATACTCCAAGATCAAGTGTCGCTAAGTGGTTTCTTGACAATGATTTCTTGATAGTGGTTGTTCATGATACGTGAAGGAAAATACCTCACTCATAGGGAGTTGCAAGTTACAAATGAAGGCTTTGTTACCTTGGAGAGATGAATAAAGGAAGAATCCTTTATGTAGGTAATATTGGTAAATGTTCTTCTCCTCTCATTAAACAAGTATTACATATTTCTTACTTGAAAAATAACTTAATTAATATCAAACAATTGTGTGATAAAGTTTGTAAAGTTGAATTTAAATATGATACTTCTACTATTCTTGATAGTGGTAAAAGCTGTCTTTGCTGCAATTGAGTTACAAATGTATATGTGCTTTTCACTCGTGAACTTGTCTGTTAATGATGTTAAATGTCTTGTTGTTAATGGTAATGATGGTTATCCATTGCATAGAAAAGTAGGTCAAGTTAGCATGGATTTATTAGATAAACTCCATTCTTAAGAATTTGTTTAAAGTTTGCAAAAAAATTCATTTAGAGAAAATTTATCTTTGTCATGCTCATTAATAAGCATCTAAATACAATAATTTCTTTGTTAGAGCCACTTCCACTTTTATGCCTTATGGTTGTTGTGATGATATGTGATGAGGAGAGTAGATAAGGGCCTTAAAACTATCTAGAGAGTAAAAGGAATGATCACTAATCCCCATGGATCCAAGAAAATGTGAGTACCAAAAGTCACTCCATCTCCCTTTTGTGCAGGTACAATTCCTCCAAGATCAAGTGTCACTAAGTGGTTTTTTTTATAGTGGTTGTACAAAACACGTGAAGGGAAACACCTCACACGTAAAGGGGAGCTACAAGGTACAAATGAAGGCTTTGTTACCTTTCAGAGAAGAAGAAAGAAAGTATCATTTATGTTGGTGATATTGGTAAAGGTTATTCCCCTCTCATTAAACAAGTATTACTTATTGATGACTGAAAATATATCCTACTTAATATCAGTCAATTGTGTGATAAAGTTTGCAAAGTTGAATTTAAATATGATACTTCTACTATTCTTGATAGTTGTAAAACTATCTTTGTCTGTAATTCGAGTTGCAAATGTATATGTGCTTTACCACCGTGAACTTACTCGTTAATGATGTTAAAAAAGCATTTAGAGAAAATTTGACTTTGCGTTGTTGGTCAATATCTCTCTAAATTAAATAATTTCTTTGTCAGAGCCACTTCTAATTCTATGTTAATGCTTGTTGTACTAACTGTGAAAAATAATAGCATAAGGCCACTAGATGCTATGTGAAGAGGATAGTAGGAAATAGGATTAAAACTATCTAGAGACTAAAAGGAATGATCTCTAACCCCCATGGACCTAAGAAAATATGGGAACCAAAAGTCACTCCATCTTCTTTGGTGTAGGTACAATACTCCAAGATCAAGTGTCGCTAAGTGGTTTCTTGACAATGATTTCTTGATAGTGGTTGTTCATGATACGTGAAGGAAAATACCTCACTCATAGGGAGTTGCAAGTTACAAATGAAGGCTTTGTTACCTTGGAGAGATGAATAAAGGAAGAATCCTTTATGTAGGTAATAGTGGTAAATGTTCTTCTCCTCTCATTAAACAAGTATTACATATATCTTACTTGAAAAATAACTTAATTAATATCAAACAATTGTGTGATAAAGTTTGTAAAGTTGAATTTAAATATGATACTTCTACTATTCTTGATAGTGGTAAAACTGTCTTTGCTGCAATTCGAGTTACAAATGTATATGTGCTTTTCACTGTGAACTTGCTTTTAATGATGTTAAAAATTCATTTAGAGAAAATTTGTCTTTCCGTTGTTGGTCAATATCTGTAAATTAAATAATTTCTTTGTCAGAGCCACTTCTAATTCTATGTTAATGCTTGTTGTACTAATCATGAAAAAAAAAGAGCATAAGGCCACTAGATGCTATGTGAAGAGGATAGTAGGAAATAGGATTAAAACTATCTAGAGACTAAAAGGAATGATCTCTAACCCCCATGGACCTAAGAAAATATGGGAACCAAAAGTCACTCCATCTTCTTTGGTGTAGGTACAATACTCCAAGATCAAGTGTCGCTAAGTGGTTTCTTGACAATGATTTCTTGATAGTGGTTGTTCATGATACGTGAAGGAAAATACCTCACTCATAGGGAGTTGCAAGTTACAAATGAAGGCTTTGTTACCTTGGAGAGATGAATAAAGGAAGAATCCTTTATGTAGGTAATATTAGTAAATGTTCTTCTCCTCTCATTAAACAAGTATTACATATTTCTTACTTGAAACATAACTTAATTAATATCAGTCAAATGTGTGACAAAGTTTGAAAAAATGAATTTAACTTTGATACTTGTACGATTCTTGATAGTGGTAAAACTGTCTTTGCTGCAATTCGAGTTACAAATGTATATGTGCTTTTCACTGTGAACTTGCTGTTAATGATGTTAAAAATTCATTTAGAGAAAATTTGTCTTTCCGTTGTTGGTCAATATCTGTAAATTAAATAATTTCTTTGTCAGAGCCACTTCTAATTCTATGTTAATGCTTGTTGTACTAACTGTGAAAAAAAAGAGCATAAGGCCACTAGATGCTATGTGAAGAGGATAGTAGGAAATAGGATTAAAACTATCTAGAGACTAAAAGGAATGATCTCTAACCCCCATGGACCTAAGAAAATATGGGAACCAAAAGTCACTCCATCTTCTTTGGTGTAGGTACAATACTCCAAGATCAAGTGTCGCTAAGTGGTTTCTTGACAATGATTTCTTGATAGTGGTTGTTCATGATACGTGAAGGAAAATACCTCACTCATAGGGAGTTGCAAGTTACAAATGAAGGCTTTGTTACCTTGGAGAGATGAATAAAGGAAGAATCCTTTATGTAGGTAATATTGGTAAATGTTCTTCTCCTCTCATTAAACAAGTATTACATATTTCTTACTTGAAACATAACTTAATTAATATCAGTCAAATGTGTGACAAAGTTTGAAAAAATGAATTTAACTTTGATACTTGTACGATTCTTGATAGTGAAAGTAGTAAAATTATCTTTGTTACAAATGAAGTTCGAAATGTATATGTGCTTTACCTTGTGAATTTGTTGCTAATGATGTTAAATGTCTTGTTGTTAATGGTAATGATGGTTATCCGTTGCATAGAAAAGTAGGTCAAGTTAGCATGGATTTATTAAATAAACTCCATTCTTAAGAATTTGTTTGAAGTTTGCAAAAAATTCATTTAGAGAAAATTTATCTTTGTCATGCTCATTAATAAGCATCTAAATACAATAATTTCTTTGTTAGAGCCACTTCCACTTTTATGCCTTATGGTTGTTGTGATGATATGTGATGAGGAGAGTAGATAAGGTCCTTAAAACTATCTAGAGAGTAAAAGGAATGATCACTAATCCCCATGGATCCAAGAAAATGTGAGTACCAAAAGTCACTCCATCTCCTTTTGTGCAGGTACAATTCCTCCAAGATCAAGTGTCACTAAGTGGTTTTTTTTATAGTGGTTGTACAAAACACGTGAAGGGAAACACCTCACACGTAAGGGAGCTACAAGGTACAAATGAAGGCTTTGTTACCTTTCAAGAGAAGAAGAAAGAAAGTATCATTTATGTTGGTGATATTGGTAAAGGTTATTCCCCTCTCATTAAACAAGTATTACTTATTGATGACTTGAAAAATATATCCTACTTAATATCAGCCAATTGTGTGATAAAGTTTGCAAAAGTTGAATTTAAATATGATACTTCTACTATTCTTGATAGTTGTAAAACTATCTTTGCTGTAATTCGAGTTGCAAATGTATATGTGCTTTACCCTGTGAACTTACTGTTAATGATGTTAAAAAAGCATTTAGAGAAAATTTGACTTTGCGTTGTTGGTCAATCTCTCTAAATTAAATAATTTCTTTGTTAGAGCCACTTCTAATTCTATGTTAATGCTTGTTGTACTAACTGTGAAAAAAAAGAGCATAAGGCCACTAGATGTTATGTGAAGAGGATAGTAGGAAATAGGATTAAAACTATCTAGAGACTAAAAGGAATGATCTCTAACCCCCATGGACCTAAGAAAATATGGGAACTAAAAGTCACTCCATCTTCTTTGGTGTAGGTACAATACTCCAAGATCAAGTGTCGCAAAGTGGTTTCTTGACAATGATTTCTTGATAGTGGTTGTTCAGGATACGTGAAGGAAAATACCTCACTCATAGGGAGTTGCAAGTTACAAATGAAGGCTTTGTTACCTTGGAGAGATGAATAAAGGAAGAATCCTTTATGTAGGTAATATTGGTAAATGTTCTTCTCCTCTCATTAAACAAGTATTACATATTTCTTACTTGAAAAATAACTTAATTAATATCAAACAATTGTGTGATAAAGTTTGTAAAGTTGAATTTAAATATGATACTTCTACTATTCTTGATAGTGGTAAAACTGTCTTTGCTGCAATTCGAGTTGCAAATGTATATGTGCTTTACCCTGTGAACTTACTCTTAATGATGTTAAAAAAGCATTTAGAGAAAATTTGTCTTTGCGTTGTTGGTCAATATCTGTAAATTAAATAATTTCTTTGTCAGAGCCACTTCTAATTCTATGTTAATGCTTGTTGAACTAACTGTGAAAAAAAAGAGCATAAGGCCACTAGATGCTATGTGAAGAGGATAGTAGGAAATAGGATTAAAACTATCTAGAGACTAAAAGGAATGATCTCTAACCCCCATGGACCTAAGAAAATATGGGAACCAAAAGTCACTCCATCTTCTTTGGTGTAGGTACAATACTCCAAGATCAAGTGTCGCTAAGTGGTTTCTTGACAATGATTTCTTGATAGTGGTTGTTCAGGATACGTGAAGGAAAATACCTCACTCATAGGGAGTTGCAAGTTACAAATGAAGGCTTTGTTACCTTGGAGAGATGAATAAAGGAAGAATCCTTTATGTAGGTAATATTGGTAAATGTTCTTCTCCTCTCATTAAACAAGTATTACATATTTCTTACTTGAAACATAACTTAATTAATATCAGTCAAATGTGTGACAAAGTTTGAAAAAATGAATTTAACTTTGATACTTGTACGATTCTTGATAGTGAAAGTAGTAAAATTATCTTTGTTACAAATGAAGTTCGAAATGTATATGTGCTTTACCTTGTGAATTTGTTGCTAATGATGTTAAATGTCTTGTTGTTAATGGTAATGATGGTTATCCGTTGCATAGAAAAAGTAGGTCAAGTTAGCATGGATTTATTAAATAAACTCCATTCTTAAGAATTTGTTTGAAGTTTGAAAAAATTCATTTAGAGAAAATTTATCTTTGTCATGCTCATTAATAAGCATCTAAATACAATAATTTCTTTGTTAGAGCCACTTCCACTTTTATGCCTTATGGTTGTTGTGATGATATGTGATGAGGAGAGTAGATAAGGGCCTTAAAACTATCTAGAGAGTAAAAGGAATGATCACTAATCCCCATGGATCCAAGAAAATGTGAGTACCAAAAGTCACTCCATCTCCTTTTGTGCAGGTACAATTCCTCCAAGATCAAGTGTCACTAAGTGGTTTTTTTTATAGTGGTTGTACAAAACACGTGAAGGGAAACACCTCACACGTAAGGGAGCTACAAGGTACAAATGAAGGCCTTGTTACCTTTCAAGAGAAGAAGAAAGAAAGTATCATTTATGTTGGTGATATTGGTAAAGGTTATTCCCCTCTCATTAAACAAGTATTACTTATTGATGACTGAAAATATATCCTACTTAATATCAGTCAATTGTGTGATAAAGTTTGCAAAGTTGAATTTAAATATGATACTTCTACTATTCTTGATAGTTGTAAAACTATCTTTGTTGTAATTCGAGTTGCAAATGTATATGTGCTTTACCCTGTGAACTTACTGTTAATGATGTTAAAAAAGCATTTAGAGAAAATTTGACTTTGCGTTGTTGGTCAATATCTCTCTAAATTAAATAATTTCTTTGTCAGAGCCACTTCTAATTCTATGTTAATGCTTGTTGTACTAACTGTGAAAAATAATAGCATAAGGCCACTAGATGCTATGTGAAGAGGATAGTAGGAAATAGGATTAAAACTATCTAAAGACTAAAAGGAATGATCTCTAACCCCCATGGACCTAAGAAAATATGGGAACCAAAAGTCACTCCATCTTCTTTGGTGTAGGTACAATACTCCAAGATCAAGTGTCGCTAAGTGGTTTCTTGACAATGATTTCTTGATAGTGGTTGTTCATGATACGTGAAGGAAAATACCTCACTCATAGGGAGTTGCAAGTTACAAATGAAGGCTTTGTTACCTTGGAGAGATGAATAAAGGAAGAATCCTTTATGTAGGTAATATTGGTAAATGTTCTTCTCCTCTCATTAAACAAGTATTACATATTTCTTACTTGAAACATAACTTAATTAATATCAGTCAAATGTGTGACAAAGTTTGAAAAAATGAATTTAACTTTGATACTTGTACGATTCTTGATAGTGGTAAAACTGTCTTTGCTGCAATTCGAGTTACAAATGTATATGTGCTTTTCACTGTGAACTTGCTGTTAATGATGTTAAAAATTCATTTAGAGAAAATTTGTCTTTCCGTTGTTGGTCAATATCTGTAAATTAAATAATTTCTTTGTCAGAGCCACTTCTAATTCTATGTTAATGCTTGTTGTACTAACTGTGAAAAAAAAGAGCATAAGGCCACTAGATGCTATGTGAAGAGGATAGTAGGAAATAGGATTAAAACTATCTAGAGACTAAAAGGAATGATCTCTAACCCCCATGGACCTAAGAAAATATGGGAACCAAAAGTCACTCCATCTTCTTTGGTGTAGGTACAATACTCCAAGATCAAGTGTCGCTAAGTGGTTTCTTGACAATGATTTCTTGATAGTGGTTGTTCAGGATACGTGAAGGAAAATACCTCACTCATAGGGAGTTGCAAGTTACAAATGAAGGCTTTGTTACCTTGGAGAGATGAATAAAGGAAGAATCCTTTATGTAGGTAATATTGGTAAATGTTCTTCTCCTCTCATTAAACAAGTATTACATATTTCTTACTTGAAAAATAACTTAATTAATATCAAACAATTGTGTGATAAAGTTTTTAAAGTTGAATTTAAATATGATACTTCTACTATTCTTGATAGTGGTAAAACTGTCTTTGCTGCAATTCGAGTTACAAATGTATATGTGCTTTTCACTGTGAACTTGCTGTTAATGATGTTAAAAATTCATTTAGAGAAAATTTGTCTTTCCGTTGTTGGTCAATATCTGTGAATTAAATAATTTCTTTGTCAGAGCCACTTCTAATTCTATGTTAATGCTTGTTGTACTAACTGTGAAAAAAAAGAGCATAAGGCCACTAGATGCTATGTGAAGAGGATAGTAGGAAATAGGATTAAAACTATCTAGAGACTAAAAGGAATGATCTCTAACCCCCATGGACCTAAGAAAATATGGGAACCAAAAGTCACTCCATCTTCTTTGGTGTAGGTACAATACTCCAAGATCAAGTGTCGCTAAGTGGTTTCTTGACAATGATTTCTTGATAGTGGTTGTTCATGATACGTGAAGGAAAATACCTCACTCATAGGGAGTTGCAAGTTACAAATGAAGGCTTTGTTACCTTGGAGAGATGAATAAAGGAAGAATCCTTTATGTAGGTAATATTGGTAAATGTTCTTCTCCTCTCATTAAACAAGTATTACATATTTCTTACTTGAAACATAACTTAATTAATATCAGTCAAATGTGTGACAAAGTTTGAAAAAAATGAATTTAACTTTGATACTTGTACGATTCTTGATAGTGAAAGTAGTAAAAATTATCTTTGTTACAAATGAAGTTCGAAATGTATATGTGCTTTTACCTTGTGAATTTGTTGCTAATGATGTTAAATGTCTTGTTGTTAATGGTAATGATGGTTATCCGTTGCATAGAAAAGTAGGTCAAGTTAGCATGGATTTATTAAATAAACTCCATTCTTAAGAATTTGTTTGAAGTTTGCAAAAAAATTCATTTAGAGAAAATTTATCTTTGTCATGCTCATTAATAAGCATCTAAATACAATAATTTCTTTGTTAGAGCCACTTCCACTTTTATGCCTTATGGTTGTTGTGATGATATGTGATGAGGAGAGTAGATAAGGGCCTTAAAACTATCTAGAGAGTAAAAGGAATGATCACTAATCCCCATGGATCCAAGAAAATGTGAGTACCAAAAGTCACTCCATCTCCTTTTGTGCAGTACAATTCCTCCAAGATCAAGTGTCACTAAGTGGGTTTTTTTATAGTGGTTGTACAAAACACGTGAAGGGAAACACCTCACACGTAAAGGGAGCTACAAGGTACAAATGAAGGCCTTGTTACCTTTCAAGAGAAGAAGAAAGAAAGTATCATTTATGTTGGTGATATTGGTAAAGGTTATTCCCCTCTCATTAAACAAGTATTACTTATTGATGACTGAAAATATATCCTACTTAATATCAGTCAATTGTGTGATAAAGTTTGCAAAGTTGAATTTAAATATGATACTTCTACTATTCTTGATAGTTGTAAAACTATCTTTGCTTTGTAATTCGAGTTGCAAATGTATATGTGCTTTTACCCCCGTGAACTTCATCATTAATGATGTTAAAAAAGCATTTAGAGAAAATTTGACTTTGCGTTGTTGGTCAATATCTCTCTAAATTAAATAATTTCTTTGTCGAGCCACTTCTAATTCTATGTTAATGCTTGTTGTACTAATCATGAAAAAATAATAGCATAAGGCCACTAGATGCTATGTGAAGAGGATAGTAGGAAATAGGATTAAAACTATCTAAAGACTAAAAGGAATGATCTCTAACCCCCATGGACCTAAGAAAATATGGGAACCAAAAGTCACTCCATCTTCTTTGGTGTAGGTACAATACTCCAAGATCAAGTGTCGCTAAGTGGTTTCTTGACAATGATTTCTTGATAGTGGTTGTTCATGATACGTGAAGGAAAATACCTCACTCATAGGGAGTTGCAAGTTACAAATGAAGGCTTTGTTACCTTGGAGAGATGAATAAAGGAAGAATCCTTTATGTAGGTAATATTGGTAAATGTTCTTCTCCTCTCATTAAACAAGTATTACATATTTCTTACTTGAAACATAACTTAATTAATATCAGTCAAATGTGTGACAAAGTTTGAAAAAATGAATTTAACTTTGATACTTGTACGATTCTTGATAGTGGTAAAACTGTCTTTGCTGCAATTCGAGTTACAAATGTATATGTGCTTTTCACTGTGAACTTGCTGTTAATGATGTTAAAAATTCATTTAGAGAAAATTTGTCTTTCCGTTGTTGGTCAATATCTGTAAATTAAATAATTTCTTTGTCAGAGCCACTTCTAATTCTATGTTAATGCTTGTTGTACTAACTGTGAAAAAAAAGAGCATAAGGCCACTAGATGCTATGTGAAGAGGATAGTAGGAAATAGGATTAAAACTATCTAGAGACTAAAAGGAATGATCTCTAACCCCCATGGACCCTAAGAAAATATGGGAACCAAAAGTCACTCCATCTTCTTTTGGTGTAGGTACAATACTCCAAGATCAAGTGTCGCTAAGTGGTTTCTTGACAATGATTTCTTGATAGTGGTTGTTCATGATACGTGAAGGAAAATACCTCACTCATAGGGAGTTGCAAGTTACAAATGAAGGCTTTGTTACCTTTGGAGAGATGAATAAAGGAAGAATCCTTTATGTAGGTAATATTGGTAAATGTTCTTCTCCTCTCATTAAACAAGTATTACATATTTCTTACTTGAAACATAACTTAATTAATATCAGTCAAATGTGTGACAAAGTTTGAAAAAGATGAATTTAACTTTGATACTTGTACTGATTCTTGATAGTGGTAAAACTGTCTTTGCTGTAATTCGAGTTACAAATGTATATGTGCTTTTCACTCGTGAACTTGCTCGTTAATGATGTTAAAAAATTCATTTAGAGAAAATTTGTCTTTCCGTTGTTGGTCAATATCTCGTGAATTAAATAATTTCTTTGTCGAGCCACTTCTAATTCTATGTTAATGCTTGTTGTACTAATCGTGAAAAAAAAGAGCATAAGGCCACTAGATGCTATGTGAAGAGGATAGTAGGAAATAGGATTAAAACTATCTAGAGACTAAAAAGGAATGATCTCTAACCCCCATGGACCTAAGAAAATATGGGAACCAAAAAGTCACTCCATCTTCTTTGGTGTAGGTACAATACTCCAAGATCAAGTGTCGCTAAGTGGTTTCTTGACAATGATTTCTTGATAGTGGTTGTTCATGATACGTGAAGGAAAATACCTCACTCATAGGGAGTTGCAAGTTACAAATGAAGGCTTTGTTACCTTGGAGAGATGAATAAAGGAAGAATCCTTTATGTAGGTAATATTGGTAAATGTTCTTCTCCTCTCATTAAACAAGTATTACATATTTCTTACTTGAAACATAACTTAATTAATATCAGTCAAATGTGTGACAAAGTTTGAAAAAATGAATTTAACTTTGATACTTGTACGATTCTTGATAGTGGTAAAACTGTCTTTGCTGCAATTCGAGTTACAAATGTATATGTGCTTTACCTTGTGAATTTGTTGCTAATGATGTTAAATGTCTTGTTGTTAATGGTAATGATGGTTATCCGTTGCATAGAAAAGTAGGTCAAGTTAGCATGGATTTATTAAATAAACTCCATTCTTAAGAATTTGTTTGAAGTTTGCAAAAAATTCATTTAGAGAAAATTTATCTTTGTCATGCTCATTAATAAGCATCTAAATACAATAATTTCTTTGTTAGAGCCACTTCCACTTTTATGCCTTATGGTTGTTGTGATGATATGTGATGAGGAGAGTAGATAAGGGCCTTAAAACTATCTAGAGAGTAAAAGGAATGATCACTAATCCCCATGGATCCAAGAAAATGTGAGTACCAAAAGTCACTCCATCTCCTTTTGTGCAGGGTACAATTCCTCCAAGATCAAGTGTCACTAAGTGGTTTTTTTTATAGTGGTTGTACAAAACACGTGAAGGGAAACACCTCACACGTAAGGGAGCTACAAGGTACAAATGAAGGCTTTGTTACCTTTCAAGAGAAGAAGAAAGAAAGTATCATTTATGTTGGTGATATTGGTAAAGGTTATTCCCCTCTCATTAAACAAGTATTACTTATTGATGACTGAAAAATATATCCTACTTAATATCGATCAATTGTGTGATAAAGTTTGCAAAGTTGAATTTAAATATGATACTTCTACTATTCTTGATAGTTGTAAAACTATCTTTGTCTGTAATTCGAGTTGCAAATGTATATGTGCTTTACCCCTGTGAACTTACTGTTAATGATGTTAAAAAAGCATTTAGAGAAAATTTGACTTTGCGTTGTTGGTCAATATCTCTCTAAATTAAATAATTTCTTTGTCAGAGCCACTTCTAATTCTATGTTAATGCTTGTTGTACTAATCGTGAAAAAATAATAGCATAAGGCCACTAGATGCTATGTGAAGAGGATAGTAGGAAATAGGATTAAAACTATCTAAAGACTAAAAGGAATGATCTCTAACCCCTCATGGACCTAAGAAAATATGGGAACCAAAAGTCACTCCATCTTCTTTGGTGTAGGTACAATACTCCAAGATCAAGTGTCGCTAAGTGGTTTCTTGACAATGATTTCTTGATAGTGGTTGTTCATGATACGTGAAGGAAAATACCTCACTCATAGGGAGTTGCAAGTTACAAATGAAGGCTTTGTTACCTTGGAGAGATGAATAAAGGAAGAATCCTTTATGTAGGTAATATTGGTAAATGTTCTTCTCCTCTCATTAAACAAGTATTACATATTTCTTACTTGAAACATAACTTAATTAATATCAGTCAAATGTGTGACAAAGTTTGAAAAAATGAATTTAACTTTGATACTTGTACGATTCTTGATAGTGGTAAAACTGTCTTTGCTGCAATTCGAGTTACAAATGTATATGTGCTTTACCTTGTGAATTTGTTGCTAATGATGTTAAATGTCTTGTTGTTAATGGTAATGATGGTTATCCGTTGCATAGAAAAGTAGGTCAAGTTAGCATGGATTTATTAAATAAACTCCATTCTTAAGAATTTGTTAGAAGTTTGCAAAAAATTCATTTAGAGAAAATTTATCTTTGTCATGCTCATTAATAAGCATCTAAATACAATAATTTCTTTGTTAGAGCCACTTCCACTTTTATGCCTTATGGTTGTTGTGATGATATGTGATGAGGAGAGTAGATAAGGGCCTTAAAACTATCTAGAGAGTAAAAGGAATGATCACTAATCCCATGGACCCAAGAAAATGTGAGTACCAAAAGTCACTCCATCTCCTTTTGTGCAGGTACAATTCCTCCAAGATCAAGTGTTACTAAGTGGTTTTTTTTATAGTGGTTGTACAAAACACGTGAAGGGAAACACCTCACACGTAAGGGAGCTACAAGGTACAAATGAAGGCTTTGTTACCTTTCAAGAGAAGAAGAAAGAAAGAATCATTTATGTTGGTGATATTGGTAAAGGTTATTCCCCTTTCATTAAACAAGTATTACTTATTGATGACTGAAAATATATCCTACTTAATATCAGTCAATTGTGTGATAAAGTTTGCAAAGTTGAATTTAAATATGATACTTCTACTATTCTTGATAGTTGTAAAACTATCTTAGCTGTAATTCGAGTTGCAAATGTATATGTGCTTTACCACCGTGAACTTACTGTTAATGATGTTAAAAAAGCATTTAGAGAAAATTTGACTTTGCGTTGTTGGTCAATATCTCTCTAAATTAAATAATTTCATTGCAGAGCCACTTCTAATTCTATGTTAATGCTTGTTGTACTAACTGTGAAAAATAATAGCATAAGGCCACTAATGCTATGTGAAGAGGATAGTAGGAAATAGGATTAAAACTATCTAGAGACTAAAAGGAATGATCTCTAACCCCCATGGACCTAAGAAAATATGGGAACCAAAAGTCACTCCATCTTCTTTGGTGTAGGTACAATACTCCAAGATCAAGTGTCGCTAAGTGGTTTCTTGACAATGATTTCTTGATAGTGGTTGTTCAAGATACGTGAAGGAAAATACCTCACTCATAGGGAGTTGCAAGTTACAAATGAAGGCTTTGTTACCTTGGAGAGATGAATAAAGGAAGAATCCTTTATGTAGGTAATATTGGTAAATGTTCTTCTCCTCTCATTAAACAAGTATTACATATTTCTTACTTGAAACATAACTTAATTAATATCAGTCAAATGTGTGACAAAGTTTGAAAAAATGAATTTAACTTTGATACTTGTACGATTCTTGATAGTGAAAGTAGTAAAATTATCTTTGTTACAAATGAAGTTCGAAATGTATATGTGCTTTACCTTGTGAATTTGTTGCTAATGATGTTAAATGTCTTGTTGTTAATGGTAATGATGGTTATCCGTTGCATAGAAAAGTAGGTCAAGTTAGCATGGATTTATTAAATAAACTCCATTCTTAAGAATTTGTTAGAAGTTTGCAAAAAATTCATTTAGAGAAAATTTATCTTTGTCATGCTCATTAATAAGCATCTAAATACAATAATTTCTTTGTTAGAGCCACTTCCACTTTTATGCCTTATGGTTGTTGTGATGATATGTGATGAGGAGAGTAGATAAGGGCCTTAAAACTATCTAGAGAGTAAAAGGAATGATCACTAATCCCCATGGATCCAAGAAAATGTGAGTACCAAAAGTCACTCCATCTCCTTTTGTGCAGGTACAATTCCTCCAAGATCAAGTGTCACTAAGTGGTTTTTTTTATAGTGGTTGTACAAAACACGTGAAGGGAAACACCTCACACGTAAGGGAGCTACAAGGTACAAATGAAGGCTTTGTTACCTTTCAAGAGAAGAAGAAAGAAAGTATCATTTATGTTGGTGATATTGGTAAAGGTTATTCCCCTCTCATTAAACAAGTATTACTTATTGATGACTGAAAATATATCCTACTTAATATCAGTCAATTGTGTGATAAAGTTTGCAAAGTTGAATTTAAATATGATACTTCTACTATTCTTGATAGTTGTAAAACTATCTTTGCTGTAATTCGAGTTGCAAATATATATGTGCTTTACCCTGTGAACTTACTGTTAATGATGTTAAAAAAGCATTTAGAGAAAATTTGACTTTGCGTTGTTGGTCAATATCTCTCTAAATTAAATAATTTCTTTGTCAGAGCCACTTCTAATTCTATTTTAATGCTTGTTGTACTAACTGTGAAAAATAATAGCATAAGGCCACTAGATGCTATGTGAAGAGGATAGTAGGAAATAGGATTAAAACTATCTAGAGACTAAAAGGAATGATCTCTAACCCCCATGGACCTAAGAAAATATGGGAACCAAAAGTCACTCCATCTTCTTTGGTGTAGGTACAATACTCCAAGATCAAGTGTCGCTAAGTGGTTTCTTGACAATGATTTCTTGATAGTGGTTGTTCAGGATACGTGAAGGAAAATACCTCACTCATAGGGAGTTGCAAGTTACAAATGAAGGCTTTGTTACCTTGGAGAGATGAATAAAGGAAGAATCCTTTATGTAGGTAATATTGGTAAATGTTCTTCTCCTCTCATTAAACAAGTATTACATATTTCTTACTTGAAACATAACTTAATTAATATCAGTCAAATGTGTGACAAAGGTTGAAAAAATGAATTTAACTTTGATACTTGTACGATTCTCGATAGTGAAAGTAGTAAAACTATCTTTGTTACAAATGAAGTTCGAAATGTATATGTGCTTTACCTTGTGAATTTGTTGCTAATGATGTTAAATGTCTTGTTGTTAATGGAAATGATGGTTATCCGTTGCATAGAAAAGTAGGTCAAGTTAGCATGGATTTATTAAATAAACTCCATTCTTAAGAATTTGTTAGAAGTTTGCAAAAAATTCATTTAGAGAAAATTTTTCTTTGTCATGATCATTAATAAGCATCTAAATACAATAATTTCTTTGTTAGAGCCACTTCCAATTTTATGCCTTATGGTTGTTGTGATGATATGTGATGAGGAGAGTAGATAAGGGCCTTAAAACTATCTAGAGAGTAAAAGGAATGATCACTAATCCCCATGGATCCAAGAAAATGTGAGTACCAAAAGTCACTCCATCTCCTTTTGTGCAGGTACAATTCCTCCAAGATCAAGTGTCACTGAGTGGTTTTTTTTATAGTGGTTGTACAAAACACGTGAAGGGAAACACCTCACACGTAAGGGAGCTACAAGGTACAAATGAAGGCTTTGTTACCTTTCAAGAGAAGAAGAAAGAAAGTATCATTTATGTTGGTGATATTGGTAAAGGTTATTCCCCTCTCATTAAACAAGTATTACTTATTGATGACTGAAAATATATCCTACTTAATATCAGTCAATTGTGTGATAAAGTTTGCAAAGTTGAATTTAAATATGATACTTCTACTATTCTTGATAGTTGTAAAACTATCTTTGCTGTAATTCGAGTTGCAAATGTATATGTGCTTTACCCTGTGAACTTACTGTTAATGATGTTAAAAAACCATTTAGAGAAAATTTGACTTTGCGTTGTTGGTCAATATCTCTCTAAATTAAATAATTTCTTTGTCAGAGCCACTTCTAATTCTATTTTAATGCTTGTTGTACTAACTGTGAAAAATAATAGCATAAGGCCACTAGATGCTATGTGAAGAGGATAGTAGGAAATAGGATTAAAACTATCTAGAGACTAAAAGGAATGATCTCTAACCCCCATGGACCTAAGAAAATATGGGAACCAAAAGTCACTCCATCTTCTTTGGTGTAGGTACAATACTCCAAGATCAAGTGTCGCTAAGTGGTTTCTTGACAATGATTTCTTGATAGTGGTTGTTAAGGATACGTGAAAGAAAATACCTCACTCATAGGGAGTTGCAAGTTACAAATGAAGGCTTTGTTACCTTGGAGAGATGAATAAAGGAAGAATCCTTTATGTAGGTAATATTGGTAAATGTTCTTCTCCTCTCATTAAACAAGTATTACATATTTCTTACTTGAAACATAACTTAATTAATATCAGTCAAATGTGTGACAAAGGTTGAAAAAATGAATTTAACTTTGATACTTGTACGATTCTCGATAGTGAAAGTAGTAAAACTATCTTTGTTACAAATGAAGTTCGAAATGTATATGTGCTTTACCTTGTGAATTTGTTGCTAATGATGTTAAATGTCTTGTTGTTAATGGAAATGATGGTTATCCGTTGCATAGAAAAGTAGGTCAAGTTAGCATGGATTTATTAAATAAACTCCATTCTTAAGAATTTGTTAGAAGTTTGCAAAAAATTCATTTAGAGAAAATTTATCTTTGTCATGCTCATTAATAAGCATCTAAATACAATAATTTCTTTGTTAGAGCCACTTCCAATTTTATGCCTTATGGTTGTTGTGATGATATGTGATGAGGAGAGTAGATAAGGGCCTTAAAACTATCTAGAGAGTAAAAGGAATGATCACTAATCCCCATGGACCCAAGAAAATGTGAGTACCAAAAGTCACTCCATCTCCTTTTGTGCAGGTACAATTCCTCCAAGATCAAGTGTCACTGAGTGGTTTTTTTTATAGTGGTTGTACAAAACACGTGAAGGGAAACACCTCACACGTAAGGGAGCTACAAGGTACAAATGAAGGCTTTGTTACCTTTCAAGAGAAGAAGAAAGAAAGAATCATTTATGTTGGTGATATTGGTAAAGGTTATTCCCCTCTCATTAAACAAGTATTACTTATTGATGACTGAAAATATATCCTACTTAATATCAGTCAATTGTGTGATAAAGTTTGCAAAGTTGAATTTAAATATGATACTTCTACTATTCTTGATAGTTGTAAAACTATCTTTGCTGTAATTCGAGTTGCAAATGTATATGTGCTTTACCCTGTGAACTTACTGTTAATGATGTTAAAAAACCATTTAGAGAAAATTTGACTTTGCGTTGTTGGTCAATATCTCTCTAAATTAAATAATTTCTTTGTCAGAGCCACTTCTAATTCTATGTTAATGCTTGTTGTACTAACCGTGGAAAAATAATAGCATAAGGCCACTAGATGCTATGTGAAGAGGATAGTAGGAAATAGGATTAAAACTATCTAGAGACTAAAAGGAATGATCTCTAACCCCCATGGACCTAAGAAAATATGGGAACCAAAAGTCACTCCATCTTCTTTGGTGTAGGTACAATACTCCAAGATCAAGTGTCGCTAAGTGGTTTCTTGACAATGATTTCTTGATAGTGGTTGTTCAGGATACGTGAAGGAAAATACCTCACTCATAGGGAGTTGCAAGTTACAAATGAAGGCTTTGTTACCTTGGAGAGATGAATAAAGGAAGAATCCTTTATGTAGGTAATATTGGTAAATGTTCTTCTCCTCTCATTAAACAAGTATTACATATTTCTTACTTGAAACATAACTTAATTAATATCAGTCAAATGTGTGACAAAGGTTGAAAAAATGAATTTAACTTTGATACTTGTACGATTCTCGATAGTGAAAGTAGTAAAACTATCTTTGTTACAAATGAAGTTCGAAATGTATATGTGCTTTACCTTGTGAATTTGTTGCCAATGATGTTAAATGTCTTGTTGTTAATGGTAATGATGGTTATCCGTTGCATAGAAAAGTAGGTCAAGTCATCATGGATTTATTAAATAAACTCCATTCTTAAGAATTTGTTAGAAGTTTGCAAAAAATTCATTTAGAGAAAATTTATCTTTGTCATGCTCATTAATAAGCATCTAAATACAATAATTTCTTTGTTAGAGCCACTTCCACTTTTATGCCTTATGGTTGTTGTGATGATATGTGATGAGGAGAGTAGATAAGGGCCTTAAAACTATCTAGAGAGTAAAAGGAATGATCACTAATCCCCATGGACCCAAGAAAATGTGAGTACCAAAAGTCACTCCATCTCCTTTTGTGCAGGTACAATTCCTCCAAGATCAAGTGTCACTGAGTGGTTTTTTTTATAGTGGTTGTACAAAACACGTGAAGGGAAACACCTCACACGTAAGGGAGCTACAAGGTACAAATGAAGGCTTTGTTACCTTTCAAGAGAAGAAGAAAGAAAGAATCATTTATGTTGGTGATATTGGTAAAGGTTATTCCCCTCTCATTAAACAAGTATTACTTATTGATGACTGAAAAATATATCCTACTTAATATCAGTCAATTGTGTGATAAAGTTTGCAAAGTTGAATTTAAATATGATACTTCTACTATTCTTGATAGTTGTAAAACTATCTTTGCTGTAATTCGAGTTGCAAATGTATATGTGCTTTACCACTGTGAACTTCATTTGTTAATGATGTTAAAAAACCATTTAGAGAAAATTTGACTTTGCGTTGTTGGTCAATATCTCTCTAAATTAAATAATTTCTTTGTCAGAGCCACTTCTAATTCTATGTTAATGCTTGTTGTACTAACTGTGAAAAATAATAGCATAAGGCCACTAGATGCTATGTGAAGAGGATAGTAGGAAATAGGATTAAAACTATCTAGAGACTAAAAGGAATGATCTCTAACCCCCATGGACCTAAGAAAATATGGGAACCAAAAGTCACTCCATCTTCTTTGGTGTAGGTACAATACTACAAGATCAAGTGTCGCTAAGTGGATTCTTGACAATGATTTCTTGATAGTGGTTGTTCAGGATACGTGAAGGAAAATACCTCACTCATAGGGAGTTGCAAGTTACAAATGAAGGCTTTGTTACCTTGGAGAGATGAATAAAGGAAGAATCCTTTATGTAGGTAATATTGGTAAATGTTCTTCTCCTCTCATTAAACAAGTATTACATATTTCTTACTTGAAACATAACTTAATTAATATCAGTCAAATGTGTGACAAAGGTTGAAAAAATGAATTTAACTTTGATACTTGTACGATTCTCGATAGTGAAAGTAGTAAAACTATCTTTGTTACAAATGAAGTTCGAAATGTATATGTGCTTTACCTTGTGAATTTGTTGCCAATGATGTTAAATGTCTTGTTGTTAATGGTAATGATGGTTATCCGTTGCATAGAAAAGTAGGTCAAGTCATCATGGATTTATTAAATAAACTCCATTCTTAAGAATTTGTTAGAAGTTTGCAAAAAATTCATTTAGAGAAAATTTATCTTTGTCATGCTCATTAATAAGCATCTAAATACAATAATTTCTTTGTTAGAGCCACTTCCACTTTTATGCCTTATGGTTGTTGTGATGATATGTGATGAGGAGAGTAGATAAGGGCCTTAAAACTATCTAGAGAGTAAAAGGAATGATCACTAATCCCCATGGACCCAAGAAAATGTGAGTACCAAAAGTCACTCCATCTCCTTTTGTGCAGGTACAATTCCTCCAAGATCAAGTGTCACTGAGTGGGTTTTTTTATAGTGGTTGTTCAAAACACGTGAAGGGAAACACCTCACACGTAAGGGAGCTACAAGGTACAAATGAAGGCTTTGTTACCTTTCAAGAGAAGAAGAAAGAAAGAATCATTTATGTTGGTGATATTGGTAAAGGTTATTCCCCTCTCATTAAACAAGTATTACTTATTGATGACTGAAAATATATCCTACTTAATATCAGTCAATTGTGTGATAAAGTTTGCAAAGTTGAATTTAAATATGATACTTCTACTATTCTTGATAGTTGTAAAACTATCTTTGCTGTAATTCGAGTTGCAAATGTATATGTGCTTTACCCTGTGAACTTACTGTTAATGATGTTAAAAAACCATTTAGAGAAAATTTGACTTTGCGTTGTTGGTCAATATCTCTCTAAATTAAATAATTTCTTTGTCAGAGCCACTTCTAATTCTATGTTAATGCTTGTTGTACTAACTGTGAAAAATAATAGCATAAGGCCACTAGATGCTATGTGAAGAGGATAGTAGGAAATAGGATTAAAACTATCTAGAGACTAAAAGGAATGATCTCTAACCCCCATGGACCTAAGAAAATATGGGAACCAAAAGTCACTCCATCTTCTTTGGTGTAGGTACAATACTACAAGATCAAGTGTCGCTAAGTGGATTCTTGACAATGATTTCTTGATAGTGGTTGTTCAGGATACGTGAAGGAAAATACCTCACTCATAGGGAGTTGCAAGTTACAAATGAAGGCTTTGTTACCTTGGAGAGATGAATAAAGGAAGAATCCTTTATGTAGGTAATATTGGTAAATGTTCTTCTCCTCTCATTAAACAAGTATTACATATTTCTTACTTGAAACATAACTTAATTAATATCAGTCAAATGTGTGACAAAGGTTGAAAAAATGAATTTAACTTTGATACTTGTACGATTCTCGATAGTGAAAGTAGTAAAACTATCTTTGTTACAAATGAAGTTCGAAATGTATATGTGCTTTACCTTGTGAATTTGTTGCCAATGATGTTAAATGTCTTGTTGTTAATGGTAATGATGGTTATCCGTTGCATAGAAAAGTAGGTCAAGTCATCATGGATTTATTAAATAAACTCCATTCTTAAGAATTTGTTAGAAGTTTGCAAAAAATTCATTTAGAGAAAATTTATCTTTGTCATGCTCATTAATAAGCATCTAAATACAATAATTTCTTTGTTAGAGCCACTTCCACTTTTATGCCTTATGGTTGTTGTGATGATATGTGATGAGGAGAGTAGATAAGGGCCTTAAAACTATCTAGAGAGTAAAAGGAATGATCACTAATCCCCATGGACCCAAGAAAATGTGAGTACCAAAAGTCACTCCATCTCCTTTTGTGCAGGGTACAATTCCTCCAAGATCAAGTGTCACTGAGTGGTTTTTTTATAGTGGTTGTTCAAAACACGTGAAGGAAACACCTCACACGTAAAGGGAGCTACAAGGTACAAATGAAGGCTTTGTTACCTTTCAAGAGAAGAAGAAAGAAAGAATCATTTATGTTGGTGATATTGGTAAAGGTTATTCCCTCTCATTAAACAAGTATTACTTATTGATGACTGAAAATATATCCTACTTAATATCAGTCAATTGTGTGATAAAGTTTGCAAAGTTGAATTTAAATATGATACTTCTACTATTCTTGATAGTTGTAAAACTATCTTTGTTTGTAATTCGAGTTGCAAATGTATATGTGCTTTACCCCATGAACTTACTGTTAATGATGTTAAAAAAACCATTTAGAGAAAATTTGACTTTGCGTTGTTGGTCAATATCTCTCTAAATTAAATAATTTCTTTTGTCGAGCCACTTCTAATTCTATGTTAATGCTTGTTGTACTAATCATGAAAAAATAATAGCATAAGGCCACTAGATGCTATGTGAAGAGGATAGTAGGAAATAGGATTAAAACTATCTAGAGACTAAAAAGGAATGATCTCTAACCCCCATGGACCTAAGAAAATATGGGAACCAAAAGTCACTCCATCTTCTTTTGGTGTAGGTACAATACTCCAAGATCAAGTGTCGCTAAGTGGATTCTTGACAATGATTTCTTGATAGTGGTTGTTCAGGATACGTGAAGGAAAATACCTCACTCATAGGGAGTTGCAAGTTACAAATGAAGGCTTTGTTACCTTGGAGAGATGAATAAAGGAAGAATCCTTTATGTAGGTAATATTGGTAAATGTTCTTCTCCTCTCATTAAACAAGTATTACATATTTCTTACTTGAAACATAACTTAATTAATATCAGTCAAATGTGTGACAAAGGTTGAAAAAAATGAATTTAACTTTGATACTTGTACGATTCTCGATAGTGAAAGTAGTAAAACTATCTTTGTTACAAATGAAGTTCGAAATGTATATGTGCTTTACCTTGTGAATTTGTTGCCAATGATGTTAAATGTCTTGTTGTTAATGGTAATGATGGTTATCCGTTGCATAGAAAAGTAGGTCAAGTCATCATGGATTTATTAAATAAACTCCATTCTTAAGAATTTGTTAGAAGTTTGCAAAAAAATTCATTTAGAGAAAATTTATCTTTGTCATGCTCATTAATAAGCATCTAAATACAATAATTTCTTTGTTAGAGCCACTTCCACTTTTATGCCTTATGGTTGTTGTGATGATATGTGATGAGGAGAGTAGATAAGGGCCTTAAAACTATCTAGAGAGTAAAAGGAATGATCACTAATCCCCATGGACCCAAGAAAATGTGAGTACCAAAAGTCACTCCATCTCCTTTTGTGCAGGTACAATTCCTCCAAGATCAAGTGTCACTGAGTGGTTTTTTTTATAGTGGTTGTTCAAAACACGTGAAGGGAAACACCTCACACGTAAGGGAGCTACAAGGTACAAATGAAGGCTTTGTTACCTTTCAAGAGAAGAAGAAAGAAAGAATCCTTTATGTTGGTGATATTGGTAAAGGTTATTCTCCTCTCATTAAACAAGTATTACTTATTGATGACTGAAAAATATATCCTACTTAATATCAGTCAATTGTGTGATAAAGTTTGCAAAGTTGAATTTAAATATGATACTTCTACTATTCTTGATAGTGGTAAAACTATCTTTGTTTGTAATTCGAGTTGCAAATGTATATGTGCTTTACCACGTGAACTTACTGTTAATGATGTTAAAAAAACCATTTAGAGAAAATTTGTCTTTGCGTTGTTGGTCAATATCTCTCTAAATTAAATAATTTCTTTGTCAGAGCCACTTCTAATTCTATGTTAATGCTTGTTGTACTAACTGTGAAAAATAATAGCATAAGGCCACTAGATGCTATGTGAAGAGGATAGTAGGAAATAGGATTAAAACTATCTAGAGACTAAAAGGAATGATCTCTAACCCCCATGGACCTAAGAAAATATGGGAACCAAAAGTCACTCCATCTTCTTTGGTGTAGGTACAATACTCCAAGATCAAGTGTCGCTAAGTGGATTCTTGACAATGATTTCTTGATAGTGGTTGTTCAGGATACGTGAAGGAAAATACCTCACTCATAGGGAGTTGCAAGTTACAAATGAAGGCTTTGTTACCTTGGAGAGATGAATAAAGGAAGAATCCTTTATGTAGGTAATATTGGTAAATGTTCTTCTCCTCTCATTAAACAAGTATTACATATTTCTTACTTGAAACATAACTTAATTAATATCAGTCAAATGTGTGACAAAAGGTTGAAAAAAATGAATTTAACTTTGATACTTGTACGATTCTTGATAGTGAAAGTAGTAAAACTATCTTTGTTACAAATGAAGTTCGAAATGTATATGTGCTTTACCTTGTGAATTTGTTGCCAATGATGTTAAATGTCTTGTTGTTAATGGTAATGATGGTTATCCGTTGCATAGAAAAAGTAGGTCAAGTCATCATGGATTTATTAAATAAACTCCATTCTTAAGAATTTGTTTGAAGTTTGCAAAAAATTCATTTAGAGAAAATTTATCTTTGTCATGCTCATTAATAAGCATCTAAATACAATAATTTCTTTGTTAGAGCCACTTCCACTTTTATGCCTTATGGTTGTTGTGATGATATGTGATGAGGAGAGTAGATAAGGGCCTTAAAACTATCTAGAGAGTAAAAAGGAATGATCACTAATCCCCATGGACCCAAGAAAATGTGAGTACCAAAAAGTCACTCCATCTCCTTTTGTGCAGGGTACAATTCTCCAAGATCAAGTGTCACTGAGTGGTTTTTTTATAGTGGTTGTTCAAAACACGTGAAGGGAAACACCTCACACGTAAGGGAGCTACAAGGTACAAATGAAGGCTTTGTTACCTTTCAAGAGAAGAAGAAAGAAAGAATCCTTTATGTTGGTGATATTGGTAAAGGTTATTCCCCTCTCATTAAACAAGTATTACTTATTGATGACTGAAAAATATATCCTACTTAATATCAGTCAAATTGTGTGATAAAGTTTGCAAAGTTGAATTTTAAATATGATACTTCTACTATTCTTGATAGTGGTAAAACTGTCTTTGCTTGCAATTCGAGTTACAAATGTATATGTGCTTTACACCGTGAACTTACTGTTAATGATGTTAAAAAATGCATTTAGAGAAAATTTGTCTTTGCGTTGTTAGTCAATATCCGTCTAAATTAAATAATTTCTTTGTCGGGAGCCACTTCTAATTCTATGTTAATGCTTGTTGTACTAATCGTGAAAAAAAAGAGCATAAGGCCACTAGATGCTATGTGAAGAGGATAGTAGGAAATAGGATTAAAACTATCTAGAGACTAAAAGGAATGATCTCTAACCCCCATGGACCTATGAAAATATGGGAACCAAAAGTCACTCCATCTTCTTTTGGTGTAGGTACAATACTCCAAGATCAAGTGTCGCTAAGTGGTTTCTTGACAATGATTTCTTGATAGTGGTTGTTCGAGATACGTGAAGGAAAATACCTCACTCATAGGGAGTTGCAAGTTACAAATGAAGGCTTTGTTACCTTTGGAGAGATGAATAAAGGAAGAATCCTTTATGTAGGTAATATTGGTAAATGTTCTTCTCCTCTCATTAAACAAGTATTACATATTTCTTACTTGAAACATAACTTAATTAATATCAGTCAAATGTGTGACAAAGGTTGAAAAAATGAATTTAACTTTGATACTTGTACGATTCTTGATAGTGAAAGTAGTAAAACTATCTTTGTTACAAATGAAGTTCGAAATGTATATGTGCTTTACCTTGTGAATTTGTTGCTAATGATGTTAAATGTCTTGTTGTTAATGGTAATGATGGTTATCCGTTGCATAGAAAAGTAGGTCAAGTTAGCATGGATTTATTAAATAAACTCCATTCTTAAGAATTTGTTTGAAGTTTGCAAAAAATTCATTTAGAGAAAATTTATCTTTGTCATGCTCATTAATAAGCATCTAAATACAATAATTTCTTTGTTAGAGCCACTTCCACTTTTATGCCTTATGGTTGTTGTGATGATATGTGATGAGGAGAGTAGATAAGGGCCTTAAAACTATCTAGAGAGTAAAAGGAATGATCACTAATCCCCATGGACCCAAGAAAATGTGAGTACCAAAAGTCACTCCATCTCCTTTTGTGCAGGTACAATTCCTCCAAGATCAAGTGTCACTGAGTGGTTTTTTTTTATAGTGGTTGTTCAAAACACGTGAAGGGAAACACCTCACACGTAAGGGAGCTACAAGGTACAAATGAAGGCTTTGTTACCTTTCAAGAGAAGAAGAAAGAAAGAATCCTTTATGTTGGTGATATTGGTAAAGGTTATTCCCCTCTCATTAAACAAGTATTACTTATTGATGACTGAAAATATATCCTACTTAATATCAGTCAATTGTGTGATAAAGTTTGCAAAGTTGAATTTAAATATGATACTTCTACTATTCTTGATAGTGGTAAAACTATCTTTGCTGTAATTCGAGTTTCAAATGTATATGTGCTTTACCCTGTGAACTTACTGTTAATGATGTTAAAAAAGCATTTAGAGAAAATTTGTCTTTGCGTTGTTGGTCAATATCTGTCTAAATTAAATAATTTCTTTGTCAGAGCCACTTCTAATTCTATGTTAATGCTTGTTGTACTAACTGTGAAAAAAAAGAGCATAAGGCCACTAGATGCTATGTGAAGAGGATAGTAGGAAATAGGATTAAAACTATCTAGAGACTAAAAGGAATGATCTCTAACCCCCATGGACCTAAGAAAATATGGGAACCAAAAGTCACTCCATCTTCTTTGGTGTAGGTACAATACTCCAAGATCAAGTGTCGCTAAGTGGTTTCTTGACAATGATTTCTTGATAGTGGTTGTTCAGGATACGTGAAGGAAAATACCTCACTCATAGGGAGTTGCAAGTTACAAATGAAGGCTTTGTTACCTTGGAGAGATGAATAAAGGAAGAATCCTTTATGTAGGTAATATTGGTAAATGTTCTTCTCCTCTCATTAAACAAGTATTACATATTTCTTACTTGAAACATAACTTAATTAATATCAGTCAAATGTGTGACAAAGGTTGAAAAAATGAATTTAACTTTGATACTTGTACGATTCTTGATAGTGAGTAAAACTATCTTTGTTACAATTCGAAGTTACAAATGTATATGTGCTTTACACTGTGAACTTGCTGTTAATGATGTTAAAAATTCATTTAGAGAAAATTTGTCTTTGCGTTGTTAGTCAATATCTGTCTAAATTAAATAATTTCTTTGTCAGAGCCACTTCTAATTCTATGTTAATGCTTGTTGTACTAACTGTGAAAAAAAAGAGCATAAGGCCACTAGATGCTATGTGAAGAGGATAGTAGGAAATAGGGATTAAAACTATCTAGATACTAAAAGGAATGATCTCTAACCCCCATGGACCCTAAGAAAATATGGGAACCAAAAGTCACTCCATCTTCTTTTGGTGTAGGTACAATACTCCAAGATCAAGTGTCGCTAAGTGGTTTCTTGACAATGATTTCTTGATAGTGGTTGTTCAAAGATACGTGAAGGAAAATACCTCACTCATAGGGAGTTGCAAGTTACAAATGAAGGCTTTGTTACCTTTGAGAGATGAATAAAGGAAAGAATCCTTTATGTAGGTAATATTGGTAAATGTTCTTCTCCTCTCATTAAACAAGTATTACATATTTCTTACTTGAAACATAACTTAATTAATATCAGTCAAATGTGTGACAAAGGTTGAAAAAATGAATTTAACTTTGATACTTGTACTGATTCTTGATAGTGAGTAAAACTGTCTTTGTTGCAATTCGAGTTACAAATGTATATGTGCTTTACACTGTGAACTTGTCTGTTAATGATGTTAAAAAATTCATTTAGAGAAAATTTGTCTTTGTCATGTTAGTCAATATCTGTCTAAATTAAATAATTTCTTTGTCGAGCCACTTCTAATTCTATGTTAATGCTTGTTGTACTAAGCTGTGAAAAAAAAGAGCATAAGGCCACTAGATGCTATGTGAAGAGGATAGTAGGAAATAGGATTAAAACTATCTAGAGACTAAAAAGGAATGATCTCTAACCCCCATGGACCTAAGAAAATATGGGAACCAAAAGTCACTCCATCTTCTTTTGTGTAGGTACAATACTCCAAGATCAAGTGTCGCTAAGTGGTTTCTGACAATGATTTTTTGATAGTGGTTGTTCAAAACACGTGAAGGAAACACCTCACACATAGGGAGCTACAAGTTACAAATGAAGGCTTTGTTACCTTTCGAGAGATGAAGAAAGAAAGAATCCTTTATGTAGGTGATATTGGTAAATGTTCTTCTCCTCTCATTAAACAAGTATTACTATATTGATGACTTGAAACATATATCCTAATTAATATCGAGTCAAATTGTGTGATAAAGTTTGCAAAATGAATTTTATACTATGATACTTCTACTATTCTTGATAGTGGTAAAACTATCTTTCGTTGCAATTCGAGTTACAAATGTATATGTGCTTTACACTCGTGAACTTGTCGTTAATGATGTTAAAAAATTCATTTAGAGAAAATTTGTCTTTGCGTTGTTAGTCAATATCTGTCTAAATTAAATAATTTCTTTGTCGAGCCACTTCTAATTCTATGTTAATGCTTGTTGTACTAATCGTGAAAAAAAAGAGCATAAGGCCACTAGATGCTATGTGAAGAGGATAGTAGGAAATAGGATTAAAACTATCTAGAGACTAAAAGGAATGATCTCTAACCCCCATGGACCTAAGAAAATATGGGAACCAAAAGTCACTCCATCTTCTTTGGTGTAGGTACAATACTCCAAGATCAAGTGTCGCTAAGTGGTTTCTTGACAATGATTTCTTGATAGTGGTTGTTCAGGATACGTGAAGGAAAATACCTCACTCATAGGGAGTTGCAAGTTACAAATGAAGGCTTTGTTACCTTGGAGAGATGAATAAAGGAAGAATCCTTTATGTAGGTAATATTGGTAAATGTTCTTCTCCTCTCATTAAACAAGTATTACATATTTCTTACTTGAAACATAACTTAATTAATATCAGTCAAATGTGTGACAAAGGTTGAAAAAATGAATTTAACTTTGATACTTGTACGATTCTTGATAGTGAAAGTAGTAAAACTATCTTTGTTACAAATGAAGTTCGAAATGTATATGTGCTTTACCTTGTGAATTTGTTGCTAATGATGTTAAATGTCTTGTTGTTAATGGTAATGATGGTTATCCGTTACATAGAAAAGTAGGTCAAGTTAGCATGGATTTATTAAATAAACTCCATTCTTAAGAATTTGTTTGAAGTTTGAAAAAATTCATTTAGAGAAAATTTATCTTTGTCATGCTCATTAATAAGCATCTAAATACAATAATTTCTTTGTTAGAGCCACTTCCACTTTTATGCCTTATGGTTGTTGTGATGATATGTGATGAGGAGAGTAGATAAGGGCCTTAAAACTATCTAGAGAGTAAAAGGAATGATCACTAATCCCCATGGACCCAAGAAAATGTGAGTACCAAAAGTCACTCCATCTCCTTTTGTGCAGGTACAATTCCTCCAAGATCAAGTGTCACTCAGTGGTTTTTTTTATAGTGGTTGTTCAAAACACGTGAAGGGAAACACCTCACACGTAAGGGAGCTACAAGGTACAAATGAAGGCTTTGTTACCTTTCAAGAGAAGAAGAAAGAAAGAATCCTTTATGTTGGTGATATTGGTAAAGGTTATTCCCCTCTCATTAAACAAGTATTACTTATTGATGACTGAAAATATATCCTACTTAATATCAGTCAATTGTGTGATAAAGTTTGCAAAGTTGAATTTTAAATATGATACTTCTACTATTCTTGATAGTGGTAAAACTGTCTTTGCTTGTAATTCGAGTTTCAAATGTATATGTGCTTTACCATCGTGAACTTATCGTTAATGATGTTAAAAAATGCATTTAGAGAAAATTTGTCTTTGCGTGTTGGTCAATATCTGTCTAAATTAAATAATTTCTTTGTCGAGCCACTTCTAATTCTATGTTAATGCTTGTTGTACTAATCGTGAAAAAAAAAGAGCATAAGGCCACTAGATGCTATGTGAAGAGGATAGTAGGAAATAGGATTAAAACTATCTAGAGACTAAAAGGAATGATCTCTAACCCCCCATGGACCTAAGAAAATATGGGAACCAAAAGTCACTCCATCTTCTTTGGTGTAGGTACAATACTCCAAGATCAAGTGTCGCTAAGTGGTTTCTTGACAATGATTTCTTGATAGTGGTTGTTCGGGGATACGTGAAGGAAAATACCTCACTCATAGGGAGTTGCAAGTTACAAATGAAGGCTTTGTTACCTTGGAGAGATGAATAAAGGAAGAATCCTTTATGTAGGTAATATTGGTAAATGTTCTTCTCCTCTCATTAAACAAGTATTACATATTTCTTACTTGAAACATAACTTAATTAATATCAGTCAAATGTGTGACAAAGGTTGAAAAAAATGAATTTAACTTTGATACTTGTACGATTCTTGATAGTGAAAGTAGTAAAACTATCTTTGTTGCAAATCGAAGTTACAAATGTATATGTGCTTTACCTTGTGAATTTGTTGCTAATGATGTTAAAAATCTCATGTTAGTAGTAATGATGGTTATCTGTTGCATAGATAAAGTTAGTCAAGTATCATGGATCTATTAAATAAACTACATTCTTTGAATTTGTTTGAAGCTTTGCAAAAAATTCATTTAGATAAATTTATCTTTGTCATGCTCATTAATAAGCATCTAAATACAATAATTTGCTATATTAGAGCCACTACTGTTTATGCCTTATGTTGTTGAAATGATATGTGATGAGTAGGAAGATAGGGACTTAAAACTATCTAGATACTAAAAGGAATGATCTCTAATCCCCCATGGACCCAAGAAAATATGGAGTACCAAAAGTCACTCCATCTCCTTTTGTGTAGGTACAATCCTCCAAGATCAAGTGTCGCTAAGTGGTTTCTGACAATGATTTCTTGATAGTGGTTGTTCAGAAACACGTGAAGGAAAACACCTCACTCATAGGGAGCTGCAAGTTACAAATGAAGGCTTTGTTACCTTTCGAGAGATGAATAAAGAAAGAATCCTTTATGTAGGTAATATTGGTAAATGTTCTTCTCCTCTCATTAAACAAGTATTACATATTTGATGACTTGAAACATATACCTAATTAATATCAGTCAAATGTGTGACAAAGGTTTGAAAAAGTTGAATTTTATACTTTGATACTTGTACTATTCTTGATAGTGGTAAAACTGTCTTTGTCTGCAATTTGAGTTACAAATGTATATGTGCTTTACATCGTGAACTTGTCTGTTAATGATGTTAAAAAATTCATTTAGAGAAAATTTGTCTTTTGCGTTGTTAGTCAATATCTGTCTAAATTAAATAATTTCTTTGTCGAGCCACTTCTAATTCTATGTTAATGCTTGTTGTACTAACTCGTGAAAAAAAAAGAGCATAAGGCCACTAGATGCTATGTGAAGAGGATAGTAGGAAATAGGATTAAAACTATCTAGAGACTAAAAGGAATGATCTCTAACCCCCCATGGACCTAAGAAAATATGGGAACCAAAAGTCACTCCATCTTCTTTGGTGTAGGTACAATACTCCAAGATCAAGTGTCGCTAAGTGGTTTCTTGACAATGATTTCTTGATAGTGGTTGTTCGGGGATACGTGAAGGAAAATACCTCACTCATAGGGAGTTGCAAGTTACAAATGAAGGCTTTGTTACCTTGGAGAGATGAATAAAGGAAGAATCCTTTATGTAGGTAATATTGGTAAATGTTCTTCTCCTCTCATTAAACAAGTATTACATATTTCTTACTTGAAACATAACTTAATTAATATCAGTCAAATGTGTGACAAAGGTTGAAAAAATGAATTTAACTTTGATACTTGTATGATTCTTGATAGTGAAAGTAGTAAAACTATCTTTGTTACAAATGAAGTTCGAAATGTATATGTGCTTTACCTTGTGAATTTGTTGCTAATGATGTTAAATGTCTTGTTGTTAATGGTAATGATGGTTATCCGTTGCATAGAAAAGTAGGTCAAGTTAGCATGGATTTATTAAATAAACTCCATTCTTAAGAATTTGTTTGAAGTTTGCAAAAAATTCATTTAGAGAAAATTTATCTTTGTCATGCTCATTAATAAGCATCTAAATACAATAATTTCTTTGTTAGAGCCACTTCCACTTTTATGCCTTATGGAAAAATTTGGATGTTTTGGAATCATAATATTATTTTCCAACAAACTTTGGTGACTGAACAGTTAGTCCATGGTACAATAGCATCTCTATGTAGGGTTGAAGTTTCTTGCTCTTTTATTTATGGTAAATGTTGTTATACCGCACGTAGGGCTTTGTGGACTGATTTGGTTTCATTGGCTGCTTATATTACTTCCCCTTGGATGGGGGCTGGGGATTTTAATGTTGTGCGATCGGGTTTCGTAGTGTTTGGGTTCTCCCCAACTTTGTCGCCTATTAATGAATTTAACACTCGCTATAAATGATTGTGGTTTATTAGATGTACCTTTTTCGGGATC
The DNA here is from genome assembly GCA_030512225.1 of Rauvolfia tetraphylla. Lineage (NCBI taxonomy): Eukaryota > Viridiplantae > Streptophyta > Magnoliopsida > Gentianales > Apocynaceae > Rauvolfia > Rauvolfia tetraphylla. The sequence continues at coordinate 88,919 of JAJQKT010000033.1, forward strand.
TCTCTACACTTGGCGCAGGTCATCTCAATCACGTCCTTCTTGGAGGCGGTTGGATAGGGCACTTATGAATCTGTCTTGGAGCTCCAAGTTTACCTACTCTACCTTTGCAAAGACATTTGAGCCGAATCGATTCGATCACTCTCCATTATTACTCTCCATCGCTCGAAGCAAAGAAATATGGGTGTAAGAGCTTTAAATTTCAAGATATGTGGATGACCAAACCGATTTCTTCCGGATAGTTAAAGAGGTTTGAGCGGCTGAATTCTTTGGCAATGGAATGCAGATTTTTGCACGTGAGCTAATGAGACTAAAGCAAGCCTTGAAGCAATGGAATGCTATCGAATTTGGTACCTTGCACTCTAACATTGCTAAAGTCGAGGATGACGTCTTAAATGCTGAATATGCATATGAAAACTCACCTACAGAGGAGGCAAGAACAATATTAAATCTAGCAAAAGCCAGAGTTAACAATTCACCTACTGGCAAGAAGAAATCTTTTTGGAGACAAAAAGCAAGAATCAAATGGCTGAAAGAAGGGGAAGCTAATACATCATACTTTCATGGAATATGTTCTCGCTAGATAGAGTCATCTACGTATTGCTGCAATTCGAGATGATAATGGTCGGACACTTTATTCGAGATGAGGATATCGAGCAAGAGGTCGTCAATTTTTTCTCCTCTCTTCTCACAATGGATTCTACCGCTTTGACTTCGGATAAGTTCCAACCGATGCTTTGGAGTACATACCTTCTCTCATCTCTGAGAATGATAATAAAGAATTATCCATGCTACCGACTAAGGGACTGAAGTTAAAAGTTCAGTATTTTCCCTGAGCTCTGAAAGTGCCCCCGGTATTGATGGTTTTCTGGGTTCTTTCTTTAAGAAGTGCTGGGACATAATCGCTGATGATCTCCATGCAGCGGTTTGTGACTTCTGGGCTGGTATTCCAATCCCCCAAAGCTTCACCAGCACTTTGATTGTCTTGATTCCGAAGGTACTAGCACCGTCTTCATTTGCAGGACTTTTCGGCCAATAAGTCTTTGCAATTTTACCAATAAGGTAATTACTAAGACTATTGCCAATCGATTAGCCAAAGCACTTACCCCATCCGATTTCTCCTAATCAAACTCGGGTTTTGTGAAGTGGTCGAAACATTGTTGAGAATGTTCTACTTGCTCATCGAAATGGTTTCTTCCATGGACCTGGGAAAGTGAGAGGCAGCAACCTTGTAGTTAAGTTGGATATGATGAAGGCCTTTGATAGGGTTTCTTGGGGATTCTTGCTTCAAATATTGGGTCGTTTTTGGATTCAACCCTCATTTTCCGAATCTAATACATAATTGTTTGGCTTACAATAAATTCTCTCGTATTAGTTAATGGTAAACCTTGTGGATTTTTTCCCTCTTCAAGAGGGGTTAAACAAGGAGACCCTCTCTCCCCCTCCCTCTTTATTATTGCTGCTGAAGTTTTATCTAGAGGTCTTAACTATCTAATGGCTAGTAATCATATTGGTGTTTTCTCCTTGCCGAGGCAGTGTATATCTATCTCTCACTTAAGCTTTGCAGATGATGTTATTATATTCACAACTGGAGAGAAGAGAGGCCTCAGAAAACTCATACTTTTCTTGAAAGATTATGAGCAGGTGTCGGGCCAAAAAATCAACTATGGTAAAAGCTCATTCTATGTCTCTACTCGTGCCTCGGAAAGGAGGAAGGAGACTATAGCAGCGGCAACCGGTTTTTCTCTAAAATCATTTCCTATTATATATCTTGGATGTCCAATCTTCAAAGGGGTTAAGAAAATTCTTTATTTCCAACCCTTGGTAGAAAAAGTTTCTGCTCGATTGCAGGGATGGCAAAGTAAGATTTTGAGCCCTGGAGGAAGGCTTGTCCTTATTAAGCATGTCCTCACAAGTATCCCCTTGTATCTATTGGCATCTCTTGGTCCACCTAAGGGAGTTCTTTTGCAGCTTGAAAAGTTATTTGCTGAGTTCTTCTGGGGCTCCTCTTTGGAGGGGAGGCGGAGACATTGGGCATCTTGGGCCAAATTATGTAAGCCCGCTCAAGAGAATGGTCTCGAACTGATTTCCTTGCATGCATATGAGAAGGCATTTGCATATAAGCTTTGGTGGTTCTTTCAATGCAGTTAAATCTCTTTGGGCAACTTTCATTAGAGCAAAGTATTGTATCGATATCATTCATGTATTCGAAGTTTCTCTCCCAAGATTGTGTTCGCATTCTTGGCGACGTGTGTTTAAAGTGAAGGATGAGGCTGAACAATATATTGGCCTCATCGTGGGTAGTGGAGACTCGAATTTCTGGTGGGAAGATTGGACTCTAAAGAGGAAGCTTAAGGAGCTTACAGAGATACAGGATCATAACCTCTCCCGCTGTACACTTCTTTAATGATTTCCAGATAGGTTTGATTAGTTTGCCTCAACATCTAGTACAAAGAATTTCCTCATATTCTATACATCTAACTGAGGAAAGTGATCAGTTTATTTGGAAGCTCGAGCCTCATGGTAAGTTCACGCTTTCCTCGGTATTAAAGATTATACAACCAGCCAACCCAACTATTTTTTTCAAGGCAGTGTATCCGGAGTAAGGGAATGCCCTACTCACTGCTTTCGTGTTTATGTGGAAATTGCTGAATGGTCATCTCGCCCTTGGATTGTACTATGAAGAAATTGGGATTTCATTTGGCATCTAGGTGTTTTTTGTGGACTTGCTACGTAAACTTTTGATCATCTTTTCTCCACGTGTCCTTTTGCACATCATATTTGGACTTATTTTCGGAGGGTTCTTTGGGTTATTGCCTTCTGAAGGTTTATCACTTCACTTGCGATTACAAACATGGTGGCTACAGTAAGAGAACAAAGTCATTTCTCCTTCGACTTGTACCGGCCATTATCCATTTGGGAGTTGTGGAAATCTAGGAATACGTACCGCTCGAGCGACTAGGGTAACTCTATATCATTTGAAGCAATCTATTTTGGGTTACCTCCTATCATTAGCTCATGCAAAGGGCTTTGTCTCGGCCTTATCTATTTTTGGCATTCCTATGCATCCGCTCACTCCGAAAAAACATCGCCATCCACTTGTAGTGCAATGGAAGCAAGATTATGATCCGGATCAAGTAATCTTGAATATTGATGGGGGCTTCAAAGGGAAATCCAGGAATTCATCGGCCGGGAGGAGTTCTTAGAACATCCAATGGAAACTTTATTGCTGCCTTTTACTCCTATATTGGCATCCGAACTAATTTTGAGGCAGAGTTGCAGGGATTACTTTTGGGTGTAAAACTATGTCTATCACTACAATATTCTTATGTGGCAGTCCAAACAGACTCACTACTATTACTTAACTCAGTTCTTGCTAAACATAGGCCCGCTTGGAGATTTAGGTATACTTTGCGTCATATTCTCTCACTCACCAAAGGCAAGAATTTTTCCTTTTCACATGTTTACCGAGAAGCAAATGTGGTTGCAGATGCCTTGGCCAATCAAGGGTATATCGACGCTGGCACTTCCTATATATATGCTTTGGATCAACTACTGCAAGCTGCCCGAGGACTTCTCATCCTAGACAAGCAAGGAGTTCCAAATCTACGGAGTTAATTAGGATCTTGCTATTTATACTATTGGCTTATCTTTCTGTTTTGCCTACTATTTGGTGTTTTCTTTTAGTTTCTCTTTCATTGTAAATTAATTACCATTGTTAATAAACAGGTAAGGGTCTATGCCAAACCCCCACCATTGCAGGTGGTTTAAAAAAAAAAAACAAACTTTTATGCCTTATGGTTGTTGTGATGATATGTGATGAGGAGAGTAGATAAGGGCCTTAAAACTATCTAGAGAGTAAAAGAAATGATCACTAATCCCCATGGACCCAAGAAAATGTGAGTACCAAAAGTCACTCCTTCTTCTTTGGTGTAGGTACAATACTCCAAGATCAAGTGTCGCTAAGTGGTTTTTTTTATAATGGTTGTTCAAAACACGTGAAGGGAAACACCTCACACGTAAGGGAGCTACAAGGTACAAATTAAGGCTTTGTTACCTTTCAAGAGAAGAAGAAAGAAAGAATCCTTTATGTTGGTGATATTGGTAAAGGTTATTCCCCTCTCATTAAACAAGTATTACTTATTGATGACTGAAAATATATCCTACTTAATATCAGTCAATTGTGTGATAAAGTTTGCAAAGTTAAATTTAAATATGATACTTCTACTATTCTTGATAGTGGTAAAACTGTCTTTGCTTTAATTCGAGTTTCAAATGTATATGTGCTTTACCCTGTAAACTTACTGTTAATGATGTTAAAAAAGCATTTAGAGAAAATTTGTCTTTGCGTTGTTGGTCAATATCTGTCTAAATTAAATAATTTCTTTGTCAGAGCCACTTCTAATTCTATGTTAATGCTTGTTGTACTAACTGTGAAAAAAAAGAGCATAAGGCCACTAGATGCTATGTGAAGAGGATAGTAGGAAATAGGATTAAAACTATCTAGAGACTAAAAGGAATGATCTCTAACCCCCATGGACCTAAGAAAATATGGGAACCAAAAGTCACTCCATCTTCTTTGGTGTAGGTACAATACTCCAAGATCAAGTGTCGCTAAGTGGTTTCTTGACAATGATTTCTTGATAGTGGTTGTTCAGGATACGTGAAGGAAAATACCTCACTCATAGGGAGTTGCAAGTTACAAATGAAGGCTTTGTTACCTTGGGAGAGATGAATAAAGGAAGAATCCTTTATGTAGGTAATATTGGTAAATGTTCTTCTCCTCTCATTAAACAAGTATTACATATTTCTTACTTGAAACATAACTTAATTAATATCAGTCAAATGTGTGACAAAGGTTGAAAAAATGAATTTAACTTTGATACTTGTACGATTCTTGATAGTGAAAGTAGTAAAACTATCTTTGTTACAAATGAAGTTCGAAATTTATATGTGCTTTACCTTGTGAATTTGTTGCTAATGATGTTAAATGTCTTGTTGTTAATGGTAATGATGGTTATCCGTTGCATAGAAAAGTAGGTCAAGTTAGCATGGATTTATTAAATAAACTCCATTCTTAAGAATTTGTTTGAAGTTTGCAAAAAAATTCAATTAGGGAAAATTTTTTCTTTGTCATGCTCATTAATAAGCATCTAAATACAATAATTTCTTTGTTAGAGCCACTTCCACTTTTATGCCTTATGGTTGTTGTGATGATATGTGATGAGGAGAGTAGATAAGGGCCTTAAAACTATCTAGAGAGTAAAAGCAATGATCACTAATCCCCATGGACCCAAGAAAATGTGAGTACCAAAAGTCACTCCATCTCATTTTGTGCAGGTAAATTCCTCCAAGATCAAGTGTCACTAAGTGGTTTTTTTTATAGTGGTTGTTCAAAACACGTGAAGGGAAACACCTCACACGTAAGGGAGCTACAAGGTACAAATGAAGGCTTTGTTACCTTTCAAGAGAAGAAGAAAGAAAGAATCCTTTATGTTGGTGATATTGGTAAAGGTTATTCCCCTCTCATTAAACAAGTATTACTTATTGATGACTGAAAATATATCCTACTTAATATCAGTCAATTGTGTGATAAAGTTTGCAAAGTTAAATTTAAATATGATACTTCTACTATTCTTGATAGTGGTAAAACTGTCTTTGCTTTAATTCGAGTTTCAAATGTATATGTGCTTTACCCTGTAAACTTACTGTTAATGATGTTAAAAAAGCATTTAGAGAAAATTTGTCTTTGCGTTGTTGGTCAATATCTGTCTAAATTAAATAATTTCTTTGTCAGAGCCACTTCTAATTCTATGTTAATGCTTGTTGTACTAACTGTGAAAAAAAAGAGCATAAGGCCACTAGATGCTATGTGAAGAGGATAGTAGGAAATAGGATTAAAACTATCTAGAGACTAAAAGGAATGATCTCTAACCCCCATGGACCTAAGAAAATATGGGAACCAAAAGTCACTCCATCTTCTTTGGTGTAGGTACAATACTCCAAGATCAAGTGTCGCTAAGTGGTTTCTTGACAATGATTTCTTGATAGTGGTTGTTCAGGATACGTGAAGGAAAATACCTCACTCATAGGGAGTTGCAAGTTACAAATGAAGGCTTTGTTACCTTGGAGAGATGAATAAAGGAAGAATCCTTTATGTAGGTAATATTGGTAAATGTTCTTCTCCTCTCATTAAACAAGTATTACATATTTCTTACTTGAAACATAACTTAATTAATATCAGTCAAATGTGTGACAAAGGTTGAAAAAATGAATTTAACTTTGATACTTGTACGATTCTTGATAGTGAAAGTAGTAAAACTATCTTTGTTACAAATGAAGTTCGAAATTTATATGTGCTTTACCTTGTGAATTTGTTGCTAATGATGTTAAATGTCTTGTTGTTAATGGTAATGATGGTTATCCGTTGCATAGAAAAAGTAGGTCAAGTTAGCATGGATTTATTAAATAAACTCCATTCTTAAGAATTTGTTTGAAGTTTGCAAAAAAATTCAATTAGGGAAAATTTTTTCTTTGTCATGCTCATTAATAAGCATCTAAATACAATAATTTCTTTGTTAGAGCCACTTCCACTTTTATGCCTTATGGTTGTTGTGATGATATGTGATGAGGAGAGTAGATAAGGGCCTTAAAACTATCTAGAGAGTAAAAGCAATGATCACTAATCCCCATGGACCCAAGAAAATGTGAGTACCAAAAGTCACTCCATCTCATTTTGTGCAGGTAAATTCCTCCAAGATCAAGTGTCACTGAGTGGTTTTTTTTTATAGTGGTTGTTCAAAACACGTGAAGGGAAACACCTCACACGTAAGGGAGCTACAAGGTACAAATGAAGGCTTTGTTACCTTTCAAGAGAAGAAGAAAGAAAGAATCCTTTATGTTGGTGAAATTGGTAAAGGTTACTCCCTCTCATTAAACAAGTATTACTTATTGATGACTGAAAATATATCCTACTTAATATCAGTCAATTGTGTGATAAAGTTTGCAAAGTTGAATTTAAATATGATACTTCTACTATTCTTGATAGTGGTAAAACTATCTTTGCTGTAATTCGAGTTTCAAATGTATATGTGCTTTTACCCCTATGAACTTACTCGTTAATGATGTTAAAAAAAGCATTTAGAGAAAATTTGTCTTTGCGTTGTTGGTCAATATCTGTCTAAATTAAATAATTTCTTTGTCGAGCCACTTCTAATTCTATGTTAATGCTTGTTGTACTAATCATGAAAAAAAAAGAGCATAAGGCCACTAGATGCTATGTGAAGAGGATAGTAGGAAATAGGATTAAAACTATCTAGAGACTAAAAGGAATGATCTCTAACCCCCATGGACCTAAGAAAATATGGGAACCAAAAGTCACTCCATCTTCTTTTGGTGTAGGTACAATACTCCAAGATCAAGTGTCGCTAAGTGGTTTCTTGACAATGATTTCTTGATAGTGGTTGTTCAGGATACGTGAAGGAAAATACCTCACTCATAGGGAGTTGCAAATTACAAATGAAGGCTTTGTTACCTTGGAGAGATGAATAAAGGAAGAATCCTTTATGTAGGTAATATTGGTAAATGTTCTTCTCCTCTCATTAAACAAGTATTACATATTTCTTACTTGAAACATAACTTAATTAATATCAGTCAAATGTGTGACAAAGGTTGAAAAAATGAATTTAACTTTGATACTTGTACGATTCTTGATAGTGAAAGTAGTAAAACTATCTTTGTTACAAATGAAGTTCGAAATTTATATGTGCTTTACCTTGTGAATTTGTTGCTAATGATGTTAAATGTCTTGTTGTTAATGGTAATGATGGTTATCCGTTGCATAGAAAAGTAGGTCAAGTTAGCATGGATTTATTAAATAAACTCCATTCTTAAGAATTTGTTTGAAGTTTGCAAAAAATTCAATTAGGGAAAATTTTTCTTTGTCATGCTCATTAATAAGCATCTAAATACAATAATTTCTTTGTTAGAGCCACTTCCACTTTTATGCCTTATGGTTGTTGTGATGATATGTGATGAGGAGAGTAGATAAGGGCCTTAAAACTATCTAGAGAGTAAAAGCAATGATCACTAATCCCCATGGACCCAAGAAAATGTGAGTACCAAAAGTCACTCCATCTCATTTTGTGCAGGTAAATTCCTCCAAGATCAAGTGTCACTAAGTGGTTTTTTTTATAGTGGTTGTTCAAAACACGTGAAGGGAAACACCTCACACGTAAGGGAGCTACAAGGTACAAATGAAGGCTTTGTTACCTTTCAAGAGAAGAAGAAAGAAAGAATCCTTTATGTTGGTGAAATTGGTAAAGGTTACTCCCCTCTCATTAAACAAGTATTACTTATTGATGACTGAAAATATATCCTACTTAATATCAGTCAATTGTGTGATAAAGTTTGCAAAGTTGAATTTAAATATGATACTTCTACTATTCTTGATAGTGGTAAAACTATCTTTGCTGTAATTCGAGTTTCAAATGTATATGTGCTTTTACCCCCGTGAACTTACTCGTTAATGATGTTAAAAAAGCATTTAGAGAAAATTTGTCTTTGCGTTGTTGGTCAATATCTGTCTAAATTAAATAATTTCTTTGTCGAGCCACTTCTAATTCTATGTTAATGCTTGTTGTACTAATCATGAAAAAAAAGAGCATAAGGCCACTAGATGCTATGTGAAGAGGATAGTAGGAAATAGGATTAAAACTATCTAGAGACTAAAAGGAATGATCTCTAACCCCCATGGACCTAAGAAAATATGGGAACCAAAAGTCACTCCATCTTCTTTGGTGTAGGTACAATACTCCAAGATCAAGTGTCGCTAAGTGGTTTCTTTGACAATGATTTCTTGATAGTGGTTGTTCGAGATACGTGAAGGAAAATACCTCACTCATAGGGAGTTGCAAATTACAAATGAAGGCTTTGTTACCTTGGAGAGATGAATAAAGGAAGAATCCTTTATGTAGGTAATATTGGTAAATGTTCTTCTCCTCTCATTAAACAAGTATTACATATTTCTTACTTGAAACATAACTTAATTAATATCAGTCAAATGTGTGACAAAGGTTGAAAAAAATGAATTTAACTTTGATACTTGTACGATTCTTGATAGTGAAAGTAGTAAAACTATCTTTGTTACAAATGAAGTTCGAAATTTATATGTGCTTTACCTTGTGAATTTGTTGCTAATGATGTTAAATGTCTTGTTGTTAATGGTAATGATGGTTATCCGTTGCATAGAAAAGTAGGTCAAGTTAGCATGGATTTATTAAATAAACTCCATTCTTAAGAATTTGTTTGAAGTTTGCAAAAAATTCAATTAGGGAAAATTTTTCTTTGTCATGCTCATTAATAAGCATCTAAATACAATAATTTCTTTGTTAGAGCCACTTCCACTTTTATGCCTTATGGTTGTTGTGATGATATGTGATGAGGAGAGTAGATAAGGGCCTTAAAACTATCTAGAGAGTAAAAGCAATGATCACTAATCCCCATGGACCCAAGAAAATGTGAGTACCAAAAAGTCACTCCATCTCATTTTGTGCAGGGTAAATTCCTCCAAGATCAAGTGTCACTAAGTGGTTTTTTTTATAGTGGTTGTTCAAAACACGTGAAGGGAAACACCTCACACGTAAGGGAGCTACAAGGTACAAATGAAGGCTTTGTTACCTTTCAAGAGAAGAAGAAAGAAAGAATCCTTTATGTTGGTGAAATTGGTAAAGGTTACTCCCCTCTCATTAAACAAGTATTACTTATTGATGACTGAAAATATATCCTACTTAATATCAGTCAATTGTGTGATAAAGTTTGCAAAGTTGAATTTAAATATGATACTTCTACTATTCTTGATAGTGGTAAAACTATCTTTGCTGTAATTCGAGTTTCAAATGTATATGTGCTTTACCCCCGTGAACTTCATCGTTAATGATGTTAAAAAAAGCATTTAGAGAAAATTTGTCTTTGCGTTGTTGGTCAATATCTGTCTAAATTAAATAATTTCTTTGTCGAGCCACTTCTAATTCTATGTTAATGCTTGTTGTACTAATCATGAAAAAAAAGAGCATAAGGCCACTAGATGCTATGTGAAGAGGATAGTAGGAAATAGGATTAAAACTATCTAGAGACTAAAAGGAATGATCTCTAACCCCCATGGACCTAAGAAAATATGGGAACCAAAAGTCACTCCATCTTCTTTGGTGTAGGTACAATACTCCAAGATCAAGTGTCGCTAAGTGGTTTCTTGACAATGATTTCTTGATAGTGGTTGTTCAGGATACGTGAAGGAAAATACCTCACTCATAGGGAGTTGCAAATTACAAATGAAGGCTTTGTTACCTTGGAGAGATGAATAAAGGAAGAATCCTTTATGTTGGTAATATTGGTAAATGTTCTTCTCCTCTCATTAAACAAGTATTACATATTTCTTACTTGAAACATAACTTAATTAATATCAGTCAAATGTGTGACAAAGGTTGAAAAAATGAATTTAACTTTGATACTTGTACGATTCTTGATAGTGAAAGTAGTAAAACTATCTTTGTTACAAATGAAGTTCGAAATTTATATGTGCTTTACCTTGTGAATTTGTTGCTAATGATGTTAAATGTCTTGTTGTTAATGGTAATGATGATTATCCGTTGCATAGAAAAGTAGGTCAAGTTAGCATGGATTTATTAAATAAACTCCATTCTTAAGAATTTGTTAGAAGTTTGCAAAAAATTCAATTAGGGAAAATTTTTCTTTGTCATGCTCATTAATAAGCATCTAAATACAATAATTTCTTTGTTAGAGCCACTTCCACTTTTATGCCTTATGGTTGTTGTGATGATATGTGATGAGGAGAGTAGATAAGGGCCTTAAAACTATCTAGAGAGTAAAAGAAATGATCACTAATCCCCATGGACCCAAGAAAATGTGAGTACCAAAAGTCACTCCATCTCATTTTGTGCAGGTAAATTCCTCCAAGATCAAGTGTCACTAAGTGGTTTTTTTTATAGTGGTTGTTCAAAACACGTGAAGGGAAACACCTCACACGTAAGGGAGCTACAAGGTACAAATGAAGGCTTTGTTACCTTTCAAGAGAAGAAGAAAGAAAGAATCCTTTATGTTGGTGAAATTGGTAAAGGTTACTCCCCTCTCATTAAACAAGTATTACTTATTGATGACTGAAAATATATCCTACTTAATATCAGTCAATTGTGTGATAAAGTTTGCAAAGTTGAATTTAAATATGATACTTCTACTATTCTTGATAGTGGTAAAACTATCTTTGCTGTAATTCGAGTTTCAAATGTATATGTGCTTTACCCTGTGAACTTATTGTTAATGATGTTAAAAAAGCATTTAGAGAAAATTTGTCTTTGCGTTGTTGGTCAATATCTGTCTAAATTAAATAATTTATTTGTCAGAGCCACTTCTAATTCTATGTTAATGCTTGTTGTACTAACTGTGAAAAATAATAGCATAAGGCCACTAGATGCTATGTGAAGAGGATAGTAGGAAATAGGATTAAAACTATCTAGAGACTAAAAGGAATGATCTCTAACCCCCATGGACCTAAGAAAATATGGGAACCAAAAGTCACTCCATCTTCTTTGGTGTAGGTACAATACTCCAAGATCAAGTGTCGCTAAGTGGTTTCTTGACAATGATTTCTTGATAGTGGTTGTTCAGGATACGTGAAGGAAAATACCTCACTCATAGGGAGTTGCAAGTTACAAATGAAGGCTTTGTTACCTTGGAGAGATGAATAAAGGAAGAATCCTTTATGTAGGTAATATTGGTAAATGTTCTTCTCCTCTCATTAAACAAGTATTACATATTTCTTACTTGAAACATAACTTAATTAATATCAGTCAAATGTGTGACAAAGGTTGAAAAAATGAATTTAACTTTGATACTTGTACGATTCTTGATAGTGAAAGTAGTAAAACTGTCTTTGTTACAAATGAAGTTCGAAATGTATATGTGCTTTACCTTGTGAATTTGTTACTAATGATGTTAAATGTCTTGTTGTTAATGGTAATGATGGTTATCCGTTGCATAGAAAAGTAGGTCAAGTTAGCATGGATTTATTAAATAAACTCCATTCTTAAGAATTTGTTAGAAGTTTGCAAAAAATTCATTTAGAGAAAATTTATCTTTGTCATGCTCATTAATAAGCATCTAAATACAATAATTTCTTTGTTAGAGCCACTTCCACTTTTATGCCTTATGGTTGTTGTGATGATATGTGATGAGGAGAGTAGATAAGGGCCTTAAAACTATCTAGAGAGTAAAAGGAATGATCACTAATCCCCATGGACCCAAGAAAATGTGAGTACCAAAAGTCACTCCATCTCCTTTTGTGCAGGTACAATTCCTCCAAGATCAAGTGTCACTAAGTGGTTTTTTTTATAGTGGTTGTTCAAAACACGTGAAGGGGAAACACCTCACACGTAAAGGGAGCTACAAGGTACAAATGAAGGCTTTGTTACCTTTCAAGAGAAGAAGAAAGAAAGAATCCTTTATGTTGGTGAAATTGGTAAAGGTTATTCCCTCTCAATAAACAAGTATTACTTATTGATGACCGAAAATATATCCTACTTAATATCAGTCAATTGTGTGCTAAAGTTTGCAAAGTTGAATTTCAAATATGATACTTCTACTATTCTTGATAGTGGTAAAACTATCTTTGTTGTAATTCGAGTTTCAAATGTATATGTGCTTTACCCCCGTGAACTTATCGTTAATGATGTTAAAAAAGCATTTAGAGAAAATTTGTCTTTGCGTTGTTGGTCAATATCTGTAAATTAAATAATTTATTTGTCGAGCCACTTCTAATTCTATGTTAATGCTTGTTGTACTAATCGTGAAAAAATAATAGCATAAGGCCACTAGATGCTATGTGAAGAGGATAGTAGGAAATAGGTTTAAAACTATCTAGAGACTAAAAGGAATGATCTCTAACCCTCCCATGGACCTAAGAAAATATGGGAACCAAAAGTCACTCCATCTTCTTTGGTGTAGGTACAATTCCTCCAAGATCAAGTGTCGCTAAGTGGTTTCTTGACAATGATTTCTTGATATTGGTTGTTCAGGATACGTGAAGGAAATACCTCACTCATAGGGAGTTGCAAGTTACAAATGAAGGCTTTGTTACCTTGGAGAGATGAATAAAGGAAGAATCCTTTATGTAGGTAATATTGGTAATTGTTCTTCTCCTCTCATTAAACAAGTATTACATATTTCTTACTTGAAACATAACTTAATTAATATCAGTCAAATGTGTGACAAAGGTTGAAAAAATGAATTTAACTTTGATACTTGTACGATTCTTGATAGTGAAAGTAGTAAAACTGTCTTTGTTACAAATGAAGTTCGAAATGTATATGTGCTTTACCTTGTGAATTTGTTGCTAATGATGTTAAATGTCTTGTTGTTAATGGTAATGATGGTTATCCGTTGCATAGAAAAGTAGGTCAAGTTAGCATGGATTTATTAAATAAACTCCATTCTTAAGAATTTGTTTGAAGTTTGCAAAAAATTCAATTAGGGAAAATTTTTCTTTGTCATGCTCATTAATAAGCATCTAAATACAATAATTTCTTTGTTAGAGCCACTTCCACTTTTATGCCTTATGGTTGTTGTGATGATATGTGATGAGGAGAGTAGATAAGGGCCTTAAAACTATCTAGAGAGTAAAAGCAATGATCACTAATCCCCATGGACCCAAGAAAATGTGAGTACCAAAAGTCACTCCATCTCCTTTTGTGCAGGTACAATTCCTCCAAGATCAAGTGTCACTAAGTGGTTTTTTTTATAGTGGTTGTTCAAAACACGTGAAGGGGAAACACCTCACACGTAAGGGAGCTACAAGGTACAAATGAAGGCTTTGTTACCTTTCAAGAGAAGAAGAAAGAAAGAATCCTTTATGTAGGTGATATTGGTAAAGGTTATTCCCCTCTCAATAAACAAGTATTACTTATTGATGACTGAAAATATATCCTACTTAATATCAGTCTATTGTGTGCTAAAGTTTGCAAAGTTGAATTTCAATATGATACTTCTACTATTCTTGATAGTGGTAAAACTATCTTTGCTGTAATTCGAGTTTCAAATGTATATGTGCTTTACCCCCGTGAACTTACTCGTTAATGATGTTAAAAAAGTATTTAGAGAAAATTTGACTTTGTGTTGTTGGTCAATATGTGTCTAAATTAAATAATTTCTTTGTCAGAGCCACTTCTAATTCTATGTTAATGCTTGTTGTACTAACTGTGAAAAATAATAGCATAAGGCCACTAGATGCTATGTGAAGAGGATAGTAGGAAATAGGATTAAAACTATCTAGAGACTAAAAGGAATGATCTCTAACCCCCATGGACTTAAGAAAATATGGGAACCAAAAGTCACTCCATCTTCTTTGGTGTAGGTACAATTCCTCCAAGATCAAGTGTCGCTAAGTGGTTTCTTGACAATGATTTCTTGATAGTGGTTGTTCGAGATACGTGAAGGAAAATACCTCACTCATAGGGAGTTGCAAGTTACAAATGAAGGCTTTGTTACCTTGGAGAGATGAATAAAGGAAGAATCCTTTATGTAGGTAATATTGGTAAAGTATTCTTCTCCTCTCATTAAACAAGTATTACATATTTCTTACTTGAAACATAACTTAATTAATATCAGTCAAATGTGTGACAAAGGTTGAAAAAAATGAATTTATCTTTGATACTTGTACGATTCTTGATAGTGAAAGTAGTAAAACTATCTTTGTTACAAATGAAGTTCGAAATGTATATGTGCTTTACCTTGTGAATTTGTTGCTAATGATGTTAAATGTCTTGTTGTTAATGGTAATGATGGTTATCCGTTGCATAGAAAAGTAGGTCAAGTTAGCATGGATTTATTAAATAAATTCCATTCTTAAGAATTTGTTAGAAGTTTGCAAAAAAATTCATTTAGAGAAAATTTATCTTTGTCATGCTCATTAATAAGCATCTAAATACAATAATTTCTTTGTTAGAGCCACTTCCACTTTTATGCCTTATGGTTGTTGTGATGATATGTGATGATGGGAGAGTAGATAAGGGCCTTAAAACTATCTAGAGAGTAAAAGGAATGATCACTAATCCCCATGGACCCAAGAAAATGTGAGTACCAAAAGTCACTCCATCTCCTTTTGTGCAGGTACAATTCCTCCAAGATCAAGTGTCACTAAGTGGTTTTTTTTATAGTGGTTGTTCAAAACACGTGAAGGGGAAACACCTCACACGTAAAGGGAGCTACAAGGTACAAATGAAGGCTTTGTTACCTTTCAAGAGAAGAAGAAAGAAAGAATCCTTTATGTAGGTGATATTGGTAAAGGTTATTCCCCTCTCAATAAACAAGTATTACTTATTGATGACTGAAAATATATCCTACTTAATATCAGTCTATTGTGTGCTAAAGTTTGCAAAGTTGAATTTCAATATGATACTTCTACTATTCTTGATAGTGGTAAAACTATCTTTGCTGTAATTCGAGTTGCAAATGTATATGTGCTTTACCCTGTGAACTTATCGTTAATGATGTTAAAAAAGCATTTAGAGAAAATTTGACTTTGTGTTGTTGGTCAATATGTGTCTAAATTAAATAATTTCTTTGTCAGAGCCACTTCTAATTCTATGTTAATGCTTGTTGTACAAACTGTGAAAAATAATAGCATAAGGCCACTAGATGCTATGTGAAGAGGATAGTAGGAAATAGGATTAAAACTATCTAGAGACTAAAAGGAATGATCTCTAACCCCCATGGACCTAAGAAAATATGGGAACCAAAAGTCACTCCATCTTCTTTGGTGTAGGTACAATTCCTCCAAGATCAAGTGTCGCTAAGTGGTTTCTTGACAATGATTTCTTGATAGTGGTTGTTCAGGATACGTGAAGGAAAATACCTCACTCATAGGGAGTTGCAAGTTACAAATGAAGGCTTTGTTACCTTGGAGAGATGAATAAAGGAAGAATCCTTTATGTAGGTAATATTGGTAAGTGTTCTTCTCCTCTCATTAAACAAGTATTACATATTTCTTACTTGAAACATAACTTAATTAATATCAGTCAAATGTGTGACAAAGGTTGAAAAAAATGAATTTAACTTTGATACTTGTACGATTCTTGATAGTGAAAGTAGTAAAACTGTCTTTGTTACAAATGAAGTTCGAAATGTATATGTGCTTTACCTTGTGAATTTGTTGCTAATGATGTTAAATGTCTTGTTGTTAATGGTAATGATGGTTATCCGTTGCATAGAAAAAGTAGGTCAAGTTAGCATGGATTTATTAAATAAACTCCATTCTTAAGAATTTGTTAGAAGTTTGCAAAAAATTCATTTAGAGAAAATTTATCTTTGTCATGCTCATTAATAAGCATCTAAATACAATAATTTCTTTGTTAGAGCCACTTCCACTTTTATGCCTTATGGTTGTTGTGATGATATGTGATGATGGGAGAGTAGATAAGGGCCTTAAAACTATCTAGAGAGTAAAAGGAATGATCACTAATCCCCATGGACCCAAGAAAATGTGAGTACCAAAAGTCACTCCATCTCCTTTTGTGCAGGTACAATTCCTCCAAGATCAAGTGTCACTAAGTGGTTTTTTTTATAGTGGTTGTTCAAAACACGTGAAGGGAAACACCTCACACGTAAGGGAGCTACATGGTACAAATGAAGGCTTTGTTACCTTTCAAGAGAAGAAGAAAGAAAGAATCCTTTATGTAGGTGATATTGGTAAAGGTTATTCCCCTCTCAATAAACAAGTATTATTTATTGATGACTGAAAATATATCCTACTTAATATCAGTC
Source organism: Rauvolfia tetraphylla (assembly GCA_030512225.1). Lineage (NCBI taxonomy): Eukaryota > Viridiplantae > Streptophyta > Magnoliopsida > Gentianales > Apocynaceae > Rauvolfia > Rauvolfia tetraphylla. The sequence continues at coordinate 105,746 of JAJQKT010000033.1, forward strand.
AATTGTGTGCTAAAGTTTGCAAAGTTGAATTTCAATATGATACTTCTACTATTCTTGATAGTGGTAAAACTATCTTTGCTGTAATTCGAGTTTCAAATGTATATGTGCTTTACCCTGTGAACTTACTGTTAATGATGTTAAAAAAGCATTTAGAGAAAATTTGTCTTTGCGTTGTTGGTCAATATCTGTAAATTGAATAATTTATTTGTCAGAGCCACTTCTAATTCTATGTTAATGCTTGTTGTACTAACTGTGAAAAATAATAGCATAAGGCCACTAGATGCTATGTGAAGAGGATAGTAGGAAATAGGTTTAAAACTATCTAGAGACTAAAAGGAATGATCTCTAACCCGCCCATGGACCTAAGAAAATATGGGAACCAAAAGTCACTCCATCTTCTTTGGTGTAGGTACAATTCCTCCAAGATCAAGTGTCGCTAAGTGGTTTCTTGACAATGATTTCTTGATATTGGTTGTTCAGGATACGTGAAGGAAATACCTCACTCATAGGGAGTTGCAAGTTACAAATGAAGGCTTTGTTACCTTGGAGAGATGAATAAAGGAAGAATCCTTTATGTAGGTAATATTGGTAATTGTTCTTCTCCTCTCATTAAACAAGTATTACATATTTCTTACTTGAAACATAACTTAATTAATATCAGTCAAATGTGTGACAAAGGTTGAAAAAATGAATTTAACTTTGATACTTGTACGATTCTTGATAGTGAAAGTAGTAAAACTGTCTTTGTTACAAATGAAGTTCGAAATGTATATGTGCTTTACCTTGTGAATTTGTTGCTAATGATGTTAAATGTCTTGTTGTTAATGGTAATGATGGTTATCCGTTGCATAGAAAAGTAGGTCAAGTTAGCATGGATTTATTAAATAAACTCCATTCTTAAGAATTTGTTAGAAGTTTGCAAAAAATTCATTTAGAGAAAATTTATCTTTGTCATGCTCATTAATAAGCATCTAAATACAATAATTTCTTTGTTAGAGCCACTTCCACTTTTATGCCTTATGGTTGTTGTGATGATATGTGATGAGGAGAGTAGATAAGGGCCTTAAAACTATCTAGAGAGTAAAAGGAATGATCACTAATCCCCATGGACCCAAGAAAATGTGAGTACCAAAAGTCACTCCATCTCCTTTTGTGCAGGTACAATTCCTCCAAGATCAAGTGTCACTAAGTGGTTTTTTTTATAGTGGTTGTTCAAAACACGTGAAGGGAAACACCTCACACGTAAGGGAGCTACAAGGTACAAATGAAGGCTTTGTTACCTTTCAAGAGAAGAAGAAAGAAAGAATCCTTTATGTAGGTGATATTGGTAAAGGTTATTCCCCTCTCAATAAACAAGTATTACTTATTGATGACTGAAAATATATCCTACTTAATATCAGTCAATTGTGTGCTAAAGTTTGCAAAGTTGAATTTCAATATGATACTTCTACTATTCTTGATAGTGGTAAAACTATCTTTGCTGTAATTCGAGTTGCAAATGTATATGTGCTTTACCCTGTGAACTTATCGTTAATGATGTTAAAAAAGCATTTAGAGAAAATTTGACTTTGTGTTGTTGGTCAATATGTGTCTAAATTAAATAATTTCTTTGTCAGAGCCACTTCTAATTCTATGTTAATGCTTGTTGTACTAACTGTGAAAAATAATAGCATAAGGCCACTAGATGCTATGTGAAGAGGATAGTAGGAAATAGGATTAAAACTATCTAGAGACTAAAAGGAATGATCTCTAACCCCCATGGACCTAAGAAAATATGGGAACCAAAAGTCACTCCATCTTCTTTGGTGTAGGTACAATTCCTCCAAGATCAAGTGTCGCTAAGTGGTTTCTTGACAATGATTTCTTGATAGTGGTTGTTCGAGATACGTGAAGGAAAATACCTCACTCATAGGGAGTTGCAAGTTACAAATGAAGGCTTTGTTACCTTGGAGAGATGAATAAAGGAAGAATCCTTTATGTAGGTAATATTGGTAAGTGTTCTTCTCCTCTCATTAAACAAGTATTACATATTTCTTACTTGAAACATAACTTAATTAATATCAGTCAAATGTGTGACAAAGGTTGAAAAAATGAATTTAACTTTGATACTTGTACGATTCTTGATAGTGAAAGTAGTAAAACTGTCTTTGTTACAAATGAAGTTCGAAATGTATATGTGCTTTACCTTGTGAATTTGTTGCTAATGATGTTAAATGTCTTGTTGTTAATGGTAATGATGGTTATCCGTTGCATAGAAAAGTAGGTCAAGTTAGCATGGATTTATTAAATAAACTCCATTCTTAAGAATTTGTTAGAAGTTTGCAAAAAATTCATTTAGAGAAAATTTATCTTTGTCATGCTCATTAATAAGCATCTAAATACAATAATTTCTTTGTTAGAGCCACTTCCACTTTTATGCCTTATGGTTGTTGTGATGATATGTGATGAGGAGAGTAGATAAGGGCCTTAAAACTATCTAGAGAGTAAAAGGAATGATCACTAATCCCCATGGACCCAAGAAAATGTGAGTACCAAAAGTCACTCCATCTCCTTTTGTGCAGGTACAATTCCTCCAAGATCAAGTGTCACTAAGTGGTTTTTTTTATAGTGGTTGTTCAAAACACGTGAAGGGAAACACCTCACACGTAAGGGAGCTACAAGGTACAAATGAAGGCTTTGTTACCTTTCAAGAGAAGAAGAAAGAAAGAATCCTTTATGTAGGTGATATTGGTAAAGGTTATTCCCCTCTCAATAAACAAGTATTACTTATTGATGACTGAAAATATATCCTACTTAATATCAGTCTATTGTGTGCTAAAGTTTGCAAAGTTGAATTTCAATATGATACTTCTACTATTCTTGATAGTGGTAAAACTATCTTTGCTGTAATTCGAGTTTCAAATGTATATGTGCTTTACCCTGTGAACTTACTGTTAATGATGTTAAAAAAGTATTTAGAGAAAATTTGACTTTGTGTTGTTGGTCAATATGTGTCTAAATTAAATAATTTCTTTGTCAGAGCCACTTCTAATTCTATGTTAATGCTTGTTGTACTAACTGTGAAAAATAATAGCATAAGGCCACTAGATGCTATGTGAAGAGGATAGTAGGAAATAGGATTAAAACTATCTAGAGACTAAAAGGAATGATCTCTAACCCCCATGGACCTAAGAAAATATGGGAACCAAAAGTCACTCCATCTTCTTTGGTGTAGGTACAATTCCTCCAAGATCAAGTGTCGCTAAGTGGTTTCTTGACAATGATTTCTTGATAGTGGTTGTTCAGGATACGTGAAGGAAAATACCTCACTCATAGGGAGTTGCAAGTTACAAATGAAGGCTTTGTTACCTTGGAGAGATGAATAAAGGAAGAATCCTTTATGTAGGTAATATTGGTAAGTGTTCTTCTCCTCTCATTAAACAAGTATTACATATTTCTTACTTGAAACATAACTTAATTAATATCAGTCAAATGTGTGACAAAGGTTGAAAAAATGAATTTAACTTTGATACTTGTACGATTCTTGATAGTGAAAGTAGTAAAACTGTCTTTGTTACAAATGAAGTTCGAAATGTATATGTGCTTTACCTTGTGAATTTGTTGCTAATGATGTTAAATGTCTTGTTGTTAATGGTAATGATGGTTATCCGTTGCATAGAAAAGTAGGTCAAGTTAGCATGGATTTATTAAATAAACTCCATTCTTAAGAATTTGTTAGAAGTTTGCAAAAAATTCATTTAGAGAAAATTTATCTTTGTCATGCTCATTAATAAGCATCTAAATACAATAATTTCTTTGTTAGAGCCACTTCCACTTTTATGCCTTATGGTTGTTGTGATGATATGTGATGAGGAGAGTAGATAAGGGCCTTAAAACTATCTAGAGAGTAAAAGGAATGATCACTAATCCCCATGGACCCAAGAAAATGTGAGTACCAAAAGTCACTCCATCTCCTTTTGTGCAGGTACAATTCCTCCAAGATCAAGTGTCACTAAGTGGTTTTTTTTATAGTGGTTGTTCAAAACACGTGAAGGGAAACACCTCACACGTAAGGGAGCTACAAGGTACAAATGAAGGCTTTGTTACCTTTCAAGAGAAGAAGAAAGAAAGAATCCTTTATGTAGGTGATATTGGTAAAGGTTATTCCCCTCTCAATAAACAAGTATTACTTATTGATGACTGAAAATATATCCTACTTAATATCAGTCAATTGTGTGCTAAAGTTTGCAAAGTTGAATTTCAATATGATACTTCTACTATTCTTGATAGTGGTAAAACTATCTTTGCTGTAATTCGAGTTTCAAATGTATATGTGCTTTACCCTGTGAACTTACTGTTAATGATGTTAAAAAAGTATTTAGAGAAAATTTGACTTTGTGTTGTTGGTCAATATGTGTCTAAATTAAATAATTTCTTTGTCAGAGCCACTTCTAATTCTATGTTAATGCTTGTTGTACTAACTGTGAAAAATAATAGCATAAGGCCACTAGATGCTATGTGAAGAGGATAGTAGGAAATAGGATTAAAACTATCTAGAGACTAAAAGGAATGATCTCTAACCCCCATGGACTTAAGAAAATATGGGAACCAAAAGTCACTCCATCTTCTTTGGTGTAGGTACAATTCCTCCAAGATCAAGTGTCGCTAAGTGGTTTCTTGACAATGATTTCTTGATAGTGGTTGTTCGAGATACGTGAAGGAAAATACCTCACTCATAGGGAGTTGCAAGTTACAAATGAAGGCTTTGTTACCTTGGAGAGATGAATAAAGGAAGAATCCTTTATGTAGGTAATATTGGTAAGTGTTCTTCTCCTCTCATTAAACAAGTATTACATATTTCTTACTTGAAACATAACTTAATTAATATCAGTCAAATGTGTGACAAAGGTTGAAAAAATGAATTTAACTTTGATACTTGTACGATTCTTGATAGTGAAAGTAGTAAAACTGTCTTTGTTACAAATGAAGTTCGAAATGTATATGTGCTTTACCTTGTGAATTTGTTGCTAATGATGTTAAATGTCTTGTTGTTAATGGTAATGATGGTTATCCGTTGCATAGAAAAGTAGGTCAAGTTAGCATGGATTTATTAAATAAACTCCATTCTTAAGAATTTGTTAGAAGTTTGCAAAAAAATTCATTTAGAGAAAATTTATCTTTGTCATGCTCATTAATAAGCATCTAAATACAATAATTTCTTTGTTAGAGCCACTTCCACTTTTATGCCTTATGGTTGTTGTGATGATATGTGATGAGGAGAGTAGATAAGGGCCTTAAAACTATCTAGAGAGTAAAAGGAATGATCACTAATCCCCATGGACCCAAGAAAATGTGAGTACCAAAAGTCACTCCATCTCCTTTTGTGCAGGTACAATTCCTCCAAGATCAAGTGTCACTAAGTGGTTTTTTTTATAGTGGTTGTTCAAAACACGTGAAGGGAAACACCTCACACGTAAGGGAGCTACAAGGTACAAATGAAGGCTTTGTTACCTTTCAAGAGAAGAAGAAAGAAAGAATCCTTTATGTAGGTGATATTGGTAAAGGTTATTCCCCTCTCAATAAACAAGTATTACTTATTGATGACCTGAAAATATATCCTACTTAATATCAGTCAATTGTGTGCTAAAGTTTGCAAAGTTGAATTTCAATATGATACTTCTACTATTCTTGATAAAGTGGTAAAACTATCTTTGTCTGTAATTCGAGTTTCAAATGTATATGTGCTTTACCCTGTGAACTTACTGTTAATGATGTTAAAAAAGTATTTAGAGAAAATTTGACTTTGTGTTGTTGGTCAATATGTGTCTAAATTAAATAATTTCTTTGTCAGAGCCACTTCTAATTCTATGTTAATGCTTGTTGTACTAACTGTGAAAAATAATAGCATAAGGCCACTAGATGCTATGTGAAGAGGATAGTAGGAAATAGGATTAAAACTATCTAGAGACTAAAAGGAATGATCTCTAACCCCCATGGACTTAAGAAAATATGGGAACCAAAAGTCACTCCATCTTCTTTGGTGTAGGTACAATTCCTCCAAGATCAAGTGTCGCTAAGTGGTTTCTTGACAATGATTTCTTGATAGTGGTTGTTCAGGATACGTGAAGGAAAATACCTCACTCATAGGGAGTTGCAAGTTACAAATGAAGGCTTTGTTACCTTGGAGAGATGAATAAAGGAAGAATCCTTTATGTAGGTAATATTGGTAAGTATTCTTCTCCTCTCATTAAACAAGTATTACATATTTCTTACTTGAAACATAACTTAATTAATATCAGTCAAATGTGTGACAAAGGTTGAAAAAATGAATTTATCTTTGATACTTGTACGATTCTTGATAGTGAAAGTAGTAAAACTATCTTTGTTACAAATGAAGTTCGAAATGTATATGTGCTTTACCTTGTGAATTTGTTGCTAATGATGTTAAATGTCTTGTTGTTAATGGTAATGATGGTTATCCGTTGCATAGAAAAGTAGGTCAAGTTAGCATGGATTTATTAAATAAATTCCATTCTTAAGAATTTGTTAGAAGTTTGCAAAAAATTCATTTAGAGAAAATTTATCTTTGTCATGCTCATTAATAAGCATCTAAATACAATAATTTCTTTGTTAGAGCCACTTCCACTTTTATGCCTTATGGTTGTTGTGATGATATGTGATGAGGAGAGTAGATAAGGGCCTTAAAACTATCTAGAGAGTAAAAGGAATGATCAATAATCCCCATGGACCCAAGAAAATGTGAGTACCAAAAGTCACTCCATCTCCTTTTGTGCAGGTACAATTCCTCCAAGATCAAGTGTCACTAAGTGGTTTTTTTTTATAGTGGTTGTTCAAAACACGTGAAGGGAAACACCTCACACGTAAGGGAGCTACAAGGTACAAATGAAGGCTTTGTTACCTTTCAAGAGAAGAAGAAAGAAAGAATCCTTTATGTAGGTGATATTGGTAAAGGTTATTCCCCTCTCAATAAACAAGTATTACTTATTGATGACTGAAAATATATCCTACTTAATATCAGTCAATTGTGTGCTAAAGTTTGCAAAGTTGAATTTAAATCTTGTACTATTCTTGATAGTGGTAGTGGTAATACTATCTTTGTTACAAATCTAGCTGGAAATGTATGCGTGCCTTAACTTGTGAACCTGCTGCTAATGATGTTAGATGTCTTGTTATTAATACTAATGATGGTTATTTGTGGTGTAGAAGACTAGATCGTGTTAGTATATATTTTTTAAACAAACTCTCTTCCAAAGAACTTGTTAGAGGTTTGCCAAAATGGGTTTAGAGCAGATTTGTCTCTGTGATGCTGGTCAATATGTGTGTAGATACAATAATGTCCTTATTAAAGCCACTTCCACTTCTATGTCTAATGCTAGTTGTACTTATTGTGAAAAATATGGGAGTAAGGACACTAGATGCTATGTGAAAAAGAAAGTAGAAAATGGCATTAAAACTATCTGGAGAATTAAAAAATGATGACTAACCCCCATCCACCCAAGAAAATGTGGGTACCAAAACTCACTTTATCACCTCTGTTGTAGGTACAATTCCTCCAAGATCAAGTGTCACTAAGTGGTTTCTTTATAGTGGTTATTGAAGACATGTGAAGGGAAACGCGTCGCTCATAAGGGAACTGCAAGTTACAAATGATGGCTTTGTTACCTGTTGATGCAAACCCTAGGTATAAAAACCTAGAACCTAACAGCAAACTTCCACAAACGCCCAAGGATGTGTGAAAAAGGCTTTAAGAACCCTTAACCCGTTGGATATATGGCCCAAGAACCAAAGGTATAAACAAAAACCTTAAACCCGTTATCTATAAGGACAAGAACTTAAGATATAATTCAAAGAGATGAATGCCAAAAGTTGAATAACTTGATAAGTTCAAAAAGTTCTTTCAAGAACCAAAGAAAGTATGTATTCTCACCAAAATATCAATGACATAATGTTAATGTTCTGAAACTCTAAAAAGATCCTATATAAATAGGCATCTCAAAACCCTAACCTAATTGGTTTTGGATTTGGAGTAAGTGGCTGAAAACACAAGTCCTTAATGGGCTTGTATTTGCATCTAATTAAATCTACTAAGGATTAAAATAAAAGAATGAATATGGGCTTTAATAATTAAAAGTTCTCAGCCCAAACAAACTTAAAAACTAATTAAAAGACTCCTAAAATTTAGGAAATTTCGTCCAGCCCTTAGGTTGACTTTTTGAGCCCATAAATTTGCAATCTTGGACATCAATTTGGCTGCTTGACTCCAAAGTGGTTGTACATAATATAGCTTTGAAAACCCATCTTGTTATTGGACCAGTAGACATCTTCAATGGATCTTGATTACTTGAGTTTGGTGCCTCTTGATTCTCATCACCTGTGGAGAGAAGAAGAAAGGAAGAATCCCTTATGTAGGTAATATTAGTAAAAGGTCTTCCCTTTTCATTGAACAAGCATTACTCATTGATGACGTGAAACATAACTTACTTAATATTAGTCAATTGTGTAACAAAGGTTGTAGAGTTGAATTTAAATATAATACATGTAATATTCTTGATAATGATAGCGGTAAAAATTTTGTTGTTGTAAATTGAGATAGAAATGTATAAGTACTTTACCTTGTGAACTTTCTATGAATGATGTTGAATGTCTTGCTGTTAACAGCAATGATAGTTATTTGAGGCGTAGAAAAATAGGTCATGTTAGTACGATTTTTTAAAATGAACTTATTTCTAAAGAACTTGATAGAAGTTTGCCAACATTTTTTTTAGGGAAAATTCACCTTTATGAAGCTCGTCAATATGCATCTAAATACAATAATTTCTTTGTTAGAGCCACTTCCACTTCTGTGTCTGATGCTTGTTGTACTTATTGTGGAGAATACATGCATAAGGCCACTAGATGTTACATGAAAAGGAGGAATGTGAAAAATGGCATTAGAACTATTTAGAGTAAAAGGAATGATCACTCACACCCATGGACCGAAGAAAATATGGGTGCCAAAAGTGACTTCATCTTCTTTGGTGTAGGTACAATTCCTCCAAGATCATGTGTAACAAAGCGGTTTCTTGATAATGGTTGTTCCAGACATGCGAAGGGAAACACCTCACTCATAAGGGAGCTAAAGTTACAAATCAAGGCTTTAATACCTTGAGGAGAAGAAGAATGGAAGAATCCTTTAAGTAGGTAATATTGCTAAAGTTTCTTCCCCTCTCATTAAAGAAGTATTACTTATAGATAACCTGAAGTATAACTTAATTAATATTAGTTGACTGTGTGACGAAGATTGCAAAGTTGAATTTAAATCTTATACTTGTACTATTCTTGATAGTGATAGTGGTAAAACTATCTTTGTTTCAAATCTAGCTAGAAATGTATACGTGCTTTAATTTTGTCAACTTGTTGCTAATGATCTTAGATGTCTTGCTGTTAATGATAATGACAATTATTTGTGGTGTAGAAGACTAGGTCATTTTAGTACGATTATTTTTAAACAAACTCTCTTCCCAAGAACTTGTTAGAAGTTTGCCAAAAATAAGCTTAGAGAAAATTTGTCTTTGTGATGTTGGTCAATATGTGTCTAAATACAATAATTCCCTTGTTAGAGCCACTTCCACTTCTATGTATGATGCTAGTTGTACTTATTGTGAAAAATATGGGCATAAGGCCACTAAATGCTATGCGAAAATGAAAATAAAAATGTTTCACTAAAACGATTCAAAGAGTAAAAGGAATCATCACTAACCCCCATCCACCCAAGAAAATGTGGGTATAGAAGTCAATTCGTTGCCTTTGGTGTAGGTGCAATTCCTTCCAACATCAAGTGTCACGAAGTGCTTTTTTGATAGTTGTGGTTCAAGACACGTGACGAGAAATGCCTCACTCATAAGTGAGCTACAAGTTACAAAAGAAGACTTTGTTACCTTTGGAGAGAAGAAGATACAAAAGCTCAGTAAGGCTTCAAGAGTTCCATGCTTGGATGACCACTAGAGAACTCACAGGAATCACAGCAGAAAGTATTCTTACAGAGATTCATCATCTCAGTTTGCCCCTGAGAATCACCCCTTCATGAATCCTTATACTAATTATGCTAAGTCCATAGTCTCTCCTTGGAAGTCTTTTAAATCTCTCATCCGCCACACACCTTCCTCTGTCCGCGAATATGTTCAGTGCTTGGTAATATTGATAAAGGTTCTTCCTCACTCTTTAAACAAATACTACTTATTGATGACTTGAAGTATAACTTACTTAATATTAGTCAATTGTAGCAAAGGTTGAAAAGTTGATTTTAAATATGGTGCTTGTACTATTCATGATAGTGATAGTGGTAAACCTAACTTTGTTGCAAATCAAGTTCTAAATGAATATGCACTTTACCTAGTAAACTTGTAGCAAATAATATTAAATTTCTTGATGTTAATGGTAATGATTGTCATTTGTGGCGTAGAATACTAGGTCAATTTAGCACGAATTTTTTAAACGAACTCCCTTCTATATCTGATGCTTGTTATACTTGTTGAGGAAAATACGACCACAAGGCCACTAGGTGCTATGTGAAGAGAAAAGTAGAAAATGGAATTAAAACTATCTGGAGAGTAAAAGGAATTGTCACTCCGTATCCTTTGGTTAGGTAAAATTCCTCCAAGATCAAGTGTCACTAAGTGCTTTTTGTTGATAGTGGTTCTTCAAAACACATGAAGGGAAATTTTTTACAAATGAAGAATTTTTTACCTTTGGAGAGAAGGAGAGAGAAAGAATCCTTTATGTTGATAGTATTGGTACCAAAAGTCACTCCGTATCCTTTGGTTAGGTAAAATTCCTCCAAGATCAAGTGTCACTAAGTGCTTTTTGTTGATAGTGGTTGTTCAAAATACATGAAGGGAAATTTTTTACAAATGAAGAATTTTTTACCTTTGGAGAGAAGAAGAGAGAAAGAATCATTTATGTTGATAGTATTGGTACCAAAAGTCACTCCGTATCCTTTGGTTAGGTAAAATTCCTCCAAGATTAAGTGTCACTAAGTACTTTTTGTTGATAGTGGTTGTTCAAAACACATGAAGGGAAATTTTTTACAAATGAAGAATTTTTTACCTTTGGAGAGAAGAAGAGAGAAAGAATCCTTTATGTTGATAGTATTGGAAAAGGTTCTTCCCCTCCCAATATACAAGTATTACTTTTTGATGACTTGAAATATAACTTACTTAATATCAGTCAATTGTGTGACAAAGGTTGCAAAGTTGAATTTATATCTGATACTTTTACTATTCTTGATAGCGACAATGATAAAACTATCTTTGTTGAAAATCAAGCTGGAAATGTATGCGAGCTTTAACTTGTGAACTTGTTGCTAATGATGTTAGATGTCTTGTTGTTAATGGTCATGATTGTTATTTGTGGTGCATAGAAGACTAGGTCATGTTAGCAATTTTTAAAAAATGAACTCTCTTTCCAAGAACTTGTTAGAGGTTTGCCAAAAATTGGCTTACAGAAAATTTGTCTTTGTGATGCTAGTCAATATGTGTCTAAATACAGTAAATTTCTTGTTAGAGCCACTTCCACTTTTATTTCTAATGCTAGTTGTACTTATTGTGGAAAATGTGGGCATAATGACACTAGATGCAATTCTTTCCAGAATCATGTGTCACAAAGTGGTTTCTCTATAGTGGTTGTACAAGACACGAGACGAGAAACGTCTTACTCATAAGTAAGCTGCAAGTCACAAATGAAGGCTTTGTTACTTTTGGAGAGAAGAAGAAAGGAAAAATCGTTGGGGTAGGTAATATTGGTAAAGGTATTCCCCACTTATTAAATATGTACTGCTTATTGATGACTTGATGTATGACTTACTTAATATTAGTCAATAGTGACAGAGGTTGCAAAGTTGAATTTAAATATGATACTTGTACTATTCATGATAGTGATAGTTGTAAAGCTAACATTGTTGCAAATCAAGTTCTAAATGTATATGTGCTTTACCTTGTCAACCTGTTGCTAATGATATTAAATATCTTGTTGCTAATGGTAATGATGGTTATTTGGGGAGTAGAAGACTAGGTCATATTGGTATGAATTTTTAAAACAAACTCTCTTCTCAAAAGTGTGTTTAGAGAAAATTCATCTTTATGATTTTTTGTAAATATTTGTCTAAATACAATAATTTCCTTGCTAGATCCACTTCCACTTCAATATCTGATGCTTGTTGTGCTTGTTGTGGAAAATAGAAGCATAAGGCCACTAGATGCTATGTCAAGAGAAAGGTAGATAATGGCCTTAAAAATATCTGTAGAGTAAAAGAAATGAGCACTAACCCCCACGGATCGATTAAAATATGAGTACCAAAAGTCACTCCATCTTATTAGGTTAAGGTACAATTCTTCCAAGATCATGTGTCAGAAAATGGTTTCATGATACTAGTTGTTAAGGACACGTGATGGGAAACACCTCACTCATAAGGGTGTTTTAAGTTACAAATGAAGGCTTTGTTACCTTTGGAGAGAAGAAGACAAGAAGAATCTTTTATGTAGGTAATATTGGTAAGTGTTCTTCCCTCTTATTAAACTAAGATTACTTATTGATGACTTGAAATATAAATTACTTAATATCAATCAATTGTGTGACAAAGGTTATAAAGTTGAATTTGAATATGATATTTGTAATATTCTTGATAGTGATAGTGGTAACTATGTTTGCTACAAATCGAGCACGAAATGTATGCATCCTTTAACTTGTGAGCTTGTTGCTAATGATGTTAGATGTCTTGTTGTTAATGGTCATGATGGTTATTTGTGGCATAGAAGACTTGTTAGCACGTTTTTTTAAACGAACTCCCTTCTCAAGAACATGTTAGAGGTTTGCCAAAAATGAGTTTAGAGAAAATTTGTCTTCGTGATGCTAGTCAATATGTGTCTAAATACAATAATTTCCTTGTTAGTGCCACTTCCACTTCTATGTCTAATGCTAGTTGTACTTACTGTAGAAAATAAGGCATAAGGCTACTAGATGCTATGTGAAAAGGAAAGTTGAAAATGGCATTACAACTATCTGGAGAATAGAAGGAATGATCACTAACTGCTATCCACCCAAGAAAATGTGGGTACCAGAAGTCACTTCATCACCTTTGGTGTAGGTGCAATTCTTTCCAACATCAAGTATCATGAAGTATTTTTTTTATAGTGGTTATTCAAGACACATGACAGGAAATGCCTCACTCAAATGTGAGCTGCAAGTTATAAATGAAGATTTTGCTACCTTTGGAGAGAAGAAGATAGGAAAAATTGTTGGAGTAGGTAATATTTGTAAAGATTCTTCCCCGTTCATTAAACATGTACTACTTATTGATGACTTGAAATATAACTTACTTAATATTAGTCAATTGTGACAAAGGTTGTAAAGTTGAATTTAAATATGATACTTGTACTATTCATGATACTAATAGTGGTAAACCTGACTATGTTGCAAATCAAGTTCTAATTGCATCTGTGCTTTACCTAGTAAACTTGTTGCTAACAATATTAAATTTCTTGCTATTAACGGTAATGATGGTAATTTGTGGGGTAGAAGACTAGCTCATGTTATTACCATTTGTTTAAAAGAACTCCCTTCTCAAAACTTGTTAGAGGTTGCCAAAAATGGTTTTAGAGTAAATTCGTCTTTGTTATCCTAGTAAATATGTGTAAATATAATCATTTATTTTTTAGAACCACATCCACTCTATGTCTGATGCTTGTTATACATGTTGTGGAAAATACGGCACAAGGCCACTAGATGCTATGCCAAGAGAAAAGTAGAAAATGGCCTTAAAACTATCTGGTGAGTAAAAGGAATGATCCCTAACCTCACAAACAAAAGAAAATATGGGTACCAAAAGTCACTAAATGGTTTCTTTTGGTATTAGTACAGTCCTCCAAGACCGAGTGTCACTAAATGGTTTCTTTATAGTGGTTTTTGAAGACACGTGAAGGGAAACGCCTCGATCATAAGGGAGCTGCAAGTTACAAATGAAGCCTTTGTTACCTTCGAAGAGAAGAAGAAAGGAAGGATCTCTTATGTAGGTAATGGCGTTAATACTATCTGGAGGGTAAAGGGAATGATCACTAACCCCCATGGGCCCTAGAAAATGTGTGTACCAAAGTTTACTCCATCTCCTTTGGTTAGGTACAATTCCTCCAAGATCAAGTGTCATTAAGTGATTTTTCTTTATAGTGGGAGCTGCAAGTTATGAATGAAGGCTTTGTTAACTTTGGAGAGAAGAAGAAAAAAGGACTCCCTTTTGTTGGTAATGTAAAGGTTCTTCTCCTCTCATTAAACATGTATTACTCATAGATGACTTGAAATATAACTTACTTAATATCAGCCTATTGTGTGACAAAGGTTGCAAAGTTTAATTTAAATATGATACTTGTACTATTCTTGATAGTGACAGTGGTAAAACTATTTTTGTTGCAAATCAAGTTGGAAATGTATGCGTGGTTTAACGTGTGAACTTGTTGCTAATGATGTTCGATGTCTTGTTGTTAACGGTAATGATGGTTATTTGTGGCGCAAAAGACTAGAACGTGCTAGTATATATATTTTTAAATGAACTCTCTTCCCAAGAACTTGTTAGAGGTTTGCCAAAAATGGGTTTAGAGAAAATTTGTCTTTGTAATGATGGTTAATATGTGTTTTATACAATAATTTCCTTGTTAGAGCCACTTCCACTTCTATGTGTGATGCTAGTTGTACTTATTGTGAAAAATATGGGCATAACACTAGTAGATGCTATGTGAAAAGGTAAGTAGAAAATGGCTTTAAAACTATCTGGAGATTAAAAGAAATGATCACTAATCCCCATCCACCCAAGAAAATATGGGCACCAGAAGTCACTTCATCGCCTTTGGTGTAGGTGCAATTCCTTCCAACGTCAAGTGTCACAATGTGGTTTTTTGATAGTAGTTGTTCAAGACACGTGATGGGAAACACCTCGCCCATAAGTGAGCTGCAAGTTTCAAATGAAGACTTTTTTACCTTTGGCGAGAAGAAGATAGGAAAAATCATTGGAGTATGGAATATTATTAAAAGTTCTTCCCCCCTCGTTAAACATGTACTGCTTATTGATGACTTGAATTACTTAATATCAGTCTATTGTGTGACAAAGGTTGCAAAGTTGAATTTAAATTCAATACTTGTACTATTCTTGATAGTGACGGTGGTAAAACTATCTTTGTTGCAAATCTAGTTGGAAATGTATGTGTGCTTTAACTTGTGAACCTATTGCTAATGATATTAAATGCCTTGTTGTTAATGTTAATGATGGTTATTTGTGGCTTTGCAGACTAGGTCATGTTAGTCTAATTTCTTTTAGACGAACTCTCTTCTCAAGAACTTGTTAGAGGTTTCCCAAAAATATGTTTAGAGAAAATTTGTCTTTGTGAATTTTCTAAATATTTGTCTAAATACAATTATTTCTTTGCTAGATCTACTTCCACTTCTATGTCTGATTCTTGGTGTACTTATTGCGGAATATATGGGCACAAGGTCACTGGATGCTATGGGAAGAGGAAAGTAGAAAATAGTATTAAAATTATCTGGAGAGTAAAAGGAATGATCTCTTACGCCATTGACCATGAAAATATTGGTGTAAAAGAAACTTCACCTTCTTTGGGGTAGGTATAATTCCTCGAAGTGGTTTATTTATGTAGTTTTCCAAGATACGTGAAGAGAAATGCCTCACTCATAAGTGAAAAGCAAGTTACAAGTGAAGGCTTTGTTACCGTTGGAGAGAAGTAGAAAGAAAGAATCCTTTATATTGGTAATATTGGTAGAGATTCTTCCCGTCTTCTTAAACCAGTATTACTTATTGATGACCTGAAATATAAGTTACTTAATATCGGTCAATTGTGTGACAATGGTGGTTGGAGATTTAGGTATACTTTGCGTCATATTCTCTCACTCACCAAAGGCAAGAATTTTTCCTTTTCACATGTTTACCGAGAAGCAAATGTGGTTGCAGATGCCTTGGCCAATCAAGGGTATATCGACGCTGGTACTTCCTATATATATGCTTTGGATCAACTACCGCAAGCTGCCCGAGGACCTCTCATCCTAGACAAGCAAGGAGTTCCAAATCTACGGAGTTAATTAGGATCTTGCTATTTATACTATTGGCTTATCTTTCTGTTTTGCCTACTATTTGGTGTTTTCTTTTAGTTTCTCTTTCATTGTAAATTAATTACCATTGTTAATAAACAGGTAGGGGTCTATGCCAAACCCCCCACCATTGCAGGTGGTTTAAAAAAAAAAAAATTGTGTGACAATGGTTGCAAAGTTTAATTTATATCTGATACTTGTACTATTGTTAGTAATGATGATCTTAAAACAATTTTTGTTGCAAATCTAGCTGGAAATGTATGCGTGCTTTAACGTGTGAACTTGTTGCTAATGATATTAGATGTCTTGCTGTTAATGGTAATGATGGTTATTTGTGGTGTAGAAGACTAGTGATGTGAGCAAGCCTACGAATTGCTATGATGGCTTAGACGTGTCAAATAAAGAGCTAATCATACCGGTCGGGCCAATAATTAGAGCTAGGGCTAAGACGCTTCAAGAGGCCTTGTTTGCCTATGTGGATCGACATTTGAAGACCAAACTTGTTGGAGGAGATTTAGTTGGACCACAGCCCAACTTGGTCCATTTGTCTCAAATACTTGGGCCGGACTTGAAGGCTATGTAATGTGCTTAAGTCCAAGAGGCAATTATGTTTTAAAGACTTGGGCTGTCAACCTTGTTGGAATTGTCTTATTTTGGGCTCATATGTATCTTGTTTTTATGTTGGGCTTATATGTATCATTAAGCCCAACCCTTTCTTTCAAACCCTAGCCATAAGTAGCCTTCTTGGAGGAAAATTAAGTCAGATTTTGAGTGTCATTTTGAGGGGCTGCCGCCACCACCTTGAGAGGGTTGAATCCTCTTACTCTTGTTACTCCAAGAACTTCACTTTCACTTATCAATTGAGTTTTCCGATTGTGGCGTGTAAGTGTTCTTCTTATTGGTTAAATTCTTATTATCGGGATTGCTTAGAACAAGTTTCTAAGAGGTGTCGTAGGAATTTAATTATATTGTGTTTATAAGAATTGTTTGTTATTCGAAAATCGAATCTTTGTTTGTCCAAGCTGAAAATTCCATCACCTATTTCGGTATCAGAGCCAGCTCCCGGCGGTGGGGGTGATAAGTCCCACATGTGACAGATCGCCGACTGAGGCAGTCCACTCCTAAGGGGGTGGGGACGATAAGTCCCACATGGGACAGAACGCCGACTGAGGCAGTCTGCTCCTAAGGGAGTGGGGATGATGCATCCCACATCGACTGCGGAGTGAATCCTGTGCAGGTTATAAGGTTGGGTCCAATCCTTCCCCTCCGAGCGCGCTTTTGGGGCGAAGTTAGGGGCCCAATCCTTATCATTTGGTATCAGAGCCGAGGTGTGGAGAGGATTTTCATTCTGCTCCGTTGAAGCTCAAAGACTGTCCGAACAGCCACTTCAAACGGCTTCTTCAAAGACTAACCGAGAAGCTTCAAAAGGTGTGAAATTTTCAGCCTAGGTTTCCAATTCTTTGTATTAAGCATTTTGTAATATTTGCTTGGGATAAATTGTTATAAACAAAAAAAAAACAGTACAATCAAATACATATACACATATATTTCAGACAAGAAAATAAAAGAAAAAAACAAAAGAAAAAAAAGTCGGTCCGAAAAAAAAAAAAAAAAGAGTACAAAGTCAGTGCAAAAAAAAATTTTCTTTCTAGTATATTCATACTTCTTGTTGGACCATTTTGAGTTACTTGTGATAGGCATTTTTTAAAAATTTTGTTTGTTCCAATTGTTAACTTGTTAGAGTTCTTGTTTTGAGCTTCCAAGATTGTATGCTATTTACTGTTCTTGGGTTGGATATTGTTGTAAACTGGACTGTTGTTGGCAATTTGTTGCTGGACTATTGAAGTTTCAAAGATTGTAAGCACTTGTTAGTGTATTGGTTGTGTTGTAAACAATTGTTAGTGTATTGGTTATCGTTTGCTACTTAGACAATTGTAACCTATTGTCTTTGGGCTGTTTGGTACTTGGAAGGTTGTAACCTAGTGTTCTTGGGCTGGTCATTGTTTGATATTTGTAAACACTTGTAACCTAGTGTTCTTGGGCTGGTCATTGCTTGATGCTTTTGTAACCTAGTGTTCTTGGACTGGTTGTTGCATGTTATTTGGGCTCCAACTAGACTCATTGGTTTGTTGAGATTGGTTCTTAAGTGTAGCTTGAGTTTAAGAGGAATTGAGTGGTAAAAGGCAAGAGTGTGTGAGCTCATTTGAGGGTGTCATTGCCGTGACATAAACACGAGGGGAGTGATAACATTTGAGTGAAACACGTGAGGGAGTGTGTGAGGTTGTTTATTTCTAACGTTGTTTTGCAGGTACAATATCACTTCGCAATGTCACAAGGAGGTAGTACCGAGGAGCACCAAGGGGGAGATGCAAATATTGCTTTCACTTTGAAAGCTATGCAGCAACAATTTGAGAGGTTCAACCAAGCCTTTGATGAGATAAGAGAACAAATTCATGAAATCAGACAAGAGAGGCGTGCGGAACCTCAAGGGAGACGTGCGGGAGTGCGCCAACAACAACCACCACCACCTCGTCGACCTCTACCTCGGTATGAACCGGAGGAGGATGAGTTTGCGGAGGAGGAGGAGATTGAGGTACGCTGACCTAGGAGATTTCAAAGGGACTTGCCATTTAATAGAAGAGACGAAGACCTCAAATCCATTAAAATGCAGATTCCCGCTTTCAAAGGAAGGAATGATGCCGACGCTTACTTAGAGTGGGAAAGGAAGGTGGATTTGATTTTTGAGTGTCACAACTTTTCCGAGGATAAGAAGGTAAAAATTGCAGCCGTTGAATTTACTGATTATGCACTAATATGGTGGGATCAAATGGTGACATCTAGGAGGAGAAATGGAGAGATGCCGATTGCTACGTGGGGAGCAATGAAGGCATGCATGAGGAAGCGTTTTGTGCCTTCTTACTACTATAGGGAGATGCACCAAAAACTTCAACGACTCACTCAAGGGCCTAAATCAGTTGAAGACTATCACAAGGAGATGGAAGTGGCTATGATCCGAGCCAACATCGAGGAAGATCCGGAGGCGACAATGGCCAGATTTTTGAGTTGGCTCAATAGGGAGATAGCTAACGTTGTGGAGCTGCAACACTACCTAGAGATTGAGGACATGGTGAACATGGCCATGAAAGTGGAGAGACAGCTAAAGACTAGACTGGCAGCAAGGAGCGGAGCAAATTCTAACTATGGCTGGAACTTTTGCTGGCCTAAAAAGGAGGACAAGCTTAAGGATAAGGGGGTGGAATTCAAGGAAGCACCTAAGAAACCAATCGGGGAATTTGAAATGAAAGGTACCTCCAACACCCAAGCTACCTCTAGTAAGCATTCTTCCATGAAATGTTTTAAATGCTTCGTAACTGGTCATTTTGCATCTCAATGTCCTAATAAGAAGATTATGATTATGAGAGACAATGGAGTGATTGATTCCGAGGATAGTAGTAGTGAAACTGAATTTGTTCATGAAAATGTCTTTGATGATGATGATTGCTTTGAGAGGGCTGTTACAGGGGAAGCACTTGTAGTTAGGAGAGTATTGAGTACTCGGGCTGCAGAAGAGATTGTAGATCAAAGAGAAAATCTTTTTCATTCAAGGTGTTTAGTGGGAGGAAAAGTGTGCAATTTGATCATTGATGGGGGAAGTTGTACCAATGCAGCTAGTACCACCATGGTAGAGAAATTGGGGCTGACTTGCATGAAACATCCAGAACCTTATAAGTTACAATGGTTTAATGATAGTGCGGATGTGAAGGTAACTAAACAGGTATTGGTGACCTTCTCAATTGGTAGATATGTGGATGAGGTGTTGTGTGATGTGGTTCCCATGGAGGCTGGTCATATATTCCTTGGAAGACCTTGGCAGTTTGATAGGCGAGTATCACATGATGGGTATACCAATAGGTACTCCTTCAAATTTAAGGGCAGAAATTTCATTCTTATACCTCTATCACCTCGTGAGCTATACTTGGACCAGTCAAAGATAAGTAAAGGAGAGGAGGGTTCGGGTAGAGAGCTTGACAAAATTAAAGAGGGAAAAGAGGCCCAAAAGAAAATTGAGAGTGGCCCAAATGTGAGTGACTACACAGTGAGTAAAAGATGTATTGAACAAAAAGAGAGAAAAGTCAACTTGTATGCGAGAGAAAAAGACATGAGAAGAGCGATGGGAAAGAGGAGAGCACTAGTCATAGTAAGATATAGAGAGTGTTTGGTTTCTGACACTAACCCTCTTGATTCTTTGCCTAGCGTGTTTTCATCTCTTTTGCAGGATTATGCGGATGTTTTTCCTGAAGAAATGCCCCCGGGATTACCACCCTTGAGAGGCATAGAGCACCAAATAAACTTTGTGCCTGGAGCTCAAATACCTAACCGTCCAGCTTACCGGAGTAATCCTGAGGAAACAAAAGAGCTTCAGAAACAAGTTGATGAGCTATTAGAGAAAGGACACGTGAGAGAGAGCTTGAGTCCTTGTGTTGTACCTGTACTATTGGTGCCAAAGAAGGATGGAACGTGGAGAATGTGTGTGGATTGTAGAGTTGTGAACAAAATCACTGTAAAGTATCGCCATCCTATTCCTAGGTTAGATGACATGCTTGATGAGCTGCATGGTGCATGTATCTTTACAAAAATTGACTTGAAAAGTGGATACCACCAAATTAGAATGAAACCAGGAGATGAATGGAAAACTGCTTTCAAAACTAAGTATGGATTGTATGAGTGGTTAGTCATGCCATTTGGTTTAACTAATGCACCCAGCACCTTTATGAGATTGATGAGTCATGTTTTGCGTGCATTTCTTGGAAAATTTGTGGTTGTATACTTTGATGACATTTTGATATATAGCACTAATTTAGATATGCATGTCATGCATGTGAAGTGTGTCTTAGATGTATTAAGACATGAAAAACTATATGCAAACCTCAAGAAGTGTACATTTTGCATTGAGCGGTTAGTATTTTTGGGGTTTGTAATCAGTTCCCATGGAGTTGAGGTTGATAGTGAGAAGGTGAGGGCTATCCAGGATTGGCCAACTCCGAAAAGTGTGAGTGACGTGAGGAGTTTTCATGGACTTGCTAGTTTTTATAGGAGATTTGTGAAGGATTTTTCTACCATTGCTGCTCCTTTAACTGAGGTAATTAAGAAAGAAAAAGGGTTTACTTGGGGTCGGGAACAAGAACATGCATTTACATTGTTGAAAGAAAAATTATGTTCTGCTCCTATTTTATGTTTACCTGATTTTCAGAAAGCTTTTGAGGTTGAATGTGATGCTTCTGGGATTGGTATCGGTGCTGTGCTTTTGCAGGAGAACAAACCAGTTGCATATTTCAGTGAGAAGCTTAGTGGTGCACAACTCAATTATCCCACATATGACAAGGAGTTGTATGCAGTTGTGAGAGCATTGGAAGTGTGGCAGCATTATCTCCAACCTAGAGAGTTTGTCATTAGGATCGATCATGAGTCTTTAAAGCATTTGAAGGGACAGGGCAAGCTGAGCAAGCGACATGCCATCTGGGTGGAGTTTCTAGAAACCTTTCCCTATGTGCTGCAATACAAGCAAGGGAAGGAGAATGTGGTAGCTGATGCTTTATCTAGGAGGTATTCCTTGATTACTACTCTATATTCTAAATTATTAGGATTTGAGCAGCTTAAGGAATTATATGTTTCGGATGATGATTTTGCTACTGTATATTCTGCTTGTGAACATACTGCATTCCGAAAATTCTATATGTGTGCCTAACTGTTCTATGCGCACTTTATTTGTGCTTGAGGCTCATAGTGGAGGATTGATGGGACATTTTGGGGTTGCTAAAACTTTGGATATTTTGCAAGAACATTTCTTTTGGCCCGGAATACGTAAAGATGTGGAACGTGTGTGTGCCAAGTGTATTGCATGTAGACAGGCCAAATCCACTGTTAAATCTCATGGTTTGTATACCCCTTTACCTATACCTGCTGAACCATGGACTGATATCTCTATGGACTTTGTTTTGGGTTTGCCTAAGACCAAAAAGGGATATGATAGCATCTTCGTTGTTGTTGATAGGTTTAGTAAGATGACACATTTCATTGCATGCCATAAAACTGATGATGCTGTGCAAGTGGCTGATTTATTTTTCAAAGATGTTGTTAGATTGCATGGCATTCCTAGGTCTATTGTTTCAGATAGAGATGCTAAATTTCTAAGTCATTTTTGGGGTGTGTTGTGGGGCAAATTGGGTACCAAACTTCTTTATTCTACTACATGTCACCCACAGACTGATGGCCAAACCGAGGTTGTCAATAGGACCTTAGGTACCTTACTACGTGCTGTCGTTGATAAGAATCTTAAAACGTGGAGTGAGTGTTTACCATTTATCGAGTTTGCATATAACCGGAGTGTGCACTCAACCACAGGTTATTCACCATTTGAACTTGTATATGGCTTTAATCCTTTAACTGTTTTGGATTTGGTGCCTTTACCTTTGCATGAGTTGTCTAGTACAGATGGTAAGAGCAAAGCTGAGATGGTACGAGCCCTACACGAGAAGGCGAGACAGCATATTGAGCAGAAAAATAAGGTCTACACCAAACAAGCCAATAAAGGACGAAAATTGGTGACTTTTCAACCCGGTGATTGAGATTGGGTGCACTTAAGGAAGGAACGTTTTCCTGCCCAGCAGAAGTCCAAATTAGCTCCTAGGGGAGATGGTCCATTTCAAGTGATAGAAAGAATCAACAACAATGCCTACAAGCTTGATCTGCCAGGTGAGTATGGTGTTTCCGCGACATTTAATGTTGCTGACCTTTCTCCTTTTGATATGGATTCAGATTCGAGGACGAATCTTCGTGAGGAGGGAGGGACTGATGTGAGCAAGCCTACGGATTGCTATGATGGCTTAGACGTGTCAAATAAAGAGCTAATCATACCGGTCGGGCCAATAACTAGAGCTAGGGCTAAGACGCTTCAAGAGGCTTTGTTTGCCTATGTGGATCGACATTTGAAGACCAAACTTGTTGGAGGAGATTTAGTTGGACCACAGCCCAACTTGGTCCATTTGTCTCAAATACTTGAGCCGGACTTGAAGGCTATGTAATGTGCTTAAGTCCAAGAGGCAATTATGTTTTAAAGACTTGGGCTGTCAACCTTGTTGGAATTGTCTTATTTTGGGCTCATATGTATCTTGTTTTTATGTTGGGCTTATATGTATCATTAAGCCCAACCCTTTCTTTCAAACCCTAGCTATAAGTAGCCTTCTTGGAGGAAAATTAGGGCAGATTTTGAGTGTCATTTTGAGGGGCTGCCGCCACCACCTTGAGAGGGTTGAATCCTCTTACTCTTGTTACTCCAAGAACTTCACTTTCACTTATCAATTGAGTTTTCCGATTGTGGCGTGTAAGTGTTCTTCTTATTGGTTAAATTCTTATTATCGGGATTGCTTAGAACAAGTTTCTAAGAGGTGTCATAGGAATTTAATTATATTGTGTTTATAAGAATTGTTTGTTGTTCGAAAATCGAATCTTTGTTTGTCCAAGCTGAAAATTCCATCACCTATTTCGTTCTTCCGCGGATTGCACGTCAACTAGGTCATGTTAGTATGATTTTTTTTAAACGAACTCTCTTCCCAAAAACTTGTTAGAGGTTTGCCAAAAATTGATTTAGAGAAAATTTGTCTTTGTGATGCTGGTCAATATGTGTCTATGTACAATAATTTCATTGTTAGAGCCACTTCCACTTCTACGTGTAGTGATAGTGGTAAACCTAAATTTATTACAAATCAAGTTCTAAATGTATATGTGCTCAACCTAGTAAACTATTTGTTAATGATTTTGAATATCCAGCAGTTAATGGTAATGATGGTTAATTGTGGTGTAGTAGACCAGGTCATGTTAGTACGATGTTTTTTTAAATGAACTACATTCTCGCGAAAGTTTTAGTGGTTTGCCAAAAATGGGTTTGGGAATGATCACAAAACCCCACGGACCTAGGAAAATGTGGGTACCAAAAGTCATTCCATCCGCATTGGAATAGGTACACTTCCTTCCAACATCAAGTGTCACGAAGCGGTTTTTTGATAATGGTTGTTCAAGACATGTGACGAGAAACACCTCCCTCATAAGCGAGCTGCAAGCTACGAATGAAGACTTTGTTACCTTTGGAGAGAAGAAGATAGGAAAAATCGTTGGAGTACGTAGTATTGGTAAAGGTTCTTCCCCGCTCATTAAACATTTACTGCTTATTGATGACTTGAAGTATAAGTTACTTAATGTTATCCCTAAGGGCAAATCATTTAGTTTTGATTAATGACAACATTGATAAGGACTAATTCATTTGCCATTTGTGTGATAGGATTTTTGGATTGAGAAGCAAAGAGTTCTCATTGCCTTGGAGCTAAAAGTGCTAAGGACAACTCTAGTATGCTCAAGGATCAAGAATATAGAGCATGTATTGAAGTCTTTGAAGACTCTAGTGAGGTTTACACTCTCTTGATAGGTATATTCTTGCAAACCCTACACTTCTTGTTCTTGGAATCTATTGAATGCATAAGAGAGCACAATTTTTTTTGAATCTTAAATAGCTTTGAATAAACTTTGAATTACCAATTACTTTGATAACGGTCTATGAGTTCAAAAGATTTCATATGACTTATCTTTTAGTACAAAATGATTTCAAACTTATTGAGGTTGATTTTCAAATGTTTTGACAAAGTTTGAACAGTTCAGATGCAAGTTCAGATTTTCAAACTGTGAATATGACTACTGTATTTCCCGAGAAATTTGAACGCAAGGGGCAAAGTTCGGTCGTCCGAACCTTAAGCATGTCATAGTAATGTTCGGACGATAGTTCGGACGCAGAGGATCAAGTTCAATCGTCCAAACTCCTCAGAAACTAGCAGTTACTAGTTGTTTTATGACTGTTGGAACTAATTTTCAAAATATATAAAAGCCATAAACTCTAGATTTTTAACAACTTTTGAACACCTGAAGAATCCTAACATTCAAAAATCATTTTGAAATCTTTAGAGCTCTCTTTTGTCTTGTGCTTTCATGTGATTATTCAAGATTCCAAAGACAACAAGGTGAAGTGGTGCTAACTTGTGTAATCATCTACCAAGCAGTGGTAATATCTCATCCAATATCTATTTATCTCTTTATCTACTTGCTCAACATAAGGTTATTTTGTGACATAAAATCCTTTTGGTAAGGGTGATCCTTAATGCATTGATTTAAAGTTGTCTTTAGATATAAAATCCTTGTGGTAGGGTGAACCTTATTTGTAGCACTGCAAAAGAGGTTGTAGGTGTAACCCGTGTGGGGTGAGCCTCTTATGTAATTGATTGAATTTGAGCATATAGTGAATTGATTGAAATCCTTGAGTGTAGACTCAAGGTAATGGATGTAGATCTTGAAGTGATCGAACCACTATAAATTGCTTGTGTTCGTTGCTCTTCATTGTGTATTTCTTTGTCATTGTAGTCATCACATTCTCATTGAAGCAATTGAATATAATCTTTCCAAACCAAGTTCATAAAATAGAAAAAGGTTTCGAAAATTAGCCAAAGACCTAATTCACTCCTCTTAGGTCTTTCAATTGGTATCAGAGTAAGGGCTTCTTTATGTGGTTTTACAACCTAGAAGTTAAGATCTTATTGCTAATGTTTCAAACTTATCTTATTTGGAAGGATCTTCCACAAATAGACCTCCTTTGTTTGATGGAACAAATTACACATTTTGAAAATCTAGAATTAAGATATATATATTTGTTCTATTAACTTTGATTTCTGGAATATTGTTGAGAAAGGTCCTTACATACCAATGAAAATGAGAGATGATGGAGTTGCTAAAGAGTCAAAGCCTATAGACGAATTTGATGAGGGTAACTTGAAGAAGATGACATTAAATTACCAAGCCATGAACATTTTGAGCTATGCACTAGATGTGAATGAGTATAATCGAGTTAGTGGATGCGACACCACTCATGATATGTGGAGACTATTTCAAGTAACACATGAAGGAACAAATCAAGTAAAGGAGTCAAAGCTTGCAATGCTGGTAAGAGATTATGAGTTATTCACCATGAAGCAAGGTGAGAATATTAGTGATATGTTCACAAGATTTACTAACATCTCTAATGGTCTAAAAGCTTATGGGAAGAATTACACAATTGGAGAACAAAATAGAAAGATATTGGATGCTCTACCAAAATCTTGGCAACCGAAGACTCTTACTATTAAGCAATCAAAAGACTTGAAAATTCTTTCACTTGAAGAGCTCATCAGATCACTACTTACACATGAGATAAAGATCAAGAGATTGAATGATATTGAAGATGAAGAGAAGGGAAGAAAGGGAGTCATACTTAAAACCTCCAATCATGTTAGTGAACAAGAGAAATCATTAAGTGATGAAGATGGAAATAGTGAAGAAGAGGAGATAGCTATGGCAGTAAGAAAATTCAAGAGATTCTATAAAAAGGAATTTCTCAAGAAAGGAAAAGGCCACTCAAGAAAAGTGGACAGTTATCATCATTCAAACCTCATTGCTTTGAATGCAAGAGCACCGAACATCTCATTGCAGATTGTCCCAAAGTTTTGGAAAGGAAAGAGACATCAAACTCAAAAAGATATCTCTCAAGAAGGGAAAGGGACTTGCTGGCACTTGGGACCAACAAGAAAGTGAATATGACAGTGAAGGAAGAGCCAACATATAATTTATGGAAATAGATGATGAGGTGCACTCTACTCCTTCAATTTCCACTTGTTGTGATGATGATATTGATCCTAGTGAATTACTTGTTGAAATGTATGGAGAATTAAAAAAGGCCTCAAAAAGGAATAAGGAAATGAAAACCAAAATTAATGAGTTATTGAATGAAAATTCAAAATTATGTTTTGAAAATGGAAAACTTCTTGAATCTATTAATTGCTAAAACATTGAAAAGGAAATTTTAAATGTATCTTTACAAAACATATCTCTTGAAAATAAATATTTTTGCACAAAAATCTTTTCTCTAGAAATAGTGATTATTGATCATGAAATGTTGAGAAAGAAAGTTGATGACCTTACATCGTGCATTGAAAAATTTACAAATGGAAAAAACAATCTTGACAAACTACTTGGATCTCAAAGATCTTCTTGTATGAAAAATGGGCTTGGCTACATTCATGAAAACAATGTTCCAAAATATAAAACCTTCTTTGCTAAAGCCACTTCTATTCCAATGTCTTATACATGTTGCACTTATTGTGGTAGACATGGACACAAAGTCTCGAAATGTTATGTGAAAGGAAAAATAGAAAATGGTGTTAAAACCATTTGAACAGTTAAAGGAATCATTACTAACCCCGTTGGACCCAAGCAAATGTAGGTACCAAAAGTCACTTTCTCAAATTTGGTGTAGGTTCGTTTTGCTCCAAGATCAAGCGCCACTAACTAGTTTCTTGACAGTGGCTGCTCAAGACACATGACAGGAAATGTCTCACTTATAGTGGACTTCAAGCAACAAGTGAATGATTTGTCACATTTGGTGATAAGAAGAAGGGAAGAATAACTGGAATTGGTAATATTGGTAAATGTTATTTCTCTCTCATTAAGAAAATATTACTTATTGATGGTTCAAAGTATAATCTACTTAGTATTAGCCAATTATGTGATAATGGCTGTAAAGTTGAATTTAAATGTGACACTTATACTATTCTTGATAGTGTAAGTAGCAAAACTATTTTTGTTGCAAATAGAGTTGGAAATGTACACGTACTATATCTTGGTGAACTTGTTGCAAATGATATTAAATGTCTTGCAAATCATGATAATGATGGATATCTATGGCATAGGAGATTAGGTCATGTGAGCATGGACTTGTTGAACAAACTTTCCTCACAAGAATTGGTTAGAGGACTACCTAAAATGCATTTTGATAAAACTAGTTTTTGTGATGCTTGTCAATATGGAAAACAATCAAAAACATCTTTCAAACCAAAGAAAATGGTTTCTACATCAAAAACTCTTGAACTTGTTCATATGGACTTGTTTGGACCAATGAGGACCACTAGTCTTGGTGGTAAGAGGTATGCATATGTGATTGTTGATGATTTCTCAAGATTTACATGGGTGGTCTTTCTAGCTCAAAAAGATGAAGTTTTTCATGAATTTGTAAAACTTTTCAAAAAGGTCCAAATATCCCTTGAGGGCAAATTGATTTCTATTAGGAGTGACAATGGAAGAGAATTTTGTAATCAAGACATTACACAATGAAAATGGTATTACATAATTTTTTAGCTGCCAAAACACCTCAACAAAATTGTGTTGTTGAAAGGAAAAATAGAACTTTACAAGAGATGGCTAGATCAATGCTTTGTGAAATCTCTTTAACAAAATTTTTTTGGGTTGAAGCTGCAAACACTGTTTGCTATGTAATGAATAGAGTTCTTTTAAGACATTTTCTACTAAAAACACCTTTCGAACTTCTATTTGGTAGAACTCCTTCAATTTTTTATTTCAAGGTATTTGGCTGTAAGTGCTTTATCTTGAACACTCATGATAACCTGGGAAAATTTGATAGAAAATTGAATGAAGGTATATTTCTTGGTTATTCATCAAATAAAAAGGCCTATAGAGTTTATAAGAAAGATTATTATGTGTTGAGGAAACCATCCATGTGACCTTTGATGAATCTAACATTTACCTTGAAAGAAGAAATGAAGATGATGTAGGTACCTCAATGATTGATAATCAAACTCATCCTCCAGTACTAACTTTGGAAAAATATGCCAATGAACAAGAAATAATAGAGCAAGTACAAGATGGCAAACCTAGTAGTGACCAAGAGCTTCCAAAGGATCTAATATATGTAAGAGGCCATCTTAAGGCACAAATCATTGGTGGTATCTCCCAAGGAGTTAAAACAAGGTGGTATTTTATTGACAACTTTGCTCTTTTATCTCATATTGAGCCTACAAACATTGATGATGCATTGTGTGATGATTTTTGGATTATTACTATGCAAGAGGAGCTAAATCAATTTGACAGAAACAAAGTTTGGACTCTTGTTCCAAGACTTCATGATCATTCCGTTATTGGTACAAAATGATTTTTTAGAAACAAATTAAATGAACTAGGAGAAGTTGTTAGAAATAAGGCTAGACTTGTTGCCCAAGGATTCAATCAAGAAGAAAGCATTGATTATGATGAAACTTTTGCTCCGGTAGCTAGACTTGAATACATAAGAATACTTTTAGCTTTTGCCTATTTTAAAGGTTTTAAACTATTTCAAATGGATGTCAAAAGTGCATTTCTAAATGGTTTTATTGAGGAAGAGGTTTATGTGGAACAACCACCCGGTTTTACTCATGAAAAGTTTCCTAACCATGTTTTCAAGCTAACCAATGCTTTATATGGATTAAAACAAGCTCCTAGAGCTTGGAATGAAAGATTAAGTGACTTTCTTCTTTTGAAAGGATTTTCAAAAGGAAAAGTTGACACAACACTGTTTATAAAAACCTCTTGCAATAATAATCTCTTACTTGTGCAAATTTATGTAGATGACATCATATTTGGTGCTACTAATACATATCTTTGTGATGAGTTTGAATTCGAAATGAGCATGATGAGAGAACTCAATTTCTTTCTTGGGCTACAAATTAACAAAGTAAGGATGGATTCTTCATAAATCAAGAAAAGTACACCAGAGAGCACTTGGAAATATTTGGAATGGATCAAGCAAAAGGGATAAGCACCAATGACCTCATCAACCAAACTTGATAAAGATGAGAAAGGTAAAATGTTGATGAAAGTTATATAGGGGTATGATTGGAAGTTTGCTTTATCTTACCGCAAGTAGACCGAATATTATGTTTGTTTTGTGCTTATATGCTAGATTTCAATCTTGTCCTAAAGAGTCTCATTTAAGTTATGTAAAATGTATTTTTCGTTATTTGATTGATACACATGACTATGGCCTTTGCTTTTCGAAATCTGCATATTTTGACCTTGTTGGATATTCAAATACTGATTATGCCGAATGCAAAGTCGAGCGTAAAAGCACTAGTGGTTATTGTCAATTTCTTGGTAGTTGTCTTGTATCTTGGTACAGTAAAAAACAAGCATGTGTGTCCTTATCTACCGCTGAAGCTGAATATATCGCCGCCGGTAGTTGTTGTACTTAAGTGCTATGGATGAAGCACACTCTACTTGATTATGGTCTAAAATTGCTTGCCCATTCTATGTGACAATACCAGTGCTATCAATTTAAGCATAAATCCTAGTCAATATTCTAGGACTAAGCATATAGAGATTAAACATCATTTCATTTGTGATCATGTAGCTAAAGGAGATATATGTTTGGACTATGTGAATACAAATGATCAAATTGCTGATATATTTACCAAGCCTTTGGCTGAGGAAAGGTTCAGTTGCCTAAGAAGGCTTTTGGGAATTTCAAATTCAATTACTAATGTGTGTGTTGAAGTATGGTAAAAATAGGGAATACTCGGACGCATAATTTAGATGCATTGAGTGAAATTCGGACGTCCAAACTTTCTCTAGAAAATTTTGGACAGAAAGATTTGGAAGCATGACAAAAAATTCGATTGTCCAAATTTTCTAAAATTGAAGAAATAGAGAATTTCATATGCAAGCTCTGACACAGACCTAAATATTCGATCGTCCGAACTGTGCGATTGCAGCAGTTTTAAATGAAATCGAACAGTCATTTTTCACACTTTTCAACTTCCGAACTCTCTCTTCTCTTAAAATCTACCTTACCCACCTGCTTCCAAACCCAAATGTCTCTGTAATTTCACCATCTTCACTTCAAATTACTTGCATTTTTGAGTTCTAAGCCCTAAATACATCTTATAATCCACTTCCTCTCAAAGAAAAACATCATTGTTAGGACTAAGAAAGCAAATGTTGAAAAGAGAAAGGAGAAAGCAAAGGAAGGCGATGGTGGATTGATCATCAACGAACCAAGAAGAATCCGAATCCCTCAAACCTCATTTGGAGTGGACATATTCATCTCCATCAAGGTTGCCTCTGAATTTGAAGAATGGAGCAAGAAGAACAGAAAAATCATTCTTGGAAACAAAGTAAACTTGGATAAACTCTCCAATATGGGTAATGTTCTATCTCTCTTTGGTGATATTGAATGGAGCAGTTTACTAGTAGTTGATGAAGAATTTTATCCCGCCCTTATTTATGAGTTTTATGCGAATCTTAAAGAAGAGAGAATTGAACATATGGGAGATAATGTAGTTCAATGGTATTCATCCAGAGTGTCTCAAGTGGATTTTGAGTTTAATGATGCTTTAGTTAACAGAATTTGTGGAGTAGGTGATAATGGGGCAAGGTATTACTCATTGGGGTAGCATTGATTTTGAAATACCTAAGAGGGGGGTGAATTAGGTATTTAGCTAATTTTCGCAAACTTAAACCTTTTAAGCGTTTAGACCAAGAACAAGTTATGTAAGCTAATTATAGATAATTGATAGCAAGACAATAATGAAAGCAATAGCAAAGAACTCAAACAATTTATAGTGGTTCGATCCTCAAGATCTACGTCCACTACCTTAAGCTCACACTTAAGGATTTCAACAAATCTACTAATTGCTCAGGTTTACAAATTACAAGAGAGGTTCACCACACTTTGGTTTTACACTCACAACCTCTTCTAGTAATTTCTTACAATACAAGGCTCACCAACCTATGGTTTTATATCTCAAACAACCTTGAATCACAACTTCAAGGATCACCCTTATCTAAAGGGTTTTATGTTATCAAGATAACCTTGCTAGAGCTAGTAGATCAACACAATTGAATAAGTAAAGAAGAGTGTGTAGAAGTTACCACTTGATGGTAGATATTACACAAATTTGCACCTTCACACTTTGATGTCTTTGGATGGATCAATTGAATGCACAAGACATAAGAGAGCTTAAGAAATGTTTGCTAAATGCTTTTGAATGCTTGGAGTTTTCAAGATTTCAAGAGTTACAAAAATTTGCATGTTTATGGCTTTTATAGAATTTGAAAATCTATAAAACGTTCATAAAACGGCTAGTAATCGACTAGTTTCGTAAAAATTCGGACGACCGAATTTCTTGGTCGCGTCCGAATCTTCGTCCGAATTTCTCTCGGATGAATAGTAACCATGCTTTGAGAACAAAAAATTCGGACGACCGAATTTTTTTTGTCGCGTCCGAATCTTCTTCCGAATTTCTCTGGAAGAACAGTGACTATGCTTGAAGGCCAAAAATTCGGACGACCGAATTTTTTTGGTCGCGTCCCGAATCTTCTTCCGAATTTCTCTGGAAGAATAGTAGCAAACTTTTTGCTACAAAATTGGACGACCGAATTTTTTTGAAAGCATTTTCAAACTTTGTAAAATCATTTGAGATATTACTTCAATGAGTTTGAAAAACGTTTGATATATATAGAAAACTTATTTAACTATATTTAAGCTTGAAAAACATGAACATATGAAGTTTATAAACATATCTTATAGAAAGATTCATTCAAAGCCTTTTAAGATCATAAGACTATTTTTTATGCTCTCTTATGCATTCAATGATAACCAAGACATGCAAGTGTAGAGTTTACATAGAAATTTACCTAAACATTAATTGCACTCTACACTTCAAGTCTTCAATACCTTTTGATCATCTTTAGAACAACATTCTTCAAACTTCAAATACTTGCTTAAATGAAGTTGTTCTTGAACTTTTGCTTCAAAGCAATGAGACTTCATACTTCTCAAATTACAGAACCTATCACACAATAATCAAACATTTTAGTCCTCATCAATATTTGTCATTAATCAAAACTATATAATTTGCCCTTAGGGCTAACAATCTCCCCCTTTTTGATGATGACAAACTTTGATACAAAATGTGATAGATTAAAACAATGTAGTACATAGAAGTATAGATGTCAATGATAGAAAATAACCAATTTAGCACATTGACATACAAATGGCTCAATAAGAGCCTATGACCCAACCAACCTCCATTTGCCTCCTTCCTTCCAACAACTAGGATAGAAGATATAGCATTTAATCATTACAACAACTTCTAAGAGAGGTATTAAAGGTCAGAAAAGATTAATATTGCTCCCCCTTAGATTGTGCTCATTTTTTAACAAGTTTGGACTTGAGATACTATGCATCTGAATTTTGACATATCAAGTCCGAATTTTGACATATCAAGTCCGAATTTTAAAATAGATTAAATGAAAGCTTAAAATTTTGAGAATAAGCTTTCCTAAGGTTGTTCAAACATAGAGGAAGAGATTAAAACCAGTTTGAATCAATTTGAACAACAATAGAGCACATTTTGGCAACAAAATATGCATGCATCCGAATTTCAGAATATGCATCCGAATTTTTGATCATTCGTCCGAATTTTTTGAATCTTAAGTCGAAAATTATAATAACTTCAATATAATGAATGCCTAAGGTTGTTCAAACATACTAGTAGAGATTAAAACAGATTTAGATCAATTTGAACAACAATAGAATACTTTTTGGTAACAAGTTATAGCTCATGCATTCAAATGTTTTCATAGAATTTTCATAGAGTAACAATTCAAGAGCAAGTTATTCATTTACAGAAAACACACAGAAAACATCTATAGGATGCATATAAGAAAAAAATTCATATGCAGAAAAATTCATTATCTCATCACATAGCAGTTTTTCACACATTTTGTCATCCTCATTTTTTTTGTTTTTCACACATTTTGTCATCCTCATTTTTTGTTTTTCACACATTTTGTCATCCTCATTTTTTCTCCCCCTTTTGTCATCAGTCAAAGATGGGGTCAATGAAAGTGAGATTAACAATTTAACACATAAAGGAAGCTCTCATCACTGAGATTTCATCATTGAGCTTCACTATTACAGAAGATGCAAGAAAAAATACTGAAGAAGATTATAACATTAGATGCATAATTAAAAATTCAAGTAACTTAAAGCAGTAAATAGAATGGAAGAGATGCTTAGTCTTGTGATGTTGATGAAGAGGCTCTGCTAATCCCTTTCTTGATGGCCAAGTGCTTCACTCTTCCTTGGCTGAATGAAATGTGTGATGGTGAGACAATTTCAGCTTGAGCTACTTGGCTTCCTGCCTTTTGTGGTTCTTCATGTACATGTTCTTCTTCTTCTTCTTGTTCTGCCACTGTCTCATCATCTCCTCCTTGGTCATCCCCATCATCACTGTCATTATCTTTGTCTTTCTTATCTTTCTCTTCATCATCTTCCTCATTTCTATCTTGAGGCCTAGAGGGTCCTTCACCACTTTGAGTATTTCTCATTAAGATTTCCTCAATGTGTTTCACTCTACTCTCTAGTCCGTCTAATTTTCCTAGAACCATTGGAGCAAATGATTCAAAGAACTTATACATCTTCTCCATTTCCTTGACTTGATTGTTCAAGGCTTCTTGGAATGCTTTGGCTATTATGGTGTCACCTCTAGTTATTCCTTCACCACTTGACTCATTTTTAGTTTCTTCTTCAACTACCCTTCTTTTTGTTGGCGGTTGCTCCCCCTCACTTGAAGTGTCATGCTTTCTTTTTGTCTTCATTTCTCTTGCAAGGGTCTCTTCCTCATCTTTCTCATCTTCATCCTCCTCCTTTTCCTCCTCTACACTTTCTGTCCTTTCCTTTCTTCCTAATCTTTTTGGAGAGGATCCTCTTTTTGTCTTCCATAATCCATCATCATCAAGGATAAGCTGCATTCTCTTAAGAGATTCATCAGTGTATATTTCTCCACTTTTAAAGGCTTGTCCTCTTCCTGGAAGTTTAATCTTAAAATGCTTAAAGATCTTGGTTAACAGTCTTCCAAAGGGGAATGCCTTGGTTACTGTTTTTCTAGTAGTAATCATGTGTCTTAAGGCTATATATCCAAAGTTGAATTTCCTCTGTTCATGCAGGGCCAACATTAATACCATATGCATATTCCCTACTGATGATTTATGTCCAAAGTTAGGAACAATCATAGTAGTTACCATGTGATGCAATACCCTACCTCTAGCATCCAAATTCTTGATTTCCCTCTCTTTTATAGATCTAAACTCTCTTCCATTTGTAAATGCTTGTTCAAATCTATCATATGTAAAGAGTTGACGATCATAG
Organism: Rauvolfia tetraphylla; assembly: GCA_030512225.1. Taxonomy (NCBI): domain Eukaryota; kingdom Viridiplantae; phylum Streptophyta; class Magnoliopsida; order Gentianales; family Apocynaceae; genus Rauvolfia; species Rauvolfia tetraphylla. Next base: position 140,979 of record JAJQKT010000033.1, read on the forward strand.
CAATGCATTGAGGGTGCATAATATTTAGCCCCACTGTCACTTACCCCCACAAATTCTGTTAATCAGATCTTCACTTAATTCAATATCAACTTGGGATACTCTAGTTGAATACCATTGTATCCTATCATCCCCAATAATCTCAATTCTTTCTTCCTTTAGGTTTGCATAGAATTCATATACCAAGGTGGGATAAAAATCTTCATTAATAAACAACAAACTACTCCATCCAACATCATGGAAACAAGACAAAATCATATCCATACTAGATAGTTTATCAAACGATCCACCTTATATCCAGGGAATAATCTTTCTACTATTCTTATTCCATTCATCAAATTCATGAGTAGATTTGATAGAGATAAACTCGTCAACTCAGATTGTGTTTGAGGAATGCGAATCCTTCTTGGTTGATTGAGGATTGGGTCTCCATTTCCTTCCTTAGCCTTTCCTTTTCCTTTCTCAACATTGGGCTTCTTTGTTCTCACCATGATGTTTTCTCTTGAGAAGGGTTTGTTTTCTGTATGAAATTAGGGCTTAGAAGTTTAAAAATGAACGCAAATCGGGATGAGACTGTGTGAATTTGAAGAGATTTTGATTCGGACGTGAATGGGTATGAGAGGTTTTGAAAGGATTTAAAATTCCGAAGTTATAATGTTTGGAAGAAACCGTTCGATTTTCATTTAAATAGATACATCCGCAAAATTCGGACGACCGAATTTTAGGTCTCAGCGTCCCGAATTTTCTAGTCGAAAGTTTCGTCTCTTTGATTCAGAAAAATTCGATCGATCGAATTTTCTCGTCCCTGCGTCCGAATTTTTGATCAATAAATCTCTGTTTTCATCACAACATTAATACACACATTAGTCATTGAATTTTGAAATTCCCGAGAGTCTTCTTAGGTGATTAAACCTTTCCTCACCCAAAGGCTTGGTAAATATGTCAAACAATTTGATCATTTGTGTTTACATGTTCTAAGCATATATCTTTCTTAATCACATGATCACGAATGAAATGATGTTTTATTTCTATATGCTTTGTCCTAGAATGTTGAATGGGATTAATGCTCAAATTGATGGCACTAGTGTTATCACATAGTATAGGCACACACTTAAATTTAAGACCATAATCAAGTAAAGTATGTTGCATCCATAATAATTGTGCACAACAACTTCCCCTGCAGCCTATGTATTCAACTTCACTGTGGATAAAGATACACAAGCCTCGCTTTTTACTAAACCAAGACACTAGACAACTACCAAGAAATTGACAATGACCACTTGTACTTTTACGCTCAACTTTACATCCAAAGCATAGTCAAGCATCGAATATCCAATAAGTTCAAAAGATGAAGTTTTAGAAAACCAAAGACCATAGTCATATGTGTCAATCAAATAACGAAATATTCGCTTTGATGTAAATTAGATGAGATTCTTTAGGACATGATTGGAATCTAGCACACAAGCAAACAGACAAACATAATATCCGGTCTACTAGCGAGTGAGATAGAGTAAACTTCCAATCAACCTCTATACAATTTCTCATCAATACTTTTACCTTTCTCATCTTTGTCAAGTTTAGTTGATGAACTCATAGGAGTACTTATTCCTTTTGCTTGATTCATTCCAAATCTTTTCAATAGCTCCTTAGTATATTTTTCTTGATTGATGAAGACTCCATCCTTGGTTTGCTTAATTTGTAGTCCAAGGAAGAAACTTAGTTCTCCCATCATGCTCATCTCAAATTCATTTTGCATAGTTTTAGCAAACTCTTCACAAAGAGAAATATTAGTAGAACCAAAAATAATATCATCAACATAGATTTGTACAAGCAAAATATCATTTTTAGAAGATGATTTAATAAAAAGAGTTGTGTCTACTTTTCCTTTAGTAAAACCTTTTGTGAGAAGAAAACCACTTAATCTTTCATACCAAGATCTTGGAGCTTGTTTCAGTCCATATAGAGCTTTGGTTAGCTTATACACAATTTGGAAATTTTTCATGGATAAAACCAGGAGGTTGTTCTACATAAACCTCTTCTTCAATAAAACCATTTAGGAAAGCACTTTTAACATCTATTTGAAAAAGTTTAAAACCTTTAAAGCAAGCAAATGATAAAAGTATTCTTATAGATTCTAATCTGGCTACTGGAGCAAAGGTCTCATCATAGTCAATGCCTTCTTCTTGGTTGAAACCTTGAGCAACAAGTCTAGCTTTATTTCTAACTACTTCTCCTAGTTCATTTAACTTATTTCTAAAAACCCATTTTGTACCAATAACAGAATGATCATGAGGTCTAGGAACAAGAGACCAAACTTTATTTCTTTCAAATTGATTTAGCTCTTCTTCCATAGCAATAATCCAGAAATCATCACACAATGCATCATCAATATTTTTTGGTTCAATATGAGATAAAAGAGCGAAGTTATCAATAAAGTACCGCATTGTTTTTACCCCTTGAGAGACATCACCAATGATTTGCTCCTTAGGATGGACTTTTGCATATGTGATATCTTTTAGAAGTTCTTGATCATTTTTTGATTGACCATCTTGTTCTTGCTCCATTATTTCTTCTTCTTTGGCATGATCTTCCATTGTGGGTGCTTGGTGTTGAGTATGATTTTCAACCATTGATGTACCTGTGTCATCTTCATTTTCTCTTTGAAGATAAATGTTAGATTCATCAAAGGTTACATGAATAGTTTCTTCAACACACAATGTTCTTTTATTATAAACTCTATATGCCTTTTTATTTGATGAATAACCAAGAAAAATTCCTTCATCTGATTTTCTATCAAACTTCCCAAGATAGTTGCTAGTGTTTAAAATGAAGCATTTACAACCAAAAACTTTGAAATAGACAATTGATGGAGTTTTGTCAAATAAAAGTTCAAAAGGTGTTTTTCTTATAAAAGGTCTTAGTAAAACTCTGTTCATGATATAACAAGCTGTATTAATAGCTTCAGCCCAAAAATACTTTGGTAATGAGTTTTCACAAAGCATTGATCTAGCCATTTCTTGTAAGGTTCTGTTTTTCCTTTCAACAACACCATTTTGTTGAGGTGTTTTGGCAGCTGAAAAATTGTGAGTAATACCATATTCATCACAAAATTTTGTAAAGTCTTGATTACAAAATTCTCTTCCATTATCACTTCTAATAGAAATCAGTTTGCAATCAAGAGAGGTTTGAACCTTTTTGAAGAGTTTTGAAAATTCATGAAATGTTTCATCTTTTTGTGCTAAGAAGATTACCCATGTAAATCTTGAAAAATCATCAACAATCACATAAGCATAGCTTTTACCACCAAGACTAGTAGTCCTCATAGGTCCAAATGAATCCATATGAATTAGTTCAAGAGGTTTTGTGGTAGAAACCATTTTCTTTGGTTTAAAAGATGTTTTTGATTGTTTTCCATATTGACAAGCATCACAGAGGTGAGTTTTATCAAAATGCAATTTAGGTAATCCTCTCACCAACTCTTGTGTAGAAAGTTTGTTTAATAAATCCATGCTTACATGTCCTAATCTTCTATGCCATAAAAATCCATCATTGTCATGAATGGCAAGACATTTAATATCATTTGTAATAAGCTCATCAAGATACAACTCATATACATTACCAACTCTTTTAGCAACAAAGATAGTTTTGTTACTTGCATTGTCAAGAATAGTACAAGTATCACATTTAAACTCTACTTTGCATCCATTATCACATAATTGACTAATACTTAGTAAATTATACTTTAAATCTTCAATAAGTAATACTTTCTTGTTAAGAGGAAAAGAACCTTTACCAATGTTACCTATTCCAAGTATTTTCCCTTTCTTCTTATCTCCAAATGTGACAAAACCTTCACTTGTAGTTTGAAGTTCACTAACAAGTGATGCATTTCCAGTCATGTGCCTTGAGCATCCACCGTCAAGGAACCATTTAGTGGCACTTGATCTTGAGGCAAATTGTACCTATACCAAATTTGAAAGGGTGATTTTTGGTACCCATATTTTCTTGGGTCCAAGGGGGTTAGTAAAAGTTTCTTTGACCTTCCAAATGGTTTTAACACCACTTTCTACTTTTCTTTTGACAAAACATCTAGAAACCTTGTGTCCATGTTTACCACAATAAGTGCAGCAAATATGTGATCTAGAATGATAAGATTCTTTAACAAAAGATTTTCTCTGCTTTTGGAGCAGAATAATCATGAGTAAAACCAAGACCATGTTTTACAAATGAAGGTCTTTGATAGCCAAGTAATTTATTCAAATTTTCCCTTCCATTTGTAAATCTCTCAATGCATAAAGTTAGATCATTAACTTTCCTTTTTAGAAGCTCATGATCTTTTATCATTAACTCAAGAGAAATAATTCTAGTGCAAAGCTTTTTGTTTTCAAAAGATATATTTTGTATAGTTGTACTCAAAACTTCTTTTTTCAATAGCAATGCAACTAATGGTTTCAAGAAGTTTTCCATTTTCAACACATAATTTTGAATTCTCATTAGATAAATCATTTATTTTGAGTTTCATATCCTTATTTCTTTTTTGAAGCCTTTTTTTAATTCTTCATATAACTCAACAATAAGATCACTGGAATCAATATCATCATCATATATATTTGAGATAGAGGGTGAAGATTGTACCTCATCATCAATGGCCATGAAGCATATGTTGGTCTTTCCTTCACTTTCATCCTCACTTTCCCTGTTGATCCCATGTTCCAGCTAGTCCTTTTCCTTTCTTGGCAGATTTCTTTCTGTTTTTGCTTTCTCTTTCCCTTTCCAACACTCGGGGACAGATCAAAGCAATAAGATGCTCAGTACTCTTGCATTCAAAGCATTGAGGTTTATATGATGAAGATTGTCCACTCTTCTTGATTGGCTTTCTTCCTTTCTTGAGAAATTCCTTTTTGTAGAATCTCTTGAATTTCTTCACAGCCCATTGCAATTTCTTCTTCTCCACTGTTTCCTCCTTCTTCTTCACTTGAAGATTGTTCTTGTTCACTCAAGTTGTTTGAGGCATTAAGCACTACTCCTTTTCTTCCCTTTTCTTCATCCTCCTTGTCATTTAGCCGTTTCATCTTCATTTCATGAGTCAAGAGAGATCCAATGAGCTCTTCAAGTGGAAGAGTCTTCAAATCCTTGGATTCCTCAATGGCAAGTGTTTTAGGTTGCCGGGATTTTGGTAGAGCATCTAAAATCTTTTCTGTTTTGCTCTCCCATAGTGTAGCTTTTACCATAAGCTTTTAAGCCATTGAAAATGTTAGTAAATCTTGTAAACATATCACTAATATTTTCACCTTGTTTCATGGTAAACAATTCATAATCTCTAACTAGCATGGCAAGTTTAGATTCTTTAACTTGATTAGTTCCTTCATGTGTAATTTGAAGTAATCTCCACATGTCATGAGCAGTAATCACATCCACTAACTCTATTATATTCAGTAACATCTAAAGCACAACTTAATATATTCATGGCTTGATAATTTAAAGTCATTTTCTTAGAATCATGCTCATCAAATTCATCTCATGGGACTTGGGTACCGAGGTTATTCCATCAGCACTCATTTTCATTGGGACATAAGGACCTTTCTCAATTATGTTCCACAAATCAAAATTAATAGAACAAATATAAAATTTAACTCTAGATTTCCAGAAAGTGTAATTTGTTCCATTAAACAAAGGTGGTCTATTTGTGGAAGATCCTTCTAGGTAAGGTAGGTTTGACATATTAGCCATAGGATCTTTGTCTTCTAGGTTGTTAAACCACACACGAAGTTCTAGCTCTGATACCAATTGAAATACCTAAGAGGGGGGTGAATTAGGTATTTAGCTAATTTTCGCAAACTTAAACCTTTTAAGCGTTTAGACCAAGAACAAGTTATGTAAGCTAATTATAGATAATTGATAGCAAGACAATAATGAAAGCAATAGCAAAGAACTCAAACAATTTATAGTGGTTCGATCCTCAAGATCTACGTCCCACTACCTTAAGCTCACACTTAAGGATTTCAACAAATCTACTAATTGCTCAGAGTTTACAAATTACAAGAGAGGTTCACCACACTTTGGTTTTACACTCACAACCTCTTCTAGTAATTTCTTACAATACAAGGCTCACCAACCTATGGTTTTATATCTCAAACAACCTTGAATCACAACTTCAAGGATCACCCTTATCTAAAGGGTTTTATGTTATCAAGATAACCTTGCTAGAGCTAGTAGATCAACACAATTGAATAAGTAAAGAAGAGTGTGTAGAAGTTACCACTTGATGGTAGATATTACACAAATTTGCACCTTCACACTTTGATGTCTTTGGATGGATCAATTGAATGCACAAGACATAAGAGAGCTTAAGAAATGTTTGCTAAATGCTTTTGAATGCTTGGAGTTTTCAAGATTTCAAGAGTTACAAAAATTTGCATGTTTATGGCTTTTATAGAATTTGAAAATCTATAAAACGCTCATAAAACGGCTAGTAACTGCTAGTTTCGAAAAATTTGGACGACCGAATTTCTTGGTGCGTTCGAATCTTCGTCCCGAATTTCTCTGGATGAATAGTAACCATGCCGAGAACAAAAAATTCGGACGACCGAATTTTTTTTGTCTGCGTCCGAATCTTCTTCCGAATTTCTCTGGAAGAACAAGTGACCATGCTTTGAAGGCCAAAAATTCGGACGATCGAATTTTTTTGGTCGCGTCCGAATCTTCTTCCGAATTTCTCTCGGAAGAATAGTAGCAAACTTTTGCTACAAAATTCGGACGACCGAATTTTTTGAAAGCATTTTCAAACTTTGTAAAATCATTTGAGATATTACTTCAATGAGTTTGAAAAACGTTTGATATATATAGAAAACTTATTTAACTATATTTAAGCTTGAAAAACATGAACATATGAAGTTTATAAACATATCTTATAGAAAGATTCATTCAAAGCCTTTTAAGATCATAAGACTATTTTTATGCTCTCTTATGCATTCAATGATAACCAAGACATGCAAGTGTAGAGTTTACATAGAAATTTACCTAAACATTAATTGCACTCTACACTTCAAGTCTTCAATGCCTTTTGATCATCTTTAGAACAACATTCTTCAAACTTCAAATACTTGCTTAAATGAAGTTGTTCTTGAACTTTTGCTTCAAAGCAATGAGACTTCATACTTCTCAAATTACAGAACCTATCACACAATAATCAAACATTTTAGTCCTCATCAATATTTGTCATTAATCAAAACTATATAATTTGCCCTTAGGGCTAACAGATTTATTCATGATTTGTTTTCCAATGAAAGATTTGAAGAGGCTTTCACAAATGGTAGAAGATTTAGGTCCATTAGGGAAAGAGAAATCAAAGCCTTTGATGTTAGAGGAAGGGTTATGCATCACATGATTACCACCATGATCATCCCTAATTTTGGACATAAATCATCTGTTGGTAATATGCATATGGTGATTATGCTTGCTTGCATGAGCATAGAAGACTAAACTTTGGATTCATGGCATTAAGGCATATGATTAGTGCAAGAAAAATAGCCAACAAAGCATTACCTTATGGGAGATTATTAACAAGCATTTTCAAACACTTCTAAGTCAAACTTCCCGTAAGAGAACAAGCTTTCAAGAGTGGAGAAATCTACACTAATGATTCTCTTAGAAGGATGCAATTAGTTCTTGATGAAGATGGTATATATAGAACAAAAGGAGAAACTCCTTCAAAAAGAGAAGAGGTTGAAGAAAGTGAGGAAGTTGAGGAAGAAGAAGATGAAGAAGAAATGTTGGCAAGGGAAATGAAGACAAAGAGGAGGCATGACTCATCAAGTGAGGGGGAGCAACCTCCCTCCAAGAAAAGACTCTTTGAAGAAGTGCCTACTCCTCAATCACATCCCAATGTTGAAGAAGCTCCTAGTGGTGAAGGGATTACTAGAGGAGACACCATCATTGCTAAGGCATTCCAAGAAGCTTTGAACAATCACATCAAGGAAATGGAGAAAATGTATAAGTTCTTTGAATCCTTTGCTCCAATGGTTCATGGAAAACTAGATGGTTTGGAAAATAGAGTGAAACACATAGAGGAGATAGTAATGAGAAATGTTCAAAGTGGTGAAGGACCCTCTATGCCTCAAGCTAAGGATGACAAGGATAATAAAGGAGATGACTTTGAGCAAGTGGCAAGAGAAAGAATGAAGAAAAGGATGCCAAGTCACAAAGGAAAGATCAAGGGGAGCAGCAAGCTGGAACTAGTAAAGAAGGAAGCTTAATTGCTAGAGTTGAAGTAACCACTCCTTCCAACCTGACATTCAGCCAAGGAAGAGTCAAACATGTGGCAATTAAGAATGGATCTAGCCAAGCCTCTCCATTGACATCACAAGATTGAGCATCTTTTCAATCCTATCTCTCTTTACTGTTTTATTTACTTAGATGTGCTTAGTATAACTTATGAACTATTTCTAGCTTGGTTTATGCAATTTCTTTGCTTTTCTTTAATTTCTGTACTTCATAATTGTTTTAGCATGGCTTATGTAATTTCCATGTCTTTTTATTTTATGTAATGTCTTTGTGATGCTCAATGATGAAACATTAGTGTTGAGAGCTTCTTTAGTTAATGATACTTTGATCACCCCAAGTTTAATTGATGCTAGAAAGGGGAGAAGACGTTAAACTACATATTGCTTATTGTTGATCAGTTGAGATGTTAATTATTTGACCTGAGATTAGCTAAATGTTGGCCCTACTTGAAAATTGTCAAATGAGAGTTGGTCAATATACATGCTAATTGTGATAATGATGTCTCATTTTCATTAACCCCATCTTTGAGTGATGACAAAAGGGTGAGAAAGAATGATGACAAAATGTGCTGTGTTATATGCTAATGATGACAAGGGCAAATCATGTAGTTTTAATTAGTTTTGATTAATGACAAACATTGATAAGGACTAATTCATATGCTATTTGTGTGATAGGATTTTTAGATTGAGAAGAAAAGAGTTCTCATTGGCTTCGAGCTAAAAGTGCTAAGGACAGCTCTAGTATACTCAAGGATCAAGAATATAGAGCATGTCCTATGGATTGAAGGCTTTGAAGACTCTAGTGAGGTTTACACTTGCTTGATAGGTATATTATTGTAAACCCTACATTTCTTGTTCTTGGAATCTATTGAATGCATAAGAGAGCACAATTTTTTGTTGAATCTTAAATGGCTTTGAATAAACTTTGAATTACCAAGTACTTTGGTAACGGTCTATGAGTTCAAAAGATTTTATATGACTTATCTTTTAGTACAAAATGATTTCAAACAGTTCATATGCAAGTTTGGATGTCCAAATTGTGAACATGACTATTGTATTTCTAGAGAAATTCGGACGCAAGTTCAGATGCAAGGGGTAAAGTTTGACCGTCCGAACTTTCCCAGTCAGCATGTCACAGTATGGTTCGGACGACAGTTCCGATGCAGATGATCAAGTTCGTTCGAACTTTCCCAGTCAGCAAGTCACAGTATGGTTCGGACGACAGTTCGGACGCAGAGGATCAATTTCAGTCGTCTGAACTCCTCAGAAATTAGCCGTTACTAACCGTTTTATGACTGTTGGAACTTATTTTCAAAATATATAAAAGTCATAAACTCCAGATTTTTAACAACTTTTAAACACTTGAAGAATCCTAACATTGAAAAATCATTTTGAAATCTTTAGAGCTCTCTTTTGTCTTGTGCTTTCCTGTGATTATTCAAGATTCCAAAGACAACAAGGTGAAGTAGTGCTAACTTGTGAAATCATCTACCAAGCAGTGGTAATATCTCGTCCAATCTCTATTTATCTCTTTATCTAATTGCTCAATACAATGTTATCTTGTGACATAAAATCCTTCTGGTAAGGGTGATCCTTAATGCATTGAATTAAGGTTGTCTTTAGATATAAAATCCTTATGGTAGGGTGAACCTTTTTTGTAGCATTGCAAAAGAGGTTGTAGGTGTAAAACACTTGTGAGGTGAGCCTCTTATGTAATTGATTGAATTTGAGGATATAGTGAATTGATTAAAATCCTTGAGTGTAGACTCACGGTAGTGGATGTAGATCTTGAAGAGATCGAACCACTATAAATTGGTCTTACCATAATAGCCTCTTTTACATAAACACTCAAGGCTCGCCCTTCACCAAAGGATTTTTTGTCACTAGACAACTTAGACAATTCTAATCAAAGGCTCACCATCACCAAAGGGTTTTATGTCTCTCGACAACCTTGAATCAATCACAACAAGAATGTAAAGATATAGTTTGGATGTTACCAATACTTCTTGGTGGATGACTACAATAGTTAGCACCACTTCACCTCTTGCATTTGGAATCTTGAATTTCAAACTTTGAGCACATGGAAATTTGAGAACTTTTCAAATAATTTTGATGTAAAACAAGTTTGAGCATCTTAGATTTCAAAAGGTTAAAGTTCTACACAAAATTCTGAAGTTTGTAGTTTTTATAGCATTTAAAAATCAGCTCAAACATTTAAAAAAACTACTAGTAACGACTAGTAACAGTAAAACTTGATCGACCGAATTTGGACTCATGTGTCTGAATTTCTATGGAATTTCCATAGTAGCACAAATTCAGTTGACCAAATTTGAACATCCTCATCTGAATTGGTCTTCTAAATTTCTCTGGAATTTCTAGTGTAGCAAAAATTCAGTCGACCGAATTTGGACACCCTTGTCTGAATTTCTATGGAAATTCAGCATTCATGAGGATTTTTCAAGCTTATTTTAGAATGACTTTAAATCAACTACAGTAAGTTTGAAAACATTTTGGACTATGAGACAAATCATTTAAAAGTCTTTTAGTTCAAAGGTCGTTATTGAGAACTTGGTAAAAATATTCATAAGATAGATCACTTGAGATTTAAAAATCAAGTTTGAAGCTCTCTTGAAAAACTTTTAGATTCCAAAGACAAAAGAGTGCAAGGTTTACATAGATATACATACAATGCATAGTAAACCTACGCTAAGGTCTTCAAAGCGTTCAATCATTTTGAACAAACTCTTCTATCTCCTTGGCTTATTTGAGTTGTTCCTGCATTGTAGCTTTAAAGCAATGAGACTTGTATACTTCTCAATCCAACAATCCTATCACATAATAATCCAGGGACAAACTTATTTTCAAGGGACAAGTTTTCTAAGGAAACTTTTAGAAGTCCTTTTTCAATGTTCAAGCATTCAATAGAATCAATTAGCCTTTTGTTTTCACAAAATAATTTTGAATTATCATTTAATAAATCATCAATCTTTGATCTCATTTAATAAATAATTTTGAATTATCATTTAATAGTTTACTCACCGTACATATCAGCAAGTAGCTCACTAGGATCATCAATATCATCATCATAAGAAGTAGAGGTAGGTGGAGTAGGTTGAACCTCATCTTCCATTGCCATGAAGCACACATTTGCTCTTTCTTCTTCATGAGTGACTTGAAGTAGTTTCACATTTCATGAGCTGAATCATATTCCATCACTCTATTGTATTCATTGATGACCAATGCACAACAAAGAATGTTCATTGCTTAGTAGTTTAATGTCATCTTCCTCGAATTGCTCTCATCATACCATGGGCTTTGGTTCTCTTATAACTCCATCGGCTTTCAATCTCAAAGGCACATAGGGACATTTCTCAACAATATTCCACAATTTATAGTTAATAGAACAAATATAAATCTCAATCCTAGACTTCCAAAAAGTATAATTAGAACCATCAGATAATGGAGGTCTATTAGTTGAGGATCCTTCCATATAAGTCAAATTTGATGTATTAGCCATAGAATCTTAACTTCTAGGTTGCTAGATCTCACAAAGAAGCCTTTGTGATGCTAGTCAATATGTGTCTACAAACAATAACTCAGGAACATTTTAGTGTTCTGACAAACTCGGGTTTAGATAAAATTTGTCTTTGTGATGCTCATCATTATGTGCTAACTACAAGAATTTCTTTGGTAGGGCCACTTCCATTTCCAAGTCGGATGCTTGTACTTATAGCGAGAAGTATCGGCGTAAGTGTTAGACCTAAGGGCAAATCATGTAGTTTTGATAAATGACAAATATTGATGAAGACTAATATGTTTGAATATTGTGTGATAGGATTTGTAAACAAAGAAGTATGAAGTCTCATTGCTTTGAAGCAAAAGTTCAAGAACAACTTCAGTTAAGCAAAGTATTTGGAGTTTGAAGAATGTTGCTCTAAAGATGATCAAAAGGCATTGAAGACTTGAAGTGTAGAGTGCATTTAACTTGTAGGTAAATTTCTATGTAAACTCTACACTTGTATGTCTTGGTTATCATTGAATGCATAAGAGAGCATAAAAAGAATCTTATGATCTTAAAAGGCTTTAAATGAATATGTTTATGAAATATGTTAGTAAACTTCATTTGTTCTTGTTTTTCAAGCTTATATATGGTTAAATAAGTTTTCTATACATATCAAATGTTTTTCAAACTCATTGAAGTTATATCTCAAATGATTTTACAAAGTTTGAAAATGCTTTTAAAAAATTCGGTCGTCCAAATTTTTGGTCTTCAGCATGGTCACTGTTCTTCCAAAAAATTCGGACGAAGTTTTCGGAGGCAGCAAAAAATTCGGTCGTCCGAATTTTTGTACTCAGCATGGTTACTATTCATCCAGAGAAATTCGGACGTAGATTCGGACGCAGCCAAAAAATTCGGTCGTCCGAATTTTCTGAAACTAGCCGTTACTAGCTGTTTTATGACTGTTTTAACTGATTTTCAAATTCTATAAAAGCCATAAACGTGTAATCTTTTGTAACTTTTGAAATCTTGAAAACTCCAAACATTCAAAAGCATTTAGCAAACATTTCTTAAGCTCTCTTATGTCTTGTGCATTCAATTGATTAATCCAAAGACATCAAAGTGTGAAGTGCAAATTTGTGTAATATCTACCATCAAGTGGTAACTTCTACACACTCTCATTTATTTATCATATTCTGTAGTTCTACTAGCTCTAGCAAGGTTATCTTGATAACATAAAATCCTTTAGATAAGGGTGATCCTTGAAAGTGTGATTCAAGGTTGTTTAAGATATAAAACCATTGTTTTTGGTGAACCTTGTATTGTAAACATTACTAGAAGAGGTTGTGAGTGTAAAACCATAGTTTGGTGAACCTCTCTTGTAATTTGTAAACCTGAGCAATTAGTAGATTTGTTGAAATCCTTAAGTGTGAGCTTAAGGTAGTGGATGTAGATCTTGAGGATCGAACCACTATAAATTGTTTGAGTTCTTTGCTATTGCTTTCATTACTGCCTTTTTATCAATTATCTCTAATTAGCTCATTTAACTTGTTCTTGGTATAAACGCATAAAAGGTTTAAGTTTGCGAAAATTAGCCAAATACCTAATTCACCCCCCTCTTAGGTATTTCAATTGGTATCAGAGCTAGAACTTCTGTGTGTGGTTTAACATCCTAGAAGACAAAGATCCTATGGCTAATATGTCAAACCTACCTTACCTAGAAGGATCCTCCACAAATAGACCACCTTTGTTTAATGGAACAAATTACACTTTCTGTAAATCTAGAGTTAAAATTTATATTTGTTCTATTAATTTTGATTTGTGGAACATAATTGAAAAAGGTCCTTATGTTCCAATGAAAATGAGTGCTGATGGAATAACCTCAGTACCCAAGTCCACTGATGAATTTGATGAGCATGATTCTAAGAAAATGACTTTAAATTATCAAGCCATGAATATATTAAGTTGTGCTTTAGATGTTACTGAATACAATAGAGTTAGTGGATGTGACTCTGCTCATGACATGTGGAGATTACTTCAAATTACACATGAAGGTACTAATCAAGTTAAAGAATCTAAACTTGCCATGCTAGTTAGAGATTATGAACTGTTTACCATGAAACAAGGTGAAAATATTAATGATATGTTTACAAGATTTACTAACATTTTCAATGGCTTAAAAGCTTATGGTAAAAGCTATACTATGGGAGAGCAAAACAGAAAGATTTTAGATGCTCTACCAAAATCCTGGCAGCCTAAAACACTTGCCATTGAGGAATCCAAGGATTTGAAGACTCTTCCACTTGAAGAGCTCATTGGATCTCTACTGACTCATGAAATGAAGATGAAACGGCTAAATGACAAGGAGGATGAAGAAAAGGGAAGAAAAGGAGTTGTACTCAAGTCTTCAAATCACTTGAGTGAACAAGAACAGTCTTCAAGTGAAGAAGAAGGAGGAAACAGTGGAGAAGAAGTGATTGCAATGGCAGTAAGGAAGTTTAAACGATTCTACAAAAAGGAGTTTCTCAAGAAAGGAAGAAAACCAGTCAAGAAGAGTGGACAATCCTCATCCTACAAACCTCAATGTTTTGAATGTAAAAGCACATATCATCTTGTTGCTGACTGTCCTAAAGCTTTGGAAAAAGAAAGAGAAAGCAAAAACAAAAAGAAATCTGTCAAGAAAGGAAAATGATTAGCTGGAACATGGGATCAACAAGAAAGTGGGGATGAAAGTGAAGGAAAGGCCAACATATGCTTTATGGCCATTGATGATGAGGTACAATTTGCCTCAAGATCAAGTGCCACAAAATGGTTCCTTAACAGTGGATGCTCAAGGCATATGACTGGAAATGCATCACTTGTTAGTGAACTTCAAACTACAAGTGATGGTTTTGTCACATTTGGAGATAAGAAGAAAGGGAAAATACTTGAAATAGGTAACATTGGTAAAGGTTCTTTCCCTCTTATCAAGAAAGTATTACTTATTGAAGGTTTAAAGTATAATTTACTGAGTATTAGTCAATTATGTGATAATGGATGCAAAGTAGAGTTTAAATGTGATACTTGTACTATTCTTGACAATGCAAGTAACAAAACTATCTTTGTTGCTAAAAGAGTTGGTAATGTATATGTGTTGTATCTTGATGAGCTTATTACAAATGATATTAAATGTCTTGCCATTCATGACAATGATGGATTTTTATGGCATAGAAGATTAGGACATGTAAGCATGGATTTATTAAACAAACTTTCTACATAAGAGCAGGTGAGAGGATTACCTAAATTGCATTTTGATAAAACTCGTCTCTGTGAAGCTTGTCAATATGGAAAACAATCAAAAACATATTTTAAACCAAAGAAAATGGTTTCTACCTCAAAACCTCTTGAACTAATTCATATGGATTTATTTGGACCTATGAGGACTACTAGTCTTTGTGGTAAAAGCTATGCTTATGTAATTATTGATGATTTTTCAAGATTTACATGGGTAATCTTCTTAGCACAAAATGATGAAACATTTTATGAATTTTCAAAACTCTTCAAAAAGGTTCAAACCTCTCTTGATTGCAAACTGATTTCTATTAGAAGTGATAATGGAAGAGAATTTTGTAACCAAGACTTTACAAAATTTTGTGATGAATATGGTATTACTCACAATTTTTCAGCTGCCAAAACACCTCAACAAAATGGTGTTGTTGAAAGGAAAAACAGAACCTTACAAGAAATGGCTAGATCAATGCTTTGTGAAAACTCATTACCAAAGTATTTTTGGGCTGAAGCTGTAAATACAGCTTGTTATATCATGAACAGAGTTTTACTAAGTCCTTTTATAAGAAAAACACCTTTTGAACTTTTATTTGACAAAACTCCATCAATTGTCTATTTCAAAGTCATATGGTCGAAAGATTCATCTATTTCTTTCTACCATACGATCTATATGATCTATTAGAATACTGCCGATTATAGTCCGGAATCGGTAGTCAATCCTATTTCCGATAGGGGCAGTTGAATCCGATTTTGACCATTATTTTCATATCCGTACTAGTGCGAAAAGAAGGCCTGGCTCCAAGTTGTTCAAGAATAGTGGCGTTGAGTTTCTCCACATATGAAATTGAGCACTATTTTGCAAAGAAATAGCCCACTTGTTTCTCGAAAATGCTTCATTTTAAACACTAACAACTATCTTGGTAAGTTTGATAGAAAATCAGATGAAGGAATTTTTCTTGGTTATTCATCAAATAAAAAGGCATATAGAGTCTATAATAAAAGAACATTGTGTGTTGAAGAAACTATTCATGTAACCTTTGATGAATCTAACATTTATCTTCAAAGAGGAAATGAAGATGATGCAGGCACATCAATGGTTGAAAATCATACTCAACACCAAGCACCCACAATGGAAGATCATGCCAAAGAAGAAGAAATAATGGAGCAAGAACAAGATGGTCAATCAAGCAATGATCAAGAACTTCCAAAGGATATCACATATGCAAAAAGTCATCCTAAGGAGCAAATCATTGGTGATGTCTCCTAAGGGGTAAAAACAAAGCGGTACTTTATTGATAACTTTGCTCTTTTATCTCATATTGAACCAAAAAATATTGATGATGCACTGCGTGATAATTTCTGGATTATTGCTATGGAAGAAGAGCTAAATCAATTTGAAAGAAATAAAGTTTGGTCTCTTGTTCCTAGACCTCATGATCATTCTGTTATTGGTACAAAATGGGTTTTTAGAAATAAGTTAAATGAACTAGGAGAAGTAGTTAGAAATAAAGCTAGACTTGTTGCTCAAGGTTTCGACCAAGAAGAAGGCATTGACTATGATGAGACCTTTGCTCCAGTAGCCAGATTAGAATCTATAAGAATACTTTTGGCATTTGCTTGCTTTAAAGGTTTTAAACTATTTCAAATGGATGTCAAAAGTGCTTTTCTAAATGGTTTTATTGAAGAAGAGGTTTATGTAGAACAACCTCCTGGTTTTATCCATGAAAAATTTCCAAATTATGTGTATAAGCTAACCAAAGCTCTATATGGGTTGAAACAAGCTCCAAGAGCTTGGTATGAAAGATTGAGTGACTTTCTTCTTTCAAAAGATTTTACAAAAGGAAAAGTGGACACAACTCTTTTCATAAAAACATCTCCTAAAAATGATATTTTACTTGTGCAAATTTATGTTGATGATATTATATTTGGTGCTACTAATACATCTCTTTGTGAAGATTTTGCCAAATCAATGCAAAATGAATTTGAGATGAGTATGATGGGAGAACTAAATTTTTTCCTTGGACTACAAATTAACAAGGATGGAGTCTTCATCAATCAAGAAAAGTATACCAAAGAGCTACTAAAAAGATTTGGAATGGATCAAGCAAAAGGAATTGGTACTCCAATGAGTTCATAAACTAACCTTGACAAAGATGAGAAAGGTAAAAACATTGATGAAAAACTGTATAGAGGTATGATTGGGAGTTTACTCTATCTCACTGCTAGTAGACCAGATATTATGTTTGCTGTTTGCTTGTGTGCTAGATTCCAATCATGTCCTAAAGAATCTCATCTAATTTCTGTCAAACGAATATTTCGTTATTTGATTGATACACATGACTATGGTCTTTGGTTTTCTAAAACTTCATCTTTTGAACTTATTGGATACTAGATGCTGACTATGCTGGATACAAAGTTGAACGTAAAAGTACAAGTGGTCATTGTCAATTTCTTGGTAGTTGTCTAGTAACTTGGTTTAGTAAAAAGCAGGCTTGTGTATCTTTATCCACAGCAGAAGCTGAATACATAGCTGCAGGAAGTTGTTGTGCACAATTATTATTGATGCAACATACATTACTTGATTATGGTCTTAACTTTAAGTGTGTGCCTATACTATGTGATAATACCAGTGCTATCAATTTGAGCATTAATCCCATTCAACACTCTAGGATCAAGCATATAGAGATAAAACATCATTTCATTCGTGATCATGTGATTAAGAAAGATATATGCTTAGAACATGTAAATACAAATGATCAAATTGCTGACATATTTACAAAGCCTTTGGCTGAGGAGAGGTTTAATCACCTAAGAGACTCTTAGGAATTTCAAAATTCAATGACTGATGTGTGTATTAATGTTGTGATGAAAACATATATTTTTTGATCAAAAATTCAGACGCAGGACAGAAAATTCGGTCGACCGAATTTTCTGAACTGAAGAGACAGAAACTTTCGACAGAAAATTCGAACGCAAACCTGAAATTCGGTCCTCTAAATTTTACGGATGCATCCTTTAAATGAAAATCGAACGGTTTCTTCCAAACATTACAACTTCCGAATTTTATATCCTTTCAAAACCTCTCATACCCATTCACGTCCGAATCAAAACCCCTTCAAATCCACACATTCTCATTCATATTTTCCTTCATTTTTGAACTCCTAACCCTAAATTCTTACCAAAAATTCAGAACCTCTAAACAGAAACATATCAATGGTGAGAACAAAGAGGCCTAACGTTGAGAAAGGCAAGGGAAAGGCTAAAGAAGGAAATGAAGATCCAATCCTCAACCAACCCAGAAGAATTCGAATTCCTCAAACCTTATCTGGGGTTGGCAGGTTTGTCTCCATAAAAGCCACTCATGAATTTAATGAATGGAATAAGAATAGCATAAAGATTATTCCTGGATATAAGGTGGATGCTGATAAACTGTCTAGCATGGATATGGTTCTATCTTATTTCAATGATGTTGGCTGGAGTAGTTTGCTATTTATTAATGAAGATTTTTATCCTACTTTGATATATGAATTCTATGCAAACCTAAAGGAAGAAAGAATTGAGACTGTTGGGGATAATAGGATACAATGGTATTCAACTAGAGTATCCCAAGTTGATATTGAATTTAGTGAAGCCCTGATTAACAGAATTTGTGGGGTAGGTGACAATGGGGCTAGATATTATGCACCCTCAATGCATTGCTATGATCGTGAACTCTTTACATATGATAGATTTGAACAAGCTTTTACCAATGGAAGAGAGTTTAGATCTATAAAAGAAAGGGAAATCAAGAATTTGGATGCTAGAGGTAGAGTATTGCATCATATGGTAACTACTATGATTGTTCCTAACTTTGGACATAAATCATTAGTAGGAAATATGCATATGGTATTAATGTTGGCACTGCATGAACAGAGAAGATTGAACTTTGGATTAAATTTGATAGAAAACCGGATATTGGTATATCTCTTAGTTATTCTTCTAACAAGAAGGCATATAGAGTTTATAACAAAAAGAACTGTTAGCCCTAAGGGCAAATCATGTAGTTTTGATTAATGACAAATATTGATGAGGACTAATATGCTTGTATGTTGTGATAGGATTTTTGGATTAAGAAGTATGAAGTCTCATTGCCTTGGAGCTAGCAATGCATGAACAACTCAAATATGTCAAAGTGATTAAAGATTGAAGAGTTTGTTCAAGATTAATGAAGGCTTTGAAGACATGAAGTGTAGGTGACATGTGGTTAATAGGTAAATATTGTAAACCCTACACTCTTAAGTCTTGGAATCTATGAGTTGCAATTGAGAGCACAAAACTTGATTTAAATGGTTTCAATGGTTTTGAACTTATCTAAATTATCAAGTTTTCATAAATGATTTTTGCACTTAAAAGGTCTTTAATGACTTATCTTTTAGGCTAGAAGGTTTTCCAACTTGTTAGAATTGATTTGAACATGTTTTGACAAAGTTTTTAAAAATTCGGAAGAAGATTCGGACGCAGATCCAAAAATTGGTCGTCCGAATTTTGTAGCAAAAGTTTGCTACTATTCTTCCGGAGAAATTCGAAGAAGATTCGGACGCAGACAAAAAAATTCGGTCGTCCGAATTTTGTAGCAAAAGTTTGCTACTCGTTCTTCCCAGAGAAATTCGGAAGAAGATTCGGACGCATGCAAAAAATTCGGTCGTCCGAATTTTGAAGCGAAAAATTGGATGCAGAAATTCGGTCATCCGAATTTTTTCAAACTAGCCAGATTACTAGCCGTTGTATAGCCGTTTGAACTGATTTTTTGAATTCTATAAAAGCCATAAACTCCAGATTTTTTAGTAGAACTTTGAACTTAACAAATCTTACATTATCCAACTTGTTTTACATCAAATTGAATTGAAAAGCTCTCAAATTGTCTTGTGCTCAAAGATTGAAATTCAAGATTCCAAAGGCAACAAAGTGTGAAGGTGAAACATTGTGTAATCATCTACCAACAAAGTGGTAACATCTTACACACTCTCTTTTCTTATCTTAATTGTGATTTCTACTAGCTCATTTGCAAGGTTATCTTGTGACATAAAACCCTTTTGTGGAAGGGTGAGCCATAGACTAGATTAATCAAGGTTGTAGTGTAAAACCTCGTGTGTGGGTGAGCCTTGGATTAGATTAGTCTTGAGGTTGTCTTTAGATATAAAACCATTGTGTTTGGTGAACCTTGTATTGTTTGTATAATTACTAGAAGAGGTTGTGAGTGTAAAACCATAGTGTGGTTAGCCTCTTATGTAATTGTTGAACTTGAGCATATAGTGAATTGGTTGAAATCCTTGAGTGTGGACTCAAGGTAGTGGATGTAGATCTTAGAGAGATCGAACCACTATAAATCGTGTGTTCATTTCCTTATAGCTTTATTTATTTACATGCTCATGTTATTATTAGTTGTTCATAGTTGTTGATTGATTGGATATAGTCTTATTGTTTGATGATCTTATCTTAACCATTACATCACATATAAACTTGAAACTTGTGAAATTAAAGAAGAGTTTTTTATTAAGGCAAAGGATTTGTAAAAAAGGGAAAAGATTTCGATAATTAGCCAAAGACCTAATTCACCCCCCCTCTTAGGTCTTTCAATTGGTATCGAGCAAGGTCTTCTTTTCAAGGTCTAACAACCTAGAAGTAAAGATTATATGGCTAGTTTATCAAATTTGCCTTATATGGAAGGTTCATCTACAAATAGACCTCCTTTGCTTGATGGTTCTAATTATACATTTTGGAAATCTAGAATTAGAATTTTTATTTGTTCTATTAACTTTGATTTGTGGAGTTTCATTGAGAAAGGTCCCTATGTGCCTATGAGAATGAAAGTCGATGGAGTTACCAGGGAACCAAAGCCCATGGAGGAGTATGATGAGAGCGATACAAGGAAGATAACTTTAAACTACCAAGCAATGAACATCTTGAGTTGTGCATTGGACGTGAATGAATATCATCGAGTGAGTGAATGCAAATCCGCTCACGATATATGGAGACTTCTTCAAATAACACATGAGGAAAGAGCCAATGTGTGCTTTATGGCAATAAATGATGAGGTACAATCTACTTCTTCTACTTCTACTTGTTGTGATGATGATAGTGATGATCTTAGTGAATTATATGTTGAAATGTATGAAGAATTAAAAAAAGGCTTCAAAAAGAAATAAGGAAATGAAATTCAAAATTAATGAGTTATTGAATGAAAATTCAAAATTATATTGTGAAAACAAAAGACTTCTTGAATCTATTGATTGTTTGAATATTGAAAAAGAAGTTTTAAATGTCTCTTTGCAAAACATGTCCCTTGAAAATAAGATTCTTTGTGAAAAGATTTTGTCTCTTGAAAGAATGCTTATTGACCATGAGACTTTGAAAAGGAAGGTTAATGACCTTACATCATGTATAGAAAAATTTACAAAAGGAAGGGACAATCTTGTTAAAATTCTTGGAGCTCAAAGATCTCCTCTTATCAAAAATGGTCTTGATTACAATTATGTAAACAATGTGCCTAAATATAACAAATTCTTTAAAGCTACTTCTACTTCCATGCATCATACTTGTTGTACTTATTGTGGAAAACATGGACATAAAGTCACCAAATGTTATGTTAAAAGAAAAGTAGAGAATGGTATAAAAAACTATTTGGAGAGTTAAGGAAACTATTACTAACCCCTCACGGACCCAAGAAAGTATGGGTACCAAAGGATACTTCCTCTCCTTTATTGCAGGTACACTTCAATTCAAACTCAAGCACAACTAAGAGGTATATTGATGATGTTGGCTTAAAGAATAACAGAAAAACACCTCATGCATAATCAAGGTCAAAGCAACCGATGAAGTAA
Organism: Rauvolfia tetraphylla; assembly: GCA_030512225.1. NCBI lineage: Eukaryota > Viridiplantae > Streptophyta > Magnoliopsida > Gentianales > Apocynaceae > Rauvolfia > Rauvolfia tetraphylla. Next base: position 162,884 of record JAJQKT010000033.1, read on the forward strand.
CCAATGTTGATAAAGGTTCCTCTCTTCTTTTTTAAACAAATGTTGCTTAGTGATAATTTGAAATATAATTTGCTTAACATTAGTCAATTATGTGATAGTGTGAAAAGGTGAATGTGAATGTAATACTTGCACTATACTTGATGGTGTCAATAGTAGAACTATTTTTGTTGCAAATTGTATTAATGTCTTGCCTTGATGAACTTGTTGCTTATAAAGTTAGATGATTTTCCACTCATGATAATGACTGTTATTTATGACATAGTAAATTTGGTCATGATAAAATGATTAAAATAACTATGATTGAATATCTATGCATTTGCTTGGCCAAAAACATCTTTATGAAACTTCACAAAATGTTCAGACTTGAAGTTTGGATGTAGACCACAAGTTCGGTCGCCCGAACTTATGTGACAATATGATATTTTGTGATTTTGATCAATTACTTACAAAATGTTTCAATGTGTGTTTTATCTTGATAAGCTTGAATGTCCTGTTGCTTATAATAATGATTGATTTTCTTGGCCTAGAAGATTTGGTCACGTGAACATGGACTTGTTGAACAAACTTTCCTTTCAAGATTTAGTTGGAGGATTGCTAAAAATGTGTTTTGAGAAAATTGTCTTTCACATACTTGTCAATATGGAAAACAAACAAAAGAATCTTCCAAACCTAAGAAAAATGACTTTCACTTAACCTCTTAAAAATTATTTATATGGATTGTTTGGACCAATGAGGATCACTAGTCTTGATGGTAAGAGGAATTCATATATGATTGTTGATGATTTCTCTAGATTTACATGGGTGATCTTTCTAGCTCAAAAAAGATGAAGTTCTTTCATGAATTTGTAAGACTTTTTCAAAAGGGTCCAAATCTCTCTTGTGTGCAAATTGATTACTATTGGAAGTAACAATGGGAGAGAATTTTACAATCAAGATTTTACAAAACAATGTGCTGAGAATGGGATTGCTCACAATCTTTTGAACTTATATTTGATAGAATACTCTAGAATTTAAACATACATGACTCGGGTTGTATCAAATATACATTAATACGTGTAACAAAGTACTTTATATTGAATACTACTTGCATGTATTGCCTATTTCAAAGTTTTGGTTACAAGTGCCTTATATTGAATATGTGCGATAACTTGGAAAATTTGATAGAAAATTGAATGATGGAATATTCCTTGGTTTTTCCTCTAACAACAAGGCTTATAGAGTTTCTAAGAAAAAGAACCTTACATGATGAGGAAACTATTCATGTTAGTTTTGATGAATCTTACATTTACTTGGAAAGAAAAGATGAAGATGATGTAGGTACATCTATGAATGACTATCAAACCCATCTTCAAGCACCAACTTTGGAGGATCACACCAATGAGGAAGAAATGATTGAACAAAATCAAGATGACCAACCTAGTGGTGACCAAGAGCTCTCAAAAAACCTAAGATATTCAAGAGAAATTCGAAAGGAGCAAATCATTGGTGATATCTCCCAAGGAGTAAACATAAGACGGTATTTTATCGATTACTTTATTCTTTATCTCATATGAGCCTAAAAGTATTGATGATGCATTGTGTGATGATTTTTGGATTATTACTATGCAAGAGGAATTAAATAAATTTGAAAGATACAAAACTTCAAAATTCCTAAATCTCATGATCATTCCATTATTGGAACTAAATAGTTTTTAGAAATAAACTCAATGAATCCGAGGAGGGTGTAAGAAATAAATCAAGATTTGTCACCCAAGGATTCAATCAAAGAGAGTGAATTGTTTATGATGAAACCTTTGTTCCGAATGCTAGACTTAAGTCCATAAGAATACTTTTGACTTTTACTTTCATTAAAGGTTTTAAATTATTTCAAATGAATGTCAAAAGAGCTTTTCTAATTTATGTGGAACACTCACCCGGTTTTGATCAAGAAAAGTTTCCTAACCATGTTTTCAAATTATCCAAAGCTTTGTATGATTGAAAACAAGCTCCTAGAGCTTTGTATAAAAAAATTGAGTGTTTTTTCTTCTTTCAAAAGGATTTTCAAGAGGAAAGGTTGACACTACTATTTTCATTAAAAAAAAACCTCTTGTAACAATGATCTATAAGTTGTCCAAATATATGATACAATTCTTTTTTGGTGCTTTTTAATACTTCACTTTGTGATGTGTTTGCCAAGTTAATGTAAAGTAAATTTGAAATGAGCATGATAGGAAAAACTCTATTTCTTTCTTGGCCTACAAATCAAGAAAACCAAGGATGTCACTTTCATGAATCAAGTTAAGGTATAGGCACTTCCATAAGTTTATCAACTATGCTTGACAAGAATAAAACATGTTGTCATAGGAGTAGTCAACTATATTTGACAGCAAGTAGAGCCAATATTATGTTTGTCATGTGCTTGTGTGCTAGATTTTATCTTGTCCTATAGAATCTTATTTGATTGTTGTTAAAAACATTCTCTATTACCTTATTAATACTCTAAGTGATTATGGTCTATATTTCAAATGTGTGGCTATATTATGTGATAACACTAATGCAATAGATTTGACCATCATACTATTCAACAAACTAGGACAAAGCATATAGAGATCAAACTTCATCTCATTAGATATAATTCTACTAAGAATAATACTTATTTAAAAGCATGTTTGCATTCATTGATATCGTTACTAAGTCATTGGCCGAAGAAAGGTTTGACCAATCTTAGAAGAAGCTTAGGGATTTCAAATTCAATAACTAACGAGTATATTCAAGTGTGTAGCTCCAGGTGAGAACAAAGAAGCCTAGCATGAGAAAAGGAAAGGGAAAAGCCAAAGATAGAGAAGGAGGACTAGTAACCAACGAACCAAGGAAGGTTTATGTTTCTCAATCATGTCATGGCTGGATAGATTTGTCACAAAGTGGAGGCTACTACTGAATTTGATGATTGGACAAAAAGGAACCATAAGACAAATCCAAGCCATAAGGTGGATGTCATCAAACTATCCGAAATGGGTAATATACTCTCATTTTTTTAAATTATATGAGCTGAGCTAGTTTGCTTGTGTTTGATGAATGCTATTACCTTATTTAGTTTATGGAGTTTAAGCAAATAATAAGGAAGAAAGAGTTGAGTGAGTTGGTAATAAAGCTATTTAGTGGTATTTTTTCAAGAATATCACAAGTTAATTTTTGAGATTGATAATGCATTGATCAATAGAATTTGTGATGTTGAGGATGTTGGGTTTAGGCATTATTCTTCCGAGGAACATTGTTTTATAAGTGAGTTATACTCACATGAAAGAATTGAGAATGCATATATAAATGGTAGAAGCCTCAAGACTAGAAAGGAGAGAGAGATAAAAGATTTTTTTATGCTAGTGAAAGAGTTTTACATCACATTCTTACTACATTGATTATAGCATACGTTGGACACAAATCTTCTATTGATAATATGTATGCGATAATTATGCTAGCCATGCATAAAAAAAATTAATTTTGGATATATATTGCTAAAGAATATAATGGAGCAAGAAGAACAAAAATAAAATAAAATTATTCCCTGAAAACAAAGTAAACTTGGATAAACTCTCCAATATTGATAATGTTCTATCTCTATTTGATGATATTGATTGGAGCAATTTACTAGTAATTGATGAAGAATTTTTATACTGCCCTTACATATGAGCTTTATGCAAATCTTAAAGAAGAAAGAATTGAACATTAGGGGGATAATGTAGTTTAATGGTATTCCTCTAGAGTGTATCAAGTGGATTTTGAGTTCAATAATGCCTTAGTGAACAGAATTTTGTGGAGTAGATGATAATGAGGCAAGGTATTACTCATTGAAATAACATTGCTTTATTCTTGGATTGTTCACAAATGAAAGATTTGAAGAAGCTTTCACAAATGGTAGACAATTTAGGTCAATTAGGGAAAAGAAAATCAAAGCCTTTGATGCTAGAGGAAGGGTTATGCATCACATGACTACTACTATGCATTTGATGATTATGCTTGCCTTGCATGAGCATAGAAGACTAAACTTTGGATTCATGGCGTTGAAGCATATGATTAGTGCAAGAAAACCAGCCAACGAAGCCTTACCGTATGGGATACTATTAACAAGAAAGGAAAACCAAAATGAGGCATGAGTTATCTAGTAAGGGGGAGCAACCTTCCACAAAAGAAGACTATTTGACGAGGTACCCTCTATTGAAAAAAAAATTGAAGGTAATAATCTCACTAGAAGTGATACCATAGTTGCCAAGGTGTTTTAAGAGACATTGAGCAACTATGTAAAGAAAATGAAGGAGATGGACAAATTCTTTGAGTCCTTTGCTCTAACAATTCTTGGCAAATTTGATGATTTAGAAACTATAGTAAAAAAAAAATATGGAAGGAGATGGCAACAATAAGAATGATAGTAATGACAGTGAAAATTGAGATGGCTATCAATTTGTTGCTAAAGAAGAAGACTAAGATGAAGGAAAAGGCAGTGAAGCACTCCAAGCAAAAGAAGAGCATGAGAATGAAGAACAAAGAGGTAAAGCCCAAGAGAACAAGTAAGAAGAAGGAGGTGAAGGGAGTCAACAAATGAAGGACCCCATCATATAGAGATCAAGGAAACATTGCCATCACAACAAACAAATTTGGAAGTGAAGACCATGCAGCACACCCAAGACTAAGCCTTTCTATCCCTAAACTCTATTTTGTTGCTTATTTTAGTTTATGCCTTGATGCACATGTTATGATTTAACATTGAAATATACTTGTGCCTTTCTAGTCATTATAGTGCTTTGAAGCTCAATATGTGAAATCTTTGTGATAAGAGCTTCTTTGTTTCACTTTTGTTGTCCAAGTACTCTCACCCCAAGTTTAATTGCTGAAAAAAAAGGGAGAGAAGAAGTTGATTTATTATTGTTGAGATGCTACATAATGATTATTGCTGTTAGGATGATAATTATTTGACTAGAACTATACTGTTAATGAGAGTTGATCAATATACTGCTTATATGTGATACATGTTGTCTCATTTTCATTAACCCCATCTTTGAATGATGACAAAAGGGGGAGAAGAAATGGGATGACAAAATGTGTGAAAATATGAAATAGCAGTGGAATTCCTGGATGACAAAATGTGTGAAAATATGAAATAGCAGTGGAATTCCTCATGCATGAATAGAAAATGTGTGAATTTTCTGAAAATACATGCATATGTCAAAGGGGAGAAAGAATGATGGCTGCAATATGCTATGTAATGTGAATGTGCTTGCTGTAAATGTGCTATGTGCTATGTGTTATAGGTTAAAATGTAAAATGAATGTGTACTGTGAAAATATTTGGCTGCATTTGAAATTTAAATTGAATATGTTATACTATGTGAGGTTTTGAGATTTTGAATATGGTTAAGTTAAGATTTTGAAATCTTGATACTAGTTCTTGACTTAACTTATGATTTTAGTTTACCTCATAAAAACAATTGAATGCTTGAGTTTTGTGGTTTTGCAAAGCTAAAGAGTGCTATTGTGGCTATACATATTTGAGTACTTCTATAGTTCATTTAAGAATGCAAAATCACCTTTTCAAGTTCGGATGCAAACCAAAAGTTCGGATGCATCCAAACTTTCTTGCCAAAAATGTTTTTCTATTGTTCAAATTGTTTGAAAACTATCTTAATCCTTCCTATCATATTTGAACAATCTTAGAAAAGCTTATTTTTCAAAAATAGAAGTTGTTATCTCACATATTTTACATTTCGGATTTGAAATCTTAAAATTCGGATGCATGATTCAAAATTCGGATGCATGTTTCAAAAATTCGGATGCATCCATATTGTGTTGTCAAAATGTGCTCTTTTGTTGTTCAAATTGATCCAAATATGTTTTAATCTCTTCCATTATGTTTGAACAACCTTAGGAACACTTTATTTCACTTCAAACATTCATTATATTGAATTTATTGCAGTTTGGACTTAAGATCAAAAAATTCGGATGCAAGGTTTAAAAATTCGGATGCATGTTCTGAAATTCGGATGCATCCATATTTTGTTGCCAAAATGTGCTCTATTGTTGTTCAAATTGATTCAAACTTGTTTTAATCTCTTCCACTATGTTTGAACAACCTTAGGAAAGCTTATTTTCAAAAATTGAAGCTTTCATTTCACTTATTTTACAATTCGGACTTGATATGTCAAAATTCGGATGCATAGCATCTCAAGTCCAAACTTGTTGAAAAATGAGCACAATCTAAGGGGGAGCATTGTTAATCTTTTCTGACCTTTAATACCTCTCTTAGAAGTTGTCTTAATGCTTAAATGCTATATCTTCTATCCTAGTTGTTGGAAGGAAGGAGGCAAATGGAGGTTGGTTGGGTCATAGGCTCATATTGAGCCTTTTGTATGTCAATGTGCTAAATTGGTTATCTTCTATCATTGACATCATTACTTCTTTATACTACATTGTTTAAATCCATCACATTTTGCATCAAAGTTTGTCATCATCAAAAAGGGGGAGATTGTTAGCCCTAAGGGCAAATCATGTAGTTTTGATTAATGACAAATATTGATGAGGACTAATATGCTTGTATGTTGTGATAGGATTTTTGGATTAAGAAGTATGAAGTCTCATTGCCTTGGAGCTAGCAATGCATGAACAACTCAAATATGTCAAAGTGATTAAAGATTGAAGAGTTTGTTCAAGATTAATGAAGGCTTTGAAGACATGAAGTGTAGGTGACATGTGGTTAATAGGTAAATATTGTAAACCCTACACTCTTAAGTCTTGGAATCTATGAGTTGCAATTGAGAGCACAAAACTTGATTTAAATGGTTTCAATGGTTTTGAACTTATCTAAATTATCAAGTTTTCATAAATGATTTTTGCACTTAAAAGGTCTTTAATGACTTATCTTTTAGGCTAGAAGGTTTTCCAACTTGTTAGAATTGATTTGAACATGTTTTGACAAAGTTTTAAAAATTCGGAAGAAGATTCGGACGCAGTCCAAAAATTCGGTCGTCCGAATTTTGTAGCAAAAGTTTGCTACTATTCTTCCAGAGAAATTCGGAAGAAGATTCGGACGCAGACAAAAAATTCGGTCGTCCGAATTTTGTAGCAAAAGTTTGCTACTGTTCTTCCAGAGAAATTCGGAAGAAGATTCGGACGCATGCAAAAAATTCGGTCGTCCGAATTTTGAAGCGAAAAATTCGGATGCAGAATTCGGTCATCCGAATTTTCTGAAACTAGCCGTTACTAGCCGTTGTATAGCCGTTTGAACTGATTTTTGAATTCTATAAAAGCCATAAACTCCAGATTTTTTAGTAGAACTTTGAACTTAACAAATCTTACATTATCCAACTTGTTTTACATCAAATTGAATTGAAAAGCTCTCAAATTGTCTTGTGCTCAAAGATTGAAATTCAAGATTCCAAAGGCAACAAAGTGTGAAGGTGAAACATTGTGTAATCATCTACCAACAAAGTGGTAACATCTTACACACTCTCTTTTCTTATCTTAATTGTGATTTCTACTAGCTCATTTGCAAGGTTATCTTGTGACATAAAACCCTTTTGTGGAAGGGTGAGCCATAGACTAGATTAATCAAGGTTGTAGTGTAAAACCTGTGTGTGGGTGAGCCTTGGATTAGATTAGTCTTGAGGTTGTCTTTAGATATAAAACCATTGTGTTTGGTGAACCTTGTATTGTTTGTATAATTACTAGAAGAGGTTGTGAGTGTAAAACCATAGTGTGGTTAGCCTCTTATGTAATTGTTGAACTTGAGCATATAGTGAATTGGTTGAAATCCTTGAGTGTGGACTCAAGGTAGTGGATGTAGATCTTAGAGAGATCGAACCACTATAAATCGTGTGTTCATTTCCTTATAGCTTTATTTATTTACATGCTCATGTTATTATTAGTTGTTCATAGTTGTTGATTGATTGGATATAGTCTTATTGTTTGATGATCTTATCTTAACCATTACATCACATATAAACTTGAAACTTGTGAAATTAAAGAAGAGTTTTTATTAAGGCAAAGGATTTGTAAAAAGGGAAAAGATTTCGATAATTAGCCAAAGACCTAATTCACCCCCCCCCCCTCTTAGGTCTTTCAAGAACCTTATATGATGAGGAAATCATTTATGTTTGTTTTGATGAGTCTTACATTTATTTGGAAAGAAGAGATAAAGATGATGTAGGTACATCGATGAATGACTATCAAACCCATCTTCAAGCTCCAACTTTGGAGGATCATACCAATGAGGAAGAAATGATTGAACAAAATCAAGATGACCAACCTAGTGGTGACCAAGAGCTCCCAAACAACTTAAGATATCCAAGAGGCCACCCTAAGGAGCAAATCATTGGTGATATCTCCCAAGGAGTAAAAATAAGGCGTTATTTTATCAATAACTTTATTCTTTTATTGCATATGAGCCTAAAAATATTGATGATGCATTGTGTGATGTTTTTTGAATTATTGCTATGCAAGAGGAATTAAATAAATTTGAAAGATACAAAATTTTGGATATTCCTAAATCTCATGATCATTCCATTATTGGAACTAAATGGTTTTTAGAAATAAACTTATTGAATCCGGAGAAGTTGTTAGAAACAAGGTTAGACTTGTTGCCTAAAGATTCAATCAAGAAGAAGGAATTGATTATGATGAAACCTTTGTTCCGAATGCTAGACTTGAGTCTATAAGAATGCTTTTGACTTGTACTTGCTTTAAGTTATTTCAAATGAATGTCAAAAGTGCTTTTCTAAATGGTTTTATTGAGGAAGTGGTTTATATGGAACAATTACCCGGTTTTGCTCATGAAAAGTTTCCTAACCATATTTTCAAACTATCCTAAGTTTTGAATGGTTTAAAACCAGCTCCTAAAATTTAGTGTGAAAGATTGAGTAGTTTCCTTCTTTCAAAAGGATTTTCAAGAGGAAAATTGAAACTACCCTCTTTATAAATTCCTCGTGCAACAATGATCTATAACTTGTCCAAATATATGATACAACTTTTGGTGCTTCTAATACTTCACTTTGTGATGTGTTTTCCAAGTTGATGCAAAGTAAATTTGAAATGAGCATGATAGGAAAACTCAATTTCTTTCTTGGCCTACAAATCAAGCAAACCAAGGATGGCACTTTCATGAATCATGTTAAGGTATAAGCACTTCCATAAGTTTATCAACTATGCTTGACAAGAATAAAATGGTTTCATAGGAGTAGTCAACTCTATTTGATAGCAAGTAGAGCCAATATTATGTTGACCATGTGATTGTGTGCTAGATTTTATCTTGTCTTAAAGAGTTTCATTTGATTGCTACTAAACACATTCTCTATTACCTTATTGATGCTCTAAGTGATTGTGGTCTATATTTCAAATGTGTGGCTATGTTATGTGATAACACTAATGTAATAAACTTGATCATCATACTATTCAACAAACTAGGACAAAGCATATAGAGATCAAAATTCATCTCATTAGAGATCAATCTACTAAGGGTAATACTTGTTTAAAGTATGTTTGCATTGATGAACAAATTAATAATATCATTACTAAGCCATTGGCTGAAGAAAGATTTGACCAATCTTAGAAAAAGATTAGGAATTTCAAAATTCAATAACTAATGAGTGTATTCAAGTGTTGTAGCTTCAGGCGAGGACAAAGATGCCTAGCATGGGAAAAGGAAAGGGAAAAGCCAAAGAAAATGAAGGAGGATCAGTGATCAATGAACCAAGGAAGGTTCATGTTTTGCAAAGCATGTCATGGCTGGATAGATTTGTCATAGTGGAGGCTGCTACTGAACTTGATGATTGGGCACAAAGGAACCATAAGATAAATCCAAGCCACAAGGTGGATGTCATCAAACTATTCAAAATGGGTAATATACTCTCATTTTTAAATGATGTGAGCTGGACTAGTTTGCCTATGTTTGATGAATGCTATTACCTTCCTTAGTTTATGAAGTTTATGCAAATATTAAGGAAGAAAGAGTTGAGAAAGTTGGTAATAAAGCTATTCAGTGGTGTTCTTCAAAAATATCACAAGTTGATTTTTGAGATTGATAATGCATTGCTCAATAGAATTTGTGATGTTGAGGATGTTGGGTTTAGACATTATTCTTCCGGGGAACATTGTTTTATAAGTAAGTTATGCTTACATGAAAGGATTGAGAATGCCTGTACAAATGGTAAAATCCTCAAGACTATAAAGAAGAGAGAGTTGAACATGAGGGGAATAATATAATTCAATGGTATTCCTCTAAAGTATATCAAGTGGACTTTGAGTTCAATGATGCCTTGGTGAACAAAATTTGTGGAGTAGATGATAATGAGGCAAGATATTACTCATTGGGACAGCATTGCTTTATTCATGAATTGTTCACAAATGAAAGATTTGAAAAGCCTTATCGTATGGTAGACTATTAACAAAAATGTGAGGAGTTGGAGAAAGAAGAAAATGATGAAGAAGAAGAGGATGAAGAGGAAATCCTTGCTAAAAAAGGAAAACTAAAATGAGGCATGAAGTGAGGGGGAGCAACCTTCCACAAAAGAAGACTATTCGAAGAGGTACTCTCTATTGAAGGAAAAGAAGTTGAAGATGATAATCTCACTACAGGTGATACCATAGTTGCCAAGGTGTTTCAAGAGACATTGAACAACCATGTAGAGAAAATGAAGAAGATGGACAAATTCTTCAAGTCTTTTGCTCTGATGATTCTTGGCAAATTTGATGGTTTAGAAGCTAAAGTCAAGAATATGGAAGAAGACTTGAGAAAGGCTTCTCAAGTGGTTTTAAATGGTGCAAGTTCCTATAAAGCCAAAGAAGAAGAAGAGAGATGGCAGCAATAAGAATGATAGTAATGATAGTAAAAATTGATATGACTATCAATTTATTACGAAAGAAGAATACAAAAGATGAAGGAAAAGGCAGTGAAGCACCCCAAAAGAAGAAGAGCATGAGAATGAAGAACAAAGGGGTAAAGCTCAAGAGAACAAGCAAGAAGAAGGAGGTGAAGGGAGTTTAACAAAGTCAAATCACAAATCCATCACCAATTTCCTTCAGCCAAGGGAGGAAGAAAATGTGGTTCAAAGAAAGAAGATCCAGGATCCTCTCGATTTGGAGCTTTCCAAAGCAGAACTACACAAGCAAGAAATCAACAAATGAAGGACCCTATCATATAGAGATCAAGGGAGACATGGTCATCATAACAAACAAATTTGGAAGTGAAGACCATGAAGCGCATCCAAAGACTAAGCCTTTCTATCCCTAAACTCTATTTTGTTGCTTATTTTAGATTATGACTTAATGCACATGTTATGCTTTAACATTGAAATTTACTTGTGCCTTTCTAGTCATTATAATGTTTTGAAGCTCAATATGTGAAATCATTGTGATAAGTGCTTCTTTTGTTTCACTTTTGTTGTCCAAGTATTCTCACCCCAAGTTTAATTGCTTCTAAAAAAAGGGGGAGAAGAATTTGATTTATCATTGTTGAAATGCTACATAATGATTATTGCTGTTAGGATGATAATTATTTGACTAGACATATACTGTTTATGAGAGTTGGTCAATATATTGCTTAATTGCTAAATGAGGTTTAGTCCATATACTTCTTATTGTGATACATGCTGTCTCACTTTCATTAACCCCATCTTTGATTGATGACAAAAGGGGGAGAAGAAATGTGATGACAAAATGTGTGAAAATGTGAAATAGCAGTGGAATTCCTCATGCATCTCTGAAAATCCATGTGTATGTCAAGAGGGAGAAAGAATGTTGACTGCAAAATATGCTATGTGCTTGTTGTATTGTAATGTGCTTGCTGTAAATGTGCTATGTATGAGTGCTATAGGTTGAAATGTAAAATAAATGTGTATTGTGCAAATATATGGTTGCATTTGAAATTTAATTGAAAATGATTGTTTTCTGATATTTTGAAAATAGTTGAGTTGAGATTGTGAAATGTTTCATCATGGTTCTTGACTTGACCTATGACTTTAACTTACATCATGAAAACAATTAAATACATGAGTTTTGTGGTTTTACAAAGCTAAATTGAGTGTTATTGTGGCTATACATATTTGAGTACTTCTATAGTTCCTTTGAAAATTCAAACTCACCTTTCCAAACTTGTTGACAAAAATTTGGACTTGAAATTCGGATGCAGACAAAAATTTCGGATGCATCAAGATCTTCTTGTCAAAAATATTTTTTCCTGTTGTTCAAATTGTTTGAAAATTGTCTTAATCCTTCTTACCATATTTGAACAATCTTAGAAAAGATTATTTTCAAAAATAAAAGTTGTTATCTCACATATTTTACAGTTTGGAATTGAAAGCTAAAAATTCGGATGCATGTTTCAGAAATTCGGATGCATGCATATTTTGTTGCCAAAACGTGCTCTTTTGTTGTTCAAATTGATCCAAATATGTTTTAATCCCTTCCATTATGTTTGAACAACTTTAGGAACAATTTATTTCACTTTAAACATTCATTATATTGAATTTATTGCAGTTTGGGCTTAAGATTTAAAATGCAAGGTTTAAAAATTCGGATGCATGTTCTGAAATTCGGATGCATCCATATTTTGTTGCCAAAATGTGCTCTTTTATTGTTCAAATTGATTCAAACATGTTTCAATCTCTTCTAATATGTTTGAACAACCTTAGGAAAGCTTATTTTCAAAAATTGAAGCTTTCATTTCACTTATTTTACAGTTCGGACTTGATATGTCAAAATTCGGATGCATAGTATCTCAAGTTCAAACTTGTTGAAAAATGAGCACAATCTAAGGGGGAGCATTGTTAAACTTTTACAACCTTTAAAACCTCTCTTAGAAGTTTTCTTAATGCTTAAATGCTATATTTTCTATCCTAGTTGTTGGAAGGAAGGAGGTTAATAGAGGTTGGTTGGGTCATAGGCTCATATTGAGCCTTTTGTATGTCAATGTGCTAAATTGAGTATTTTCTATCATTGACATTAATACTTCTATGTACTATATCATTTTAATCTATCACACTTTGCATCAAAGTTTGTCATCATCAAAAAAGGGAAGATTGTTAGCCCTAAGGGCAAATCATGTAGTTTTGATTAATGACAAATATTGATGAGGACTAATATGCTTGTATGTTGTGTGATAGGTTTTGTAAACTAAGAAGTATGAAGTCTCATTGCCTTGGAGCTAGCAATGCAAGAACAACTCAAATATGCCAAAGTGATTGAAGATTGAAGAGTTTGTTCAAGATGATTAAAGGCTTTGAAGACATGAAGTGTAGGTTACATGAGCTTAATAGGTAAACATTGTAAACCTTACACTCTTAAGTCTTGGAATCTATGAGTTGCAATTGAGAGCACAAAACTTGATTTAAATGGTTTCAATGGTTTTGAACTTACCTAAATTATCAAGTTTTCATAAATGGTTTTTGCACTTAAAAGGTCTTTAATGACTTATTTTTGAGGCTAGAATGTTTTCCAACTTGTTTGAATTGATTTTAATATATTTTGACAAAGTTTCAAAAATTCGGAAGAAGATTCAGACACATGAAGAAGAAATTCGGTCGTCCGAATTTTGTGAAGAATTTTCTGAACCATGCGTGAACAGTAACACTGTTCCAAACAGTAACTACTGTTTTTTCAGAGAAATTCGGTCGTCCGAATTTTGTGAACAATGTATGAACAGTATTTTTTCAAGAAAAATTCGCAAGAAGATTCGGACGCAGCTAAAAAATTCGGTCGTCCGAATTTTACTGTTACTAGCCATTTTATGACCGTTTTAACTGATTTTTAAATTCTATAAAAGCCATAAACTTCAGATTTTTTAAAAGAACTTTGATCTTAACAAATCCTACATGCTCTAACTTGTTTTACATGCTCAAATATTGAAATTCAAGATTCCAAAGGCAACAAAGTGTGAAGGAGAAACATTGTGTAATCATCTACCAACAAAGTGGTTACATCTTACACACTCTCTTTTCTTCTCTCAATTGTGTTTTCTACTAGTTCATTGCAAGGTTATCTTGTGACATAAAATCCTTTTGTGTAAGGTTGAGCCATAGACTAGATTAATCAAGGTTGTGGTATAAAACCCGTTTGTGGGTGAGCCTTTGATTAGATTGGTCTTTAGGTTTTCTTTAGATATAAAACCCTTGTGGAAGGGTGAACCTTGTTTGTATAATTACTAAAAGAGGTTGTGAGTGTAAAACCATTGTGTGGTGAGCCTCTTATGTAATTGTTGAAATTGAACATATAGTGGATTGATTGAAATCCTTGAGTGGGAACTCAAGGTAGTGGATGTAGATCTTAGAGAGATCGAACCACTATAAATCGTGTGTTTATTTCCTTATAGCTTTACTTGTTTACATGCATGTGTTATTATTATTTGTTCATAGTTGTTGATTGATTGGTTGTGGTCTTATTGTTTGATGATATTGTCTTAACCATCAAAACACATACAAACTTGAAGTTTGTGATTTTAAAGAAGAGCTTTTATTAAGGCAAAGGATTTGCAAATAAGAAAAAGATTTTGATAATTAGCCAAAGACCTAATTCACCCCCTCTTAGGACTACCGAATTCTGCTTACTGCGTCCGAATCTTCTTCCGAATTTCTCTGGAAAAATAGTGACCATGTTGAAGGCCAATATTCGGACGACCAAATTTTTCTTCATGCATCCGAATCTTCTTCCAAATTTCTCTGGAAGAACAGTAGCAAACTTTTGCTACAAAATTCGGACGACCAATTTTTTTGGAAGCATATTCAAACTTTGTAAAATCATTTGAGATTTAACTTCAATAAGTTTGAAAAACATTTGATATGTATAGAAAACTTATTTAGACATATATAAGTTTGAAAATCAAAAATCAAATTCCTTTGATCATATAAAGTTTACTTAAAAAAAATTTTAGGATACAACACCACATTCATCAAAGAGTTCATTCAAAGCCTTTTAAGATCATAAGACTCATTTTATGCTCTCTTATGCATTCAATGATAACTAAGACATACAAGTGTAGAGTTTACATAGAGATTTACCTACTAAGTATATACACTCTACACTTCAAGTCTTCAATGCCTTTAGATCATCTAAGAACAACCTTCTTCAAACTTCAATCACTTTGCTTTACTGAAGTTGTTCTTGTACTTTGGCTTCAAAACAATGAGACTTCATACTTCTTAGTTCACAAAACCTATCACACAACATACAAGCATATTAGTCCTCATCAATATTTTTCATTAATCAAAACTACATGATCTGCCCTTTAGGGCTAACAGTAATATTATTGTCTTAGTGAATGCTTATTGAAAGCATGATATTGAAAGATTGAATAAATGTTGATTGTCCATGACATTTGTATTAGACTTGATTATACTTGTCTTATATGATCTATTTCTATTATTAGTGTTCCTCAAATTAGGGTGAGAAAACTAGAAACACAAATAGAATATTATACGCATCATCTTAACACATGCACAAAAACTAGTGAACTAAGTTCAATAGATTATATTTTACAAAGTATTTTAAATCAATTAGTTGATATTTTTTCTAACGCTAAAAGAGTTATGAAGTTGAATATTCTACTTACAAATATTCCTATTTGCTAAATGTTCTAATTGAAAAAAAAATATAAGTTCTAGAAGTAATTATTCTAAACTTCTAAAACACGTCTGAAAAAGTTGCAACTTCTAAGTTCTGAGATAAAGATTCTTGAAATAAAGAAAATCAAATGTTAAATTATTCATCCTGAAGAACTTATAAAGGCAAGTGATTTTTGAAGTAAAGATTATGATCAAGGGTTTCAAGTTTTAATTTACAAATTGAACATTCAAAAGATGAAATTTGTTCATTAATCAAAAAATGTTTTACTTGGACATAATATATTGCACATCATTTATTTTGTTATTGGATATTTGTAAAAATCATTTGTGTACAAGAGAGAATAATGAATAATGTTTGGTCTTGAAATACTATATTTCTACATAATTGGTGCACACAAGTAAATATGTTCTTTTGAATTTTCTACAATCCAATAGCTTTGGAATGATATTATACTTGTCCTTCGATATCTCTGTGGATAATTAATCTTGAATTATTAAGAAAAATCTAACTCTTGTTGAGATAGATATCCAAGGTATTGATTATTCATTTGATCCATATGAGTTATGCATATATAGTTATGTTGTGATATTTATTATAGCAACCACTCTTTAATTCATATTGAAAAAATAGTAATTTATGTGGTTGTTTGAAAAAGTGTGTGATCAAGATTAACGATTGAGTAAATTTGAGGTAGTTATGTAATATCCTCTATGAGAGAAATTCCAAGCAAATTGTCGAATGCAAAAGAAATTTTGAAATATACTGAATGAGAAAGACAAAGCATTCTTTATAACAAGAATGAAATTGATTTGCAATAGTTTCGACAAATATGATATCATGAAGATTTATGCACTAAGACACACCGGTTGCAACATTTGAGAATTGAAACTTTTAATGGTATCACTTAATGATGTTCTAAACAGGGGAAGTAAAACATAAAGAATATTGTCTCTTCTTCCTTCACTAGATGTTTTTCTCACATGTTATTTTTTCTCTAGTAAAGTTTTAATGAGACATTATTTATGTTATAGATATACAATGAGAATGTTATGAAATTAATAAAATATATAAATGTCTATATTAATCAGTTTCTTAAAGAGATCTAAACTTCTAAAATACTACTGCCCTACTACTTTTGATTTCTTTTTGCTAATAGAGTTTGTATACTTTAAACATTGTATTGTGAGCCTATACATAAATGACATATGATGACATTAATAAGATATTTTATTCTTGATTCTTGAATTATGTTTTCTTTCTCTATATTCTTCCTTCTCTTTTATTCTTTAGTTTTATATTATTATTATTCAAACATCGCTTTCTCATTTTTATTCACAGTATATTTTATATTGATGATGCTAAGTAGCCATGTGCGGTGAGCCTTTTCTCCAGAATCTACCGACTAAGTGGCAAAACAACATAGCTAGGGGGACAAAAATAGTTTAATAGCATGGATGCAACATTAAAATAGTTTAGTGACATAAGGAGTCAAAAATAAAAATTAATGGCATAATATGGCACAAAGGCCTTTCTTTAGTGATATTTTGAGCGAAATTCTCTAATAGTTATGTATATCATTAACATATATAAATACTAAATAGCTGTTATACACTCTAATGTGCACTGCTTACTCTATCAATGTACTTCACACGATATAGTATGTACCAAAAAAGTCATAGAGAGAACGGCGGGGTGGCTGTGGTGATGAACACAAATTTGCTCAGCACGTGTTGACACCCAAATGAATCCTTGGATTGGTTGATTTGTGATCCAACGGTTGGGGTGCTCAAGGGCAAATTTGGAGCCAAAAAAATGAAAAAATAAAAAAGTTTGAAAATTTGATCCTGAACTTTGAAATTTCTCTCTCTCATCATGATGAGACATCTTCTCAACTGTCATGTTGCAACTGCTCGAGAAACCAAACTAAAAGTTGCAAGAAAACTCTCTCTAAGCCACAACCAAAGACCATCTGGAAGCTTTGAGAGAAAGAAGAAAGCCGACCATAGCTGTTGAAGGAAACCTAGCGAAAAGGTTGCATCTTTTGCTAAATTTGTAAGTGTTCGAGCAGAAGCTTCATCTGTCAGTCTTCTTCGATCATTTATTCCTCAAAAAGGCTATTGAAAATGGCCAAAAAATCATAGAAAGAGAGTTGATTTTAGTTTCGGTGTTGCACAACTGCCATTGTTAAAGTCAACCAAGAACTGCTTGAAGAGGGCGATCATATACAGAAGCTAAATGCACTAAAGAAGGCAGGATTTGAGAAGTTGACAGATTTACGGTTATTTAACCTACACACAAAACTTTTGGAAGCCATTTGCAAGGGTTATGATTGAAAATCTGATTTGGCACCACTACCAAATGGGAAGACACTAACAGTCACGGAAAAAGATGTTTAGCGAATATATGGGCTACAAAGGGATGCCATTGAAATGTTTGCTGAAGGGAGGACTGAATGGAAGGGCTCACGTATTTAGAATTTTGCAGCAGAGCTAGGCGTCCAATGCTTGCCGAAGAAATACGTGACAATAAAGGCATTGCAGCAACGCATCTTATGCTTCTGAGGGGATAGCCATACCTATGCAAAGTTGTATATTCTGTTAGCGGTAGCAACTCTGTTAGCCCCAACAAATTCACTAAAGATAAACCTGAAGAAATATACACCGTATGTGAATAATGTTGAAGGGATAAAAAAATTCAACTGGGCTGGCCATGTGCGGGATTTTTTGGGTCGAGGCATGAGGAGGTTTACCTGCAAAAATGAAAAAAAAAACCAATTCCTGGCCAGAGGGAAACATGCATTTGTTATTGGTACTATTGTTTATATATTTCTATTCTGAATAATTATTCATACAGTACAAAATAATTATTCACATGGGACAAATTATTTTATTGATGCAAAGATTATGCTTACTGTTAGCCCTAAGGGCAAATCATGTAGTTTTGATTAATGACAAATATTGATGAGGACTAATATGCTTGTATGTTGTGTGATAGGTTATATGAACTAAGAAGTATGAAGTCTCATTGCCTTGGAGCTAGCAATGCAAGAACAACTCAAATATGCCAAAGTGATTAAATATTGAAGAGTTTGTTCAAAATTAATGAAGGCTTTGAAGACATGAAGTGTAGGTTAAATGTGGTTAATAGGTAAACTTTGTAAACCCTACACTCTTAAGCCTTGGAATCTATGAGTTGCAATTGAGAGCACAAAACTTGATTTAAATGGTTTCAATGGTTTTGAAGTTACCTAAATTATCCAAGTTTTCATAAATGGTTTTGGTACATAAAAGGTCTTTAATGACTTATCTTTGAGGCTAGAATGTTTTCCAACTTGTTTGAATTGATTTGAATATGTTTTGACAAAGTTTAAAAAATTCGAATGAAAATCCGGTCGTCCGAATTTTGTAGCAAAAGTTTGCTACTGTTCTTCCAGAGAAATTCGGAAGAAGATTCGGACGCATGAAGAAAAATTCGGTAGTCCGAATTTTGGCCTTCAGCATGGTCACTGTTTCTTCCAGAGAAATTCGGAAGAAGATTCAGACGCAGCAGGAAAAATTCGGTTGTCAGAAAAATTCGGACGCAGAATTCGGTCGTCCGAATTTTCCTGAAACTAGCCGTTACTAGCAGTTTTATAGCCGTTTGAACTGATTTTCAAATTATATAAAAGCCATAAACTCCATATTTTTTAGAAGAACTTTGAACTTAACAAATCCTACATGCTCTAACTTGTTTTACATCAAATCAAATTGAAAAGCTCTCAAATTGCCTTGTGCTCAAAGGTGTACATTCAAGATTCCAAAGGCAACAAAGTGTGAAGGTGAAATGTTGTGTAATCATCTACCAACAAAGTGGTAACATCTTACACACTCTCTTTTCTTATCTCAATTGTGTTTTCTACTAGCTCATTGCAAGGTTATCTTGTGACATAAAACCCTTTTGTGTTAGGGTGAGTCATAGACTAGATTAATCAAGGTTGTGGTGTAAAACCCGTTTGTGGGTGAGCCTTTGATTAGATTGGTCTTTATGTTGTCTTTAGATATAAAACCCTTGTGGAAGGGTGAACCTTGTTTGTATAATTACTAAAAGAGGTTGTGAGTGTAAAACCATTGTGTGGTGAGCCTCTTGTGTAATTACCTAAATTGAGCATATAGTGGATTGGTTGAAATCCTTGAGTGTGGACTCAAGGTAGTGGATGTAGATCTTGGAGAGATCGAACCACTATAAATCGTGTGTTCACTTATTTATAGCTTTACTTGTTTACATACTTATGTTATTATTATTTGTTCTTAGTTGTTGATTGATTGGTTGTGGTTTTATTGTTTGATCATCTTATCTCAACCATTACATCACATATAAACTTAGAGTTTGTGAATTTGAAGACAAGCTTTTATTAAGGCAAAGGATTTGTGTTAGCCCTAAGGGCAAATCATGTAGTTTTGATTAATGACAAATATTGATGAGGACTAATATGCATGTCATTTGTGTGATAGGATTGTTGGATTAAGAAGTATGAAGTCTCATTGCCTTGGAGCTAGCAATGCATGAACAACTCAAATATGTCAAAGTGATTAAAGATTGAAGAGTTTGTTCAAGATTAATGAAGGCTTTGAAGACATGAAGTGTAGGTGACATGTGGTTAATAGGTAAATATTGTAAACCCTACACTCTTAAGTCTTGGAATCTATGAGTTGCAATTGAGAGCACAAAACTTGATTTAAATGATTTTAATGGTTTTGAACTTACTTAAATTATCAAGTTTTCATAAATGGTTTTTGCACATAAAAGATCTTTAATGACTTATCTTTAAGGCTAGAATGTTTTCCAACTTGTTTGAAATGATTTGGATATGTTTTGACAAAGTTTTAAAAATTCGGAAGAAGATTCGGACGCATGCAGAAGAAATTCGGTCGTCCGAATTTTGTGAAGAATTTTTTCTGCACTGTGAACAGTGAACAACGCATGAATAGTAACACTGTGAACAGTGAACAACGCATGAATAGTAACACTATGAACAGTGAACATCGCATGAATAGTAATACTATTCACGTGAACAGTATACTATTCATTTGAACCGTTTACTATTCTTCCAGAGAAATTCGGACGAAGATTCGGACGAAACCGGAAAATTCGGTCGTCCGAATTTTGTGAATAGTGCATGAACAGTGACTACTGTTCACATAAACAGTGCCGGCTGTTTTTCCAGAGAGATTCGGACGAAGCTGGAAAATTCGGTCGTCTGAATTTTTGTGACCGGTGCATGAATAGTGCATGAACAGTACCACTATTCACATGAACAGTGCATGAACAGTACCACTATTTACATGAACAGTATTTTCTGAAACTAGCCGTTAATAGCCGTTTTATGGCTGTTTAAACTGATTTTTGAATTTTATAAAAGCCATAAACTCCAGATTTTTTAGTAGAACTTTGAACTTAACAAATCTTACATGCTCTAACTTATTTTACATCAAATCAAATTGAAAAGCTCTCAAATTGCCTTGTGCTCAAAGGTGTACATTCAAGATTCCAAAGGCAAAGTGTAAAGGTGCAATATTGTGTAAACTCTACCTACAAGTGGTAACATCTACACATTCTTATCTCCTTATTAAATTGTGTTATTTTCTATTAGCTCATTTGCAAGGTTATCTTGTGACATAAAACCCTTTTGTGTTAGGGTGAGTCATAGACTAGATTAATCAAGGTTGTGGTGTAAAACCCGTTTGTGGGTGAGCCTTGGATTAGATTGGTCTTTATGTTGTCTTTAGATATAAAACCCTCGTGGAAGGGTGAACCTTGTTTGTATAATTACTAGAAGAGGTTGTGAGTGTAAAACCATAGTGTGGTTAGCCTCTTATGTAATTGTTGAACTTGAGCTTATAGTGGATTGGTTGAAATCCTTGAGTGTGGACTCAAGGTAGTGGATGTAGATCTTGGAGAGATCGAACCACTATAAATCGTGTGTTCATTTTCTTATAGCTTTATTTATTTACATGCTCATGTTATTACTTATTGATTGTTGTTGATTGATTGGTTGTAGTTTGATGATATTATCTTAACCATCACATCACATATAAACTTGAAGCTTGTGTAATTAAAGAATAGCTTTTATTAAGGCAAAGGATTTGTAAAAAGGGAAAAGATTTTGACAATTAGCCTAAGACCTAATTCACCCCCCCTCTTAGGTCTTACAATTGGTACCAGAGCAAGGTCTTCTTGTTAAGGTCTAACAACCTAGAAGTAAAGATCATATGGCTAGTTTATCAAATTTGCCTTATACGGAAGGTTCCTCCACTACTAGACCTCCATTGTTTGATGGTTCTAATTATATTTTTTGGAAGTCTAGGATTGAGATATACATTTGTTCTATTAACTATGAATTGTGGAATATTATTGAGAGAGGTCCCTATGTGCCATTGAGATTGAAAGCCGATGGAGTTACAAGGGAACCAAAGCCTATGGAGGACTATGATGAGAGCGATTCAAGAAAGATGACATTAAACTACCAAGCAATGAACATTCTTTGTTGTGCGTTGGTCATCAATGAATACAATAGAGTGATGGAATGTGATTCCGCTCATGAAATGTGGAAACTACTTCAAATCACTCATGAAGAAGAAAGAGCAAATGTGTGCTTCATGGCAATAAATGATGAGGTACAATCCACTCCTTCTACCTCTACTTGTTGTGATGATGATGTTGATATTGTAGATGATCCTAATGAACTACTTGTTGAATTGTATGAAGAATTAAAAAAGGGTTTCAAAAAGGAATAAGGAAATGAAAACCAAAATTAATGATTTATTGAATGAAAATTCAAAAATTATTTTGTGAAAATAAAAAGCTTCTTGATTCTATTGAATGCTTGAATATTGAAAAAGAAGTTTTGAATGTTTCTTTACATAACATATCTCTTGAAAATAAATCTCTTTGTACAAAAGTTTCTTCTCTTGAAAAAAATGCTTAGTGATCATGAAATCTTGAAAAAGAAAGTTGATGATCTTACATTATGTGTTGAAGAATTTACAAATGGAAGAGACAATCTTGACAAACTAATTGGACCTCAAAGATCTTCTCTTGTTAAAAAATAGTCTTGGTTACAATTATGTCAATAATGTGCCTAAATATAACAACTTCTTTGTTAGAGCTACTTCTACTTCCATGCATCATACTTGTTGTACTTATTGTGGAAAACATGGACATAAAGTCACCAAATGTTATGTTAAAAGAAAAGTAGAGAATGGTGTAAAAACCATTTGGAGAGTTAAGCAAACTATTACTAACCCCCATGGACCCAAGAAAGTATGGGTACCAAAGGATACTTCCTCTCCTTTATTGCAGGGAACATTTTAATTCAAACTCAAGCACCACTAAGCGGCACATTGATGATGTTAGCTTAAAGAATAAAGGAAAACATCTCATTCATAATCAAGGTCAAAGCAACCAATGTAGGATTTGTTTTTGAAGAAAGGAAGAGTTCTTGGAGTAATCAATGTTGGTAAAGGTTTCTCTCTTCTTCTTAAACAAGTTTTGCTTATTGATGATTTGAACTATAACCTGTTTAGCATTAGTTAATTGTGTGACAATGAATAAGAGGTTGAATGCCAAAATGTGAAATTTCATTTAAGAATGCTTTTAGTCAATATTTGAAAATTTGCCAACCATGACTTGTCAATTGCTTCTCTGAAGTTGATTAGGTAACATTGATTATATGAGATTGAATTCATGGTTTATATGTTCTTGAAATTGATTATATGTCGTGATAGCTATGATTGAAGATCTATGCATTTTCTTGGTTAAAAACATCTTTATGAAACTTTACAAAATGTTCGGGACTTGAAGACCATAAATTTGGTCGTCCGAATTTGTATGACAAAATGATATTTTGTGATTTTGGTCAATTACTCACGAAATGTTTCAATGTGTGCTTTATCTTGAT
The DNA here is from genome assembly GCA_030512225.1 of Rauvolfia tetraphylla. Taxonomy (NCBI): domain Eukaryota; kingdom Viridiplantae; phylum Streptophyta; class Magnoliopsida; order Gentianales; family Apocynaceae; genus Rauvolfia; species Rauvolfia tetraphylla. The sequence goes on from JAJQKT010000033.1 coordinate 186,395, forward strand.
AAGCTTGAATGTCTTGTTCCTTATGATAATGATTTTCTTGGCATAAAAGATTTGGTCATGTGAACATGGATTTGTTGAACAAACTTTTCTATCAAGATTTAGTTAGAGGATTGCTAAAAATGTGTTTTGAGAAAATTATTTTTGAGATACTTGTCCATATGAAAAACAAACAAAAGAATCTTTCAAATCCATGAAAATGATTTTAGACCTCAAAACATCTTGTGCTTCTTCAAATGGATTGTTTTGGACTTATATGGAACTCTAGTATTGATGACTTGAAATATGCCTTACTAGTAGTTGATGATTTCTAAATATTCATTTTAGCATTATTCATTGTTCGAAAAAGATTAAGTGTTTCATAAGTTTGTAAAATTATTCAAAAAGGTTCAAACCTCCCTTGAGTGCAATTGATTTCTATTACAAGTGTCAATGGGAGAATTTTACAACAAAGTCTTTACAAAATTTGCTTTGAAAATTGAATTTCATATAATTGTTTCAACTGCAAAAACTTCACAATAAAATGGTGTTATTGAAAAGAAAATTTGAACTTTGTAAAAATTGGCTAGGTCCATGCTTTGTGAAAATTCTTCTTCAAAAATATTTCCGGTCCAAAGTCATAAATATCACATGCTATGATAAATAGAATTCTCTCAAGATCATTTTGAAGAAAAACGTCTTTTGAATTCTCTTTTATAGAACGACTCAAATTGAATAGTTTAAAATGATTGGTTAATGTCTTATCTTAAAGACTTGTGACAACTTACTTAAATTTGGTAGAAAAATGGATATTGATATATCTCTTAGCTATTTTTCTTACAAAAAGGCCTATAGAGTTTATAATGAAAAGAACCTTATATGTTGAGGAAACCATTCATGTTTATTTTGATGAATCTTACATTCACTTGGGAAACAAAAGATGAAGATGATGTAGGTACATCTATGAATGACAATCAAACCCATCTTCAAGCACCAACTTTGGAGAATCATACCAATGAGGAAGAAATGATTCAAGATGACCAACCTAGTGGTGACCAAGAGCTCCCAAAGAACTTAAGATATCCAAGAGGCCACCCTAAGGAGCAAATCTTTGGAGATATCTTCCAAGGAGTAAAAATAAGGCGGTATTTTATCAATAACTTTATTCTCTTATTGCATATGAGCCTAAAAGTATTGATGATGCCTAGTGTGATGATTTTTGGATTATTGCTATGCAAGAGGAATTAAATAAATTTGAAAGATACAATATTTTGGATATTCCTAAATCTCATGATCATTCTATTATTGGAACTAAATGGTTTTTAGAAATAAACTTATTGAATCCGGAGAAGTTGTTAGAAACAAGGTTAGACTTGTTGCCTAAGGATTCAATCAAGAAGAGGAAATTGATTATGATATGAAACCTTTGTTCCGAATGCTAGACTTGAGTCCATAAGAATGCTTTTGACTTGTACTTGCTTTAAGTTATTTCAAATGAATGTCAAAAGTGCTTTTCTAAATGGTTCTATTGAGGAAGTGGTTTATATGGAACAATCACCCGGTTTTGCTCATGAAAAGTTTCCTAACCATATTTTCAAACTATCCTAAGTTTTGAATGGTTTAAAACCAGCCCCTAGTTTCCTTGAGTAGTTTCCTTCTTTCAAAAGATTTTCAAGAGGAAAACTGAAACTACCCTTTTATAAAATCCTCATGCAACAATGATCTATAACTTGTCCGAATACATGATACAATTTTTTGTGCTTCTAATACTTCACTTTGTGATGTGTTTTCCAAGTTGATGCAAAGTAAAATTGAAATAAGCATGATAGGAAAACTCAATTTCTTTCTTGGCCTACAAATCAAGCAAACCAAGGATGACACTTTTAAGAATCAAGTTAAGGTATAAGCATCCATAAGTTTATCAACTATGCTTGACAAGAATAAAATGGTTTCATAGGAGTAGTCAACTCTATTTGACAGCAAGTAGAGCCAATATTATATTTGCCATGTGCTTATGTGCTAGATTTTATCTTGTCCTAAAGAGTTTCATTTGATTGTTGTTAAATACATTCTCTATTAACTTATTGATACTCCAAGTCATTATGGTCTATTTCAAATGTGTGGCTATGTTATGTGATAACATTAATGCAATAAATTTGATCATCATACTATTCAACAAACTATGATAAAGCATATAGAGATCAAACTTCATCTCATTAGAGATCACTCTACTAAAGGTAATACTTGTTTTAAAGCATGTTTGCATTAATAAACAAATTAATGATATTGTTACTAAGCCATTGGTCGAAGAAAGGTTTGACCAATCTTAGAAGAAGCTTAGGAATTTCAAAATCCAATAACTAAAGTGTATTCAAGTGTTGTAGCATCCAAGTGAGGACACTAAAGCCAAGCATGGGAAAAAGGAATGGGAAAAGCCAAAGAAAATGATAGATGACCAGTGATCAATGAACCAAGGAAGGTTCATTTTCCTCAAAGCATGTCAAGGCTTGAAAGATTTGTCACAGTGGAGGCTGCTACTGAATTTGATGATTGGACAAAAAGGAATCATAAGAAAAATCCCAGCTACAAGGTGGATGTCATCAAACTATCCGAAATGGGTAATATACTCTCATTTTTTAAATGATATGAGTTGGACTAGTTTGCTTATGTTTGATGAATGCTATTGGCTTCCTTAGTTTATGAAGTTTATGCAAATATTAAGGAAGAAAGAGTTAAGCAAGTTGGTAATAAAAGCTATTTAGTAGTATTCTTCAAAAATATCACAAGTTAATTTTTGAGATTGATAATGCATTGCTCAATAGAATTTGTGATGTTGAGGATGTTGGGTTTAGGCATTATTCTTTCCGGGGACATTGTTTTATAATTGAGTTATACTCACATGAAAGAATTGAGAATGCCTATATATATATAAATGATAAGAAGCCTCAAGACTAGAAAGAAGAGAGAGATAAAAGCCTTTTTTATGCTAGTAAAAGAATTTTGCATCACATGCTTACTACCTTGATTATAGCATACTTTGAGCACAAATCTTCTGTTGATAATATGTATGCTGTAACTATACTAGTCATGCATAAGAAAAGAAAAATGAATTTTGGATATATATATAGTGCTAAAGAATATAATGGCAGCTATAAGAACCGAGCATAAAGCCTTACCTTATGGGAGATTATTAACAAGGATCTTCAAATACTTCCAAGTCAAACTTCCCATAAGAGGACAAACTTTCAAGAGTGGAGAAATCTACACAAATGATTCTCTTAATAGTATGCAGTTAGTTCTTGATGAGAATGGAATATGGAGAACAAAAGTAGAAACTCTTTTAAGAAGAAAAGAGGTTGAAGAAACTGAAGAGGTTGAGGAAGAAGAAGATGAAGAAGAAATATTGGCAAGGGAAATGAAGACAAAGAGGAGGCATGACTCATTTAGTGAGGGGGAGCAACCCCACAAAAGAAGCCTATTTGAAGAGGTACTCTCTATTGAAGAAAAAGAAGTTGAAGATGAAAATCTCACTAGAGGTGATACCATAGTTGCCAAGGTGTTTCAAAAAATATTGGACAACCATATAGAGCAAATGAAGAAGATGGACAAAATTTTCAAGTCTTTTTGCTCTGATAATTCTTGGCAAATTTGATGGTTTAGAAGCTAGAGTCAAGAATATGGAAGAAGACTTGAGAAAGATTTCTCAAGTGGTTTTAAATGGTGCAAGTTCCTATAAAGCCCAAGAGAACAAGCAAGAAGAAGGAGGTGAAGGAAGTTTAACAAAGTCAAAGCACAAATCCATCACCAATATCCTTCAGCCAAGAGAGGAAAATATGGTTCAAAGAAAGAAGATCCAAAGACCCTCTCAAATTGGTAGCTTTCCAAAGCAGAACTACACGAGCAAGGAGTCAACAAATGAAGGACCCCATCATATAGAGCTCAAGGGAGACATGGCCATCATAACAAACAAATTTGGAAGTGAAGACCATGAAACGCATCCAAGACTAAGCCTTTCTATCCCTAAACTCTATTTTGATGCTTATTTTAGTTTATTCCTTGATGCACATGTTATGCTTTAATATTGAAATTTACTTGTGCCTATCTAGTCATTATAATGATTTGAAGCTCAATGCATGAAATCCTTGTGATAAGAGCTTCTTTTGTTTCACTTTTTCTATCCAAGTATTCTTATCCCAAGTTTAATCATTGCTAAAAAGGAGGAGAAGAAGTTGATAATATATTGCTTATTGTATTATTATTGTTGAGATGCTACACAATGATTATTGCTGTTAGGATGATAATTATTTGACTAGAACTATACTGTTTATGAGAGTTGGTCAATACATTGCTAAATTGCCAAATGAGAGTTGATCAATATACTGCTTATATGTGATACATGTTGTCTCATTTTCATTAACCCCATCTTTGAGTGATGACAAAAGGGGGAGAAGAAATGTGATGACAAAATGTGTGAAAATGTGAAATAGCAGTGGAATTCCTCATGCATGAATAGAAAATGTGCGAATTTTCTAAAAATCCATGCATATGTCAAGGGGAAGAAAGAATGTTGACTGCAAGATGTGCTATATGCTATGTGCTTGCTGTAAATGTGCTATAAGTTGAAATGTGTTATGAATGTGTACTGTGAAACTAATTGGTTGCATTTGAAATTTAAAATGATTGTTTTCTGAGATTTTGAAAATGGTTAAGATGGGATTGTGAAGTTTTTATCATGACTCTTGACTTGACCTATGACTTTACATTACATCATGAAAACAATTAAATACATGAGCTTTGTGGTTTTTTTTCAAAGATAAACTGAGTGCTATTGTAGCTATACATATTTGAGTACTTCTATAGTTCTTTTGAAAATGCAAAATCACCTTTTCAACTTGTTTCCAAAAATATGGACTTGAAATTCGGATGCAGACCAAAAATTCGGACGCATCAAGAACTTCTTGTCAAAAATGTCTTTTCTGTTGTTCAAATTGTTTGAAAACTGTTTTAATCCTTCCTATCATATTTGAACAATCTTAGAAAAGCTTATTTTCAAAAATAGAAGTTGTTATCTCACATATTTTATAGTTTGGAATTGAAAGCTCAAAATTCGGATGCATGATTTAAAAATTCGGATACATGTTTCAGAAATTCGGATGCATGCATATTTTGTTGCCAAAACATGCTCTTTTGTTGTTCAAATTGATCCAAATATGTTTTAATCTCTTCCATTATGTTTGAACAACCTTAGGAACACTTTATTTCACTTCAAACATTCATTATATTGAATTTATTGCAGTTTGGACTTAAGATAAAAAAATTCGGATGCAAGGTTTAAAAATTCGGATGCATGTTCTGAAATTCGGATGCATCCATATTTTGTTGCCAAAATGTGCTCTATTGTTGTTCAAATTGATTCAAACTTGTTTTAATCTCTTCCACTATGTTTGAACAACCTTAGGAAAGCTTATTTTCAAAAATTGAAGCTTTCATTTCACTTATTTTACAATTCGGACTTGATATGTCAAAATTCGGATGCATAGCATCTCAAGTCCAAACTTGTTGAAAAATGAGCACAATCTAAGGGGGAGCATTGTTAATCTTTTCTGACCTTTAATACCTCTCTTAGAAGTTGTCTTAATGCTTAAATGCTATATCTTCTATCCTAGTTGTTGGAAGGAAGGAGGCAAATGGAGGTTGGTTGGGTCATAGGCTCATATTGAGCCTTTTGCATGTCAATGTGCTAAATTGGTTATTATCCATTATTGACATTAATACTTCTTCGTACTACATTGTTTAAATCCATCACATTTTGCATCAAAGTTTGTCATCATCAAAAAGGGGGAGATTGTTAGCCCTAAGGGCAAATCATGTAGTTTTGATTAATGACAAATATTGATGAGGACTAATATGCATGTCATTTGTGTGATAGGATTGTTGGATTAAGAAGTATGAAGTCTCATTGCCTTGGAGCTAGCAATGCATGAACAACACAAATATGTCAAAGTGATTAAAGATTGAAGAGTTTGTTCAAGATTAATGAAGGCTTTGAAGACATGAAGTGTAGGTGACATGTGGTTAATAGGTAAATATTGTAAACCCTACACTCTTAAGTCTTGAAATCTATGAGTTGCAATTGAGAGCACAAAACTTGATTTAAATGATTTTAATGGTTTTGAACTTACTTAAATTATCAAGTTTTCATAAATGGTTTTTGCACATAAAAGATCTTTAATGACTTATCTTTAAGGCTAGAATGTTTTCCAACTTGTTTGAAATGATTTGGATATGTTTTGACAAAGTTTTAAAAATTCGGAAGAAGATTCGGACGCATGCAGAAGAAATTCGGTCGTCCGAATTTTGTGAAGAATTTTTTCTGCACTGTGAACAGTGAACAACGCATGAATAGTAACACTGTGAACAGTGAACAACGCATGAATAGTAACACTATGAACAGTGAACATCGCATGAATAGTAATACTATTCACGTGAACAGTATACTATTCATTTGAACTGTTTACTATTCTTCCAGAGAAATTCGGACGAAGATTCGGACGAAACCGGAAAATTCGGTCGTCCGAATTTTGTGAATAGTGCATGAACAGTGACTACTGTTCACATGAACAGTGCCGACTGTTTTTCCAGAGAAATTCGGACAAAGATTCGGACGAAGCTGGAAAATTCGGTCGTCCGAATTTTTGTGACCGGTGCATGAATAGTTCATGAACAGTACCACTATTCACATGAACAGTGCATGAACAGTACCACTATTTACATGAACAGTATTTTCTGAAACTAGCCGTTAATAGCCCTTTTATGACTGTTTAAACTGATTTTTGAATTTTATAAAAGCCATAAACTCCAGATTTTTTAGTAGAACTTTGAACTTAACAAATCTTACATTATCCAACTTGTTTTACATCAAATTGAATTGAAAAGCTCTCAAATTGCCTTGTGCTCAAAGATTGAAATTCAAGATTCCAAAGGCAACAAAGTGTGAAGGTGAAACATTGTGTAATCATCTACCAACAAAGTGGTAACATCTTACACACTCTCTTTTTTTTATTTTAATTGTGTTATTTTCTACTAGCTCATTTGCAAGGTTATCTTGTGACATAAAACCCTTTTGTGTTAGGGTGAGCCATAGACTAGATTAATCAAGGTTGTAGTGTAAAACCCGTGTGAGGGTAAGCCTTGGATTAGATTAGTCTTGAGGTTGTCTTTAGATATAAAACCCTTGTGGAAGGGTGAACCTTGTTTGTATAATTACTAGAAGAGGTTGTGAGTGTAAAACCATAGTGTGGTTAGCCTCTTATGTAATTGTTGAACTTGAGCTTATAGTGGATTGGTTGAAATCCTTGAGTGTGGACTCAAGGTAGTGGATGTAGATCTTGGAGAGATCGAACCACTATAAATCGTGTGTTCATTTTCTTATAGCTTTATTTATTTACATGCTCATGTTATTACTTATTGATTGTTGTTGATTGATTGGTTGTAGTTTGATGATATTATCTTAACCATCACATCACATATAAACTTGAAGCTTGTGTAATTAAAGAATAGCTTTTATTAAGGCAAAGGATTTGTAAAAAGGGAAAAGATTTTGACAATTAGCCTAAGACCTAATTCACCCCTCCTCTTAGGTCTTACAATTTGCAATACAGGAAAAGATTTCGATAATTAGCCTAAGACCTAATTCACCCCCCTCTTAGGTCTTACACTTACCTTGTTGAATAATTATTCCATTAGAATTGAATAATTATTTTTCGTTATGGCCACTTTTATGGAGACCGTGTTGAATAATTGTTCATGCATGTGAAAATAATTATGCTATTGAGCCATAAGTTTTTAACAATTTCTATTGTGAGTGTGTCTTGAGAATTTTTATGAAAGGCCCGAAGAGGAATTTCCATGCGTTTGTTGGGATTTTAGTCGGATACGGCAAGCCACCAATCCAGAGTTAACTCAGGCTGAGGACAGCCAGAATGAAGATACTGCTGAAGGGGCTGGCGACCGTGTTGCTGCCCGAAGGGAAAGCATAAGGTCCGCCCTTGAAGCAAAAAAGGCCAAGCATTTGAAGAAGCTTGAAAAGATTGACAGTAAACTAAAGGAAATGAATGAGGAGGATAAGCCAATTAGCTCTTGGCTGCTTGTTAACCCTAAGAGGTCAAAAAGGGCAGACAAGGCACCAGAAAAGATTTTTCGCAATGAGGAGGTTGGACAACCAGAGGGTGGCCTGGGGCAAACGGACAATGGTGAGTCCATGACTGGATTTCCCATGGGGACGATTTGGGTGTAATGGCAATTGTTTAGGAATACTAACAAGGTTGTACTATCGCATAATTATTGTGGTGATTTAGAATAATTATTCATATGAAAATACTTTGTTTACAATTGAGTAATTATTGTGATGTAAGTGAATAATTATGAATAATTGATACGATTTTGAATAATTGTTATTATCCATGACAGTAGCTGATGAGGTCCCTAAGGAGTGGGTTGTTTTGGAAAGAAGCATTTTAGGACATGAGTCTGTTGATCCTATAGACAAAAATCTACTTGAAAGTAAGCAAAATGATGAAGTTGAGGGGGAAGCTACCGAGGTTGAGAAGGAAGGAGAAGAAAGTCGCCCGTGTGAGGGGGATGGGAGAGGAAATAATGAGTAACAAGGGATAGTGGCTCTAAGGGCATCAGCAGGCCTGCCAAGAATTGAGCACGACTGTTGTCCCTAAACCAACTGCGTGCAGGCCAACAAAGAAGCGACAACTGATCCAGACTAGCGTGAAAATGAGGTTGCCTTATGAGGTCATGAGGAATGATCTGAATGCCATGACTCCGGACGAGCAGTTGCTCATCGATTTTGTGTTGCTTGATAACCCTCAGAGAGGAAAGAGTAATCCCTTATTTTTTTAATCTTAGCTACGTTAATTAAACAATTATTTTGGTATTCAGAATAATTATTCATTTGTAGAATAATGATTCATCGTAGGCAAAATAATTGTTCAGGTTAAATTATGTATTATCTGAACTCGTTGCTTGTGGTTGTCAGTGTATTGCTAGTATTTGATGATGGGGTGCAACCATTAACAAGGTTAGAACTTGAAGGTAACCGTCCTAGATAGTATCTGTATCACTCCACCATCGATGCCTTCACGCATCTCTTGAACCGAGAACAGGTGGCATTTGGCAGAGTCAGCGAATTTTGCTTCACAACCTCTATTTGGGCATCCATAGTTATTCATATTGCCCGTTATGGGCTCTAGACCAATATAACAATTATTTAAATTCAACACAGTCAAGGGCAGTTGAGAAGGCAGCTGCTGGAACTATTACACCAAGTCAGGAGATGGTAGGAATGGTGCAAGGTTTGGTAGATGGCCTTCTATATTTTTTCCAAGAGGTTTTTGAAGATGTTCATCGATCGGCCGAAGACCTTGTGGTCCAGTATTTTACCGCATGGTTTAAGAAGTGGAGGTAGGAGAGAACACAAGTGGACTTCAGTATTTTTGTATAGGACATCCCCATTGTGCCCAATCAGCCGGATGGTTGCAGTTGTGGGGTTTTTATTTGTTGGATTATGGAGCACTAGGTAGGATATATCTCCCAGGATTGGTTTGCAACTTGGGTCAAGTCAGAATTCTTAAACTGAGGAAGAAGAAAGATTATAGCTCGAATCCTCGGCCAAGCTGAAAATAGTGTCTTGGATGAAACAATGGCTACTACAATTCAATGGAGGGATAACATGGACCATGAAGGTCTGACTATTGCTGCACCTGTAAGGAAGGGGACCGGCAAACGTACTAGGAGAAGGTAGCTTTAAGCAATCTAAGTAGTCCCAAATTTTGTTGGAAGTAAACAATTATTCCCTTTTGACATAAAAATTATTTTAGAATTATAATTGAATAATTATTTTGGCTTTTCATAATATTTATTCTAACTTTTGACATGTGAATAATTACTATACAATGAATATTACAGTGTAGCATGTAGATATTGGAATACAGTGAGTAAGCTTGGTCATTGCATTAACATATTGTCCCAATTTACAATTTCCCATATTTAAGAACAATTCCTCTAAAAAATGAAGGCTTGGACTTACAAAATAATAGGCCAAGAATGAACAACTGTTATGGACGAACAAAATAATTATTTAGTGCCTTCTAAACAATTTGAAAAGTTAGGACCACATTGCCAGTGTACAAAAATCCATGGATCCTCGTACACTGACAATGTACAAAAAATAGTCCGAACGCCAGCCTCACAACGTGAGTTGCAAATCCTTTTCAAAATATACAAGTGTATCAGTTCCATTTGAATGCAGGACTACATCTGTTTGGTTGCTGACGTTCCCTTCCACTTGGGACTGGCGTATAAGTTTGGCTTTCTTTCGCAGGCGAGCCTATTCAACAATGCTCTTCAATCTCTTTTTTTCTGTTGAATTTTAAGTGTCAAAACTAATGCAGTGGGTTATGGCTAAGAAGAATCTTCACCATCTGCTGCAAATAGGAGGAACAATTGTAAGTATTCATCCCTAAATCTACTATATTCTAAATAATTATGCATTTAATGTAAATGATTGTTCACAACAAACATAGTTGAGATGTACTTGCCATCGGCTGTTTCTCGAAAATACTAGCGTCCACTCCGTCGAGACATGCTAGCAGCCATTGAGCACATTTGCATAACGCATCCAGCTCTCTGTCAACCACGTTATAGGCATCATCATCCATGCAAACGCTTGTGGCCAATATAACCATCTTGCCGATAAGCTACTGGTAGCATTCCGCATATGAACATGGTCCACTCTCATTTCTGTTGCAAATGCCCAAATCCACTCCACTCTTTGCCTTTTTCGTCCACCTATGAAGAACATAGTGCCGAGGAAATGTCCTCATGCTGTCGTTGCCAAGAGACCCTAGAACATCCATAATCTTAAGAATATGTTTACACAAAATACCAAGTGTTTGGAACAGTCGGCAATTGCATTCGAGAATGGTGTTGGCCGTGTCTACAAGAACGAACCGTTCATCAATATTTACCCCAACACCATCCTCCATTGTCTTATACACACTATATACGAGCTTTCCAGAGCTGTCATCCTTGGATGGGCAATGCTCTATTACGTACTAGAACACCCGCTGATACTGTTCTTGGAATGCCGCAAACGTGTTTGAACGAGAAGTTGTTGTCTGCTATCCTATAGTGGGATTTGAGAAATAAGTATGGAACATGTTATTAATAATTATTCAGCCATGTAAATACAATTACATACTAGTCTAGAATGAACAATTATAGTACATGGACAGAATAATTATTCACTCACGATTATTTATCCTAATATGAAGAATTACTAACGTGCCTGTTCATTGCTCGAAAATCCTGCAATTTCTCGGCCTCCCTTCAGCTCTCAATCATCCGATTGAAGTGCACAAAAAGCTGCACTAGATTGTGATCCATCTGATATTACCCTCTAACAAGACTATTATAAGATTCGCTTAATTGAGTTGATCGAATACTTGCTGTAAAATTCTGATTAACCCATATGGATGACCACTGAGTCCGAAATCCATGGATCTTTTCTAATCACTTGTGCATCCCATCAGGGAAACACTCCTCAACCATCTTCTGCCAGACAAAGTCAAACTGCAAACTTTGAAGTCTATAATTGCCTTAAATTCTTCTGAGCATTCTGGCTTATGTGCCATGTGCACAGGGCATGAAAGGTCGAGGGCAATTCTATTTTAATTGTTGCAGCCATCACACTATCTTGGTCTGTGAATACGGTTTACGGGGCCTTCCAGACATGCATTGTAAGAACATCCAAAATAACCACTGAAACGACTCCGTGGTCTCATTGTACAATAGAGCAGTACCGGAAACACATGATTGGTGTGGTGGTTAAACTCGGCGAATAGACCTATCAGTGCAAACGTATAGCAAGTGTGAGTACTAGGTAACCATAAGTTGTAAAACAATTATTTCATATTTATAGAATAATTATTTCCTCGCTTTCAAGCATAGGTACGACAAATAATTGATGAATAATAGTTATCTTCATTCTGAACATATATTTAGAAGCACCTACTGAACGATAATTTTTATTGGTTTTGTAGGTCGTGTCAAATGTTATGCAATCGCCAAAGAAGCCATAGTCATTTTCATCCTCCCATCGGCACAGAATATATTTGCTATTCTTTCTTCATTGTCCACTTGAATATCAAAGTAAAATGAAGGCTTTCGATATGCTTCGTCCCAAAAGTGTTCCAATAGTGCAATTGCTTCCCCCAACTTCATTGCTCTTTATCTTCTTTTGGCTAGGTGATTCTTAAGGTCTTTAGAAATGAACCAAGGCTTTCTCTTCCTCCTGCACTCATTGCCATCACTTTAAAGGAAGACCTCAGTCTAATACTAGCATATTCGTTCATTTCAGCCACAACACCTTGGACACAACTAACATGTCGATTAGATCGCAACATATAAGAAAATTGTTTTGGGTGCAACTCATGGTTATGCTCTATGACCCAATCAGTAGTGACATAAACACCTCTAGTAGAATCAAAGTGCATTTTAATGTATGCTCCACATCCAGTTCTCTCCTCACTTCTTTTGTGTTTGGCTAAGGGTCTAGCTTCAATATGGCTTATTGGTGTCTTAATGTTCTTAAGATCAAGTTTGCTTCCCTTTCAAAATCCTTCTTTGTTACACACATACTTCAAGCACAACACATTTTCTGTCTTAGAGCCTCTCCTCTAGTAACTAACCCAAGTGGCAAACCCGACTTGATAAGCATAGTTGTTACAAAATTCGTGAGCATCGTCAATTGTTGTGAACTCTGTTTTCTTCAAATCCTCTAAATTTACTGTAACAGTATAGCAATTATTTATTTATAAGAATAATTATTAACTAAATATGGGGATAATTATTCAATGAATGACGAAAGGTATAACCGGTGCAGATAACCTTACCCTTATCCGCTGTGTCGTCTTCCGGACAAAATTCCTCTGCCATTTTAAGCAAAAACTAGACCTTCATGTTCAGCATTCAAAAAGGAGACATATTTCTTCTCATGGGTTTCAAAATTTCAAAAGTGTAGAGTAGTTTCAAAGAGTCTCAGCAAGATGAAAGATGATCGTAAAGGAAGAGTTTCTGCACGAAATGGCAGTGGATGTGGAAAATATAGTATCTGATGCCTTTGCGATGAACGTTTGATACTATATCAAAACTGCATTGCCAAATTTCAGCTTTTGTCCATTGAACTGTAGCTACAATTCCCGGTCACCGTTGTTTTCAAGAGAGAGAGATGTAGAGAGGGAGAGCGGCGGGAAGGAAAAAGAAGAAGGGAAAATTCTGCGGAATAAGAGAGAAGGTATAATCTTGCTTGACAAGAAGAAAGGAAAATTTGAAAAATGAGACATGATTGCTTGAAATGACATAAACTGGTGAGAGGATGAAAAATTACATTCCAAATTTGCCCCTAAACATTGCAACCATTAGATCACAAACCAGCCAATCCAACGATTCATTTGACTGCCCACATGTGCTGAGTAAATTTGTGTTCAGCACTGTATCCATCCCGGGGAACCGGTTGTAATAATTGCTCCAACAAAATTACTGCAGCACCCAATCTTTTTTGCATGTTTGAAATTTAAGTGTCTACTTTCATAAAATAATTATATATTTATCTAAACTACTACAACTAACCCTCTTAATTTTAAAAAATCAAATTCCACTAATATGTTGTCTCACCATGAACCTCCTTTATCTCTCATAAATTAAAACAATTAAATTTTTCACTATTAATTTTCTTAATTAATAAGCATAAAAGATGATTATTTCATTTAAGTCAAATGCTCTTCTAAGTTTTTGTGTCCTTTAAAAATAGGAAATTTTATTCCAAATAGAGGAAGTATATCTCACATAACAAAAGTGAAACCACCCCCCCCCCAACAAAAACAAAGAAAAAAGGCAAATTCAAACTGCTATTATTGGGGCCTGATCGGAAAAAGTAAAAGATCGAGTGCCACAGGTTTAGTACAGATATCTGCATGATCACAATCAATTTCTACATTGGAACACAATTGTTACTGCAAAATATCAACTGTATCAACTAGAGAAATTGCCATACTCAAAATTGAAAGGAAAGATTGTAAACGAAAAAGATTTTCACTATGTTTACATGCATATACAATATCGTCCAGGTGTGTAATTTCAAACCACACTGGTGCTCGTCCGAGCAACCCTTTGAGCTTCTTCAAGATCCTTTAGAAACCTGCATGACATGACGATAATGTTTCAATATACGCCCATTAGCTGTAGTTATTTATTGTTTCCGAAGCCAACAATAACAAACAGATTTTAAAATCAAGATGCCCATGTTCAGTAACAGGTTGGCATATAAGAAAGAAAATATATGTTTTAGAGCCATATTCAAGCAATAATTAATAGTAGCAGCATAATTTTTCGTGTGCCTGTCTGGCTTGAATAATAAGTCACTGTAAATATACAAGCAGAGTCACTGTGACCTTTTAGAGTTGAGAACTGCAGTACCACCGAGAATGAAGCGAATTCCAGAATTAGTAGAATTTTGCAGGAAAACTGAGCGTGATTCCTCATATGTTGTTCCCCCAACAATCAAGATCACCACTTCCTGTGGTCTGCCAAAGACAACAAATGTAGGATTTAAAGAGAATTGATAAGTTCTACAGGCTCTTTTAATGTTCATTACTCCCTCCGCTTCAAAATATAAGTCATTTTTAAGAGTCTTCTCTCTTCTCAAAATATAAGTCATTTTACATGCCTAAAATTATTTAATGCTTTTCTTCTAGTATTACCCCTATTTACCCTCCTAGTAATATGATATTGCTTTGGATAACGAGAAAAAAAAAGGATGGGAATGGTTATAGGTACTTTAATTAAAAAAGATATCTTGTCTTCAAAACTCTTCATCAATGTGCATAAGTCAACAAACTTATAAAACAAAGGAAATACTTTGACGGAATAAGGCATCAGTAGAATATCATTCAGGCAAGATTTATGGGTCCCTCCATCTTGAGAATTTCATGGTATTTAATAAAACCAGAGCATCACAGGGGACCCAACACTGGAGAGAAAATAACATGTTTTAGTAAAGAACACATAATGTATGACATTTTTTATATCAAGAATAGAGGAATGAGAAGACTATAAGAGTCTAAAACTTATACTTCACAGCAATGATCAACTAATATGTCACTACAACACCCCCTCTAGTCCTCATCAAAAAAGCAATTATAACGTGACAGTTCAAAGGCTCATATATTCATTCACCTGTAACAGAAAGATTAAGAGTTCCACTTTCACATAATAGATGCTGTTATCTTTCCCTATTCTTGTGAAATATGTTGCTTATATTATACTCTTTATACTCCTATATTTTCGCAACAACTGCTTGTTAGAAATAGATATGATTCAAGCACCAAGTGTATCCTAAAATAATCAAATTTAGTAAATTTGCCATAATGCTGGCCCGTGAGTTCTATACAACATTGGTTAGCCAGAATTGGACTTTATGTGGATCCTAAGACATTCAAGAATTTAGAAATTAGAACCATTTCTAGTTTGACAAATTGCCAGAACCAGGATTAGGATATACAAAACTCTAATTAAATAATCCTTCAATTAAGTACATATTACCATTTGAATTGCATAATCAGCCCTAGGATATTAGAAACATAAACAAGTTGATTTAATCATTTCATTGAACAGGTAAGAATGGTCTTCTTAATGGAACCTGTGGTTGAAGCAGCCATACCTTGTCAGAGTAATAGAAAACCTAATCTTTCTTCATTTTTTTTTTTTTTTTGGGGGGAATAAGCCTTAGATGTGACACTTGCTAACAAAATATTAAAACTGCTTCTAGATTTCTCTTTGGCCTTTATGACTCATACAATTTCATTTCCAAAAAATTAAATAAATAAATGAAGAATCATATCAGTTCTTAGAACAAAATATTTTATTTAAAGAGAAGCATATACATTTGAAATTAAAATTTACATTCTTATGTATAATATTGTCTTTCAATCATCATTTAGTTTAAGATTATTGCAAATAATGTTGTTTTATGGAGAAAAGCTATATTAATTACAGTTTCAAAAAGAAATCTTCCAATGACATGACTTAAAAAATATAATTTTCAATGAGAGATAAATATTTTCCCTTAAGTTTCTTCATTGCTCTCCAAAATATAGTGTAGTATTATTTACATTTTTTTAGAAGATAAAAACAGTGTTTTAAAAAACGGACCAGTTCATATTGGAGAACTGTGGTGCTAAGAAACGTGAACTAGTCGAGAACCAACGAACCGGTACCACTTCCATCACCAAAATGACATTGAGACATAATTGGTTTTACTTATGATGTATGAATATGACTTTAAATTGTATTTGGAAGAGAAATAATCGTTTTTCACTTATGATGTATAATTATGACTTTAAATTTTGAAGCTTTTAGTTATTATTATGACATGTATTTGTATTTAATTGGGTGAATTACTTAAATGTTAAGGTACAAATTTTAATTAATGTGTCTGGTTGTTTAATAATTATAATTTATTAATTTAATGTGCATATAAATTTCAAATTATATATAAATTTAAAATATATTTTTAAATAGGGCATTGGTTTGAGCACAGTCGACCTCGATTGAACCAGTTCCTTCACTAGCTCAATGACTGGGCCGATTTTTAAAACATTGGATAAAAAACATTGAGTTAATTTAATTTTTATCTATATTTCTCTCTCTTAATTAATTTAAAGAAATAAATTCAATCCTGTCATTAATCCCTTTAATTCTCCAAAATGTTTTTCTCTCTCTAGTTTGAGAGGAGAAGAAATGTTGATCTGATAGGAGGAACGTTTCTTGATTTTCTTCCCCTCATTTTTTTCTATCCTAAACAAAGTATGTAAATAGGTTATTTACTCTCTCTTATTTCTTTTCATCTTTCTTTTTACTTTCACATTTCACCCCAATCAAAACATCAGTTTTTTCAAATCAGAGAGGTTCCAGTCGTCTTGGGATTATTGTAGAAAGGTTCCAGTTGTAATTGTTGATAACCTCAAGGGAGGTTTGGTGATATTACCCCAAAATTTGCTACTGTTAGGAAAACCGCTTTAAAGATTTACATCCTTTCTTCTTGGAGTTAAAGACATTGTCACTAAGACACCCCCTCTAGCCCTCATCAAAAAAACAATTATAAAATTGACAGTTTAAAAGCTCATATCTTCAAGTGTATTAGAAAGATTAAGAATTTCACGTTCATATAATAGATGTTATTATCTTTCTCTATTCTTGTTAAATATGTTGCTTGTATTATACTGTTTAAATTCCAATATTTTTGCATCAACTACTTGTCACAAATAGATATGATTCAAGCACCAAGTGTATCCTGGCCCATGAGACAACATTGCTTAACCTCAATTGGACTTTATGTGGATCCTTAGTCATTCAAGAATTAAGAAATTATAACTGTATCTAGTTGGACAAATTGCCAGAACAGGATTAGAATATACAAAACTCTAATTAAATAATCTTTCAGTTAAGTAAATATTACCATTTGAATTTTTTTATTGGCCCTAGGATATTAGAAACCTAAACAACCAGATTTAATCGTTTCATTGAACAGGTAAGAATGATATTCCGAATGGAATTTGTGCTTGAAGCACCCATACCTTTACAGGGTAATAGAAAACCTAAAGCAAATGCATACATAATTTTCATCTTCAGCTTTTTTCTACTCAATCTCCTAACATCACAAATTCATCTTCTGCAAATATTTCACGTGAAGCCAACATCCTTCTCAAGTTTTAAAAATGCGTATTTTGCTGATAATCCTTGAGCAATCATTCTTCTCTTATTTAGGATTTTCTAAGGATATCCCTCAAGGCAAAAGATTAATGCCTAAACCACTAAGACAAAAAATAATAAGTGCCTGCAGCAATTCCATCACTAGCATCTTTTGATCCCTACGGATAATCACTTAAATATTTCAAATATAATTCCAGAGATTCAGAAATCTCAAGTAAACAGTACACTTCAATATCAAAAGGAATTGATGTTGTCATCAAAAGACATCATCTCTAAACTAGTAGGGCTCGACAAGGCCATAAAGATAGATACGAGTTAAAACAACAACCATCTCAAGGGAGTCCCTTAGTGCATTAATCTATGATCTTTAAAGATAAACCCTGAGTGAAGAATTTAAATTATCTTGTCAAGGAAAGAAAGACCAAGTAAAAGCAAAACACGAGGTCGAGATACAAGACTGCATCAACAGAGGAAGACAACATAGGGACATCTCTCTGGACCAGTTAACTAGTTGAACCTGAGTCCTCTCCTTGGCTTACTCGCGGATGCCTTTTATATGTTGGAGCATGAAATTTGATGAAGGACAATGAAATAAAGAATTCAATGCATAATGGTGTACTAAATAAAACCCTTGATTGGGCAACCCCTTTGTCTGGCACTCTACTCTCTCATACATTCAGCACTGGAAGCAGGTGAAAGTAGGAGTTAAGCAAGTCCAGTCTATGCCACTTTCCACAACTAAATTCTACCAGACTACTCAGTTGTGCACTTCTGCACCACCAAAACATTGATTATACACCCAGGCAGCGTATTTTGCAGATCATGCTTCTCCAGTAAAAAGTTGCAGCCCCAAAATATAATTGGAACTTCCATATCTTGCATGGCAATAAATCAATTTAAACGGTACGATATATTCCCTTGTTTAACTTTAGAGGTGTTTCACAAAGGTAACAAATGTGTAAATCAGTAATTAAGTAAATTATCAATAAATTAAATATAGGTCAATTTCGCATTGCTTATTAGCAAGGAAGCATCAAGTGTAACACAACACCAATTGCTATTTTGGATGAGGCATCCTAGAGCCCACACTAGTTTAGGCTAGACAAGAAGCCACAGATACGGTGTATAATCCAAATGAGGAATGATTGGAATTACTGACCTGCCTTGCTGAAAGTGATTCCCAACAAAAGGGTAGTCAACATCTCTCAATCGCCCCTTGATGATGCTCTCCATTGTTTGAAATAATAGAGGTTGATGCTGAGTGTACACGTTCTCAACCCCCTAGAACAGATATAACATTTCTGCGTAACAAGTCTCGGAACAACATAGTTATGAAAAATTTTCTCACAAACCTTGAGCCCACGAGCCATATTACGTGCAATGTTTAGAAGATCCCTATTTCCATAAAGATCGCCCGTTCTCTTATCAACTCCTGCTTGCTTTAGTAAAAACTGCACGAGCTGCAAGCAATATATATAATTTTAGGCCTTTTTTCAAAGATCTTGATGTCAAGAGAAGAGGAAAACAAAAGAATTAAAACATAAACAACAGTCCAAGATTATCTACTTCTCGAACTACATTATAACGAAGAAAACAGGAGAACCTGCAACTAATTTGTAGAAGAAAAAAAGCAAAGTTTGACACCAACCTGAAAAGACATTTTGTGGCTTCTTAAGGTATTTAAGACCTGGATTTGAATTTTAAAACAATCGTGTAATAATTGGATAGCCTACTGGCAACTCTATAAAAAAATCATCAGAGCAGCATACAACTTTCCCCCAAAGCTTTTCAATTTTTTCTGTTACACATGCAACACCATGTCCAGAATATACTACGACAGATCATTTTGTAACAATCACTTCTTCCAGAGTAGAGAAGAATGTTTAAATGCTTTTCCCTATGCATGTTTTTGTTTGACAAACATTAAAAAGGTCTGGAATAGATAAAGGAGACCAGCCAACACCCAAGCACTGAAAAAGAACTATAATGTACAAGCAAAAATCGAATAAAAGTGTCTTGGATTGGTTTCCTTACCCCTGGCTTATACTTAGGAGATCGAGATGCCAATTTATTGAATAGCTGCATTAGTTGAACAGGACTGTCTTTCTCATATCGTAAAGCATACAACATCACCAGACGTAAACGGTCAAAGTCTGAGACACTATCATCATTTAGAAGATTCGTCACAGCCTGTGCAGAAACAAGTCAATATGAAGTCCACACTAAATACAAGATAAGGGCAAACATCTAAATACGCAAAACCATCAGCTATGTCTGAACAATTTTTCCTCAGAAATTCCAACAAAAAACTAGATACAACTTTTCACTCAATTATAGCAAGTTAAGGCGAAGTAAGTTGCAGATTTTTCTCCTAAAGCAGTCCCCATATGGCCATATACCCCTAAATATTTCACATGCCAAACCATTATTTGGGCACTATTATGAAATGAAACATATTCAATTTTTAAACTACACAAGAATGTTATAACAAATTAACGATAATATGAAGGCCAGATTACCTCAAAAGCTGCCCCCTGCCCACCATTGCATGCCAATTCTTGCTCTGTTTGTGACACTAACATAAGTTTTCTTTCTTCAACTATCTTGCTCATTTCAGTAACCAGGGTCACATGCTTAGAAACATTGCCATGCATTTTTCTGTATTGTGGATAATTGTCAACAAATTTTGCCATGTCCTCTGCAAAAAAAAAAAAAAAAATAAAAATAAAAATAGTATACATGTTGCAAAGACTGTGATAACTATTCAAACTCCTGATGACGAAGGAAAAAAAAAAAAACTCATCAAAAACTGCTAACCACATACTAACCTATAGTCTGGATGTTCTGGTTACTCTTTGCAATTTGTTGAAAATCATCCACCATCCTTTTTATATTCATTCCAATATCTCCAAAATTTTCATACATATTAGCTTTGAAAAATGTATCTTGCTCAGATGACAGCACAACCTCCTAAAAGCATGCATAACAAACAGAAAATTTATCGTTCAGCAGAGTGTAAAAAAGGAAGTATCACAAAGGAATAAACCCTACCTGTTGATCCTTGGGAAGCTTGCCAATAGTTCTCAAGTCTACCTTGTTGTCCTGAATACCTACCAGCTCATGCACCATTGCCTGTATATTATTAAAACAATGATCAAGAAACTTCCGATAGGAGTTAGAGCTGCACAAACACGATGTGAGGAAAACAGAGGTACTTGCCAGATGTGACCAGCAGGGCAAACATGACTAACAAGACCAGAGCATAAGATAACTACCTGATATGTCCACTGATTAAGCAATGGAGTAACAGGATCGTCCCTCCTGTCAACAACCAGCAATAAAGGCGAAACTTCACTACGTCTAAAATCGAAAAGACCACTTTCCTGTTGATACATCAGCTTCTGCCATATACAGCAGAAAGAGAAACAAAATCAACTCTCAAATCTACAAAGGACTTGGAACCTGCAGTTACTAGAATATTTGTAGATTTACTGACAGGAGAAAAATTATAACTACATTCTTCTTAAATCAATGAGAAATGTAAAGTACAAAAAAAACAAGCTGTTTGGGTGTAAAATATTAAGGACTAATTCTCATCCATCTAATAGTTTGATGGCTTACTGATGTTTCCTGTGCTATTCTTTTTGCAATATCAGATGTTCGTGAGTATCGAATCACAGGTCTTCGTTTTAAGGCCAAAAAGAGTGCAGCAATTCCATCAACAACTTGATCACAGAAGTGCTGCAAACCGGATGGATCAACAACTGCTGGGAGCATGTAAATGCAGTTTGACACAATATTGAGGCTGAAGTGGTAAGGGTCCATTGCGACAAAGTCAGCATAAAATTCCTGAATAAATCAAATTATTATCATATTGCTTATCCACTTCTGAAAATTTATATTTGTACTTAAACTTGCTAATTTTAAATGCTAGTTGTCTGCCAAAAAAAAGAAAATATGTTGATTTATTTCATCTAAAATGTATAAAAAAGAAAAGAAGAACAAAAAAGAGTAGCCCACTTAAGAAAAAAAATGAAGTACCTGCACTTGTTGAACTACCTCATGTTCATCTGAATCTGCTAAAATATGAAGCTGAGTGTCTTTTAACATATTGGAGAAAACTGTAAAGAAAATGCCAGACAATGAAACCAGGAAGCTGCTTAGTTATATCCTGAAGCGTAAAGATATCGCAATGCTTTCAAGTTTAAAACTTAGGGAATAATCTACTAATATTTAACAGAAAAATTGGTTTCAGATGTACATGATGCATTCAAATGTTTTTAAACAATTTTGAGTAGTGAATCAGATTATATCTCTGGTCAGATATCCGCATCAAACAAAAGATAACTCACAGAGGTGATACTCTCCAAATCGAGGCTTAGCCAGTTGGCGCCGCATATGCTGAATATTTTCTGATGTAGGGCGGAGAAAGTAAACTGCTTTTAGATGTGACATGGGTTCTTTTGACATTGAAATAGAATCTACTAGCTCCACTAAAAAGACTTCCTTTTGGAGAAGCTCTGACTGAGAATATGCCACACTCACAATGCTAACCTGCAATAAAACAGCCAAAGATGAAATCATTTTACAAAGCTATATTCATTCTTAACCAATCCTGGCAAACTCAGTACACGTAGTCAGATTTTCATAAATCAATTTCAATCATACTTATTTTCTACCTTCATTAAGTTAAATGAACTCTGTTCAGAAAGTATAAAAGCAAGGCAGTTTAGAACTTCAAACAATCTTTAAAAATATGAGAGAACAGAAACTTAGTCTTTTAAGAAACAAAACTATTCACAGAACAAAGTAACTGTGGGAGTTCTCAAAGAACGAAGAAGCATAGCAGGCAGACATCAGAAAGCAGAAACCTTTTCTGCCCATCCCTGTGGTTTAGAAGGTTGTCGGACAAGATGAATAATCTACCATCTTCGTTTATCCAAACAGCTAATCAACAAGTCAACCATTCATAAATGAATGATTCCTCTACATAAGCAGAGTAAATCAACTAGCCTCACATTTTGAAACTGCATTGTTAAGTTCTTTGTTTAAATGACTAGGTAACAAAAGGCCTGGGTTTGCTGGTCAAAAAACCAAACAAAATGCCCTGTTGTTGTTAATCGAATCCTCTCCCAGACAATTGACTAGCTTATAATTTCAAATCTGCCATGAGTGAGTCTCCTTCTTTTCCTTGTTGAAAGAAAAAAACCTAAACTTTGAAATTCCTGATTCTCATCCTAATAATATTTATTTAAGCAGCAGAAAGCAATCACCAAACCTAATATATCAGCATGACTAAAAAACCCAAATCTGAGAAACGAAACTACAACAAACTATTCAAACTAAAAGAAATCATAAACAATAAAAAATGTTGAAAGTGTGACACATCTCAAACAACTAAAAACATCAAAACTGCTGAACAATTTTTACATTCACTTCTTAAACTCAATTCTAAGTATTTCAGTCTCATGTCTCCAAGTTTAGTTAACTGAAGCCTTTTCATTTACCAAATGAAAAACACTCGAAGTTACCAAAAACCCACAATATCACCATCACTAAAATAGAACCATGTACTCAGATGTTAATTGTCCCAATACACCACGCTCCAAAAACCCAGGTCAGAAGACATTATTTGCTCTTTTCTTTTCCAATTCGCAGCAATTAACCATTTCAAATTTAAGAACGGCTTAAGCAATCAATAACTACATACATTTTGTTTTCAAATCTACTATAGCTGACAAGAAACAACTAATCGGTCACAATAGAATTCCATTTAAACAAAAAAGATATATACAATAATGAGTGGATAATGTAATTAACATAAGGAATTATTTAAAAATCAGAATTGCACGAACCGTATTGGAATCAAGGATGAGAACTTTCATTCCAGAAATGTCTTGGAGCATTCTATTGACATACTCTCGTACAGTCGTAACTAAGACCATTTTGATATCTTCTTCTGAATTCCTAGGAAACTGGATATCGCCAATACCAACTCCGAAAACTTCAAAATTTACTATGTATAGTGGACAGCAAGAGAAGCCGGATCAGCAGCAGAGAGGAGGTGGGAACAAAGATGGGGAAGAGCATAAAGCTACAGGAATGCGAACGGACAAGATGGAGGAAGAGAGAAGGTACTGGCGCGTGGACGGTTCAACGCTGCAGGAGGCAAACGGAGTACGGCAGAGGAAGAGCAGAGGGACGACGGAGTTTTGGGGTGGAGCGCGGGTTGAGATCGGAGAAGAAATGGAACCGTGTGATCGAAGTCACGTGCAATGGTAAAAGGTTCCACATGTACTCCGCGCTAAATTGGCGTGTTTTGTTCCCAGTAATTTTTACGTCTTAAAATAATTAATATTTTTTATAAAAAATATTTTAATATATTTATAATATTAATTAATTATTAATTTTATATATATTATTTTTATATATTTAAATTTAATATAAAATAAAAATTAACTCACATATTTTTTACTTTTTATTATATAATATTATTTTTATAATAATAATTTAACCTTTTTATTTTATTTTTTAAATTCTTTATATATTTTTAAATTAAGGACTTTTCTTTATTATTATAGTAATATTTGATTAATAATGCAATAGATTTGACCATCATACTATTCAACAAACTAGGACAAAGCATATAGAGATCAAACTTAATCTCATTAGAGATCACTTTACTAAGAGTAATACTTGTTTAAAGCATGTTTGCATTAATGAGCAAATTAATGATATCGTTACTAAACCATTGGCCGAAGAAAGGTTTGACCAATCTTAGAAGAAGCTTAGGGATTTCAAAATTCAATAACTAATGAGTGTATTCAAGTGTTGTAGCTCAGAGTGAGACAGAAAGAAGCCTAGTATGAGAAAAGGAAAGGGAAAGCAAAAGATGTGAGAAGGAGGACTAGTGATCAATGAACCAAGGAAGGTTCATGTTCCTCAAAGCATGTCATGGTTGGATAGATTTGTCACGATGGAAGGCTGCTACTAAATTTGATGATTGGACAAAAAGGAACCATAAGACAAATCCAAGCCATCAGAGTGGATGTCATCAAACTATCCGAAATGGGTAATATACTCTCATTTTTAAATGATGTGAGATGGGACTAGTTTGCTTGTGTTTGATGAATGCTATTACCTTCCTTAGTTTATGAAGTTTAAGCAAATATTAAGAAAAGAAAGAGTTGAGCAAGTTGATAATAAAGCTATGCGAGTGGTTTTCTTCAAGAATATCATGAAGTTGATTTTTGAGATTGATAATGCATTGCTTTCAATAGAATTTGTGATGTTGAGGATGTTGAGGGTTAGGCATTATTCTTCCCGGGGGACATTGTTTTATAAGTGAGTTATACTCACATGAAAGAATTGAGGATGCCTATATATAAATGATAAGAAGCCTCAAGACTAGAAAGGAGAGAGAGATAAAAGCTTTTTATGCTAGTGAAAGAATTTTGCATCACATTCTTACTACCTTGATTATTGCATACTTTGGGAACAAATCTTATGTTGATAATATGTATGCTGTAATTATGCTAGCCATGCATAAGAAAAGAAAAAATGAATTTTGGATATATAGTGCTAAAGAATATAATGGCAATTTAGAAGAACCGAACGTAAGGCTTTGCCACATAGCAAATTGTTTACTAAGGTTTTCAAGTATCTCCAAGTGCAATTGTCTTGTAGTAGTTGACCAATAAAGAGTGAAGAGTCTACACCAACAACTCACTAAAGAGAATTCCTTGAATACTTGATGATGATAATGTATGAATGGCTAGAAGAGAAAATCCTCTAAGGGTGATAGAAGAGATGCTAGCGATGATGAAGAAAAAAAGGAAGAAGAAAATGAAGAAGAAGAAGAGGATAAAAAGGAAATCCTTGCTGGAGAAAGGAAACCTAAAATGAGGCATGAGTCATCTAGTGAGGGGGAGCAACCCCACAAAAAGAAGTCTATTTGAAGAGGTACTTTCTATTGAAGGAAAAGAAGTTGAAGATGAAAATCTCACTAGAGGTGATACCATAGTTGCCAAGGTGTTTCAAGAAATATTGGACAACCATATAGAGGAAATGAAGAAGATGGACAAATTCTTCAAGTCTTTTTGCTCTGATAATTCTTGGCAAATTTGATGGTTTAGAAGCTAGAGTCAAGAATATGGAAGAAGACTTGAGAAAGATTTCTCAAGTGGTTTTAAATGGTGCAAGTTCCTATAAAGCCCAAGAGAACAAGCAAGAAGAAGGAGATGAATGAAGTTTAATAAAGTCAAATCACAAATCCATCACCAATATCCTTCAACCAAAGGAGCAAGAAAATGTGGTTCAAAGAAAGAAGATCCAAGATCCTCTTGATTGGTAGCTTTCCAAAGCAGAATTACACAAGAAAGGAGTCAACAAATGAAGGACCCTATCATACAGAGATCAAGGGAGATATGGCCATCATAACAAACAAATTTGGAAGTGAAGACCACAAAGCGCATCCAAGACTAAGCCTTTCTATCCCTAAATTCTATTTTGTTGCTTATTTTATTTTAATGCACATGTTATGATTTAACATTGAAATTTACTTGTGCCTTTCTAGTCATTATAGTGCTTTGAAGCTCAATATGTGAAATCTTTGTGATAAGAGCTTCTTTGTTTCACTTTTGTTGTCCAAGTACTCTCACCTCAAGTTTAATTGCTGATAAAAAGGGATAAAAAGGGAGAGAAGAAGTTGATTTATTATTATTGAGATGCTACATAATGATTATTGCTGTTAGGATGATAATTATTTGACTAGAACTATACTGTTTATGAGAGTTGGTCAATACATTTCTAAATTGCCAAATGAGGGTTGATCAATATACTGCTTATATGTGATACATGTTGTCTCATTTTCATTAACCCCATCTTTGAGTGATGACAAAAGGGGGAGAAGAAATGGGATGACAAAATGTGTGAAAATGTGAAATAGCAGTAGAATTCCTCATGCATGAATAGAAAATGTGTGAATTTTCTGAAAATCCATGCATATGTCAAGGGGAAGAAAGAATGTTGATTGCAAGATGTGCTATATGCTATGTGCTTGCTGTAAATGTGCTATGTATATGTGCTATAGGTTGAAATGTAAAATGAATGTGTTTTGTGAAAATATATGGCTGCAATTGAAATTTAAATTGACTATGTTATACTATGTGAGGTTTTGGTTATTTTCTGTATTTTTGGAATATGGTTAAGTTGAGATTAAAATCTTGAATTTGGTTCTTGACTTGACCTACAATTGAATGCATTAGTTTTGTGGTTTTGCAAAGCTAAAATGAGTGCTATTGTAGCTATACATATTTGAGTACTTCTATAGTTCATTTGAGAATGCAAAATCACCTTTTCAAACTTGCTACCAAAAATTTGGACTTGAAATTCGGATGCAAACCAAAAATTCGGATGCATCCAAACTTTCTTGCCAAAAATGTTTTTCTATTGTTCAAATTGTTTAAAAACTGTCTTAATCCTTCCTATCATATTTGAACATCTTAGAAAAGCTTATTTTCAAAAATTAGAAGTTGTTATCTCACATATTTTATAGTTTGGAATTGAAAGCTCAAAATTCGGATGCATGATTTAAAAATTCGGATGCATGTTTCAGAAATTCGGATGCATGCATATTTTGTTGCCAAAACATGCTCTTTTGTTGTTCAAATTGATCCAAATATGTTTTAATCTCTTCCATTATGTTTGAAAAACCTTAGGAACACTTTATTTCACTTCAAACATTCATTATATTGAATTTATTGCAGTTTGGACTTAAGATCAAAATATTCGGATGCAAGGTTTAAAAATTCGGATGCATGTTCTGAAATTCGGATGCATCCATATTTTGTTGCCAAAATGTGCTCTATTGTTGTTCAAATTGATTCAAACTTGTTTTAATCTCTTCCACTATGTTTGAACAACCTTAGGAAAGCTTATTTTCAAAAATTGAAGCTTTCATTTCACTTATTTTACAATTCGGACTTGATATGTCAAAATTCGGATGCAAAGCATCTCAAGTCCATACTTGTTTAAAAGTGAGCACAATCTAAGGGGGAGTAATGTTAATCTTTTCTGACCTTTAAAACCTCTCTTAGAATCTTTTCTAAATGCTAAAATGCTATACCTTCTTTTCTAGTTGTGTTGGAAGGAAGGAGGCAAATGGAGGTTGGTTGGGTCAAAGGCTCATATTGAGCCTTTTGCATGTCAATGTGCTAAATTGGTTATTATCCATTATTGACATTAATGCTTCTTTGTACTACATTGTTTAAATCCATCACATTTTGCATCAAAGTTTGTCATCATCAAAAAGGGGGAGATTGTTAGCCCTAAGGGCAAATCATGTAGTTTTGATTAATGACAAATATTGATGAGGACTAATATGCATGTCATTTGTGTGATAGGATTGTTGGATTAAGAAGTATGAAGTCTCATTGCCTTGAAGCTACAAACATTCACTGAGGAATTCCTCCAAGATGTGGCGGAATTCCTCTCTCAAATTCCGCCACATATTGGCGAAATTTGTTTCAAATATCGCTACTATGTGGCTGAGAGTTATGCAGATATTGTGAAGCAACCGTGGAGAAGTCAAGCGCTCTCCAAAATGGATGCAAATCTTCAACAACAAAGGGCTGGCTGGTGGTCATAAGCGAAAGTATTTTGCAGACACACAAAAGTCCGCGAGAGCTCCTAACCCAACATCAGCAAAGATTGACATCCTTGTTAGCCCTAAGGGCAAATCATGTAGTTTTGATTAATGACAAATATTGATGAGGACTAATATGCATGTCATTTGTGTGATAGGATTGTTGGATTAAGAAGTATGAAGTCTCATTGCCTTGAAGCTACAATGCATGAACAACTCAAATATGTCAAAGTGATTAAAGATTGAAGAGTTTGTTCAAGATTAATGAAGGCTTTGAAGACATGAAGTGTAGGTGACATGTGGTTAATAGGTAAATATTGTAAACCCTACACTCTTAAGCCTTGGAATCTATGAGTTGCAATTGAGAGCACAAAACTTGATTTAAATGTTTTCAATGGTTTTGAACTTACCTAAATTATCAAGTTTTCATAAATGGTTTTTGCACATAAAAGGTCTTTAATGACTTATCTTTAAGGCTAGAATGTTTTCCAACTTGTTTGAAATGATTTGGATATGTTTTGACAAAGTTTTAAAAATTCGGAAGAAGATTCGGACGCATGCGAGAAGAAATTCGGTCGTCCGAAATTTTGTGAAGAAATTTTTTTTCTCGACCGTGAAAGCGGTGAACAACGCATGAATAGTAACATCGTGAACAATGAACAACGCATGAATAGTAACACGATGAGCAGTGAACACGCATGAATAGTACACTATTCACGCGTGAGCGATACACTATTCATTTGAACCGTTTACTATTCTTCCGAGAGAAATTCGGACGAATATTCGGACGAAGTGCGAAAAATTCGATCGTCCAAATTTTTTAAATAGTGCATGAACGATGACTCATTGCTCACATGAACAAGGCCGATTGCTTTTTCCGGAGAAATTCGGACGAAGATTCGGGACGAAGCTGGAAAAATTCGGTCGTCCGAATTTTTGTGACGGTGCATGAACGATTGCATGAAACAGTACTCACTATTCACATGAACGAGTATTTTTCGAAAATAGCCAGTTACTAGCCGTTTTATGGTCATTTAAACCCGATTTTTTGAATTCTATAAAAGCCATAAACTCCAGATTTTTTTGTAGAACTTTGAACTTAACAAATCTTACATGCTCTAACTTATTTTACATCAAATCAAATTGAAAAGCTCTCAAATTGCCTTGTGCTCAAAGATTGAAATTCAAAATTTCAAAGGCAACAAAGTGTGAAGGTGAAACATTGTGTAATCATCTACCAACAAAGTGGTAACATCTTACACTCTCTCTTTTCTTATCTTAATTGTGTTTTCTACTAGCTCATTTGCAAGGTTATCTTGTGACATAAAACCCTTTTGTGGAAGGGTGAGCCATAGACTAGATTAATCAAGGTTGTAGTGTAAAACCCGTGTGAGGGTGAGCCTTGGATTAGATTAGTCTTGAGGTTGTCTTTAGATATAAAACCCTTGTGGAAGGGTGAACCTTGTTTGTATAATTACTAGAAGAGGTTGTGAGTGTAAAACCATAGTGTGGTTAGCCTCTTATGTAATTGTTGAACTTGAGCTTATAGTGGATTGGTTGAAATCCTTGAGTGTAGACTCAAGGTAGTGGATGTAGATCTTGGAGAGATCGAACCACTATAAATCGTGTGTTCATTTTCTTATAGCTTTATTTATTTACATGCTCATGTTATTATTACTTATTGATTGTTGTTGATTGATTGGTTGTAGTTTGATGATATTATCTTAACCATCACATCACATATAAACTTGAAGCTTGTGGAATTAAAGAAGAGCTTTTATTAAGGCAAAGGATTTGTAAAAAGGGAAAAGATTTCGATAATTAGCCTAAGACCTAATTCACCCCCCCTCTTAGGTCTTACAATTGGTATCAGAGCAAGGTCTTCTTGTTAAGGTCTAACAACCTAGAAGTAAAGATCATATGGCTAGTTTATCAAATTTGCCTTATACGGAAGGTTCCTCCACTACTAGACCTCCATTGTTTGATGGTTCTAATTATATTTTTTGGAAGTCTAGGATTGAGATATACATTTGTTCTATTAACTATGAATTGTGGAATATTATTGAGAAAGGTCCCTATGTGCCATTGAGATTGAAAGCCGATGGAGTTACAAGGGAACCAAAGCCTATGGAGGACTATGATGAGAGCGATTCAAGAAAGATGACATTAAACTACCAAGCAATGAACATTCTTTGTTGTGCGTTGGTCGTCAATGAATACAATAGAGTGATGGATTGTGATTCCGCTCATGAAATGTGGAAACTACTTCAAATCACTCATGAAGAAGAAAAGAGCAAATGTGTGCTTCATGGCAATAAATGATGAGGTACAATCCACTCCTTCTACCTCTACTTGTTGTGATGATGATGTTGATATTGTAGATGATCCTAGTGAACTACTTGTTGAATTGTATGAAGAATTAAAAAAGGGTTTCAAAAAGGAATAAGGAAATGAAAACCAAAATTAATGATTTATTGAATGAAAATTCAAAATTATTTTGTGAAAATAAAAAAGCTTATTGATTCTATTGAATGCTTGAATATTGAAAAAGAAGTTTTGAATGTTTCTTTACATAACATATCTCTTGAAAATAAATCTCTTTGTACAAAAGTTTCTTCTCTTGAAAAAATGCTTAGTGATCATGAAATCTTGAAAAAGAAAGTTGATGATCTTACATTATGTGTTGAAGAATTTACAAATGGAAGAGATAATCTTGACAAACTAATTGGACCTCAAAGATCTTCTCTTGTTAAAAATGGTCTTGGTTACAATTATGTCAATAATGTGCCTAAATATAACAACCTCTTTGTTAGAGCTACTTCTACTTCCATGCATCATACTTGTTGTACTTATTGTGGAAAACATGGACATAAAGTCACCAAATGTTATGTTAAAAGAAAAGTAGAGAATGGTGTAAAAACCATTTGGAGAGTTAAGCAAACTATTACTAACCCCCATGGACCCAAGAAAGTATGGGTACCAAAGGATACTTCCTCTCCTTTATTGCAGGAACATTTTAATTCAAACTCAAGCACCACTAAGCGGCACATTGATGATGTTAACTTAAAGAATAAAGGAAAACATCTCATTCATAATCAAGGTCAAAGCAACCAATGAAGGATTTGTTTTTGAAGAAAGGAAGAGTTCTTGGAGTAATCAATGTTGGTAAAGGTTTCTCTCTTCTTCTTAAACAAGTTTTGCTTATTGATGATTTGAACTATAACCTGTTTAGCATTAGTTAATTGTGTGACAATGAATAAGAGGTTGAATGCCAAAATCTGAAATTTCATTTAAGAATGCTTCTCTGAAGTTGATTAGGTAACATTGATTATATGAGATTGAATTCATGGTTTATATGTTCTTGAAATTGATTATATGTCGTGATAGCTATGATTGAAGATCTATGCATTTTCTTGGTTAAAAACATCTTTATGAAACTTTACAAAATGTTCGAGACTTGAAGACCATAAATTCGGTCGTCCAATTTGTATGACAAAAATGATATTTTGTGATTTTGGTCAATTACTCACAAAATGTTTCAATGTGTGCTTTATCTTGATAAGCTTGAATGTCTTGTTCCTTATGATAATGATTTTCTTGGCATAAAAGATTTGGTCATGTGAGCATGGATTTGTTGAACAAACTTTTCTATCAAGATTTAGTTAGAGGGATTGCTAAAAAATGTGTTTTTGAGAAAATTATTTTTTGAGATACTTGTCCATATGGAAAACAAACAAAAAGAATCTTTCAAATCCATGAAAATGATTTTAGACCTCAAAACATCTTGAGCTTCTTCAAATGGATTGTTTTGGACTTATATGGAACTCTAGTATTGATGACTTGAAGTATGCCTTACTAGTAGTTGATGATTTCTAAATATTCATTTTAGCATTATTCATTGTTCGAAAAGATTAAGTGTTTCATAAGTTTGTGAAATTATTCAAAAAGGTTCAAACCTCCCTTGAAAATTGGAGAAGTGTTTCACAAGTGACAATGGGAGAATTTTACAACAAAGTCTTTACAAAATTTGCTTTGAAAATTGAATTTCATATAATTGTTTCAACTGCAAAAGCTCCACAATAAAATGGTGTTATTGAAAGAAAATTTTAAACTTTGTAGAAATTGGCTAGGTCTATGCTTTGTGAAAATTCTTCTTCAAAAATATTTTTGGGCCAAATCCTTAAACACCACATGTTATGATAAATAGAATTCTTTTAAGATCATTTTGAAGAAAAACATCTTTTGATTTCTTTTTTATAGAATGCCTCAAGTTGCATATTTTTAAAATGTTTGGTTATAAATGTCTTATCTTAAAGACTTGTGACAACTTACTTAAATTTGGTAGAAAAATGGATATTGATATATCTCTTAGCTATTCTTCTTACAAAAAGGCCTATAGAGTTTATAATGAAAAGAACCTTATATGATGAGGAAACCATTCATGTTTATTTTGATGAATCTTACATTCACTTGGGAAAGAAAAGATGAAAATGATGTAGGTACATCTATGAATGACAATCAAACCCATCTTCAAGCACCAACTTTGGAGAATCATACCAATGAGGAAGAAATGATTCAAGATGACCAACCTAGTGGTGACCAAGAGCTCCCAAAGAACTTAAGATATCCAAGAGGCCACCCTAAGGAGCAAATCTTTGGTGATATCTTCCAAGGAGTAAAAATAAGTGGTATTTTATCAATAACTTTATTCTCTTATTGCATATGAGCCTAAAAGTATTGATGATGCCTTGTGTGGTGATTTTTGGATTATTGCTATGCAAGAGGAATTAAATAAGTTTGGATACAAAATTTTGGATATTCTTAAATCTCATGATCATTCCATTATTGGAACTAAATGGTTTTTTAGAAATAAACTTATTGAATCAGTAGAAGTTGTTAGAAACAAGGTTAGACTTGTTGCCTAAGGATTCAATCAAGAAGAGGGAATTGATTATGATGAAACTCTTGTTCCGAATGCTTTTGACTTGTACTTTCTTTAAGTTATTTCAAATGAATGTCAAAAGGACTTTTCTAAATGGTTTTATTGAGGAAGTGGTTTATGTGGAACAATCACCCGGTTTTGCTCATGAAAAGTTTCCTAATCATATTTTCAAACTATACTAAGTTTTGAATGGTTTAAAACCAGCTTTTACAATTTAGTGTGAAAGGTTGAGTAGTTTTCTTCTTTCAAAAAGAATTTTCAAGAGGAAAGGTTAACACTACTATTTTCATAAAAAAAAAAACATCTTGTAACAATGATCTATAAGTTGTCCAAATATATGATACAATTTTTGTGCTTCTAATACTTCACTTTGTGATGTGTTTTCCAAGTTGATGCAAAGTAAAATTGAAATAAGCATGATAGGAAAACTCAATTTCTTTCTTGGCCTACAAATCAAGCAAGCCAAGGATGGCACTTTTATGAATCAAGTTAAGGTATAAGCATCCATAAGTTTATCAACTATGCTTGACAAGAATAAAATGGTTTCATAGGAGTAGTCAACTCTATTTGACAGCAAGAAGAGCCAATATTATGTTTGTCATGTGCTTGTGTGCTAGATTTCATCTTGTCCTAAAGAGTTTCATTTGATTGTTGTTAAACACATTCTCTATTACCTTATTAATACTCTAAGTGATTATGATCTATATTTCAAATGTGTGGCTATATTATGTGATAACACTAATGCAATAGATTTGACCATCATACTATTCAACAAACTAGGACAAAGCATATAGAGATCAAACTTAATCTCATTAGAGATCACTTTACTAAGAGTAATACTTGTTTAAAGCATGTTTGCATTAATGAGCAAATTAATGATATCGTTACTAAACCATTGGCCGAAGAAAGGTTTGACCAATCTTAGAAGAAGCTTAGGGATTTCAAAATTCAATAACTAATGAGTGTATTCAAGTGTTGTAGCTCAGGTGAGGACAAAGAAGCCTAGTATGAGAAAAGGAAAGGGAAAGCAAAAGATGTGAGAAGGAGGACTAGTGATCAATGAACCAAGGAAGGTTCATGTTCCTCAAAGCATGTCATGGCTGGATAGATTTGTCACAGTGGAGGCTGCTACTAAATTTGATGATTGGACAAAAAGGAACCATAAGACAAATCCAAGCCACAAGGTGGATGTCATCAAACTATCCGAAATGGGTAATATACTCTCATTTTTAAATGATGTGAGATGGACTAGTTTGCTTGTGTTTGATGAATGCTATTACCTTCCTTAGTTTATGAAGTTTAAGCAAATATTAAGAAAGAAAGAGTTGAGCAAGTTGATAATAAAGCTATGCAGTGGTTTTCTTCAAGAATATCACAAGTTGATTTTTGAGATTGATAATGCATTGCTCAATAGAATTTGTGATGTTGAGGATGTTGGGGTTAGGCATTATTCTTCCGGGGGACATTGTTTTATAAGTGAGTTATACTCACATGAAAGAATTGAGGATGCCTATATATAAATGATAAGAAGCCTCAAGACTAGAAAGGAGAGAGAGATAAAAGCTTTTTATGCTAGTGAAAGAATTTTGCATCACATTCTTACTACCTTGATTATTGCATACTTTGGGAACAAATCTTATGTTGATAATATGTATGCTGTAATTATGCTAGCCATGCATAAGAAAAGAAAAATGAATTTTGGATATATAGTGCTAAAGAATATAATGGCAGCTAGAAGAACCGAACGTAAGGCTTTGCCACATAGCAAATTGTTTACCAAGGTTTTCAAGTATCTCCAAGTGCAATTGTCTTGTAGTAGTTGACCAATAAAGAGTGAAGAAGTCTACACCAACAACTCACTAAAGAGAATTCCTTGAATACTTGATGATGATAATGTATGAATGGCTAGAAGAGAAAATCCTCTAAGGGTGATAGAAGAGATGCTAGCGATGATGAAGAAAAAAAGGAAGAAGAAAATGAAGAAGAAGAAGAGGATAAAAAGGAAATCCTTGCTGGAGAAAGGAAACCTAAAATGAGGCATGAGTCATCTAGTGAGGGGGAGCAACCCCACAAAAAGAAGTCTATTTGAAGAGGTACTTTCTATTGAAGGAAAAGAAGTTGAAGATGAAAATCTCACTAGAGGTGATACCATAGTTGCCAAGGTGTTTCAAGAAATATTGGACAACCATATAGAGGAAATGAAGAAGATGGACAAATTCTTCAAGTCTTTTTGCTCTGATAATTCTTGGCAAATTTGATGGTTTAGAAGCTAGAGTCAAGAATATGGAAGAAGACTTGAGAAAGATTTCTCAAGTGGTTTTAAATGGTGCAAGTTCCTATAAAGCCCAAGAGAACAAGCAAGAAGAAGGAGATGAATGAAGTTTAATAAAGTCAAATCACAAATCCATCACCAATATCCTTCAACCAAAGGAGCAAGAAAATGTGGTTCAAAGAAAGAAGATCCAAGATCCTCTTGATTGGTAGCTTTCCAAAGCAGAATTACACAAGAAAGGAGTCAACAAATGAAGGACCCTATCATACAGAGATCAAGGGAGATATGGCCATCATAACAAACAAATTTGGAAGTGAAGACCACAAAGCGCATCCAAGACTAAGCCTTTCTATCCCTAAATTCTATTTTGTTGCTTATTTTATTTTAATGCACATGTTATGATTTAACATTGAAATTTACTTGTGCCTTTCTAGTCATTATAGTGCTTTGAAGCTCAATATGTGAAATCTTTGTGATAAGAGCTTCTTTGTTTCACTTTTGTTGTCCAAGTACTCTCACCTCAAGTTTAATTGCTGATAAAAAGGGATAAAAAGGGGAGAGAAGAAGTTGATTTATTATTATTGAGATGCTACATAATGATTATTGCTGTTAGGATGATAATTATTTGACTAGAACTATACTTGTTTATGAGAGTTGGTCAATACATTTCTAAATTGCCAAATGAGGGTTGATCAATATCATGCTTATATGTGATACATGTTGTCTCATTTTCATTAACCCCATCTTTGAGTGATGACAAAAGGGGAGAAGAAATGGGATGACAAAATGTGTGAAAATGTGAAATAGCAGTAGAATTCCTCATGCATGAATAGAAAATGTGTGAATTTTCTGAAAATCCATGCATATGTCAAGGGGAAGAAAGAATGTTGATTGCAAGATGTGCTATATGCTATGTGCTTGTTGTAAATGTGCTATGTATATGTGCTATAGGTTGAAATGTAAAATGAATGTGTTTTGTGAAAAATATATGGCTGCAATTGAAATTTAAATTGACTATGTTATACTATGTGAGGTTTTGGTTATTTTCTGTGTTTTTGGAATATGGTTAAGTTGAGATTAAAATCTTGAATTTGGTTCTTGACTTGACCTACAATTGAATGCATTAGTTTTGTGGTTTTGCAAAGCTAAAATGAGTGCTATTGTAGCTATACATATTTGAGTACTTCTATAGTTCATTTGAGAATACAAAATCACCTTTTCAAACTTGCTACCAAAAATTTGGACTTGAAATTCGGATGCAAACCAAAAATTCGGATGCATCCAAACTTTCTTGCCAAAAATGTTTTTCTATTGTTCAAATTATTTAAAAACTGTCTTAATCCTTCCTATCATATTTGAACATCTTAGAAAAGCTTATTTTCAAAAATTAGAAGTTGTTATCTCACATATTTTATAGTTTGGAATTGAAAGCTCAAAATTCGGATGCATGATTTAAAAATTCGGATGCATGTTTCAGAAATTCGGATGCATGCATATTTTGTTGCCAAAACATGCTCTTTTGTTGTTCAAATTGATCCAAATATGTTTTAATCTCTTCCATTATGTTTGAAAAACCTTAGGAACACTTTATTTCACTTCAAACATTCATTATATTGAATTTATTGCAGTTTGGACTTAAGATCAAAATATTCGGATGCAAGGTTTAAAAATTCGGATGCATGTTCTGAAATTCGGATGCATCCATATTTTGTTGCCAAAATGTGCTCTATTGTTGTTCAAATTGATTCAAACTTGTTTTAATCTCTTCCACTATGTTTGAACAACCTTAGGAAAGCTTATTTTCAAAAAATTGAAGCTTTCATTTCACTTATTTTACAATTCGGACTTGATATGTCAAAATTCGGATGCAAAGCATCTCAAGTCCATACTTGTTTAAAAGTGAGCACAATCTAAGGGGGAGTAATGTTAATCTTTTCTGACCTTTAAAACCTCTCTTAGAATCTTTTCTAAATGCTAAAATGCTATACCTTCTTTTCTAGTTGTGTTGGAAGGAAGGAGGCAAATGGAGGTTGGTTGGGTCAAAGGCTCATATTGAGCCTTTTGCATGTCAATGTGCTAAATTGGTTATTATCCATTATTGACATTAATTCTTCTTTGTACTACATTGTTTAAATCCATCACATTTTGCATCAAAGTTTGTCATCATCAAAAAGGGGGAGATTGTTAGCCCTAAGGGCAAATCATGTAGTTTTGATTAATGACAAATATTGATGAGGACTAATATGCATGTCATTTGTGTGATAGGATTGTTGGATTAAGAAGTATGAAGTCTCATTGCCTTGAAGCTACAATGCATGAACAACTCAAATATGTCAAAGTGATTAAAGATTGAAGAGTTTGTTCAAGATTAATGAAGGCTTTGAAGACATGAAGTGTAGGTGACATGTGGTTAATAGGTAAATATTGTAAACCCTACACTCTTAAGCCTTGGAATCTATGAGTTGCAATTGAGAGCACAAAACTTGATTTAAATGTTTTCAATGGTTTTGAACTTACCTAAATTATCAAGTTTTCATAAATGGTTTTTGCACATAAAAGGTCTTTAATGACTTATCTTTAAGGCTAGAATGTTTTCCAACTTGTTTGAAATGATTTGGATATGTTTTGACAAAGTTTTAAAAATTCGGAAGAAGATTCGGACGCATGCAGGAAGAAATTGGTCGTCCGAATTTTGTGAAGAATTTTTTTCTGCACTGTGAACAGTGAACAACGCATGAATAGTAACACTGTGAACAGTGAACAACGCATGAATAGTAACACGATGAACAGTGAACACGCATGAATAGTACACTATTCACGTGAACAGTACACTATTCATTTGAACCGTTTACTATTCTTCGGGAGAAATTCGGGACGAATATTCGGACGAAGGGTCGGAAAAATTCGATCGTCCGAAATTTTTTAAATAGTGCATGAACAGTGACTACTGTTCACATGAACAGTGCCGACTGTTTTTCCAGAGAAATTCGGACGAAGATTCGGACGAAGCTGAAAAATTCGGTCGTCCGAATTTTTGTGACCGGTGCATGAACGAGTGCATGAACAGTACTCATTATTCACATGAAAGCGAGTATTT
This sequence comes from Rauvolfia tetraphylla, assembly GCA_030512225.1. NCBI lineage: Eukaryota > Viridiplantae > Streptophyta > Magnoliopsida > Gentianales > Apocynaceae > Rauvolfia > Rauvolfia tetraphylla. The sequence continues at coordinate 225,165 of JAJQKT010000033.1, forward strand.
TTACGAAAATAGCCGTTACTAGCCGTTTTATGGTATGTTTAAACTGATTTTTGAATTCTATAAAAGCCATAAACTCCAGATTTTTTTGTAGAACTTTGAACTTAACAAATCTTACATGCTCTAACTTATTTTACATCAAATCAAATTGAAAAGCTCTCAAATTGCCTTGTGCTCAAAGATTGAAATTCAAAATTTCAAAGGCAACAAAGTGTGAAGGTGAAACATTGTGTAATCATCTACCAACAAAGTGGTAACATCTTACACTCTCTCTTTTCTTATCTTAATTGTGTTTTCTACTAGCTCATTTGCAAGGTTATCTTGTGACATAAAACCCTTTTGTGGAAGGGTGAGCCATAGACTAGATTAATCAAGGTTGTAGTGTAAAAACCCGTGTGAGGGTGAGCCTTGGATTAGATTAGTCTTGAGGGTTGTCTTTAGATATAAAACCCTTGTGGAAGGGTGAACCTTGTTTGTATAATTACTAGAAGAGGTTGTGAGTGTAAAACCATAGTGTGGTTAGCCTCTTATGTAATTGTTGAACTTGAGCTTATAGTGGATTGGTTGAAATCCTTGAGTGTAGACTCAAGGTAGTGGATGTAGATCTTGGAGAGATCGAACCACTATAAATCGTGTGTTCATTTTCTTATAGCTTTATTTATTTACATGCTCATGTTATTATTACTTATTGATTGTTGTTGATTGATTGGTTGTAGTTTGATGATATTATCTTAACCATCACATCACATATAAACTTGAAGCTTGTGGAATTAAAGAAGAGCTTTTATTAAGGCAAAGGATTTGTAAAAAGGGAAAAGATTTCGATAATTAGCCTAAGACCTAATTCACCCCCCTCTTAGGTCTTACAATTGGTATCAGAGCAAGGTCTTCTTGTTAAGGTCTAACAACCTAGAAGTAAAGATCATATGGCTAGTTTATCAAATTTGCCTTATACGGAAGGTTCCTCCACTACTAGACCTCCATTGTTTGATGGTTCTAATTATATTTTTTGGAAGTCTAGGATTGAGATATACATTTGTTCTATTAACTATGAATTGTGGAATATTATTGAGAAAGGTCCCTATGTGCCATTGAGATTGAAAGCCGATGGAGTTACAAGGGAACCAAAGCCTATGGAGGACTATGATGAGAGCGATTCAAGAAAGATGACATTAAACTACCAAGCAATGAACATTCTTTGTTGTGCGTTGGTCGTCAATGAATACAATAGAGTGATGGATTGTGATTCCGCTCATGAAATGTGGAAACTACTTCAAATCACTCATGAAGAAGAAAGAGCAAATGTGTGCTTCATGGCAATAAATGATGAGGTACAATCCACTCCTTCTACCTCTACTTGTTGTGATGATGATGTTGATATTGTAGATGATCCTAGTGAACTACTTGTTGAATTGTATGAAGAATTAAAAAGGGTTTCAAAAAGGAATAAGGAAATGAAAACCAAAATTAATGATTTATTGAATGAAAATTCAAAATTATTTTGTGAAAATAAAAAGCTTATTGATTCTATTGAATGCTTGAATATTGAAAAAGAAGTTTTGAATGTTTCTTTACATAACATATCTCTTGAAAATAAATCTCTTTGTACAAAAGTTTCTTCTCTTGAAAAAATGCTTAGTGATCATGAAATCTTGAAAAAGAAAGTTGATGATCTTACATTATGTGTTGAAGAATTTACAAATGGAAGAGATAATCTTGACAAACTAATTGGACCTCAAAGATCTTCTCTTGTTAAAAATGGTCTTGGTTACAATTATGTCAATAATGTGCCTAAATATAACAACCTCTTTGTTAGAGCTACTTCTACTTCCATGCATCATACTTGTTGTACTTATTGTGGAAAACATGGACATAAAGTCACCAAATGTTATGTTAAAAGAAAAGTAGAGAATGGTGTAAAAACCATTTGGAGAGTTAAGCAAACTATTACTAACCCCCATGGACCCAAGAAAGTATGGGTACCAAAGGATACTTCCTCTCCTTTATTGCAGGAACATTTTAATTCAAACTCAAGCACCACTAAAGCGGCACATTGATGATGTTAACTTAAAGAATAAAGGGAAAACATCTCATTCATAATCAAGGTCAAAGCAACCAATGAAGGATTTGTTTTTGAAGAAAGGAAGAGTTCTTGGAGTAATCAATGTTGGTAAAGGTTTCTCTCTTCTTCTTAAACAAGTTTTGCTTATTGATGATTTGAACTATAACCTGTTTAGCATTAGTTAATTGTGTGACAATGAATAAGAGGTTGAATGCCAAAATCTGAAATTTCATTTAAGAATGCTTCTCTGAAGTTGATTAGGTAACATTGATTATATGAGATTGAATTCATGGTTTATATGTTCTTGAAATTGATTATATGTCGTGATAGCTATGATTGAAGATCTATGCATTTTCTTGGTTAAAAACATCTTTATGAAACTTTACAAAATGTTCAGACTTGAAGACCATAAATTCGGTCGTCCGAATTTGTATGACAAAATGATATTTTGTGATTTTGGTCAATTACTCACAAAATGTTTCAATGTGTGCTTTATCTTGATAAGCTTGAATGTCTTGTTCCTTATGATAATGATTTTCTTGGCATAAAAGATTTGGTCATGTGAGCATGGATTTGTTGAACAAACTTTTCTATCAAGATTTAGTTAGAGGATTGCTAAAAATGTGTTTTGAGAAAATTATTTTTGAGATACTTGTCCATATGGAAAACAAACAAAAGAATCTTTCAAATCCATGAAAATGATTTTAGACCTCAAAACATCTTGAGCTTCTTCAAATGGATTGTTTTGGACTTATATGGAACTCTAGTATTGATGACTTGAAGTATGCCTTACTAGTAGTTGATGATTTCTAAATATTCATTTTAGCATTATTCATTGTTCGAAAAGATTAAGTGTTTCATAAGTTTGTGAAATTATTCAAAAAGGTTCAAACCTCCCTTGAAAATTGGAGAAGTGTTTCACAAGTGACAATGGGAGAATTTTACAACAAAGTCTTTACAAAATTTGCTTTGAAAATTGAATTTCATATAATTGTTTCAACTGCAAAAGCTCCACAATAAAATGGTGTTATTGAAAGAAAATTTTAAACTTTGTAGAAATTGGCTAGGTCTATGCTTTGTGAAAATTCTTCTTCAAAAATATTTTTGGGCCAAATCCTTAAACACCACATGTTATGATAAATAGAATTCTTTTAAGATCATTTTGAAGAAAAACATCTTTTGATTTCTTTTTTATAGAATGCCTCAAGTTGCATATTTTAAAATGTTTGGTTATAAATGTCTTATCTTAAAGACTTGTGACAACTTACTTAAATTTGGTAGAAAAATGGATATTGATATATCTCTTAGCTATTCTTCTTACAAAAAGGCCTATAGAGTTTATAATGAAAAGAACCTTATATGATGAGGAAACCATTCATGTTTATTTTGATGAATCTTACATTCACTTGGGAAAGAAAAGATGAAAATGATGTAGGTACATCTATGAATGACAATCAAACCCATCTTCAAGCACCAACTTTGGAGAATCATACCAATGAGGAAGAAATGATTCAAGATGACCAACCTAGTGGTGACCAAGAGCTCCCAAAGAACTTAAGATATCCAAGAGGCCACCCTAAGGAGCAAATCTTTGGTGATATCTTCCAAGGAGTAAAAATAAGGCGGTATTTTATCAATAACTTTATTCTCTTATTGCATATGAGCCTAAAAGTATTGATGATGCCTTGTGTGGTGATTTTTGGATTATTGCTATGCAAGAGGAATTAAATAAGTTTGGATACAAAATTTTGGATATTCTTAAATCTCATGATCATTCCATTATTGGAACTAAATGGTTTTTAGAAATAAACTTATTGAATCCGTAGAAGTTGTTAGAAACAAGGTTAGACTTGTTGCCTAAGGATTCAATCAAGAAGAGGGAATTGATTATGATGAAACTCTTGTTCCGAATGCTTTTGACTTGTACTTTCTTTAAGTTATTTCAAATGAATGTCAAAAGGACTTTTCTAAATGGTTTTATTGAGGAAGTGGTTTATGTGGAACAATCACCCGGTTTTGCTCATGAAAAGTTTCCTAATCATATTTTCAAACTATACTAAGTTTTGAATGGTTTAAAACCAGCTTTTACAATTTAGTGTGAAAGGTTGAGTAGTTTTCTTCTTTCAAAAGAATTTTCAAGAGGAAAGGTTAACACTACTATTTTCATAAAAAAAAAAATATCTTGTAACAATGATCTATAAGTTGTCCAAATATATGATACAATTTTTGTGCTTCTAATACTTCACTTTGTGATGTGTTTTCCAAGTTGATGCAAAGTAAAATTGAAATAAGCATGATAGGAAAACTCAATTTCTTTCTTGGCCTACAAATCAAGCAAGCCAAGGATGGCACTTTTATGAATCAAGTTAAGGTATAAGCATCCATAAGTTTATCAACTATGCTTGACAAGAATAAAATGGTTTCATAGGAGTAGTCAACTCTATTTGACAGCAAGAAGAGCCAATATTATGTTTGTCATGTGCTTGTGTGCTAGATTTCATCTTGTCCTAAAGAGTTTCATTTGATTGTTGTTAAACACATTCTCTATTACCTTATTAATACTCTAAGTGATTATGATCTATATTTCAAATGTGTGGCTATATTATGTGATAACACTAATGCAATAGATTTGACCATCATACTATTCAACAAACTAGGACAAAGCATATAGAGATCAAACTTAATCTCATTAGAGATCACTTTACTAAGAGTAATACTTGTTTAAAGCATGTTTGCATTAATGAGCAAATTAATGATATCGTTACTAAACCATTGGCCGAAGAAAGGTTTGACCAATCTTAGAAGAAGCTTAGGGATTTCAAAATTCAATAACTAATGAGTGTATTCAAGTGTTGTAGCTCCAGGTGAGGACAAAGAAGCCTAGTATGAGAAAAGGAAAGGGAAAGCAAAAGATGTGAGAAGGAGGACTAGTGATCAATGAACCAAGGAAGGTTCATGTTCCTCAAAGCATGTCATGGCTGGATAGATTTGTCACAGTGGAGGCTGCTACTAAATTTGATGATTGGACAAAAAGGAACCATAAGACAAATCCAAGCCACAAGGTGGATGTCATCAAACTATCCGAAATGGGTAATATACTCTCATTTTTAAATGATGTGAGATGGACTAGTTTGCTTGTGTTTGATGAATGCTATTACCTTCCTTAGTTTATGAAGTTTAAGCAAATATTAAGAAAGAAAGAGTTGAGCAAGTTGATAATAAAGCTATGCAGTGGTTTTCTTCAAGAATATCACAAGTTGATTTTTGAGATTGATAATGCATTGCTCAATAGAATTTGTGATGTTGAGGATGTTGGGGTTAGGCATTATTCTTCCGGGGGACATTGTTTTATAAGTGAGTTATACTCACATGAAAGAATTGAGGATGCCTATATATAAATGATAAGAAGCCTCAAGACTAGAAAGAGAGAGAGATAAAAGCTTTTTATGCTAGTGAAAGAATTTTGCATCACATTCTTACTACCTTGATTATTGCATACTTTGGGAACAAATCTTATGTTGATAATATGTATGCTGTAATTATGCTAGCCATGCATAAGAAAAGAAAAATGAATTTTGGATATATAGTGCTAAAGAATATAATGGCAGCTAGAAGAACCGAGCGTAAGGCTTTGCCACATAGCAAATTGTTTACCAAGGTTTTCAAGTATCTCCAAGTGCAATTGTCTTGTAGTAGTTGACCAATAAAGAGTGAAGAAGTCTACACCAACAACTCACTAAAGAGAATTCCTTGAATACTTGATGATGATAATGTATGAATGGCTAGAAGAGAAAATCCTCTAAGGGTGATAGAAGAGATGCTAGCGATGATGAAGAAAAAAAGGAAGAAGAAAATGAAGAAGAAGAAGAGGATAAAAAGGAAATCCTTGCTGGAGAAAGGAAACCTAAAATGAGGCATGAGTCATCTAGTGAGGGGAGCAACCCCCACAAAAAGAAGTCTATTTGAAGAGGTACTTTCTATTGAAGGAAAAGAAGTTGAAGATGAAAATCTCACTAGAGGTGATACCATAGTTGCCAAGGTGTTTCAAGAAATATTGGACAACCATATAGAGGAAATGAAGAAGATGGACAAATTCTTCAAGTCTTTTTGCTCTGATAATTCTTGGCAAATTTGATGGTTTAGAAGCTAGAGTCAAGAATATGGAAGAAGACTTGAGAAAGATTTCTCAAGTGGTTTTAAATAGTGCAAGTTCTATAAAGCCCAAGAGAACAAGCAAGAAGAAGGAGATGAATGAAGTTTAATAAAGTCAAATCACAAATCCATCACCAATATCCTTCAACCAAAGGAGCAAGAAAATGTGGTTCAAAGAAAGAAGATCCAAGATCCTCTTGATTGGTAGCTTTCCAAAGCGAGAATTACACAAGAAAGGAGTCAACAAATGAAGGACCCTATCATACAGAGATCAAGGGAGATATGGCCATCATAACAAACAAATTTGGAAGTGAAGACCACAAAGCGCATCCAAGACTAAGCCTTTCTATCCCTAAATTCTATTTTGTTGCTTATTTTATTTTAATGCACATGTTATGATTTAACATTGAAATTTACTTGTGCCTTTCTAGTCATTATAGTGCTTTGAAGCTCAATATGTGAAATCTTTGTGATAAGAGCTTCTTTGTTTCACTTTTGTTGTCCAAGTACTCTCACCCCAAGTTTAATTGCTGATAAAAAGGGATAAAAAGGGAGAGAAGAAGTTGATTTATTATTATTGAGATGCTACATAATGATTATTGCTGTTAGGATGATAATTATTTGACTAGAACTATACTGTTTATGAGAGTTGGTCAATACATTTCTAAATTGCCAAATGAGGGTTGATCAATATACTGCTTATATGTGATACATGTTGTCTCATTTTCATTAACCCCATCTTTGAGTGATGACAAAAGGGGGAGAAGAAATGGGATGACAAAATGTGTGAAAATATGAAATAGCAGTAGAATTCCTCATGCATGAATAGAAAATGTGTGAATTTTCTGAAAATCCATGCATATGTCAAGGGGAAGAAAGAATGTTGATTGCAAGATGTGCTATATGCTATGTGCTTGCTGTAAATGTGCTATGTATATGTGCTATAGGTTGAAATGTAAAATGAATGTGTTTTGTGAAAATATATGGCTGCAATTGAAATTTAAATTGACTATGTTATACTATGTGAGGTTTTGGTTATTTTCTGTGTTTTTGGAATATGGTTAAGTTGAGATTAAAATCTTGAATTTGGTTCTTGACTTGACCTACAATTGAATGCATTAGTTTTGTGGTTTTGCAAAGCTAAAATGAGTGCTATTGTAGCTATACATATTTGAGTACTTCTATAGTTCATTTGAGAATACAAAATCACCTTTTCAAACTTGCTACCAAAAATTTGGACTTGAAATTCGGATGCAAACCAAAAATTCGGATGCATCCAAACTTTCTTGCCAAAAATGTTTTTCTATTGTTCAAATTATTTAAAAACTGTCTTAATCCTTCCTATCATATTTGAACATCTTAGAAAAGCTTATTTTCAAAAATTAGAAGTTGTTATCTCACATATTTTATAGTTTGGAATTGAAAGCTCAAAATTCGGATGCATGATTTAAAAATTCGGATGCATGTTTCAGAAATTCGGATGCATGCATATTTTGTTGCCAAAACATGCTCTTTTGTTGTTCAAATTGATCCAAATATGTTTTAATCTCTTCCATTATGTTTGAAAAACCTTAGGAACACTTTATTTCACTTCAAACATTCATTATATTGAATTTATTGCAGTTTGGACTTAAGATCAAAATATTCGGATGCAAGGTTTAAAAATTCGGATGCATGTTCTGAAATTCGGATGCATCCATATTTTGTTGCCAAAATGTGCTCTATTGTTGTTCAAATTGATTCAAACTTGTTTTAATCTCTTCCACTATGTTTGAACAACCTTAGGAAAGCTTATTTTCAAAAATTGAAGCTTTCATTTCACTTATTTTACAATTCGGACTTGATATGTCAAAATTCGGATGCAAAGCATCTCAAGTCCATACTTGTTTAAAAGTGAGCACAATCTAAGGGGGAGTAATGTTAATCTTTTCTGACCTTTAAAACCTCTCTTAGAATCTTTTCTAAATGCTAAAATGCTATACCTTCTTTTCTAGTTGTGTTGGAAGGAAGGAGGCAAATGGAGGTTGGTTGGGTCAAAGGCTCATATTGAGCCTTTTGCATGTCAATGTGCTAAATTGGTTATTATCCATTATTGACATTAATGCTTCTTTGTACTACATTGTTTAAATCCATCACATTTTGCATCAAAGTTTGTCATCATCAAAAAGGGGGAGATTGTTAGCCCTAAGGGCAAATCATGTAGTTTTGATTAATGACAAATATTGATGAGGACTAATATGCATGTCATTTGTGTGATAGGATTGTTGGATTAAGAAGTATGAAGTCTCATTGCCTTGAAGCTACAATGCATGAACAACTCAAATATGTCAAAGTGATTAAAGATTGAAGAGTTTGTTCAAGATTAATGAAGGCTTTGAAGACATGAAGTGTAGGTGACATGTGGTTAATAGGTAAATATTGTAAACCCTACACTCTTAAGCCTTGGAATCTATGAGTTGCAATTGAGAGCACAAAACTTGATTTAAATGTTTTCAATGGTTTTGAACTTACCTAAATTATCAAGTTTTCATAAATGGTTTTTGCACATAAAAGGTCTTTAATGACTTATCTTTAAGGCTAGAATGTTTTCCAACTTGTTTGAAATGATTTGGATATGTTTTGACAAAGTTTTAAAAATTCGGAAGAAGATTCGGACGCATGCAGAAGAAATTCGGTCGTCCGAATTTTGTGAAGAATTTTTTTCTGCACTGTGAACAGTGAACAACGCATGAATAGTAACACTGTGAACAGTGAACAACGCATGAATAGTAACACGATGAACAGTGAACACGCATGAATAGTACACTATTCACGTGAACAGTACACTATTCATTTGAACCGTTTACTATTCTTCCAGAGAAATTCGGACGAATATTCGGACGAAGCTGGAAAATTCGGTCGTCCGAATTTTTTAAATAGTGCATGAACAGTGACTACTGTTCACATGAACAGTGCCGACTGTTTTTCCAGAGAAATTCGGACGAAGATTCGGACGAAGCTGGAAAATTCGGTCGTCCGAATTTTTGTGACCGGTGCATGAACAGTGCATGAACAGTACCACTATTCACATGAACAGTATTTTCTGAAAATAGCCGTTACTAGCCGTTTTATGGCTGTTTAAACTGATTTTTGAATTCTATAAAAGCCATAAACTCCAGATTTTTTTGTAGAACTTTGAACTTAACAAATCTTACATGCTCTAACTTATTTTACATCAAATCAAATTGAAAAGCTCTCAAATTGCCTTGTGCTCAAAGATTGAAATTCAAAATTTCAAAGGCAACAAAGTGTGAAGGTGAAACATTGTGTAATCATCTACCAACAAAGTGGTAACATCTTACACTCTCTCTTTTCTTATCTTAATTGTGTTTTCTACTAGCTCATTTGCAAGGTTATCTTGTGACATAAAACCCTTTTGTGGAAGGGTGAGCCATAGACTAGATTAATCAAGGTTGTAGTGTAAAACCCGTGTGAGGGTGAGCCTTGGATTAGATTAGTCTTGAGGTTGTCTTTAGATATAAAACCCTTGTGGAAGGGTGAACCTTGTTTGTATAATTACTAGAAGAGGTTGTGAGTGTAAAACCATAGTGTGGTTAGCCTCTTATGTAATTGTTGAACTTGAGCTTATAGTGGATTGGTTGAAATCCTTGAGTGTAGACTCAAGGTAGTGGATGTAGATCTTGGAGAGATCGAACCACTATAAATCGTGTGTTCATTTTCTTATAGCTTTATTTATTTACATGCTCATGTTATTATTACTTATTGATTGTTGTTGATTGATTGGTTGTAGTTTGATGATATTATCTTAACCATCACATCACATATAAACTTGAAGCTTGTGGAATTAAAGAAGAGCTTTTATTAAGGCAAAGGATTTGTAAAAAGGGAAAAGATTTCGATAATTAGCCTAAGACCTAATTCACCCCCCCTCTTAGGTCTTACAATCCTATCAAAACTTTTCATTTAATATGATCTGTAGGGCTTTGTGAGTGACTCTGTAACACAAGGGACTGAGGATCGGATACGTGTTGAGGTGGTACTTGTAGACATAAAGACACTACTCAAGAGATCCCCTAATCTCGGCGATCTGAACATCGATCATATAATGAACCTTTCACCAAACTATGTCGAATGCACTGGATGTCGTCCCCAGGTATGATTTTATCGCTGCATGCGAGCTCTCTACCCGATTTGTCGTTTCTGTCCCAAAGAGCATGATCTAATCTATCCAAACCCGAACAAAACTGTTCCCAATGTGGGTCCAATCAAGTCTCATCTATGTGACACATCAGCTTCCCAAAAGTTGACCATGATGAGCGCATATTTGAATAATTAAGTTGAAACTTCTCATCGGTAAGGGAATCAAACTACCGTCTCTACGTACATTTTGAAAATCGTTCGGCTACCGCCTTGTCACCACAAGCCTTATAGCACTTCGCTTCAACGTTCTTCAAAATGTGTCGACGACATAACATGTGATCGTAATTAGGAAATGCATCATGCAACACCTGTATCAATACGGGTTCCCGATCTGTCACGATGACGTTTGGGGGACAATTTCTGTCGTAAATCTCCTTCACGCACTCCAGCATCCACTGGTAACTGTCTACCTGCTCAGTGTTGATCCAAGCACCGACAATGAGAAAGTTGTGCCCTGTCGGGGTCACGCCTAACGATATCCAAATATGGCATATTGTATATTTTTTAATTAATTTATTAAAAACGTATAAGCGAGGATATTTTATACATTTTTAATTAAAGAACATTATGTGTAATTATAATGCAACACAAAATCGGTGAAAAATATAATATAATGAACCTGTTAATCTTGTACGTTGTATCCATTATCAACACAATTGGATACCCACGAGCAAGTAATGTTGAATCTGGATGAGCAGAAACACAATCACTAAGAATTTCGGCTCCTAGCTCAACTATGTGCGAATGGATATATCCATGTTCGGTGAACAAATTGAAAAGTTGTTGAACTACTGTCCAACCTTCCATACTCGTCACTTTTAATTTGTGTCTAGCATTATACACAGTCTTCACCCTGCGACAAGAACCAACACAAACATATGTTATCCATACATTTACAAAATTTAAAAGCGGTATAGAAACGTACAAGTAAGAATCATTATATATTTGTTATAAGCACACATACCTAACAACAGTTCTCGGGTTCTCCCGTTTCAAATGATCTAAAATATGTTTAGGCTGAACGTGACATTTGCTTATTTCCTCCGGATTCCGAGCTCGTGATTGTGCTTGCCGCATATTTTCAAGACTCCACGCCCCCTCGTAATGCTCTCTACCCATGAGTTTTAGCGGACAGTGACATTTTTTTTTGTTCCCTTTGACTTTCTTTCCTTAGTCCGCGCCTCCGGTTCTGCTCCATCCTTCTGAACAGAAATATATTTTTGGTATGCTCTGCCCTCTCACACCTAAACTTGATAAAGCTGTTACATGTTCCGTCGCCTTTTCTCGAACGAGCAATGATCAACAAGGTCCTCACCTGTAATGCTGCAGCCTTCGTCCACTTTACTAACCCCTCTTTACTAGAAAATATATCTTGCGTGCCCAAAAAGCGACTTATATCCTCGACTTTGTCAAGATCCAAAAATTCTTCAAACGATTCTGATGACGATGATGGGCCTTGTCCATCCCTGTAAAACGCTCAATGAAATCTCAGCTTGCGGCCCTTTCAGTGTTTCTACAATGCATATATCACACTTGTCCAATGTTAGTTACTGTATTATGTGTGTTTCGATTATTTTTTAAAAAACGATAATCGTAACAACAAAACTACTTATGATGCGTAATGTAACGTATAATATAATTAAAAATTATAAAAAAATACAAAATACAACTAAATAAGTTATTATTACAAAAATATTACAAATTTTGTAAAATACTGCACAAGTTTTGCCAGGTTCTAGGGAAACAAGTGGCTTAGTTTCGCCAGAACCTGGCAAACCTAGTGCCTAGGTTTCGCCAGAACTTGGCGAAACTTGACCAAAAATTTTGCCAGATTCTAGCAAAATTACACTACAAGAAAATAGGAAATTTGAAACCGACAATTTGATTTCAAATTAGTTTCTAAACCGTGATTTGAAATCGACACTAGTCGGTTTTAATATGAACGGTCATTGCCCGAATTTGAAACCAAAAAAATCAGTTTCAAATTTGAAACTGACATTTTGAAACTGAATCGGTTTCAAAATTGATTCGAAAACCAAATCTTTCACCAAAAATAGAAACCGACCCAGAAACCGATTCGAAACTGCAACCTTTACACTTGCAACAGGTTTGAAACCGATTTGAAACCTATCCGTAAAAACCGATTTGAAATCAAAAAATTATTTTTAATTTTAAATTAGAAACTAACTTGAGACCAAATATATAAAAATGTATTTTTTATTTTTTATTTAGAGCCAATTTGAAACCAATAAATAAGAAAATTAAAATTTTAAATATATTTTTAGAAACCACTTTGAAACCTATCCGTAAAGAATTTAAATTTTTCCGTTATTAGAGACGGTATAAATTATAAATTTTTTAATTCAATAACTGATTTGAAACCGCCATTTAATAAGTTTTTTTTTATTTTGTAGATACCCAATTGAAACTGATATTTTAAAATATAAATTTTTGATTTAGAAAATGAATTTTAAATAAATTTTTGATTTTTTTGTCATCAGAAATCGAATTGAAATAGTATTTTTAAAAATAAATATTTTTTAATGTAGAAATCGAATTTTTTTATTTTTTATTTTTAGAATCGAATTTTAAAATATAAATGTTTTAATTAGAGACCGATTTGAAACTACTTTTTAAATAATTTTAATTTTTTATTTTTAGAAATCGAATTGAAACCGAATTTTAACATCAAATTTTTAATTGTAGAAATTGATTTGAAATTGAAATTTTAAAATTAAATTTTGTATAATTTTTTTAAGCAGCTTGCTTTTAAAAATAATTAGAAACTGATTTGTTGATTTCTAATCGGTTTCAAAGATTTCTTAATCAAAAAAATTAAAAATTCTTTTTATTTAGAAACCGATTTTGGTGGTTTCTAATCGGTTTCTATATATTGTAGATTTTAAAATGAAATATTCTAAATTTTTTACTGCCCCATGCAAATGATAAAAACACTCAAATGAAGACATTGAACTATCAACAAGCCAAGATTAATTCAACCCAACCAAAATAAATACTCTTCATAATAAAACTAAATATCAACATCAATATAAATCCATTGAAAATAAAAACTCTAACTAAGTATAGTCAAATAAAAATAATAGTAAAAGTGATCCTAAGTCTCCGGAGCAGCTGGACTGGATGCTGTGTCATGTTCGTTGTCTTCATCTTTATCATATGATGAGTCATGAGGCATAGGAAATTCAAACCCAAGCTATGCAAAATATCTTCTTTTGCGCCTCATACATTGGTCATCTTCTTCTTCATCTTCGTCATCTTCGACGTCATTTTATCCTCCAATTCAGCTCGAACTTTAGCTTCTATACTCTCTCATTGATTGCAAAGCCGATGATGATGTCCCATGAATGCATGAACCACTGCATGAACCCTCACTTTCTCCCTTGAGGCGAAGAGACTCCTATCCCAGACCATAAACATGACCTTTCTTGAATCCATCAACTGCCTTGACCATCAGTGTCAACTCATCAGGTATGCTGCCACTACTCTCATTAGCAATTTGAGAGGCCTGAGTCATAAGATTCTCAAAATTTTTCTGTAAAGTTTTTAATGATAAAATAAATAAAATTAAATATATAAAGCAAACAACCTATTAGAAGAACAGAAATATCAAAGTAAAACTCAAACGAAAATTTTTTCGAGTATTTGAGTTATACAAAGTTAAGGTAGAGAACTTATAAAATTATTATATGTCACAAAAGGAATAAAAAGCTTACCCAATAATTCTCACAACGGGCATCAACAAATTGGCCTTTCTTTAGGCCGTTCTGAACTTTATATGTACAGAGCCAGCAATCCGAGAGCTTGATTTGTCCCCTAACTCCTTTTGCTACCCATTAATTTTACAAAAAACATAGAACATAAGAAACACAATTCTAACAAATCATATACATAATATTTAACACTAATGGGAAAAAACTAACCAATCTCTTCTCATGCTCTTGAAAAGAAATTGTACCGCCAGTATGGCATCCACCACCTTGTACATCGAGTCACTCCTTTCTATTCTTTCTCCCTGTGTCAGATTTTTTTTAAGCTCATCATACTGCCAATACTCGCATAAATGTAAGTACGCAGCCTCCGGCATCCACTCCGGCCTTTGATTATTTTTTCTTACATTGCATAGGATGCCTTTCATCAGCCTTGCACACCGGATACTCCAAGCTCTGCGAATAGCGCCGTCATGCTTTGGATCCCACCTATACAACTTCTGTAAATTGGAGAAAAAATAAACTTTCAATGTCTGACGAATCTTATTGAACATTATTAACTAAATTATGATAACATAAGATTAACTTAGTCGAAATTCTCCAAACCAAAGCTCACGCACATGTGGTGGGACCTTGTCCAAGCTGCTGTAAGGGCCAAAAAACATCCTCTGAAAAATATCATTAATGCTCCCGGCATAGACGAACTGGTCACTAAATCTGAAAAAATGAAACTAACAACAAGTTAGCGTACACTATTAAATAATTTGCGATACTATACTATCATAATTCTTTTACCCCGTTAACGTACACTAGTAAAAAATTAAACATGTAATAAACATATAACCGTATTCATCTTACGTGTGACCCTCCGGATAAATCAATGCATAGAAGTCTCCAACAGTAGCTTAGCTGGAAGTAGATGGAGGAACACTACTCGAGGGGACACAAGCTGTAGGATCAACTGGAGTGCCATAACTCTGCGGTCCTAGGACCATATTCTCAGCAGTGGACAGAAGTGTCCTAAAATCTGTTGCCACTCACACCCCACATTTTCTATCTTTAAAAGCAAATCAAGACCCAACTTGTGGAAATCTTTATATCCTATTGCGAGAAGAGTCAAGGTGAATATGCAACAAAGCCAAAATATTGCCAAATCTCATGATAATAAATGCTTCTTTACTTCCCAGATTTGCTTAAGGGTTTTAAGCATTGCTGCAACACTTGCAAAGACCAGTACCTTATTTTCACTAGCAAGCAAACTGTTCAGTAATTTTAGAATAGTTATTGATGCACGGTATAACTATTCTTCTGCATACAGGTATTACAATCCTCCCCAATTACTGCAATTCAAATTCATCCCAAGAAAAAAAAAAGAATAATTGTAACAACCGGGAGAAAGTTCCGCAATTTCCATTATCCAAAAAAAAAAAAAAACAGCTACGTTCTAAGCTCAACAACACCATGATTTGCCCAGTTACTGCAATTCAAACTCATCCCAAGAAAAACAAAAAAAGATAAAATGTAACAACCGGAGAAACCTCTGCAATTCTCATTATAAAAAAATTAGCTAAATTTAAACCTCAACAACACCATGATTAACCAACTATTGCAGTTCAAATTCATCCCAAGAAAAAAAGGATAGGAAAAAATGCAACAACCAGTTGTTGCATTTCAAACAACTAACAGAAGAAAAATCAACTTTCATCTTCAAACTAAAATGACGAATTAAAAAAGATAAACTCTTACAAAGCTCAACAACACAACTATACAGTAGTAACTACAATTCCAATTCATAAAAAAAAAAAAACCTTGCAACACCACTGCACATTCGGCAACCAAATAACAGTGGCAAAATCAAACATCTAAATGAAACTTAAATGACGGATCCACACTTGGTTTGAAGACCCAACACCAACACTCTCCTACTCTTGCAGATTTCGGCTTTGCCTTCAAGATTGCAGATTTCGGCCTTGAAAAACTCCTCTGTTAGCTGCTGAGCAGCTCTTCCTTCAGCTGCAACAGCTGGAAAATGAAAAAAAATTGAGTGAAGATCGATTGAAGGGGAGGGAAATTACTGTAGAGAGGGAGAGGGCAGCGCATTTAGCCCACAATTCTGAAACGCAGGAGAGGGAGAAGATTGTAATGGCGCTTGAACACTTCGAAAATTTTCTAAAAGTGAAGCAAAGGACGCATTACCAATATGCGTCCTTAGTGAGAAAAAAGGTCCACCGCATTCTGGACTTACTTCTTCCTAGTTATAAACAAGAAAACACATTGCCAAAACGCGTTAAATAATTACTTCAAAAAAATTCTTAAAATGAATAAATAAATTAATATATATAATACTAACATCTATATTTACATAAATCAGTTATATTATTAATTTTATAATATGGACAGAGTAATATATGATATTTAATAACATTACTTAAAAACATAAAAGTAAAATATTGCAAGTGACTTAATTTTTATAAGTTGCATATAATACGAAACTGTGCTAGTAATTTATTTATACTCTGAAAATTTATCAATTCTTGTTGTTAACTTATTATGTGGGTTTAGTTATTAAAGTAAATTCCTTATTGTATCTAACAACATAAAAACCTCTTTAGTGATTAATAACAATTCTTCATTGTAAACAACAAAATAAAACCTCTTCTAAATCTTTTAGGAATGTTGATTAGGGATTAGGGTTAGATAATACTTGCATAATGATATAAATAAGTATTGATCAATACTTATCTTAGATATATATAATACCAAATAAATATGATTTAAAAATAATTTGTGATAATATAGAAAGTGTACAATCTCATGTTATAAGCTCTAATTATGATTTACATATTTTAATATTAAAATTTTGATTTGGAAACCGATTAGAAACCGCATTGGGATAAGAAACCATTTTATAACCTATTAGAAACCTATTAGAAACCGTTTTAGGGTTTAGAAACTGATTTGAAACCGATATAGGGTTTCAAAACTGATTTCATCTTCAAGTTAATTAATTTAAAAAATCTTCAATTCTGAAACCGATTAGCAACCTATTAGAAATCAAGTTTAAATTGAAAAAAATAAAAATTTGATTTACAAACTGATTTGAAATTGAATTTAATTTATACAAAATAAAAAAGTGTGTTTTGGAACCAATTAGAAATTGATTTTAAAATTCATCAAAAAAATTTCTTTAGAAACCGATTTGAAATCGATCTTTAATCTATAAAAAATAAAAGAAATTTATTTTGAAATTGATTAGAAATCGAACTCGAATGCATAAAATTGTAAAAATATTTTGATTTAGAAACCGATTTAAAACCAAAATCTTAACATATTTATAAATATAAATTTTGAATTAGAAACCGATTAGAACAGAAAGTTAAATTCATAAAAAATTTAAAAATTGATTTATAAACCGATTAGAAACCTATCCCAAAATTCATCAAAAATAAATTTTTTTAGAAACTGATTACTTAATCTATTAAAAAATAAAAATAATTTAGCAACCTTTTAGAAACCGAATGTTAAAAAATTAAAAATTTATTTAGAAACTGATTTGAAACCGATTTTTAATCTATAAAAAATAAAAGAAATTTATTTTGAAACCGATTAGAAACCGAATGTAAATTTATAAATTTGTAAAATTATTTTGATTTACAAACCGATATCTTAATCTATTAAAAATAAAAATTTGAGTTAGAAACTGAAATTAAATTCATAAAAAATTTAAAAATTGATTTAGAAACCGATTGGAATATGATTTCAAAATTCATCAAGAGTAAAAAAATATTTTTAGATAACAATTTGAAACTGCATTTAAATTCATAAAAATGTTAAAAAATCTTGATTTAGAAACTGATTTCTTAATATATTAAAAAATAAAAATTTAAATTAGAAACCTATTAGAAACTACTTTTTTAAAATTTATAAATTTTTTTTATAAGAATTGAAACTATTGAAACCTATTTGGAACCGATTTGAAATCCTTGTGCTAGCGGTTTCAAGTCGGTTTCAAAGAGGTGTTTAATTAGAAACTGATTTTGTCGGTTTCAAATGGCGGTTTAAAATCCGCTATTTTCTGGTAGTGTTAAGGACTGCAGTTAGCAAGAATTGACCACAAATTTCGCCAGTGATTTTCGCCACTTTGTGGCGCAACTGCAGTACGAGTTGTGCCACTCAGTAGCGAAACTCACAAAGAATTTTCAAAAATTATTACAAACGTCAATTTAATTAAAATTTAGCTACTTTTTATCTCAAAATCAAGAGAATCATTCATATAATCTTTGCTCATTGGCTTGTTGCGACTAAATTTGCCTGTTTTTTTATGAAAAATGTGATTTTTTTGAAGGAAAGCTTGAGAGAATTATAAGATGAGAGATAAAGAGTTTACGAAAAAGAAAATTTTTTGTATTACATATAGTCAGAAAAATTACATATAGAAATAACAAAAAAAAAGCCCTTGTCATCCTCTTCCCTTGGTTCGGTTCTTTCTTTTCTCATTCAGTCACTGTCAATGCTACAAATATGGGGGCATCTTCCAGCACTTTCTCAACATTATCTGATACCGTCTTGCATCTCAAATCTCAATTTGGTTTCAAGATGGTAGCTGGAGCGTTTAAGACCCGTTTGTATGTCTAGGGTCCGAAATTTGAGATGCTTTTGGACAGTAATTTGAAAAACCCATTTAGATTTGCTTGTTTCTCTCGCGGAGTTGCTTGTCTCAAGCTTCATATAGCTTCCATGTGTCCAACTCTTTAATCCAAATGCGGATTAAACAACCGAAACACATTGGAGGCTATTTGCTTTAAATGGTTTTGGTCCCAAATGCGGTCCACAGGCAATTTGGTCTGGTGTTTGTTTCATCTCAAATTATCTGGGTTTCAAATTGTATCCAATTAAACAATTAAAATACTTCTTAATGAAAACCCACTTGAGAGAAGATCTGGACAATGCAAAATGTCATCTTCAAGCTTGGTAGGAGTATTTCCGATGCGTTCGAAGGAAATTCTAAGAATTTCTCAGTATGTATTGCGTCTAATTTATTTGCCATTATAACATTATTAAAATTTTCCTAGCTATTATTCTATGGGAATTTGATTGTGAAATTGATCTACACTATTTATTTCATAAGTATGATTCAAAATTTCATCAAAATTGATCATTTTTTTACTAGTTCAAAACAAAATGGTCAACTAGTCAACACCCAAAGAATTCTTCAATGGGGTTTTTGCAACTTTGACCAAAATTGAAAATCTAATAGGGGGTTTCAACAGAACCTCTGATGAAAATTCAAAAACTACTCAAGTCCACTCTCAACAGCACTCGAAGCTATCTTAGGGACCTGGTCTGTCCTCACCAAAGTTGACTCTAAGATGGCAGAAGGTTGTTCACTTTTTTAAAAAAATTATTTTATTTGTCTTTTTATTTTATTAATGTTATTGTATTACATTATTAGTTATAATATTAATTAATTATTATATATTAGTAATATATTTTTATTAATATTATATATTAGCTCGTAATAATGATGAATAATTAATTATTATAAGACCAATTAATTATGATTAGATGTTATAATTGTTGATAATAATAATACTTTTTTTGTTTAGAATTAAATGTCTTATTTTGACTTGATAAGAAATTAAAGAGAGTATTTTGACTATAAATAAATTACTATAATATCTTTATTAATAAAAAATACTTTTACTAAAACTCATTTATTAGTGGAGCTTAAATCAAAGGAGTCAAAGAAGTTTGTGGTGAGTCCATTGTATTACTAAAACTTGATTCCCTTAAATTAAAGAGGTTAGTTGTAGAAGTTCACATAAAAAATATAACTATTTTAAGAAGTGGACATTCAATTCCTAACATCTTAAAAAGAAAATATGGGTATTCAATTTTGGATGGCGGGAGTCATAATTAATATTCCCTCTATTTCAAAATATATGACCTATTTCCTCTCTACACTGTTATTAAGGTTTTAAAAATTTTCATGAAAAAAATAAAACATCTAAAATACTCTTTTCTCTCTCTCTTTCTTTAATTAATAGTGGTCAATTCTACTAATTCATTCACTTTCAAAAATTCAACAATCTCTTTATTGAGAATTTGAAATTTAACATTGGAATTTGTGTCTTTGAATTTTTTAAAAATAAACGTACTTAAAGTGGATGTTTAGATACAAGGGCAAAATAGAAAAAAATTAATAAATGAATACCTAATATAGAAATAGGTCATATAATTTGAAACAAATCAAAATAAAAAATAGTTCATTTATTTTGAAATGAAGGGAGTAATTGTTAACAATAATTAGTAATAATTATATATTGGTCATAATAATTAATAATTAATGCTTATAATAGTAATTAATGTACATATATATCACTTAAGTCAAGAGAAAAAAATTCTCACATGATGTTTGTAGATATTCCCTTCTATATAACTACAACAATGGTGGCTCCTTTCATATTGCTTTGTAACGTATATGTCTTCAACTTTCTCTATCTCTTCTATGACTTTTTGTATTCTCTTCTTATTACTTGTGCTATATTCATTGCACCTAAGTGAATATTTGGCGATTGACTCTTGGGTTTTTTCCTGTTAATTCTAGAATTGTGAAGTACAGAGATATGAGGAGAAGTTGGTTGTTTTGCTCTTGTAGTAATCTATTGTAATTGGTTTTGGTAAGATTTTAGTTTTGCTCATTCTAATCTT
The DNA here is from genome assembly GCA_030512225.1 of Rauvolfia tetraphylla. Taxonomy (NCBI): domain Eukaryota; kingdom Viridiplantae; phylum Streptophyta; class Magnoliopsida; order Gentianales; family Apocynaceae; genus Rauvolfia; species Rauvolfia tetraphylla. The sequence continues at coordinate 246,015 of JAJQKT010000033.1, forward strand.
CTTTGTCTTCTGATTTTTTTGATCATTTTAGCCATTAATCTATATATTTTCTAGTTGTCGATTTGATACTGAACAAGATTAAATTCTTCTTACTTTCTGTTTTATATGTATAACAATGGAGTGGGCTTGTGGTGTTGTTGTATATACAGGAAAATTTATATCTCTTACTATTTTATCGGTAAGAAGCTTGATTTGACTAACTTAACTTGTCTAGGTTCTAAGGTTTTCTAGAAAATGAGTTTTAGCTTATGAAAGGTCATGATATTTACCCATAAAAAAAAGGTTGTGATATTTCATGAGTAAGTTGATGAAATCTATGCGCACATATTGCTATTCCCAATTCACCTACTTTACATATTTTTGGGATTATTTGATTCCTTATGTAACTATGCACGTCGAAGGATGGGCAACATTGCTTTCTCATGGAATTTGGCGAATAAGATGGGTAAGATCAATAGTCTCTACTATAAAGATGTCACATCTACTAACATGGATACTGCAAGGAAAAGAAAAGAAAAAGAAAAAACATGACTTCCAAAGAATAATGTAGTTTGTCTTGATCTTCAAGCATCAAAATGTATTCATCAATTTGAGAGCAATTGAAGTATTTTTTTGAACTTTTGAGGAAAAATAACTGTGACTTAGTTTTTTTTTTTTGTGATAGTAATTAATCTTCAAATCAAAGTACTTGAGCAACTCTAATCACGACACTGCCTTAATTTTACATTTTGGTGAAAAGGTATTTTAAACTTTCAAACTCAGTAAACACATCACACTATTCATTATCCATTAATTATTCTTTTAAGTGAATAATTATTCACTCTCAATTGAATAATTTATCAGTTCAATCTTAAGTCAATAAATAATTATTCTGTACAATGTTAAAATGTGTAATCTTGATAGTAAAATACATATTTTTGGTGAAATTTTTATTTACTGATTATTAAATAAATTATGAATAATTGTTTAGGATGGTTTTGTTGGTAACCACTGTGTACAAGACTAACAACGCGTACAAAATTTTGACAAGTGAATAATTATTCACTCCTTATTGAATAATTCATTATTTCAATCCTACGTCAATGAATAAAGGAATAATTATTCACTGCATGACTAGTATTTGACAAGTGAATAATTATCAACTTCGTGACTAGTATTCGATAAATGAATAATTATTCACTTCATAGCGAGTATTCGAGAAGTGGTAGATAATTATTCACTCTATCATAAGAAATTATTCAGTTCATGATATGAATAATTATTTATTTCACGACGAGTATTCGATAAGTGATGAATAATTATACAGTATTAAAGGAACAATTATTCACCTCATGACGAGCATTCAACAAGGGAGTGAATAATTATTCAATCTATCATGAATAATTATATAGTATTAAAATAATAATTATTCACTTCACAACGACCATTTGACAAGGGAGTGAATAATTATTCACTCTATCATGAATAATTATACAGTTCTAAAGGAACAATTATTCACTTCACGATGAGCATTCGACGAGGATAAATAATTATTCACTCTATCATGAATAATTATACAATATTAAAGAAATAATTATTGACTTTACAACGAGCATTTGACAAGTGATGAATATTTAAGGATCATTTTGTTGGATCTCCTTATTTTCTTTAGTTATCTAATTAAAAAATATGTGTGAATAATGAACCTGAAGTTGGTTGTCATTGCAATTGGTAGAAATGCAAAAAGGAAATTGAAATTGTAGAAAGGAAATTCATAAATTATGCACATTTATGTTATTCCTGTACATTTAGTTGCCTAATCTACTTGCAAGTTGATGAACAAAGTGACTTCAAATAAGAATTTCAAGGAAGCATTTAAGTCTAAATATGTGATGCACTTTCTCCATCATTTAGTTCTTCAATATTTGAAGAGTTTCAGAGTAGTAGTAGAGAAAAGATAGAAGACAGAAAGAAGAGAGTGTGTGTGAGTATGTGTATGTGTAAGTCCTAAGAGCAAATCATGTTATTTTGATTAATGACAAACATTGATAGGTGCAGTGTCCTATCGAAATAATGATGATTAACCTTGATATGGACTAATGTGCTTACATGATGTGGGATAAGATTTTTGGATTGACAAGAATACAAGTCTCATTACCTTGATGCTAAAAGTGCAAGAACAACTCAAGGATATCTAAGTGGTTGAGGATTAAAAGAATTGATTCAATATTATTGAAGGCTTTGAAGACCTTAGTGTAGATTTACAAATGCATTTTAGGTATATCTTTGTAAACCTTACACTTGTCTGTCTTTGGAATCTTAAACCTTTTCAAGAGAACTTCAAACTTGTTTTTCAATCTCAAAAGATTTATCTTACAAATGTCTTTACCAAGTTCTTGATAACGGTCGACTTTTAAAAAGATCCATTTTATAGTCCAAAATGATTTCAAACTTGTTGTACTTAATTTCTAATCATTTTGACTAAGTTTGAAAAATTCAAACGTTCGAATTATCCTTCATAGTTGCTGAATTTCCAGAGAAATTTAAATGACTATTTAGATGCTTGTGTCCAAATTCAACGGACCAAATTTACCCTGGTAGCCTCAAGATAGAAAAATTCGGACGATCATTCGGACGCAGAGGTCCAAGTTCGGTCAACCGAATTTTGTTGTTACTAGCCGTTATTTAAATTTTGCAACCAATTTTCAAACCTTATAAAAGAAATAAATTTCATATTTTTGAGTAGTTTTTGAGCCTCTAAGAATATTTATTGTTCCCAATCATTCTCTATCAAAAAGTTCTCCTTTATCTTGTGCTAAAAGGTTTGAATTCAAGATTTCTTAGACAAAAAAGGTGAAGTTTTGCTAATTTGTCATCATCTACCAAGTTGTTAGTAACTTTGTATCTCATACTTCATCTACTTGTTCTTTTCAAGGTTATCTTGTTGATATAAAATCCTTGTGTTAGGGTAAGCCTTAATTTTTGTATTTGAGAAGAGGTAGCGGTGTAAAACACTTGAAGGGTGGGCCTCTATTGTATGATTTGATCAACTTGTGTTATAGTTGAGTTTGGTTGAAATTCTTGAGTCGGTGCTCAAGGTAGTGGATATAGATCTTGTATGATCGAACCACTATAAATTGCTTGTGTTGCCTCTTGTATTCTATTTCCTTTAAATTTTATTCTTATTGTGTTCCTTTGCATATCTAGTTGAGTGTTTGAATTCCATCATATTCCAAATCAATTTTTAAAAAGGAAAATATTTCAAAAATTAGTCAAAGACCTAATTCACCCCCTCTTAGGTCTTTCAAAATGTTTTTACTTGTGCACTAGAATTCTTAGAGTAGGTAATATTGGTAAAGGATCTTCTCCTCTCATTAAACATTAAACAAGTTTTACTTATTGATGACTTGAAATATATTTTTTTTAGCATTAGTCAATTATGTGACAATGGATACAAAGTTGATTTTAAGTGTGATATATGTACCATTCTTGATAATGTAAGTAGAAAAACTATTTTTGTTGCAAATAGAGTTAGAAAATGTATATGTGCTATATCTTGATGAACTTGTTGCCAATGATGTTAAATGTCTTGCCGTTCAAGATAATGATGGTTTCCTTTGGCATAGAAGATTAGGTCATGTGAGTATGGATTTGTTGAATAAACTTTCTTCTCAAGATTTAGTTAGAGGATTGCCAAAAATACATTTTGAGAAATATCATCTTGTTGATGCATGTCAATATGGAAAACAGACAAAAACTTCCTTCAAACCCAAGAAAATGGTTTCAACTTAAAAACCTCTTGAACTTGTTCATATGGATTTATTTGGACCAATGAGGATCACTAGTCTTGGTGGTAAGAGGTTTGCATGTGTCATAGTTGATGATTTTTCAAGAATCACTTGGGTATTATCACAAAAGGATGAAGCATTTCATGAATTTGTGAAACTTTTCAAAATGGTTCAAACCTCCCTTGATTGCAAATTGATCTATTAGAAGTGACAATGGGACAGAATTTTACAATCAAGATTTTACGAAACTTTGTAATGAAAATGAAATTGTTCACAACTTTTTAGTGGCCAAAACACCTCAACAAAATGGGGTTGCTGAAAGGAAAATTCAAACTTTCCAAGAAATGGATAGGTCTATGTTTTGTGAAAATTCTTTGTTGAAATATTTTTGGGCCGAAGTCGTAAACACCGCATGCTATGTTATGAATAGAGTTCTTTTGAGGCCATTTTTGAGAAAAACACCTTTTGAACTTCTATTTGGTAGAATACTCTCCATTGCATATTTCAAAGTATTTGGTTGCAACTGATTTATATTGAATATGCGTGACAACTTGGAAAAATTTGATAGAAAATCAAATGAAGGTATATTCCTTTGTTATTCCTCTAATAAGAAAGCTTATAGAGTTTACAATAAAAGAACTTCATGTGTTGAGAAAACCATACATGTGAGTTTTGATGAGTCTAACACCTACTTGGATAGAAAGGATAATGATGATGTAGGTACATCCATGAATGATAATCAAACTCATCTTCAAGCTCCTACCTTGGATGATCATGCCAATGAAGAAGAGATAATTGAGCAAGAACAAGACAATCAACCTAGTGGTGACCAAGAGGTACCAAAGGATGTGAGATATGCAAGAGGTCACCCTAAGGAGCAAATCATTGGTGATGTATCTCAAGGTGTTAGAACAAGACAATACTTCATTGACAACTTTGCACTTTTATCTCACATTGAGTCTAAAAATATTGATGATGCATCATGTGATGAATTTTGAATTGTTGCTATGCAAGAGGAACTAAATCAATTTGAAAGAAACAAAGTTTGGATTTGTGTACCAAGATCCCTTGATCACCTCGATATTGGCACCAAATGGGTTTCTAGAAATAAACTAAATGAATCTGGAGAAGTTGTTAGAAATAAGGCTAGACTTGTTACCCAAGGATTCAATCAAGAAGAGGGCATTGATTATGATGAAACTTTTGCTCCGTAGCTAGACTTGAGTCTATAATAATGCTTTAGGAATTTGCTTGTTTTAAAGGTTTTAAGTTGTTTCAAATAGATGTCAAAAGTGCTTTTTTAAGTGGTTTTATTGAAGAGGAGGTTTATGTGGAACAACCTCCCGGTTTTGCTCGTGAAAAGCTTTCTAACCATGTCTTCAAACTTTCCAAAGCTTTGTATGGTTTTAAACAAGCTCCTAAAGCTTGGTATGAAAGATTGAGAGGTTTTCTTCTTTCAAAAGGATTTTCAAGAGGCAAAATTTGACACTATTCTTTTCATAAAAACCTCTTGCAACAATAATTTCACTTGTGCAAATATATGTTGATGATATCATATTTGGGGCTACTAATGTTTCACTTTGTGAGGATTTGCCAAGTTAATGCAAAGTGAGTTCGAAATGAGTATGATGGGGGAACTCAACTTCTTTCTCGGGCTACAAATCAAGCAAACCAAGGAAGGAACTTTCATAAATCAATCCAAGTATACCAAGGAGCTCTTAAAGAGATTTGGAATAGACAAAGCAAAAGGTATAGGCACTCCAATGAGTTCATCAACCAAACTTGAAAAAAATGAGAAAGGTAAAAATATTGATGAAAATGTATATAGAAGTATGATTGGCAGTCTAATTTATCTTACCACTAGTAGATTGTATATTATGTTTGTCGTATACTTATGTGCTAGATTCCAATCTAGTGCTAAAGAGTCTCATTTAATTGCCGTAAAACGTATTCTTCATTATTTGATTGATACATATGATTGTGGCCTTTGGTTTTCAAAAACCTCTTCTTTTGACCTTGTTGCATATTCAGATGTCGACTATGCCGGATGCAAAGTCAAACATAAAAGCACTAGTGGTCATTGTCAATTTCTTGGTAGTTACTTTGTATCTTGGTATAGTAAGAAATAAGCATGTGTGTCATTATCTACCGCCGAGGCCGAATATATCGCCGCCAGTAGTTGTTGTGTTCAAGTATTATGGATGAAGCACACTCTACTTAATTATGGCTTAGATTTCAAATGTGTGCCCATCTTATGTGATAATAATAGTGCTATCAATTTGAGTATAAATCCCATTCAACACTCTAGGACTATGCATATAGAGATCAAACATCATTTCATTCGTGATCATGTAGCTAAAGGTGATATATGCTTGGACTATGTGAATACTAATGATCAAATTACTTATATATTTACCAAGCCTTTGGCTGACGAAACATTTTGCAGCCTTAGAAAAAGCTTGGGTATTTCAAAATTCAATTACTAATATGTGTGTTGAAGAGTGGTAAAAACGGGGAAAATTTGAATGCATGAAATGAAATTCGGACGTCCAAACTTCCTCCAGAAAACTCCTGACAGAAAGATTCAGATATATGACCAAAAATTCGATCGTTCGAATTTGCTGAGCTAAAGAAACAGAGATATTCGGACGTAAATTCCGATGCAGCCCTGAAAATTTACCTTCTGAACTTTGCGATTTTAATAGTTAAACTGCTCAAACTATTCAAGTGGAAGAGTTTTTAAATCTTTTGATTCCTCAATAGCAAGTGTCTTCGGTTGCCAAGATTTTGGCAGAGCATCCAAGATTTTTCTGTTTTGCACTCCAATTGTATAGTTCTTTCCATAAGCTTTCAGACCATAAAAAATGTTAGTAAATCTAGTAAACATATCACTGATATTCTCACCTTGCTTCATGGTAAATAGCTCATAGTCCCTAACTAGCATGGCAAGCTTTGACTATTTTACTTGATTTGTACCTTCATGTGTTACTTGAAGTAATCTCCACATATCATGGGCAGTGTCACATCCACTAACTCGATTATATTTAGTTACATCTAGTGCACAACTTAAAATGTTCATAGCTTGATAATTCAAAGTCATTTTCTTTGAATCATTCTCATCAAATTCATCTATGTGTTTTGGCTCTTGAGTAATTCCATCAGCACTCATTTTCATTGGCACAAAAGGACCTTTCTCAATAATATTCCACAAATCAAAATTAATAGAACAAATATATGTCTTAATTCTAGATTTCCAAAATGTATAATTTGTTCCATTAAACAAAGAAGGTCTATTTGTGGAAGAACCTTCCAAATAAGGTAAATTTGAAATATTAGCCATAAGATCTTAACTTCTAGGTTGTAAAATTACACAAAGAAACCCTTGCTCTAATACCAATTGAAAGACCTAAGGGGGGTGAATTAGGTCTTTGGCTAATTTTCAAAAACTATTTCCTTTATAAACTTAGTTGGTGCAAATTATGGTTACTTAACTCAATGAGAGAATGATCAAATCAATAACAAAGCAATAAACAAATGAAGTGCAATGAACACAATCAATTTATAGTGGCTTGATCTTCTCAAGATCTACCTCCACTATCTTGAGTCTACACTCAAGGATTTCAAACAATCTAGTATATGCTCAAGTTCAACAATTACATAAGAGGCTTACCACACAATGGTTTTACTCTTACAACCTCTATTGCAATTCTACAAATAAGGCTCACCCTTAAACAAGGATTTTATATCTAAAAAAAAACCTAAAGACCAATCTAATCAATGTTCATCCACACATGGATTTTACACTACAACCTTGATTAATCTAGTCTATGGCTCACCCTTATCAAAAGAATTTTATGTTACAAGATAACCTTATATTGAGCAAGTAGAAAACAGAATTAAAATGAAGAATGAATGAGATGTTACCACTTCTTGGTAGATGATTACACAATGTAGCACTTCTTCACTTTGTTGTCTTTGGAATCTTGAATGTTCAATTGAAAGCACAAGACAAAAGAGAGCTTTGATGTTTGTAAATGATTTAGAATGTTTAGATTTCTCAGAAATTCAAAACTTACAAAAATTCTAGAGTTTATGGCTTTTATAGAGTATCAGTTTCAACATCTGTAAAACGGCTAGTTTTAGGGAAGTTCGGACGTCCGAACTTGCTCCTCTGCATCTGAACTTTCGTCCGAACTTCTCTGTGACATGTTGTCTGTCAAAGTTCGGACGTCCAAACTTTGGATCCTGCGTCCGAACTTTCGCCCGAACTTCTCTGGAAAAACAATAACCATGTTGCAGTTTGGATGTTCGAACTTGCATCCAAACTTTCCAAACTTTGTGAAAACACTTGAAAATCAATTTTAAAATGTTTGAAATCATTTAGGATCGAAAGATATATCATACAAACTCTTTTGAACTTAAAAACCGTTACCGAAACATTTGATCATTAAGATTTTACTCAAAGCTATTTATGATTCAAAAACAAGTTTTATACTCTCTTATGAATTCAATAGATTTCATGACACATAAGTGTAGAGTTTACAAGAATATACCTATTTAAGCAAGTGCAACCCTACACTAGATTCTTCCTAGCGTTCTTATTCATAGACCATGCTCTATATCCATGATAATAGAGTTATCCTTAGCATTTTCAGCTCCAAGGCAATGAGACTTGCTTCCTTCTTAATCCAAAAATCCTATCACACAACATACAATCATATTAGTCCTTATCAATGTTTGTCATTAATCAAAACTAGTCAAACCTACATGATTTGTCCTTAGGGTTGACAGAAAGGTTTGAAGGGGATTTCACTAATGGTAGAAGATTTTGGTCCACTAGGAAAAGAGAAATCAAAGCCTTTGAAGCTAGAGGAAGGGTTATGTATCACATGATTACTACTATTATTATCCCTAACTTTGAACATAAAACATCGGTTGAGAATCTGCGTATGGTTATTATTCATGCCTTGCATGAGCATAGAAGATTAAATTTTGGATTCATAATATTAAAGCATATGTTTAGCGCAAGAAAAACAGCCAACAATGCCTTGTCGTATGGGAGATTGTTGACAAGAATCTTTAAGCATTTCTATGTCCAACTCCCCGGAAGAGGAAACCCAATGAAAAGTGGGGAAATCTACACCAACGAGTCTCTCAAGAGAATGCAATTAACACTAGATGAGGATGGTGTATGGAGAATGAGAAGAGAAACCCCTCTAAGGGGTGAAAGGGTAGAAACAAGTGGTGATGAAGAAAAGGAGGACGAAGTGGAAGAAGAAGAAGAGGATGAGGAGGAGACTTTGGCTAGAGAAAGGAAGAGCAAGAAAAAGACATGATCTATCAAGTGAGGGAGGGGGTAACCTCACACCAAGAGAAGACTATTTGAACTATAAAATAAGTGAAATGAAAGCTTCAATTTTTGAAAATAAGCTTTCCTAAGGTTGTTCAAATATAGTAGAAGAGATTAAAACATATTTGAATTTATTTGAACAACAAAAAAACACTTTTTGGTAACAAAATATGGATGCATCCGAATTTTTGAAGCATGCATCCGAACTTTTGAAATTCCAAGTCCTATCTATAAAACATACGAGATGAAGGCTGCAATTTTTGAAAATACGTTTTCTTAAGGTTGTTCAAATATGATAGGAAAGCTTTAGACAGTTTTCAAACAATTTTAACAATATAAAAATGCATTTGGCAAGAAAGTTTGGATGCATCCGAACTTTTGGTTTGCATCCGAACTTCAAGTCTGAACTTTTGAAAAGATAATTTTGCATTTGCAAATGAACTATAGAAGTATTTAAATATGTAGTTTAGCTTTGCAAAACCACAAAACTTATGCATTTCATGAAATCAACCAATTTCAATTTAAATGCAGCCAAATGCAAGTGTTTGCATATTACACATATTGCCATCATAGTGTAGTCAATATTTCCAAACACATGCATCACATTGACAATGCAATCAACATTGTCTAGCATACACATCTCATCATTACAAAAAATATACATATCACATTGCATTGTAGACATCATTACATTAAATTGCAAACATCACATTGCAGACATCACATCTTTTCTCCCCCGTTTGTCCTCACTCAAAGATGGGGTAATGAAAATGAGACTTAATAGTAATTACCAGTTTTAGCATATTTTTGTAAATCAACTTTTTCTCCCTTTGATAGTAGCAATTAAGCTTGGGGTGATTAAAGTATCATTAACAAAAGAAGCTCTCAACACTAAGGATTCATCATTGAGCTTCAACTATTACACAAGTCACATTAAACAGTTTAAATTTCAGAATTTAAAACAGAAAAACAGAGAAATTGCATAAACCATTGTTCATAAGTCTGACTAAGCATATAAAAAATAAATAAAAGCAGTAAATAGAGATAAGATGAAAGAGATGCTCAGTCTTGTGATGTTGATGGAGATTTCTTTCTTGATCCTTTCTTGACTGCCACATGCTTGATTCTTCCTTGGCTAAATGTTGGATTGGATGGTGATGTCACTTCAACTCTTGCAATCAAACTCCCTTCTTGACCGATTCCAGTTTGCTGCTCTTCTTGATCTCCTCTTTGTGACTCAACAGCTTGCTCATGGTCATTTCCTTGGTCATCATCACCACTGTCATCATCATCATCACTGTCATCAGCCTTGTCAGTGTCATCAGTCTTTTCTTCTTCCTTGTTCTTGTCTTCCTCATCTCTCTTATCATCATCTTTCTTTTCTTGAGTTCTAGAGAGTCCTTCACCACTTTGAGTATTTCTTGTTAACATTTCCTCAATGCGTTTCACTCTATTTTCTGAACCATCCAGCTTTCCAAGAACCATAGGAGCAAAACTTTCAAAGAACTTATACATTTTCTCCATCTCCTTAATATGACTATTCAAGGCTTCTTGAAATGCCTTAGCAACAATGGTGTCTTCTCTAGTAATCCCTTTATCAGTAGGAACTTCTTCAACACTAGGATGTGACTGAGAAGTAGGTATTTCTTCAAAAAGTCTTCTCTTGGAGAGAGGTTGCTCCCCCTCACTTGATGAATCATGCCTTCTTTTTTATTTCATTTCCCTTACCCATGCTTCTGTCTCATCTTCTTCTTCTTCCTTAGCATTCTCACTTTCTTTAGCTTTTGCTATTCTAGGAGGGGTTTCTCTTTTAGTCCTCCATACACTATCCTCATCAAGAACTAATTGCATTCTTCTAAGGGTATCATTAGTATAAATTTGCCCACTTTTTAAAGCTTGTCCCCTAATAGGAAGTTTGACTTGGAAATGTTTGAAAATTCTTGTTAAAAGTCTCCCATATGGTAAAGTTTTGTTGGCTACCTTCTTAATACTAAACATATATGCTTCACTGCTATATACCCAAAATTCAGTCTTCTATGCTCATGTAAAGCTAGCATAATCACCATATGTATATTTCTAAAGAATGATTTATGACCAAAATTAGGAACAATCATGGTTGTTATCATATGATGCATTACTCTTCCTCTAGCATCAAAAACTTTGGTTTCCCTTACTTTTATGGTCCTAAACTGTCTACCTTTTGTAAAGGCTTCCTCAAATCTTTCATAGGTAAATAACTCTCGGTCATAACAATGTTGTCCCAAAGAAAAATACTTTTCTCCAATATCACTTACTCCACAAATTATATTAACCAAAGCATCATTGAATTCAAAGTCAACTTGGGATACTCTAGATGAGTACCACTGAAGTACATCATCCCCTATCTCTTCAATTATTTCTTCTTTCATGTTTGCATAGAATTCATATTTGAGATCAGGATAGTATTCTTCATCAATTAATAACAAATTCCTCCATCCAATATCACTAAACAGAGATAACACATTTTCCATACTTGATAGATTATCAAAATTCACCTTGTTTTCAGGGATAATCTTTCTGGATTTTTTACTCCAATCTTCAAATTCTGATGTAGCCTTGATGGAGACAAATCTGTCTATTCCGGATGATGTTTAAGGAGCTCTAATTCTTCATGGTTCATTGAGAATTCGTCCTCCATCTCCTTCATTTGCTTTTCCTTTTCCTTTCTCAACATTTGCTCTCTTAGTTTTCACCATGATGATTTTCTATGTGAAATGCAGTGAAATCTAATAAGTATTTAGGGTTAGGAACTCAAAAACCTGAATGGATTGATGTGAAAATGATGAAATTTCAGAGGGATTAGGGTTTGGACGCAGACGGGGGAAGTGGAATTTAAAAAGAGAGAAAGTTTGGATGATAAATAGTGTGTAACGGCCTGTTCGGTTTCTTTAAAACCGCTGTAACCGCAAAGTTCGGATGACCGAAGTTTCTAGTCTGTGTCTGAACTTCTCTGCTTCTTCAATTTTAAAAAGTTCGGACGTCCGAACTTTCTGTCATGCGTCCGAACTTTTCTGTCCAGAATTTTTTGGATAAAGTTTGGACTTTGCAATTTTACTCAATGTGAAAGACCTAAGAGAGGGGGTGAATTAGGTCTTTGGCTAATTATCAAAATATTTTCCTATTTTGCAAATCCTTTGCCTTAATAAGAGCTCTTCTTCAAATTCTCAAACTCTAAGTTTATATGTGATTCAATGGTTGAGACAAGATGATCAAACAATAAAATCACAACCAATCAATCAACAACTAAGAACAAATAATAATAACATAAGTATGTAAACAAGTAAAGCTATAAATAAATGAACACACGATTTCTAGTGGTTCGATCCTCAAGATCTACGTCCACTACTTTAAGCTCACACTTAAGGATTTCAAACAATCAACTATTTGCTCAGGTTTACAAATTACAAGAGAGGCTCACCACACTATGGTTTTACACTCACAATCTCTTCTAGTAACTTTTATAATACAAGGCTCACCAAACACGATGGTTTTATATCTCAAACACCATGCTGAAAGCCAAAATTCGAACGACCGAATTTTTCTTCATGCGTCCGAATCTTCTTCCGAATTTCTCTGGAAGAACAGTAGCAAACTTTTGCTACAAAATTCGGACGACCAATTTTTTTGGAAGAATATTCAAACTTTGTAAAATCATTTGAGATTTAACTTCAATAAGTTTGAAAAATATTTGATATGAATAGAAAACTTATTTAGACATATATAAGTTTGAAAACCTAAAATCAAATTCCTTTGATCATATAAAGTTTACTTAAATATTTTTAGGACATAACACCATATTTATCAAAATGTTCATTCAAAGCCTTTTAAGATCATAAGACTCATTTTATGCTCTCTTATGCAATCAATGATAACTAAGACATACAAGTGTAGAGTTTACATAGAGATTTACTTACTAAGTATATGCACTCTACACTTCAAGTCTTCAATGCTTTTAGATCATCTAAGAACAACCTTCTTCAAACTTCAATCACATTGCTTTACTGAAGTTGTTCTTGCACTTTGGCTTCAAAGCAATGAGACTTCATACTTCTTAGTTCACAAAATCTATCACACAACATACAAGCATATTAGTCCTCATCAATATTTGTCATTAATCAAAACTACATGATTTGCCCTTAGGGCTAACAATCTCCCCCTTTTTGATGATGACAAACTTTGATGCAAAATGTGATAGATTAAAACGATGTAGTACATAGAAGTATTAATGTCAATGATAGAAAATAACTAATTTAGCACATTGACATACAAAAGGCTCAATATGAGCCTATGACCCAACCAACCTCCATTAACCTCCTTCCTTCCAACTACTAGGATATAAGATATAGAATTTAAGCATTTAGAAAAGATTCTAAGAGAGGTTTTAAAGGTTGTAAATGTTTAACAATGCTCCCCCTTAGATTGTGCTCATTTTTCAACAAGTTTGGACTTGAGATACTATGCATCTGAATTTTAACATATCATGTCCGAACTGTAAAATAAGTGAAATGAAAGCTTCAATTTTTGAAAATAAACTTTCCTAAGATTTTTCAAACATAGTAGAATAGATTAAAACTTATTTGAATCAATTTGAACAACAAAAGAGCACTTTTTGGTAACAAAATATGCATGCATCCGAATTTTATGCTTTAAACTCCAAATTGTAAAATGTGTGAGATAACAAATTTAATTTTTGAAAACAAGCTCTTATAAGATTGTTCAAATATGATAAAAAGGATTAGAACAGGTTTCAATCAATTTGAACAACAAAACAAAATTTTTGGCAAAAAGAACTTGACGCATCCGAATTTCAAATCCAAAATTTTTGACAACGACATAACTCATGCATTCAATTGTTTTCATAAAGTAACAAGTCAAGAACAACTTAGCCATTTGCAAAAACTCAAAAAACATCCATATAATACACATTTTCATCACACACAACATTTACTTAGCAGTCACAGCTTGTCATCACACATATAATTCAACACATAGAGCACATTTTGTCTCAGATCATTATTTCTTCCCCTTGACATATGCATGGATTTTCAGAAAATTCACACAATTTCTATTCATGCATGAGGAATTCCATTGCTATTTCGCATTTTGACGCATTTTGTCATCATGCATTTTCACTGCTATTTCGCATTTTCACGCATTTTGTCATCACATTTCTTCTCCCCCTTGTGTCATCAATCAAAGATGTGGTTAATGAAAATGAGACAACATGTATCACATATAAGCAGTATGTTTATCAACTCTCATTTAGCAATTTAGCAATATATTGACCAACTCTCATAAACAGTATATCTTTAGTCAAATAATTATCATCCCAACAGCAATAATCATTATGTAGCATTTCAACAATAATAAATCAACTTCTTCTTCCCCCCCTTTTTAGCAGCAATTAAACTTGGGGTGAGAATACTTGGACAACAAAAGTGAAACAAAAGAAGCTCTTATCACAAAGATTTCACATATTGAGCTTCAAAACATTATAATGACTAGAAAAGCACAAGTAAATTTCAATGTTAAAGCATAACATGTCCATTAAGACATAAATTAAAATAAGCAACAGAATAGAGTCTAGGGATAGAAAGGCTTAGTCTTGGATGCGCTTCATAATCTTCACTTCCAAATTTGTTTGTTATGATGACCATGTCTCCCTTGATCTCTATATGATGGGGTCCTTCATTTGTTGACTCTTTGCTCGTGTAGTTCTGCTTTGAAAAGTTACCAATCAAGAGGATCTTTGAATCTTCTTTCTTTGAACCACATTTTCCCCTCACTGTCCTTTTTCTCATCTTCTTTCATTTCTTCTTCTTTGGCTTTGCAGGAACTTGCACTATTTAAAATCACTTGAGAAATCTTTCTCAAGTCTTCTTCCATATTCTTGACTCTAGCTTCTAAACCATCAAATTTGCCAAGAATTATCAGAGCAAAAGACTTGAAGAATTTGTCCATCTTCTTCATTTCCTCTATATGGTTGTTCAATGTCTCTTGAAACACCTTGGCAACTATGGTATCACTTCTAGAGAGATTATCATTTTCAACTTCTTTTTCTTCAATAGAGAGTACCTCTTCAAATAGTCCTCTTTTGTGGTAGGTTGCTCCCCCTCACTAGATGAGTCATGTCTCCTCTTTGTCTTCATTACCCTTGCCAATATTTCTTCTTCATCTTCTTCTTCCTCAACCTCTTCACTTTCTTCAACCCCTTCTCTTCTTAAAGGAGTTTCTGCTTTTGTTCTCCATATCCCATCCTCATCAAGAACTAACTGCATATTTTTAAGAGAATCATTAGTGTAGATTTCTCCACTCTTGAAAGTTTGTCCTCTTACGGGAAGTTTGACTTGGAAGTGTTTGAAGATCCTTGTTAATAATCTCCCATAAGGTAAGGCTTTGTTGGCTGTTTTTCTTGCACTAATCATATGCTTCAATGCCATGAATCTAAAGTTTATGCTCAAGTAAGGCAAGCATAATCACCATATGCATATTTCCAACGGATGATTTATGTCCAAAATTAGGGATGATCATGGTGGTAATCATGTGATGCATAACCCTTCCTAATGGACCTAAATTGTCTATCATTTGTGAAATCCTCTTCAAATCTTTCATTTGTGAACAATTCATGAATACTTGCCCCATTATCATCTACTCCACAAATTATGTTCACTAAGGCATCATTGAACTCAAAGTCTACTTGAGATACTCTAGAGGAATACCATTGAACTACATTATCCCCCTCATGTTCAATTCTCTCTTCTTTATAGTCTTGAGGCTTCTACCATTTGTATAGGCATTTTCAATCCTTACAAGTGAGTATAACTTACTTATAAAACAATGTTCCCCGAAAGAATAATGCCTAAACCCAACATCCTCAACATCACAAATTCTATTGAGCAATGCATTATCAATCTCAAAAATCAACTTGTGATATTCTTGAAGAATACCACTGAATAGCTTTATTACCAACTTGCTCAACTCTTTCTTCCTTAATATTTGCATAAACTTCATAAACTAAGGAATGTAATAGCATTCATCAAACATAAGCAAACTAGTCCAGCTCATCAGTTAAAAATGAGAGTATATTACCCATTTCGAATAGTTTGATGACATCCACCTTGTGACTTGGATTTATCATATGGTTCCTTTTTGTCCAATTATCAAATTCAGTAGCAGCCTTCCATGTGACAAATCTATCAAGCCTTTTCATATTTTGCAGAACATGAACCTTCCTTGGTTCATTGATCACTGGTCCTCCTTCTCTTTCTTTGGATGTTCCCTTTCCTTTTCCCATGCTAGGCTTCTTTGTTCTCACCTAGAGCTACAACACTTGAATACGCTCATTAGTCATTGAATTTTGAAATCCTTAAGCTTCTTCATTGGTCAAACCTTTCTTCGACCAATGGCTTAGTAACTATATCATTAATTTGTTCATTAATGCAAACATGCTTTAAACAAGTATTACCCTTAGTAGAGTGATCTCTATATGCTTTGTCCTAGTTTGTTGAATAGTAAGATTATCAAATTTATTGCATTAGTGTTAACACATAACATAGCCACATATTTGAAACATAGACCATAATCACTTAGAGTATCAATAAGGTAATAGAGAATGTGTTTAATAGCAATCAAATGAAACTCTTTAGGACAAGATGAAATCTAGCACACAATCACATGGAAGACATAATATTGGCTCTACTTGCTGTCAAACAGAGTTGACTACTCCTGTGAAACCTTTTTATTCTTGTCAAGCATAGTTGACAAACTTATGGAAGTGCTTATACCTTAACATGATTCATAAAAGTGCCATCCTTGGTTTGCTTGATTTGTAGCCAAGAAAGAAATTGAGTTTTCCTATCATGCTCATTTCGAGTTTACTTTGCATCAACTTGGAAAACACATCACAAAGTGAAGTATTAGAAGCACCAAAAGTTGTATCATATATTTGGACAAGTTATAGATCATTGTTGCATGAGGATTTTATAAAAAGGACAGTTTCAATTTTCCTCTTGAAAATCCTTTTGAAAGAAGGTAACTACTCAATCTTTCACACTAAATTCTAGGAGCTGGTTTTAAACCATTCAAAACTTAGGATAGTTTGAAAATATGGTTAGGAAACTTTTCATGAGCAAAACCGGGTGATTGTTCCATATAAACCACTTCCTCAATAAAACCATTTAGAAAAGCACTTTTGACATTCATTTGAAATAACTTAAAGCAAGTACAAGTCAAAAGCATTCTTATGGACTCAAGTCTAGCATTCGGAACAAAGGTTTCATCATAATCAATTCCCTCTTCTTGATTGAATCCTTAGGCAATAAGTCTAACCTTGTTTCTAACAACTTCTCCAGATTCAATAAGTTTATTTCTAAAAACCATTTAGTTCCAATAATGGAATGATCATGAGATTTAGGAATATCCAAAAATTTTTATCTTTCGAATTTATTTAATGCCTCTTGCATAGAAATAATCCAAAAATCATCACACAATGCATCATCAATACTTTTAGGCTCATATGCAATAAAAGAATAAAGTTATTGATAAAGTACTGCCTTATTTTTACTCCTTGGGAGATATTGTAAGCCCTAAGGGCAAATCATGTAATTTTGATTCATGACAAATATTGATGAGAACTAATATGTTTATATTGTGTGATAGGATTTATGAAGAAAGAAGTTTGAAGTCTCATTGCCTTCAAGACACAGAGCAAGAACAACCTCGATGAAGCTATGAGTCTTTTGAGGTTTATTCAAAGATGAAACTCAAGGCATTGAAGACTTGAAGTGTAAAGTAGGTATGATGATAGGTAATATCTATGTAAACTCTACACTTGTATGTCTTGGAGTCAATTGAATGCATAAGAGAGCATAAAATTGGTTTCTTAAGTTTAAAAGTTTTTTTAATGAATTCTTAGTAAATGTGGTTTTGTGTCCTAAAAGTTTTTAAGTTAACTTTATATGATCAAATGAGTTTGATTTTGGTTTTCAAACTTATGTTTGTCTAAATAAGTTATCTATATATATCAAATGTATTTCAAATACTTGGAAGATTGATTTCAAATGATTTTACAAAGTTTGAACACAATTCCATAAAAATTCGGTCGTCCAATTGGGTAGCAAAAGTTTGCTACTGTTCTTCCCGAGAGAAATTCGGAAGAAGATTCGGACGCATGAAGAAAAAATTCGGTCGTCCAGAAAAATTCGGACGCGAGAATTCGGTCGTCCAATTTCTGAAAGTAGCTGATTAACTAGCCGTTTTATAGCTGTTTCAACTGATTTTCAAATTCTATAAAAGCTATAAACGTACAATCTTTTACATGAACTTACATTTTGAATATTCTAAGTTTACAAAAGTCTATTACAAATATTTCTCAAGCTCTCTTATGTCTTGTGCATTCAATTGATCCATCCAAAGACATCAAAGTGTGAAGGTGCAAATTTGTGTAATATCTACCATCAAGTGGTAACTTCTACACACTCTCCTTTACTTATTCAATTGTGTTGATCTACTAGCTCTAGCAAGGTTATCTTGATAACATAAAACCCTTTAGATAAGGGTGATCCTTGAAGTTGTGATTCAAGGTTGTTTGAGATATAAAACCATAGGTTGGTGAGCCTTGTATTGTAAGAAATTACTAGAAGAGGTTGTGAGTGTAAAACCAAAGTGTGGTGAACCCCTCTTGTAATTTGTAAACTCTGAGCAATTAGTAGATTTGTTGAAATCCTTAAGTGTGAGCTTAAGGTAGTGGGACGTAGATCTTGAGGATCGAACCACTATAAATTGTTTGAGTTCTTTACTATTGCTTTCATTATTGTCTTGCTATCAATTATCTATAATTAGCTTACATAACTTGTTCTTGGTCTAAACGCTTAAAAAGGTTTAAGTTTGCGAAAATTAGCTAAATACCTAATTCACCCCCCTCTTAGGTATTTCAATTGGTATCGAGCTAGAACTTCGTGTGTGGTTTAACAACCTAGAAGACAAAGATCCTATGGCTAATATGTCAAACCTACCTTACCTAGAAGGATCTTCCACAAATAGACCACCTTTGTTTAATGGAACAAATTACACTTTCTGGAAATCTAGAGTTAAAATTTATATTTGTTCTATTAATTTTGATTTGTGGAACATAATTGAGAAAGGTCCTTATGTCCCAATGAAAATGAGTGCTGATGGAATAACCTCAGTACCCAAGTCCACAGATGAATTTGATGAGCATGATTCTAAGAAAATGACTTTAAATTATCAAGCCATGAATATATTAAGTTGTGCTTTAGATGTAACTGAATACAATAGAGTTAGTGGATGTGATTCTGCTCATGAAATGTGGAGATTACTTCAAATCACACATGAAGGTACTAATCAAGTTAAAGAATCTAAACTTGCCATGCTAGTTAAAGATTATGAACTGTTTACCATGAAACAAGGTGAAAATATTAGTGATATGTTTACAAGATTTACTAACATTTTCAATGGCTTAAAAGCTTATGGTAAAAGCTACACTATGGGAGAGCAAAACAGAAAGATTTTAGATGCTCTACCAAAATCCCGGCGACCTAAAACACTTGCCATTGAGGAATCCAAGGATTTGAAGACTCTTCCACTTGAAGAGCTCATTGGATCTCTACTTGACTCATGAAATGAAGATGAAACGGCTAAATGACAAGGAGGATGAAGAAAAGGGAAGAAAAGGAGTAGTGCTTAATGCCTCAAACAACTTGAGTGAACAAGAACAATCTTCAAGTGAAGAAGAAGGAGGAAATAGTGGAGAAGAAGAAATTGCAATGGCAGTGAAGAAATTCAAGAGATTCTACAAAAAGGAATTTCTCAAGAAAGGAAGAAAGCCAGTCAAGAAGAGTGGACAATCTTCATCATATAAACCTCAATGCTTTGAATGCAAGAGTACTGAGCATCTTATTGCTGACTGTCCCAGAGTGTTGGAAAGGGAAAGAGAAAGCAAAAACAGAAAGAAATCTGCCAAGAAAGGAAAAGGACTAGCTGGAACATGGGATCAACAGGAAAGTGAGGATGAGAGTGAAGGAAAGGCCAACATATGCTTCATGGCCATTGATGATGAGGTACAATCTTCACCCTCTATCTCAAATATATATGATGATGATATTGATTCCAGTGATCTTATTGTTGAATTATATGAAGAATTAAAAAAGGCTTCAAAAAGAAATAAGGATATGAAACTCAAAATAAATGATTTATCTAATGAGAATTCAAAATTATGTGTTGAAAATGGAAAACTTCTTGAAATCATTAGTTGCATTGTTGCTATTGAAAAAGAAGTTTTGAATACAACTATACAAAATATATCTTTTGAAAACAAAAAGCTTTGCACTAGAATTATTTCTCTTGAGTTAATGATAAAAGATCATGAGCTTCTAAAAAGGAAAGTTAATGATCTAACTTTATGCATTGAGAGATTTACAAATGGAAGGGAAAATTTGAATAAATTACTTGGCTATCAAAGACCTTCATTTGTAAAACATGGTCTTGGTTTTATTCATGATTATTCTGCTCCAAAACAGAGAAAATCTTTTGTTAAAGAATCTTATCATTCTAGATCACATATTTGCTGCACTTATTGTGGTAAACATGGACACAAGGTTTCTAAATGTTTTGTCAAAAGAAAAGTAGAAAGTGGTGTTAAAACCATTTGGAAGGTCAAAGAAACTTTTACTAACCCCCTTGGACCCAAGAAAATATGGGTACCAAAAATCACCCTTTCAAATTTGGTATAGGTACAATTTGCCTTAAGATCAAGTGCCACTAAATGGTTCTTTGACAGTGGATGCTCAAGACACATGACTGGAAATGCATCACTTGTCAGTGAACTTCAAACTACAAGTGAAGGTTTTGTCACATTTGGAGATAAGAAGAAAGGGAAAATACTTGGAATAGGTAACATTGGTAAAGGTTCTTTTCCTCTTATCAAGAAAGTATTACTTATTGAAGATTTAAAGTATAATTTACTAAGTATTAGTCAACTATGTGATAATGGATGCAAAGTAGAGTTTAAATGTGATACTTGTACTATTCTTGACAATGCAAGTAACAAAACTATTTTTGTTGCTAAAAGAGTTGGTAATGTATATGTGTTGTATCTTGATGAGCTTATTACAAATGATATTAAATGTCTTGCCATTCATGACAATGATGGATTTTTATGGCATAGAAGATTAGGACATGTAAGCATGGATTTATTAAACAAACTTTTTACTCAAGAACTAGTTAGAGGATTACCAAAAATGCATTTTGACAAAACTCGGATTTGTGATGCTTGTCAATATGGAAAACAATCAAAAACATCCTTCAAACCAAAGAAAATGGTGTATACCTCAAAACCTCTTGAACTAGTTCACATGGACTTGTTTGGACCTATGAGGACTACTAGTCTTGGTGGTAAAAGATATGCTTATGTGATTGTTGATGATTTTTCCAGATTTACATGGGTAATATTTTTATCACAAAAAGATGAAACATTTTATGAATTTTCAAAACTTTTTAAGAAGGTTCAAATTTCTCTTAATTGCAATCTAATATCTATTAGAAGTGATAATGGAAGAGAGTTTTGCAATCAAGATTTTACAAAATTTTGTGATGAGTATGGTATCACTCATAATTTTTCAGCAGCCAAAACACCTCAACAAAATGGAGTTGTTGAGAGGAAAAACAGAACATTACAAGAAATGGCTAGATCAATGCTTTGTGAAAACTCTTTACCTAAGTACTTTTGGGCTGAAGCTGTAAATACAGCATGCTATGTAATGAATAGAGTTTTACTAAGACCTTTTATAAGAAAAACACCTTTTGAACTTCTATTTAATAAAACTCCATCAATTGTTTATTTTAAAGTATTTGGTTGTAAATGCTTTATTTTAAATACTAGTGACAATCTTGGTAAGTTTGACAGGAAATCTGATGAAGGTATATTTCTAGGCTATTCATCTAATAAAAAGGCTTATAGAGTCTATAATAAAAGGACATTGTGTGTTGAAGAATCTATTCATGTAACTTTTGATGAATCTAATATTTATCTTCAAAGAAGAAATGAAGATGATACAGGTTCATCAATGGTTGAAAATCAAACTCAACACCAAGTACCCACATTGGAAGATCATGCTAAAGAAGAAGAAATAATGGAGCAAGAACATGATGGTCAATCAAGCAATAATCAAGAGCTTCCAAAGGATCTCACATATGCAAGAAGTCATCCTAAGGAGCAAATCATTGGTGATGTCTCTCAAGGAGTTAAAACAAGACGGTACTTTATTGATAATTTTGCACTTTTATCACATATTGAACCTAAAAATATTGATGATGCATTGTGTGATAATTTCTGGATTATTGCTATGGAAGAAGAGTTAAATCGAGTTTGAGAGAAATAAAGTTTGGAATCTTGTTCCTAGACCTCATGATCATTCTGTTATTGGTACAAAATGGATATTTAGAAATAAGTTAAATGAACTAGGAGAAGTAGTTAGAAATAAAGCTAGACTTGTTGCTCAAGGCTTCAATCAAGAAGAAGGTATTGATTATGATGAAACTTTTTGCTCCAGTGAGCTGATTAGAGTCTATCGGAATACTCTTGGCATTTGCTTGTTTTAAAGACTTTAAACTATTTCAAATGGATGTCAAAAGTGCTTTTCTAAATGGTTTTATTGAAGAAGAAGTTTATGTAGAACAACCTCCTGGATTTATTCATGAAAAAATTTCCAAATCATGTTTTCAAATTATCTAAAGCTCTATATGGACTGAAACAAGCTCCAAGATCTTGGTATGAAAGATTAAGTGGTTTTCTTCTCTCAAAAGGTTTTACTAAAGGAAAAGTAGACACAACTCTTTTTATTAAAACATCTTCTAAAACTGATATTTTGCTTGTACAAATCTATGTTGATGATATCATTTTTGGTTCTACTAATACTTCTCTTTGTGAAGAGTTTGCTAAAACTATGCAAAATGAATTTGAGATGAGCATGATGGGAGAACTAAGTTTCTTCCTTGGACTACAAATTAAGCAAACCAAAGATGGAGTCTTCATCAAGCAAGCAAAATATACTAAGGAGCTATTGAAAAGGTTTGGAATAGACCATGCAAAAGGAATTAGTACTCCAATGAGTTCATCAACTAAACTTGACAAAGATGAAAAAGGTAAAAGTATTGATGAAAAATTATATAGAGGTATGATAGGAAGTTTACTCTATCTCACTTTGCTAGTAGACCGAGATATTATGTTTGCTTTGTATGCTTGTGTGCTAGATTCCAATCTTGTCCTAAAGAATCTCATCTAATTTCTGTTAAACGAATTTTTCGTTACTTGATTGATACTCATGATTATGGCCTTTGGTTTTCGAAAAATTCATCTTTTGAACTTATTGGATATTCGATGCGGATTATCTCTGGATGTAAAGTTGAACGTAAAAAGCACAAGTGGGCATTGTCAATTTCTTGGTAGTTGTCTTGTATCTTGGTTTAGTAAAAAGCAAGCTTGTGTGTCTTTATCCACTGCAGAAGCTGAATACATAGCTGCAGGTAGTTGTTGTGCACAATTGTTATGGATGCAACATACTTTACTTGATTATGGTCTTAAATTCAATTGTGTTCCCATATTATGTGATAATACTAGTGCCATTAACTTGAGCATAAATCCTATTCAACATTCTAGGACTAAGCATATAGAGATAAAACATCATTTTATTCGTGACCATGTGATTAAGAAAGATATATGCTTAGAATATATAAATACAAATGATCAAATTGTTGACATATTTACAAAGCCTTTGGCTGAGGAAAGGTTTAATCACCTAAGAAGACTCTTAGGAATTTCAAGATTCAATGACTAATGTGTTTGTTGAAGTCATAATGAATGCAGGGAAATTTTTGATTCAAAATTCGGATGCACTGCAGAAGATTCGGTCGACCGAATTTTCACGAGTGTCAAGAAACGAGACTTTTGATCAAGAATTCGAAGCGAGTCGGAAAATTCGGTCGATCGAATTTTTCGAATCAAGAAACGAAAACTTTCGCTCGAAAATTCGGACGTGAGACTGAAAAAATCGGTCGACCGAATTTTACTGGACGAGACTTTTTAAATAAAGTTGAAACAATCTCTTCAACATTACTACTTCCGAATTTCACATCTTTTTTAAAACATCTCACACCCATTCACATCCAAATCAAAATCTCTTCAAAATCTCACACTCTCATCCCGATTTTCCTTCATTTTTTACACGTCTAAGCCCCTAATTTCATACGGAAAACAAATCCTTCTCAAGAGAAAACATCATGGTGAGAACAAAGATCCCCAATGTTGAGAAAGGAAAAGGAAAGGCTAAGGAAGGAGATAGAGATCCAATCCTCAATCGACCAAGAAAGATTCGCATTCCTCAAGCACAAGGAGTTGACAGGTTTATCTCTATCAAATCTACTCATGAATTTGAAGAATGGAATAAGAATAATAGAAAAATCATTCCTGGATACAAGGTTGATATTGATAAGTTGTCAAATATGGATATTGTCATATCTCATTTCAATGATATTGGTTGGAGTAGTTTGCTCTTCATTGATGAAGAATTTTATCCCACTTTGATATATGAATTCTATGCAAATCTGAAAGAGGATAGAATTGAGATGATAGGGGATAATGTGATACAATGGTATTCATCCAGAGTATCACAAATGGACATTGAATTCAATGAAGGATTGATAAATAGAATATGTGGAGTAGGAGATGAGGGAGCTAGATATTATTCAGCATCCATGCATTGCTATGATCGTGAACTATTCACACATGTTAGATTTGAAGATGCATTTACAAATGGAAGAGAGTTTAGGGCCATAAAGGAAAGGGAAATTAAGAATTTGGATGCTAGAGGTAGAGTTTTACATCACATGGTGACCACAATGATTGTTCCTAATTTTGGACATAAGTCATCGGTTGAAATATGCATATGGTAATCATGTTAGCCCTGCATGAAAATAGAAGGATGAATTTTGGGTATATAGCATTGAAACATATGATTGCAGCCAGAAAAACAGTTACCAAGGCATTCCCATTTGGAAGGTTATTAACCAGAATATTCAAGCATTTTAAGATCAAACTTCCCGGAAGAGGGCAAACTTTTAAGAGTGGTGAAATTTATACAAATGAAACTCTTAAGAGAATGCAATTAGTTCATGATGAGGATAATGTATGGAGGACAAAAAGAGAAACTCCTCCAAAAAGGATAGAAAGAGAGAAAGCTATAGAAAGTGAAGAGGAAGAAGAAGAAGAGGATGAAGAGGAAACCCTTGCTAGGGAAATGAAAACAAAAAGAAAACATGACACCTCAAGTGAAGGGGAGCAACCCCCAACAAAAAGGAGATTATTTGAAGAAGAAGTCTGGAATTAAGTCTAGCAATGAAAAGGAGTATCTAGAGGGGACACCATTATAGCCAAAACATTCCAAGAAGCCTTGAACAATCATGTCAAGGAAATGGAGAAAATGTATAAATTCTTTGAGTCATTTGCTCCAATGGTTCTTGGAAAACTAGATGGATTGGAAAACGAGTAAAACACATTGAAGATATCCTTATGAGAAATACTCAAAGTGGTGAAGGAACCTCTAAACCTCAAGATGGAAAGGAGGAGGAAAGAAAAAGAGAAGCAGAAAAAGAAGATAATCAAGATAAGCAGTGATGAAGATGATAATAAGGGTGGAAATGAAGAGACTATAGCAGAAGAAGAAGAACAAGAACATGCTCTTGAAGATCCACCGGTGGTCGGGAGCCAAGTAGCTCAAGCTGCAATTGTATCTCCAACAACAATCTCTTTCAGTCAAGGAAGAGTCAAGCACTTGGCAGATCAAGAAAGGAGTGAGCCGAGCCTCTCCATCAACCTCATCATCACAAGACTAAGCCTTCTCTTCTAATCTCTTTACTGTATTTTGTTCAGTTTTCTAAGCATTTTGTTGCATTTTCTATTCGAACTCGTTAAATATTTTCTATTCGAAGCTCAATGATGAAATCATAGTGATGAGAGCTTCTTTTATATGCTAACTTGAACATCTCATTTTCATTGATCCCTTTAAATTTTTTTTATGATGACAAAAAGGGGGAGAAAAATATGATGCAATATGAACTCGATCCTTAATGAAATTCGGATGCAAGGTTTTAAGATTGGATGCATTCATATTTATGGTCAAAATTTTTTTTCCCTGTTTATCCACATTGGTTCAAATCTGTCTTACTCTACTCCATTATGTTTGAACAACAGTATGAAACCTTTATATCATTTCAAACCTTCAATTATATTGAATGCATTGCGGTTTGGACATGAGTTTAAAAAATTCGGATGCATGTGATTCAAAAATTCGGACGCATGTGATTCAAAATTCGGATGCATGATATAAAATTCGGATGCATCCATATTGTGTTACCAAAAAGTGCTCATTTGTTGTTCAAATTGATTCAAATATGTTTTAATCTCTTCTAATATGTTTGAACAACCTTAGGAAAGCTTATTCACAAAATTTGGAGCTTTCATTTATCCTATTTTAAAGTTTGGACTTACTATGCACAAAATTCGGATGCATGATATCTCTAGTCCAAATGTGTTGAAAAAATGAGTACAATCTAAGGGGAGCATTGATAAGCTTTTAACAACCTTAAAACCTCTCTTAGAAGTTTTCTAAATACTTAAATGCTATATCTTCTATCCTAATTGTCTGGAAGGAAGGAGGCAAATGGAGGATGGTTGGGTCATAGGCTCATAATGAGCCTTTTGCATGTCAATATGCTAAATTGGTTAATTTCTGTCATTGACATCCATACTTCTCTGTGCTAATCTGTTTAAATCCATCACATATTGCATCAAAGTTTGTCATCATCAAAAAAGGGGGAGATTGTAAGCCCTAAGGGCAAATCATGTAATTTTGATTCATGACAAATATTGATGAGAACTAATATGTTTATATTGTGTGATAGGATTTATGAAGAAAGAAGTTTGAAGTCTCATTGCCTTCAAGACACAGAGCAAGAACAACCTCAGTAAGCTATGAGTCTTTTGAGGTTTATTCAAAAGATGAAACTCAAGGCATTGAAGACTTGAAGTGTAGAGTAGGTATGATGATAGGTAATATCTATGTAAACTCTACACTTGTATGTCTTGGAGTCAATTGAATGCATAAGAGAGCATAAAATTGGTTTCTTAAGTTTAAAAGTTTTTTTAATGAATTCTTAGTAAATGTGGTTTTGTGTCCTAAAAGTTTTTAAGTTAACTTTATATGATCAAATGAGTTTGATTTTGGTTTTCAAACTTATGTTTGTCTAAATAAGTTATCTATATATATCAAATGTATTTCAAATACTTGGAAGATTGATTTCAAATGATTTTACAAAGTTTGAACACAATTCCATAAAATTCGGTCGTCCGAATTGGGTAGCAAAAGTTTGCTACTGTTCTTCCAGAGAAATTCGGAAGAAGATTCGGACGCATGAAGAAAAATTCGGTCGTCCGAATTTTGGTCTTCAGCATGGTTACTGTTCTTCCAGAGAAATTCGGAAGAAGATTCGGACGCAGCAGGAAGAATTCGGTCGTCCGAAAAATTCGGACGCAGAATTCGGTCGTCCGAATTTCCTGAAAGTAGCCGTTAACTAGCCGTTTTATAGCTGTTTCAACTGATTTTCAAATTCTATAAAAGCTATAAACGTACAATCTTTTACATGAACTTACATTTTGAATATTCTAAGTTTACAAAAGTCTATTACAAACATTTCTCAAGCTCTCTTATGTCTTGTGCATTCAATTGATCCATCCAAAGACATCAAAGTGTGAAGGTGCAAATTTGTGTAATATCTACCATCAAGTGGTAACTTCTACACACTCTCCTTTACTTATTCAATTGTGTTGATCTACTAGCTCTAGCAAGGTTATCTTGATAACATAAAACCCTTTAGATAAGGGTGATCCTTGAAGTTGTGATTCAAGGTTGTTTGAGATATAAAACCATAGGTTGGTGAGCCTTGTATTGTAAGAAATTACTAGAAGAGGTTGTGAGTGTAAAACCAAAGTGTGGTGAACCCCTCTTGTAATTTGTAAACCTGAGCAATTAGTAGATTTGTTGAAATCCTTAAGTGTGAGCTTAAGGTAGTGAACGTAGATCTTGAGGATCGAACCACTATAAATTGTTTGAGTTCTTTACTATTGCTTTCATTATTGTCTTGCTATCAATTATCTATAATTAGCTTACATAACTTGTTCTTGGTCTAAACGCTTAAAAGGTTTAAGTTTGCGAAAATTAGCTAAATACCTAATTCACCCCCCTCTTAGGTATTTCAGATATCATCAATGATTTACTCCTTAGGGTGGCCTCTTGGATATCTTAAGTTCTTTGAGAGCTTTTGGTCACCACTAGGTCGGTTATCTTGTTCTTGCTTAATCATCTATTCCTCATTGGTATGATCCTCCAAAGTTGGTGCTTGAAGATGGGTTTGATAGTCATTTATTGATGTACTTACATCATCTTTATCTCTTCTTTCCAAGTAAATGTAAGATTCATCAAAACAAACATGAATGGTTTCCTCATCATGTAATGTTCTTTTTGTTATAAATTCTATATGCCTTTTCATTAGAAGAATAGCTAAAAGATATACCAATATTCAGTTTTCTGTCAAATTTAAGTAAGTTATCACAAGAATTTAAGATAAGACATTTATAACCAAACATTTTAAAATATGGAATTTGAGGCGTTCTATAAAAGAGAACTTCAAAAGGTGTTTTTGCAGCTGAAACAGTTATATGAAATTCAATATTCATCACAAATTTTATAAAGACTAGTTTTAAAAAAAATTCTTCCATTGTCACTTCTAATGGAAATCAATTTGCACTCAAAGGAGGTTGAAACCTTTTTGAATAGTTTTTCAAACGTATGAAACACTTCATCTTTTTGAGCAAAGAAGAATGCTAAAGTGAATATTGAGAAATCATCAACTACTACTAAGGCATACTTCAAGTCATCAATACTAGAGTTCCTTATAAGTCCAAATCAACCCATATGAATCAAACTCAAGATGTTTTGAGGTCTAAATGCATTTTCATGGGTTTGAAAAATTCTCTAGTTCGTTTTTCATATTGACAAGTATCTCGAAGATAATTTTCTCAAAACACATTTTTAGCAATCCTCCAACTAAATCTTGAGAGGAAAGTTTGTTCCACAAATCCATACTCACTGACCAAATCTTCTATGCCAAGAAAGTCCATCATTATCATAAGCCACAAGACATTCAAGCTTATCAAGATAAAACACATATTAAAACATTTTGTGAGTAATTGATCAAAATTACAAAATATCATTTTGTCATACAAGTTTGGGTGACCAAACTTATGGTTTACATCCAAACTTCAAATCCGAACATTTTGTACATTTTCATAAAGATGTTTTTGGCCAAGCAAATGCATAGATATTCAATCATAGCTATTTTAATCATTTTATCATGACATATAATCAATTTCAAGAAGTTTAGAAATGAAAATCATTTTCTTAGGTTTGAAAGATTTTTTTTGTTTTCCATATTAGAGAGTATTACAAGAATAATTTTTCCCAAAATGAATTTTAGGTAATCCTTTAACAAGTTAAAAAAATATTCAACAAGTCCATGCTAACATGATCAAGTTTACTATGCCGTAAATAACCGTCATTATCATGAGTGAAAAATCATCTAAATTTATAAGCAACAAGTTCATCAAGGCAAGGCACTAATACAATTTGCAACAAAAATAGTTCTACCATTGACACCATCAAATATAGTGCAAGTATTACATTTACATTCCAATTTTCACACTGTCACGTAATTGACTAATGTTAAGCAAGTTATATTTCAAATTATCACTAAGCAACATTTGTTTAAAAAGAAGATAGGAACCTTTACCAACATTGGTTACTCCAAGAATTCTTCCTTTCTTCTTGTCTCAAAAATAAATCCTTCATTGGTTGCTTTGACCTTGCTTATGAATGATGTGTTTTCCTTTATTCTTTAAGACAACATCATCAATGTACCGCTTAGTGGTGCTTGAGTTTGAATTAAAGTGTACCTGCAATAAAGGAGAGGAAGTATCATTTGGTACCCATACTTTCTTTGGTCTGTGGGGGTTGGTAATAATTCCCTTAACTCTCCAAATGGTTTTTACACCATTCTCTACTTTTCTTTTAGCAAAACATTTGGTGACTTTATGTCCATGTTTTCCACAATAAGTACAACATGTATGATGCATGTAAGTAGAAGTAGCTCTAACAAAGAAGTTTTTATATTTAGGCACATTGTTTACATAATTATAGCCAAGACCATTTTTAACAAGAGGAGATCTTTGAGTTCCAAGAATTTTATCAAGATTGTCCCTTCCTTTTGTAAATATTTTTATACATGATGTAAGTTCATCAACCTTCTTTTTCAAAGTCTCATGATCAACAAGCATTCTTTCAAGAGACAAAATCTTTTCACAAAGAATCTTATTTTCAAGGGACATGTTTTGTAAAGAGACATTTAAAACTTCTTTTTCAATATTCAAGCATTCAATAGAATCAAGAAGCTTTTTAGGTTCACAAAACAATTTTGAATTCTCATTCAATAAATCATTAATTTTGGTTTTCATTTCCTTATTCCTTTTTGAAGCCTTCTTTAATTCTCCATACATCTCAACAAGTAATTCACTATGATCATCAATATCATCATCATTGTAAGACCTAAGGGAGGGGGGGTGAATTAGGTCTTAGGCTAATTATCAAAATCTTTTCCTGTATTGCAAATCCTTTGTCTTAATAAAAGCTTGTCTTCAAATTCACAAACTCTAAGTTTATATGTGATGTAATGGTTGAGACAAGATGATCAAACAATAAAACCACAACCAATCAATCAACAACTAAGAACAAATAATAATAACATAAGTATGTAAACAAGTAAAGCTATAAATAAATGAACACACGATTTATAGTGGTTCGATCTCTCCAAGATCTACATCCACTACCTTGAGTCCACACTCAAGAATTTCAACCAATCCACTATATGTTCAATTTCAACAATTACATAAGAGGCTCACCACACAATGGTTTTACACTCACAACCTCTTTTAGTAATTATACAAACAAGGTTCACCCTTCCACAAGGGTTTTATATCTAAAGACAACCTAAAGACCAATCTAATCAAAGGCTCACCCACAAACGGGTTTTACACCACAACCTTGATTAATCTAGTCTATGGCTCACCCTAACACAAAAGGGTTTTATGTCACAAGATAACCTTGCAATGAGCTAGTAGAAAACACATTTGAGATAAGAAAAGAGAGTGTGTAAGATGTTACCACTTTGTTGGTAGATGATTACACAACGTTTCACCTTCACACTTTGTTGCCTTTGGAATCTTGAATTTCAATCTTTGAGCACAAGACAATTTGAGAGCTTTTCAATTTAATTTGATGTAAAACAAGTTAGAGCATGTAGGATTTGTTAAGTTCAAAGTTCTTCTAAAAAAGCTAGAGTTTATGGCTTTTATAGAATTTGAAAATCAGTTCAAACGGTTATAAAACGGCTAGTAACGGCTAGTTTCAGGAAAATTCAGAAGACCGAATTCTGCATCCGAAATTTTTGGGCGACCGAATTCTTCCTGCTGCATCCGAATCTTCTTCCGAATTTCTCTGGAAGAAACAGTGACCATGCTTAAGGCCAAAATTCGGACGACCGAATTTTTCTTCATGCATCCGAATCTTCTTCCGAATTTTTCTGGAAGAACAGTAGCAAACTTTTGCTACAAAATTCGGAAGACCGAATTTTCATCCGAATTTTTTAAACTTTGTCAAAACATATTCAAATCAATTCAAACAAGTTGGAAAACATTCTAGCCTTAAAGACAAGTCATTAAAGACCTTTTATGTACCAAAATCATTTATGAAATCTTGATAATTTAGGTAACTTCAAAACCATTGAAACCATTTAAATCAAGTTTTGTGCTCTCAATTGCAACTCATAGATTCCAAGGCTTAAGAGTGTAAGGTTTACAAAGTTTACCTATTAACCACATTTAACCTACACTTCATGTCTTCAAAGCCTTCATTAATTCTGAACAAACTATTCAATCTTTAATCACTTTGGCATATTTGAGTTGTTCTTGCATTGCTAGCTCCAAGGCAGTGAGACTTGCTTCCTTCTCAATCCAAAAATCCTATCACACAGCATACAAGAATTTTGGTCCTTATCAATGTTTGTCATTAATCAAAACTTAATCAAACCTACATGATTTTCCCTTAGGGCTAACAATCATAATAAGTAGAGGTAGATGGATTAGGTTGTACCTCATCTACCAACAAAGTGGTAACATCTTACACACTCTCTTTTCTTATCTCAATTGTGTTTTCTACTAGATCATTGCAAGGTTATCTTGTGACATAAAACCCTTTTGTGTTAGGGTGAGCCATAGACTAGATTAATCAAGGTTGTGGTGTAAAACTCATTTGTGGGTGAGCTTTTGATTAGATTGGTCTTTAGGTTGTCTTTAGTTTCTTTTTCATTATTCAAGCATTCAATATAATCAAGAAGCTTTTTAGGTTCACAAAACAATTTTGAATTCTCATTCAATAAATCATTAATTTTGGTTTTCATTTCCTTCTTGAAGCCTTCTTTAATTCTCCACACATCTCAACAAGTAATTCACTAGGATCATCAATATCATCATCATTGTAAGACCTAAGAGGGGGGTGAATTAGGTCTTAGGCTAATTATCAAAATCTTAGCCTGTATTGCAAATCCTTTGCCTTAATAAAAGCTTGTCTTCAAATTCACAAACTCTAAGTTTATATGTGATGTAGTGGTTGAGACAAGATGGTCAAACAATAAAACCACAACCAATCAATCAACAACTAAGAACAAATAATAATAACATAAGTATGTAAATAAGTAAAACTATAAATAAATGAACACACGATTTATAGTGGTTCGATCTCTCCAAGATCTACATCCACTACCTTGAGTCCACACTCAAGAATTTCAACCAATCCACTATATGCGCAATTTAGGCAATTACACAAGAGGCTCACCACACAATGGTTTTACACTCACAACCTCTTTTAGTAATTATCCACAAGGGTTTTATATCTAAAGACAACCTAAAGACCAATGTAATCAATGGCTCACCCACAAACGGGTTTTACACCACAACCTTGATTAATCTAGTCTATGGCTCACCCTAACACAAAAGGGTTTTATGTCACAAGATAACCTTGCAATGAGCTAGTAGAAAACACATTTGAGATAAGAAAAGAGAGTGTGTAAGATGTTACCACTTTGTTGGTAGATGATTACACAACGTTTCACCTTCACACTTTGTTGCCTTTGGAATCTTGAATTTCAATCTTTGAGCACAAGGCAATTTGAGAGCTTTTCAATTTAATTTGATGTAAAACAAGTTAGAGCATGTAGGATTTGTTAAGTTCAAAGTTTTTCTAAAAAATCTGGAGTTTATGGCTTTTATAAAATTTGAAAATTAGTTCAAACGGCTATAAAACGGCTAGTAACGGCTAGTTTCATAAAAATTCGGACGACCGAATTCTGCGTCCGAAATTTTCGGACGACCGAATTCTTCCTGCTGCGTCTGAATCTTCTTCCGAATTTCTCTGGAAGAAATAGTGACCATGCTGAAGGCCAAAATTCGGACGACCGAATTTTTCTTCATGCGTCCGAATCTTCTTCCGAATTTTTCTGGAAGAACAGTAGCAAACTTTTGCTACAAAATTCGGACGACCGAATTTTCATCCGAATTTTTTAAACTTTGTCAAAACATATTCAAATCAATTTAAACAAGTTGGAAAACATTCTAGCCTTATAGATAAGTCATTAAAGACCTTTTATGTACCAAAACCATTTATGAAAACTTGATAATTTAGGTAACTTCAAAACCATTGAAACCATTTAAATCAAGTTTTGTGCTCTCAATTGCAACTCATAGATTCCAAGGCTTAAGAGTGTAGGGTTTACAAAGTTTACCTATTAACCACATTTAACCTACACTTCATGTCTTCAAAGCCTTCATTAATTTTGAACAAACTCTTCAATCTTTAATCACTTTGGCATATTTGAGTTGTTTTTGCATTGCTAGCTCCAAGGCAATGAGACTTGCTTCCTTCTCAATCCAAAAATCCTATCACACAACATACAAGCATTTTAGTCCTTATCAATGTTTGTCATTAATCAAAACTTAATCAAACCTACATGATTTGCCCTTAGGGCTAACAATTTCCCCCTTTTTGATGATGACAAACTTTGATGCAAAATGTGATAGATTAAAATGATGTAGTACATAGAAGTATTAATGTCAATGATAGAAAATAACCAATTTAGCACATTGACATACAAAAGGCTCAATATGAGCCTATGACCCAACCAACCTCCATTAACCTCCTTCCTTCCAACTACTAGGATAGAAGATATAGCGTTTAAGCATTTAGAAAAGATTCTAAGAGAGGTTTTAAAGGTTGTAAATGTTTAATAATGCTCCCCCTTAGATTGTGCTCATTTTTCAACAAGTTTGGACTTGAGATACTATGCATCCGAATTTTGACTTATCAAGTCTGAACTGTAAAATAAGTGAAATGAAAGCTTCAATTTTTGAAAATAAGCTTTCCTAAGGTTGTTCAAACATAGTAGAAGAGCTTGAAGCATGTTTGAATCAATTTGAACAACAAAAGAGCACATTTTGGAAACAAAATATGGATGCATCCGAATTTCAGAACATGCATCCGAATTTTTAAACCTTGCATCCGAATTTTTAAATCTTAAGTCCAAACTGCAATAATATATAATGAATGTTTAAAGTAAAATAAAGTGTTCCTAAGGTTGTTCAAACATAATGGAAGAGATTAAAACATATTTGGATCAATTTGAACAACAAAAGAGCATGTTTTGGTAACAAAATTGCATGTATCCGAATTTCTGAAACATGCATCAGAAATTTTTAAATAATGTTTTGGAATTTTGAGCTTTCAATTCCAAACTGTAAAATATGTGAGATAACAACTTTTATTTTTGAAAATAAGCTTTTCTAAGATTGTTCAAATATGGCAAGAAGGATTAAGACAATTTTCAAACAATTTGAACAACAGGAAAAAACATTTTTGACAAGAAGATCTTGATGCATCCGAATTTTTTGTCTGCATCCGAATTTCAAGTCCAAATTTTTGTCAACAAGTTTGAAAAGGTGATTTTGCATTTTCAAATGAACTATAGAAGTACTCAAATATGTATAGCCACAATAACATTCAATTTTGCTTTGTAAAATCACAAAACTCATGTATTTAATTGTTTTCATGATGTAACTTAAAGTCATAGGTCAAGTTAAGAACCATGATGAAAAATTTCACAATTTCAACTCAACTATTTTCAAAATCTCAGAAAACAATCATTTTCAACTCTCATAAACTCTCATAAACTGTATATTTGCAATATTCAGCAATTCTCTAGTCAAATAATTATCATCCTAACAGGAATAAACATTATGTAGTATCTCAATAAAAATATACAATAAGCAATATATTATCAACTTCTTCTCCCCCTTTTTAGCAATGATTAAACTTGGGGAAAGAGTACTTGGACAACAAAAGTGAAACAAAAGAAGCTCTTATCACAACGATTTCACATATTGAGCTTCAAAATATTATCATGACTAGAAAGACACAAGTAAATTTCAATATTAAAGCATAACTTGTTCATCAATGCATAAGCTAAAATAAGCATCAAAATAGAGTTTAGGGATAGAAATACTTAGTCTTGGATACGCTTCATGGTCTTCACTTCCAAATTTGTTTGTTATGATGGCCATGTCTCCTTGATCTCTATATGATGGGCTCCTTCATTTGCTGACTCCTTGCTCGTGTAGTTGTGCTTTGGAAAGTTACTAATCGAGAGGATCTTTGGATCTTCTTTCTTTGAACCACATTTTTCTCCTCCCTTGGCTGAAGGAAATTGGTGATGGATTTGTGATTTGACTTTGTTAAACTCCCTTCACCTCCTTCTTCTTGCTTGTTCTCTTGAGCTCTACCTCTTTGTTCTTCATTCTCATGTTCTTCTTCTTCTTGGGATGCTTCACTGCATTTTCCTTCATCTTTTGTCTTCTTCTTTAGCAATAAATTGATAGTCATTTCAATTTCCACTGTCATTACTGTCAACTTTATTGCTGCCATCTCCACCCATATTATCTTCTTGATCTTCTTCATTTTTCTCTTCACTGTTCTCTTTCTCATCTTCTTTCATTTTTTCTTCTTTGGCTTTATAGGAACTCGCACTATTTAAAATAACTTGAGAAATCTTTCTCAAGTCTTCTTTCATATTCTTGACTCTAGCTTCTAAATCATCAAATTTGCCAAGAATCATTGGAGCAAAGGACTTGAAGAATTTGTATGGCTGTTCAATATCTCTTGAAACACCTTGACAACTTATTTTCCTTCAATAGATGGTACTTCTTCAAATAGTCTTCTTTTTTTGTAAGGTTGCTCCCCCTCACTTGATGAGTCATGCCTCCTCTTTGTCTTCATTTACTTTGCCAATATTTCTTCTTCATCTTCTTCTTCCTCAACTTCTTCACTTTCTTCAACCTCTTTTCTTCTTAAAGGAGTTTCTGCTTTTGTTCTCCATATTTCATCCTCATCAATTATCCAAGGAATTCTTTTTAGTGAGTTGTTGGTGTAGACTTCTTCACTCTTTATTTGTAAACCACTGGAAGACAATTGCACTTGGAGATACTTGAAAATTCCTGTTAATAACCTTCCATATGGCAATGCCTTATGCTCAGTTCTTCTAGCTGCCATTATATTCTTTAGCACTATATATCCAAAATTCATTTTTCTTTTCTTATGCATGGCTAGCATAATTACAGCATACATATTATCAACATTAGACTTGTGCTCAAAGTATGCTATAATCAAGGTAGTAAGCATTTGATGCAAAATTCTTTTACTAGCATCAAAAAGCTTTTATCTCTCTCTCCTTTCTAGTCTTGAGGCTTCTACCATTTATATAGGCATTCTCAGTTCTTTCATGTGAGTATAACTCACTTATAAAACAATGTCCTCAGAAGAATAATGCCTAAACTTAACATCCTCAACATCACAAATTCTATTGAGCAATGCATTGTCAATCTCAAAAATTAACTTGTGATATTCTTGAAGAATACCACTAAATAGTTTTATTACCAACTTGCTCAACTCTTTCTTTCTTAATATTTGAATAAACTTCATAGACTAAGGAAGGTAATAGCATTCATCAACCACAAGCAAACTAGTCCAGCTCACATCATTTAAAAATGAGAGTATATTACCCATTTCAGATAGTTTGATGACATCCACCTTGTGACATAGATTTATCTTATGATTCCTTTTTATCCAATCATCAAATTCAGTAGCAGCCTCCACTGTGACAAATCTATCCAGCCATGACATGCTTTGAGGAACATGAACGTTCCTTGGATCATTGATCACTTGTCCTCCTTCTCTTTCTTTGGCTTTTCCCTTTCCTTTTCTCATGCTAGGCTTATTTGTCCTTACTTGGAGCTACAACACTTGAATACACTCATTAGTCATTGAATTTTTTAAATTTCTAAGCTTCTTCTAAGATAGGTTAAACCTTTCTTTGGCTAATGGCATAGTAAGATATCATTAGTTTGTTTATTAATGCAAACATGATTTAAACAAGTATTACCCTTAGTAGAATAATCTCTAACGAGATGAAGTTTGATATCTATATGCTTTGTCGTAGTTTGTTGAATAATATGATGGTCAAAGTTATTGAATTTGTGTTATCACATAACATAGCCACACATTTGAAATATAGACCATAATCACTTAGAGTATCAATAAGGTAATAGAGAATGTGTTTAATAGCAATCAAATGAAACTCTCTAGGACAAGATAAAATCTAGCACACAAGCACATGACAAACATAATATTGGCTCTACTTGCTGTCAAATAGAGTTGACTACTCCTATGAAACCTTTTTATTCTTGTCAAGCATAGTTGATAAACTTATGAAAGTGCTTATACCTTAACATGATTCATGAAAGTGCCATCCTTGGTTTGCATGATTTTTAGGCCAAGAAAGAAATTGAGTTTTCCTATCATGCTCATTTCAAATTTACTTTGCATCAACTTGGAAAACACATCACAAAGTGAAGTATTAGAAGCACCAAAAATTGTATCATATATTTGGACAAGTTATAGATCATTGTTGCATGAGGATTTTATAAAAAAAATAGTTTCAATTTTCCTCTTGAAAATCCTTTTGAAAGAAGCAAACTACTCAATCTTTCACACTAAATTCTAAAAGCTGGTTTTAAACCATACAAAAATTAGGATAGTTTGAAAATATGGTTAGGAAACTTTTCATGAGCAAAACCTGGTGATTATTCCACATAAACCACTTCCTTAATAAAACCGTTTAGAAAAAAACTGTTGACATTCATTTGAAATAGCTTAAAGCAAGTACAAGTCAAAAGCATTCTTATGGACTCAAGTCTAGTATTCGGAACAAAGGTTTCATCATAATCAATTCCTTCTTCTTGATTGAATCCTTAGGCAACAAGTGTAACCTTGTTTCTAACAATTTCTCTGGATTCAATAAGTTTATTTCTAAAAATCATTTAGTACCAATAATGGAATGATCATGAGATTTAGGAATATCCAAAATTTTGTACCTTTCAAATTTATTTATTTCCTCTTGCATAGAAATAATCCAAAAATTATCACACAATGCATCATCAATACTTTTAGGCTCATATGCAATAAAAGAATAAAGTTATTGATAAAGTACCGTCTTATTTTTTACTCCTTGGGAGGTATCACCAATGATTTGCTCCTTAGGGTGGCCTCTTGGATATCTTAAGTTCTTTGGGAGCTCTTGGTCACCACTAGGTTGGTCATCTTGATTTTGTTCAATCATTTCTTCCTCATTGGTATGATCCTCCAAAGTTGGTGCTTGAAGATGGGTTTGATAGTCATTAATAGATGTACCTACATCATCTTCACCTTTTCTTTCAAAGTAAATGTAAGATTCATCAAAACAAACATGAATGGTTTCCTCATCATATAAGGTTCTTTTCATTATAAACTCTATATGCCTTTCGTTAGAAGAATAGCTAAGAGATATACCAATATCCGGTTTTCTATCAAATTTAAGTAAGTTATCACAAGAATTTAAGATAAGACATTTATAACCAAACATTTTAAAATATGCAATTTGAGACGTCTTATAAAAGAGAATTCAAAAGATATTTTTCTTCAAAATGATCTTAAAAGAATTCTATTTATCATAGCATGTGGTGTTTAAGGCTTTGGCCCAAAAGTATTTTTGAAGAAGAATTTTCACAAAGCATAGACCTAGCCAATTTTTGTAAAGTTCAAATTTTCCTTTCAATAACACCATTTTGTTGTGGGGTTTTTGCAGTTGAAACAATTATATGAAAATCAATTTTTTATCACAAATTTTGTAAAGACGTTTGTAAAATTCTCCCATTGTCACTTCTAATGGAAATCAATTTGCACTCAAGGGAGGTTTGAACCTTTTTGAATAGTTTTTCAAACTTATGAAACACTTCATCTTTTTGAGCAAAGAATAATGCTAAAGTGAATATTTAGAAATCCTCAACTACTACTAAGGCATACTTCAAGTCAATAATACTAGAATTCCTCATAAGTCCAAATCAATCCATATGAACATGCTCAAGATGTTTGAGGTCTAAATGTATTTTCATGTGTTTGAAAGATTCTTTTGCTTGTTTTCCATATTGACAAGTATCTCAAAGACAATTTTCTCAAAGCAATCCTCCAACTAAATCTTGAGAGGAAAGTTTGTTCAACAAATCTATGCTTATGTGACCAAATCTTCTATGCCAATAAAATCCATCATTATCATAAGTAACAAGATATTCAAGTTCATTATGCCATAAATAACCGTCATTATCATGAGTGGAAAATCATCTAACTTTATAAGCAACAAGTTCATCCAGGCAAGGCACTAATACAATTTGCAACAAAAATAGTTCTTCCATTGACACCATCAAGTATAGTGCAAGTATTACATTTACATTCAAATTTTCACACTGTCACATAATTGACTAATGTTAAGCAAGTTATATTTCAAATTATCACTAAGCAACATTTGTTTAAAAAGAAGAGAGGAACTTTTACCAACATTGGTTACTCCAAGAATTCTTCCTTTCTTCTTGTCTCAAAAATAAATCCTTCATTGGTTGCTTTGACCTTACTTATGAATGAGGTGTTTTCCTTTATTCTTTAAGCCAACATCATCAATGTACCGCTTAGTGGTGCTTGAGTTTGAATTAAAGTGTACCTGCAATAAAGGAGAGGAAGTATCATTTGGTACCCATACTTTCTTGGGTCTGTGGGGGTTGGTAATAATTCCCTTAACTCTCCAAATGGTTTTTACACCATTCTCTACTTTTTATTTAGCATAACATTTGGTGACTTTATGTCCATGTTTTCCACAATAAGTACAACAGGTATGATGAATGTAAGTAGAAGTATCTCTAACAAAGAAGTTTTTATATTTAGGCACATTGTTTGCATAATTATAGCCAAGACCATTTTTAACAAGAGGAGATCTTTGAGTTCCAATAATTTTATCAAGATTATCCCTTCCTTTTGTAAATTTTTTTATACATGATGTAAGTTCATCAACCTTCTTTTTCAAAGTCTCATGATCAACAAGCATTCTTTCAAGAGACAAAATCTTTTCACAAAGAATCTTATTTTCAAGGGACATGTTTTGTAAAGAGACATTTAAAACTTCTTTTTCATTATTCAAGCATTCAATATAATCAAGAAGCTTTTTAGTTTCAGAAAACAATTTTGAATTCTCATTCAATAAATCATTAATTTTGGTTTTCATTTCCTTCTTGAAGCCTTCTTTAATTCTCCACACATCTCAACAAGTAATTCACTAGGATCATCAATATCATCATCATTGTAAGACCTAAGAGGGGGGTGAATTAGGTCTTAGGCTAATTATCAAAATCTTAGCCTGTATTGCAAATCCTTTGCCTTAATAAAAGCTTGTCTTCAAATTCACAAACTCTAAGTTTATATGTGATGTAGTGGTTGAGACAAGATGGTCAAACAATAAAACCACAACCAATCAATCAACAACTAAGAACAAATAATAATAACATAAGTATGTAAATAAGTAAAACTATAAATAAATGAACACACGATTTATAGTGGTTCGATCTCTCCAAGATCTACATCCACTACCTTGAGTCCACACTCAAGAATTTCAACCAATCCACTATATGCGCAATTTAGGCAATTACACAAGAGGCTCACCACACAATGGTTTTACACTCACAACCTCTTTTAGTAATTATCCACAAGGGTTTTATATCTAAAGACAACCTAAAGACCAATGTAATCAATGGCTCACCCACAAACGGGTTTTACACCACAACCTTGATTAATCTAGTCTATGGCTCACCCTAACACAAAAGGGTTTTATGTCACAAGATAACCTTGCAATGAGCTAGTAGAAAACACATTTGAGATAAGAAAAGAGAGTGTGTAAGATGTTACCACTTTGTTGGTAGATGATTACACAACGTTTCACCTTCACACTTTGTTGCCTTTGGAATCTTGAATTTCAATCTTTGAGCACAAGGCAATTTGAGAGCTTTTCAATTTAATTTGATGTAAAACAAGTTAGAGCATGTAGGATTTGTTAAGTTCAAAGTTCTTCTAAAAAAGCTAGAGTTTATGGCTTTTATAGAATTTGAAAATCAGTTCAAACGGTTATAAAACGGCTAGTAACGGCTAGTTTCAGGAAAATTCAGAAGACCGAATTCTGCGTCCGAAATTTTTGGGCGACCGAATTCTTCCTGCTGCATCCGAATCTTCTTCCGAATTTCTCTGGAAGAAATAGTGACCATGCTGAAGGCCAAAATTCGGACGACCGAATTTTTCTTCATGCATCCGAATCTTCTTCCGAATTTCTCTGGAAGAACAGTAGCAAACTTTTGCTACAAAATTCGGAAGACCGAATTTTCATCCGAATTTTTTAAACTTTGTCAAAACATATTCAAATCAATTCAAACAAGTTGGAAAACATTCTAGCCTTAAAGACAAGTCATTAAAGACCTTTTATGTACCAAAATCATTTATGAAATCTTGATAATTTAGGTAACTTCAAAACCATTGAAACCATTTAAATCAAGTTTTGTGCTCTCAATTGCAACTCATAGATTCCAAGGCTTAAGAGTGTAAGGTTTACAAAGTTTACCTATTAACCACATTTAACCTACACTTCATGTCTTCAAAGCCTTCATTAATTCTGAACAAACTATTCAATCTTTAATCACTTTGGCATATTTGAGTTGTTCTTGCATTGCTAGCTCCAAGGCAGTGAGACTTGCTTCCTTCTCAATCCAAAAATCCTATCACACAGCATACAAGCATTTTGGTCCTTATCAATGTTTGTCATTAATCAAAACTTAATCAAACCTACATGATTTTCCCTTAGGGCTAACAATCATAATAAGTAGAGGTAGATGGATTAGGTTGTACCTCATCTACCAACAAAGTGGTAACATCTTACACACTCTCTTTTCTTATCTCAATTGTGTTTTCTACTAGATCATTGCAAGGTTATCTTGTGACATAAAACCCTTTTGTGTTAGGGTGAGCCATAGACTAGATTAATCAAGGTTGTGGTGTAAAACTCATTTGTGGGTGAGCTTTTGATTAGATTGGTCTTTAGGTTGTCTTTAGATATAAAACCCTTATGGAAGGGTGAACCTTGTTGGTATAATTACTAAAAGAGGTTGTGATTGTAAAACCATTGTGTGGTAAGCCTCTTATGTAATTGTTGAATTTGAGCATATAGTGGATTGGTTGAAATCCTTGAGTGTGGACTCAAGGTAGTGGATGTAGATCTTGGAGAGATCGAACCATTATAAATCGTGTGTTGATTTTCTTATTGCTTTACTTGTTTACATACTTGTGATTATTATTTATGCTTAGTTGTTGATTAATTGGTTGTGGTTTTATAGTTTGATAATCTTGTATTAATCATCAAATCACATATAACTTGAAGTTTGTGAATTTAAAGAAGAGCTTTTATTAAGGCAAAGGATTTTCAAATAAGAAAAAGATTTTGATAATTAGCCTAAGACCTAATTCACCCCCCTCTTAGGTCTTACAATTGGTATCAGAGCAAGGTCTTCTTTTTAAGGTCTAACAACCTAGAAGTAAAGATTCTATGGCTAGTTTATCAAATTTGCCTTATATGGAAGGTTCCTCTACAAATAGACCTCCTTTGTTTGATGGTTCTAATTTTACATTTTGGAAATCTAGAATTAGAATTTTTATTTGTTCTATTAACTTTGATTTGTGGAGTATCATTGAGAAAGGTCCCTATGTTCCTATGAGAATAAAAGCTGATGGAATTACAAGGGAACAAAAGTCTATGGAGGAAATTGATGAGAACGACTCAAGAAAGATAACCTTAAACTACCAAGCAATGAATATCTTGAGTTGTGCATTGGACGTGAATGAATACAATAGAGTGAGTGAATGTGACACCGCTCACGACATGTGGAGACTTCTTCAAGCAGCACATGAGGAAAGAGCCAATATGTGTTTTATGTCAATAAATGATGAGGTACAATCCACTCCTTCTACCTCTACTTATTGTGATGATGATGTTGATGATATTGATGATCCTAGTGAATTACTTG
The DNA here is from genome assembly GCA_030512225.1 of Rauvolfia tetraphylla. NCBI lineage: Eukaryota > Viridiplantae > Streptophyta > Magnoliopsida > Gentianales > Apocynaceae > Rauvolfia > Rauvolfia tetraphylla. Next base: position 289,933 of record JAJQKT010000033.1, read on the forward strand.
TTGAGATGTATGGAGAATTAAAGAAGGCTTCAAAAAAGAATAAGGAAATGAAAACCAAAATTAATGATTTATTGAATGAGAATTCAAAATTGTTTTGTGAAAATAAAAAGCTTCTTGATTCTATTGAATGCTTGAATATTGAAAAAGAAGTTTTAAATGTCTCTTTACAAAATATGTCCCTTGAAAATAAGATTCTTTGTGAAAAGATTTTGTCTCTTGAAAGAATGCTTGTTGATCATGAGACTTTAAAAAAGAAGGTTGATGAACTTACATGATGTAAAGAAAAATTTACAAAAGGAAGGGACAATCTTGATAAAATTCTTGGAACTCAAAGATCTTCTCTTGTTAAAAATGGTCTTGGCTATAATTATGTAAACAATGTGCCTAAATATAAAAACTTCTTTGTTAGAGCTGCTTCTACTTCCATGCATCATACTTGTTGTACTTATTGTGGAAAACATGGACATAAAGTCACCAAATGTTATGTTAAAAGAAAAGTAGAGAATGGTGTAAAAACCATTTGGAGAGTTAAGGGAATTATTACTAACCCCCACGGACCCAAGAAAGTATGGGTACCAAAGGATACTTCCTCTCCTTTATTGCAGGTACACTTTAATTCAAACTCAAGCACCACCAAGCTGTACATTGATGATGTTGGATTAAAGAGTAAAGGAAAACACCTCATTCATAAGCAAGGTCGAAGCAACCAATGAAGGATTTGTTTTGAGACAAGAAGAAAGGAATAATTCTTGGAGTAATGTTGGTAAAGGTTCCTCTCTTCTTTTTAAACAAATGTTGCTTAGTGATAATTTGAAATATAACTTGCTTAACATTAGTTAATTATGTGACAGTGTGAAAAGTAGAATGTAAATACTTGCACTATACTTGATGGAGTAAATGGTAGAACTATTTTTGTTGCAAATTGTATTAGTACCTTGCCTTGATGAACTTGTTGCTTTTAAAGTTAAATGATTTTCCACTCATGATAACGATGGTTATTTACGGCATAATAAACTTGAATGTCTTGTTACTTATGATAATGATGGATTTTCTTGGCATAGAAGTTTTGGTCACGTGAGCATGGATTTGTTGAACAAACTTTCCATCTCAAGTTTTAGTTGGAGGATTGCTTTGAGAAAATTGTCATTGAAATACTTGTCAATATGGAAAACGAACTAGAGAATTTTTCAAACCCATGAAAATGCTTTTATACCTCAAAACATCTTGAACATGTTCATATGGATTGATTTGGACTTATAAGGTATTCTAGTATTAATGACTTGAAGTATGCCTTAGTAGTAGTTGAGGATTTCTAAATATTCACTTTAGCATTATTCTTTGCTCAAAAAGATGAAGTGTTTCATAAGTTTGAAAAACTATTCAAAAAGGTTCAAACCTCCCTTGAGTGCAAATTGATTTCCATTAGAAGTGACAATGGGAGAATTTTTACAAACAAAGTCTTTACAAAATTTGCTTTGAAAATTGAATTTCATATAATTGTTTCAACTGCAAAAACTCCACAATAAAATGGTGTTATTGAAAGAAAATTTTGAACTTTGCAAAAATTGGCTAGGTCTATACTTTGTGAAAATTCTTCTTCAAAAATATTTTTGGTCCAAAGCAGTAAACACCACATGCTATGATAAATAGAATTTCTTTAAGATCATTTTGAAGAAAAACATCTTTTGAATTCTCTGTTATAGAATGCCTCAAATTGCATATTTTAAAGTGTTTGGTTATAAATGTCTTATTTTGAATATTTGTAATAACTTACTTAAATTTGATAGAAAGTCGGATATAAGTATATCTCTTAGCTATTCTTCTAACGAAAAGGCATATAGAATTTTATAACAAAAAGAACATTACATGATGAGGAAACCATTCATGTTTGTTTTGATGAATCCTATATTTACTTGGAAAGAAAAGATGAAAATGATGTAGGTACATCTATGAATGACTATCAAATCCATCTTCAAGAACCAACTTTGGAGGATCATACCAATGAGGAAGAAATGATTGAACAAAATCAAAATGACCAAGCTAGTGGTGACCAAGAGCTCTCAAAGAACTTAGAATATCCAAAAAAGGCCACCCTAAGGAGCAAATCATTGGTGAAATCTCCCAAGGAGTAAACATAAGGTGGTACTTTATCAATAACTTTATTCTTTTATTGCATATGAATCTAAAAGTATTGATGATGCATTGTGTGATGATTTTTGGATTATTGCTATGCAAGAGGAAATAAATAAATTTGAAAGATACAAAATTTTGGATATTCCTAAATCTCATGATCATTCCATTATTGGAACTAAATGGTTCTTTAGAAATAAACTTATCGAATCCGGAGAAGTTGTTTGAAACAAGGTTAGACTTGTTGCCTATGGATTCAATCAAGAAGTGGGAATTGATTATGATGAAACCTTTGTTCCAAATGCTAGACTTGACTCCATAAGAATGCTTTTGACTTGTACTTGCTTTAAGTTATTTCAAATGAATGACAAAAGTGCTTTTCTAAATGGTTTTATTGAGGAAGTGGTTTATATGGAACAATCACCCGGTTTTGCTCATGAAAAGCTTCCTAACCATATTTTCAAACTTTCCTAAGTGTTGTATGGTTTAAAACCAGCTCCTAGAATTTAGTGTGAAAGATTGAGTAGTTTCCATCTTTCAAAAGGATTTTCAAGAAGAAAACTGAAACTACCCTCATTATAAATTCCTCATGCAACAATGATCTATAAATTGTCTAAATATATGATACAACTTTTGGTGCTTCTAATACTTCACTTTGTGATGTGTTTTCCAAGTTGATGCAAAGTAAATTTGAAATGAGCATGATAGGAAAACTCAATTTCTTTCTTGGCTTACAAATCATGCAAACCAAGGATGGCACTTTCATGAATCATGTTAAGGTATAAGGACTTCCATAAGTTTATCAACTCTACTTGACAAGAATAAAATGGTTTCATCAGAGTAGTCAACTCTATTTGACAGCAAGTAGAGCCAATATTATGTTTGCTGTTTGCTTGTGTGCTAGATTCCAATCATGTCCTAAAGAATCTCATCTAATTTCTGTCAAACGAATATTTCGTTATTTGATTGATACACATGACTATGGTCTTTGGTTTTCTAAAACTTCATCTTTTGAACTTATTGGATACTCTGATGCTGACTATGCTGGATGCAAAGTTGAGCGTAAAAGTACAAGTGGTCATTGTCAATTTCTTGGTAGTTGTCTAGTATCTTGGTTTAGTAAAAAGCAGGCTTGTGTATCTTTATCCACAGCAGAAGCTGAATACATAGCTGCAGGAAGTTGTTGTGCACAATTATTATGGATGCAACATACATTACTTGATTATGGTCTTAACTTTAAGTGTGTGCCTATACTATGTGATAATACCAGTGCTATCAATTTGAGCATTAATCCCATTCAACACTCTAGGACCAAGCATATAGAGATAAAACATCATTTCATTCGTGATCATGTGATTAAGAAAGATATATGCTTAGAACATGTAAATACAAATGATCAAATTGCTGACATATTTACAAAGCCTTTGGCTGAGGAGAGGTTTAATCACCTAAGAAGACTCTTAGGAATTTCAAAATTCAATGACTGATGTGTGTATTAATGATGTGATGAAAACAGAGATTTTTTGATCAAAAATTCGGACGCAGGACAGAAAATTCGGTCGACCGAATTTTCTGAATTGAAGAGACAGAAACTTTTGACCGAAAATTTGGACGCAGACCTGAAATTCGGTCGTCCAAATTTTACGGATACATCCTTTAAATGAAAATCGAACGGTTTCTTTCAAATATTACAACTTCCGAATTTTATATCCTTTCAAAACCTCTCATACCCATTCACGCCCGAATCAAAATCCCTTCAAATCCACACATTCTCATTCCGATTTGCCTTCATTTTTGAACTCCTAACCCTAAATTCTTACCAAAAATTCAGAACCTCTAAACAGAAACATATCAATGGTGAGAACAAAGAGGCCGAACGTTGAGAAAGGCAAGGGAAAGGCTAAAGAAGGAAATGAAGATCCAATCCTCAACCAACCCAGAAGAATTCGAAATCCTCAAACCTTATCTGGGGTTGGCAGGTTTGTTTCCATAAAAGCCACTCATGAATTTAATGAATGGAATAAGAATAGCATAAAGATTATTCCTGGATATAAGGTGGATGCTGATAAACTGTCTAGCATGGATATGGTTCTATCTTATTTCAATGATGTTGGCTGGAGTAGTTTGTTATTTATTAATGAAGATTTTTATCCTACTTTGATATATGAATTCTATGCAAACCTAAAGGAAGAAAGAATTGAGACTGTTGGGGATAATAGGATACAATGGTATTCAACTAGAGTATCCCAAGTTGATATTGAATTTAGTGAAGCCCTGATTAACAGAATTTGTGGGGTAGGTGACAATGGGGATAGATATTATGCACTCTCAATGCATTGCTATGATCGTGAACTCTTTACATATGATAGATTTGAACAAGCTTTTACCAATGGAAGAGAGTTTAGATCTATAAAAGAAAGGGAAATCAAGAATTTGGATGCTAGAGGTAGAGTATTGCATCATATGGTAACTACTATGATTGTTCCTAATTTTGGACATAAATCATCCGTTGGAAATATGCATATGGTGATTATGCTTGCCTTACTTGAGCATAAACTTTGGATTCATGCATTGAAGCAAATGATTAGTGCAAGAAAAACAGCCAACAAAGCCTTACCATATGGGAGATTATTAACAAGGATCTTCAAACACTTCCAAGGCAAACTTCCTATAAGAGGACAAACTTTCAAGAGTGGAGAAATCTACACTAATGATTCTCTTAAAAGTATGCAGTTAGTTCTTGATGAGGATGGAATATGGAGAACAAAAGAAGAAACTCATTTAAGAAGAGAAGAGGTTGAAGAAAGTGAAGAGGTTGAGGAAGAAGAAGATGAAGAAAAAATATTTGTAAGGGAAATGAAGACAAAGAGGAGGCATGACTGATCTAGTGAGGGGGAGCAACCTTCCACAAAAGAAGACTATTTGAAGAGGTATTCTCTATTGAAGGAAAAGAAGATGAAGAAGGAAAAGAAGATGAAGATGATAATCTCACTAGAGGTGATATAATAGTTGCCAAGGTGTTTCAAGTGACATTGAACAGCCATGTAAAGGAAATAAAGAAGATGGACAAATTCTTCAAGTCTTTTGCTCTAATGATTCTTGGCAAATTTGATGGTTTAGAAGCTAGAGTCAGGAATATGGAAGAAGACTTGAGAAAGATTTCTCAAGATTATTTTAAATAGTGCAAGTTTCTATAAATCCAAAGAAGAAGAAATGAAAGAAGATAAGAAAGAGAACAGTGAAGAGAAAAATGAAGAAGATCAAGAAGATAATATGGGTGGAGATGGCAGCAATAAAGTTGACAGTAATGACAGTGAAAAATTGAAATGACTATCAATTTATTGCTAAAGAAGAAGACAAAAGATGAAAGAAAAAGAAGTGAAGCATCCCAAGAAGAAGAAGAACATGAGAATGAAGAACAAAGAGGTAGAGCTCAAGAGAACAAGCAAGAAGAAGGAGGTGAAGGGAGTTTAACAAAGTCAAATCACAAATCCATCACCAATTTCCTTCAGCCAAGGGAGGAAGAAAATGTGGTTCAAAGAAAGAAGATCCAAGATCCTCTTAATTGGTAGCTTTCCAAAGCAGAACTACACAAGCAAGAAATCAACAAATGAAGGACCCTATCATATAGAGATCAAGGGAGACATGGCCATCATAACAAACAAATTTGGAAGTGAAGACCATGAAGCGCATCCAAAGACTAAGCCTTTCTATCCCTAAATTCTATTTTGTTGCTTATTTTAGATTATGACTTAATGCACATGTTATGCTTTAACATTGAAATTTACTTGTGCCTTTCTAGTCATTATAATGTTTTGAAGCTCAATATGTGAAATCTTTGTCATAAGAGCTTCTTTTGTTTCCCTTTTGTTGTCCAAGTATTCTCACCCCAAGTTTAATTGCTACTAAAAAAAGGGGGAGAAGAATTTGATTTATCATTGTTGAAATGCTACATAATGATTATTACTGTTAGGATGATAATTATTTGACTAGACATATACTGTTTATGAGAGTTGGTCAATATATTGATTAATTGCTAAATGAGAGTTGATCAACATACTGCTTATATGTGATACATGTTGTCTCATTTTCATTAAACCCTGTCTTTGATTGATGACAAAAGGGGGAGAAGAAATGTGATGACAAAATGTGTGAAAATGTGAAATAGCAGTGGCAATAGGGAGAAAGAATGTTGACTGCAAAATATGCTATGTACTTGTTGTATTGTAATGTGCTTGCTGTAAATGTGCTATGTATGACTGGTATAGGTTGAAATGTAAAATAAATGTGTATTGTGCAAATATATGGTTGCATTTGAAATTTAAATTGAAAATGATTGTTTTCTAAGATTTTGAAAATAGTTGAGTTGAGATTGTGAAATTTTTCATCATGGTTCTTGACTTGACCTATAACTTTAAGTTACATCATGAAAACAATTAAATACATGAGTTTTGTGGTTTTGCAAAGCTAAATTGAGGATTATTATGGCTATACATATTTGAGTACTTCTATAGTTCATTTGAAAATGCAAAATCACCTTTTCAAACTTGTTGACATGCAACAAAAAATTCGGATGCATCAAGATCTTCTTGTCAAAAATATTTTTTTCCTATTGTTCAAATTGTTTGAAAACTATCTTAATCCTTCCTATCATATTTGAACAATCTTAGAAAAGCTTATTTTCAAAAATAGAAGTTTTTATCTCACATATTTTACAGTTTGAAATTGAAAGCTCAAAATTCGGATGCATGATTTAAAAATTCGGATGCATGCATATTTTGTTGCCAAAACATGCTCTTTTGTTGTTCAAACTGATCCAAATATGTTTTAATCTCTTCCATTATGTTTGAACAACCTTAGGAACACTTTATTTCACTTCAAACATTCATTATATTAAATTTATTGCAGTTTGGACTTAAGATCAAAAAATTCAGATGCATGTTCTGAAATTTGGATGCATCCATATTTTGTTACCAAAATGTGCTCTTTTGTTGTTCAAATTGAGTCAAACATGTTTCATTCTCTTTTGCTATGTTTGAACAATCTTAGGAAAGCTTATTCTCAAAAATTGAAGCTTTCATTTCACTTATTTTATAGTTCGTACTTGATATGTCAAAATTCATATGCATAGTATCTCAAGTCCAAACTTGTTGAAAAATGAGCACAATCTAAGGGGGAGCATTGTTAAACTTTTACAACCTTTAAAACCTCTCTTAGAAGTTTTCTAAATACTTAAATGCTATATCTTCTATCTGAGTTGGAAGGAAGGAGGTTAATGGAGGTTGGTTGGGTCATAGGCTCATATTGAGCCTTTTGCATGCCAATGTGCTAAATTGGTTATTATCCATTATTGACATTAATGTTTCTTTGTACTACATTGTTTAAATTCATCACATTTTGCATCAAAGTTTGTCATTATCAAAAAGGGGGAGATTTTTAGCCCTAAGGGCAAATCGTGTAGGTTTGACTAGTTTTGATTAATGACAAACATTGATGAGACTAATATGCTTGTATGTTGTGTGATAGGATTTTTGGATTGAGAAGGAAGCAAGTCTCATTGCCTTGGAGCTAGCAATGCAAGAACAACTCAAATATGCCAAAGTGATTAAAGATTGAAGAGTTTGTTCAAAATTAATGAAGGCTTTGAAGACAAGAAGTGTAGGTTAAATGTGGTTAATAGGTAAACTTTGTAAACCCTACACTCTTAAGCCTTGGAATCTATGAGTTGCAATTGAGAGCACAAAACTTGATTTAAATGGTTTCAATGGTTTTGAAGTTACATAAATTATCAAGTTTTCATAATGGTTTTGGTACATAAAAGGTATTTAATGACTTATCTTTAAGGCCAGAATGTTTTCCAACTTGTTTGAATTGATTTGAATATGTTTTGACAAAGTCCAAAAAAATTCGATCGTCCGAATTTTGTAGCAAAAGTTTGCTACTATTCTTCCAGAGAAATTCGGAAGAAGATTCGGACGCAGCAAAAAAATTCGGTCGTCCGAATTTTGGCCTTCAGCATGGTCACTGTTCTTCCAGAGAAATTCGGAAGAAGATTCGGACGCAACAGGAAAAATTCGGTCGTCCGAAAAATTCAAACGCAGAATTCGGTCGTCCGAATTTTCCTGAAACTAGCCGTTACTAGCCGTTTTATAGCCGTTTGAACTGATTTTCAAATTCTATAAAAGCCATAAACTCCAAATTTTTTAGTAGAACTTTGATCTTAAGAAATCCTACAAGCTCTAACTTATTTTACATCAAAATTACTTGAAAAGCTCTCAAATTGCCTTGTGCTCAAAGATTGAAATTCAAGATTCCAAAGGCAACAAAGTGTGAAGGAGAAACATTGTGTAATCATCTACCAACAAAGTGGTAACATCTTACACACTCTCTTTTCTTATCTCAATTGTGTTTTCTACTAGATCATTGCAAGGTTATCTTGTGACATAAAACCCTTTTGTGTTAGGGTGAGCCATAGACTAGATTAATCAAGGTTGTGGTGTAAAACTCATTTGTGGGTGAGCCTTTGATTAGATTGGTCTTTAGGTTGTCTTTAGATATAAAACCCTTGTGGAAGGGTGAACCTTGTAGGTATAATTACTAAAAGAGGTTGTGATTGTAAAACCATTGTGTGGTAAGCCTCTTATGTAATTGTTGAATTTGAGCATATAATGGATTGGTTGAAATCCTTGAGTGTGGACTCAAGGTAGTGGATGTAGATCTTGGAGAGATCGAACCACTATAAATCATGTGTTCATTTTCTTATTGCTTTACTTGTTTACATACTTGTGATTATTATTTATGCTTAGTTGTTGATTAATTGGTTGTGGTTTTATAGTTTGATAATCTTGTATTAATCATCAAATCACATATAACTTGAAGTTTGTGAATTTAAAGAAGAGCTTTTATTAAGGCAAAGGATTTTCAAATAAGAAAACGATTTCGATAATTAGCCTAAGACCTAATTCACCCCCCCTTAGGTCTTACAATAAGTATGTAAACAAGTAAAGCTATATATAAATGAACACACGATTTATAGTGGTTCGATTCTCAAGATCTACGTCCACTACCTTAAGCTCACACTTAAGGATTTCAAACAATATACTATTTGCTCAGGTTTACAAATTACAAGAGAGACTCACCACACTATGGTTTTACACTCACAACCTCTTCTAGTAACTTTTATAATACATGGCTCACCAAACACAATGGTTTTATATCTCAAACAACCTTGAATCACAACTTCAAGGATCACCCTTATCTAAAGGGTTTTATGTTATCAAGATAACCTTGCTAGAGCTAGTAGAACAACACAATTTGATAAATAAAGGAGAGTGTGTAGATGTTACCACTTGTTGGTAGATATTACACAAAGTTGCACCTTCACACTTTGATGTCTTTAAATTGATCAATTGAATGCACAAGACATAAGAGAGCTTAAGAAATGTTTGCTAAAGGCTTTTGAATGCTTAGAGTTTTCAAGAGTTCAAAACTTTCAAAAGATTACACGTTTATAGCTTTTATAGAATTTGAAAATTAGTTTTAACGGCTATAAAACGGCTAGTTAACGGCTATTTTCAGGAAATTCGGACGACCGAATTCTGCCTGCTGCGTCCTAATCTTCGTCCAAATTTCTCTGGAAAAATAGTGACCATGCTAAAGGCCAAAATTCAGACGACCAAATTTTTCTTCATGCGTCCGAATCTTCTTCCGAATTTCTCTGGAAGAACAGTAGCAAACTTTTGCTACAAAATTCGGGCGACCAATTTTTTTGGAAGCATATTCAAACTTTGTAAAATCATTTGAGATTTAACTTCAATAAGTTTGAAAAACATTTGATATGTATAGAAACTTATTTAGACATATTTAAGTTTGAAAACCAAAAATCAAATTCCTTTGATCATATAAAGTTTACTTAAAAATTTTTAGGACACAACACCACATTCATCAAAAAGTTCATTCAAAGCCTTTTAAGATCATAAGACTCATTTTATGCTCTCTTATGCATTCAATGATAACTAAGACATACAAGTGTAGAGTTTACATAGATATTTACTTACTAAGTATATACACTCTACACTTCAAGTCTTCAATGCCTTTAGATCATCTAAGAACAACCTTCTTCAAACTTCAATCACTTTGCTTTACTGAAGTTGTTCTTGCACTTTGGCTTCAAAGCAATGAGACTTCATACTTCTTATTTCACCAAATATATCACACAACATACAAGCATATTAGTCCTCATCAATATTTGTCATTAATCAAACCTACATGATTTGCCCTTAGGGATAACACAATGCATCCGAATTGTGCATCCAAACTTTTCTTGTTTTTGACAAACTTCAATACACTCATTAGTAATTAAATTTTGAGATTCCTAAAAACCTTCTTAGATAATTAAACCTTTCTTCAGCCAATGACTTGGTAAAAATATCAGCAATTTGATCATTTGTATTCACATAATCAAACCTAAAAATATTAGCAACATGATCACGAATAAAATGATGCTTAATCTCAATATGCTTAGTCTTAGAATGTTGAATGGGATTTATGCTTAAATTGATAGCACTAGTATTATCACACAGTATAGGTACACAATTGAATTTAAGACCATAATCAAGTAATGTATGTTGCATCCATAATAGTTGAGCACAACAACTACCAGCTGCAATATATTCAGCTTCTGCAGTGGACAAAGACACACATGCTTGTTTTTTACTGTACCATGACACAGGACAACTACCAAGAAATTGACAATGACCACTAGTACTTTTACGTTCAACTCTACATCCAGCAAAATCAGCATCCGAATATCCAACAAGGTCAAATGATGAAGATTTTGAAAACCAAAGACCATAAGCATACATCAAACATAATATCTGGTCTACTTGCTGTGAGATAGAGTAAACTTCCTATCATACCTCTATATATCTTTTCATCAACATTTTTACCTTTCTTATCTCTATCAAGTTTGGTTGATGAACTCATTGGAGTGCTTATTCCTTTTGCTTGATCCATTCCAAATCTTTTCAAAAGCTCTTTTGTGTACTTTTCTTGATTTATGAATACTCCATCCTTAGTTTGCTTAATTTGTAGTCCAAGAAAGAAATTTAGTTCTCCCATCATACTCATTTCAAATTCATTTTGCATTAATTTAACAAACTCATCACAAAGAAATGTATTAGCAGCACCAAAAATAATATCATCAACATAAATTTGCACAAGTAAGAGATCATTAGTGCAAGAAGTTTTTATAAATAAAGTTGTGTCAACTTTTCCTTTTGAAAATCCTTTTGAAAGAAGAAATTCACTCAATCTTTCATACCAAGCTCTAGGAGCTTGTTTTAACCCATATAAAGCTTTGGTTAACTTGAAAACATGATTAGGAAACTTTTCATCACAATCAATACCCTCTTCTTGATTGAATCATTGAGCAACAAGTCTAGCTTTATTTCTAACAACTTCTCATTGTTCATTTAATTTATTTCTAAATACCCATTTTGTACCAATTATAGAATGATCAAGAGGCCTTGGAACAAGAGTCCAAACTTTGTTTCTTTCAAATTGATTTAGCTCTTCTTGCATGTCAATAATCCAAAAATCATCACACAATGCATCATCAATGTTTTTAGGTTCAATATGTGATAAAAGAGCAAAGTTTTCAATAAAGCACCGCCTTGTTTTAACTCCTTGGGAGACATCACCAATGATTTGCTCCTTAGGATGACCTCTTGCATATCTTAGATCCTTTGGAAGTACTTGATCATTGCTTGGTTGACCATCTTGTTCTTGCTCTATTATTTCTTCTTCTTTGGCGTGTTCTTCCAAAGTTGGTGATTGATGATGAGTTTGATTATCCATTATTGAAGAACCTACATCATCTTCATTTCTTCTTTCAAGATAAATGTTAGATTCATCAAATGTCACATGAATAGTTTCTTCAACACACAATGTTCTTTTATTATAAACTCTAAATGCCTTTTTATTTGATGAATAGCCAAGAAATATACCTTCATCTGATTTTCTATCAAATTTTATTAAATTTTCATGAGTGTTTAAGATAAAACATTTACAGCCAAATACCTTAAAGTAAACAATTGAAGGAGTTTTATCAAATAGGAGTTCAAAAGGTGTTTTTTGTATGAAAGGTCTGAAAAGAACTCTATTCATTACGTAGCAAGCAGTGTTTACAGCTTCAGCCCAAAAGTATTTTGGTAAAGAGTTTTCACACAACATTGATCTAGCCATCTCTTGTAAAGTTCTATTTTTTCTTTCAACAACACCATTTTATTGAGGTGTTTTGGCAGTAGAAAAATTACGTGTAATGCCATATTCATCACAAAATTTTGCAAACTCTTTATTGTAAAATTCTCTTCCATTATCACTTCTAATAGATATCAATTTGCATCCAAGAGAAACTTAACCTTTTTCAAAACCTTATTAAATTCATGAAAGGTTTCATCCTTTTGAGCTAGAAAGATTACCCCATGTAAATCTTGAGAAATCATCAACAATCACATATACATATCTTTTACCAGCAAGACTAGTAGTTCTCATTGGTCCAAACAAGTCCATATGAACAAGTTCAAGAGGTTTGGATGTAGAAACCATTTTCTTTGGTTTAAAAGATGTTTTTGACTGTTTTCCATATTGACAAGCATCACAAATACGAGTTTTGTCAAAATTCATTTTTGGCAGTCCTCTAACCAATTCTTGTGATGAGAGTTTGTTCAATAATTCCATACTCACATGACCTAATCTTCTATGCCATAGATATCCATCATTATCATGAATGGCAAGACATTTAATATCATGTGCAATAAGTTCATCAAGATATAGTACATACACATTTCCAACTCTATTGGCAACAAATATAGTCTTGTTACTTATACTATCAAGAATAGTACATGTATCACATTTAAATTCAACTTTGCAACCATTGTCACATAATTGACTAATACTAAGCAAGTTATATTTTAAACCATCAATAAGTAGTACTTGCTTGATAAGAGGTAAGGAACCATTACCAATATTACCAATTCTAAGTATTCTTCCCTTCTTCTTGTCACCAAATGTGACAAAACCTTCACTTGTTGCTTGAAGTTCACTAACAAGTGAGGCATTTCCTGTCATGTGTCTTGAACAGCCACTGTCAAGAAACCACTTAGTGGCACTTGATCTTGGAGCAAAACGAACCTCATCATCAATTGCTGTAATGCATATGTTGGCTTTTCCTTCACTGTCATTTTCACTTTCTTGTTGATCCCAAGTACCAGCTAGTCCCTTTCCTTTCTTTGTGGATTTCTTTTTGAGTTTGCTGTCTCTTTCGCTTTTCAGAACTTTAGGAAAATCAGCAACAAGATGTTATGTACTTTTGCATTCAAAACACTGAGGTTTGAAGGGTGATGACTGTCCACTCTTCTTGATTATTTTTCTCCCTTTCTTAAAAAATTCTTTCTTATAGAATCTTTTGAATTTCCTTAAGGCCATAGCTATCTCTTCTTCTCCACTGTTTCCATCTTTTTCACTTGATGATTCTTCTTGTTCACTAGAACGATTTGAAGTCTTGAGTACAACTCCTTTTCTTCCTTTTTCTTCATCTTTGATATCATTTAATCTTTTCACCTTCATTTCATGTGTAAGCAGTGAACCAATAAGCTATTCGAGTGGAAGAGTTTTTAAATCTTTTGATTCCTCAATAGCAAGTGTCTTCGGTTGCCAAGATTTTGGCAGAGCATCCAAGATTTTTCTGTTTTGCTCTCCAATTGTATAGTTATTTCCATAAGCTTTCAGACCATTAAAAATGTTAGTAAATCTAGTAAAAATATCACTGATATTCTCACCTTGCTTCATGGTAAATAGCTCATAGTCCCTAACTAGCATGGCAAGCTTTGACTCTTTTACTTGATTTGTACCTTCATGTGTTACTTGAAGTAATCTCCACATATCATGGGCAGTGTCACATCCATTAACTCGATTATATTTAGTTACATCTAGTGCACAACTTAAAATATTCATAGCTTGATAATTCAAAGTCATTTTCTTTGAATCATTCTCATCAAATTCATCTATGTGTTTTGGCTCTTGAGTAATTCCATCAGCACTCATTTTCATTGGCACAAAAGGATCTTTCTCATTAATATTCCACAAATCAAAATTAATAGAACAAATATATGTCTTAATTCTATATTTCCAAAATGTATAATTTGTTTCATTAAACAAAGGAGGTCTATTTGTGGAAGAACCTTCCAAATAAGGTAAATTTGAAATATTAGCCATAAGATCTTAACTTTTAGGTTGTAAAACCACACAAAGGAGCCCTTGCTCTGATACCAATTGAAAGACCTAAGAGGGGGGTGAATTAGGTCTTTGGCTAATTTTTAAAAAATATTTCCTTTATAAACTTAGTTGGTGCAAATTATGATTACTTAACTCAATGAGAGAATGATCAAATCAATTACAAAGCAATAAACAAATGAAGCGCAATGTACACAAGCAATTTATAGTGGTTCGATCTTCTCAAGATCTACCTCCACTACCTTGAGTCTACACTCAAGGATTTCAAACAATCTACTATATGCTCAAGTTCAACAATTACATAAGAGGCTCACCACACAATGGTTTTACTCTCACAACCTCTATTGCAATTCTACAAATAAGGCTCACCCTTAAACAAGGATTTTATATCTAAAAAAACAACCTAAAGTCCAATCTAATCAAGGTTCATCCACACATGGATTTTACACTACAACCTTGATTAATCTAGTCTATGGAGCACCCTTATCAAAAGGATTTTACATTACAAGATAACCTTATATTGAGCAAGTAGAAAACAGAATTAAAATGAAGAATGAATGAGATGTTACCACTTCTTGGTAGATGATTACACAATGTATCACTTCTTCACTTTGTTGTCTTTGGAATCTTGAATGATCAATTGAAAGCACAAGACAAAAGAGAGCTTTGATGTTTGTAAATGATTTAGAATGTTTAGATTTCTCAGAGATTCAAAACTTACAAAAAATCTAGAGTTTGACTTTTATAGAGTTTAAAAATGTTTGAAAATCAATCTTAAAATGTTTGAAATCATTTAGGATCAAAAGATATATCATACAAACTCTTTTGAACTTAAAAACCGTTACCAAAATATTTGATCATTAAGATTTTACTCAAAGCCATTTATGATTCAAAAACAAGTTTTATGCTCTATTATGCATTCAATAGATTCCAAGACACACAAGTGTAGAGTTTACAAGAATATACCTATTTAAGCAAGTGCAACCCTACACTAGATTCTTCATAGCCTTCTTATTCATAGACCATGCTCTATATCCATGATAATAGAGTTATCCTTAGCATTTTCAGCTCCAAGGCAATGAGACTTGCTTCCTTCTTAATTCAAAAATCCTATCACACAACATGCAATCATATTAGTCCTTATCAATGTTTGTCATTAATCAAAACTAGTCAAACCTACATGATTTTCCCTTAGGGCTAATAGAAAGGTTTGATGGGGATTTCACTAATGGTAGAAGATTTAGGTCCACTAGGAAAAGAGAAATCAAAGCCTTTGAAGCTAGAGGAAAGGTTATGCATCACATGATTACTACTATGATTATCCCTAACTTTGAACATAAAACATCGGTTGAGAATGTGCATATGGTTATTATTCATGCCTTGCATGAGCATAGAAGATTAAATTTTGGATTCATAGCATTAAAGCATATGTTTAGAGCAAGAAAAACGGCCAACAATGCCTTGTCGTATGGGAGATTGTTGACAAGAATCTTCAAGCATTTCTATGTCCAACTCCCCAGAAGAGGAAACCTGATGAAAAGTGGGGAAATCAACATCAACGAGTCTCTCAAGAGAATGCAATTAACACTAGATGAGGATGGTGTATGGAGAATGAGAAGAGAAATGATAGAGATTCAAAGAACAAAAAAGATTGCATTCCAAGAATTCCTCAAGGGCCTATAACTCGTTCAACATCCAGGAAGTTGAGGCAAGTCATGGCCAACTACATGCAAGAAAGAGAAGATGAGCTGGACATGAATCTTGAAGAAAAGATGAATCAAGAATCTAAAGACCAACACCTATTCATCATTCAAGATGAAATGAAGGCTGATCATGGAGGCGTGGAAATGGAGGGTATTCATGGAAATAGAAGTGGCAATCAAGAAAGTTTGGGATAAAATCTAAAAGGAGATTTCCTAATCTATCTCGGAGATTTAATTCTTATTATATTAATAATTATTTAGGCTTTTTAAACACTTATTTTCTTTAGTTAAAGTCCAAATTAATTGGGCTTAGTTTTTTCAGATTTAGGGTTACGTATTTGGACTTTTAATTAGGGTTCCTAATCCAATTTGGAGAAGGGATTTCCAAAGACTTTGTACTCTATTTAAAGGCCAAAATTCGGCCAAAATAAGGGGAAAATTCTGAATTTTCATGTGAAATTTTAGAGAGAGCTTTCTTTTCAATTCTAAGGTTCGTCTTGAACTATTTTGACTTACCAAACAAATTGCTTGAGTTTGTTTGTGGTGTCACCTTTTAGATATTGGTTTTTGTTTGAAAAACAACAAGGGTCAATATAAATTCAAGCTTAAACTTGCTGGAAAAATCTTGGGGGATGATATTCCAACAAAGGGTGTTGGGTCTAGCTGATTCTAGAGTAAGGTTTGCATCAAGAAACCCCTCTAAGGGGTGAAAGGGTGGAAACAAGTGGTGGTGAAGAAGAGGAGGATGAAATGGAAGAAGAAGAAGAGGAGGAGGAGGAGACTTTGGCTAGAGAAAGGAAGAGCAAGAAAAGACATGATCTATCAAGTGAGGGGGAGTAACCTCACACCAAGAGAAGACTATTTGAAGAAGAGCCCACTCTTCAATCTCATGAAAACCTTGGAAACATGCCTAATGAGGAGGGAGTTACTAGAGGTGACACTATAGTAGCCAAGGTGTTCCAAGAGGCTTTGAACAACCATATAAAAGAGATGGAGAAAAGGTATAAGTTCTTTGAATCGTTTGCTCCCATGGTACTAAGCAAATTGGACGGTTTGGATGCTAGGGGAATATTGAAGAGCTATTGAGGAAGAACAATCAAAGTGGTGAAGGACTCTCTATGCCTCAATCTAAAGATGACAAGGAAGATGAAGGAGATGAGGAAAGTAAGAAAGGGAAAGAGGATAGCAATGATGATGAGGAGGAGGAGGATAATGATGGAGATGATGATCAAGAAGGAAATTTTGAGTTTGTGGCTAGAGAAAGTGGAAGAGATGAGGCTGTTAAAGAAGAGCCACAAGAGTGAGGAAGCCAAGAAGGAAGTCTAATTGAGAAAGTAGAGATCATTTCACCATCTACCACTTCATTTGGGCAAGGAAGAGTCAAGCACATGGTCAAGAAAAATTGGACAAGGAGATCCTCCCGGTTGGCTACTATTCCAAAGCCAAACTACATCGGCAAGGAGAAAGCAAGTAAGGGCCACTTCATATCAAGCTTAAGGGAGATATGGCCATCACTACTAACAAAAATGGAGTGAAGACGATGACCAAAATCAAAGACTAAGCACTCCCTAACTCTCTCTCTCTCTCTCTCTCTCTCATTTTACTTATGTACTTAGTCTAGTTTATGTACTTTTATTTCATGCTTAGTTAATGTATCTAGAATAGTCCATGTATTTTCACGCTTTGACCTTCAATGTGCCTTTCTAGTTCATGTGATTTTTTTAAGCGCAATGATGATATCATAGTATTGAGAGCTTATGTTTTCATATTTGCTTCACTTTCAATACCCCACATTTGATTGATGGCAAAAGCGGGAGAAATAGTAAGTGTTATGTAAAATGTACTTTGATATCTTTGATATGTTTGCTATGATGACTGTGCCATTTTGGCTTCTTGATGTGTGCTCATTTTAGGGGAGAAGAAGTACTTAGATATTGTAATGAATGATTGGCTTATAGTTTGCTTATGAAATGGTTATTACGTGCTCATTGGTATTTTGGCATTATGAGGATGATGATCTTGAAAGCCTTGAGTTGATTTATGCCTCGGTTGGTTAAGATGATTATGAATGTGTTTTATAGTTGATCATCTTGCTTTGATGATTGTGTCATTGATTATAAGCACTTATATTGCAAAATCTATTTTTTGATGACTTTGCCTAAAGTTTGGACTTGAAATTCGGATGCATGTCCTGAAATTTAGATGCATCCATATTTTGTTGTCAAAAAGTGTTCTTTTATTGTTAAAATTGATTCAAATCTGATTTAATCTCTTCAACTATGTTTGAACAACCTTAGGGAAGCTTTATTTCAGTTCGAAACAACCATTATGTTGAATATATTGTAGTTTGGACTCATAGTCAAAGTCCAAAATTTTTTGAAAAATGAGCACAGTCTAAGAGAGAGTCTTGATTACTATTTCTAACCTTTAAAACCTCTCTTAGAAGTATTTTTATGTTTGGTTAAATGCTACATATTCTAGTTAGATGGAAGGAATGAGGTTTATAGAGGTTGGTTGGGTCATAGGCTCAATTTTTTAGCCATGTTTATGTCATTATGCTATATCATGCTCAAAATTAATTTTCAATTAGTTTCATCTTAAATTAGTTCATGACATAATACTTCTCTATGACTAAATTGTCTATATGCATCACATTTTGCATCAAAGTTTGTCATTATCAAAAAGGGAGAGATTGTAAGTCCTAAGGAGATTGTAAGTGGTTGAAGATTAAAAGAGTTGATTCAAGATTATTGAAGGCCTTGAAGACCTTAGTGTAGGTTTATAAATGCATTATAGATATATCTTTGTAAACCTTAGACTTGTTTGTCTTTGAAATCTAAAACCTTTTCAAGAGGGCTTCAAACTTATTTTTCAATCTCAAAAGATTTATCTTAGAAATGCATTTACCAAGTTCTTGATAATGGCCTTTGGACTAAAATCTTTTAAAAAGATCCATTTTATAGTCTAAAATGATTACAAACTTGTTGTACTTGATTTCTAATCATTTTGACTAAGTTTGAAAAATTCAAACTCTAATTCAGACATCCAGATTATACTTCATGGCTACTGAATTTTTAGAGAAATTCGGACGACCATTTGGATGTTTGTGTCCAAATTCGGTCGATCGAATTTACCCTAGTAGCCTCAAGATAGAAAAATTCAGATGATCATTCAGACGCAGATGTCCAAGTTCAGTCAATCGAATTTTGCTGTTACTAACCATTATTTGAACATTGCAACCTGAAAGACCTAAGAGGGGGTGGATTAAGTATTTGGCTAATTATCAAAATCTTTTTCTATTTTGCAAATCATTTGCCTTAATAAAAGCTCTTCTTCAAATTCACAAACTCCTATTTTGTATGTGATTTAATAGTTGAGACAAGATGATCAAACAATAAAACTACAACCAATCAATCAACAACTAAGAACAAAGAATAATAACACAAGTATGTAAACAAGTAAAGTTACAAAAAATCAACACATGATTTATGGTGGTTTGATCTCTCTAAGATCTACATTCACTACCTTGAGTCCACAGTCAAGGATTTCAACAAATTCACTAAATGCTCAAGTCAAGCAATTACACAAGAGGCTCACCCTTCAATGAGTTTTATCACAAAAACCTCTTTTCAATCCAATAAACAAGGCTCAGCCTTATCACAAAGGGTTTTATGTCACTAGATAACCTAGACCAATCTAATCAAAGGCTCGCCCTCACCAAAGGATTTTACACAATAACCTTGATTAATCTAGTCAATGGCTCACCCTCCACAAGGGTTATAAGTCTCTTGACAACCTTGTATCAACAAAGTAAATAGATGAAGTATAGATTTAGATGTTATCAACAAAAACTTAGTGGATGATTACAATGATACCACCACTTCACTTCTTTCCTTTGGAATCTTAAATTTCAACCTTTAAGCACAAGGAAATTTGAGAGCTTTTTAAATATTTTGATTTTTGATGTAAAATAAGTTAGAGCTTGTAGGATTTCAAAAGTTCATTGAAAATCTGAAGTATGGAGTTTAAATAGGCGGCTAGTAACAACTAGTAACAATAAAATTCAGATGACCGAATTTGACCCTCTGCATCCGAACTTGCATCAAAATTTTTCTGGAAGTACTATTCATCAAAACAATGTTTAATATTCATTACTAATTTTCAAAATTCGGATGACTGAATTTAGCCTTTTGTGTCTGAATATGCATCTGAATTTTTCTGAAAAAATAGTAGTTACTATTCACCGAAACAATGTTACTGTTCACTATGTAGGAAAAAATGCGGGCAACAGAATTTTAATCCTGCATCAGAACTTGCATTTCGAATTTTCCAAATTTTGTCAAAACATATTCAAATCAATTCAAACAAGTTGGAAAATATTCTTGCCTCAAAGATAAGTCATTAAAGACCTTTTAAGTTCAAAAACCATTAATAAAAACTTAGTAATTCAAGTGAATTCAAAACCATTGTAATTTTAAAACCAAATTTTGTGTTCTCAAAAGTTAACTAGAAATCAAACGCAATAAGTTTGAAAACATTCTAGCATCAAGGATAAGTCAAGAAAGATCTCTTAAGTGCAAAAGCCGTTGATGAAAACTTAATAATTCAGGTAAGTTCAAAACCATTGAAACTTTTCAAATCAAGTTTTGTGATCTCAAATGCAACTCATAGATTCCAAGACTTAAGAGTGTAGGGTTTACAAAGTTTACCTATTAAGTTCATGTAACCTACATTTCATATCTTCAAAGCCTTCAATCATCTTGAACAAACTCTTCAATCTTCATTCACTTTGGCATACTTAATTTGTTCTTGCATTTTAGCTTCAAGGCAATGAGACTTGCTTTCTTCTCAATCCAAAAATTCTATCACACACCATACAAGCATATTAGTCCATATCAAGGTTAATCAATACAATTTCCACAGGACATTTCACTTATCAAAACAACATGATTTGCCTGAGGGCTTACACAATCGATTTTCAAACCTTATAAAAGACATAAATTTTAGATTTTTAAGTAGTTTTTGAGCATTTAAGAATATTTACTCTTCCCAATTATTCTTTATCAAAAAGTTCTCTTTTGTCTTGTACTAAAAAATTCAAATTTAAGATTCCTTAGGCAAAAATTGTGAAGGTATGCTAATTTGTCATCATCTACCAAGTTGTTGGTTACTTTCTTATCTCATACTTCATATGTTTGTTCTTTTCAAGGTTATCTTGTTGATAGAAAACCTTGTGTTAGGGTAAGCCTTGATTTTTGTATTTGAGAAGAGGTTGTGGTGTAAAATTCTTGACGGGTGGGCCTCTATCGTATGATTTGATAAACTTGAGTTATAATTGAGTTTGGTTGAAATCCTTGAGCGGGTGTTCAAAGTTGTGAATGTATATCTTATATGATCGAAACACTATAAATTGCTTGTGTTGCCTCTTGTCTTTTATTTCTTTTAAATTATATTCTTAGTGTGCCCTCTTGCATATCTAGATAAGTGTATGATTTTTATCATCTTCCAAATCAATTTGTTAAAAAGAAAAATATTTTAAAAATTAGCCAAAGACCTAATTTACCCCCCTCTTAGGTCTTTTAGAGAGAAAGAGAGAGAATTTGGTAAAAGTTGTTGAAGAAACAGCGGGTGTCAGGAGAGAAATGATGACTTTTTTAAACTTTTGAATATTTCACTAATTTTGGTTGTCCAAAATGCCCTTTATGTTCCTCAATCATTAGATTAAAAAATAGCTAATCTAACAGTGAAAAAAATGTCTGCAGGTGCTGTAAAAAGAGAATGTCAGTATAGTAATCGAATCGACCTCAATGACCCTAAGCTCCTAATTTAGACAGTCAAGCATCCCTTCAACTTCAGCAATCGGTGCCTTGAATTTTGTGTTGTTACCTTAACCCCTCCTAAGCTCCCTTTTTGTCGCTGTCAGAAAAATAATTTTTTTTTTGTTTTAGAATGTGAGATTAAACCCACCAATCCTATTTAAATCTAGGGATAATTACAAAAATATCATTGGGGTTGGAATGATGTTTATTATGTAGTTTGGATTGGACAAATCTTTAAAGGTATTTTTGTAATTATCCCTTATATGTTTAATATTAACAACCCCGATCCCTCACAAATAGGATCCTCCTAATCCCATCCCATAAGGGAATGGGCTAAATAACTTGGCCCAAAATTTTGGGCTGAGTATTACAAAGAGGATGCACTACCTTAGGTTGCTGCAATCTTCACCTATTCCTGCATGAGCATGGAGTCATATCCTTGGATTTTCTTGAAGGTCTACATAATGGTTGCGAATAGGTTAACTAGACATGGGGCAATTTATTGAATTGTCTCACCATTTACAACTAAAAGGGTTACAGAAGCGTATATGGAAATTGTTTACAATCTCCTTGGGAAGAGTAACTAATAGGGAAAAGGTTTTTACCAAAAAAAAATTCACAGAAGCTCATTACAGCTAGTGGGACGAAGTTGACAATGTCCATTGCCTACCATTCACAAATAAATGGACTTACTGAGAGGCAAAACTAGACCTTGGAAGATGTTTTGAAGTTCTTGACAAGCTCCAGGCCTCACAAGTGGTTGGAAAGACTGTATTTCTTTGGGTGGTGGTATAATGCCTCACACCATACTACTATCAAGATGTCTCCTTTTGAAGCTTCCTATTGTTATAAAGCACCAATATTACCCTTGGGGCCATATTTGATAGGAAATAATGCATGCAGTAGTAGGCTCCTATGTAGCATACAAAAGAAGTACGGAGTCCCTGCTGAAGGGATAATTGGCCAAAAGCTTAGCATGGATAAAAACTTATGTTGATAAAAACAAGTTTGAAAAGGGCTCAATGTTTGGTATTGGATGTACCTCAACTTGCAACCCTTTAGGCAATCCACAGTTGCTGTCAGGAGGAAACTGAAACTTTCTTCAAAATTCTATGAGCTATATAAATTTAAATTATCCCACAGTCCAGATCCCAGATCCACCCAGTCTTCCATGTGAGTCTATTAAAGGACGAAATTGGTGAAGGGAAAGTAACTATCCAAGATGGGTAGCCAAGATTAACCGACAGCAATTCTAGGAAGGAGGTTAGTTAAGAGTAAGAAGAATGCAGAAGTGGTGAAATGGTTAATTCGTTGGACTACATTTTGTACATTGGAATAGAATGGAATGTAATGCTTTTTCCAACCCAAAATCACTTTCCAACCAAAATGAGCTTGAAATCCTCTTTCTATTCCATAGTTTGAAAGGAAAGTCAAAATGAAATTATGATTTTTTTTTGTATTTTTAAATTTCATTATTTAATATAAGATTGGAATGAAATTTCAAAAAATATGACTTAAATGTTGTGAGTATATTGTATCAATAAAGCCAAATTACACCAAAAAATAGTAAGAAATTAAATATGACATCTACAAAATTTTATTTAAATAAAATTCACATTAAAAATTTTAAAGTATCAAATATTTCAAGTATTGAAGTTAAATTTAATTATAAAAATAACTCTCATCTTAGATCAAAGTAAAATAAATAATACCAAAAGAAATAAAACAAGAATTCAAGGTTAAATTCTGCTTTTTTCTCATCAAATGTTGTGAAAGTATAATAGTCATAATAATTTTCAAAGGATTCCAACTTCTCTTGGAAAGGCCTTTTCTTAGGTTTTGATGTAGAAAAATCTTTCCAATTTCTTTTTGGAATGAGCTTTCCTATGAAAAGACTTTTTTTACTTGAAATTTGCATACCAAACATTAGAATATAATTAGAAGTTAGAAATGTCATTCCATTTCACCGTACAAAAGGAACTATAACTAGGGTTGTACATTTGTTGGAAAAAATTTAAAAATCGAACTGAATTGAAATTTAATTTTAATTTTTTAAATTTAAATTTGGAAAAAATTTAATTTTTCATCTTCAAATTAAAATTCGATTTAGTTCAATTTGGACTAAGGCAAACAGAAAAAATGAATTTTTTTCTAAATTTATAATTAAGTATAATTGAATGTTAATAATCTTGATTAAATTAATCTTAATTTAAAATTATTTAAAAATTTTAAAATAATTAATTTTATATATGTTTACAAATACTGTTTAAAAATTAATAAATGAAACTAAATTAAATTTTAATTAAAAATATACTTTTATATATTTTTACAAACACTATTTAAAAATTAATAACTTAAACTAAATTAAAATATAATTAATTTTATTTTAAAAATTAAATCCTTAATTTTATATCTTTTAATTTTCTCTAACCAAAATATTTTATTTTGAAAAAAATTCAATTTAAAGATAATTAAATTTATGATTTTGAAAAAAAATAAAAAACTAATTTTTTTAAATAGTAAAACCGAATTAATTACCTTCAAACCAAAATGATCACCTCCGACTGTAACTTGCCAGATGCGAAAGCTTCATGAGAAGAACATTTTTCTGAAGCACTTAGTTTTCAACCACTTAAAAAAAAAAAACTCCAGTTATGAAGAATAAGGCCTTATGATTAGCTTTTGTCGAATTGTATTCAAAGAAGTGCTCTGTGTTCCATGATTCAGAATTTAGGATGCCTGTAATTCACGTTAGGGCAAGCACAGAGAGTTCATGCAGTAGTTACAGCAAGAAAGGGGCTTAAACCAGAAGTTTTGATCTTCTGTTTTTGGCATTTAAGAGTCTATTTTCGCCAAAAAAATACATGTATTCAGAAAAGCTTGAAAACCTAGTAAAAGGGAGAGTAGCAACATGAAAATGAATCAGAATCTTCAGAGAGCAGATTTTGATCTGCTGCTATTACTCCATTCCCACATAACTCGAAAGAGGTTATTTGAACCTGAATTCTTAACAGCATTGTTTTTTCTCCTGAAGACAGCGATTTGGGAGGCAAACCCTGGCTCAACAAGAGCCATGCCCCCAACACCACCGAATTCAACACTGTAGTCATGCCTTGTCGCTAGGTCAGTTGCCCAGTTGAAAAACTGTGACCGAGTCCATTCAAATTTGTGATCATGGTTCCGGAATTTACATGATTGTTGTTGATTCTTTTCATCAGGATCCTCTTCTTGACTTTGCAGAGTAGACTTCTGGAGAATCACATTGTACTCATAGTTTGGTGTGGAGACGATAAGAATCTTTGGACAGTAAGTGCTAAGCACAACATCACCAAATAAGCATGCTTCATCTTCTTCCATGTGTTCAATCACCTGTAATTATATCCAAAATTAAGCAACTATTACAAGCATTTACGTACTTTCCTATATTTTTGTACAATACTAGATTAAGCAATTTATTATATGATTTTGAGTCCTCTTCTAGCTTGAGTTAGATTTGAGTTTTGATAGTGTAAACTACTACTGAAAAGCACAATACGAAAATATTTTAGCCTTCCTTATATATGCTGGACTTTCAGAACATAATCAATCAGAAGTAGCCTATCACTGGGGATAAAGTTTCTCCACTAGTTTGCGCATCATTGGACCATTGCACTGGACTCATCTCTTGGTCCTACAAGATCCACATTCACATGAAACAACATGACGAATATATGTATATATGCGTGAAAGGTTCAAACCATACACTTCCCAAGTCATGGGGTTGAAATACATATGATTGGACAAGTTTCGGTATTTGATCATTGCTTTAGCTTCAACTTATTTAACTCTGGATGATACAACATAAAATGACAGCTCCATTTACTTGAAAGGATAACGGAGGAGACCGATAACCACACAAACAAAAGCATATACCAATAACAGTGCAGCCCGTGATGATATAATTCTAGATACACTAGTTCATGTTCCATGCATTATGTAAGACAAGACCAATATGTTGCCTTTTGCATTTACGCATACTGAAACAATCTTCATGTTTTCTTTTGTGCATACGGTTAATTCCTCCACTTTCATATGTTCCTGTTGTTTTAACAAGCCCAGTAAAGCACTTTGATTACAATATAAAGTAATATGTTTGGAAAAGGCTAACAACGTTCATATCATCTCCAATATGTTTGCAGAAAAGGACCAAGTACCTTTATGACATCTCCAAGACTGTTAAAAAACATCTGGATTTGTTTGATGCAGATTGTGAACAGAAGTTTAGGTCAAGAAAGGAAACTAGAAATTGTTGGAGGGGCATATTACCGAGAATGTCCAGGAAATGGATGGTTAGTTTGTAGCTGAGCTGTAGCTTTCTTAAGTACATACTCGTGTGATAGTAAATTTGAAAACAATGTCACAATTAGCAACTGCAAATTTCTGAGAACAGTATAAAAGTTTTCACTTCTGCTCATCAGCTACAGAAGGCCAAAGTAGACAACACAGGAAGACACTTGTTCAACAGTAGATGAGATTCAAATTAATGGTATAAAGCAAGGAGAGCATAGAAACTTAATGAATTTTAAACCAGGATCTGCCATTTTGTTGGGAACTCACTCGATGGTTTCATATCATTTAATGGAACCCTAGACGATTTTCTTGCTTAAGAAATCTGATTCTGAGTCACCAGGTAAATGAGCAGGTCAAAGTTGTATTCCAATCATTGTCAGAAGAAAAATTATTACCTCTAAGCAGGTTCCAATGTCAAAGCCATACAATCGTGAGTCAAAATTCAAGATGGAACCCTCATATAATACAGCAGAATTGATCCTATTACTTGGTACTTCAGCATCTGAATTTGTGTTTAATTTAGAATGGAGTACCTACAGTAATAAAGAAAGCTATTAGACAAAATCACTGTGCTTTAAATTCAAGACAGAATTGACCATGAAAGAGTTGTTGCTATCTATCAAATTTTACAAATACTACAAACTCCATTCTTACTTCTTTGAGCAAACAAATCCTAAAGACCATTAAAATTTTAAAAATCCTGCTTTTGACCTCCAAACTATTTCATTCAGGTCTTTTCACCTGACTCTCGAAATGTTCAACCGTTACCCATCCATCCAATCAGCCATTAGTTACTAAAGGAACAGGGGAACTTTAGTCATTCTGTGTTCTCTTTCATAACTAGTACCAGTGTCGTCTTGGCATTCTTTTTTCCCTCACAGAGGCAGCCATGTTGCACCCACCCTCTACCATCTTCAGCAAATTGACACCAACATCCACCTTTAAAATTTCTTCTGTTCTACCCAAAAATTAATGGAATAGACAGAGAATTGAGGGTATAAAAGAAGGCAAAAGAAGGAGAAGACACTTCTGATATAGCAATGATGGATTTTAAAGTCAGAACTATTTAATCCAGATGGTTTGGACTCCTGAACTGTCTCGTCCCCACCCCATAATCCCCTTTGGCCCACTTTCTAGGCTCTGACTGGACTTGTGAGTTCTCCAGTCCTTCCTAACAAAGTTCAAATCCCGCTGAGAAAATGCATCTCATTCTGCATTCAACCATTGGCGACAACTTGTCTCCTACCTTAGCCATGGACGTGGACAACTCTTTTCACTACACCAATGGCCAAAAGCTAGTGCCTGTACCCATGGTTAATATGGATGGATAGACTGGAAAGGTTTTAGTTTTGTAGAAGCAAGGTAAGGAGAAGATTAAATAAGATATCCTGGGTCTGCAATTGGAGATCCAGGTACTAAAGCTCAAAGATTTCTGATTCTTTTCCCCTCTTATGCGTTTCTACACTGTATTTCATGCTCCCACCAGCCAGCTGATGGAAATAGACTCGCTACCGGTGATAAAGAATGAATTGCCCTTTGAAAAAATCAATGCAATATATTTATGCTCTTTCATGCATAAGGAAGATATTTGCATATTTATACATGTATTCATGGAAGAAACATGGTTGAATTTGCTTGAGATTCCATCAGTACCATTTCAGATTCCCTTGAAATTTTTTTCCTTATGAAAAATGCTCAAAATCCATTTCTGTTAATTGATTTCATCATAATTAATGTGCTTAGGTATTTTGTTGTGAATTTTTGTTGTTCTATTCCTAGACGCGCTTATATCTCTGTGCATTTCAGTCCTAATATTCAAGTCCCTGAAGAAGAATGAGAAGGTGGGAATGACTAAAATGCCCCCGTTCCATCAGCAACTAATGGCTGGATTGGACAAAAGGGCAAAGGTCGAGCACTAGTGCAAGACTTGAAGAAAATAGTTCAGGGTTCAAATGCTGAAATTTGGAAAATTTTAGGCGTCTGTAGGATTTTTTGCCTGCCTCCTGCTATTATTATTATTTTCATTTTTCCACTGCTAGTGCCATTATTTATCTAGAAAACCTTTAGAGGAGAGTATCAGAATAAAATGGAGATAGCAAGTGTATGAGGGTGCAGCTTATCGAAAAACATCTGGTGACTATAACAATCATCCTACACTGATTTCATAAACAACCAGGGAAGCAGTCACAAAAAGCACTCGGACATTTTCCCATTGTAAACCAGAAAAGTGATTAATCTAACTCCTTGACCATAGAATTGTGAACGTGAGAAAATCAAGCACTTTTTATACTTCAGATTTAGTTCTGTTCATGTTGTCTCAGATGAATAGGTGGAAGGACAGATGATAAGGTGACACCTGATGTCCAGCAAAATGATTTCAAATGCAAAGTTTTGTATCAACTGAAATGCAAAATCAATAATAATACATAGGTGATACATACCTTTGCTGCTCGTGTAAGACTTTTCTGGGAAATATCAACACCAACAATTTTCTCCAAAGAGGTCGGATATTCTAACAGAGAATCCAATAAACTTCCAGAACCACATCCAAAGTCAACCTGAAGTGAAACTGGAGATTAAGAACCTAAAGGCTGAGATAAGACCTTAAATCAATTTCAACATCATGAAAGGATACCAAAGAGAGAGCACTAGATGCTCGGATGCGTTGCAAAGCAAATTCAACTCGCTGCTTTGATAGTGGGGGGCTGAATAAAGCCTGTTCCATTCTCTCCTCCAAAGGCTCTGTTACACGCAACAATGTTATGCAATACTCCAATTTGCATCTTCCTGCATCAAAAAG
The DNA here is from genome assembly GCA_030512225.1 of Rauvolfia tetraphylla. NCBI lineage: Eukaryota > Viridiplantae > Streptophyta > Magnoliopsida > Gentianales > Apocynaceae > Rauvolfia > Rauvolfia tetraphylla. The sequence goes on from JAJQKT010000033.1 coordinate 319,008, forward strand.
AGGGACAAAATTGAACTGTTTAATATCAACTGCACCAATAGCAAGACAGGAAATTTGCTAACAAATATCTCCAATTGAATATGCAAACTTGAGTATTCTAATCAACTGAAGTCCATACCCCAAAAAAAAAAGAATCAAACTTGAAAGGGACGGTAGCCCATAACTCACTTGAAGACAATAGTGAACTAGTTGTGAGAAAATCAGTAGCAGCAGCGAAAATGAATTCTTGAGAAGGCAACTCCAGAAGAAAACTTGCAGATTGACCAACCGACATCTGAATTATAATTGCTTCAATACAAGGCACTACAGCTCCACAGCCTATCTCAAACTCGAACTCTTCATCACTTTCAAGTTTCTCTTTTATACATTCTCCCGCAGTAACCAAACACACACTATAACAGATACATACCAAAGAACCATTGGATGGATTAACTGCACACTCTTGTCCCCCAATACTAAGAGAACAAACCATATTTTCTAGTCTGTTACCACTTGCATTTGTGTGACTATAATCCAATAGCCCACCTCCTGCAGTAGCAAGGCTTGGCCAGCAGTTATGCACTGAAGAACATAATGCGAACTCTTTCCAAAAGTATTCAGGATAAAACTGAATATCAAGCTCTTCAGCAAAAGATTTCAGTTTCTCAGTAGATATATCTGGCTTTCTTAAAAACATATTCAACCATAAGAGAATCTTCAAAGCTGTATTATGCAATGCGTCCATCTGTTTCTTGTAGGACTTTCTGGGTGAACACTGCAAAATCAAATCCTGACACTTTGAGAATATCTTTATTTCACATTTGTTCGCCCCAGAAGCTCCCACTGATTCACCAGCATTTGAAGAAGGGACTTCGTTGATTTTGTCTTCTTTAACTGACTCGGTGACCTTCAATTTCTTATATAATCCTTCTGCCTCAGCGGATGCTTCCAAGGAATTACTTTGAATAGAGAAGACAGGCTCAGATAAACGATGTTGACGACAGAATGTACAGAGGATATCTCTTGGAAAGGAACCCCTCCAACTGCTTCTAGTACTGAATGCCACAGGCAACTCAGCTAAAAGTATTGACTCTCTTGATAGTTTGTAGATTCCACAAGGTATCTTACTCATGAGTATCCTGGGAAAGTAATTCGCTAACAAAAATTTGTAAGTGTATTAAGTGAAAGTGAAAAAATAGAGCATAACAATTGACGTAAGATGAGAATGAAAAAATTCTGTTCAAAGTCCTAAGGGACAAATTAGTAGTAATTAATTGCACAAAATAAAGTACCCATAGTACGAGCGCAAGGACACATCTTCATAGAACAAATCAGTAGACTTCCATGTGTAACCTACAGATGCCAATATGGCATCCCCACCATACACTGCTTGACCAGCAAAATAACTTGCCCTGACATTTAAAGATCCTTCAAACTGAATATGTAGGTCTATAGGCTTTGATGATTGGCAGAAAGGATAGTGCCTCGGAGAACAGAAGTAGAGTCTACTCTCAGAAGAAGCCTTGCCAACAGTACTAGAAAAACAACCAAAGGAAAAAAATGAAAGAATAAGTTCAAATTCATTAGATACAATAGTATAAGCAATTAATAAAACCTGTGCTTCTACTGCTCCAAATCTACATGCTCTTGAATGTTAACCATAAATTACAACACAAAAGCGTCATCCTCAAAGAAAGAAGCAACAGGAAACTTGTGGAGTTTTTGAAGCCTTTATGGCATCTTATTTTAAGATGTGATCTTTTTATGTTGCTCTATGAGATGCAAATAGACTGCAGCAGTAATAGAATGACAAAGGTCAATTGTAACATTTCTAAATAGTTAATCACTACAAGACTCTGTCATCTGATTTGTGTGTCCGTTTCATGTCCAACCCTGCAAATACTATACCATTTTGCACTTGTTCACCATGAAATTGAGTTGGTTATGACACATCCATAGACAGGATAGGAAATTACATTTCCAGAAGCATCAGAACCTGCTATCAGTAAATTGGCAATAATAAAGGCTAATTACCACAACTATTTACAGCTAGCCCCTTGAATCAGTAACAGGAGTCCAACTACACAATACTAACACAAGCTAAGACTAACATCATAACCAGCAAAAAGTTTTGAGACTAACATTATAAGCATAGAGTTAAGCCAATGAAACATTTTTGCAGGTTAACATAAAAAGATTTCTGCTAAGTCTCTGTACAAAAGGTGAGAATACACTTTTAGTCTTACCGGGAAATCAAAAGTTTAGAACCCTGAGTCACAGCTAGTTCTTGTGCAATAGTATCCAGGTAATAGCTGCTATTTGAAATATTAAGTGTCAAAGACTTGACCATTTCTGCAGCTGAAGCTGGGATTAGTACTGCTTTGATCTGAATGTTTTCAGGCAAAGAGGTCTCATAATTTGTTAGAGACTGTAAAACCTCCATCCCATGTGGGGTTTTCCTCTTCAGTGAATGCTGCTCTTCGCAAGATGATAAAGAATCAGTTAACTTGGCAGCAGCACTTAGGATAATTGGCATTGCCAACAGTGGATTTGATTCAACCTCAGGATTTATGTATTTGCATAAGTTATTCAGCTTTGAATCATAGCTGGCAATAACAGAAATTGGAACACAACCATTAAAGTGACCCTCTCTTTTCAATGCTGCTCGGAAGTGACCACTGAGTGGATGAACAGAAGCAAGGAACTTCATTGAGAAAATAAAGAAACCACTTAGTCTAGGTTTAGGTGAGTTTACCAAGAAGATTATGAAGCAATACAGTTCAAAACTTAGATATCAATAGAAGCACGCAAACTTTTAGACATAACAAGAAAAGATATTATTCCGTTCCTCTTTTTGGCTGAATAACAAGAAAGAGGTTCAAGTCGTATTTTAGAATCTGCAAGTCCATGAATGATCCTCTATTTTAGAATCTGCAAGTCCATGAATGATCCTCTGTTTTTCAAATGAAAGAAAGTAGTCAACTCCAAGCTCCTGTAAGGATAAGCATACACGGATAGCTTGAAGCACCAAAAGAATGCTAGACTCCAATACTAACCTTCTAATTCCATTGGTATCCTCTTGAACCCCCCTCCTTAACAAACAACTTAAACTTGCACACTCACGTGCAGAAAGATGAAAACAGAATTTGAATTGTATTTTACCACTTTGAGGCAACTTGAGGCAAAAAAGTAGAAGGCATAAATCTAAAATCCCACAACTTTCATTACCATGACATAGAACTGTTTATAAATTATTGGAAAAAAGCTACAGAATTCTTGATTTCAAGCTTCAATTTTGACAACTCCAGCCAAGAGAAACTGATGAATTGTGATTTTTCCCTTTAGTTTTGGCATTTCTCAAAATAGACAACTCTTCCACCACAAAAGCCTAGAATATAAGGTGCATAATCCTTCTGCATCACTAAAACTAGTGAAAAACTAAAAATGTAAAGCCTTCCCAGGAAAATGTAGCAACAGGATTAAGGGTTTCCAAGTTTGACTCACTGGTCCAGATATGTCCTCATGCTGGCATATATGATGCTTTTACACTGAAAAAGCAATATACCAATATTCAAGTAACACATTAGATAACAACCAAGCAACATACCTCACTTGAAAACAGATACAACAGGCGGCCAATTAAGTTATCCCAGGCTTCCTGAATAGTAGAAATATTTTCCCCCTGATGGATTCCCAACTGAGATAAATTGGTGACCTCAATATTAGTTTATCATGAGTTTCAAAAATAGCCACATAAAAGAGAACAACACTTGCAGCCATCATATACAATTTGAAATAAATCTCATGTTCAAGAAATATCTGAATGCTTTATTAAACATTTATGAGATAAATTTCAAGAGTTAAACTCAATCTTAAGTTCTAACCCTAAAAAAAAGGTACCAGATGCATGAGAAATCACCCTTCCATAAACAGGATTTCAATAGCTAGATACGAGAAGCACACAATGTGGAAATGGAAAATTCAAGAGGTTATAAAACATAGAGGAATTTCATTTCAGAGGAAGAATTTTGATGCAGAAGGAAAGGATAGGCTAAAAGAAATTAAATTATGATGTGGTAAAGAAATCTAATATGGTTCGGTATCCAAAATTATAAACCAATCAAAGTAAGATGGCAAAATTTCTATGCATCATTCAACTGCATCAGGACTTGCATGAAATATGTTTCTAAAACTAGTAGGAGTTCTTAGCAGGTGGGTCGAAATTAAATATTTTCTATCTAACTTGAGAATATTCAACTACTGTCAAGTTTGGGTAGCTTAAAAGCCAGTTTTGGTAATGATTTACCACCCAAGGGATTCATTCTGTTTTAGAACCAGCGTTCAGTAAAAATAGATTTACAAGCAATATCTAAAAGAAAAGTTAAAGCTGATTCAATAGGTGACTAAAGGTTAAACAAAAATCTACAGGAAAGAGCAGATGACTTGGGACCCAATCATTGCTCCTAGTCAAAAAAAAAAAAATCATGCAATCCACTGTTCTTTGTTCTTTAGATAAGAAGCCCGAAGGAGTTCACACAAAAATGGTTTACTGTTTGCTTAATTTATAAGATTCGTAACCATGTATCATGGGTGCCTATATTCTGACTCAAGCTAGCGAGCAAATGTGAGCCCAGGAATATAAGTTAGTATATATCTGGCTATTGGAAATGAGAATCATATGCAGAAGCACAGAATTTCATTCGATTACATTGCTTTAAACCACCACCACCAATAGTTTCCTTGCTTTGGTGAGGGAAGGAAAACATCGTTTTCCTGGTAAACTCCAAAAGCTGAAATGCAAATTTTTGACAACTTATGATGGGGCTTTAAGTCATGCAAATAAAAAAAACAAATTTAATATTTATAAACATTTAATAACTAAAATGGAGTTTTAAGTCACACAAATATGTGAATAACTTCAGTTCGTTATAGAAAGAACAAAGCAAAACCTTTTCAATAGCCTTCTCTGCAGCAGCTTGCTCTGCTTCCTTTTTTCTTCTAAAGGTCTCAGAGATGACAGAAAATTCTGGAAGTTGCAGACAGCAACGATAAAGACAAGGTCCCTTTTGTCGGAGCACTAAGCCTGGACATCCGTTTTCAGGAGATGCTTGTACTTCCTCAATTTTGTAGATGGCTTTGTTTCCAAACTTCTGAAATATGATGGCTTTAGGAGTAAGGGAGGACTTCTTTGCTTCAATTGCAGGGCTTGTTAATGTTCCCATCGTTCTTTCTGCTGGAAATTTGGCTGAAAAGGCTGAATCCACTTTCTTCTTTTATATCAACAATAGTTAGTCCTATGCTGTCTGCAATCCAGTCCTAACCAATATTAGCCAATATAGTCAAGAATCACTTAATAAAAGCAAAAAAATCAAAGGAATTTCATTAAAGCAGTAACATCAAACAAGGATGTAAGTTTGGAAAGGACGAAGTAAATGAACCCTTAAAACAAGCCCAAGAACAACAATTTTTGGCACATTTTTCTATTCTTTGGCCCTCATTTAGTGGGTTTTGGGAGCCTTAGTATTCTAGATCCCAGACATATAGTGCAGACCATGTTCAAAGCACTTTTTCAATTCAACATCTAGGTCGTAATAGCAGCATCATATTTTCATTAAAGAGGAATTTGCACATCCCTTAACACAACAACACTGATTGAATGATATCAAACTGCAAGACATATAGAAGATAGAAATCTATTGCATATTCACTGTTTAAATTAATAGCCAGTAAGGTAATTAAGACGGAAGTGATTAATGTAGTCAACCCTCTCCTCAATCCGGTCCACGCCGTGGCTTTTCAGTAATGACATCCAAAGCAATCAAATCAGCAATGGTGTCAGTGCCTTCAAAGGCCCCTGAAAAAGGCATATCGATAGCATATTCCAAGCCTGCATCGTCTTCAAGAAAATCAAGGTCAGTCTCTCTTTGGGGCAGGTATTCGTACATACACATATAAATATACACACACGTCACATGCAAAGATATCTAACAGAGGGAGAGAGAACGTAAATTGGTTGCTCACAAACACGAGCTCCATATGCTCTTCAGGGTACCTATTCAATCCATTAACATAAGATTCCCTTTGTTGTATCTATTCATTCCACTAACTGTATCTCCCTTTCTGAAAATTGCATCCTCAATTTTCACCACACCACATGAGCTTGTAAATGATTTAAAAATGGTCCTCATTTTTATTTCTTTTTTTCAGTTTTTCTATCCTAAAGAAGGCAAGAAAATTATGCAAACAAACAACATAGTGAACACATGCGTTCTTTATTTACAACATTCTAATAAATTAAAAACATAATTCAAAAAACAATTATACAGAAAAAAAAGAAGAGGAGACAGATTAAAAGTCATTTCTCCCAAGCAATAAAACCATCAACAACTGTATAAAACTTGCAAAGACTACAACTTTACTCTAAATTGCATGCAACCATATAAATAGAGGTCTGCAATCAAGAAAATATCTTAACAGGCACAAAAGTTACAACGAACCCCAGTAAAATCAGTACAAGAATACCAGTGAAAACTACACTCTTTTTTCTTTCCAATGGAGGCAAAAAATGGGAGAAAGGCATTTTCTTTCATACCATAAAGAGAAACTCAAAGAAAAAAGTATTGCGGATAAGGAAAAAGAAGGTACCTTCAGAGAAACAATCAGATAACTGTTGCAGTGCACAGAAAGAAAGCAAAGCATAAAAAGGGCGCCTGGGATCTTTAATATTGATGGTGAGCGTGAGAGAAGAAAATTTGCAAGGGAAGTGAGCTTTTGGTTTTCTAGCGCTCCGAACGTGAGTGAGTGTGTGTGTGTGTTTATATAACTATTTTACATTAGTAAACGTATAACTATTTTAAGTGCCTTTTTTTCTTTTTTCTTTTTGAGAATATATAACTATTTAACATTAGTATATAGGAAAACCTTGTCCGATTAATATTGTTCTGATTTTGTGGTGGATCAATGGGCAGTCGGATGATAAATAGACTTTAATGCCCCTTGTCATAAGTGGAGGGTATTTATTCCTTTATCTGGCATTGTTTAATATTTTTTGAGAAATTGACTATATATATCTAAAAATTATATATACTTTTATCTTTTTAAACAAAAATTTTTTATTTCTATTTTTCTATAGATATTAACCTTTTTCAAAAAGTCATATCTCTCAAATTTTTATTATCGTAGCATAATTCAACAACACAATGTCAATTTTGGGCTGGGAGTTAATTTTGGAGAATTTTGGAGGATTGGACATATGGTCAATTGAGGTAGATTTTAGATGTGTTATGAATTGAATTTATGTTTGACCTATATAATTTAGGTTTAAAATAGAAGAAATACTATAAATAGACAAAATTACCCTTAAAAACGATAGCTGGTACCTTCATATTGAAGTTTGCTGAAATATTTAAAATTTGACAAATATAGTTACTCAAAAAGAGTTTATATACATTAAAAAATGAAATAAAAGTTTTTAGAAAAAAAATTTATAAATAGTTTCTACTCTAACTTGTACACCCCTACCAAGTCTACATTTCTAGTACAATGAAACTTGACAACCCTACTCTCAAGCTTGGTGGGATAAGGTAGGAAACAATTTGTTGTCAAGCAGTGATAGAAGCTAAAAACAATTGCAGGCCCTTCTATTAGTATTTCCATTGAAAATTTGGCACCCATTTTTACATACTTGTTGCTGCACTCTTTTATGAGCAAGAAAGAATAACAAAATGTTCAAGATAATGCACTGTCCAGGCAGATAGTACTATTAGGACATGCCTAAGTCAGCTTTGTTTAGTCTAGCCTTAGTGTGGGTGTTAGCACATTTAGCTCACACCACAGAGTTTTGTGGTTTCTGTATAAGTTAGCATAGAGGCAACACTTGGTTCATGAGAAACCTTTGATTCAATATTCTTGGCTAGTGGGATTGCCAAGATGGAGCATTGTGGTTTAGCTAAGCTGGTTAGACAACGGTTAACAATTGTTACTTATAGAAGGATATGAAATCCAAGACTTTATCTCCAATAGGTTGAAAGATTGTAGGTGAATTTGGCCAAATGGATGTCATTTAGTGAAACCCCAGCTTTTGTCCCAATTCCCTGACTTATTTCTAACTAGGAACTAAATCTTATTTCAAATATAGATAATAAGATTGTAGCACTAGGAGAAGAGATATCTACAACAAATCCTAACAAAGAACCATGAATTTAGCAAAGAAATTCAAGACCCATTTGAAGGAATTTGAGGGATCTTTCAAGAATGTAGAAATTTAAACAAGAAACCATGAAATAGAGTTTTCAAATACAAAAATGATCAACCCTTGATCATTCAACAAGAGAGATTAATTATCTCACAAGAAAAGAAGAAACCACTTTTGGTTTCTCTCACAAAGAAGAAAGCATAAAAGCTGTAATTTTCTTATACAAGCAAAAACTAATCATCTTTATCCCAAAATGGTGGTATATATACATGCTAAACTGTAAGCTAATTAGTCTATAGTTAAATTAGAATTACCAAATTACAGACAAAATGAGCAAAAAATAATGTCAGAATACATAAAAATGACTAAAAATGAAAAGTCAGAAGTTTGCTTCATGTAACAGCCTGCACCGCTCTATTCGATTTCTCCAGATCAAAGCTGGCCAATCATATCTAAACATGGTTAAATTGCAAAAATCTTTAATCTATTTTGACCATGAAAACTATCAAATTACTCTTGAGATCGTCACCAAACAAAGTTGTAGATCTTTATTTTAGGTTTCCAAATCAACTTGAATCACTCTAATTGGATCATTAGAACTCAAGTAATGATAACTTAACCAAATAGTATCAAACCTAGAATATAGTCTAGGAATGCCACCAGACCTTGGAGACCCAAATGATTTTGGTTTGAAATGATCCATACCAACCTAGAAAGCTTGATATTCTTCTACAAATGTCTAGGAGACCTCTTCTTTATTTTACATCTCTGAAGTTACCAAAAATGCACTTGAACTAAATATCTTCAAAGTTACTGAACTTCTTCATTAGGGCTCTTTTCTGCATATCTTCTTGATCATCTCCCTTTGTCTTTGTGGCATGATTTTAGTCATCTTTCAATCTCCAAAATTCCTCATAATGTGTTTAATTTGGCCTTGAAATGTGACATGCATTTTTTTGCTCTTCCTTGCCCTTGAAATGCCTTCATGCTTCAACTTACCATATTTCTCATAATCTCCGTAGTTCCTCCATGATGTTGATGCATTCCTAGTACTTCGTTGTTGATCCATAGCCATGCTCTTATTACAGTTGCCCTAGTTCAAGTCCATATTCAATAATGGTTGATTAGACCTAGTCAGTACCCTATGTTGGTTAGGGTGTAACCAACTTGTTCCTTTCTTGTATTATATATACTTGTATTGTTTAGAGGGCAGAGATGGAGTGTGAGAACTAAGTCTGCCATCCTCTTTGTATGAATGGTTCCATGTGTTCAACAATAATTTTCTCTAGAGAAGAAATTTTAGGACAAAGAGATTTGTTCTCAAGAGACATGTTTTGCAGGGAAACATTTAAAACTTATTTTTCACAAAATAACTTTGGATTTTCCTTCAATAAATCATCAATTTTGAATCTCATCTCTTTGTTCCTTTTTAAAACCCCTTTCAACTCACTATACATATCCAAAAGGAATTCACTAGGATTATCACCATCATCATCACAATGTGAAGAGGTTGAAGGAATTGATTGTACCTCTCATCCATAGCCATGAAGCACACATTTGCTCTTTCCTCATTATCGTCTCCACAATCTTCATTGGCATGATGATCCCAAGTGCCTACTAATCACTTTCCTTTCTTGAGAGATTTCTTCTTTTTGAATTTGGCTTCTCTGTCCTTCTCAAATGCTTTAGGGCAATTGGCTACAAGGTGTTCAGTAATTTTGCATTCATAGCATTGAGGCTTGAATAGTGAAGATGATTGTCCTCCTTTCTTGACAAGCCTCTTCCCCTTTTTGAGAAATCCCTTTTCATAGAATTTCTTGAACTTTTTCACTACCATAGCCATCTCATCATCCTCTCCATATTCATCTTCATCACTAGATGATTTCTCTTGCACGGTAGGATTGTTGGAGGCTTTAAGCGCCACTCCTTTTCTCCCTTTCTCCTCATCTTCAAGATCATTTAGTCTTTTGACCTTCATCTCATGGGTAAGCAATGATCCAATGAGTTCTTCAAGAGGAAGAATCTTCTAGTCTTTTGATTCTTCAATGGCAAGTGTCTTTGGTTGCCAAGACTTGGGTAGAACATCCAAAATCTTTCTATTTTGTTCTCCAAGAGAATAGTTTTTCCCATATGACTTCAAACCGCTGGAGATGTTGGTGAATCTTGTGAACATATTACTAATGATTTCTCCTTACGTTATGGTGAATAGCTCATAATCTCTTACTAGCATTGGAAGCTTTGACTCCTTTACTTGATTTGTTCCTTTAGGCATCACTTGAAGAAATCTCCACATGTTATAAGCGGTGTCGCATTCACTGACTCAGTTGTATTCATTAATGTCCAATACATAACTCAAAATGTTTATTTCTTGGTAGTTCAAAGTCGTTTTTCTTGAATCACTATCATCATACTCATCCAATGGCTTTGGTTCCCTAGTGATTCCATCGGCTCTCATCCTCATTGGTATGTAAGGACCTTTCTCAATAATATTCTAAAAATCAAAGTTACTAGAATAAATATATATCTTAATTCTAGATTTTCAAAAAGTATAATTTGTTCCATCAAACAAAAGAGGTCTATTTGAGGAAGGCCCTTCCAAATAAGGCAAGTTTGAAACATTAGCCATAAGATCATAACTTCTAGGTAGTAAAACCTTTGCAAATAAGCCCTCGCTCTAATACCAATTGAAAGACCTAAGAGGGGGGAGGGTAAATTAGGTCTTTGGCTAACTTTTGAAACCTTTTTCCGTTTTTGAGAAACTAGCATGAAAGATTTTTGAAATGAAATACACAACAAGATATACAAGATACCACAATGAGTTCTCAAACTAAAAGAGAGAGGAGAGAAGATCACACAAGATCTACATCTACTACCTTGAACCATAACTCAAGAATTTTAACCAAGTATCACTATAACACAAATTATATAAGACACAATAGAGGCTCACCCAACAATGGTTTTACTCCACAACCTCTTTTCACTTACAATGATCAAGGTTCACCCTTTCAAAAAGGTTTTATATCCTTAAGACAACCTTGAATAAAACAAATAGATGAAGTAAGAGATAATAGTCTTACCAACAACTTAGTAGATGATGGCAAATTTAGCATATCTTCACCTTTTTGTCTAAGGAACCTTGTAATTCAACTTTTTAGCATAAGGAAAAATAGAGCTTTTGACAAAGAATGATTGGAAAGTGTAAAGATTCTTAAAGGATCAAGAACTACTCAAAATCTGAAGTTTATGTCTTTTATAAGGTTTAAAAATTAGTTCAACGTTCAAATTTCAAATAATGGCTAGTAACAGTAAAATTAGGTCTACCGAACATGGACTCCAGCGTCCAAATGATCATCCAAAATTTTTTATTTTTAGATTACTAGGATAAATTCGATCGACCAAATTTGGACACAAGAGTTCGAATGGTTGTCTAAATTTCTCTGGAAATTCAGTAGCCAAAGTTTCAGTTTGTACGTCCGAATTGGAGTCCGAACTATTCAAACTTTATCAAAGTGTATAGAAATCAAGTACCAAAAGTTTGAAATTATTTTGGACTATAAAATGGATCATTTTAAGAGCATTTAATCCAAAAGCCATTGTCAAGGACTTGGTGAAACATGTGTAATGAAAACCTTTTGAGATTGAAAACCAAGTTTTGAGCTCTCTTGAAAACTCTTTTGATTCCAAAGACAATGAAGTGTAGGGTTTACAAGGATATACCTATTAAGCAAGTGTAAACTTACACTAAAGTCTTCAAAGCATTCAATGCTTAGGACATGCTCTATACACTTTAATATTTGAGTACATTTGAGTTGTTCTTAGCATCTTATTTTCAAGGCAATGAGCCTTCTTAGCTTTCACAATCCAATACTCCTATCACACAATAAATACTCAAGGTAGCTCATATCAATGTTTGTCATAATCAAAACTATAAGATTTACCCTTAGGGCTTACAGGTATACCAATCTATGAACTCTATGTTGACTTAAATGAACATTAAAATGACAAATCCTTTATTCCAATTCAAATGTATAATAAAATGTCAAAGCCTTTGTGCCCTTTTGTTTCTTTGCCTTGTTTAAGACTTCTATAGCAAGCTTTTGTTGTAACAAGGCTCTGAACCCTATTGTTTTTATCTTTTACTATTCTTTTTGAATAAAATTTGGAGCTTTGGTCTTTTCTCTTTGAAAAAAATATCCTTTGTCCTTGATATCTAAAGTAAACACACGTCATGGAACATGTCACACTTGTAACATTCAATCCACGCCATATTTCTTGATTCCTGAGTAGACTAATTCAAATGATATTGCTATTTCCATACAATCAATTCATTTGTTCATGGTAACATATTAGTCTCACTCAATCAAGCGGCTTAGGATATCACTCATGTTATATAAGAGGGACACATCCTATCTTGATCACACTCATACTGCTCATAATTTGTAACATACTGAACTAGTACTGTTATATCCTATCTTATTACAGAGAGTGTTTGGTACTATCAAAATATATTACTTGTCATATACTAAATCTTGTGAGATCTCAAGTCAAAGGATAACATGCATCATAGTCATTATGAGAATCGCTTATGAAAATCATATAACAATCCACGTAGTGTTCTCATGGTGGGTCAATCCAGTAGATTGACTTTCCAATTATGCGCCCCATGTGTTGGTTTGATATCTCAAATCAATGACAGCCTTTGTCATCAATCACCACACATACTAGTCTTAATGCATTATTATTGTCCCATTCCATAGTAATGCTTGACTAGAGAAATTTTAAAATAGTATTATAACTATTCTAGGGACAGTATTATGTATAGTTTTAGTACGTAACATAAATAAACATAATAATGGAAAAGCCATTTATTAAACAGAACAATAATACAAGTATACATAACATCAAAAGATTGATTCTTAACATATATCCAACAATTTCTAACATCAACTATCGAAGATTTTAACGCCTTTGAGTTCAAATCTCAAATTGGTCTTCAAGAATTCTCATCTAGGATTTTCACATCTTTTTTTTTTACTTTTAATTCTTGTATGACTTATAATTATATGTTTTCAGTCTTCAAGTTTGGCAATGGATTTGGTATTAATGTGTTGAGATTGTTGATTTTGCAGGTATTTATGCCTACAAAAATTTAAGAAATCCCCTTTATACTAGCACACCCACTAGTTCATGGTAAACATAGTTTTAATTTGTTGATTGTTGATTTTAGTGGTTTTAATGTATTGGTATGGCTGATTGTTGATAAAATTTCTCTTTGAACATGTACTTTTTGTAATTTATTTTGCTCTCTAGTGTTTGTTTAACTTTGTTTGAAGTTTCTATAGGCTATTTCATGGTAATCTTAGTTTAAATTGATGATTTCATTAATTAGAAATTTAGTGTTATCTTCCATCACTAGTTTCATATGTAATTTGTTCTAGTTCAATGCGTCTTTAGTATTTCTTTCATCCTAGTAGTTCTTCTACTTCATATTCCTTCTTTGTTGACTATTTTCATCTCTTTTTCTTTAGTGACTTTTATTAGACATTTGGTGCCATGAATTATAGTAAAAATCTAAATGTAGGGGTAAATCATGTCAAAGAGCAACCTTGTAAACCTTCAAAATAATTTATTCTAGCTATAACATGGCATACATTTGAGCTTTTATTCAGCAAGGTCCCATGTTAATCAAATTTTTTTTTTCATACTTCATGTTTCTAGTATTTATTTATTTATGTTTTCTAGTCATAGTTTTAAGGATTTAAGATTTTCACTTTTGGATAAACATTTTTGTGAGAGCATTTGTTTTTTGACTGAATATTTGACCTTTTCACATAAGAAACCTAGGGGTTATGACAAATATCTTGAACAATTTTTATGTGATTACCCTTTCTTTATTACACTTTTGGAATTCATTTTTTAGCAGATCAATCAAAGGAATTGGTTAGCCCTAAGGGAAAATCATGTAGGTTTGATTAGTTTTGATTTATGACAAACATTGATAAGGACTAATATGCTTGTATTTTGTGTGATAGGATTTTTGGATTGAGATGGAAGCAAGTCTCATTGCCTTGGAGTTAAAAATGCTAAGGACAACTCTATTATGCTCAAAGATCATGAATATAGAGCATGTTCTACGAATAAGAAGGCTTTGAATAATCTAGTGTACGGTTGCACGTGCTTAAATAGGTATATTCTTGTAAACTCTAAACTTGTGTGTCTTGGAATCTATTGAATGCATAAGAGAGCATAAAACTTGCTTTTGAATCATAAATGGCATTGAGTAAAAACTTAATGATCAAATGTTTTGGTAACAGTTTTTGAGTTCAAAAGAGTTTGTATGATATATCTTTTGATCCTAAATGATTTCAAACATTTTGAGATTGATTTTCAAATGTTTTCACAAAGTTTGGAAAGTTTGGACGTCCAAACTGTGACATGGTTACTGTTTTTCCAGAGAAGTTAGGACGAAAGTTCGGATGCATGAGCCAAAGTTTGCCAAACAACATGTCACAGAGAAGTTCGGACGAAAGTTCTGACGCAGAGGAGCAAGTGCGGTCGTCCGAACTTCCCTGACACTAGCTTTACTAGTTTTATAGCTGTTGAAACTGATTTTTAAACTCTATAAAATCCATAAACTCTAGAATTTTTGTAAGTTTTGAATCTCTGAGAAATCTAAACATTCTAAATCATTTGCAAACATCAAAGCTCTCTTTTGTCTTGTGCTTTCAATTGATCATTCAAGATTCCAAAGACAACAAAGTGAAGTGGTGCTATATTGTGTAATCATCTACCTAGAAGTGGTAATATCTCATTAATTCTTATTTTATTCTGTTTTCTACTTGCTCAATACAAGGTTATCTTGTGACATAAAATCCTTTTGGTAAGGGTGAGCCATAGACTAGATTAATCAAGGTTGTAGTGTAAAATCCGTGTGTGGATGAACCTTGATTAGATTGGTCTTTAGGTTGTTTTTAGATATAAAATCCTTGGTGAAGGGTAAGCCTTGTTTGTAGAATTGCAAAAAAGGCTGTGAGTGTAAAACCATTGTGTGGTGAGCCTCTTATGTAATTGTTGAACTTGAGCATATAGTAGATTGATTGAAATCCTTGAGTGTAGACTCAAGGTAGTGGAGGTAGATCTTGAGAAGATCGAACCACTATAAATTTCTTGTGTTCATTGCACTTAGATGATTTATTCCTTTGTTATTGATTTGATTATTCTATCATTGAATTTAAGTAATCATAATCTACACCAACTAAGTTTATAAAGGAAATAGTTTTTGAAAATTAGCCAAAGACCTAATTCACCCCCCTCTTAGGTCTTTCAGAATTCAATTTTAGCAGATAGCACTTTGATTGTCTTTGATGTATGTGTAGGTAAATCCTGGGTTCTTGAGTTTGGAGTTCATCACTATGTTTTGTGCCTTAGAACTTACGTTCACATGCAGTGAGGAAAAATCAAACGTTCTTTTGTTTGACATAGAGGTGATGGAGTAGGCCTTCTTTGACCAGTTTGAGTGTTTCATGCTATCCTTTAATTTTATCCTTAGTACCTTATTTTGGGCCTTATCTGTAGGAAATTTTCATTTTTAATCTTTAATTTCTCTTCTTTCAAATTAACCACTATTTACGTATAATTTGTTTTTTGAGAGCTAAAGGCACTTCAATCCTTAAGCCACAATGGTGTAGTGTATAGGTTAGTTTAAATTAGGGGAGGGAAGAATGTACGTGAAAAGGTTATATGGTCTTGAAATGTGCCTCATTCATAAGTTTTTATTTGTCATTTGCTTATTTAATATAAATACGATAATGAAAAGGAAAATAAAAAAGAGAAAAGGGAAAAATAAGAAGAAACAATTATACATGAGAATAAGGTGTAGTTGTGTTGGATGGTTTATTACATTATTTTTCGTAAGAATTTAATATTGTATTTGTTAGCCCTAAGGGCAAATCATGTTGTTTTGATTCATGACAAACATTGATAAGTGCAATGTCCTATGGAAATAATATTGATTAACCTTTTTTTTTTTTTAAACCACCTGCAATGGTGGGGGGTTTGGCATAGACCCCTACCTGTTTATTAACAATGGTAATTAATTTACAATGAAAGAGAAACTAAAAGAAAACACCAAATAGTAGGCAAAACAGAAAGATAAGCCAATAGTATAAATAGCAAGATCCTAATTAACTCCGTAGATTTGGAACTCCTTGCTTGTCTAGGATGAGAGGTCCTCAGGCAGCTTGCGGTAGTTGATCCAAAGCATATATATAGGAAGTACCAGCGTCGATATACCCTTGATTGGCCAAGGCATCTGCAACCACATTTGCTTCTCGGTAAACATGTGAAAAGGAAAAATTCTTGCCTTTGGTGAGTGAGAGAATATGACGCAAAGTATACCTAAATCTCCAAGCGGGCCTATGTTTAGCAAGAACTGAGTTAAGTAATAGTAGTGAGTCTGTTTGGACTGCCACATAAGAATACTGTAGTGATAGACATAGTTTTACACCCAAAAGTAATCCCTGCAACTCTGCCTCAAAATTAGTTCGGATGCCAATATAGGAGTAAAAGGCAGCAATAAAGTTTCCATTGGATGTTCTAAGAACTCCTCCGACCGATGAATTCCCTGGATTTCCCTTTGAAGCCCCATCAATATTCAAGATTACTTGATCCGGATCATAATCTTGCTTCCATTTCACTACAAGTGGATGGCGATGTTTTTTCGGAGTGAGCGGATGCATAGGAATGCCAAAAATAGATAAGGCCGAGACAAAGCCCTTTGCATGAGCTAATGATAGGAGGTAACCCAAAATAGATTGCTTCAAATGATATAGAGTCACCCTAGTCGCTCGAAGCGGTACGTATTCCTAGATTTCCACAACTCCCAACGAGATAATGGCCGGTACAAGTCGAAGGAGAAATAACTTTGTTCTCTTACTGTAGCCACCATGTTTGTAATCGCAAGTGAAGTGATAAACCTTCGAAGGCAATAACCCAAAGAACCCTCCGAAATAAGTCCAAATATGATGTGCAAAAGGACACGTGGAGAAAAGATGATCAAAAGTTTACGTAGCAAGCCCACAAAAACACCTAGATGCCAAATGAAATCCCAATTTCTTCATAGTACAATCCAAGGGCGGATGACCATTCAACAATTTCCACATAAACACGAAAGCAGTGAGTAGGGCATTCCTTACTCCCGGATACACTGCCTTGAAAAAATAGTTGGGTTGGCTGGTTGTATAATCTTTAATACCGAGGAAAGCGTGAACTTACCATGAGGCTCGAGCTTCCAAATAAACTGATCACTTTCCTCAGTTAGATGTATAGAATATGAGGAAATTCTTTGTACTAGATGTTGAGGCAAACTAATCAAACCTATCTGGAAATCATTAAAGAAGTGTCCGACGAGAGAGGTGATGATCCCTGTATCTCTGTAAGCTCCTTAAGCTTCCCGCTTTAGAGTCCAATCTTCCCACCAGAAATTCGAGTCTCCACTACCCACGATGAGGCCAATATATTGTTCAGCCTCATCCTTCACATTAAACACACGTCGCCAAGAATGCGAACACAATCTTGGGAGAGAAACTTCGGATACATGAATGGTATCAAGTACAATACTTTGCTCTAATGAAAGTTGCCCAAAGAGATTTAAGCTGTTCGAAAGAACCACCAAAGCTTATATGCAAATGCCTTCTCATATGCATGCAAGGAAATCGAGTTCGAGACCATTCTCTTGAGCGGGCTTACATAATTTGGCCCAAGATGCCCAATGTCTACGCCTCCCTCCAAAGAGGAGCCCCGAAGAACTCAAGCAAATAACTTTTCAAGCTGCAAAAGAACTCCCTTAGGTGGACCAAGAGATGCCAATAGATACAAGGGGATACTTGTGAGGACATGCTTAATAAGGACAAGCCTTCCTCCAGGGGCTCAAAATCTTACTTTGCCATCCCCGCAATCGAGCGAAACTTTTTTCTACCAAGGGTTGGAAATAAAGAATTTTCTTAACCCCTTTGAAGATTGGACATCCGAGATATATAATAGGAAATGATTTTAGAGAAAAACCGGTTGCAGCTGCTATAGTCTCCTTCCTCCTTTCCGAGGCACGAGTAGAGACATAGAATGAGCTTTTACCATAGTTAATTTTTTTGGCCCGACACCCTGCTCATAATCTTTCAAGAAAAGTATGACTTTTACGAGGCCTCTCTTCTCTCCGATTGTGAATATAATAACATCATCTGCAAAGCTTAAGTGAGAGATAGATATACACTCGCCTCGGCAAGGAGAAAACACCAATATGATTACTAGCCATTAGATAGTTAAGACCTCTAGATAAAACTTCAGCAGCAATAATAAAGAGGGAGGGAGAGAGGGTCTCCTTGTTTAACCCCCTCTTGAAGAGGGAAAAAAAAATCCACAAGGTTTACCATTAACTAATACAGAGAATTTATTGTAAGCCAAACAATTATGTATTAGATTCAGAAAATGAGGGTTGAATCCAAAATGACCCAATATTTGAAGCAAGAATCCCCAAGAAACCCTATCAAAGGCCTTCATCATATCCAACTTAACTACAAGGTTGCTGCCTCTCACTTTCCGGTCCATGGAAGAAACCATTTCAGTAGCAAGTAGAACATTCTCAACAATGTTTCGACCCTTCACAAAACCAGTTTGATTAGGAGAAATCGGATGGGGGTAAGTGCTTGGCTAATCGATTGGCAATAGTCTTAGTAATTACCTTATTGGTAAAATTGCAAAGACTTATTGGCCGAAAGTCTGCAAATGAAGACGGTGCTGGTACCTTTGGAATCAAGACAATCAAAGTGCTGGTGAAGCTTTGGGGCATTGGAATACCAGCCCAGAAGTCACAAACCGCTGCATGGAGATCATCAGCGATTATGTCCCAACACTTCTTAAAGAAAGAACCCAGAAAACCATCAATACGGGGGCACTTTCGAGCTCGGGGAAAATACTCGAACTTTTAACTTCGTCCTTAGTCGGTAGCATGGATAATTCATTATTATCATTCTCAGAGATGAGGGAAGGTATGTACTCCAGCATCGTTTGGAACTTATCCGAAGTCAAAGCAGTAGAATCCATTGTGAGAAGAGAGGAGAAAAAATTGACAGCCTCTTGCTCGATATCCTCATTTGAATAAAGTGTCTGACCATTATCATCTCGAATTGCAGCAATACGTAGATGACTCCATCTAGCAGAACATATTCCATGAAAGTATGATGTATTAGCTTCCCCTTCTTTCAAACCATTTGATTCTTGCTTTTTGTCTCCAAAAGATTTCTTCTTGCCAGTAGGTGAATTGTTAACTCGGCTTTTGCTAGATTTAATATTGTTCTTGCCTCCTCTGTAGGTGAGTTTTCATATGCATATTCAACATTTAAGACGTCATCCTCGAGCTTTAGCAATGTTAGAGTGCAAGGTACCAAATTCGATAGCATTCCATTGCTTCAAGGCTTGCTTTAGTCTCATTAGCTTACGTGCAAAAATCGCATCCATTGCCAAAGAATTCAGCCGCCCAAACCTCTTTAACTATCCGGAAGAAATCTGGTTTGGTCATCCACATATCTTGAAATTTAAAGCTCTTACACCCATATTTCTTAGCTTCAGCGATGGAGAGTAATAATGGAGAGTGATCGAGATCCGATTCGGCTCAAATGCTTTGCACGGTAGAGTAGGTAAACTTGGAGCTCCAAGACAGATTCATAAGTGCCCTATCCAACCGCCTCCAAGAAGGGACGTGATTGTGATGACTGCGCCAAGTGTAGAGAGATCCCGAAATAGGTACATCCAATAAACCACAATCATTTATAGCAGATGTTAAATTCATTAATAGGCGACAAAGTTGGGGGAGAACCCAAACACTCTGAAACTGATCGCATAACATTAAAATCCCGCACCACCATCCAAGGGGAAGTAATATAAGCAGCCAATGAAACCAAATCTGTCCACAAAGCCCTACGTGCGGTATAACAACATTTGCCATAAATAAAAAGAGCAAGAAACTTCAACCCCACATAGAGATGCTATTGTACCATGGACTAAGCTGTTCGAGTCACCAAAGTTTGCTTTGGAAAATAATATTATGATTCCAAAATATCCAAATTTTTCCATTAGAGTTACTTGAGATAATGTGGAAAACCAAGCCTTAGACCATACCGTGGAAGAAGAGAAGGATCAACCAATGGTTCAATAATGACCACAAGAGAGCATTTGTAAGTAGAAATAAGATGTTTCAGTCGCGAGGAAGAAGAACGATCAGCAATGCCCCTAATGTTCCAAACAATCCAATTATTCATTTTAGAAATTTGTTAAATGACAAAGTGATGGCCCGACGAGCTTTGAAATGCATAACATGACCAGAAGACTTAGTAGAAACCCTACATTCAGAGCATGGACATTTAAGTTTGCATAGTAAAAGCTTGCATAAATCTATCCCAGAAGGTAGGGGTCTAGAGTATTTATCTCCATCAGATTCATAACCTCGCTGAGCAAATTCTGGAACCAAATGGGTTGGAGGATTAATCGCATAATCATCAAAGAAAGTCTTACCCCTCATACATTGTATCAATGGATTCTTGTTTAGCAGTACTTCAGCTGTGATTTCAGATGTTGCATTCGATGTTGCACGGCTACTGGTTGCATTAATATGTTTAACATCAGCCAGCGATGGGTTCACAGTATTTGGTGGAAGAGCATCAATTTCCCCTGAATCAGTTGGCTCATTGCCCACAAATATGGTTGTTGGATTTTCTTTTGGAGTTACCAACTGCAAGTCTATTGCTGGATTTTCTTTTGAAGCCTCGAATTGCATTTCTGTAGTGTTTAGGGATTGGTGAGCCGTTTTGGAGGTTACAATTGGTTGTTGCTTTTCAACCCACTGGAGCACCCACTTCGTAGAAATGCTTGTAGGTGCCTTAGTGTGAGGGAGAGCATGAGCTGGCTGTTGTTGTTGAGGTTGTGTCACTGTCCTCACAGGAATAGCTTCAATTACATTAGCATTCGGGAGAGCTGTTGTTGGCGGTTGTAGTTGAAGCTGGTGGCAATGCTCAATTGAATGACCTACTTTTTTACAGGGTAACACAATATGGAGGAAGATTATCATAGTGAATATCTTGATAAAATCTCGAGGAACCCATTCCAATCCATATTTTGGATGGCAAAGAGGAGAGAATATCAACTTCAACACAAACCCGCGCGACACTAGGCCGTGAAAGGGTGACTGTAGATTCATCCAATTTCAAGGGCCTACCAATAGCTGAAGAAATAGAAAAGAGAGCATCTTTGCGGAAGAAATGAATGGGCGGGACTCGGAAAGTCGATCCAAATGGGAAGAACCGAAGGTTCAGCCAACACTGTAAAAATTTGGAGACCATTTCATGACTCTCATGGGATAACCTAGAAGGCTCCAATGACCTTTCATCCACAAGCGAACATAGTCTTCTTCAAGAGATAGTCCGATCGGGAATATGGCGATGGTCTAACCAACCAAGAGAGCAAGTTCCTTTTAAGCCAATAGTGTTAAACTCCTTACGGAGAACCTCCATGGAAGGCCGTCCATGAGAAAATTTCCCAACAAGAGCAAGGGAGAAAGGTTGTGCTAGGGCAGCAACTTCAGCAGTAGTAAACAGAATTGCAGGTTTCCCATTGTGAGAAGTAACTTGTTTCAAAGGTATAGCAGAATCGGAGGAAGTTGGGGATGTGAAGAGAGAAGCAAAGGATTTGGAAGTCCAAGCCAACTTCACGGAGAGTGGGCGGTTGGCGGTTGATGGTCAGCCATGTCATCCAAAGCCATACACAACCACTAATCTATTTTTGGAAAGCTCAAAACAACTCGGGGGTTATACAATGAGTAGTAAGAGTGGCAAACTATCATTTTCGGCCAACTTCATAACCCAGAAAATGCAGAAAAGAATCCAGCGATTTTGGACTAGAATCTCAACAAGAAAGGATGTTTGAAGCATGGGAAATCAGCATAGACTCTTTGTTGGCAGTAATTCCACACACTCTACATCAATCAGTTTTTAGCTTAATCAAGGAAAACAATCCAAGTAGTACTTTTCAACCAGCCTAAGGAGTAGTATTCGAAATGTCTGGTTGAGGCAATTCATCAAACACTTAGAGTGCAGAATTTGAAAGAAAGGGTTTCCATGAATGATTTAAAGATAATCTGGACAAATTTTAACACAGATCATCCACAAGAGCTCCAATGTAACAAGAAACACAAGAGTGCTAAGTAATACAAAAGAGGCAAAGATAAGCAATGAAGCATAAATACAGCAAGAACAGGGATATTGCAGCAAAACTTTCATCAGATTCTAGCCAAAGAAGAAAGATAAGATGATGAGCAATAGGTAGGAATCATAATCAGATGATGTCCTAAGTTTCACAATTCCAGAAATGGGCAGATTTCACAAATCCAGAAATTTTCAGCTGTCTCGGAGTTCAGCAAAAAATTATGCAAATGTGGGCTGATTTTCCAGTCTTCTTCAAGAATAATAGTGTGTATAGTCAAGATTTGAACCAACAAACTCACAGCAATTGGAATTTTGAGCAGTTTGGAAGCTGAAATTCGTTCCCCAGTTGTGGCTGTCTTCCGCACTGTTCACCCGATGGCACTGTTCATCGCCCTTCTCCCCCTGATGTGATTAACCTTGATATGGACTAATGTGCTTATATGATGTGCGATAGGATTTTTGGATTAAGAAGTGTTAGCCCTAAGGGCAAATCATGTAGTTTTGATTAGTTTTAAATAATGACAAACATTGATAAGGACTAATTCATATGCTATTTGTATGATAGGATTTTTGGATTGAGAAGCAAAGGGTTCGTATTGCCTTGGAGCTAAAAGTGCTAAGGACAACTTAAGTGTGCTCAAGGATCAAGAAGACTCTAGTGTAGGTTTACACTTGCTTAATATGTATATTCTTGTAAACCCTACACTTCTTGTTCTTGGAATCTATTGAATGCATAATAGAGCACAAAACTTGTTTTTGAATCTTAAATGGCGATAAATAATCTTTGAATTACCAAGTGCTTTGATAACGGTCTTTAAGTTTAAAAGATTTTAAATGATTTATCTTTTAGTACAAAATGATTTCAATTTTTTTGAGGTTGATTTTCAAATATTTTGACAAAGTTTGAACAGTTCAGACATCCAAACTGTGAACATGACTGTTGAATTTCCAGAGAAATTCGAACTCAAGTTCTGATGCAAAGGTCAAATTTCAGTCGTCCGAACTTTCCCTGACAACATGCCACAGTAATGTTTGGACGATAGTTCGGACGCAAATGATCAAGTTCAGTCGTCCGAACTCCTCAAAAACTAGCCGTTACTAGCTGTTTTATGACCGTTGGAATTGATTTTCAAAATCTATAAAGCCATAAAATCTAGATTTTAAGAATGTACTGAACACTTGAAGTATCCTAACATTCCAAAATCATTTGAAATCACTAGAGCTCTCTTTTGTATTATGCTTTCATGTGATTATTCAAGATTCTAAAGACAACAAGGTGAAGTGGTGTTAACTTGTGTAATCATCAACCAAGTAGTGGTAATATCTCATTAAATCTCTATTTATCTCTTTATCTATTTGCTCAATACAAGGTTATATTGTGACATAAAACCCTTTTGGTAAGGCTGATCCTTAAGGCATTGATTCAAGGTTGTCTTTAGATATAAAATCATTGTGGTACGGTGAACCTTGTTTGTAGCATTGTAAAAGAGGTTGTTGGTGTAAAACCCTTGTGGGGCGAACCTCTTGTGTAATTGTTTGAATTTGAACATATAGTGGATTGATTGAAATCCTTGAGTGTAGACTCAAGGTCGTGGATGTAGATCTTGAGATCGAACCATTATAAATTGCTTGTGCTCTTTGCTCTTCATTGTGTATTGCTTTGTCATTGTATTCATCACATTCTTATTGAAGCAATTGAATATAATCTTTCCAAACCAAGTTCACCTCCCCTCTTAGGTCTTTCAATTGGTATCAGAGCAAGGGCTTCTTTATGTGGTTTTACAACCTAGAAGTTAAGATCTTATGGCTAATGTTTCAAACTTATCCTATTTGGAAGGATCTTCCACAAATAGACCTCATTTGTTTGATGGAACAAATTACACATTTTGAAAATCTAGAGTTATGATATATATTTGTTCTATTAACTTTGATTTGTGGAATATTGTTGAGAAAGGTCCTTACATACCAATGAAAATGAGAGCTGATGGAGTTAATAAAGAGCCAAAGCCTATAGACGAATTTGATGAGGGTGACTCTAAGAAGATGCCATTAAATTACCAACCCATGAACATATTGAGATGTGCACTAGATATGAATGAGTACAATAGAGTTAGTGGATGCAACATCGCTCATGATATGTGAAGACTTCTTCAAGTAATAAATGAAGGAACAAATCAAGTAAAGGAGTCAAAGCTTGCAATGCTAGTAAGAGATTATGAGCTATTCACCATGAAGCAAGATGAGAATATTAGTGATATGTTCACAAGATTTACCAACATCTCCAATGGTCTAAAAGCCTATGGGAAGAAATACACAATTGGAGAACAAAATAGAAAGATATTGGATGCTCTACCAAAGTCTTGGCAACCAAAGACTCTTGCTATTGAGGAATCAAAAGACTTGAAAATTCTTCCACTTGAAGAACTCATCGGATCACTACGTACACATGAGATGAAAGTCAAGAGATTAAATGATATTGAAGATGAAGAGAAGGGAAGAAAGGGAGTTGTACTTAAAACCTCCAATCAATTTAATGAACAAGAGAAATCATCAAGTGATGAAGATGGAAATAGTGAAGATGAGGAGATGGCTATGGCAGTAAGAAAATTCAAGAAATTCTATAAAAATGAATTTCTCAAGAAAGAAAAAAGGCCACTCAAGAAAAGTGGACAGTCATCATCATTGTTCAAACCTCAATGCTTTGAATGCAAGTGAATTACTTGTTGAGATGTATGGAAAATTAAAAAGGCCTAAAAAAGGAATAAGGAAATGAAAACCAAAATTAATGAGTTATTGAATGAAAATTCAAAATTATGTTGTGAAAATGAAAAACTTCTTGAATCTATTAATTGGTTAAACATTGAAAAGGAAATTTTAAATGTAGCTTTACAAAGCATATCTCTTGAAAATAAAGATATTTGCACAAAAATCTTTTCTCTAGAAACAATGCTTAGTGATCATGAAATGTTGAGAAAGAAAGTTGATGACCTTACATTATGCATTGAAAAATTTACAAATGGAAAAGACAATCTTGACAAACTACTTGGATCTTAAAGATCTTCTTGTATGAAAAATGGTCTTGGCTACAGTCATGAAAACAATGTTCAAAAATATAAAACATTCTTTGCTAAAGTCAATTCTATTCCAATGCCTCATACATGTTGCACGTATTGTGGTAGACATGGACACAAAGTCTCAAAATGTTATGTGAAAAGAAAATTAGAAAATAGTTTTAAAACCATTTGGAGAGTTAAAAGAATCATAACTATCCCCCTTGGACCCAAGAAAATAGGGGTACCAAAAGTCACTTTCTCAAATTTGGTGTAGGTTCGTTTTGCTCCAAGATCAAGCACCACTAAGTGGTTTCTTGACAGTGGCTACTCAAGACACATGATGGGAAATGCCTCACTTATTAGTGAACTACAAGCAACAAGTGAAGGTTTTGTCACATTTGGTGATAAGAAGAAGGGAAGAATACTTGGAATTGGTAATATTGGTAAAGGTTCTTTTCCTCTCATTAAGCAAGTATTACTTATTGATGGTTTGAAGTATAATCTACTTAGTATTAGCCAATTATGTGATAATGATTGTAAAGTTAAATTTAAATGCGACACTTGTACTATTCTTGATAGTGTAAGTAGCAAAACTATTTTTGTTGCAAATAGAGTTGGAAATGTATACGTACTATATCTTGATGAACTTGTTGCAAATGATATTAAATGTCTTGTCATTCATGATAATGATTGATATTTATGGCATAGGAGATTAGGTCATGTGAGCATGGACTTGTTGAACAAACTTTCCTCACAAGAATTGGTTAGAGGACTACCTAAAATGCATTTTGATAAAACTTGTCTTTGTGATGTTTATCAATATGGAAAACAATCAAAAACATCTTTGAAACCAAAAAGAATGGTTTCTACATCAAAACCTCTTGAACTTGATGATATGGACTTGTTTGGACCAATGAGGACCACTAGTCTTGGTGGTAAGAGGTATGAGTATATGATTGTTGATGATTTCTCAAGATTTACATGGGTGATCTTTCTAGCTCAAAAGGATGAAGTCTTTCACGAATTTGTAAAACTTTTCAAAAAGGTCCAAATCTTTGTTGAGTGCAAATTGATTTCTATTAGGAGTGACAATGGAAGAGAATTTTGTAATCAAGACTTTACAAAATTTTGTGATGAAAATGATATTACACACAATTTTTCAGTTGCCAAAACACCCAGACAAAATGGTGTTGTTGAAAGGAAAAATAAAACTTTACAAGATCAATGCTTTGAGAAAACTCTTTACCAAAATATTTTTGGGCCGAGGCTGTAAACACTGCTTGCTATGTAATGAATAGAGTTATTTTAAGACTTTTTTTACAAAAAACACCTTTCAAACTTCTATTTGGTAGAACTCCTTCAACTGTTTATTTTAAGGTATTTGGTTGTAATTACTTTATCTTGAACACTCATGATAACGTGGGAAAATTTGATAGAAAATCAAATAAATGTATATTTCTTGGTTATTCATCAAATAAAAAAGCCTACAGAGTTTATAACAAAAGATTATTATGTGTTGAGGAAACCATCCATGTGACCTTTGATGAATCTAACATTTACCTTGAAAGAATAAATGAAGATGATATAGGTACCTCAATGATTGATAATCAAACTCATCCTCAAGTATCAACTTTGGAAGAACATGCCAATGAAGAAGAAATAATAGAGCAAGTACAAGATGGCCAACCTAGTAGTGACCAAGAGCTTCCAAAAGATCTAAGATATGCAAGAGGCCACCCTAAGGAGCAAATCATTGGTGATGTTTCCCAAAGAGTTAAAACAAGGCGGTACTTTATTGACAACTTTGCTCTTTTATCTCATATTGAGCCTAAAAACATTGATGATGCCTTGTGTGATGACTTTTGGATTATTGCTATGCAAGAGGAGCTAAATCAATTTGAAAGAAACAAAGTTTGGACTCTTGTTCCAAGACCTCATGATCATTTCGTCATTGGTACAGAATGGGTTTCTAGAAACAAATTAAATGAACTGGGAGAAGTTGTTAGAAATAAGGCTAGACTTGTTGCCCAAGGATTCAATCAAGAAGAAGGTATTGATTATGATGAAACTTTTGCTCCGGTAGGTAGACTTGAATCCATAAGAATACTTTTATCTTTTACCTATTTTAAAGGTTATAACTATTTCAAATGAATGTCAAAAGTGCATTCCTAAATAGTTTTATTGAGGACGAGGTTTATGTGGAACAACCATCCGGTTTTACTCATGAAAAGTTTCCTAACCATGTTTTCAAGCTAACCAAGGCTTTATATGGATTGAAACAACCTCCTATAGCTTGGTATGAAAGATTAAGTGGCTTTCTTCTCTCAAAAGGATTTTCAAAAGGAAAAGTTGACACAACATTGTTTATAAAAACCTCTTGCAATAACGATCTCTTACTTGTGTAAATTTATGTGGATAAAATCATATTTGGTGCTAGTGATACATCTCTTTGTGATGATTTTGCCAAATTAATGCAAAATGAATTCAAAATGAGCATGATGGGAGAACTCAATTTCTTTGTCGGGTTACAAATTAAGCAAACTAAGGATGGAGCTTTCATAAATCAAGCAAAGTACACCAAAGAGCTCTTGAAAAGATTTGGAATGGATCAAGCAAAAGGGATAAGCACTCCAATGAGCTCATCAACCAAACTTGATAAAGATGAGAAAGGTACAAATGTTGATGAAAATGTATATAGAGATATGATTGGAAGTTTACTTTATCTTACCGAAAGTATACAAGATATTGTGCTTGTTGTGTGCTTATGTGCTAGATTTCAATCTTGTCCTAAAGAGTCCATTTAAGCTCTGTAAAATGCATTTGGTTTTCAAATCTTCATCTTTTGGCCTTGTTGGATATTTGGATGCTGATTATGCCGGATGTAAAGTCAAGCGTAAAAGCACTAGTGGTCACTGTCAATTTCTTGGTAGTTGTCTTGTAAGAAACAAGCATGTGTGTCCTTATCTACCGCAGAGGCTGAATATATCGCCATCGGTTGTTGTTGTGCTCAAGTGCTATGGATGAAGCACACTCTACTTGATTATGGTCGAAATTTTAATTGTGTGCCCATTCTATGTGATAATACCAGTGCTATCAATTTAAACATAAATCCTATTCAACATTCTAGGACTAAACATATAGAGATTAAACATCATTTTATTCATGATCATGTAGCTAAATGAGATATATGCTTGGACTATGTGAATAAAAATAGATCAAATTGCTAATATATTTACCAAGCCTTTGGCTGAGGAAAAGTTCAGTTACCTAAGAAGGCTTTTGGGAATTTCAAAATTCAATTACTAATGTGTGTGTTGAAGTATTTGAACCATAATTCAGATGCATTGAATGAAATTCAGACGTCCAAAATTTTTCCAAAAATTTCTAGACAAAAAGATACGGATGCATGACAAAAATTCGGTCGCCCGAATTTGCTGAAACTGAAGAAACAAAGTTCGGATGCGAGTTTGGAAGCAAACATGAATATTCAGTCGTCCGAACTGTTCGGTTGCAGCGATTTTAAATGAAATCAAACTATCATTTCTCACATTTCTAAATTCCTAACTCTCTCTTCTCACAAAACCCACCTTATCCATCTGCGTCCAAACCCAAATCTCTATGTGATTTCACCATCTTCACTTCAAATTACTTGCATTTTCAAGTTCTAAGCCCTAAATACACCTTATAATTCAATTTCTCTCAAAGAAAAACATCACGGTGAAGACTAAGAAAGCAAATATTGAAAAAGGGAAATCAAAGGAAGGCGATGGTGGATTAATCATCAACAAACCAAGAAAAATCCGAATCCCTCAAGCCTCATCTGGAGTGGACAGATTCATCTCCATCAAGGCTGCCACGAAATTTGAAGAATGGAGTAAAAAGAGTAGAAAAATATTCCTGGAAACAAAGTAAATTTGGATAAACTCTCCAATATGGGTAGTGCCCTATCTCTCTTTGGTGATATTGGATGGAGCAGTTTACTAGTAGTTGATGAAAATTTTATCCTACTCTTATATATGAGTTTTATGCAAATCTTAAATAAGAGATAATTGAACATATGGGAGATAATGTAGTTCAATGGTATTCATCTAGAGTGTCTCAAGTTGATTTTGAGTTCAATGATGCTCTAGTAAATAGAATTTGTGGAGTAGGTGATAATGGGGCAAGATATTACTCATTGGGGCAGCATTGCTTTATTCATGAATTATTTACCAATGAAAGGTTTGAAGAATCTTTCACTAATGGTAGGCGATTTAGATCCATCAAGGAAAGGAAAATCATGGCATTTGATGCCAAGGGAGGAGTATTGCATCACATGATTACTACGATGATAATTCCCAATTTTGGACATAAGTCTTCCATTGGTAACATGCATGTTGTAATAATGCTTGCTCTACATGAATATAGAAGGTTAAATTTTGGGTATATGGTTCTGAGACACATGATGGGAGCAAGAAATACGGGAAATAAGGCCTTACCTTATGGGAGGTTACTTAACAAAATCTTTAAACACTTCCTAGTCAAACTTCCTGTAAGAGGACAAGCTTTCAAGAGTGGAGAAATCTACACAAATGATTCTCTTAAAAGGATGCAGTTAGTTCTTGATGAAGATGGAATATGGAGAACAAAAAGAGAAACTCCTTTAAAAGGAGAAGAAGTTGAAGAAAGTGAAGAGGTTGAGGAAGAAGAAGATAAAGAAGAAACGTTAGCTAGGGAAATGAAGACAAAGAGGAGGCATGACTCATCAAGTGAGGGGGAGCAACCTCCCTCCAAGAAAAGACTTTTTGTAGAAGTGCCTACTCCTCAATCATATCCCAATGTTGAAGAAGCTCTAGTGGTGAAGGAATTACTAGAGGAGACACCATCATTGCAAAAGCATTCCAAGAAGCTTTGAACAACCACATCAAGGAAATGGAGAAAATGTACAAGTTCTTCGAATCCTTTGCTCTAATGGTTCTTGAAAACCTAGATGTTTTAGAAAATAGAGTGAAGCACATAGAGGAGATATTAATAAGAAATGTTCAAAGTAGTGAAGGAACCTCTAGACCTCAAGAAAGAGAAGAAACGGATGATGATGAAGATAAGGAAGACAAAAAGAAAGAGAAAGATGATAATGATGATGATGATCAAGGAGATTACTTTGAGCTAGTGGTTAGAACAAGAGAAAAGCATGAAGAAAAGGATGCAGAGTCACAAAGTGAAGATCAAGGGGAGCAGCAAGCTGGCATTAGTAAAGAAGAAAGCTTGATTGCTAAAGCTGAAATAACCACTCCCTCCAACCTGAAATTTAACCAAAGAAGAGTCAAACATATGGCAATTAAGAAGGGATCTAGCAAGTCCTATCCATCGACATCACAAGACTAAGTATCTCTTCAATTCTATCTTCCTTTACTGTTTATTTACTTAGATGTGCTTAGTATAACTTATGTGCTTCATTTACAGCTTGGCTTATGCAATTTCTCTACTTTTCTTTAATTTTTGTAACGATTTGGTGAAGCTCAATGATGAAACATTAGTGTTGAGAGCTTCTTTGGTTAATAATACTTTGACCGCCCCAAGTTTAACTGATGATGAAGGGGAGAAGAAGTGAAATTTCCAAAATGTGCTAAAATGATAAATGCTTATTGTTGTTCAGTTGAGATGTTATTTTGCCTTGAAGTTTGCTAAATGTTGACTCTAGTTGAAAATTGCCAAACTTTGTAAAATCATTTGAGATTTAACTTCAATAAGTTTGAAAAACATTTGATATGTATAGAAAACTTATTTAGACATATATAAGTTTGAAAATCAAATTCCTTTGATCATATAAAGTTTACTTAAAAATCTTTTAGGACAAAACACCACATTCATCAAAAAGTTCATTCAAATCCTTTTAAGATCATAAGACTCATTTTATGCTCTCTTATGCATTCAATGATAACTAAGACATACAAGTGTAGAGTTTACATAGAGATTTATCTACTAAGTATATACACTCTACACTTCAAGTCTTCAATGCCTTTAGATCATGTAAGAACAACCTTCTTCAAACTTTAATCACTTTTCTTTGCTAAAGTTGTTCTTGCACTTTGGCTTCAAAGCAATGAGACTTCATACTTCTTAGTTCACAAAATCTATCATACAACATACAAGCATATTAGTCCTCATCAATATTTGTCATTAATCAAAACTACATGATTTGCCCTTAGGGCTAACAATCTCCCCCTTTTTGATGATGACAAACTTTGATGCAAAATATGATAGATCAAAACGATGTAGTACATAGAAGTATTAATGTCAATGATAGAAAATAACCAATTTAGCCCATTGACATACAAAAGATTCCAATTGCTGTGAGTTTGTTGGTTCAAATCTTGACTATACACACTATTATTCTTGAAGAAGACTGGAAAATCAGCCCACATTTGCATAATTTTTTCTTTGAACTCCGAGACAGATTGAAAATTTCCGGATTTGTGAAATCGCCCATTTCTGGAATTGTGAAACTTAGGACATCATCTGATTATGATTCCTACCTATTGCTCATCATCTTATCTTTCTTCTTTGGCTAGAATCGATGAAAGTTTTTGCTGCAATATCCCCTGTTCTTGCTTTGTATTTATGCTTCATTGCTTATCTTTGCCTCTTTTTGTATTACTTAGCACTCTTGTGTTTCTTGTTACATTGGAGCTCTTGTGGATGATCCGTGTTAAAATTTGTCCAGATTATCTTTAAATCATTCATGGAAACCCTTTCTTTCAAATTCTGCACTCTAAGTGTTTGATGAATTGCCTCGACCCGGACATTTCGAATACTACTCCTTAGGTCTGGTTGAAAAGTACTACTTGGATTGTTTTTCCTTGATTAAGCTAAAAAGCTGATTGATGTAGAGTGTGTGGAATTACTGCCAACAAAGAGTCTATGCTGATTTCCCATGCTTCAAACATCCTTTCTTGTTGAGATTCTAGTCCAAAATCGTCTGGATTCTTTTTCGCATTTTACGGGTTATGAAGTTGGCGAAAATGATAGTTTGCCACTCTTACTACTCATTGTATAACCCCCTGAGTTGTTTTGAGCTTTCCAAAATAGATTAGTGGTTGTGTATGGCTTTGGATGACATGGCTGACCATCAACCGCCAACCGCCCACTCTCCGTGAAGTTGGCTTGGACTTCCAAATCCTTTGCTTCTCTCTTCACATCCCCAACTTCCTCCGATTATGCTATACCTTTGAAACAAGTTACTTCTCACAATGGGAAACACTGCAGTTACATTTTACTACTGCTGAAGTTGCTGCCCCTAGCACAACCTTTCTCCCTTGCTCTTGTTGGGAAATTTTCTCATGGACGGCCTTCCATGGAGGTTCTCCGTAAGGGAGTTTAACACTATTGGCTTAAAAGGAACTTGCTCTCTTGGTTGGTTAGACCATCGCCATATTCCGATCGGACTATCTCTTGAAGAAGACTATGTTCGCTTGTGGATGAAAGGTCATTGGAGCCTTCTAGGTTATCCCATGAGAGTCATGAAATGGTCTCCAAATTTTACGATGTTGGCTGAACCTTCGGTTCTTCCCATTTGGATCGACTTTCCGAGTCTGCCCATTCATTTCTTCCATAAAGATGCTCTCTTTTCTATTTCTTCGACTATTGGTAGGCCCTTGAAATTGGATGAATCTACGATCACCCTTTCACGGCCTAGTTTCGCGCGAGGTTTGTGTTGAAGTTGATATTCTCTCCTCTTTGCCATCCAAAATATGGATTGGAATGGGTTCCTCGGGATTTTATCAAGATATTCACTATGATAATCTTCCTCCATATTGTGTTACCCTGTAAAAAAAGTAGGTCATTCAATTGAGCATTGCCACCGAGCTTCAACTACAACCGCCAACAACGACTCTCCCGAATGCTAATGTAATTGAAGCTATTCCTGTGAGGGACAGTGACACAACCTCAACAACAACAGCCAGCTCATGCTCTCCCTCACACTAAGGCACCTACAAGCATTTCTACGAAGCGGGTGCTGCGGTGGGTTGAAAAGCAACAACCAATTGTAACCTCCAAAAGCGGCTCACCAATCCCTAAACACTACGAAATGCAATTCGAGGCTTCAAAAGAAAATCCAGCAATAGACTTGCGGTTGGTAACTCCAAAAGAAAATCCAACAACCATATTTGTGGGCAATGAGCCAAGCTGATTCGGGGGAAATTGATGCTCTTCCACCAAATCACGTGAACCCATCGTTTGGTGATGTTAAACATATTAATGCAACCCTGATGGCCGTGCAACATCGAATGCAACATCCGAAATCACAGTGAAATCTTGCTAAACAAGAATCCATTGATACAATGTATGAGGGGTAAGACTTTCTTTGATGATTATGCGATTAATCCTCCAACCCATTTGGTTCCGAATTTGCTCGGCGAGGTTATGAATCGATGGAGATAAATACTCTAGACCCCTACCTTCGGGATAGATTTATGCAAGCTTTTACTATGCAAACTTAAATGTCCATGCTCTGAATGTAGGGTTTCTACTAAGTCTTACGGGTCATGTTATGCATTTCAAAGCTCGTCGGGCCATCACTTTGTCATTTAACAAATTTCTAAAATGAATAATTGGATTGTTTGGAACATTAGGGGGCATTGCTGATCGTTCTTCTTCCTCGCGATTGAAACATCTTATTTCTACTTACAAATGCTCTCTTGTGGTCATTATTGAACCATTGGTTGATCCTTCTCTTCTTCCACGGTATGGTCTAAGGCTTGGTTTTCCACATTATCTCGAGTAACTCTAATGGAAAAAATTTGGATGTTTTGGAATCATAATATTATTTTCCAGACAAACTTTGGTGGTCGAACAGTTAGTCCATGGTACAATAGCATCTCTATGTGGGGTTGAAGTTTCTTGCTCTTTTTATTTATGGCAAATGTTGTTATACATACGTAGGGCTTTGTGGGACAGATTTGGTTTCATTGGTGCTTATTTATATTACTTCCCCTTGGATGGTGGTTTGGGGATTTTAATGTTGTGCGATCGGTTTGAGTGTTTGGGTTCTCCCCCAACTTTGCTTTGCCTATTAATGAATTTAACTACTGCTATAAATGATTGTGGTTTATTGGATGTACCTTTTTCGGGATCTCTCTACACTTGGCGCAGGTCATCTCAATCACGTCCTTCTTGGAGGTGGTTGGATAGGGCACTTATGAATCTGTCTTGGAGCTCCAAGTTTACCTACTCTACCGTGCAGCATTTGAGCCGAACTGGATCTGATCACTCTCCATTATTACTCTCCATCGCTGAAGCAAAGAAATATGGGTGTAAGAGCTTTAAATTTCAAGATATGTGGATGACCAAACCAGATTTCTTCCAGATAGTTAAAGAGGTTTGGGCGGCTGAATTCTTTGGCAATGGAATGCAGATTTTTGCACAGAAGCTAATGAGACTAAAGCAAGCCTTGAAGCAATGGAATGCTACTGAATTTGGTACCTTGCACTCTAACATTGCTAAAGGCTGAGGATGACGTCTTAAATGCTGAATATGCATATGAAAACTCACCTACAGAGGAGGCAAGAACAATATTAAATCTAGCAAAAGCCAGGGTTAACAATTCACCTACGGCAAGAAGAAATCTTTTGGAGACAAAAAGCAAGAATCAAATGGCTGAAAGAAGGGGAAGCTAATACATCATACTTTCATGGAATATGTTACGCTAGATGGAGTCATCTACGTATTGCTGCAATTCGAGATGATAATGGTCGGACACTTTATTCGAGATGAGGATATCGAGCAAGAAAGGTTTGTCAATTTTTTCTCCTCTCTTCTCACAATGGATTCTCTTGCTTTGACTTTGGATAAGTTCCAACCGATCTTTGGAGTACATACCTTCCCTCATCTCCGAGAATGATAATAAAGAATTATCCATGCTACCGACTAAGGATGAAGTTAAAAGTTCGAGTATTTTCCCCTGAGCTCCGAAAGTGCCCCGGTATTGATGGTTTTACGGGTTCTTTCTTTAAGAAGTCTTTGGGACATAATCGCTGATGATCTCCATGCAGCGGTTTGTGACTTACAGGTCTGGTATTCCAATGCCCCCAAAGCTTCACCGACGACTTTGATTGTCTTGATTCGAAGGTACCAGCGACCGTCTTCATTTGCGGGACTTTTCGGCCAATAAGTCTTTGCAATTTTACCATTAAGGTAATTACTAAGACTATTGACAATCGATTAGCTAGCACTTACCCCATCTGATTTCTCCTAATCAAACTGGTTTTGTGAAGGGTCGAAACATTGTTGAGAATGTTCTACTTGCTACTGAAATGGTTTCTTCCATGGACCGGAAAGTGAGAGGCAGCAACCTTGTAGTTAAGTTGGATATGATGAAGGCCTTTGATAGGGTTTCTTGGGGATTGTTGCTTCAAATATTGGGTCGTTTTGGATTCAACCCTCATTTTTTGAATCTAATACATAATTGTTTGGCTTACAATAAATTCTCTGTATTAGTTAATGGTAAACCTTGTGGATTTTTTCCCTCTTCAAGAGGGGTTAAACAAGGAGACCCTCTCTCCCCTCCCTCTTTATTATTCTTCTTTGAAGTTTTATCTAGAGGTCTTAACTATCTAATGGCTAGTAATCATATTGGTGTTTTCTCCTTGCCGAGGCGAGTGTATATCTATCTCTCACTTAAGCTTTGCGAGATGATGTTATTATATTCACAAGCTGGAGAGAAGAGAGGCCTCGGAAAACTCATACTTTTCTTGAAAGATTATGAGCGAGTGTCGGGCCAAAAAAATCAACTATGGTAAAAGCTCATTCTATGTCTCTACTCGTGCCTCGGAAAGGAGGAAGGAGACTATAGCAGTGACAACCGGTTTTTCTCTAAAATCATTTCCTATTATATATCTTGGATGTCCAATCTTCAAAGGGGTTAAGAAAATTCTTTATTTCCAACCCTTGGTAGAAAAAAGTTTACTGCTCGATTGCGGGGGATGGCAAAGTAAGATTTTGAGCCACGGAGGAAGGCTTGTCCTTATTAAGCATGTCCTCACAAGTATCCCCTTGTATCTATTGGCATCTCTTGGTCCACCTAAGGGAGTTCTTTTGCAGCTTGAAAAGTTATTTGCTTGAGTTCTTACGGGGCTCCTCTTTGGAGGGAGGCGGAGACATTGGGCATCTTGGGCCAAATTATGTAAGCCCGCTCAAGAGAATGGTCTAGAACTGATTTCCTTGCATGCATATGAGAAGGCATTTGCATATAAGCTTTGGTGGTTCTTTTCGAACGAGTTAAATCTCTTTGGGCAACTTTCATTAGAGCAAAGTATTGTGCTGATATCATTCATGTATCCGAAGTTTCTCTCCCAAGATTGTGTTCACATTCTTGGCGACGTGTGTTTAAAGTGAAGGATGAGGCTGAACAATATATTGGCCTCATCGTGGGTAGTGGAGACTCGAATTTACGGGTGGGAAGATTGGACTCTAAAGGGGAAGCTTAAGGAGCTTACGAGAGATACGGGATCATCACCTCTCTGTCGGGACTACTTCTTTAATGATTTCCGAGATAGGTTTGATTAGTTTGCCTCAACATCTAGTACAAAGAATTTCCTCATATTCTATACATCTAGCTGAGGAAAGTGATCGGTTTATTTGGAAGCTCGAGCCTCATGGTAAGTTCACGCTTTCCTCGGTATTAAAGATTATACAACCAGCCCAACCCAACTATTTTTTCAAGGCGGTGTATCCGGGAGTAAGGGAATACCCTACTACATGTTTACGTGTTTATGTGGAAATTGCTGAATGGTCATCTGCCCTTGGATTGTACTATGAAGAAATTAGGGATTTCATTTGGCATCTAGGTGTTTTTGTGGGCTTGCTACGAAACTTTTGATCATCTTTTCTCCACGTGTCCTTTTGCACATCATATTTGGACTTATTTCGGAGGGTTCTTTGGGTTATTGCCTTCGGAAGGTTTATCACTTCACTTGCGATTACAAACATGGTGGCTACGAGAAGAGAACAAAGTCATTTCTCCTTCGACTTGTACCGGCCATTATCTGTTGGGAGTTGTGGAAATCTAGGAATACGTACCGCTTCGAAGCGACTAGGGTGACTCTATATCATTTGAAGCAATCTATTTTGGGTTACCTCCTATCATTAGCTCATGCAAAGGGCTTTGTCTCGGCCTTATCTATTTTTGGCATTCCTATGCATCCGCTCACTCCGAAAAAACATCGCCATCCACTTGTAGTGAAATGGAAGCAAGATTATGATCCGGATCAAGTAATCTTGAATATTGATGGGGCTTCAAGGGAAATCCAGGGAATTCATCGGTCGGAGGAGTTCTTAGAACATCCAATGGAAACTTTATTGCTGCCTTTTACTCCTATATTGGCATCCGAACTAATTTTGAGGCAGAGTTGCAGGGATTACTTTTGGGTGTAAAACTATGTCTATCACTACAGTATTCTTATGTGGCAGTCCAAACAGACTCACTACTATTACTTAACTCAGTTCTTGCTAAACATAGGCCCGCTTGGAGATTTAGGTATACTTTGCGTCATATTCTCTCACTCACCAAAGGCAAGAATTTTTCCTTTTCACATGTTTACCGAGAAGCAAATGTGGTTGCAGATGCCTTGGCCAATCAAGGGTATATCGACGCTGGCACTTCCTATATATATGCTTTGGATCAACTACCGCAAGCTGCCCGAGGACCTCTCATCCTAGACAAGCAAGGAGTTCCAAATCTACGGAGTTAATTAGGATCTTGCTATTTATACTATTGGCTTATCTTTCTGTTTTGCCTACTATTTGGTGTTTTCTTTTAGTTTCTCTTTCATTGTAAATTAATTACCATTGTTAATAAACAGGTAGGGGTCTATGCCAAACCCCCACCATTGCAGGTGGTTTAAAAAAAAAAAACTTTTATGCCTTATGCTAATTGAGAAATTTGGAAGAAGATTCGGACGCAGCCAAAAAATTCGGTCGTCTGAATTTTGGCCTTCAGCATGGTCACTGTTCTTCCAGAGAAATTCGGAAGAAGATTCGGACGCAGCAGGAAAAATTCGGTCGTCCGAAAAATTCGGACGCAGAATTCGGTCGTCCGAATTTTCCTGAAACTAGCCGTTACTAGCCGTTGTATAGCCGTTTGAACTGATTGTCAAATTCTATAAAAGCCATAAACTCCAGATTTTTTAGTAGAACTTTGATCTTAACAAATCCTACATGCTCTAAATTGTTTTACATCAAATTGAATTGAAAAGCTCTCAAATTTCCTTGTGCTCAAAGATTCAAATTCAAGATTCCAAAGGCAAAGTGTGAAGGTGCAACATT
This sequence comes from Rauvolfia tetraphylla, assembly GCA_030512225.1. Taxonomy (NCBI): domain Eukaryota; kingdom Viridiplantae; phylum Streptophyta; class Magnoliopsida; order Gentianales; family Apocynaceae; genus Rauvolfia; species Rauvolfia tetraphylla. The sequence continues at coordinate 357,785 of JAJQKT010000033.1, forward strand.
GTGTAAAAATCTACCTACAAGTGGTAACATCTACACATTCTTATCTCCTTATCAAATTGTGTTTTCTACTAGCTCATTGCAAGGTTATCTTGTGACATAAAACCCTTTTGTGTTAGGGTGAGCCATAGACTAGATTAATCAAGGTTGTGGTGTAAAACCCGTTTGTGGGTGAGCCTTTGATTAGATTAGTCTTGAGGTTGTCTTTAGATATAAAATCCTTGTGGAAGGGTGAACCTTGTTTGTATAATTACTAGAAGAGGTTGTGAGTGTAAAACCATAGTGTGGTTAGCCTCTTATGTAATTGTTGAACTTGAGCATATAGTGAATTGGTTGATATCCTTGAGTGTGGACTCAAGGTAGTGGATGTAGATCTTAGAGAGATCGAACCACTATAAATCGTGTGTTCATTTCCTTATAGCTTTATTTATTTAAATGCTCATGTTATTATTAGTTGTTCATCATTGTTGATTGATTGGATATAGTCTTATTGTTTTATGATCTTATCTTAACCATTACATCACATATAAACTTGAAACTTGTGAAATTAAAGAAGATTTTTTATCAAGGCAAAGGATTTTCAAAACAACGAAAAGATTTTGATAATTAGCCTAAGACCTAATTCACCCCCCCTCTTAGGTCTTACAATTGGTATCAGAGCAAGGTCTTCTTTTTAAGGTCTAACAACCTAGAAGTAAAGATCATATGGCTAGTTTATCAAATTTGCCTTATATGGAAGGTTCCTCTACAAATAAACCTCCTTTGTTTGATGGTTCTAATTTTACATTTTGGAAATCTAGAATTAGAATTTTTATTTGTTCTATTAACTTTGATTTGTGGAGTATCATTGAGAAAGGTCCCTATGTGCCTATGAGAATAAAAGCTGATGGAATTACAAGGGAACCAAAGTCTATGGACGAATTTGATGAGGGTGACTCAAAGAAGATGACATTGAATTACCAAGCCATGAATATCTTGAGTTGTGCATTAGAAATGAATGTGTACAATCGTGTGAGTGAATGCGACACCGTTCATGATATGTGGAAACTACTTCAAGCCACTCATGAAGAAGAAAGAGTCGATGTATGCTTTATGGCAATAAATGATGAGGTACAATCCACTCCTTCTACCTCTACTTATAGTGATGATGATGTTGATGATGTAGATGATCCTAGTGAACTACTTGTTGAAATGTATGAAGAATTAAAAAAAGGCTTCAAAAAGGAATAAGAAATGAAAACCAAAATTAATGATTTATTGAATGAGAATTCAAAATTATTTTGTGAAAATAAAAAAGCTTCTTGATTCTATTGAATGCTTGAATATTGAAAAGGAAGTTTTAAATATCTCTTTACAAAACATGTCCCTTGAAAATAAGATTCTTTGTGAAAAGATTTTGTCTCTTGAAAGAATGCTTGTTGATCATGAGACTTTGAAAAAGAAGGTTGATGAACTTACATTATGTATAGAAAAAATTTACAAAAGGAAGGGACAATCTTGATAAAATTTTTTGGAGCTCAAAGATCTCCTCCTGTCAAAAATGGTCTTGGTTATAATTATGTAAATAATGTGCCTAAATATAACAACTTCTTTGTTAGAGCTACTTCTACTTCCATGCATCATACTTGTTGTACTTATTGTGGAAAACATGGACATAAAGTCACCAAATGCTATGTTAAAAGAAAAGTAGAGAATGGTGTAAAAACCATTTGGAGAGTTAAGGGAATTATTCCTAACCCTCACGGACCCAAGAAAGTATGGGTACCAAAGGATACTTCCTCTCCTTTATTGCAGGTACACTTTAATTCAAACTCAAGCACCACTAAGCGGTACATTGATGATGTTGGCTTAAAGAATAACAAACAACATCTCATTCATAATCAAGGTCAAAGCAACCGATGAAGGATTTGTTTTTGAAACAAGAAGAAAGGAAGAATTCTTGGAGTAACCAATGTTGGTAAATGTTCCTCTCTTTAAACAAATGTTGCTTATTGCTGATTTGAACTGTAACTTGCTTAGCATTAGTCAATTGTGTGACAATGAATAAGAAGTTAAATGCCAACATGTAAAATTTCAGTTTAGAATCCTTTTTGTTTAGCTTTGAAATTTTGCCAACCATAACTTGTCAATTGCTTTTATGAAGTTGATTATGTAACATTGATGATGTGGAATTGAATTCATGGTTGATATGTTCTTAAAATTGATTATATGTCATGATAAAATGATTAAATTAGCTATGATTGAATATCTATGCATTTGCTTGGACAAAAACATCTTTATGAAACTTCACAAAATGTTCGGACTTGAAGTTTGGATGTAGACCATAAGTTCGGACGCTGAACTTGTTTGACAATATGACATTTTGTGATTTTGATCAATTACTTGCAAAATGTTTTATTATGTGTTTTATCTTGATAAGCTTGAATGTCTTGTAGCTTATGATAATGATGGATTCTCTTGGCATAGAAAATTAGGTCACGTAAGCATGGATTTGTTGAACAAATTTTTCTCTCAAGATCTAGTTGGAGGATTGCTAAAAATATGTGTTGAGAAAATTATCTTTGAGATACTTGTCAATAGGGAAAACAAGCAAAAGAATATTTCAAACCCATGAAAATGTTTTTCGACCTCAAAACATCTTGAGCTTGTTCATATAAATTGATTTGGACTTATGAGGAACTCTAGTATTGAGGACTTAAAGTATGCATTACTAGTAGTTGATGATTTCTCAATATTCACTTTAGCATTATTCTTTGCTCACAAAGATAAAGTGTTTCATAAGATTTTAAAGCTATTCAAAAATATTCAAACCTCCCTTAAGTGTAAATTGATTTTCATTAGAAGTGACAATGGGAGAATCTTGCAACCAATTCTTTACAAAATTTGCTTTGAAAATTGAATTTCATATAATTGTTTCAATTGCAAAAACCCCACAACAAAATGGTGTTATTGAAAGGAAAACTTGAACTTTGCAAAAATTGGTTATGTCTATGCTTTGTGAAGATTCTTCTTCAAAAATATTTTTGGGCCAAAGCTGTAAACACCACATGCTATGATAAATAGGATTCTTTTAAGATCATTTTGAAGAAAAATATCTTTTGAATTCTCTTTTATAGAATGCCTCAAATTGCATATTTTAAAGTGTTTGGTTATAAATGTTTTACTTTGGATATTTGTGATAACTTACTTAAATTTAATAGAAAGCCGGGTATAAGCATATCTCTGAACTATTCTTCTAACAAAAGGCCTATAGAGTTTATAATGAAAAGAACCTTATATGATGAGGAAATCATTCATGTTTATTTTGATGAAACTTACATTTACTTGGGAAAGAAAAGATGAAGATGATGTAGGTACATCTATGAATGACTATCAAATCAATCTTCAAGCACCAACTTTGGAGGATCATACCAATGAGGAAAAGATGATTAAGCAAGAACAAGATGACCAACCTAGTGGTGACCAAAAGCTCTCAAAGAACTTAAGATATCCAAGAGGCCACCCTAAGGAGCAAATCATTGGTGATATCTCCCAAGGAGTAAAAATAAGGCGTTACTTTATCAATAACTTTATTCTTTTATCGCATATGAGCCTAAAAGTATTGATGAAGCATTGTGTGATGATTTTTAGATTATTGATATGCAAGAGGAATTAAATAGATTTGAAAGGTACAAAATTTTGGATATTCCTAAATCTCATGATCATTCCATTATTGGAACTAAATGGTTTTTAGAAATAAACTTATTGAATCCGGAGAAGTTGCTAGAAACAAGGCTAGACTTATTGCCTAAGGATTCAATCAAGAAGAATGAATTGATTATGATGAAACCTTTGTTCCGAATGAAGACGTGAGTCCATAAGAATGCTTTTGACTTGTACTTGCTTTAAGTTATTTCAAATGAATGTCAAAAGTACTTTTCTAAATGGTTTTATTGAGGAAGTGATTTATGTGGAATAATCACCCGGTTTTGCTCATGAAAAGTTTCCTAACCATATTTTCAAACTATCCAAAGTCTTTTATGGTTTAAAACCAGCTCCTAGAATTTAGTGTGAAAGATTGAGTAGTTTCCTTCTTTCAAAAGGATTTTCAAGAGGAAAACTGAAACTACTCTTTTTATAAAATCCTCATGCAACAATGATCTATAACTTGTCCAAATATATGATACAATTTTTCGTGCTTCTAATACTTCACTTTGTGATGTGTTTTCCAAGTTGATGCAAAGTAAATTTGGAATGAGTATGATAGGAAAACTCAATTTCTTTCTTGGCCTACAAATCAAGCAAGCCAAGGATGACACTTTTATGAATCAGGTTAAGGTATAAGCACTTCCATAAGTTTATCAACTATGCTTGACAAGAATAAAATGGTTTCATAGGAGTAGTCAACTCTATTTGACAGCAAGTAGAACCAATATTATGTTTGACATGTGCTTGTGTGCTAGATTTCGTATTGTCCTAATGAGTTTCATTTGATTGCTATTAAACACATTCTCTATTACCTTATTGATACTCTAAGTGATTATGGTCTATATTTCAAATGTGTGCCTATGTTATGTGATAACAGTAATGCAATAAATTTGATCATCATACTATTCAACAAACTAGGACAAAGCATATAGAGATCACTCTACTAAGGGTAATACTTGTTTGAAGCATGTTTTCACTAATGAACAAATTAATGATATCATTACTAAGCCATTGGCCGAAGAAAGGTTTGATCAATCTTAGAAGAAGCTTAGGAATTTCAAAATTCAATAACTAATGAGTGTATTCAAGTGTTGTAGCTCCAGGTGAGGACAGTAAAGCCAATCATGGGAAAAGGAAAGGGAAAAGCCAAAGAAAAAGATAGATGACCAGTGATCATGAACCAAGGAAGGTTCATGTTCCTCAAAACATGTCATGGCTGGATAGATTTGTCACATGGAAGGCTGCTACTGAATTTGATGATTGGACAAAAAGAAACCATAAGAAAAATCCCAGCTACAATGTGGATGTCATCAAACTATCAGAAATGGGTAATATACTCTCATTTTTAAATGATGCGAGCTGAACTAGTTTGCTTGTGTTTGATGAATGCTATTATCTTCCTTAGTTTATGTAGTTTATGCAAATATTAAGGAAGAAAGAGTTGAGCTAGTTGGTAATAAAGCTATTCAATGGTATTCTTCAAGAATATCACAAGTTGATTTTTTAGATTGATAATGCATTGCTCAATAGAATTTGTGATGTTGAGAATATTGGGTTTAGGCATTATTCTTCCGGAGAACATTGTTTTATAAGTAAGTTATACTTACATGAAAGAATTGAGAATGCCTATATAAATGGTAGAAGCCTCAAGACTAGAAAGGAGTGAGAGATAAAAGCTTTTTGATGCTAGTAAAAGAATTTGGCATCACATACTTACTACCTTGATTATAGCATACTTTGAGCACAAATATTCTGTTGATAATATGTATGTTGTAATTATGCTAGCCATGCATAAGAAAAGAAAAATTAATTTTGGACACACACACACACACACACACACACATATATATATATATATAGCTAAAGAATATAATGGCAGCTAGATGAACCGAGCATAAAGCATTGTCGTATGGATGGTTATTAACAGGGATTTTCAAGTATCTCCAAGAGCAATTATCTTCCAGTGGTTTTCCAATAAAAAGTGAAGAAGTCTACACCAAAAACTCACTAAAGAGAATTCCTTGAATACTTGATGATAATAATGCATGAAGGGCCAAAAGAAAAACTCATCTAAGAGGTGATAGAAGAGGTGCTAGTAGTGAAGAAGAAAATGAAGAAGAAGAAGAAGAGGATGAAAAGGAAATCATTTCTGAAAAAAAGGAAAATTAAAATGAGGCATGAGTCATCTAGTGAGGGGGAGCAACCTTCCACAAAAGAAGACTATTTGAAGAGGTACTCTCTATTGAAGGAAAAGAAGTTGAAGATGAAAATCTCACTAAAGGTGATACCATAGTTGCCAAGGTGTTTCAAGAAATATTGGACAACCATATAGAGGAAATGAAGAAGATGGACAAATTCTTCAAGTCTTTTTGCTTTGATAATTCTTGGCAAATTTGATGGTTTAGAAGCTAGAGTCAAGAATATGGAAGAAGACTTGAGAAAGATTTCTCAAGTGGTTTTAAATGGTGCAAGTTCCTATAATGTCCAAGAGAACAAGCAAGAAGAAGGAGGTGAAGGAAGTTTAACAAAGTCAAAGCACAAATCCATCACCAATATCCTTCAGCCAAGGGAGGAAAATGTGGTTCAAAGAAAGAAGATCCAAAGACCCTCTCAAATTGGTAGCTTTCCAAAGCAGAACTACACGAGCAAGGAGTCAACAAATGAAGGACCCCATCATATAGAGCTCAAGGGAGACATGACCATCATAACAAACAAATTTGAAAGTGAAGACCATGAAACGCATCCAAGACTAAACCTTTCTATCCCTAAACTCTATTTTGATGCTTATTTTAGTTTATTCCTTGATGCACATGTTATGCTTTAATATTGAAATTTACTTGTGCCTTTCTAGTCATTATAATGATTTGAAGCTCAATATGTGAAATCTCTGTGATAAGATCTTCTTTTGTTTTGTTGTCCAAGTATTCTCACCCCAAGTTTAATTGCTGCTAAAAAAAGGGGGAGAAGAATTTGATTTATCATTGTTGAAATGCTACATAATGATTATTGCTGTTAGGATGATAATTATTTGACTAGACATATACTGTTTATGAGAGTTGGTCAATATATTGCTTAATTGCTAAATGAGGTTTAGTCCATATACTGCTTATTGTGATACATGCTGTCTCACTTTCATTAACCCCATCTTTGATTGATGACAAAAGGGGGAGAAGAAATGTGATAAATAGCAGTGAAATGTATGAAAATGTCAAATAGCAGTGGCAAGGGGGAGAAAGAATGTTGACTGCAAAATATGCTATGTGCTTGTTGTATTGTAATGTGATTGCTGTAAATGTGCTATGTATGAGTGCTATAGGTTGAAATGTAAACTAAAGGTGTATTGTGCAAATATATGGTTGCATTTGAAATTTAAATTGAAAATGATTGTTTTCTGAGATTTTGAAAATGGTTGAGCTGAGATTGTGAAATTTTTCATCATGGTTCTTGACTTGACCTGTGACTTTATGTTACATCATGAAAATAATTAAATACATGAGTTTTGTGGTTTTGAAAAGCTAAATTGAGTGTTATTGTTGCTATACATATTTGAGTACTTCTATAGTTCATTTAAGAATGCAAAATCACCTTTTCAAACTTGCTATCAAAAGTTTGGACTTGAAATTCGGATGCAGACCAAAAATTCGGACGCATCAAGATCTTATTGCCAAAAAGTGCTCTATTGTTGTTCAAATTGATTCAAACTTGTTTTAATCTCTTCCACTATGTTTGAACAACCTTAGGAAAGCTTATTTTCAAAAATTTGAAGCTTTCATTTCACTTATTTTACAATTCGGACTTGATATGTCAAAATTCGGATGCATAGCATCTCAAGTCCAAACTTGTTGAAAAATGAGCACAATATAATGGGGAGCAATATTAATCTTTTCTGACCTTTAATACCTCTCTTTGAAGTTGTCGTAATGATTAAATGCTATATCTTCTATCCTAGTTGTTGGAAGGAAGGAGGCAAATGGAGGTTGGTTGGGTCATAGGCTCATAATGAGTCTTTTGTATGTCAATGTGCTAAATTGGTTATTTTCTATCATTGACATTAATACTTCTATGTACTACATTGTTTTAAATCCATCACATTTTGCATCAAAGTTTGTCATCATCAAAAAGGGGGAGATTGTTAGCCCTAAGGGCAAATCATGTAGTTATGATTAGTTTTGATTAATGACAAACATTGATGAGGACTAATATGCTTGTCTGTTGTGTGATAGGATTTGTGGATTAAAAAGTTTGAAGTCTCATTGCCTTGAAGCTAAAATGCAAGAACAACTCCAATATGTCAAAGTGATTGAAAATTGAAGAATTTGTTCAAGATGTTAGAAGGCTTTGAAGACATGAAGTGTAGGTGACATGTGGTTAATAGGTAAATATTGTAAACCCTACACTCTTAAGTCTTGGAATCTATGAGTTGCAATTGAGAGCACAAAACTTGATTTAAATGGTTTCAATGGTTTTGAACTTATCTAAATTATCAAGTTTTCATAAATGGTTTTTGCACTTAAAAGGTCTTTAATGACTTATCTTTTAGGCTAGAAGGTTTTCCAACTTATTAGAATTGATTTGAACATGTTTTGACAAAGTTTGAAAAATTCGGAAGAAGATTCGGACGCAGTCCAAAAATTTTTGTAGCAAAAGTTTGCTACTATTCTTCCAGAGAAATTCGGAAGAAGATTCGGACGCAGCCAAAAAATTTGGTCGTCCGAATTTTGGCCTTCAGCATGGTCACTGTTCTTCCAGAGAAATTCGGAAGAAGATTTGGACGCATCAGGAAAAATTCGGTAGTCCGAATTTTCCTGAAACTAGCCGTTGTATAGCCGTTTGAACTGATTTTCAAATTCTATAAAAGCCATAAACTCCAGATTTTTTAGTAGAACTTTGATCTTAACAAATCCTACATGCTCTAAATTGTTTTACATCAAATTGAATTGAAAAGCTCTCAAATTTCCTTGTGCTCAAAGATTCAAATTCAAGATTCCAAAGGCAAAGTGTGAAGGTGCAACATTGTGTAAAAATCTACCTACAAGTGGTAACATCTACACATTCTTATCTCCTTATCAAATTGTGTTTTCTACTAGCTCATTGCAAGGTTATATTGTGACATAAAACCCTTTTGTGTTAGGGTGAGCCATAGACTAGATTAATCAAGGTTATGGTGTAAAACCCGTTTGTGGGTGAGCCTTTGATTAGATTAGTCTTGAGGTTGTCTTTAGATATAAAATCCTTGTGGAAGGGTGAACCTTGTTTGTATAATTACTAGAAGAGGTTGTGAGTGTAAAACCATAATGTGGTTAGCCTCTGATGTAATTGTTGAACTTGAGCATATAGTGAATTGGTTGAAATCCTTGAGTGTGGACTCAAGGTAGTGGATGTAGATCTTAGAGAGATCGAACCACTATAAATTGTGTGTTCATTTCCTTATAGCTTTATTTATTTACATGCTCATGTTATTATTAGTTGTTCATAGTTGTTGATTAATTGGATATAGTCTTATTGTTTGATGATCTTATCTTAACCATTACATCACATATAAACTTGAAACTTGTGAAATTAAAGAAGAGTTTTTATTAAGGCAAAGGATTTTCAAAACAACGAAAAGATTTTGATAATTAGCCTAAGACCTAATTCGCCCCCCCTCTTAGGTCTTACAATTTCAGTTGAGAATTTTTTTTGTGGATTTGAAGATTTGCCAACCATGACTTGTCAATTGCTTCAATTTAGTTGATTAGGTAACATTAATGATATGAGATTGAATTAATGCTTTATATGTTCTTGAAATTGATTGAATATCTATGCATTTACTTGGCCAAAAACATCTTTATGAAACTTTACAAAATATTTGGACATGAAGTTTGGATGTAGACCATAAGTTCGGTCACCCGAACTTGTATGACAAAATGATATTTTGTGATTTTGATCAATCGCTTACAAATTTTTGAATATGTGTTTTATCTTGATAAGCTTGAATGTCTTGTTGCTTATGATAATGATTTTCTTGGCATAAAAGATTTGGTCACGTGTACATGGATTTGTTGAACAAACTTTTCTATCAAGATTTAATTAGAGGATTGCTAAAAATGTGTTTTGAGAAAATTGTCTTTGAGATACTTGTCCATATGAAAAACAAACAAAAGAATCTTTCAAACTCATGAAAATGATTTTAGACCTCAAAACATCTTGAGCATGTTCATATGGATTGATTTGGACTTATGAGGAACTCTAGTATTGATGACTTGAAGTATGCCTTACTAGTAGTTAATGATTTCTCAATATTCACTTTAGCATTATTCTTTGCTCAAAATGATGAAGTGTTTCATAAGTTTGTAAAATTATTCAAAAAGGTTCAAACCTCCCTTGAGTGCAAATAAATTTCCATTACAAGTGACAATGGGAGAATTTTACAACAAAGTCTTTACAAAATTTGCTTTGAAAATTGAATTTCATACAATTGTTTCAACTGCAAAAACTCCACAATAAAATGGTGTTATTGAAAGAAATTTTTGAACTTTGCAGAAATTGGCTAGGTCTATGCTTTGTGAAAATTCTTCTTCAAAAATATTTTTGGGCCAAAGCCTTAAACACCACATGCTATGATAATAGAATTCTTTTAAGATTATTTTGAAGAAAAACATCTTTTGAATTCTCTTTTATAGAACGCCTCAAATTGCATATTTTTAAAATGTTTGGTTATAAATGTCTTATCTTAAATTCTTGTGATAACTTATTTAAATTTGATAGAAAATCGGATATTGGTATATCTCTTAGCTATTCTTCTAACGAAAAGGCATATACAGTTTATAATGAAAAGAACCTTATATGACAAGGAAACCATTCATGTTTGTTTTGATGAATCTTACATTTACTTGGAAAGAAAAGATGAAGATGATGTAGGTACATTTATTAATGACTATCAAACCCATCTTCAAGCACCAACTTTGGAGGATCATACCAATGAGGAAGAAATGATTGAACAAAATCAAGATGACCAACCTAGTGGTGACCAAGAGCTCCCTAAGAACTTAGGATATCCAAAAAGGCCACTCTAAGGAGCAAATCATTGGTGATATCTTCCAAGGAGTAAAAATAAGGCGGTACTTTATCAAGAACTTTATTCTTTTATTACATATGAGCCTAAAAGTATTGATGATGCATTATGTGATGATTTTTGGATTATTGCTATGCAAGAGGAATTAAATAAATTTGAAAGATACAAAATTTTGGATATTCCTAAATCTCATGATCATTCCATTATTGGAACTAAATGGTTTTTAGAATTAAACTTATTGAATCCGGAGAAGTTGTTAGAAACAAGGTTAGACTTGTTGCCTAAGGATTCAATCAAGAAGAAGGAATTGATTATGATGAAACCTTTGTTCTGAATGCTAGACTTGAGTCCATAAGAATGCTTTTGACTTGTACTTGCTTTAAGTTATTTCAAATGAATGTCAAAAGTGCTTTTCTAAATGGTTTTATTGAGGAAGTGGTTTATATGGAACAATCACCCGGTTTTGCTCATGAAAAGTTTCCTAACCATATTTTCAAACTATCCTAAGTTTTGAATGGTTTAAAACCAGCTCCTAAAATTTAGTGTGAAAGATTGAGTAGTTTCCTTCTTTCAAAAGGATTTTCAAGAGGAAAACTGAAACTACCCTCTTTATAAATTCCTCATGCAACAATGATCTATAACTTGTCCAAATATATGATACAACTTTTGGTGCTTCAAATACTTCACTTTGTGATGTGTTTTCCAAGTTGATGCAAAGTAAATTTGAAATGAGCATGATAGGAAACCTCAATTTCTTTCTTGGCCTACAAATCAAGCAAACCAAGGATGGAACTTTCATGAATCATGTTAAGGTATAAGCACTTCCATAAGTTTATCAACTATGCTTGACAAGAATAAAATGGTTTCGTTTCAGAGGAGTAGTCAACTCTATTTGATAGCAAGTAGAGCCAATATTATGTTTACCATGTGATTGTGTGCTAGATTTTATCTTGTCTTAAAGAGTTTCATTTGATTGCTACTAAACACATTCTCTATTACCTTATTGATGCTCTAAGTGATTGTGGTCTATATTTCAAATGTGTGGCTATGTTATGTGATAACACTAATGTAATAAATTTGATCATCATACTATTCAACAAACTAGGACAAAGCATATAGAGATCAAAATTCATCTCATTAGAGATCAATCTACTAAGGGTAATACTTGTTTAAAGTATGTTTGCATTGATGAACAAATTAATAATATCATTACTAAGCCATTGGCTGAAGAAAGATTTGACCAATCTTAGAAGAAGATTAGGGATTTCAAAATTCAATAACTAATGAGTGTATTCAAGTGTTGTAGCTTCAGGTGAGGACAAAGATGTCTAGCATGGGAAAAGGAAAGGGAAAAGCCAAAGAAAGAGAAGGAGGATCAGTGATCAATGAACCAAGGAAGGTTCATGTTTTGCAAAGCATGTCATGGCTGGATAGATTTGTCACAGTGGAGGCTGCTACTGAACTTGATGATTGGGCACAAAGGAACCATAAGATAAATCCAAGCCACAAGGTGGATGTCATCAAACTATTCGAAATGGGTAATATACTCTCATTTTTAAATGATGTGAGCTGGACTAGTTTGCCTATGTTTGATGAATGCTATTACCTTCCTTAGTTTATGAAGTTTATGCAAATATTAAGGAAGAAAGAGTTGAGAAAGTTGGTAATAAAGCTATTCAGTGGTGTTCTTCAAGAATATCACAAGTTGATTTTTGAGATTGATAATGCATTGCTCAATAGAGTTTGCGATGATGAGGATGTTGGGTTTAGACATTATTCTTCCGGGGAACATTGTTTTATAAGTAAGTTATGCTCACATGAAAGGATTAAGAATGCCTGTACAAATGGTAGAAGCATCAGGACTATAAAGAAGAGAGAGTTGAACATGAGGGGAATAATGTAATTCAATGGTATTCCTCTAAAGTATCTCAAGTGGACTTTGAGTTCAATGATGCCTTGGTGAACAAAATTTGTGGAGTAGATGATAATGAGGCAAGATATTACTCATTGGGACAGCATTGCTTTATTCATGAATTGTTCACAAATGAAATATTTGAAAAGCCTTATCGTATGGTAGACTATTAACAAAAATGTGAGGAGTTTGAGGAAGAAGAAAATGATGAAGAAGAAGAGGATGAAGAGGAAATCCTTGCTTAAAAAGGAAAACTAAAATGAGGCATGAAGTGAGGGGGAGCAACCTTCCACAAAAGAAGACTATTTGAAGAGGTACTCTCTATTGAAGGAAAAGAAGTTGAAGATGATAATCTCACTACAGGTGATACCATAGTTGCCAAGGTGTTTCAAGAGACATTGAACAACCATGTAGAGAAAATGAAGAAGATGGACAAATTCTTCAAGTCTTTTGCTCTGATGATTCTTGGCAAATTTGATGGTTTAGAAGCTAAAGTCAAGAATATAGAAGAAGACTTGAGAAAGGCTTCTCAAGTGGTTTTAAATGGTGCAAGTTCCTATAAAGCCAAAGAAGAAGAAAAGAGATGGTAGTAATAAGAATGATAGTAATGATAGTAAAAATTGAGATGACTATCAATTTATTGCGAAAGAAGAAGACAAAAGATGAAGGAAAAGGCAGTGAAGCATCCCAAGAAGAAGAAGAACATGAGAATGAAGAACAAAGAGGTAGAGCTCAAGAGAACAAGCAAGAAGAAGGAGGTGAAGGGAGTTTAACAAAGTCAAATCACAAATCCATCACCAATTTCCTTCAGCCAAGGGAGGAGGAAAATGTGGTTCAAAGAAAGAAGATCCAAAGATCCTCTCGATTGGTAACTTTCCAAAGCACAACTACACGAGCAAGGAGTCAACAAATGAAGGAGCCCATCATATAGAGATCAAGGAGACATGGCCATCATAACAAACAAATTTGGAAGTGAAGACCATGAAGCGCATCCAAGACTAAGCATTTCTATCCCTAAACTCTATTTTGATGCTTATTTTAACTTATGCATTGATGAACAAGTTATGCTTTAATATTGAAATTTACTTGTGTATTTCTAGTCATGATAATATCTTGAAGCTCAATATGTGAAATCTTTGTGATAAGAGCTTCTTTTGTTTCACTTTTGTTGTCCAAGTACTCTTACCCCAAGTTTAATCGTTGCTAAAAAGGGGGAGAAGAAGTTGATAATATATTGCTTATTGTATTATTATTGAGATACTACATAATACTTATTCCTGTTAGGATGATAATTATTTGACCAAAGAATTGCTGAATATTGCAAATATATAGTTTATGAGAGTTGGCTAATATATTACTAAATTGCCAAATGAGGTTTAGTCCATATACTGCTTATATGTGATACATGCTGTCTCGCTTTCATTAACCCCATCTTTGATTGATGACAAAAGAGGGAGAAGAAATGTGATGACAAAATGTGTGAAAATGTGAAATAGCAGTGGAATTCCTCATGCATCTCTGAAAATCCATGTGTATGTCAAGAGGGAAAAAGAATGTTTACTGCAAAATATGCTATGTACTTGTTGTATTGTAATGTGCTTGCTGTAAATGTGCTATGTATGAGTGCTATAGGCTAAAATGTAAAATAAATGTGTATTGTGCAAATATATGGTTGCATTTGAAATTTAAATTGAAAATGATTGTTTTATAAGATTTTGAAAATAGTTGAGTTGAGATTGTGAAATTTTTCATCATGGTTCTTGACTTGACCTATAACTTTAAGTTACATCATGAAAACAATTAAATACATGAGTTTTGTGGTTTTGCAAAGCTAAATTAGTGTTATTGTGGCTATACATATTTGAGTACTTCTATAGTTCATTTGAAAATGCAAAATCACCTTTTCAAACTTGTTGACATGCAACAAAAAATTCGGATGCATCAAGATCTTCTTGTCAAAAATGTTTTTTCCTATTGTTCAAATTGTTTGAAAACTATCTTAATCCTTCCTATCATATTTGAAGAATCTTAGAAAAGCTTATTTTCAAAAATAGAAGTTGTTATCTCACATATTTTACAGTTTGGAATTGAAAGCTCAAAATTCAGATGCATGATTTAAAAATTCGGATGCATGTTTCAGAAATTCGGATGCATGCACATTTTGTTGCCAAAACATGCTCTTTTGTTGTTCAAATTGATCCAAATATGTTTTAATCTCTTCCATTATGTTTGAACAACCTTAGGACCACTTTATTTCACTTCAAACATTCATTACATTAAATTTATTGCAGTTTGGACTTAAGATCAAAAAATTCGGATGCATGTTCTGAAATTCGGATAGAAGATACAGTATTTAAGCATCAAGAAAACTATGACCCAACCAACCTCCATTTACCTCCTTCCTTCCAACAACTAGGATAGAAGATACAATATTTAAGCATTAAGAAAACTTCTAAGAGAGGTTTTAAAGGTTGTAAAAGTTTAACAATGCTCCCCCTTAGATTGTGCTCATTTTTCAACAAGTTTGGACTTGAAATACTATGCATCCGAATTTTGACATATCAAGTCTGAACTTAAAGATAATTAAAATGAAAGCTTAAATTTTTGAAAATATGCTTTCATAAGATTGTTCAAACATTGTAAAAGAGTTTAAAACATGTTTGAATCAATTTGAACAACAAAAGAACACATTTTGGCAACAAAATATGGATGCATCCGAATTTTTAAACCTTGCATCCGAATTTTTTTAAATCTTAAGTCCAAACTACAATAAATTCAATACAATGAATGTTTAAGGTTGTTCAAACATAATGAAAGAGATTAAAACATATTTGAATCAATTTGAACAACAAAAGAATTTCAGAATATGCAAAAAAAAAATTAAACACAGTGGCAAAATTAAGTACAATAGCACAGAATATCAAGTTCATCACAGAATCATCATTGCAGTCATCATTCATCATTTTTGCAGTCATCATTCATCATTTCATTTTTCTCCCCCTTTTGTCATCATTCAAAAAAAATGGGATCAATGAAAATGAGATTAACAATTTAACACATAAAGGAAGCTCTCATCACTGAGATTTCATCATTGAGCTTCACTATTACATAAACAGCAGCAAAATACTTAACAAGTTCAGAATACATAACACATAACAATAGTAAATACATAACAAATAAAAATTCAGTACAGATAAGCAACTTAAAAGTAGTAAATAGAAGGAAAGAAAGCTTAGTCTTGTGATGCTGATGTTGATGGAGAGGCTCGGCTCACTCATTTCTTGACGGCCAAGTGCTTCACTCTTCCGTGACTAAAAGAGATTGTTGATGGAGAGACTATTTCAGCTTGAGCTACTTGGCTTCCTGCTACTTGTGGCTATTCATGTGCATGTTCTTCCTCTTCTTCTTTTGCCACAGTCTCTTCATTTCCACCTTGATCATCATCTTCATCATTAATGTCATTATCATCTCCTTTCTTTTCTTCCTTATCTCCTTCTTCCTCATTTCTATCTTGAGGCTTAGAGGGTCCTTCACCACTTTGAGCATTTCTCATAAGAATTTCTTCAATGTGCTTTACTCTACTCTCCAGTCCATCTAACTTTCCAAGAACCATTGGAGCAAATGATTTTAAGAACTTATACATCTTCTCCATTTCCTTGACATGATTGTTCAAGGCTTCTTGGAATGCTTTGGCCACTATGGTGTCTGTTAGCCCTAAGGGCAAATCATATAAGATTGATTAGTTTTGATTAATGACAAATATTGATGAGGACTAATATGCTTGTATATTGTGTGATAGGTTCTGTAAAATAAGAAGTATGAAGTCTCATTGCTTTGAAGCAAGAGTTCAAGAACAACTTCAGTTAAGCAAAGTGATTGAAGTTTGAAGAATGTTGTTCTTAGAAGATCTAAAGGCATTGAAGACTTGAAGTGTAGAGTGTGTATACTTAGTAAGTAAGTTTCTATGTAAACTCTACACTTGCATGTCTTGGTCATCATTGAATGCATAAGAGAGCATAAAATGAATCTTATAATCTTAAAAGGATTTGAATAAGGTTTTTAGTGAATGTGATGTTTAAGTAAACTTTATATGATCAAAGAAATTTAATTTGTGTTTTCAAACTAACATATGGCTAAGTAAGTTTTCTATACATATCTAATGTTTCTCAAACACATTGAAGTTATACCTCAAATGATTTTACAAAGTTTGAAACTGCTTCCAAAAAATTCGGTCGTCCAAATTTTGTAGCAAAAGTTCGCTACTATTTTTCTAGAGAAATTCGGAAGAAGATTCGGACGCAGCCAAAAAATTCGGTCGTCCGAATTTTGGCCTTCAGCATGGTCACTGTTTTTCCAGAGAAATTCGGACGAAGATTCGGAAGCAACCAAAAAATTTGGTCGTCCGAATTTTCTGAAACTAGCCGTTTTATGACCGTTTTAACTGATTTTCAAATTCTATAAAAGCCATAAACGTGTAATATTTTGTAACTCTTGAAATCTTGAAAACTCTAAGCATTCAATAGCATTTGGCAAACATTTCTTAAGCTCTCTTATGTCTTGTGCATTCAATTGATCAATCCAAAGACATCAAAGTGTGAAGGAGCAAATTTGTGTACCATAAAGTGGTAACATCTTACACACACTCTTTTCTTATCTCAATTGTGTTTTCTACTAGCTCATTGCAAGGTTATCTTGTGACATAAAACCCTTTTGTGTTAGGGTGAGCCATAGACTAGATTAATCAAGGTTGTGGTGTAAAACCCGTTTGTGGGTGAGCCTTTGATTAGATTGGTCTTTAGGTTGTCTTTAGATATAAAACCCTTGTGGAAGGGTGAACCTTGTTTGTATAATTACTAAAAGAGGTTGTGAGTGTAAAACCATTGTGTGGTGAGCCTCTTGTGTAATTGCATAAATTGAGCATATAGTGGATTGGTTGGAATCCTTGAGTGTGGACTCAAGGTAGTGGATGTAGATCTTGGAGAGATCGAACCACTATAAATCGTGTGTTCATTTATTTATAACTTTACTTGTTTACATACTTATGTTATTATTATTTTTTCTTAGTTGTTGATTGATTGGTTGTTGTTTTATTGTTTGATCATCTTGTCTCAACCATTACATCACATATAAACTTAGAGTTTGTGAATTTGAAGACAAGCTTTTATTAAGGCAAAGGATTTGCAATACAGGAAAAGATTTCGATAATTAGCCTAAGACCTAATTCACCCCCCCCCCTTAGGTCTTACAGTGTCACTTCTAGTTACTCCTTTACCACTTGAACCAATTCCAGTTTCTTTTTTCAAACAATCTCCTTTTTATTGGAGGCTGCTCCCCCTCACTTGAGGTGTCATGCTTCCTTTTTGTCTTCATTTCTCTAGCAAGGGTTTCTTCTTTATCCTCTTCTTCACTCTCTATCTTTTCTTCTCTTTCTATTCTTTTTGGAGGGTATTCTCTTTTTGTCCTCCATATATTATTCTCATCAAGAACTAACTGCATTTTCTTAAGAGTTTCATTGGTGTAAATCTCCCTACTCTTAAAAGCTTGCCCTCTTCCCGGAAGTTTAATCTTAAAATGCTTAAAGATTTTCGTCAACATCCTTCCAAGTGGGAATGCCTTGGTTACTGTTTTTCAGGCAGTAATCATGTGTTTCAAGGCTATATAACCAAAGTTCAATTTCATCTGTTCATGCAAGGCTAACATTATTACCATATGTATATTTCTAACTGATGACTTATGTCCAAAGTTAGGAACAATCATAGTAGTCACCATATGATGCAACACTCTACCTCTAGCATCCAAGTTCTTGATTTCCCTCTCTTTTATAGATCTAAACTCTTCCATTGGTAAATGCCTCTTCAAATCTAACATATGTAAAGAGTTCACGATCATAGCAATGCATGAAAGGCGCATAATATCTAGCTCCATTGTCACCTACTCCACAAATTCTGTTTATCAATGCTTCACTAAATTCAATGTCAACTTGGGATACTCTAGATGAATACCATTGTATCACATTATCCCCTACAGTCTCAATTCTTTCCTCCTTTAGATTTGCATAGAATTCATATATCAAGGTAGGATAAAATTCTTCATCAATAAACAACAAACTACTCCAACCAACATCATTGAAACAAGACAGAACAATATCCATGCTAGAGAGTTTATCAACATCCACCTTATATCCAGGAATAATTTTTCTGCTATTTTTATTCCATTCATCAAATTCATGAGTAGCCTTGATCGAGACAAACCTGTCAACTCCAGATAATGTTTGAGGGATTCAAATTCTTCTTGGTTGGTTGAGGATTGGATCTCCATCTCCTTCCTTAGCCTTTCCTTTCCCTTTCTCAACATTTGGCTTCTTTGTTCTCACCATTGATATTTTCTGTTGAGAAGTACTGATTTTTGGTATGGATTTAGGGTTAGAAGTTCAAGAGTGGAGGCAAATCGGGATGAGAATGTGTGGTTTTGAAGGGATTTTTATTCGGATGTGAATGGTTATGAGAGCCTTTTAAAAGGATGTGAAATTCGGAAGTTGAAGTGTTGAGAAAACTGTTTGATTTTTATTTAAATAGTCGCATCCGTAAAATTTGGACGATCGAATTCTCAGGTCTGTATCCGAATTTTCGGTCGAAAGTTTCTGTTTCTTAAGTTCAGAAAATTCAGTCGACCGAATTTTCTGACCTGCGTCTGAATTTTTGATCAAAAGTCTCTGTTTCTTTCACTCAGAGTGCATCCGAATTCTGGATCAAAAAATTTCCTATTTTCATCAAAACTTCAACACACACATTAGTCATTGAATTTTGAAATTCCTAAGAGTCTTCTTAGGTGATTGAACCTTTCCTCAGCCAAAGGCTTTTTAAATATGTCAGCAATTTGATCATTTATATTTATATATTCTAAGCATATATCTTTCTTAATCACATGATCACAAATGAAATGATGTTTTATCTCTATATGCTTAGTCCTAGAATGTTGAATGGGATTTATGCTCAAATTGATAGCACTAGTATTATCACACAGTATAGGCACACAATTGAATTTAAGACCATAATCAAGTAAGCTATGTATTCAGCTTCTGCAGTAGATAAAGACACACAAGCTTACTTTTTACTAAACCAAGAAACAAGACAATTACCATGAAATTGACAATGGCCACTTGTACTTTTACGTTCAACTTTGCATCCAGCATAGTCAGCATCAGAGTATCCAATAAGTTCAAAATATGAAGTTTTTGAAAACCAAAGACCATAGTCATGTGTATAAATCAAATAGCGAAAAATACGCTTGACAGAAATTAGATGAGATTCTTTAGGACATGATTGGAATCTAGCACACAAGCATACCACAAACATAATATATGGTCTACTAGCTGTGAGATAGAGTAAACTTCCAATCATACCTCTATATAATTTCTCATCAATATTTTTACCTTTCTCATCTTTGTCAAGTTTAGTTGATGAACTCATTGGAGTACCTATTCCTTTTGCTTGATCCATTCCAAATCTTTTCAGTAGCTCCTTGGTATACTTTGCTTGATTGATGAAGACTCCATCCTTGATTTGTTTAATTTGCAGCCCAAGGAAGAAATTCAGTTCTCCCATCATGCTCATCTCAAATTCATTTTGCATTGATTTGGCAAAATCTTCACAGAGAGATGTATTAGTAGCACCAAATATAATATCATCAAGATAAATTTACACAAGTAAAATATCATTTTTAGAAGATGTTTTTATAAAAAGAGTTGTGTCCACTTTTCCTTTTGTAAAGCCTTTTGAAAGAAGAAAACCACTCAATCTTTCATACCAACCTCTTGGGGCTTGTTTCAATCCATATAAAGCTTTGGTTAACTTGAGCACATAATTTAGAATTTTTTCGTGAATAAAACCAGGAGGTTGTTCTACATAAACCTCTTCTTCAATGAAACCATTTAGAAAAGCACTTTTGACATCCATTTGAAATAGTTTAAAACCTTTAAAACAAGCAAATGGCAAAAGTATTCTTATAGATTCTAATCTGGCCACTGGAGCAAAAGTCTCATCATAATCAATGCCTTCTTCTTGGTTGAAACCTTGAGCAACAAGTCTAGCTTTATTTCTAACAACTTCTCTTTTTCTTCATCCTCCTTGTCATTTAGCCTTTTCATCTTCATTTCATGGGTCAGTAGAGATCCAATGAGCTCTTCAAGTGGAAGAGTCTTCAAATCCTTCGACTCCTCAATAGCAAGTGTCTTAGGTTGCCAAGATTTTGGTAGAGCATCTAAAATCTTCCTGTTTTGCTCTC
Source organism: Rauvolfia tetraphylla (assembly GCA_030512225.1). NCBI lineage: Eukaryota > Viridiplantae > Streptophyta > Magnoliopsida > Gentianales > Apocynaceae > Rauvolfia > Rauvolfia tetraphylla. The sequence goes on from JAJQKT010000033.1 coordinate 378,718, forward strand.
CCATAGTATAACTTTTACCATAAGCTTTCAAGACTTTAAAAATGTTAGTAAATCTTGTAAACATATCACTAACATTTTCACCTTATTTCATGGTAAACAGCTCATAATCTCTAACAAGCATAGCAAGTTTGGATTCTTTAACTTGATTAGTACCTTAATGTGTAATTTGGAGTAATCTCCACATGTCATGAGCAGAATCACATCCACTAACTCTATTGTATTCAGTAACATCTAAAGCACAACTTAATATATTCATGGCCTGATAATTTAAAGTCATTTTCTTAGAATCATGCTCATCAAATTCATCAGTGGACTTGGGTTCTGAGGTTATTCCATCTGCACTCATTTTCATTGGGACATAAGGACCTTTCTCAATTATGTTCTACAAATCAAAATTGATAGAACAAATATAAATTTTAACTCTAGATTTCCAGAAAGTGTAGTTTGTTCCATCAAACAAAGGTGGTCTATTTGTGGAGGATCCTTCTGGGTAAGGTAGGTTTGACATATTAGCCATAGGATCTTTGTCTTCTAGGTTGTAAACCACACAAAGAAGTTCAAGCTCTGATACCAATTGAAATACCTAAGAGGGGGTGAATTAGGTATTTGGCTAATTTTTGCAAAAACAAACCTTTTATGCGTTTAGAACAAGAACAGATTATATGAGCAAAATAGAACAATTTATAGTGCTTCGATCCTCAAGATCTACGTCCACTACCTTAAGCTCACACTTAAGGATTTCAAACAATCTACTAATTGCTCAGGTTTACAAATTACAAGAGAGACTCACCACACTATGGTTTTACACTCACAACCTCTTCTAGTAACTTTTACAATACAAGGCTCACCAAACACAATGGTTTTATATCTCAAACAACCTTGAATCACAACTTCAAGGATCATCCTTATCTAAAGAGTATTATGTTATCAAGATAACCTTGTTAGAGCTAGTAGAACAACACAATTTGATAAATAAATGAGAGTGTGTAGATGTTACCACTTGTTGGTAGATATTAAGCAAAGTTGCACCTTCACACTTTGATGTCTTTGGATTGATCAATTGAATGCACAAGACATAAGAGAGCTTAAGAAATGTTTGCTAAATGCTTTTGAATGCTTAGAGTTTTCAAGAGTTAAAAACTTGCAAAAGATTACACGTTTATAACTTTTATAGAATTTGAAAATCAGTTTTAACGACTATAAAACGGCTAGTTAACGGCTATTTTCAGGAAATTTGGACGACCAAATTTTGCCTGCTGTGTCCGAATCTTATTTCGAATTTCTATGGAAATATAGTGACCATGCTGAAGGCCAAAATTCAGACGACCGAATTTTTCTTTATGCATCCGAATCTTCTTCCAAATTTCTCTGGAAGAACAGTAGCAAACTTTTGCTACAAAATTCGGACGACCAATTTTTTTTGGAAGCATATTCAAATTTTTTAAAATTATTTGAGATTTAACTTCAATAAGTTTGAAAAACATTTGATATGTTTAGAAAACTTATTTAGACATATATAAGTTTGAAAATCAAATTCCTTTGATCATATAAAGTTTACTTAAAAATCTTTTAGGACAAAACACCACAGTCATCAAAAAGTTCATTCAAAGCCTTTTAAGATCATAAGACTCATTTTATACTCTCTTATGCATTCAATGATAACTAAGACATACAAGTGTAGAGTTTACATAGAGATTTACCTACTAAGTATATACACTCTACACTTCAAGTCATCAATGCCTTTAGATCATCTAAGACAACCTTCTTCAAACTTCAATCACTTTGTTTTGCTGAAGTTGTTCTTGCACTTTGGCTTCAAAGCAATGAGACTTCATACTTCATAGTTCACAAAATCTATCACACAACATACAAGCATATTAGTCCTCATCAATATTTGTCATTAATCAAAACTACATGATTTGCCCTTAGGGCTAACAAAATGTGTAAATTTTATAAAAATTCATGCATATGTCAAGGGGGAGAAGAAATGATTTGACTGCTCAAAAATATATTATGTTTAAATGTTGTTGCATGCTATGTTATTTGAATTGTTTAAAGTTATTGTTGCATGCACATATATGTTGTTTAAACTTTTTAAATGATTTTCAATTGATGCCAAAGAGGGAAAATTGCTCAAATTGTTAATAGCTTGCATCTGTGTGGTCATCTTGAGTTATATTATGTTGTACTTGAGTTAAATTGATGCCAATATTTTCTTGCTTAAGTTTGTATAGTTATATGATTGATTGGATTGAGCTTACCTCTCAAATTTCATGTTCAAAATCAATCAATTTCAGTTTGGACTTGAAATTTGGATGCATCTCTAAAAATTCGGATGCATCCATATTTTATTGTTCAAACTTATTAAAATCTATTTTAATCTCTTCTACTATATTTGAACAACCTTAGGGAAGCTTTATTTCAGTTTAAACAATCATTATGTTGAATATATTGCAGTTTGGACTCATAGTCCAAAGTCCAGAATTTTTTGAAAAATGAGCACAATCTAAGGGAGAGCTTTGCTAACTATTTCTAACCTTTAAAACCTCTCTTAGAAATATTTTTATGTTTGCTTAAATGCTATATCTTCTAGTTAGATGGAAGGAAGGAGGTTTATAGAGGTTGGTTGGGTCATAGGCTCAATTGTTGAGCCATGTTTATGTCATTATGCTATATCATGCTTAAAATTGATTCTCAATTGATATTATCTGAAATTAGTACGTGACATAAATACTTCTTAGTGATTAAATTGTCTAAGTCCATCACATTGTGCATCAAAATTTGTCATCATCAAAAAATGGGAGATTGTAAGCCCTAAGGGCAAATCATGTTGTTTTGATTAATGACAAACATTGATAAATGCAATGTCCTATAGAAATAATATTGATTAACCTTGATATTGGCTAATGTGTTTAATTACTGTGTGATAGGATTTTTGTATTGAGAAAAATACAAGACTCATTACCTTGAAGTTAAAGTGCAAGAACAACTCAAGGTTACCAAAGTGGTTGAAGATAAAAAAGTTGATTTAAGATAATTGAAGGCATATAGTGTAGGTGGTCTTACACTTAATATGTAAACCTTGTAAACCCTACACTCTTTAGTCTTGGAATCATCTAGTTAACTTTTGAGAGCATAAAACTTAGTTTTAAACTTTCAATGGTTTTGAACTTACTTGAATTACCGAGTTTTCATCAATGGCTTTTACACTTAAAAGGTCTTTAATGACTATCTTTGAGCCTAGATTATTTTCGAACTTGTTCAAATTGATTTGAATATGTTTTGACAAATTTTGGATGCAGGATACAAAATTTGGTCGTCCAAATTTTTCCCACACAATGAACAGTGGCTACTATTTTTGGAAAAAAGTTCGAACGCAGATGACCAAGTTCGGTCGTCTGAACCCCTCAGAAACTAGTCGTTACAAGTCATTTTTTAAACGTTGGAGCTAATTTTTAAATCTTAAAAAAACCAAAAACTTTAAATTTTTGTTTAGTGCTTCAATCTTTTGAAACCCTATAAGCTCTAACTTGTTTTACATCAAAGTTATTTGAACAGCTCTCAAATTGCCTTGTGCTCAAAGGTTGAAATTCAAGATTCCAAAGGCAAGAGGTGAAGTGATGCTAGCTATTGTATTTATCCACCAAGAAGTGTTGTTAACACCCAAACTCTATGAAACTAGAAGATGTAGCATTTAAACAAGCATAAAAATATTTCTAAGAGAGGTTTTAAAGGTTATAAATAGTTAGCAAAGCTCCCCCTTAGATTGTGCTCATTTTTAAAATATTGTTGGATTTTGAACTAAGAGTCCAAACTGCAATTTATTCAATATAATGATTGTTTAAATTGAAATAAAGCTTCCCTAAGGTTGTTCAAACATAGCAGAAGGGATTAAAATAGGTTTGAATCAATTTGAACTACAAAAGAGCACTTTTTGACAACAAAATATGGATGCATCCGAATTTTAGGACATGCACCTTAATTTTAGGATATGCATCCGAATTCGAATTCCAAACTTTAGACAAAGTCATTAATAATAGATTTTGCAATGTAAGTGCTTGTAATCAATCACACAATCATCAAAGCAAGATGATCAACTATAAAACACATTCAACATCGTCTTAACTAGCCAATGCATAGTACAACTCAAGGCTTTTCAACATCATTATCCTCATAGTGTCAAAATGCCAATAACTATCTCAATCATATAAAATAGAATTCATCATAGCAAATATCATCACATCATAGAAAAAAATATCAAAATATTAAGGTACATTTTGCATAACACTTTCTCCCCCTTTTGTCATCAACAAGTGGGGTGAGGAAAGCAAAGCAAAAATGAAAACATAAACAACATAAGCTCTCAATACTATGATATCATCATTGAGTTTCAAAAGATCATATGAGCTAGAAAGGCACATTTAAAGTTAAAGTTTGAAAATACATGGACTATTATAGATACATTTGCTAAGCATGAAATAAAGTACACAAACTAGCTAAGTACATAAAGAAAATGAGAGAGAGGGTTACGGAGTGCTTAGTCTTGGATTTTGGTCATCGTCTTCACTCTATATTTGTTGTTAGTGATGGCCATATCTCCCTTGAGCTCAATAGGAAGTGGTCCTTCCAACTTGGAAGATCTCCTTGTCCCCCTTCTCTTGACCACATGCTTGACTCTTCCTTGCCCAAATAAAGTGGTAGATGGTGAAGTGATCTCGACTTTCTCAATGAGACTTCCTTCTTGGATTCCTCCCTCTTGTGTCTCTTCTTGAATACCCACATCTCTTCCACTTTCTCTAGCCACAAACTCAAATTCTTCTCTTTTATCACCATCTCCATCATCATCATTATCATTATCATCATCATCCTCTTTCTTTTTCTTGACTTTTTCATCTCCTTCATCATCATTGTCATCCACAGCTTGAGGCATAAAAGGTCCTTCACCACTTTGATAGTTTGTTCTTAATAGCCCTTAATGTTTTTCACCCTAGCATCCAAGCCATCCAATTAGCTTAATACCATGGGAGCAAATGATTGAAAGAATTTGTACATTTTCTCCATCTTTTTTACATGGTTGTTCAAAGCCTCTTGGAACACCTTGGCTACTATAGTGTCACGTCTAGAAACTCTCTCCTCACTAGGCATGTTTTGAAGGTTTTCATGGAATTGAGGAGTAGGCTCTTCTTCAAATAGCATTCTATTGGTGTGAGGCTGCTCCCCCTCAGTTGATAGATCATGTCTCTTCTTGCTCTTCCTTTCTCTAGATAAGGTCTCCCTTCATCCTCCTCTTCTTCTTCATCTTATTCTTCCTCTTCTTCATTACTTTCTTCTGTCTTTTCTTCATCATCACTTGTATCTCTTTTCTCACCCCTTAGAGGAGTTTCTCTTCTATCCCTCCATACACCATCCTCATCAAGTGTCAATTGCATTTTCTTGAGGGTGTCATTGGTGTAGATTTCTCCACTTTTCATAGAGTTTCCTCTCATGAGAAGTTGAAGATTGAAATGCTTGAATATCCTCATTAATAATCTTCCATAGGGAAAGCCTTTATTAGCCGTTCTTTCACTAAACATATGCTTTAATGCCATAAATCCAACGTTTAGTCTTTTATGCTCATGTAATGCAAGCATAACCACCATATGCATATTCCCAACCAATGATTTATGTCCAAAATTGGAGATGATCATGGCAGTAATCACACGATGCAATATACAACCTCTAGCATTAAAAGCCTTAATCTCTCTTTCCCTTAAGGACCTAAACCTCCTACCATTTGTAAATGCTCCTTCAAATCTTTTATTTGTAAACAGCTCACGGATATAACAATGTTGCCCCAAAGAATAATATCTTGGACCAATGTTATCAACTCCACATATGCAATTCATCAAGGCATCATTAATTTCAAAATCAATTTGGGAAACTTTAGATGAATACCATTGTATCATACTACCCCCAATATGCTCAATTCTTTCCTCCTTAAGATTAGCATAAAACTCATAGATAAGAGAGGGATAGTAATCTTCATTTATTCAAAGTAAACTACCCCAACCAATCTCCCCAAAGAGAGAGAGAACATTACCCATGTTTGAGAGCTTGTCAATATCAACTCTATGTCCAAGAATAATTTTTCTATTCTTCTTACTCAAATCTTCAAATTCAACAGTGGCTTTTGTAGAGATGAACCTTTCCACTCCAAGGCTTGATTGTGGAATGTGAACCTGTTTTGGTTCGTTGATATAAGCCCTTCATCTCCTACCTTGGCTTTTCCTTTGCCCTTTGCCATATTATCCTTCTTTGAATGAACCATGATGAATTTCTATGGAGAAAGATGAGTTTCAAAGATAACAAGGTTTAAGCTCTAAGGGCAAATCATGTAGTTTTGATTAATGATAAACATTGATAAGGACTAATTCATATGCTATTTGTGTGATATGATTTTAAGATTGAGAAGCAAAGAGTTCTCATTTCCTTGAAGCTAAAAGTGCTAAGGACAACTCAAGCATGCTCAAGGATCAAGAATATAGAGCATGTCCTATGGATTGAAGGCTTTGAAGACTCTAGTGTAGTTTTACACTTGCTTAATAGGTATACTCTTGTAAACCCTACACTTATTGTTTTTGGAATATATTGAATGCATAAGAGAGCACAAAACTTTTTTTTGAATCTTAAATGGTTTTGAGTAAACTTTGAATGATCAAGTACTTTGAATGATAGCCAATAAAGCCTTACCTTATGGGGGATTATTAACAAGGATCTTCAAACACTTCCGGGTCAAACTTCCTGTTAGAGGACAAGCTTTCAAGAGAGGAGAAATCTACAGTAATGATTCTCTTAGAAGGATGCAATTAGTTCTTGATGAAGATGGTATATGGAGAACAAAAAGAGAAGAGGTTGAAGAAAGTGAGGAAGGTGAGGAAGAAGAAGATGAAAAATAAATGTTGGCAAGGGAAATGAAGAAAAAGAGAAGGCATGACTCATCAAGTGAGGGAGAGCAACCCCCTTTCAAGAAAAGACACTTTGAAGAAGTGACTACTCCTCAATCACATCCAAATGTTGAAGAAGCTCCTAGTGGTGCAGGTATTATTAGAGGAGACACCATAGTTGCTAAGGCATTTTAAGAAGCTTTGAATAACCACATCAAGGAAATGGAGAAAATGTACAAGTTCTTTGAATCCTTTGCTCCAATGGTTCTTGGAAAACTAGATGGTTTGGAAAATAGAGTGAAAAACATAGAGGAGATATTGATGAGAAATGTTCAAAGTGGTGAAGGACCCTCTAGGCCTCAAGCTAAGGATGACAAGGATGATGAAAATGGAGATGAGAAAGGCAAAAAAAAGAAAGAGGATAAAGATGATGACAGTGATAATGATGATGACCAAGGAAATGATTTTTGCCTAGAGGCAAGAGAAAAGATTGAAGAAAAGGATGCTGAGTCACAAAGGAAAGATCAAGGGGAGCAGCAAGATGGCATTAGTAAAGAAGGAAGCCTAATTGCTAGAGCTGAAGTAACCAATCCCTCCAACCTGACATTCAGCCAAGGAAAAGTCAAAAATGTGGCAATTAAGAAGGGATCTAGCAAGGCCTCTCCATCAACATCACAAGACTGAGCATTTCTTCAATCCTATCTCTCTTTACTATCTCTATTTACTATTTTATTTACTTAGATATGCTTAGTTTAACTTATGAACTATTTCTAGTTTGGTTTATGTAATTTCTCTATTTTTCTTTAATTTTTGTATTTCATAACTGTTTTTAGCATAGCTTATGCAATTTTTTATGTAATGTCTTTGTGAAGCTCAATGATGAAACATTAGTGTTGAGAGCTTCTTTGGTTAGTGATACTTTGATCACCCCAAGTTTAATTGCTGCTAGAAAGGAGAGAAGAAGTTGATTTACAAGAATATGGTAAACTGTTATATGTTGCTTATTGTTGTTGAGATGCTAATTATTTGACTTGAGATTTGCTAAATGTTGCCAAATGATAGTTGGTCAATATATTGCTTATATGTGATACATGCTGATTGTGATAATGTTGAGTGATGACAAAAGGGGGAGAAAGAATGATGACAAAATGTGCTAAAATATGCTAATGATAACAAAATGTGCTGTGTTATGTGTAAAATGTGTTATATTTGGATGCATTTGGAATTTAAATTGAAATTGGTTCTTTTCTAAGATTTTGAAATATGGTTGAGTTGAGATTTTGAAATCTTGATCTTGGTTCTTGACTTGACCTAAGATTTTAAGTTACTTCATGAAAACAATTGAATGTACAAGTTTTGTGGTTTTGCAAAGCTAAATTGAGTGCCAATGTGACTATACATATTTGAGTACTTCTATAGTTCATTTGAAAATGCAAAATCACTTTTTCAAACTTGCTACCAAAAGTTCGGACTTGAAGTTCGGCTGCAAACCCAAAGTTCGGATGCATCCAAACTTTCTTGCCAAAAATGCTTTTTTGTTATTCAAATTATTTGAAAACTATCTCAATCTTTCTTTTCATATTTGAACAATCTTATCTAAACTTATTTTCAAAAATTGTAGTCTTCATTTCACATATTTTGTAGTTCGAACTTGAATATTGAATATTTGGATTCACATCATCTCAAGTCCAAACTTGTTAAAAAATGAGCACAATCTAAGGGGGAGCATTGTTAATCTTTTCTGGCTTTTAAAACCTCTCTTAGAAGCTTTCTTAATGCTTAAATGCTATATCTTCTATCATAGTTGTTGGAAGGAATGAGATAAATGGAGGTTGGTTGGGCCATAGGCTCATGTTGAGCCATTCGAATGTCAAAGTGCTAAATTGATTATTATTTATCATTGACATCAATGCTTCTTTGTACTACATTGTTTAAATCCATCACATTTTGCATCAAAGTTTATCATCATCAAAAAGGGGGAGATATTAGCCCTAAGGGCAAATCATGTAGTTTTGATAAATGATAAACATTGATATGAACTAATTCATATGCTATTTGTGTGATAGGATTTTTGGATTGAGAAGCAAAGAGTTCTCATTGCCTTGGAGCTAAAAGTGCTAAGGACAACTCTAGTATGCTCAAGGATCAAGAATATAGAGCATGTCCTATGGATTGAAGGCTTTGAGGACTCTAGTGTAGGTTTACACTTGCTTAATAGGTATACTCTTGTAAACCCTACACTTCTTATTCTTGGAATCTATTGAATGCATAAGAGAGCACAAAACTTGTTTTTGAATCTTAAATGGCTTTGAGTAGACATTGAATGATCAAGTGCTTTGGTAACGGTTTTTGAGTTCAAAAGATTTTATATGACTTATCTTTTGGTACAAAATGATTTCAAACTTATTGAGGTTGATTTTTAAATGTTTTGACAAAGTTTGAACAGTTCGGAAGTCCAAACTGTGAACATGACTACTGTATTTCCAGAGAAATTTGGACGCAAGTTCGGATGAAAGGGGATAAGTTCGGTTGTCCGAACTTTCCCAAATAGCAGGTCACAGTAATGTTCGGACGACAGTTCGGACACAAAGGATCAAGTTCGGTCGTCCGAACTCCTCAGAAACTAGCCGTTACTAGTCATTTTATGACTGCTGGAACTAATTTTTAAAATCTATAAAAGCCATAAACTCTAGATTTTTTATAACTTTAGAACACTTGAAAAATCCTAAGATTCCAAAATCATTTGAAATCTTTAGAGCTCTCTTTTGTCTTGTGCTTTCATGTGATCATTCAAGATTCCAAAGACAACAAAGTGAAGTATTGTTAACTTGTGTAATCATCTACCAAGCAATGGTAATATCTCATCCTATCTCTATTTAATATTGTTATCTACTTGCTCAATACAAGGTTACCTTGTAACATAAAATCTTTTTGGTAAGGGTGATCCTTGAGGCTTTGATTCAAGGTTGATTTTAGATATAAAATCCTTGTGGTAGGGTAAACCTTGTTTGTAGCATTGCTAAAGAGGTTGTTGGTATAAATCCCTTGTGGGGTGAGCCTCTTGTGTAATTGATTGAATTTGACCATATAGTAGATTGGTTGAAATCCTTGAGTGTGGACTCAAGGTAGTGGATGTAGATCTTGAAGAGATCGAACCACTATAAATTGCTTGTGCTCTTTGTTCTTCACTGTGGATTTCTTTGTCATTGTGTTCATCACATTCTCATTGAATCAATTGAATACAATCTTTCCAAACCAAGTTCATAAAAGGAAAAAGTTTTTGGAATTTAGCCAAAGACCTAATTCACCACCTCTTATGGTGGCCTCTTGCATATCTTAGATCCTTTGGTAGCTCTTGGTCTCTACTACGTTGATTGTCTTGTTCTTGTTCAATCATTTCTTCTTCATTTGCATGATCCTCCAAGGTTGGAACTTGAAGATGAGTTTGATTATCATTCATAGATGTACCTACATCATCATCATATTTTCTATCAAAGTAGATGTTAGATTCATCAATGCTCACATGTATGGTTTCCTCAACACATAAAGTTCTTTTATTGTAAACTCTATAAGATTTCTTGTTAGAGGAATAACTAAGGAATACGCCTTCATCTGATTTCCTATCAACTTTACCCAAGTTGTCATGCATATTCAATATAAAGCACTTACACCCAAACACTTTGAAATGAGAAATATATGGTATTCTATCAAATAGAAGTTCAAAAGGTGTTTTTCTAAAAAATGGCCTCAAAAGAACTCTATTCATAACATAGCATACACTGTTTACGGCTTCGGCCCAAAAATATTTTGGCAAAGAATTCTCACAAAGCATAGACCTAGCCATTTCTTGTAAGGTACGATTTTTCCTTTCAACAACCCCATTTTGTTGAGGTGTTTTGGTAGCTAAAAAGTTGTGAATAATTATATTTTCATCACAAAATTTTGTAAAATCTTGATTGCAAAATTCTCTCCCATTGTCACTTCTAATAGAAATCACTTTGCAATCAAGGGAGGTTTGAACCTTTTTGAAAAGTTTTAGAAATTCATGAAACACTTCATCCTTTTGTGATAAAAAAAAAGTACCCAAGTAAATCTTGAAAAATCATCAACTATGACATATGCATACCTCTTACCACCAAGATTAGTGGTTCTCATTGGTCCAAATAAATCCCTATGAATAAGTTGAAGAGGTTTCGAAGTTGAAACTGTTAGCCCTAAGGGCAAAGCATATTGTTTTGAGTAATGACAAACATTGATCATTGCATAGTCCTAAGAGAATATCAATGCAAGAACAACTCAAATATGTCAAGGAGATAACAAGAGTTTGTTCAGGATGATTGAAGGCTTTGAACTATGGGTATAGCTTTGAACTATAGAAAAACACTGTAGGTTTATCTATGCACTATAGGTATATCTTTGTAAACCTTGCACTCTTTTGTCTTTGGAATCTAAAAAGTTTTCAAGAGAGCTTCAAACTTGTTTTTAAATCTCAAGTGATCTATCTTTCAAATGTTTTTACCAAGTTCTCAATAATGACCTTTGGACTAAAAGACTTTTAAATGATCTATCTCATGGTCCAAAATGTTTTAAAACTTACTGTGGCTGATTTCTAGTCATTCTAAACTAATTTTGAAAAATCCTCATGAAAGTTGAATTTCCAAAGAAATTCGGATGGCCAATTTGTACGAGGATGTCCAAATTCAGTTGACCAAATTGTGCTTCAGTAGAAATTCCAGAGAAATTTGGATGACCAATTCGGACAAGGGTGTCCCAATTCAGTCGACCGAATTTGTGCTACAGTGGAAACTCCAAAGAAATTCAGACAACAAATTCAGACGTAGGAGTCCAAATTCGGTCGATCTAATTTTACTGTTACTAGTTATTACTAACCGTAATTTGAACATTGCAACCGATTTTCAAACCTTATAAAAGACATAAACTTCAGATTTTGAAGTGCTTTTTGAGCTTTAAAGATTCTTAACTTTTTCCAATCATTCTCTATCAAAAAAATTCTCTTTTGTCTTGTGCTAAAAAGTTCGTGTTCAAGATTCCTTAGACAAAAATGTGAAGGTGTGCTAATTTATCATCATCTATGAAGTTATTGGTAACTTTATTATCTCAAACTTCATCTACTTGTTTTTTTCAAGGTTATCTGGTTGATATAAAACCCTTGTATTAGGCTGAACATTGATTATTTGTATTTGTGAAGAGGTTGTGGTGTAAAACCCTTGAAGGGTGAGCCTCTAGTGTAGAAATTGATTAACTTGTGATTATAGTTGAGATTGGTTGAAATCCTTGGGTGAGTGCTCAAGGTAGTGGATGTAGATCTTGAGTGATCAAACCACTTTAAATCACTTGTGTTGTATCTTGCCTTCTACTTTCTTTAAATTTGAATCTTATTGTGTTTACTTGCTTACTTTGTGAAGCAATTTGGTTCCAATCATCCTCCAAGTTGATTTTGTCAAAAAAGATAAAGTTTTTGAAAATTAGCCAAAGACCTAATTCAACGCCCCCTCTTAGGTCTTTCAATTTGTATTAGAGCATGGACTTATTTTGCAAAGGTTTTACCACCTAGAAGTTAAGATCCGATGGCTAATGTTTCAAACTTACCTTATTTGGAAGGATCTTTCACAAATAGGCCTCCCTTATTTGATGGAACAAATTATACGTTTTGAAAATCTAGAATTAAGATACACATTTGTTCTATTAACTTTGATTTTTGGAGTATCATTGAGAAAGGTCCATATATACAAATGAGGATACGAGCTGATGGAGTATGTAGACAATGTGCCTACCTATGTAAACAATGTGCCTAAATATAAAAACTTCTTTGTTAGAGCTACTTCTACTTCCATACCTCATACTTGTTGTACTTATTGTGGAAGACATGGACATAAGACCACTAGATGTTATGTGAAAAGAAAAGTGGGAAATGGTGTTAAAACCATTTAGAGAGTACAGGGAATCATTATTAAGCCCCATGGACCCAAGAAAATATGGGTACCAACGGTTACTTTCTCTCCTTTAGTGTAGGGACACTTCCCTCCAAGATCAAGTGCCACTATGTGGCTTGTTGTTAGTGATTGCTCGAGACATATGACTAGAAATGCTTCTCTTATAAGTGAGCTTCAAGCTACGAATGAAGACTTTGTTACATTTGGTGAGAAGAGAAAGGAAGAATCCTTGGTGTAGGTAATATTGGTAGAGGTTCTTCCTCCTCATCAAACAAGTATTACTTATTGATGACTTGAAATATAACTTGCTTACTATTAGTAAATTGTGTGACAATGGATGCAAATTTCAAATTTAATTATGATACATGTACCATTCTTGATAATATGAGTAGTAAAACTATTTTTGTTGTGAATAGAGTTGGAAATGCAATGATGAGCTTGTTGCGAGTGATATTAAATGCCATGTCATTTATGAAAATGATCGTTATTTGTGGCATAGAAGATTAGGTCATGTTAGTATGGATTTGTTAAACAAACTTTCTTCTCATGAACTTGTTAGAGGTTTTCCAAAATTGCATTTTGACAAAAATCATCTTTGAAAGACCTAAGAGGGGGGCGAATTAGGTCTTTGGCTAATTTTCAAAATCTATTTCCTTTATAAGCTTAGTTGGTGCATATTATGTTTACTTAATTCAATGAGAGAATAATCAAATCAATAACAAAGCAATAAATAATTTAAGTGCAATGAACAAAAGTAATTTATAGTGGTTCCATCTTCTCAAGATCTAGCAAATTCATAGTTGGAAATGTCATGATGAGCTTGTTGCGAGTGATATTAAATGCCATGTCATTTATGACAATGATCGTTATTTGTGGCATAGAAGATTAGGTCATGTTAGTATGGATTTGTTAAACAAACTTACTTCTCAAGAACTTGTTAGAGGTTTTCCAAAAATGCATTTTGACAAAAATCATCTTTGAAAGACCTAAGAGGGGGGTGAATTAGGTCTTTGGCTAATTTTCAAAATATATTTCATTTATAAGCTTAGTTGGTTCATATTATGTTTACTTAATTTAATGAGAGAATAATCAAATCAACAACAAAGTAATAAATAATTTAAGTGCAATGGACAAAAGCAATTTATAGTGGTTCGATCTTCTCAAGATCTACCTCCACTACCTTGAGTCTACACTCAAGGATTTCAAACAATCTACTATATGCTCAACTTCAACAATTACATAAGAGGCTCACCACTAGTGGTGTCAAAGGGGCCAGCCTAGTCCGGCCCGCGCAGGCTAGCCCGTTTGGCCCGCGGGCTAAAACCCCTCGGTCTGCGGCCCGTGATAGCTAGCCCGCGGGCTATACAAAATGACATCGTTTTGCAAAAAAGCAGCAAAACGACATCGTTTTGAAAATATATTTTTTTAATTTTTTTTAAAATCAAAACCACGCTGTTTTGAGAAAAAAATTTAAAAAAAATAAAAAGAAAAAATAGGTTGGCCTGCGGGCTAAACGGAGCGGGCCAGAAAAGCCTGCATTTAAACGGGCTTGGGCATACTAAGCCCAAGCCCGTTAATACGGGCCAGCCCGTGGGCTGGAGCCTATTTTGACACTGCTACTCACCACACAATGGTTTTACTCTCACAAGCTCTTTTGCAATTCTATAAACAGGGCTCACCCTTCCACAAGGATTTTATATCTAAAAAACAACCTAAAGACAAATCTAATCCAAGGTTCACCCACACACGGATTTTACACTACAACCTTGATTAATCTAGTCTATGGCTCACCCTTACCAAAAGGATTTTACGTTACAAGATAACCTTATATTGAACAAGTAGAAAAATAGAATAATATGAAGAATGGATAAGGTGTTACCACTTCTTGGCAGATGATTACACAATATAGCACCACTTCACTTTGTTGTCTTTGTAACCTTGAATGATCAATTGAAAGCATAAGACAAAAGAGAGCTTTGATGTTTGCAAACGATTTTCAATGTTAAGATTTCTCAGGAATTCAATACATACAAAAATTCTTGAGTTTAAGTATTTTATAGAATTTAAAAATCAGTTTTAACAGTCATAAAGCGGCTAGTAACAGCTAGTTTCAGAAAATTCGGACGGCCGAATTTCTTCTTGTGCATCCGAACTTGTGTCCGAATTTTATTGTTACATGTTTTCTCAAACTTTTCTTCATGCATCCGAACTTGCGTCCAAATTTCTCTGGAAAAACAGTAACCATGCTGGCAAGGAAAATTCGGACAACTGAATTTTTTCCCTTGCATCCGAACTTGCGTCCGAATTTCTTTAGAAGTACAGTAGCCATTTTTTTTATTTTCAAACATGGTAAAATCATTTGAATTGTAACTTCAATATGTTTGAAAATATTTTGTATGAATAAGTAAACTGTTTAAACACTTTTAGATTCAATAATCATTATCAAAACTCTTTGATCATACAAAGATTACTTAAGATCATTTTAGACTTAAAAACACATTTATTAATCAAAAGTTCATTCAAAGATATTTAAGATTCAAAAACAAGTTTTATGCTCTCTTATGCATTCAATAGATTCCAAGACAAACAATTGTAGAGTTTACAAAAGATATACCTATTTTGCAAGTGTAAACCTACACTAAGGTCTTTCAAGCCTTCAATCCCTAGGACATGCTCTTCATTCTTGATCCTTGATCACACATGAGTTGTCCTTATTACTTCTTGCTTCAAGGCAATAAGACTTCATACTTCTTAATCTAACAATCCTATCACACAAATGACATAAAGATTAGTTCTCATCAATGTATTAGTCAAAACTTAATCATAACCTTATGATTTGCCCTTAGGGCGAACAATCTCCCCCTTTTTTATGATGAAAAACTTTGATGCAAAATGTGATAGATTTAAACAATGTAGTACAAAGAATTATTGATGTCAATGATAGATAATAAACAATTTAGCATATTGACATTCAAAAGGCTCAATATGAGCCTATGATCCAACCAACCTCCATTTGCCTCCTTCCGTCCAACAACTAGGATGGTATATATAGCATTTAAGCATTAAGAAAACTTCTAAGAGAGGTTTTAAAGGTTGTAAAAGTTTAACAATGCACCCCCTTAGATTGTACTCATTTTTCAACAGGTTTGGACTTAAGATACTATGCATCCGAATTTTGATATATCAAGTCTGAACTATAAAATAAGTGAAATGAAAGCTTCACTTTTTTAAAATAAGCTTTCCTAAGGTTTTTCAAACATAGTGGAAGAGATTAAAACATATTTGAATCAATTTGAACAACAAAAGTGCACTTTTTGGTAATAAAATATGGATGCATCCGAATTTCTGAAACATGCATCCGATTTTTTTAATCATGCATCCGAATTTTGAGCTTTCAAATCCAAACTGTAAAATGTGTGAGATAGCAGCTTTAATTTTTTTGGAAAATAAGCTTTTAGAAGATTGTTAGAAGATTGTTCAAATATGATAGAAAGGATTAGGACATGT
Source organism: Rauvolfia tetraphylla (assembly GCA_030512225.1). Classification (NCBI taxonomy): domain Eukaryota; kingdom Viridiplantae; phylum Streptophyta; class Magnoliopsida; order Gentianales; family Apocynaceae; genus Rauvolfia; species Rauvolfia tetraphylla. Next base: position 395,102 of record JAJQKT010000033.1, read on the forward strand.
TTCAAGCAATTTGAACAACCAGAAAAATATTTTTGGCAAGGAGATCTTGATGCGTCCGAATTTTTGGTTTGCATCCGAATTTCAAGTCAAGTCAACAACTTAGCCAAATTTCAGAAAATAATCAAGATCTCAAACTCCAAATGCAATCAACCAGTTTCACATAATACATTCATTGTTCATAGCACAATTTCGCACAAATTTGCAATCCACATAGCACAATTTTCCACCAGTTTTGCATATATTGCAGTCATAATTCTTTTCTCCCCCTTTTGTCATCAATCAAAGATGGGGTCAATGAAAATGAGAATAAAAATTTAGCACATTTAACCATTTAAAAGAAGCTCTCAACACAAAGGTTTCATCATTGAGCTTCACTATTACAAACATTGCAGAAATTTAAAAAAAAACATAACAGATTCATAGATTAGTTTGGAAATTTAAAACACATAAGCTAGACTAAGTACAAATAAGTAATTAAAAGCAGTAAAAGATAGGGTTGAAGAGATGCTCAGTCTTGTGATGGAGAGCCTTTGCTGAAACCTTTCTTGATTTCCAAATGCTTCACTCTTCCTTGGCTGAAAGAGATGGTTGATGGTGAGATAATTTCTGCTCCTTCAACCTGGCTTCCTCCTTCTTGTGTTTCTTCATTTTCACATTCATTTTCTTCTTCTTGTCCTGCCACATACTCACTGTTGCCTCCTTGATTATTATCCCCATCATCACTGTTATCATCACTAACATCATCTTCATCTTCTTTCTTACCTTCTTTCTCCTTATCATCTTTATCATCCCCATCTTGATACCTAGAGGGTCCTTCACCACTTTGTGTATTCTTCATCAATATTTCTTCAATGAGCTTTACTCTATTATCTAAACCATCCAGTTTTCCAAGAACCATTGGAGCAAATGATTCAAAGAACTTATACATCTTCTCCATTTCCTTGATATGATTATTCAAGGCTTCTTGGAATGCCTTAGCTACTATGGTGTCACCTCTAGTAATCACTTCACTATTAGGGTCTTCATCAAAAAGTCTTTTCTTGGAGGGAGGTTACTCCCCCTCACTTGTTGATTCATGTCTTTTCTTTGTTTTTCTTTCTCTTGCCAGTCTTTCTTCTTCATCTTCTTCCTCCTCGCTCTCTTCAATTTCTTCTTTTCTTGGAGGAGTTTCTCTTTTAGTTCTCCATACACCATCTTCATCAAGGACTAATTGCATTCTTTTGAGAGTATAATTAGTATAAATCTCTCCACTCTTAAATCCTTGTCCTCTCACTGGAAGTTTAACTTGAAAATGCTTAAAGATTCTAGTTAACAACCTTGCATAGGAAAAAGCCTTGGTTACTGTATTCCTTGCAGTAATCATATGTTTTAAGGTCATATATCCAAAGTTCAATCTTCTATGCTCATGCAATGCTAACATAATTACCATATGCATATTACCAACAGATGACTTATGTCCAAAATTAGGGACAATCATAGTAGTAATCATGTGATGCAATACTCTTCCTCTAGCATCTAGTCCCTTGATTTCCCTTTCCCTAATGGTCCTAAACTCTCTGCCATTAGTGAATGCTTCTTCAAATCTTTCTTTTGTGAAGAGTTCACATATATAACAATACATTCCAGATGAGTAATACTTTTCTCCACTGTCCCCTATGTCACAAATTCTATTTATCAAGGCATCATTGAATTCAAAATCCACTTGGGATACTCTAGATGAATGCCACTGTATTGCATCATCTAATACTGGCTCAGTTCTTTCCTCTTTGAGATTTGCATAGAATTCATATATCAAAGTAGGATAGAATTCTTCATTAATATTCAACAAACTGCTAATCAACATCACTAAACAGAGATAAGACATTATTCATGCTTGATAAATTATCAAAATTCTCCTTATTTCCAGGGATAATCTTTCTATCCTTCTTGTTCCATTCATCAAATTCTGAAGCAGCCTTGATTGACACAAATCTATCCACTCCAATCAAGGATTGAGGAATTCGAACTCTCCTTGGTTCGTTGATAATTAAGCCTCCATCTCCTTCCTTAGCTTTTCTTTCCCCCTTTTCAACATTTGGCCTCTTTGTCCTCTTTTTCCTCACCGTGTTGTTTTTGTTTGAAAAGTAGTGGTTTTTAGGATATATCTAGGGCTTGGAATTCAAAAATGGAAGAAAACTAAAGTGAAAATGATGAAGTTTCAGTGAAATTGTGATTTGGACGCAGGTGGATAAGAGTGGTTTTGAAATAGGAGAGAATCCTGAAGTTGAAGTGTTAAAAAAAAAAATTGTTCGGTTTTCATTTAAAACGTTGTAACTGCAAAGTTCGGACGACCGATTTTTCATGTCTGCATCCAAACGTGTGTCCGAAAATCTCTATTTCTTCAGTTCAGAAAATTCGATCGACTGAATTTTTCTGCCATGCATCAGAAGTTTCCCTGTTTTCATTAAACTTCAACAAACACATTAGTAATTGAATTTTGAGATTCCTAAAAGCCTTCTTAGATAAAAAAAAAACATTTCCTCAGCCAAAGGTTTGGTAAATATATCAGCAATTTGACCATTTGTATTCACATAGTCCAAATATATATCTCCTTTAGCAACATGATTTCGAATAAAATGATGCTTAATCTCTATATGCTTAGTTCTGGATTGTTGAATGGGATTTATACTTAAATTAATAGCACTAGTATTATCACATAGTATAGGCACACTATTGAATTTAAGACCATAATCAAGTAGTGTATGCTGCATCCATAATAGCTGAGCACAACAAATAGCAGCTGCATTATATTGAGCTTCTGCAGTGGATAAAGAAAGACATGCTTGTTTCTACTATACCATGACACAAGAAAACTACCAAGAAATTGACAATGACCACTAGTACATTTACGTTCAACTCTACATCCAGCAAAATCATCATCTTAATATCCAACAAGATCAAAAGATGAAGATTTTGAAAACCAAAGACCATAGTCATGTGTATCAATCAAATAACGAAAGATGCGTTTGATAGAAATTAAATGAGACTCTTTAGGACAAGATTGAAATCTGGCACATAAGCATACAACAAACATAATATATGGTCTACTTGCTATGAGATAGAGTAAACTTCCAATCATACCTCTATATATCTTTTCATCAACATTTTTACCTTTCTCATCTCTATCAAGTTTGGTTGATGAACTCATTGGAGTGCTTATCCCTTTTGCTTGATCCATTCCAAATCTTTTCAAAAGCTCTTTGGTTTACTTTGCTTGATTTATAAAGACTCCATCCTTAGTTTGCTTAATTTGTAGTCCAAGAAAGAAATTGAGTTCTCCCATCATGCTCATTTCAAATTCATTTTTCATTAATTTAGCAAACTCATCACAAAGAGATGTATTAGTTGCACAAAAAATAATATCATCAACATAAATTTGCACAAGCAATAGATCATTAGTGCAAGAATTTTTTATAAATAAGGTTGTGTCAACTTTTCCTTTTGAAAATCCTTTTGAAAGAAGAAATACACTCAATTTGTCATACCATGCTCTAGGAGCTTGTTTTAACCCATATAAAGCTTTGGTTAACTTGAAAACATGATTAGGAAACTTTTCATGAATAAAACCAGGTGGTTGTTCCACATAAACTTCTTCTTCAATAAAACCATTTAGGAATGCACTTTTGACATCCATTTGAAATAGTTTAAAACCTTTAAAACATGCATAAGCTAATAGCGTTCTTATGGATTCAAGTCTAGCTATAGGAGCAAAAGTTTCATCATAATCAATGCCCTCGTCTTGATTAAATCCTTGAGCAACAAGTCTAGCTTTATTTCTAACAATTTCTCCTTGTTCATTTAATTTGTTTCCAAATATCCATTTTGTACCAATTATGGAATGATCAAGTGGTCTTGGAACCAGAGTCCAAACTTTGTTTCTTTCAAATTGATTTAACTCTTCTTGCATGGCAATAATCCAAAAATCATCACACAATGCATCATCAATGTTTTTAGGTTCAATATGAGATAAAAGAGCAAAGTTGTCAATAAAGTACTGCCTTGTTTTAACTCCTTGGGAGACATCACCAATGATTTGCTCCTTAGGATGACCTCTTACATATCTTAGATCCTTTGGAAGTTCTTGATTGTTGCTTGGTTGGCCATCTTGTTCTTGCTCAATTATTTCTTCTTCTTTGGCATGTTCTTCCAAAGTTGGTGCTTGATGATGAGTTTGATTATCCATTATTGAAGAACCTACATCATCTTCATTTCTTCTTTCAAGATAAATGTTAGATTCATCAAATGTCACATGAATAGTTTCTTCAACACACAATGTTCTTTTATTATAAAATCTATATGCCTTTTAATTTGATGAATAACCAAGAAATATACCTTCATATAATTTTCTATCAAATTTTCCAAAATTATCATGAGTATTTAAGATAAACATTTACAGCCAAATACCTTAAAATAAACAATTGAAAGAGTTTTATTAAATAGGAGTTCAAAAGGTGTTTTTCGTATGAAAGATCTTAAGAGAACTCTATTCATTACATAGCAAGCAGTGTTTACAGTTTTAGCCCAAAAATATTTTGGTAAAGAGTTTTCACACAACATTGATCTAGCCATCTCTTGTAAAGTTCTATTTTTCCTTTCAACAACACCATTTTGTTGAGATATTTTGGCAGTAGAAAAATTATGTGTAATGCCATAGTCATCACAAAATTTTGCAAAATCTTGATTGCAAAATTCTCTTCCATTATCACTCCTAATAGATATCATCTTGCATCCAAGAGAAACTTGAACCTTTTTCAAAAGCTTAATAAAATCATGAAATGTTTCATCCTTTTGAGCTAGAAAGATCACCCATGTAAATCTTGAAACATCATCGACAATCACATATACATATTTTTTACCACCAAGACTAGTAGTTCTCATTGGTCCAAACAAGTCCATATGTACAAGTTCAAGAGGTTTTGATGTAGAGACCATTCTCTTTGGTTTAAAAGATGTTTTTGACTGTTTTCCATATTGACAAGCATCACAGATACGAGTTTTGTCAAAATTCATTTTTGGCAGTCCTCTAACCAATTCTTATGATGAAAGTTTGTTCAACAATTCCATACTCACATGACCTAATCTTCTATGCCATAGATATCCATCATTATCATGAATGGCAAGACATTTAATATCATGTGCAATAAGTTCATCAAGATATAGTACATACACATTTCCAACTCGATTGGCAACAAGAATAGTCTTGTTACTTACATTATCAAGAATAGTACATGTGTCACATTTAAACTCAACTTTGCAACCATTGTCACATAATTGACTAATACTAAGCAAGTTATATTTTAAACCATCAATAAGTAATACTTGTTTAATAAGAGGTAAGGAACCATTACCAATATTCCCAATTCCAAGTATTCGTCCATTCTTCTTGTCACCAAATGTGACAAAACCTTTACTTGTTGCTTGAAGTTCACTAACAAGTGAGGCATTTCCTGTCATGTGTCTTGAACAACCACTGTCAAGAAACCACTTAGTTGCACTCGATCTTGGAGCAAAACGAACCTACACAAGATTAGAAAAAATGACTTTTGGTACCCATATTTTCTTTGGTCCAAGGGGGTTAGTGAAAGTTCCTTTGACTTTCCAAATAGTTTTAACACCATTTTCTATTTTTCTTTTCACATAGCATTTTGACACTTTGTGTCCATGCCTACCACAATATGCGCAACAAGTATGAGGCATTGAATTAAAAGTTTCTTAGCTGAGAAATTTTTATATTTTGGAGCATAACTCTCATGAGTGTAACCAAGACCAATTTTTGCATATGGTGATCTTTGATAACCAAGTAATTTATTTAAATTTTCTCTTCCATTTGTAAATTTCTCAATACATAATGTAAGATCATTAACTTTCTTTTTCAATATCTCATGATCATTAAGCATTGTTTCTAAAGAAATTATTTTTGTACAAAGATCTTTATTTTCAAGAGATATGTTTTGAATGGTTACATTTAAAATTTCTTTTTCTATGTTTAGACAGTTAATAGTCTCAAGAAGTTTTCCATTTTCAAAACATAAATTTGAATTCTCATTTAATAACTCATTAATTTTGGTCTTCATTTCTTTATTTCCTTTTGAAGCCTTTTTCAGTTCTCCATACATTTCAACAAGTAAATCACTAGGATCAACATCATCATCATAGTAAGTAGAAATAGAAGGTGTAGATTGTACTTCATCATCAATTGCCATAAAGCATATGTTGGCTTTTCCTTCACTGTCATTTTCACTTTCTTGTTGATCCCAAGTACCAGCCAGTCCATTTCCTTTCTTGGTGGATTTCTTTTTGATTTTGTTGTCTCTTTCCCTTTCCAGAACTTTAGGACAATCAGCAACAAGATGTTCTATACTTTTACATTCAAAACATTGAGGTTTGAAGGATGATGGCTGTCCACTCTTCTTGATTGGTTTTCTCCCTTTCTTGAAAAATTCCTTTTTATAGAATCTCTTGAATTTCCTTATAGCCATAGCTATCTCTTCTTCTCCACTGTTTCCATCTTCTTCACTTGATAATTCTTCTTGTTCACTAGAATGATTTGAAGTCTTGCGTACAACTCCTTTTCTTCCCTTTTCTTCATCTACAATATCATTCAATCTTTTCACCTTCATTTCATGTGTAAGCAGTGAACCAATAAGCTCTTCAAGTGGAAGAGTTTTTAAATATTTTGATTCCTCAATAGAAAGTTTTCGGTTGCCAAGATTTTGGTAAAGCATCCAAGATTTTACTATTTTTCTCTCCAATTGTATAGTTCTTCCCATAAGCTTTCAGACCATTGAAAATGTTAGTAAATCTAGTAAACATATCAATAATGTTCTCACCTTGATTCATGGTAAATAGCTCATAGTCCCTAACTAGGATAGCAGGCTTTGACTCCTTTACTTGATTCGTACCTTCATGTGTCACTTGAAGTAATCTCCACATATCATAGGCAGTGTCACATCCACTAACTCGATTATATTCAGTTACATCTAGTGCATAGCTTAAAATGTTCATAGCTTGATAATTCAAGGTCATTTTCTTTGAATCATTCTCATCAAATTCATCTATATGTTTTGGCTCTTGAGTAATTCCATCAGCACTCATTTTTATTGGCACATAAGGACCTTTCTCAATAATATTCCACAAATCAAAGTTAATAGAACAAATATATATCTTAATTCTAGATTTCCAAAATGTATAATTTTTTCTTTAAACAAAGGAGGTCTATTTGTGGAGGAACCTTCGAAATAAGGTAAATTTGAAATATTAGCCAAAAGATCTTAACTTCTAGGTTGTAAAACCACACAAAGAAGCCTTTGCTTTGATACCAATTGAAAGACTTAATTCAATGAGAGAATAATCAAATCAATAACAAAGCAATAAACAATTTAAGTGCGATGAACACAAGCAATTTATAGTGGTTCGATCTTCTCAAGATCTACCTCCACTACTTTGAGTCTACACTCAAGGATTTCAAACAATCTACTATATGCTCAAGTTCAACAATTACATAAGAGGCTCACCACACAATGGTTTTACTTTCACAACCTCTTTTGCAATTCTATAAACAAGGCTAACCCTTCCACAAGGATTTTATATCTAGAAAACAACCTAAAGACCAATCTAATCCAAGATTCACCCACACACGGATTTTACACTACAACCTTGATTAATCTAGTTTATGGCTCAGCCTTACCAAAAGAATTTTACGTTACAAGATAACCTTGTATTGAACAAGTAGAAAAATAGAATAATATGAAGAATGGATAAGGTGTTACAACTTCTTGGTAGATGATTACACAATATAGCACTACTTCACTTTTTGTCTTTAGAATCTTGAATGATCAATTGAAAGCACAAGACAAAAGAGAGCTTTGATGTTTGCAAATGATTTTCAATGTTAAGATTTCTCAGGAATTCAAAACCTACAAAAATTCTTGAGTTTAAGGTTTTTATAGAATTTAAAAATAAGTTTTAACAGTCATAAAATGGCTAGTAACAGCTAGTTTCAGAAAATTAGGACGACCGAATTTCTTCTTGTGCATCCGAACTTGCATCCGAATTATACTGTTACACGTTTTCTGGAAAAATTTGGACGATCAGATTTTTCTTCATGCGTCCGAACTTGCGTAACCATGCTGGCAGGGAAAATTCGGACGACCAAATTTTTTCCCTTGCATCCGAACTTGCGTCTGAATTTCTCTGGAAGTATAGTAGCCATTTTTTTATGTTCAAACTTGGTAAAATCATTTGAATTGTAACTTTAATATGTTTGAAAACATTTTGTATGAATAACTAAACTGTTTAAACACTTTTAGATTCAAGAATCATTATCAAAACTCTTTGATCATACAAAGATTACTGAAGATCATTTTAGACTTAAAAACACATTTATTAATCAAAAGTTCATTCAAAGATATTTAAGATTCAAAAACAAGTTTTATGCTCTCTTATGCATTCAATAAATTCCAAGACAAACAAGTGTAGGGTTTACAAAAGATATACCTATTTTGCAAGTGTAAACCTACACTAAGGTCTTTCAAGTCTTCAATCCCTAGGACATGCTCTTCATTCTTGATCCTTGATCACACATGAGTTGTCCTTATTACTTCTTGCTTAAAGGCAATAAGACTTCATACTTCTTAATATAACAATCCTATCACACAAATGACATAAAGATTAGTCCTCATCAATGTTTGTTATTAGTCAAAACTTAATCATAACCTTATGATTTGCCCTTAGGGCTAACAATCTTTGTGATGCTTGTCAATATGGAAAACAAACAAGAGCATCTTTCAAATACAAGAAAATGGTTTCTACCTCAAAATCTCTTAAGCTTGTTTAGATGAATTTATTTGGATCAATGAGAACCACTAGTCTTGGTAATAAGAGGTATCCTTATGTAATTGTTTTTTACTGCTCAAGATTCACATGAGTATTCTTTCTTGCTCAAAAGAAGAAAGTTTTCATGAATTTGTAAGACTTTTCAAAAAGGTTTAAACCTCCCTTGATTGCAAATTGATTTCTATTAGAAGTGATAATGGGAGAGAATTTTACAATCAAGTCTTTACAAAACATTATTAAGAAAAAGGTATTTCACATAACTTTTCGGCTGCCAAAACACCACAACGAAAGGAAAAATTGAACCTTCCATGAAATAGCTAGGTCTATACTTTGTGAAAATTCTTTACCAAAATTTTTTTGAGCCGAAGCCTAAACACCGCATGCTATGTGATGAATAGAGTTCTTTTAAGACCATTCCTAAGGGAAAACACCTTTTGAACTTCTTTTTGGTAGAACTCCTTCAATTTCATACTTTAAAGTGTTTGGTTGTAAATGATTTATCTTGAATATTCGTGATAACTTAGGTAGATTTGATAGAAAATTGAATGAAGACATTTTACTTGGTTATTCCTCAAACAAAAAGGCCTATAAGTCTATAATAAAAGAATTTTATTCTTTGAAAAAATCATTCATGTGAGTTTTAATGAGTCTAACATCTATCTTGAAAGAAGAGATGAAGATGATGTAGGTATCTCAATGAATGATGGTCAAACTCATCTTCAAGAACCAACTTTGGAAGACTATGCCAATGAGGAGGAAATGATTGAAAATGAACAAGAAAACCAACCTAGTGGTCACCAAGAGCTCCCAAAGTATCTAAGATATGCAAGAGACCATCCTAAGGAGTAAATCATTGGTGGTTTCTCCCAAGGAGTTAAAACAAGGTGGTATTCTTGATAACTTTGCTGTTTTATCTTATATTGAGTCTAGAAATATTGATGATACCTTGAGTGATTTTTTAATTATTGCTATGCAAGAGGAACTAAACAAATTTGAAAGAAACAAAGTTTAGAACATTGTCCCCATACCCCATTATTATTGGCACAAAATGGGCTTTAGAAACAAATTAAATGAATCCGGAGAAGCTGTGAGAAATAAAGCTAGACTTGTCGCCTAAGGATTCAATCAAGAAGATTGAATTTGATTGAATTGATTATGATGAAAATTTTACTCCGGTAGCTAGACTTGAATCTATAAGAATGCTTTTGGCATTTGCTTGTTTCAAAGGTTTTAAACTATTTCAAATGGATGTGAAAAGTGCCTTTCTCAATGGCTTTATTGATAAAAAAGTTTATGTGGAATAAACTCCCGGTTTTACTCATGAAAAATTTCCAAATCATGTCTTCAAACTCTCTAAAGCTTTATATGGGTTTAAACAAGCTCCTAGAGTTTGATATGAAAGATTGAGTGGTTTTCTACTTTCAAAAGGATTTTCATGAGGAAAGGTTGACATAACGCTTTTCATAAAAATGTCTCGCAAATGATCTTCTACTTATTCAAATCTATGTGGATGATATTATCTCTTTGTGATGAGTATGCCAAGATGATACAAAGTAAATTCTAATGATGGTACATTAGAATCAAGCAAACCAAGGATGGTACATTCATCAATTAAGAAAAATACACCAGGGAGATATTAAAAAAGTTTGGAATGGATAAAGCTAAAGAAATTAGTACGCCTAAGACTTCATCAACCAAGCTTGATAAAGATGAGAAAGGTAACATGCTGATGAAAAGGTATATAGAGGTATGATTGGGAGTTTACTCTATCCAACCACTAGTAGGCTTGATATTATTTTTGTTGTGTTTATGTGCTAGATTTTATTCATGTCCAAAAGGATCTCACTTGATTTTCATCCAATGTATTCTTCACTATCTTATTGATACATATGACTATGGAATTTGGTTTACTAAATCTTCTTGTTTTGAAATTATTGCTTATATGAATGCCGACTATGTCGGATACAAAGTCGAGCATAAGAGTACTAGTGCTCATGTCAATTTCTTGGTAGTTGTCTTCTCTCTTAGTATATCAAGAAACAAACTTTTGTGTCATTATCTACTACCGAGGCTGAATATATTGCCGCTAATAGTTATGCTCAAGTTCTTCGGATGAAGCACACTCTACTTGACTTTAGTTTGTATTTCAAATGTATACCTATTTTATATGATAACACTAGTGCTATACACTTAACAATCTATCCTATATAATATTCTAGAACTAAACATATAAAAATCAAACGTCACTTTATTCATTATCATGTTGCTAAAGGTGATGTGTGTTTAGATTATGTTTGAGGAAAAGTTTTGCTATCTAAGGAAAAGCTTAGGAATATCAAAATTGGATCGTCCAAACTGGTTCTCTAAGGATTCCAGGCAGAGAAATTTAGACGAAAGTTTGGATGCATGACTAGAAATTTGATCATCCAAATTTGCTGAAGCTGAGATAGATTTAAGAAGTTCAGATCAAGTTCAGATGCACAACAAAAAAGTTGTTTGTTTGAATCGGGCGATTTTAGCCGAGTATAGAAATCAAAATGGCAGTTTTCCTTTATTCTTTTTCAAATTCTCTTATCCGTATTTCCTCCTCTCAAAACATATTAAAAACTCGTCCAAACCTATATCTTGCTTCATTTTCATCCATTCCTCTTGAAATCATCTATATTTTCCTGCTGTACACACTTGATTTCTACCCAAGTACACTTTACTTAACTCAACCACATCATGGTGAGATCAAATAGGGAAAGCATGAACAAAGGAAAGGGAAAGGGCAAGCAAGTGGATACCGGGCTTGATAGATACATCTCAATCAAAGCCAAGATTGAGTTTGAAGATTGGAGCAAGAATAACCGAATGATCATCCTCTGGCACAAAATAAATTTGGAGAAATTCACTGATATGGATAATGTAGTATCTCTCTTTGGTAAACTTGGATGGAGTAGTTTACTTGTTGTAGAATATGTTTATTTTCCATCTTTGGTATATGAGTTTGTTGTTAATCTTAAGGAGGAAAGAGTTGATAGTATTGGTAATGAACTTGTGCAATGGTACATTTCTAGAACATCTGTAATCGATTTTTAGTTTGATGATTGATTGATGAATATAATTTGTAGGGTAGAAAGATGGAGGAATTAGATACTATTCTTCGGGGAAACATCGTTATAATCATAAGCTTTTTTACTTATGAAAGATACAAAAGTGCATTTACAAATAGAAAGAGATTTAGATACGTGAAGGATAGGGAAATAAAGGTACTTGATACTAGAGGACATGTTCCCTACACCATATGCTCACCACTTTAGTTATTCTCAACATTAGCCAGAAGTCTTCAGTTCGTAACCTGCATATGGTTGTGATGCTTTCACTATATGAACATAAAAAGAAGAATTTTGGTTATATTGCATTGAAACATATGATGAGTGGAAGAAAAACAGAGAACAAGACATTTCCATAAGGGAGGCTACTCATAAAGCTTTTCAAGCACTTTCAAATTCAACTTCCCAGAACAGGCTTGAGTATCAAAGATGGAAGCATCTACACTGATGACTCCCTCAAAAGAATGCAACTTATCCAAGATGAAGGTGGAGTTTGGAGAACAAAGAGGGAGACTCCATCAAGGAATGAAAGAGAAGAAGATTATGAAGACATTCAAGTGAAGAAGAAGAAGAGGAGGAGGAGGATGAAGAAGAAATGCAAGCAAGAGAGAAAAACAAAGAGAAGAAAAAAGTCATCAAGTGAGAGAGAGCAAACTCTCTTCAAAAGAAGACTATTTAAAGAAGGACAACCTCCTCAAAAACACTCCAATGAGGCAGATGACTTTGTTGGTGAGAGAATCACTCGTGGAGACACCATCATTTTCGAAGTCTTCTAAGAGGGCCTGAATAACTGCACGAAAGAAAATTGAGAAGATGTACTAGTTTCTCTATACCTTTGCACCTAGGGGTGTTCATTATTTGATTCAATCCGAAAATTTGATCCAAGCTAAACCAAACTTTGCAATATGGATCGATTTGTCAAATTTATAAAAAAATTGGTTTAGTTTTCAGTTTTTGTCAGAAGACCAAAAATCGAACTGAAAAATCGAATTATTTTTTTAAAAAATAAAGAACTCATTTACATAGTGGATTCAACTTTTTTTAAAAAAAACTCAGAACCCATTACTATAATGTGTCAACAAGCTTTAGAAATATCTAGGACTTCCTTCTTTAGCTATTTTGCCTTAGTCCACTGACCAGTGAATTTCCATCTATTATGATTTCTCCGTCCTCCTCTCCGGTCTCTACCTCCATGTTGCTCTATTTTTCACTGGCCGTCGGCACTGCATCTGGGTCACTACCACCGCTTGCATTTGGGTCACAACCGTCACTCCTCTTCTATTGCAATTCTGTTCAAATGCTACTTAGGTATTCTATCAATAGCATACACTGTTCAGACATTGCTTAATACATAATTTATGTATTACCTATTTTAGTTTTTTCTTTATTTCTCTTGGTTTAGTTTTGAGTGTTCTTCATGCTATTGTAGGTAGAGTGTAACTTTTCTGGTTATAATTAAGCGTGCTATACTGAAAATTTTTCTATTTTGTAATGTAATGATCATGAATTAAATATACAAAGTGTTAGACTATGGTTAGAGGGTGGCTTTTGTGTTCTGTGAAATTAGTTTTAACTGGGTGAAGATTGAAGAGTAAAAGAAATTCTGCTAAATTACAACTTCTTCTTTGTTGTTTGAATGAGCTCCTCTATGCTCTTTGGAACCCATAGGACGTAGAAAAAAGGTGAAAAGAGGTGGGGGGACAAGTCTAACAAATTTTGTGAGCCATTAGGTCCTTCATCTAGATTAGGACCCAACGAGATTTGCACTTTCCTTTTATACTTTCGTATTACTTTTGCTTCCCCGTTGAAGTACTTCCAAAATGATGGATCATTTTTGCCCCATGAGATTAAGGACATTTTTAATAAAGAACTATTAGTACCATTCTGTAACAGGAACTAGTCAAGTGCTAATTGAACTAGTGTAGAGTTCGTAAAACTAGAGTTCCAAGTCATCAATGTTTTCATCAAAGCTCTGCCTCCCAATCTGTATGCCTTTGGTGAAATTTTATGTTACGTTTTTCTATTTTCTGTATTTCTAAAATTTTGTTCTCATGTCCAATTTAATGAAATTCTTTCATTTTATTTGCTGAAATTTAGAATTCTATTTTATGTTTTCTATTTTTTGTATTGCTAAAGTTCTATTCTCATGTCCATTTGCTGAAATTCTTTCGTTCTCTTTGCTGAACATCATACAACCTTTGCTTACTAAACTTCATGTAGGAGAAGAAGGAAGGGGACAAGGCACCAAAAGAAGATGACAAGAAGGAATGATGCACAAGTTTCTACTGCGAGTGGACATGCTACTCGTTTCCAACCCAAAGTGCAATTTGAAAATATGCTTCGGAAAAGGAAAACATATTGGACAGGACAATTATTTTAAATTTGCACTATGTTATGCTAATTCTTCATAATGTGATTGTATCCTCATTTCAATGAACATGTGATGGGCTTCCTTTTTTCTTTTTCTTCCTGAAAGATCATTGTGAGCTTGTTAATGATTGCTTTTTTCATATATAGTGAGCTTTTTCAATTTCAATTTATACAGAATTCATTTTTTTCTTCCATGAATTTTGGTTTTTGGTTCAACCCGAACTGAACCTAAATAATTATTTTCGTTCGATTCGAGCAATAATTCAATTCGGTTCAGTTTTTTCAAAAAATTTCAAAACCGAACCGAAAACTAAATTATCCCACTGAACTCAAACCGAATAACCCAATGAACACCCTAGTTGCACCCATGGTCCTTGGCAAGCTTGATGTATTGGAGATAAAGGTAAGAAACATTGAGGAACTCTTGAAGAGGAATCCTCAAAGTGGTGAAGGAACCTCCAAAGTACAATAAAAGTGATAAGAAAAATGAAGACGATGAGGAGGAAAAGAATGATGGAGAGGATAAAGACAAAATGATGATGATGATGAGAATAAAGGAGGAGATAGTAACGATGATGATAATAATATGGATAATTTTGAGTTGGTAGCTAGAGATCATGGAAAAGAGAGGGAAAAAGTGATGAGGGTGTGCAAGAAGAAAACGGAGATAGATAGTTATGAACAAAAACAAGCAAGTGGGAATAAAAAGGGAATCCAAGAAGAAGCTAGTGAGGAAAGAGCTTTAATTGAAAAACCTGAGATCACCTTCCCATCCACTACTCCATTTGGAAGAGAAAGAGAGAAGAATGTTGCAAGAAAGAAGGGAACAAGAAGATCCTTTCGGTTGGCCACAACTCCAAATCCAAATTACACTTCATATGGAGGCCACAACTCAAAAAAAGATAGGGTCTACTTCATATAGAGCTCAAAGGCAACATGGCCATAATCCACAACAAATATGGAGTGAGTATCATGATGAAGATTCAAGACTAAGCATCTCTTGACCCTATCTTATTTTATCCTTCTCATTATGGACTTTGTTTCATGGCTTTTTGTTAATTTCTACTTCATGTACTTAGTAGTATAGCTCAAGTATCTTCACATTCCTATGCTTTCATATTTCTATGTATGTTTCTAGTCCATTAAGTTTGGTTGAAGCTCACTGATGATACAATTGTGTTGAGAGCTTCCTTTTGACTTTACCTTAGTTTGAACACCCCAAATTATTGATGGAAAAAAGGGGAGAAAAGTGTAAGATTGATGGCAAAATGTATGAAATATGGTTGTTTTATAGTTATGGTTGCTTTTATGGTTGATGGCATATTTATGAAATATGGTTGTATTTCAATTATGGTTGCTTTTATGGTTGATAATCATTCATGTTTCTTTTATGGTTGATTGCAAAATGATGTTCGTTGTTGCTTTTATGGTTGATAATGGTTGATATACCTTTTATGGTTCATTGTGGTTGTACAAAATTTTAATGGAGTGCTAATATGGTCATATATAGTCTTTGCACCTATGTGGATTATTTGAAGTTGAAAAGTTCAACCCTTGAAATTTTACCCAAAATTCAGACTTGAAATTCTAACTCAACTCCAAAATTTGGATATATCTAAATTTTCTTACCGAAAAGTGTTTTTTTGTCGTCCAAACTATACAAAATCTATTTCAAGTTTTCCTACCATGATTGAAAAACCTTAGGAAAGCTTATTTTCAAAAATTACAGTCATCTTCTTATATATTTTGCAATTCAAAGTTGAAATTCAAAATTCGAGCTTACAACATCTCGAGTTCAAACTTGTTGAAAAATGAGCACAATCTAAAGGGGAACTTTGTTAACCCTTTTTATCTTTTAAAGCCTCTCTAGATATATTCTTGATGCTTAAATGTTATTATGAATATTTTTTTTATCAATTACTTATGACATCAATGCTTATTCGTGCTACTTCGTTTAAATCTATCACATTTTACATCAAAATTTGTCATCATTAAAAAGGAGGAGATTGTTAGCTCCAATGGAAAATCGTGTAGTTTTGATGAATGTCAAACATTGATGATATCTAACTTGTATATTAATTATGTGATAGGATTTCTGGTTGAAGAAGCTAAGTAGTCTCATCGCCTTAAAGATATAGTGCTAAGGATAACTTAAATGAGCTTAAGTGGTGATTGAATAATGAAGAGTATGTCCACGATGTTGAAGACTTTGAAGACACTTTAGTGCAGGTTTACTTTAACTTAATAAGCATATCTTGTAAACCCTACACTCATTGTAGGTTGAAGCACAAACTATTTTGATCTAACCTAAACTTTGTAGATGAGCTTAAAAGTTTTTCATGATTATTTGAAAAACAAAGAGTTTAATAACGACTTATAGTTTAAGAGCTTTTAAATGACTTATCTTGTAGTCTAAAATGACTTCAAACTTATTGTGGTTAAACTTCAAATGATTTGACAAAGTTTGGAAAAGTTCAGACTCCAATTTGCATTTCTAATTTGAAACTTGGTCACTGAATTTCTAGAGAAATTTGAACGACCAATTCAAACACAGAGGTCCAAATTCGGACAACCGAATTAGTTGAACTACCAAATATTCCCTGGCAGCCTAGTAAATAGAACAGTTCAGATGACCAACTCTTACATAGTTATCCCAATTCAATCGATCGAATGACACTGTTACTATCTAGTTTTTGGAACGTTGTATTTGAATTTTGAGTTATACAAAAGGCTAGAAACTCAAATTTGAAGCTGATTGATGAACTTTACATGCTATTATCTAGAGAACATCAAAGATCAAAGAAAATCTTTCATTGTTCATATGCTTCATGTGATTACCCAAGGATTCCAAAAGCAAAAGTGAAGTGGTTCTAGAAATGTTGAATTTCTATAATCTTGTTTCGTAATCTCTATCCTTATCTTATATTTTAATTTGTGTATACAAGGTTGTCTAGAGACATAAATCCCTTTTGGTGAGGTTGAGCCTTGATTTGATTGTTTAAGGTTGTCTTGCGACATAAAAGCCTTTTTGGTGGGGTAAGCCTTGTTTGTTGGATTGGAAAAGAGGTTATGGGTGTAAAATCCTTTTGAGGGTAAGCCTCTTGTGTAATTTTGTTACTTGACCATTTAGTGGATTGGTTGAAATCCTTGAATATGGACTCAAGGTAGTGGATATAGATCTTGGAGAGATCGAACCATTAAAAATTTTTGTGTTTCTTTCTCTACACTTTCCTTGCTTTTATTTGTGTTATATTCATTTGTTCTTTGTGGTTGTTAATATTGGTTGTGGAATTATTGATTGCTCTTCTTCTTTCAACCACCCTTTTCCAAACACATAAAATCTTGGAGGTTGTCAATTTGAAAAAGGAGTTCTATTAAAGAAAAAGTTTTTGAAAATTAGCCACAAAGTAATTCTCTGCCCTCTTAGGTTCTTCATAGTGGATTGGTTGAAATCCTTGAGTATGGACTCAGGATAGTATATGTAGATCTTGGAGAGATCGAACTACTATAAGTTGTTGTGTTCCTCTAGTGCTATTCATTGTAGTGGTTGTTGAACTTAATTGCTACCCCATTGATTGTCCCTCTCCTTTCAACCACTCTTTCTCAAACTCATAAAAACACGAAGGTTGAACTTTTAAAGTAGAGTTTATTATGGATTTTTAAAAAAAATTAGCTAAAATTCTAATTCACCCTCTCTTTGGTCTTTCAATTGTATCAGAACAAGGGCTTCTTTTTGTGGTTTAACAATCTAGAAGATAGGATACTATGGCTAATATTTCTAACATCCCTTATTTGGAAGGATCTTCCTCTATTTGATGAAACAAACTATACCTTTTAGAAATCAAGAATTATGATTTATATTTGTTCTATTTGCCTTGATTTGTGAAATATCATTGAAAAAGGTCTTTATGTTCCAATGAAGTGAGAGCCAATGGAATCACTCGGGAACTAAAGACAAGTGAAGAATTTGATGAAAGTGATTCGAAAAGGATGACCTTAAATTATCAAGCAATGTACATCCTCAGTTGCACAGACATCAATGAATACAGCCAAGTGAATAGATTTGACACCATCCACGATATGCAGAAACTTCTTCAAGTAACACATGAAGAGATGAATCAATTCAGGGAATCAAAGCTTGATATGCTTATTAAAGACTATGAACTATTCACAATGAAGCAAGGAGAGAACATTATGATATGTTCTCAAAATTCTCCATGAAGGACCTAAGAGGGGGGGTGAATTAGGTCTTTGGCTAATTATCGAAATCTTTTCCCCTTTTTGCAAATCCTTTGTCTTAATAAAAGCTCTTCTTTAAATTCACAAACTTCAAGTTATATGTGATTTGATGATTAATACAAGATTATCAAACTATAAGACCATAACCAATCAATCAACAACTAAGCATAAATAATAATCTCAAGTACGTAAACAAGTAAAGCAATAAGAAAATGAACACACGATTTATAGTGGTTCGATCTCTCCAAGATTTACATCCACTACCTTGAGTCCACACTCAAGGATTTCAACCAATCCACTATATGCTCAAATTCAATAATTACATAAGAGGCTCACCACACAATGGTTTTAGACTCACAACCTCTTTTAGTAATTATACAAACAAGGTTCACCCTTCCACAAGGGTTTTATATCTAAAGACAACCTAAAGACCAATATAATCAAAGGCTCACCCACAAACGGGTTTTACACCACAACCTTGATTAATCTAGTCTATGGCTCACCCTAACACAAAAGGGTTTTATGTCACAAGATAACCTTGCAATGAGCTAGTAGAAAAACAAAATTAAAATGAAGAATGGAGTTTGGATATTACCAACACTTCTTGGTGGATAATTACAATTGCTAGCACCACTTCACCTTTGCCTTTGGAATCTTGAATGTACACCTTTGAGCACAAGGCAATTTGAGAGCTTTTCAATTTAATTTGATGTAAAACAAGTTAGAGCATGTAAGATTTGTTAAGTTCAAAGTTCTTCTAAAAAATCTGGAGTTTATGGCTTTTATAGAATTCAAAAATCAGTTTAAACAGCCATAAAACGGCTAGTAACGGCTAGTTTCAGAAAACACTGTTTATGTGAACAGTATACTGTTCATGCACTGTTCATGTGAATAGTCATACTGTTCATGCACTG
The DNA here is from genome assembly GCA_030512225.1 of Rauvolfia tetraphylla. Taxonomy (NCBI): domain Eukaryota; kingdom Viridiplantae; phylum Streptophyta; class Magnoliopsida; order Gentianales; family Apocynaceae; genus Rauvolfia; species Rauvolfia tetraphylla. Next base: position 414,594 of record JAJQKT010000033.1, read on the forward strand.
TTCATGCACCGGTCACAAAAATTCGGACGACCGAATTTTCCAGATTCGTCCGAATCTTCGTCCGAATTTCTCTAGAAGAATAGTAGTACTGTTCACATGAATAGTATACTGTTCGATTGAATAATGTTACTATTCATTCGTTGTTCACTGTTCACAGTATTACTATTCATTCGTTGTTCACTGTTCACAGTGTTACTATTCATGCGTTGTTCACTGTTCACAGTGTTACTATTCATGCGTTGTTCACTGTTCACAGTGCTGAAAAATTCTTCACAAAATTTGGGCGACCGAATTTCTTCTGCATGTGTCCGAATCTTCTTCTAAATTTTTGAAACTTTGTCAAAACATATCCAAATCATTTCAAACAAGTTGGAAAACATTCTAGCCTTAAAGATAAGTCATTGAAGACCTTTTAAGTACAAAAACTATTAATAAAAACTTTATAATTAGGTAAGTTCAAAACCATTTAAATCATTTAAATCAAGTTTTGTGCTCTCAATTGCAACTCATAGATTCCAAGGCTTAAGAGTGTAGAGTTTACAAAGTTCACCTATTAACCACATGTAACCTACACTTCATGTCTTCAAAGCTTTCAATCATCTTGAACAAACTCTTCAACCTTCAATCACTTTGGCATCTTAGAGTTGTTCTTGCATTGCTAGCTCCAAGGCAATGAGACTTCATACTTCTTAATCCAACAATCCTATCACACAAATGACATGCATATTAGTCCTCATCAATATTTGTCATTAATCAAAACTACATGATTTGCCCTTAGGGATAACAATCTCCCCCTTTTTGATGATGACAAACTTTGATGCAAAATGTGATGGATTTAAACAATGTAGTACAAAGAAGTATCGATGTCAATGATAGAAGATAACCAATTTAGCACATTGACATTCAAATGGCTCAATATGAGCCTATGACCCAACCAACCTCCATTTGCCTCCTTCCTTCCAACAACTAGGATAGAATATATAGCATTTAATCATTACGACAACTTCTAAGAGGGGTATTAAAGGTCAGAAAAGATTAATATTGCTCCCCTTAGATTGTGCTCATTTTTTAACAAGTTTGGACTTGAGATGCTATGCATCCGAATTTTGACATATCAAGTCCGAATTGTAAAATAAGTGAAATGAAAGTTTCAATTTTTGAAAATAAGCTTTCCTAAGGTTGTTCAAACATAGTGGAAGAGATTAAAACAAGTTTGAATCAATTTGAACAACAATATAGCACATTTTGGCAACAAAAGATGCATGCATCCGAATTCTTAAATCTTAAGTCTAAACTGCAATAAATTCAATATAATGAATGTTTAAAGTGAAATAAAGTGTTCCTAAGGTTGTTCAAACATAATGGAAGAGATTAAAACATATTTGAATCAATTTGAACAACAAAAGAGCACATTTTGGCAACAAAATATGGATGCATCCGAATTTTTGAAACATGCATCCGAATTTTGAATCATGCATCCGAATTTTAAGATTTCAAATCCAAAATGTAAAATATGTGAGATAACAACTTTAATTTTTGAAAATAAGCTTTTCTAAGATTGTTCAAATATGATAGGAAGGATTAAAACAGTTTTCAAACAATTTGAACAACAGAAAAGACATTTTTGACAAGAAGATCTTGATGCATCCGAATTTTTGGTCTGCATCCGAATTTCAAGTCCAAATTTTTGGAAACAAGTTGAAAAGGTGATTTTGCATTTTCAAATGAACTATAGAAGTACTCAAATATGTATAGCTATAATAGCACTTAGTTTAGCTTTGCAAAACCACAAAACTCATGTATTTAATTGTTTTCATGATGTAATGTAAAGTCATAGGTCAAGTCAAGAACCATGATAAAAACTTCACAATCCCAACTTAACCATTTTCAAAATCTCAGAAAACAATCATTTTAAATTTCAAATGCAACCAATTAGTTTCACAGTACACATTCATAGCACATTCACATTACACATCACAATTACATCAAGCAATTGCAGTACAACAAACACATAGCATATTTTGTTCTTTCTCCCCCTTGACATATGCATGGATTTTCAGAAAATTCACACATTTTCTATTCATGCATGAGGAATTCCACTGCTATTTCATTTTTTCACACATTTTGTCATCACATTTCTTCTTCCCCTTTTGTCATCACTCAAAGATGGGGTTAATGAAAATGAGACAACATGTATCACATATAAGTAGTATATTGATCAACTCTCATTTGGCAATTTAGCAATGTATTGACCAACTCTTATAAACAGTATAGTTCTAGTCAAATAATTATCATCCTAACAGCAATAATCATTATGTAGCATCTCAACAATAATAAATTGTCTTCTTCTCTCCCTTTTTATCAGCAATTTAAACTTGGGGTGAGAGTACTTGGACAACAAAAGTGAAACAAAAGAAGCTCTTATCACAGAGATTTCACATATTGAGCTTCAAATCATTATAATGACTAGAAAGGCACAAGTAAATTTCAATATTAAAGCATAACATGTGCATCAAGGAATAAACTAAAATAAGCATCAAAATAGAGTTTAGGGATAGAAAGGCTTAGTCTTGGATGCGTTTCATGGTCTTCACTTCCAAATTTGTTTGTTATGATGGCCATGTCTCCCTTGAGCTCTATATGATGGGGTCCTTCATTTGTTGACTCCTTACTCGTGTAGTTCTGCTTTGGAAAGCTACCAATTTGAGAGGGTCTTTGGATCTTCTTTCTTTGAACCACATTTTCCTCCCTTGGCTAAAGGATATTGGTGATGGATTTGTGCTTTGACTTTGTTAAACTTCCTTCACCTCCTTCTTCTTGCTTGTTCTCTTGGGCTTTATAGGGACTTGCACCATTTAAAACCACTTGAGAAATCTTTCTCAAGTCTTCTTCCATATTCTTGACTCTAGCTTCTAAACCATCAAATTTGCCAAGAATTATCAGAGCAAAAAGACTTGAAGAATTTGTCCATCTTCTTCATTTCCTCTATATGGTTGTCCAATATTTCTTGAAACACCTTGGCAACTATGGTATCACCTCTAGTGAGATTTTCATCATCAACTTTTTTTCCTTCAATAGAGAGTACCTCTTCAAATAGACTTCTTTTTGTGGGGTTGCTCCCCCTCACTAGATGACCCATGCCTCATTTTAGGTTTCCTTTCTCCAGCAAGGATTTCCTTTTTATCCTCTTCTTCTTCTTCATTTTCTTCTTCCTTCTTTTCTTCATCATCGCTAGCATCTCTTCTATCACCCTTAGAGGATTTTCTCTTCAAGCCATTCATACATTATCATCATCAAGTATCCAAGGAATTTTGTTTAGTGAGTTGTTGGTGTAGACTTCTTCACTCTTTATTGGTAAACCACTAGAAAGCAATTTTCACTTGGAAATACTTGAAAATTCCTATCAATGACTTTCCATACGACAATGGCTTATGCTCGGTTCTTCTAGCTGCCATTATATTCTTTAGCACTATATATATATATCCAAAATTCAATTTTCTTTTCTTATGCATGGCTAGCATAATTACAACATACATATTATCAATAGAATATTTGTGTTTAAAGTACGCTATAATCAAGGTAGTAAGCATGTGATGCAAAATCCTTTCACTAGCATCAAAAAAAAAATTTTTTTATCTCTCTCTTTCTCCTTTCTAGTCTTGAGGCTTCTACCATTTGTACATGCATTTTCAATCCTTACAAGTGAGTATAACTTACTTATAAAACAATGTTCCCCAGAAGAATAATGTCTAAATCCAACATCCTCAACATCACAGATTCTATTGAGCAATGCATTATTGTTAGCCCTAATTGCAAATTATATAGTTTTGATTAATGACAAATATTGATGAGGACTAAAATGTTTGATTATTGTGTGATAGGTTCTGTAATTTGAGAAGTATGAAGTCTCATTGCTTTGAAGCAAAAGTTCAAGAACAACTTCATTTAAGCAAGTATTTGAAGTTTGAAGAATGTTGTTCTAAAGATGATCAAAAGGCATTGAAGACTTGAAGTGTAGAGTGCATTTAACTTTTAGGTAAATTTCTATGTAAACTCTACACTTTCATGTCTTGGTTATCATTGAATGCATAAGAGAGCATAAAAATAGTCTTAATAATCTTAAAAGGCTTTGAATGAATCTTTCTATAAGATATGTTTATAAACTTCATATGTTCATGTGTTTCAAGCTTAAATATAGTTATATAAGTTTTCTATATATATCAAACGTTTTTCAAACTCATTGAAGTTATATCTCAAATGATTTTACAAAGTTTGAAAATGCTTTCAAAAAATTCGGTCGTCCGAATTTTGTAGCAAAAGTTTGCTACTATTCTTCCAGAGAAATTCGGAAGAAGATTCGGACGCAGCCAAAAAAATTCGGTCGTCCAAATTTTTGGCCTTCAGCATGGTCACTGTTCTTCCAGAGAAATTCGGAAGAAGATTCGGACGCAGCAAAAAATTCGGTCGTCCGAATTTTTGTTCTTAGCATGGTTACTATTCATCCAGAGAAATTCGGACGAAGATTCGGACGTAGCCAAGAAATTCAGTCGTCCGAATTTTCTGAAACTAGCCGTTACTAGCCGTTTTATGAACGTTTTAACAGATTTTCAAATTCTATAAAAGCCATAAACATGCAAATTTTTGTAACTCTTGAAATCTTGAAAACTCCAAGCATTCAAAAGCATTTAGCAAACATTTCTTAAGCTCTCTTATGTCTTGTGCATTCAATTGATCCATCCAAAGACATCAAAGTGTGAAGGTGCAAATTTGTGTAATATCTACCATCAAGTGGTAACTTCTACACACTCTTCTTTACTTATTCAATTGTGTTGATCTACTAGATCTAGCAAGGTTATCTTGATAACATAAAACCCTTTAGATAAGGGTGATCCTTGAAGTTGTGATTCAAGGTTGTTTGAGATATAAAACCATAGGTTGGTGAGCCTTGTATTGCAAGAGATTACTAGAAGAGGTTGTGAGTGTAAAACCAAAGTGTGGTGAACCTCTCTTGTAATTTGTAAACCTGAGCAATTAGTAGAGTTGTTGAAATCCTTAAGTGTGAGCTTAAGGTAGTGGACGTAGATCTTGAGGATCGAACCACTATAAATTGTTTGAGTTCTTTGCTATTGCTTTCATTATTGTCTTGCTATCAATTATCTATAATTAGCTTACATAACTTATTCTTGGTCTAAACGCTTAAAAGGTTTAAGTTTGCGAAAATTAGCTAAATACCTAATTCACCCCCCTCTTAGGTATTTCAATTGGTATCAGAGCTAGAACTTCTGTGTGTGGTTTAACAACCTAGAAGACAAAGATCCTATGGCTAATATGTCAAACCTACCTTACCTAGAAGGATCTTCCACAAATAGACCACCTTTGTTTAATGGAACAAATTACACTTTCTGGAAATCTAGAGTTAAAATTTATATTTGTTCTATTAATTTTGATTTGTGGAACATAATTGAGAAAGGTCCTTATGTCCCAATGAAAATGAGTGCTGATGGAATAACCTCAGTATCCAAGTCCACAGATGAATTTGATGAGCATGATTCTAAGAAAATGACTTTAAATTATCAAGCCATGAATATATTAAGTTGTGCTTTAGATGTTACTGAATATAATAGAGTTAGTGGATGTGATTCTGCTCATGACATGTGGAGATTACTTCAAATTACACATGAAGGAACTAATCAAGTTAAAGAATCTAAACTTGCCATGCTAGTTAGAGATTATGAATTGTTTACCATGAAACAAGGTGAAAATATTAGTGATATGTTTACAAGATTTACTAACATTTTCAATGGCTTAAAAGCTTATGGTAAAAGCTACACTATGGGAGAGAAAAACAGAAAGATTTTAGATGCTCTACCAAAATTCTGGCAACCTAAAACACTTGCCATTGAGGAATCCAAGGATTTGAAGACTCTTCCACTTGAAGAGCTCATTGGATCTCTACTCGACTCATGAAATGAAGATGAAACGGCTAAATGACAAGGAGGATGAAGAAAAGGGAAGAAAAGGAGTAGTGCTTAATGCCTCAAACAACTTGAGTGAACAAGAACAATCTTCAAGTGAAGAAGGAGGAAACAAGTGGAGAAGAAGAAATTGCAATGGGTCTGTGAAGAAATTCAAGAGATTCTACAAAAAGGAATTTCTCAAGAAAGGAAGAAAGCCAATCAAGAAGAGTGGACAATCTTCATCATATAAACCTCAATGCTTTGAATGCAAGAGTACTGAGCATCTTATTGCTGATTGTCCCCGAGTGTTGGAAAGGGAAAGAGAAAGCAAAAACAGAAAGAAATACGCCAAGAAAGGAAAAGGACTAGCTGGAACATGGGATCAACAGGGAAAGTGAGGATGAAAGTGAAGGAAAGGCCAACATATGCTTCATGGCCATTGATGATGAGGTACAATCTTCACCCTCTATCTCAAATATATATGATGATGATATTGATTCCAGTGATCTTATTGTTGAGTTATATGAAGAATTAAAAAAGGCTTCAAAAAAGAAATAAGGATATGAAATTCAAAATAAATGATTTATCTAATGAGAATTCAAAATTATGTGTTGAAAATGGAAAACTTCTTGAAACCATTAGTTGCATTGCTATTGAAAAAAGAAGTTTTGAATACAACTATACAAAAATATATCTTTTGAAAACAAAAAGCTTTGCACTAGAATTATTTCTCTTGAGTTAATGATAAAAGATCATGAGCTTCTAAAAAAGGAAAGTTAATGATCTAACTTTATGCATTGAGAGATTTACAAATGGAAGGGAAAATTTGAATAAATTACTTGGCTATCAAAGACCTTCATTTGTAAAACATGGTCTTGGTTTTATTCATGATTATTCTGCTCCAAAACAGAGAAAATCTTTTTGTTAAAGAATCTTATCATTCTAGATCACATATTTGCTGCACTTATTGTGGTAAACATGGACACAAGGTTTCTAGATGTTTTGTCAAAAGAAAAAGTAGAAAGTGGTGTTAAAACCATTTGGAAGGTCAAAGAAACTTTTACTAACCCCCTTGGACCCAAGAAAATATGGGTACCAAAAATCACCCTTTCAAATTTGGTATAGGTACAATTTGCCTCAAGATCAAGTGCCACTAAATGGTTCCTTGACAGTGGATGCTCAAGGCACATGATCTGAAATGCATCACTTGTTAGTGAACTTCAAACTACAAGTGAAGGTTTTGTCACATTTGGAGATAAGAAGAAAGGGAAAATACTTGGAATAGGTAACATTGGTAAAGGTTCTTTTCCTCTTATCAAGAAAGTATTACTTATTGAAGATTTAAAGTATAATTTACTAAGTATTAGTCAATTATGTGATAATGGATGCAAAGTAGAGTTTAAATGTGATACTTGTACTATTCTTGACAATGCAAGTAACAAAACTATCTTTGTTGCTAAAAGAGTTGGTAATGTATATGTGTTGTATCTTGATGAGCTTATTACAAATGATATTAAATGTCTTGCCATTCATGACAATGATGGATTTTTATGGCATAGAAGATTAGGACATGTAAGCATGGATTTATTAAACAAACTTTCTACACAAGAGTTGGTGAGAGGATTACCTAAATTGCATTTTGATAAAACTCACCTCTGTGATGCTTGTCAATATGGAAAACAATCAAAAACATCTTTTAAACCAAAGAAAATGGTTTCTACCACAAAACCTCTTGAACTAATTCATATGGATTTATTTGGACCTATGAGGACTACTAGTCTTGGTGGTAAAAGCTATGCTTATGTGATTGTTGATGATTTTTTTAAGATTTACATGGGTAATCTTCTTAGCACAAAAAGATGAAACATTTCATGAATTTTCAAAACTCTTCAAAAAGGTTCAAACCTCTCTTGATTGCAAACTGATTTCTATTAGAAGTGATAATGGAAGAGAATTTTTGTAATCAAGACTTTACAAAAATTTTGTGATGAATATGGTATTACTCACAATTTTTTCAACTGCCAAAACACCTCAACAAAATGGTGTTGTTGAAAGGAAAAACAGAACCTTACAAGAAATGGCTAGATCAATGCTTTGTGAAAACTCATTACCAAAGTATTTTTTGAGTTGAAAGTCATAATACTGACTTGTTATATCATGAACGAGTTTTACTAAGACCTTTTATAAGAAAAAACACCTTTTGAACTCTTATTTGACAAAACTCCATCAATTGTCTATTTCAAAGTTTTTTGGTTGTAAATGCTTCATTTTAAACACTAGCAACTATCTCGGGAAGTTTGATAGAAAATCAGATGAAGGAATTTTTCTTGGTTATTCATCAAATAAAAAGGCATATAGAGTTTATAATAAAAAGAACATTGTGTGTTGAAGAAACTATTCATGTAACCTTTGATGAATCTAACATTTATCTTCAAAGAGGAAATGAAGATGACACAGAGTACATCAATGGTTGAAAATCATACTCAACACCAAGCACCCACAATGGAAGATCATGCCAAAGAAGAAGAAATAATGGAGCAAGAACAAGATGGTCAATCAAGAAATGATCAAGAACTTCCAAAAGATATCACATATGCAAAAGGTCATCCTAAGGAGCAAATCATTGGTGATGTCTCTCAAGGGGTAAAAACAAGGCGGTACTTTATTGATAACTTCAGCTCTTTTTATCTCATATTGAACCAAAAAATATTGATGATGCATTGTGTGATAATTTCTGGATTATTGCTATGGAAGAAGAGCTAAATCAATTTGAAAGAAATAAAGTTTGGTCTCTTGTTCCTAGACCTCATGATCATTCCATTATTGGTACAAAATGGGTTTTTTAGAAATAAGTTAAATGAACTAGGAGAAGTAGTTAGAAATAAAGCTAGACTTGTTGCTCAAGGTTTCAACCAAGAAGAAGGCATTGACTATGATGAGACCTTTGCTCCAGATGAGCTGATTAGAATCTATAAGAATACTTTTAGCATTTGCTTGCTTTAAAGGTTTTAAACTTTTTTCAAATGGATGTTAAAAGTGCTTTCCTAAATGGTTTTATTGAAGAAGAGGTTTATGTAGAACAACCTCCCTGGTTTTATCCATGAAAAATTTCCAAATTATGTGTATAAGCTAACCAAAGCTCTATATGGACTGAAACAAGCTCCAAGATCTTGGTATGAAAGATTAAGTGGTTTTCTTCTCACAAAAGGTTTTACTAAAGGAAAAGTAGACACAACTCTTTTTATTAAAACATCTTCTAAAAATGATATTTTGCTTGTACAAATCTATGTTGATGATATTATTTTTGGTTCTACTAATATTTCTCTTTGTGAAGAGTTTGCTAAAACTATGCAAAATGAATTTGAGATGAGCATGATGGGAGAACTAAGTTTCTTCCTTGGACTACAAATTAAGCAAACCAAGGATGGAGTCTTCATCAATCAAGAAAAATATACTAAGGAGCTATTGAAAAGATTTGGAATGAATCAAGCAAAAGGAATAAGTACTCCTATGAGTTCATCAACTAAACTTGACAAAGATGAGAAAGGTAAAAGTATTGATGAGAAATTGTATAGAGGTATGATTGGAAGTTTACTCTATCTCACTCGCTAGTAGACCGGATATTATGTTTGCTTTGTTTGCTTGTGTGCTAGATTCCAATCATGTCCTAAAGAATCTCATCTAATTTCTCATCAAACGAATATTTCGTTATTTGATTGACACATATGACTATGGTCTTTGGTTTTCTAAAACTTCATCTTTTGAACTTATTGGATATTCGATGTCTGACTATGCTTTGGATGTAAAGTTGAGCGTAAAAGTACAAGTGGTCATTGTCAATTTCTTGGTAGTTGTCTAGTGTCTTGGTTTAGTAAAAAGCGAGGCTTGTGTATCTTTATCCACACTGAAGTCTGAATACATAGCTGCAGGGAAGTTGTTGTGCACAATTATTATGGATGCAACATACTTTACTTGATTATGGTCTTAAATTTAAGTGTGTGCCTATACTATGTGATAACACTAGTGCCATCAATTTGAGCATTAATCCCATTCAACATTCTAGGACAAAGCATATAGAAATAAAACATCATTTCATTCGTGATCATGTGATTAAGAAAGATATATGCTTAGAACATGTAAACACAAATGATCAAATTGCTGACATATTTACAAAGCCTTTGGCTGAGGAAAGGTTTAATCACCTAAGAAGACTCTTAGGAATTTCAAAATTCAATGACTAATGTGTGTATTAATGTTGTGATGAAAACAGAGATTTATTGATCAAAAATTCGGACGCAGGGGACGGAAAAATTCGATCGACCGAATTTTACGAATCAAAGACAGAAACTTTCGACCGAAAATTCGGACGCAGACCTAAAATTCGGTCGTCCGAATTGTGCGGATTCATATATTTAAATGAAAATCGAGCGGTTTCTTCCAAACATTATAACTTCCGAATTTTAAATTCTTTCAAAACCTCTCATACCCATTCACGTCTGAATCAAAATCTCTTCAAATTCACACAGTCTCATCCCGATTTGCGTTCATTTTTAAACTTCTAAGCCCTAATTTCATACAGAAAACAAACCCTTCTCAAGAGAAAACATCATGGTGAGAACAAAGAAGCCCAATGTTGAGAAAGGAAAAGGAAAGGCTAAGGAAGGAAATGGAGACCCAATCCTCAATCAACCAAGAAGGATTCGCATTCCTCAAACACAATCTGGAGTTGACAGGTTTATCTCTATCAAATCTACTCATGAATTTGATGAATGGAATAAGAATAGTAGAAAGATTATTCCTGGATATAAGGTGGATGTTGATAAACTATCTAGTATGGATATGGTTTTGTCTTGTTTCCATGATGTTGGATGGAGTAGTTTGTTGTTTATTAATGAAGATTTTTATCCCACCTTGGTATATGAATTCTATGCAAACCTAAAGGAAGAAAGAACTGAGATTGTTGGGGATGATAGGATACAATGGTATTCAACTAGAGTATCCCAAGTTGATATTGAATTAAGTGAAGATCTGATTAACAGAATTTGTGGGGTAAGTGACAGTGGGGCTAAATATTATGCACCCTCAATGCATTGCTATGATCGTCAACTCTTTACATATGATAGATTTGAACAAGCATTTACAAATGGAAGAGAGTTTAGATCTATAAAAGAGAGGGAAATCAAGAATTTGGATGCTAGAGGTAGGGTATTGCATCACATGGTAACTACTATGATTGTTCCTAACTTTGGACATAAATCATCAGTAGGGAATATGCATATAGTATTAATGTTGGCCCTGCATGAACAGAGGAAATTCAACTTTGGATATATAGCCTTAAGACACATGATTATCGCTAGAAAAAACAGTAACCAAGGCATTCCCCTTTGGAAGATCATTAACCAAGATCTTTAAGCATTTTAAGATTAAACTTCCGGGAAGAGGACAAGCTTTTAAAAGTGGAGAAATATACATCGATGAATCTCTTAAGAGAATGCAGACTTATCCTTGATGATGATGGATTATGGAAGACAAAAAGAGGATCCTCTCCAAAAAGATTAGGAAGAAAGGAAAGGACAGAAAGTGTAGATGAGGAAAAGGAGGAGGATGAAGATGAGGAAGAGACCCTTGCAAGAGAAATGAAGACAAAAAGAAAGCATGACACTTCAAGTGAGGGGGAGCAACCACCAACAAAAAGAAGGGTAGTTGAAGAAGAAACTAAAAATGAGTCAAGTGGTGAAGGAATAACTAGAGGTGACACCATAATAGCCAAAGCATTCAAAGAAGCCTTGAACAATCAAGTCAAGGAAATGGAGAAGATGTATAAGTTCTTTGAATCATTTGCTCCAATGGTTCTATGAAAATTAGACGGACTAGAGAGTAGAGTGAAACACATTGAGGAAATCTTAATGAGAAATACTCAAAGTGGTGAAGGACCCTCTAGGCCTCAAGATAGAAATGAGGAAGATGATGAAGAGAAAGATAAGAAAGACAAAGATAATGACAGTGATGATGGGGATGACCAAGGAGGAGATGATGAGACAGTGGCAGAACAAGAAGAAGAAGAAGAACATGTACATGAAGAACCACAAAAGGCAGGAAGCCAAGTAGCTCAAGCTGAAATTGTATCACCATCACACATTTCATTCAGCCAAGGAAGAGTGAAGCACTTGGCCATCAAGAAAGGGATTAGCAGAGCCTCTTCATCAACATCACAAGACTAAGCATCTCTTCCATTCTATTTACTGCTTTAAGTTACTTGAATTTTTAATTATGCATCTAATGTTATAATCTTCTTCAGAATTTTTTCTTGCATCTTCTGTAATAGTGAAGCTCAATGATGAAATCTCAGTGATGAGAGCTTCCTTTATGTGTTAAATTGTTAATCTCATTTTCATTGACCCCATCTTTGACTGATGACAAAAGGGGGAGAAAAAATGAGGATGACAAAATGTGTGAAAAACTGCTATGTGATGAGATAATGAATTTTTCTGCATATGAATTTTTTTTTCTTATATACATCCTATAGATGTTTTCTGTGTGTTTTCTGTAAATGAATGACTTGCTCTTGAATTCTTACTCTATGAAAACTCTATGAAAACATTTGAATGCATGAGCTATAACTTGTTACCAAAAAAGTATTCTATTGTTGTTCAAATTGATCTAAATCTGTTTTAATCTCTTCTAGTATGTTTGAGCAACCTTAGGCATTCATTATATTGAAGTTATTATAATTTTTGACTTAAGATTTAAAAATTCGGATGCATGTTCTGAAATTCGGATGCATGCATATTTTGTTGCCAAAATATGCTCTATTGTTGTTCAAATTGATTCAAACTGGTTTTAATCTCTTCCTCTATGTTTGAACAACCTTAGGAAAGCTTATTCTCAAAATTTTAAGCTTTCATTTAATCTATTTTAAAATTCGGACTTGATATGTCAAAATTCGGATGCATGTTTTAAAATTCGGATGCATCCATATTTTGTTGCCAAAATGTGCTCTATTGTTGTTCAAATTGGTTCAAACTTGTTTTAATCTCTTCCACTATGTTTGAACAACCTTAGAAAAGCTTATTTTCAAAAATTGAAGCTTTCACTTCACTGATTTTACAATTTGGACTTGATATGTCAAAATTCAGATGCATAGCATCTCAAGTCCAAACTTGTTGAAAAATGAGCACAATCTAAGGGGGAGAAATATTAATCTTTTCTGACCTTTAATACCTCTCTTAGAAGTTTTCTTAATGCTTAAATGCTATATCTTCTATCCTAATTGTTGGAAGGAAGGAGGCAAATGGAGGTTGGTTGGGTCATAGGCTCATATTGAGCCTTTTGTATGTCAATGTGTTAAATTGGTTATTTTCTATCATTGACATTAATACTTCTATGTACTACATTGTTTTAATCTATCACATTTTGCATCAAAGTTTGTCATCATCAAAAAGGGGGAGATTGTTAGCCCTAAGGGCAAATTATATAGTTTTGATTAATGACAAATATTGATGAGGACTAAAATGTTTGATTATTGTGTGATAGGTTCTGTAATTTGAGAAGTATGAAGTCTCATTGCTTTGAAGCAAAAGTTCAAGAACAACTTCATTTAAGCAAGTATTTGAAGTTTGAAGAATGTTGTTCTAAAGATGATCAAAAGGCATTGAAGACTTGAAGTGTAGAGTGCATTTAACTTTTAGGTAAATTTCTATGTAAACTCTACACTTGCACGTCTTGGTTATCATTGAATGCATAAGAGAGCATAAAAAATAGTCTTATAATCTTAAAAAGGCTTTGAATGAATCTTTCTATAAGATATGTTTATAAACTTCATATGTTCATGTGTTTCAAGCTTAAATATAGTTATATAAGTTTTCTATATATATCAAACGTTTTTCAAACTCATTGAAGTTATATCTCAAATGATTTTACAAAGTTTGAAAATGCTTTCAAAAAAATTTGGTCGTCCGAAATTTTTGTAGTAAAAGTTTGCTACTATTCTTCCGGGAGAAATTCGGAAGAAGATTCGGACGCAGCCAAAAAATTCGGTCGTCCGAATTTTTGGCCTTTAGCATGGTCACTGTTCTTCCAGAGAAATTCGGAAGAAGATTCGGACGCAGCAAAAAAATTCGGTCGTCCGAATTTTTGTTCTCAGCATGGTTACTATTCATCCAGAGAAATTCGGACGAAGATTCGGACGCAGCCAAGAAATTCGGTCGTCCGAATTTTTCCGAAACTAGCCAGTTACTAGCCGTTTTATGAACGTTTTAACAGATTTTCAAATTCTATAAAAGCCATAAACATGCAAATTTTTGTAACTCTTGAAATCTTGAAAACTCCAAGCATTCAAAAGCATTTAGCAAACATTTCTTAAGCTCTCTTATATCTTGTGCATTCAATTGATCCATCCAAAGACATCAAAGTGTGAAGGTGCAAATTTGTGTAATATCTACCATCAAGTGGTAACTTCTACACACTCTTCTTTACTTATTCAATTGTGTTGATCTACTAGCTCTAGCAAGGTTATCTTGATAACATAAAACCCTTTAGATAAGGGTGATCCTTGAAGTTGTGATTCAAGGTTGTTTGAGATATAAAACCATAGGTTGGTGAGCCTTGTATTGCAAGAGATTACTAGAAGAGGTTGTGAGTGTAAAACCAAAGTGTGGTGAACCTCTCTTGTAATTTGTAAACCTGAGCAATTAGTAGAGTTGTTGAAATCCTTAAGTGTGAGCTTAAGGTAGTGGACGTAGATCTTGAGGATCGAACCACTATAAATTGTTTGAGTTCTTTGCTATTGCTTTCATTATTGTCTTGCTATCAATTATCTATAATTAGCTTACATAACTTATTCTTGGTCTAAACGCTTAAAAAGTTTAAGTTTGCGAAAATTAGCAAAATACCTAATTCACCCCCCTCTTAGGTATTTCAATTATCAATCTCAAAAATCAACTTGTGATATTCTTGAAGAACACCACTGAATAGCTTTATTACCAACTTTCTCAACTCTTTCTTCCTTAATATTTGCATAAACTTCATAAACTAAAGAAGGTAATAGCATTCATCAAACATAGGCAAACTAGTCCAGCTCACATCATTTAAAAATGATTGTATATTACCCATTTCGAATAGTTTGATGACATCCACCTTATGGCTTGGATTTATCTTATGGTTCCTTTGTGCCCAATCATAAAGTTCAGTAGTAGCCTCCACTGTGACAAATCTATCCAGCCATGACATGCTTTGCAAAACATGAACCTTCCTTGGTTCATTAATCACTGATCCTCCTTCTCTTTCTTTGGCTTTTCTCTTTCCTTTTCCCATGCTAGGCATCTTTGTCCTCACCTGAAGCTACAACACTTGAATACACTTATTAGTTATTGGATTTTGAATTCTCTAAGCTACTTCCAAGATTGGTCAAACCTTTATTCAGCTAATGGCATAGTAAGAATATAATTAATTTGTTCATTAGTGCAATCATGCTTTAAACAAATATTACCCTTAGTAGAATGATCTCTAATGAGATGAAGTATGATCTCAATATGCTTTGTCCTAGTTTGTTGAATAGTATGATGATCAAATTTATTGCATTAGTGTTATCACATAACATAGCCACACATTTGAAATATAGACCATAATTACTTAGAGTATCAATAAGGTAATAGAGAATGTGTTTAACAACAATCAAATGAGACTCTTTAGGACAAGGTGAAATCTAGCACACAAGCACATGGCAAACATAATATTGGCTCTACTTGCTGTCAAATAGAGTTGACTACTCTGATGAAACCATTTTATTCTTGTCAAGCAGAGTTGATAAACTTATGGAAGTCCTTATACCTTAACATGATTCATGAAAGTGCCATCCTTGGTTTGCATGATTTGTAGGCCAAGAAAGAAATTGAGTTTTCCTATCATGCTCATTTCAAATTTACTTTGCATCAACTTGGAAAACACATCACAAAGTGAAGTATTAGAAGCACCAAAAATTATATCATGTATTTGGACAAGTTATAGATCATTGTTACATGAGGATTTTATAAAAAGGGTAGTTTCAGTTTTCCTCTTGAAAATCCTTTTGAAAGAAGGAAAATACTTAATTTTTCACACTAAATTGTAGGAGCTAGTTTTAAATCATATAAGACTTTGGATAGTTTGAAAATATGGTTAGAAAACTTTTCATGAGCAAAACTGGGTGATTGTTCCACATAAACTACTTCCTCAGTAAAACCATTTAGAAAAGCACTTTTGACATTCATTTGAAATAACTTAAAGCAAGTACAAGTCAAAAGCATTCTTATGGACTCAAGTTTTCATTCGGAACAAAGGTTTCATCATAATCAATTCCTTCTTCTTGATTGAATCCTTAGGTAACAAGTCTAACTTTGTTTCTAACAACTTCTTCGGATTCAATAAGTTTAATTCTAAAAACCATTTAGTTCCAATAATGGAATGATCATGAGATTTATGAATATCCAAAATTTTGTATCTTTCAAATTTATTTAAATCCTCTTGCATAAAAATAATCCAAAAATCATCACACAATGCATCATCAATACTTTAGGCTCATATCCAATAAAAGAATAAAGTTATTGATAAAGTACCGCCTTATTTTTACTCCTTGGGAGATATCACCAATGATTTGCTCCTTAGGGTGGCCTCTTGGATATCTTAAGTTCTTTGAGAGCTTTTGGTCACCACTATGTTGATCATTTTGTTCAATCATTTCTTGCTCATTGGTATGATCCTCCAAAGTTGGTGCTTGAAGATTGATTTGATAGTCATTCATAGATGTACCTACATCATCTTCATCTTTTCTTTCCAAGTAAATGTAAGATTCATCAAAGCTAACATGAATGGTTTCCTCATCATGTAAGGTTCTTTTTGTTATAAAATTCTATAAGCCTTTTTGTTAGAAGAATAGATAAGAGATATACCAATATCAAGATTTTTATCAAATTTTAAGTAAGTTAACACAAGAATTTAACATAAGACATTTATAACCAAACATTTTAAAATATGCAATTTGAGGCATTCTATAAAAGAGAATTCAAAAGATGTTTTTCTTCAAAATGATCTTAAAAGAATTCTATTTATCATAACATGTGATGTTTACGACTTTAGACAAAATATTTTTGAGAAAGAATTTTCACAAAGCATGGACCTAGCCAATTTTTACAAAGTTTAAATTTTCTTTTCAAATAACACCATTTTGTTGTGGGGTTTTTGCAGTTGAAACAATTATATGAAATTCAATTTTCAAAGCAAATTTTGTAAAGACTTAGTTGTAAAATTCTCCCATTGTCAGTTCTAATGGAAATCAATTTGCACTCAAGGGAGGTTTGAACCTTTTTGAATAGTTTTACAATCATATGAAACACTTTATCTTCTTTTGAGCAAAGAATAATGCTAAAGTGAATATTTAGAGATCCTCAACCACTACTAAGGCATACTTCAAGTTATTAATACTAGAGTACCTCATAAGTCCAAATCAATCCATATGAACATGTTCAAGATGATTGAGGTCTAAATGCATTTTCATGTGTTTGAAAGATTATTTTGTTTGTTTTCCATATTGACAAGTATCTCAAAGATAATTTTCTCAAAACATATTTTTAGTAATCCTCCAACTAAATCTTAAGAGGAAAGTTTGCTCAACAAATCTATGCTCACGTGACCTAATCTTTTATGCCAAGAAAATCCATCATTATCATAAGCCACAAGACATTCAAGCTTATCAAGATAAAACACATATTGCAATATTTTGCGAGTAATTAATCAAAATCACAAAATGTCATATTGTCACATAAGTTCGGGCGACCGAACTTGTGGTCTACATCCAAACTTCAAGTCTGAACATTTTGTGAAGTTTCATAAAGATGTTTTTGGCCAAGCAAATGCATAGATATTCAATCATAGTTATTTTAATCATTTTATCATGACCAAGTTTACTATGCCATAAATAATCGTCATTATCATGAGTGGAAAATCATCTAACTTTATAAGCAACAAGTTCATCAAGGCAAGTCATTAATACAATTTGCAACAAAAATAGTTCTACTATTGACACCATCAAGTATAAGTATTACATTCACATTCAACTTTTCACACTATCACATAATTGACTAATGTTAAGCAAATTATATTTCAAATTATCACTAAGCAACATTTGTTTAAAAAGAAGAGAGGAACCTTTATCAACATTGATTACTTCATCGGTTGCTTTGACCTTGATTATGCATGAGGTATTTTCTGTTATTCTTTAAGCCAACATCATCAATATGCCATTTAGTGGTGCTTGAGTTTGAATTGGAGAGTACCTGCAATAAAGAAGAGGAAGTTTCCTTTGGTACCCATACTTTCTTGGGTCCGTGAGGGTTAGTAATATTTCCCTTAACTCTCCAAATGGTTTTTACATCATTCTCTACTTTTCTTTTAACATAACATTTGGTGACTTTATGTCCATGTTTTCCACAATAAGTACAACAAGTATGATGCATGGAAGTAGAAGTAGCTCTAACAAAGAATTTGTTATATTTAGGCACATTGTTTACATAATTGTAACCAAGACCATTTTTGACAAGGAGAGATCTTTGAGCTCCAATAATTTTATCAAGATTGTCCCTTCCTTTTGTAAATTTTTCTATACATGATGTAAGTTCATCAACCTTCTTTTTCAAAGTCTCATGATCAACAAGCAATCTTTCAAGAGACAAAATCTTTTCACAAAGAATCTTATTTTCAAGGGACATATTTTGTAAAGAGACATTTAAAACTTCTTTTTCAATATTCAAGCATTCAATAGAATCAATAAGCTTTTTATTTTCACAAAACAATTTTGAATTCTCATTCAATAAATCATTAATTTTGGTTTTCATTTCCTTATTCCTTTTTGAAGCCTTCTTTAATTCTCCATACATCTCAACAAGTAATTCACTAGGATCATCAATATCATCAACATCATCATCACAATAAGTAGAGGTAGAAGGAGTGGATTGTACCTCATCATTTATTGACATAAAACACATATTGGCTCTTTCCTCATGTGTTGCTTGAAAAAGTCTCCACATGTCGTGAGCGGTGTCACATTCACTCACTCTATTGTATTCATTCACGTCCAATGCACAACTCAAGATATTTATTGCTTGGTAGTTTAAGGTTATCTTTCTTGAGTCGTTCTCATCAATTTCCTCCATAGACTTTTGTTCCCTTGTAATTCCATCAGCTTTTATTCTCATAGGAACATAGGGACCTTTCTCAATGATACTCCACAAATTAAAGTTAATAGAACAAATAAAAATTCAAATACTAGATTTTCAAAATGTAAAATTAGAACCATCAAACAAAGGAGGTCTATTTGTAGAGGAACCTTCCATATAAGGCAAATTTGATAAACTAGCCATAGAATCTTTACTTCTAGGTTGTTAGACCTTAAAAAGAAGACCTTGCTCTGATACCAATTGAAAGACCTAAGAGGGGGGTGAATTAGGTCTTTGGCTAATTATCAAAATCTTTTCCCCTTTTTGCAAATCCTTTGTCTTAATAAAAGCTCTTCTTTAAATTCAAAAACTTCAAGTTATATGTGATTTGATGATTAATACAAGATTATCAAACTATAAGACCATAACCAATCAATCAACAACTAAGCATAAATAATAATCACAAGTACGTAAACAAGTAAAGCAATAAG
The DNA here is from genome assembly GCA_030512225.1 of Rauvolfia tetraphylla. Taxonomy (NCBI): domain Eukaryota; kingdom Viridiplantae; phylum Streptophyta; class Magnoliopsida; order Gentianales; family Apocynaceae; genus Rauvolfia; species Rauvolfia tetraphylla. The sequence goes on from JAJQKT010000033.1 coordinate 434,229, forward strand.
AAAATGAACACACGATTTATAGTGGTTCGATCTCTCCAAGATCTACATCCACTACCTTGAGTCCACACTCAAGGATTTCAACCAATCCACTACATGCTCAAATTCAACAATTACATAAGAGGCTCACCACACAATGGTTTTAGACTCACAACCTCTTTTAGTAATTATACAAACAAGGTTCACCCTTCCACAAGGGTTTTATATCTAAAGACAACCTAAAGACCAATATAATCAAAGGCTCACCCACAAACGGGTTTTACACCACAACCTTGATTAATCTAGTCTATGGCTCACCCTAACACAAAAGGGTTTTATGTCACAAGATAACCTTGCAATGAGCTAGTAGAAAAATAGAATTAAAATGAAGAATGGAGTTTGGATATTACCAACACTTCTTGGTGGATAATTACAATTGCTAGCACCACTTCACCTTTGCCTTTGGAATCTTGAATGTACACATTTGAGCACAAGGCAATTTGAGAGCTTTTCAATTTAATTTGATGTAAAACAAGTTAGAGCATGTAAGATTTGTTAAGTTCAAAGTTCTTCTAAAAAATCTGGAGTTTATGGCTTTTATAGAATTCAAAAATCAGTTTAAACAGCCATAAAACGGCTAGTAACGGCTAGTTTCAGAAAACACTGTTTATGTGAACAGTGTACTGTTCATGCACTGTTCATGTGAATAGTCATACTGTTCATGAACTGTTCATGCACCGGTCACAAAAATTCGGACGACCGAATTTTCCAGATTCGTCCGAATCTTCGTCCGAATTTCTCTAGAAGAATAGTGGTACTGTTCACATGAATAGTATTACTGTTCGAGTGAATAGTGTTACTATTCGTGCGTTGTTCACTGTTCACAGTGTTACTAATCATGCGTTGTTCACTGTTCACAGTGCTGAAAAATTCTTCACAAAATTCGGACGACCGAATTTCTTCTACATGCGTCCGAATCTTCTTCCAAATTTTTGAAACTTTGTCAAAACATATCCAAATCATTTCAAACAAGTTGGAAAACATTCTAGCCTTAAAGATAAGTCATTAAAACCTTTTAAGTACAAAAACTATTAATAAAAACTTTATAATTAGGTAAGTTCAAAACCATTTAAATCATTTAAATCAAGTTTTGTGCTCTCAATTGCAACTCATAGATTCCAAGGCTTAAGAGTGTAGGGTTTACAAAGTTCACCTATTAACCACATGTAACCTACACTTCATGTCTTCAAAGCTTTCAATCATCTTGAACAAACTCTTCAACCTTCAATCACTTTGGCATCTTAGAGTTGTTCTTGCATTGCTAGCTCCAAGGCAATGAGACTTCATACTTCTTAATCCAACAATCCTATCACACAAATGACATGCATATTAGTCCTCATCAATATTTGTCATTAATCAAAACTACATGATTTGCCCTTAGGGCTAACACTCCAACATCTCAAATAGGCTGAAATCTTATGGAAGAAACTATTCCCTTGGAGAGCAAAATAGGAAGATCTTGGATGCACTTCCAAAGTCATGGCAGCCAAAGACACTTGCCTTTGAAGAATTAAAGGATTTAAAGACTCTTCCTCTTTAAGAGCTCATAGGATTACTTCTCACACATGAAATGAAGATGAATAGAGTACATGATCTAGAAGATGAAGAAAAGGGAAGAAAAGGATTCATCCTCAAAGTCAATGATAATATAGGTGAACAAGAAGAATCATCTAGTGATGAAAAATAAGATAGTGAAGATGATGATATAGCAGTCATAGTTAAGAAGTTTAAGAAGTTCTACAAGAAAAGATTTCTCAAGAAGGGTTAGAGACCCTTAAGGAAGGGTGGTAAAATCCTCATCCCCATTTAGACCACAATGTAATGAATGCAAAAGCACTGAGCATCTTGTTTCCATTTGCCCAAAAGCCTTGGAAAAAGAAAGGGTAGATAAGGAAAAGAAGAAGAAATCATTGAAGAAGGGAAAAGTACTTGTTGGTACTTGGGATCAACATTCAAATGAAGAAAGTGAAGAAGAGAATGATGAGAGAGCTAATGTATGCTTCATGGCAATAGAAGATGAGGTACAACATACTCATTCTACCTCTACTTCTTATGATGCCAATGTCGATGATCCTAGTGATCTTCCTGTGGATATGTAGGGTGAGTTAAAAAAGCTTTCAAAAAGAAATAAAGAAATGAGATAAAATATTGATGAATTATTGAAAGACAATTCAAAATTATTTTGCAAAAAGAAAAGTTTCTTGATTCTATTGAATTCTTGAGCATTGAAAAAGAAGTTTTAAATGTCTCTTTGCAATACATGTCCCTTGAAAATAAAGATCTTTGTTAAAAGATCTCTTCTCTTGAAATATTGATTGTTGAATGAAATTTTGAAAAAGAAAGTTGATTATCTTACTTTGTGTGTGTCAAAAAATTTACAAATGGAAGGGACAATCTTGACAAGATTCTTGGGTCTCAAAGATCCCCTTTTGTTAAAAATGACCTTGGTTACAATTATGTGAACAATGTGCCTAAATACAAAAAATTTCTTTGTTAGAGCCACTTCTAGTTCAATGCTTCATGCATGTTGTACTTATTGTGGAAAATATGGCCATCAATCTACTAGATTCCATGTTAAAATAAAAGTCGAGTGGTGTAAAAACTATTTGGAGAGTTAAAGGAACAGTACGTAACCCCCTTGGACCTAAGAAAGTATGTGTACCAAAAGTCACTTCATCTCAAAAGTCACTTCATCTCATTTCGTGTAGGTAAATTTCCCACCAAGATCAAGTGCCACCAAGTGGTTTCTTGATACTGGATGCTCAAGACACGTGATAGAGAATGCCTCATTCATTAGTGAGCAACAAACTACAAATGAAGGTTTTGCTATATTTCATGACAAGAAGAAAGTAAGAATCATTGGTGTAGGTAATATTGATAAAGGTTCTTCTCCTCTCAGCAAACAAGTTTTGCTTATTGATGACTTGAAGTATAACATGCTTAGCATTAGCCAATTATGTGAAAATGGATGCAAAGTTGAATTTAAGTGTGATAATTGTACTATTCTTGATAATGTTAATGGCAAAACAATTTTTGTTGTAAATAGGGTTGAAAATGTATATGTGCTCTATCTTGATGAACTTGTTGCTAGTGATGTTAAATGTCATGTTTTTTATGATAATGATGGTTATTTATGGTATAGAAGACTAGGTCATGTAAGTATAGATTTGTTAAACAAGCTTTGTTCTCATGAATTAGTTAGCGGTTTACCAAAAATACATTTTCAAAAAAATTGTCTTTGTGATACTTGTCAGTATTAAAAACAAACAAAAACCTCATTCGAACCTAAGAAAATGGTTTCTACCTATGAAGCTCTTGAGCTTGTTCGTATGGATTTATTTGGACCTATGAGGACTACTAGTCTTGGTGGTAAGAGGTATGCTTATGTGATAGTTGATGATTTCTCAAGATTCACTTAGATACCATTTCTTACTCAGAAGGATGAAGCATTTCATGAATTTGTAAAACTTTTCAAAACGGTTCAAACCTCTCTTGAATGCAAAGTGATTTCCATTAGAAGTGACAATAGGAGAGAATTTTACAATCAAGACTTTACAAGATGAAAATGGAATTTCACACAATTTTTTAGTTGCTAAAACTCCACAACAAAATGGTGTTATTGAAAGGAAAAATAGAACTTTGCAAGAAATGGCAAGGTTTATGCTTTGTAAAATTCTCTAACAAAATATTTTTGGGCCGAAATCATAAAAACCACATGATATGCAATGAATAGAGTTCTTTTAAGACCATTTATAAGAAAAATACATTTTGAAGTTTTCATTGGTAGAACACCCTCAATTGCATATTTTAAAGTATTTTCTTGTAAGTGTTTTATCTTGAATACTAGCAACAACTTAGGTAAATTTGATAGAAAATCGAATGAAGGTATTTTCCAAGGCTACTCTTCAAATAAAAAAGCCTATAGAGTTGACAATAAAATAAATTTTTGTGTTGAAGAAACATTCATGTGAGCTTTGATGAATCTAACATCTATCTTGAAAGAAGAGATGAAGATGGTACCTCAATGAATGATGATCAAACTCATCTTCAAGCACCAACTTTGGAGGACCATGAAAATGAAGAGGAAATGATTAAACATGAACAAGAAAGCCAATCGAGTGGTGACCAAGAGCTGCCAAAGGATTTGAGATATACAAGAGGCCAGCCAAAGAAACAAACCAATTGTTGATGTCTCTCAAAAAATTAAAACAAGGCAGTACTTCACTGATAATTTTTCTCTTTTATCTCATATTTAGCTTAAAAGCATTGATGATGTCTTGTACAATAATTTTGGGATTATTTCCAAGCAAGAAGAATTGAATCAATTTGAAAGAAACAAAATTTGGAACACTATCCCGAGACCCCATGATCACTCCATGATTAGTACAAAATGAGTTTTTATAAACAAATTAAATGAATCCAAAGAAGTTGGTAGAAATAAAGCTAGATTTGTTATCACCTAATTCAATCAAAATGAGGGTGTTGATTTTGATGAAACTTTTGCTCCATTAGATAGACTTGAATATATAAGAATTATTTTGGAATTTTATTGCATTAAAGGCTTTAAACTATTTCAAATGGATGTCAAAAGTGTCTTTCTAAATGGTTTTATTGTAGAAGAAGTATATGTGGAACAACCTCCCGATTTTACTCATAAAAAATTTACAAATCATGTCTTTAAACTTTCTAAAGCTTTATATGTTTAAAACAAGCTCCTAGAGCTTGGTATGAAAGACTTAGTAGCTTCCTACTTTTAAAAGGTTTTTCAAGAGGAAAGGTTGATACAACACATTTCATTAAAACGTCTTATAACAATAATCTTTTTCTTGTACAAATCCATGTGGATGACATTATTCTCAGTGCTACTAACATCTCTCTTTGTGATGAGTTTTTTTAGATGAAGCAAACTAAATTTGAAATTAGCATAATGGGAGAAGTCAACTTCTTTCTTGGCCTTCGAAGCAAGCAAACCAAGTATAGTACATTCATAAATCAAGTAAAATACACCAAAGAGTTATTACAAAGATTTGGAATAGATAAAGCTAAAGGATTGATACTCCTATGAGTTCATCAACCAAGGTTGGCAAAGATGAAAAAGGTAAAAATCTTGATAAAAATGTATAAAGAGGTATGATTGATAGTTTACTTTATTTAATCGCAAGTAGACCCGACATTATGTTTGTCATGTGTCTATGTGCTAGATTTCAATTATGTCCAAAGAATCTCATTCAGTTGTCGTTAAACGCATTCTTCGTTATCTTATAGATACATATGACAATGGTTTGTGATTTATAAAATCTTCTTGTTTTGAACTTGTTGCCTATATGGATAGCACGAACAAGCTTGTGTCTCATTGTCTATCACTGAATATATTGCCACCGGTGCTTGTTGTGCTCAGGTGATTTAGCACACTTTTCTTGATTTCATACTCGACTTTAAATGTGTGCCAATTTTATGTGATAACACCAGGGCTATAAACTTGACTATTAATCCAATTCAACATTCTGAAACCACGCATATAGATATATTTTATATCATTTTATTTGTAATCATGTTTCTAAAGGCGATGTATACTTAAATTATGTATGCACAAATGAGCAAATAGCAGACATTTTTACAAAGCCATTTGCCAAAGAAAGGTTTTGTTACCTAAGGAGATGCTTAGGAATATCAAAATTCTATTACTAATATGTGTATTCAAGTATAGTGAAAATAGGTAAAATTTGGATTTGCAATTTGGACGCAAGCCTAGGAGTTAGGTCATCCAAGTTGAAGTTCTAAAATTCTCAACAAAAAAATTCATACACAAGTTTAGACTCATGAACTTGAATTCGGTTGTTTGAATTTACTGAACCTAAGATAAATTTAAAAAATTTGGATGCATGGCTGAAAATTAATTCGTCTGAATTAGGCAGTTTCAGATAAATATATGAAGATCAAATTGCAGTTCCACTTCATTTATTTACAATCTTTCTTGATCGATTTCCCTTCTCTCTCAAAACCCACCAAACCTTCTCTCGTCCAAACCCAAGTTTCACACCCTTTTCATCAATTGCTCTTGAAATCATCCTTATTTTAGTGTTCTACACCCTTGATTTCATCTCAAACCCTCCTCACTTCACAAATAAACTTCATGGTGAGATCAAAGAGGGCTAGCATTGGCAAGGAAAAGAAAAAGGCAAACAAGTTGATTTCAGGCTGATCATCAATGAACCAAGGAGGATTCGAGTGCCTTAAGCATATATTGAGCTTGACAAATTCATCTTAACCAAAGCTGGGGCTGAGTTTGATGATTGAAGCAAGAGAAATCAAAAGATCATCCCTAGGCGCAAGGTTGATAGGCAAACATTCTCTGGTATGGAAAATGTGCTATCTCTTTTTGGTGCACTTGGTTGGAGTAGTTCGTTAGTTTTGAATGATGATTATTTTCCCTCGCTAGTATATAAATTTTATTCAAATCTAGAGGAAAGGTGTAACACCCTCCTAGCTAATTAGGGTTTTAGAGAACATCAGACTAGGAGCTAGGCTTTTAAACCTTAGAATTGAGGATTGGAAGGTCCCAAACCAAGATCGAGGATTGCATAAGGGTAAGTGAGGTGTTATAGGGCTTAGAGAACTTAAGTCACAATGAGGAATTTATTAAAATTTAAAATTGTTGTATAACCAAACGTAAAAATTAAGGGTGTATTTGAATTGGATTTTTATTTGAGTTGAATTATATTGGGAATTAAACAATTGAGTTATTTGTGAGAGGAGAAATGGGGCCCAAAGTGAAAAAAGTGAAAAATTTTTAGTTTAAATCCTAATCCAAGCTTGCCCTAAAAAGTCAATCTACGAGACAAAACCAAATAATAAATCGATAATTTAAGTTAATAAATAGCTTATAAGAATAATACAAGTTTAGAAGAATGAAAAAGAAATTTCTTGAAGAGAGAAAGTACCAAAAATACCCTCAGAAATGTTATTAAGTACGATAGTAAAGGAAGGGCAAAATGATCAATTTCTACCGAGTAACTTTCTAGTTTTGCCCCTCATTTGCTAGAGATATTTTCAGATTTCTCCCATTATATCAGGCCATCTTACCCCCAAAATGAACATGTAAAAATTCAAAATAAAATATATCCATCCAAGCATAATCATGAGCACCTCCTTAAGTGGCCAATGCATCGTTCTTCCTTGTCTCTTTAGATTAACCAAGCCTACACCCAAAGGTTATGCTAACTTGCTCCCTGTCAAACTAACCTACACTAACCAGAAATTTAACCCTATTTTCTCCCTCACACAACCGCCCAAGAGGTCTTGAAAGCAAGAGAAGATCACCTCTTTCTCCCACACTCCCTCTTCTCCATACTCTCTATTTTCTCTCTATCACTCTTTCTTTCTTTCTCTTTCAACCGGGAGCTCATGAAGAACTGAGCAAGAGATTTCATACTGTTTTATTTTTTAAAAAAGTGTGGGTATTCGTTTGTATTTTGATCTCCTACACCCATTTTCAAGTTTAATTTTTAAGGAGAAACATCTTTTCTCTTGGTGTTAGGCAGACAGCTTGGAGATTTGTTATTTTTCATCAAGGTAAGCATGATATCTAAGGATTTCTTCAAGAAATCTGGTAGTTTTAAGATTCTAAATTATGTTTCTTGAAAGTTTGAGCTAGAAAGCAGAAGCTGGAGTGATTATATGCAAGAAAAGCACTACCTTGTGTCAGTTTTGGTTTATCCATTCTCCAGTTGCATTTTCTTCTTCACATATGAGTTTATTTCGTGAAAACAGCTTTGGTTTCCAGTATAAAGTAGCAGAGACAACTAAAGAGTTTCGGGTCTCAGCTAGGTTTGTTGTTTTCTGAAAAATGGCTGGACCGCTTGTTTTCCAGCTTTCTTTTGGCCAAAATCACAGGAAATGAAACTGTTCTGAGGAATTTGTTTTTGTTATTAAAAATATTGTAATCAAACATGAATACCCCAATAAAATACTGAGGGTTTTCATGAGACAAAATCCAGATTTTTGATAGAGAAAAATCTGCGAAGAACAAATGGTGAAATGGATATTTGGCAGCTTTGCTTCTTTGTTTTTCCTTGGCTGGAATTTTAGATTTTTGATGGGTTTTAAGGGATCTATGAATGAAATGGATAATGAGCATGATAAGCATTGTTTCTCCCTTCATTTGGCAGAAAAATGTTTGAAAGGAAATGAGTTTATGAAGTTAGAAATTTGATCCTGTTTTCTGTACAAAAATCTGGACGGCAATTTTTGCAACCATGGATAGTGGAGAAAACTCATGAACTAAGTGTAAAATTTTGAGCAACATTTGAGCTTTGAAAATTGAAAGTTTCACTGTCATTACTATCATCCTTATTGCTGTCATCTCCACCCATATTATCTTCTTGATCTTCGTGATGTTCCTCTTCACTGTCCTCTTTCTCATCTTCTTTCTTTTCTTCTTCTTTGGCTTTATAGGAACTTGCACCATTTAAAACCACTTGAGAAATCTTTCTCAAGTCTTCTTCCATATTCTTGACTCTAGCTTCTAAACCATCAAATTTTCCAAGAATCATTAGAGCAAAGGACTTGAAGAATTTGTCCATCTTCTTCATTTCCTTTACATGGTTGTTCAATGTCTCTAGAAACACCTTGGCAACTATGGTATCACCTCTAGTGAGATTATCATCTTCAACTTCTTTTCCTTCAATAGAGAGCACCTCTTCAAATAGTCTTCTTTTGTGGAAGGTTGCTCCCCCCTCACTAGATGACTCATGCCTTATTTTAGTTTTCCTTTCTCCAACAAGGATTTCCTTTTCATCATCTTCTTCTTCTTCATTTTTTTCTTCACTACTAGCACCTCTTCTATCACCCCTTAGAGGAGTTTCTCTTATAGCCCTTCAAACATTATCATCATCAAGTATCCAAGGAATACTCTTTAGTGAGTTGTTGGTGTAGACTTCTTCACTCTTTATTGGTAAACCACTAGAAGACAATTGCACTTGGAGATACTTGAAAATTTCCTGTTAATAACCTTCCATACGGCAATGCCATATGCTCGGTTCTTCTAGCTGCCATTATATTCTTTAGCACTACATATCCAAAATTCAATTTTGTTTTCTTATGCATGGCTAGCAGAATTACAACATACATATTATTAACAGAAAATTTGTGCCCAAAGTATGCTATAATCAAGGTAGTAAGCATGTGATGCAAAATTCTTTCATTAGCATCAAAAAGCTTTTATCTCCCTCTCCTTTCTAGTCTTGAGTGTTCTACCATTTGAACAGGAATTCTCAATCCTTTCATGTGAGTATAACTTACTTATAAAACAATGTCCCCCAGAAGAATAATGCCTAAATCCAACATCCTCAACATCACAAATTCTATTGAGCAATGCATTATCAATCTCAAAAATCAACTTGTGATATTCTTGAAGAATACCAATGAATAGCTTTATTACCAATTTGCTCAACTTTTTCTTCCTTAATATTTGCATAAACTTCATAAAGTAAGGAAGGTAATAGCATTCATCAAACACAAGCGACCTAGTCCAGCTTATATCATTTAAAAATTAGAGTATATTTTCCATTTTGGATAGTTTGATGACATCCACCTTGTGGCTTGGATTTATCTTATGGTTCATTTTTGTCCAACCATCAAATTCAGTAACAGTCTCCACTGTGACAAATCTATATAGCCATGACATGATTTGCAGAACATGAACCTTCCATGGTACATTGATCACTGGTCCTCCTTCTCTTTCTTTGGCTTTTCCCTTTCCTTTTCCCATGCTAGGCTTCTTTGTCCTCACCTGGAGCTACAACACTAGAATACACTCATTAGTTATTGAATTTTGAAATCCCTAAGCTTCTTCTAAGATTGGCCAAACCTTTCTTCAGCCAATGACTTAGTAACGATATCATTAATTTGTTCATTAATGCAAACATGCTTTAAACAAGTATTACCCTTAGTAGAGTGATCTCTAATGAGATGAAGTTTGATCTCTATATGCTTTGTCCTAGTTTGTTGAATAGTATGATGATCAAATTTATTGCATTAGTGTTATCACATAACATAGTCACACATTTGAAATATAGACCATAATCACTTAGACTATCAATAAGGTAATAGAGAATGTGTTAAACAGCAATAAAATGAAACTCTTTAGGACAAGATGAAATCTAGCACACAATCACATGACAAACATAATATTGGCTCTACTTGCTGTCAAATAGAGTTGACTACTCCTATGAAACCTTTTTATTCTTGTCAAGCATAGTTGATAAACTTATGGAAGTACTTATACCTTAACTTGATTCATGAAAGTGCCTTTCTTGGTTTGCTTGATTTGTAGGCCAAGAAAGAAATTGAGTTTTCCTATCATGCTCATTTCAAATTTACTTTGCATTAACTTGGCAAACACATCACAAAGTGAAGTATTAGAAGCACAAAAAATTGTATCATATATTTGGACAAGTTATAGATAATTGTTACAAGAGGTTTTAATGAAAAGATTTATGTCAAATTTTCTTAAAAAATAACTTTTGAAAGAGGAGAACTATTGAATATTTCATACCAAGCTCTAGTAACTTGTTTAAATCCATATAAGTCTTTTGAGAGTTTGAAAACATAATTAGGAAATTTTTCATGAGTGAAATTAGGAGGTTGTTTTACATAAAATTTCCTCATTAATAAACCCATTTGAGAAAACACTTTTGACATCATTTGAAAGAGTTTGAAACCTTTAAAACATGCAAATGACAAAAGCATTCTAATTGATTTAAATCTACTAATCGGAGCTAAAGACTCATTATAATCAATGACCTATTCTTGATTGAATCCTTAGGCAACAAGTCTAACATTGTTTCTAATAACTTCTCTGGATTCAATAAGTTTATTTCTAAAAACCTTTTAGTTTCAGTAATGGAATGATCATGAGATTTAGGAATATCCAAATTTTGTATCTTTCAAATTTACTTAATTCCTCTTGCATAGCAATAATCCAAAAATCATCACACAATGCATCATCAATACTTTTAGGCTCATATGAGATAAAAGAATAAAGTTATCAATAAAGTACCGTCTTATGTTTACTCCTTGGGAGATATCACCAATGATTTACTCCTTAGGGTGGCCTTTTTGGATATCCTAAGTTCTTTGGGATCTCTTGGTCACCACTAGGTTGGTCATCTTGATTTTGTTCAATCATTTCTTCCTCATTGGTATGATCCTCCAAAGTTGGTGCTTGAAGATGGGTTTGATAGTCATTCATAGATGTACCTACATCATCTTCATCTTTTCTTTCCAAGTAAATGTAAGAATCATCAAATCTAACATGATTGGTTTCCTCATCATGTAAGGTTCTTTTTGTTATAAATTCTATACGCCTTTTCGTTAGAAGAATAGATAAGAGATATAACAATATCCGGTTTTCTATCAAATTTAAGTAAGTTATCACAAGAATTTAAGATAGGACATTTATAACCAAACATTTTTAAATGTGCAACAAGACATTTATAACCAAACATCATGACATATAATAAATTTCAAGAAGTTTTGAGGTGAAAATCATTTTCTTAGGTTTGAAAGAAAATTTTGTTTGTTTTCTATATTGGTGAGTATTACAAGGATGATTTTTCTCAAAATGAATTTTTGGTAATCCCTTAACAAGTTAAAAAAAATATTCAACAAGTCCATGCTAACATGATCAAGTTTACTATGCCGTAAATAACCGTCATTATCATGAGTGGAAAATCATCAAACTTTATAAGCAACAAGTTCATCAAGGTAAGGCAAATAACCATTACTAATACAATTTGCAACAAAAATAGTTCTACCATTGACACCATCAAATATATTGCAAGTATTACATTTAAATTCAACTTTTCAATCATTGTCACATAATTGACTAATGTTAAGCAAGTTATATTTCAAATCATCAATGAGCACAACTTGTTTAATGAGGGAGGAAGAATCTTTATCAATGTCACCTATACAAAGAATTCTTCCTTTCTTCTTGTCATCAAATATAATGAATTCTTCGTTTGTAGTTTAAAGCTCACTAATGAGTGATGCTTTTTCTGTCATAAATCTTGAGCAGCCACTATCAAGAAACCATTTAGTAGCACATTGTTTACATAATTATAACCAAGACCATTTTTGACAAGAGGAGATCTTTGAGCTTCAAGAATTTTATCAAGATTGTCCCTTTCTTTTGTAAATTTTTCTACACATGATGTAAGGTCATCAACCTTCTTTTTCAAAGTCTCATGATCAAAAAGCATTCTTTCAAGATACAAAATCTTTTCACAAAGAATCTTATTTTCAAGGGACATGTTTTGTAAAGAGACATTTAAAACTTCTTTTTCAATATTCAAAAAATCAATAGATTCAAGAAGTCTTTTGTTTTCACAATATAATTTTGAATTTTCATTCAATAACTCATTAATTTTGAGTTTCATTTCCTTATTTCTTTTTGAAACCTTTTTTAATTCTTCATATATTTCAACAAATAATTCACTAGGATCATCAATATCATCATCACAACAAGTAGAAGTAGAAGAAGTGGATTGTACCTCATCATTTATTGCCATAAAGCACATATTGGCTCTTTCCTCATGTGTTACTTGAAGAAGTCTCCACATATCTGAGCGGTGTAGCATTCCTTCACTCGATTGTATTCATTCACGTCCAATGCACAACTCAAGATATTCATAGCTTGGTAATTTAATGTCATCATTTTAGAGTCACCTTCATCATATTCATCCATTGGCTTTGGCTCTCTAGTGATTCCATCATCTCTCATTCTCATTGGTATGTAAGGACCTGTTCATAGTGGAGGAAAAACAAGTTACTGTTCGTACTGCGTCAGAACTTGCATCCAAACTTTTCAAACTGTGTCAAAACATATTCAAATCAATTCAATCAAGTTGGAAAACATTCTAGCCTCAAAGATAAAGTCATTAAAGACATTTTAAGAGCAAAAGTCATTTATGAAAACTCAATTTAGGTAAGTTCAAAACCATTGAAACCATTTAAATCAAGTTTTGTGCTCTCAATTGCAAATCATAGATTCCAAGGCTTAATAGTGTAGGGTTTACAAAGTTTACCTATTAAGCACATGTAAGCTACATTTCATGTCTTCAAAGCCTTCAATAATCTTGAACAAACTCTTCAATCACTTTAACATATTTGAGTTGTTCTTGCATTCCTAGCTCCAATGCAATGAGACTTGCTTCCTTCTAAATCCAAAAATCCTATCACACAACATACAAGCATATTAGTCCTTATCAATGTTTATCATTAATCAAAACTAATGAAACCTACATGATTTGCCCTTAGGCCTAACAGAAAGTATACTACTGTCTTCCTAGACAATTTAAATCACGAATGGAATAAGGGAAAAACTTTATGGAAATGAAGGAGTTTTCTTGAAAGTTTTACAAAGGAAGGAAGGTGGAGTTATGAAAAACCTTTGAGCATTTTATTTTTTATAAAGTAGACAAGAAGAAAATCTTGAAGAAAAATAGACATATAGTCTTTATTTTTGAAGGAAAAGAAAAAGAGGAAATAAAATCTACAAAATCTCAAGAGTTATTGGAAAAATAATGACTAATGTTTGATTGGTAATTATATAAAATGATGAATGAGTATTGGAAATGAGTTTAAAAGAATTTTCTTCAAGAAATAATAAATAACAATACAAGAAGGGACTAAATGAATATTGGAAGGCCATTACATGAAAAGTAATTTTTTGAATAAAATAAGACATCCCTATGATTAGGGAAAGAGAAACCATTGTTTTAAAGAGTTAGTGGACAAACTAATCACTAGAGTTGCAATACTTCCATACGTTAATTTAAGAGATAGGATTTAAATATCATGAAGGCTAATATAGTAATTGTAATAGATTAGTTATTTAACTAGTCATGGTCTATCTCATAAGACATTTGGTGCACGGATATTAGTTGCGGATCAGCTACAATATACTTCGAGATAATAAGCTACACCTTACTATAGCTATAAATAGAAATTCACCCAGTGAGCATGGTGCACAAAGTAGGATGTACTTAAGGCTTTGTTATTGAAATTGTCATAGATTGCATACTATGCTAGACCATAGGTGAGTTTGAAAACTGAGACTTACTTCTTTCTGTAAGCCCTAAGGTCAAATCTTATAGTTTTGATTATGACAAACATTGACATGAGCTGACTTGAGTATTTGTTGTGTGATATGATTATTGGATTGTGGAAGGTGAGAAGTCTCATTGCCTTGAAGATGCTAAGGACAACTCAAATGTGCTCCAATATTAAAGTGTATAGAGCATGTCCTAAGGATTGAAGGCTTTGAAGACTTTAGTGTAGGTTTACACTTGCTTAATAGACATATCCTTGTAAACCCTACACTTGATTGTCTTCGGAATCTAAGAAATTTTCAAGAGAGCACAAAGCTTGATTTTCAATCTTAAAAGGTGTTCATTACACATGTTTTACCAAGTTCTTGACAATGGCTTTTGGATTAAAAGCTCTTAAAAAGATCTATCTTATAATCCAAAATGATTTCAAACTTGTTGGACTTGATTTCTAAACATTTTAACAAAGTTTGAATAGTTTGGACTCCATTTTGGATGTCCAAACTGAAGAACTTGGCTGCTAAATTTTTAGAGAAATTCAGACAACGATTCGAACGCTCATGTCAAAATTCGGTTTACCAAATTTATCCTAGCGTGAAAATAGAAAAATTTGGACGATCATTTGATCTCAGGGGTCCATGTTCGGTCGACTGAATTTTACTATTATTAGCCATTATTTGAACGTTGCAACTGATTTTTAAGCCCTATAAAAGACATAAACTTCAGATTTTTAGTAATTTGTTAGCCTTTAAGAATCTTTACACTTCCCAATCATTCTTTATCAAAAAAGCTCTCTTTTGTCTTCTGCTAAAAAGTTGAATCACAAGATTCCATAGACAAAAAAGGTGAAGTGGTGCTAAATTTGTCATCATCTACCAAGTTGTTAGTAACATCCTTCTGTATTACTTCATCTATTTATTTTATTCAAGGTTATCTTGAGGATATAAAACCCTTTTAAAAGGGTGAACCCTGATTGATGTAAGTGAAAAGAGGTTGTGGAGTAAAAACCCTTGTTGGGTGAACCTCTCTTGTATGTATAACTTTTGCTGTGGTGGTATTTGGTTAAAATCCTTGAGTTATGGCTCAAGGTAGTGGATGTAGATCTTGTATGATCGAACCATTATAAATAGCTTGTGTGATGTTTTCTCTTCTCTCTTCTTATTTGGGAAATCATTGTCTTTACTTGTATATCCTATTGTGAACTTGATTTCAAATCCCTTCCAAGCTATATTTTCCAAAAGAAAAAGTTTTTAAAAATTAGCCAGAGACCTAATTCATCCCCTCTTAGGTCTTTCAATTTATAGTGCAAATTATCAATAAAAAAATGCATTGTTTTGTAGGAAAACTATTTTTATACTTTCCTAATTTGAAAAGTCATTAAATGGGGAAACCATCCCGCTTTGGAAACATTTTCTATTTATAGAAAGTTTCTATTTTTGGAAATTTTTTTGGAAAGCTTCCACATGATTGATTAGCAAGTTTCATTATTTATTTAAGCATCACTTGCATTAGAAAAGCATGGGAGTTTAATTCCATTAGGGTTTCTATTTTTAAAAACTTCTACTTTTGGAATGGAATATGCTTGAACTTTATCCTAGAATCCAGTAAGTTTTGGTAAAAAGTTTAAATAATCGAAATGGTTTTGGGAAATGAATCATGTACATGAGCATATCATATTTAGGGTGAGATTGGATAGTGTTTTGTTTTTAGATTTTGTGTCTTGGGTTTCAGGAGAGAGAATTTTTTGTGAGAGAAAAAAGTGAGACCCAAGTAAGAAATTTGCATTGGTTTCTGTAGCGTAACTCAATCCCAATACACCCTTAGAAACTTGCATAGGACTATTTGAAATTAAAGGCGGCCGGTGAAAATTTTGACCGGTTGGTCAAACTACAAACTTAGTAAGGACATATGGCCATTTGGGGCCTACGTTTCATAAACTTTGTCCCGACATATATTGTTTATGTATAAAATCCCAATAACACCACTTTGTGGGTGTTTGGGTGACATTCTTCAGAAATCAGAGACCCACTGAGCGTGAGTGCATTGTATAGGGCTACTCACCTGTATGAGGGCCTCTTATTGCTGGTGTGAGGTTTAATAAGGAGGAACTATCTATAGATCCAACTAATATATCTAGGAAGTGTTCATGCAAGAAAGCCGAGTAGTGGCCTACATATATAGGAAGTTGAAAGATCAAGAACTGAATTATCCAACGCATGATTTGCACTGAAGAAGTGGTGACATTAATTGTACGGGGCAAAGTATAAGATTTTCACAGATCATAAAATTCTGAAATATTTATTTACTCAAACTTAAACATAAGGCAATGAAGATGGTTGAAATTGCATGAATAGTATTAATGCCCAATTACCTACTATCCGAGTAAGGTAAACTGGTTGCAGATGCACTAAGTAGAAAGGTAAAGTAAGCAAGTATTACACTAACCCCCTCCATGGTACCAAGAAATTAAAGTGGCTCAAAAGAATAATGAGTTTAGGGAGTTCATACACCGTGTGAAGAGTAAAAATTTATCTAACTTCTAGGCATTAGAAGATAAAAGCATTGCTTTTCATGGAATGCTATGTGTACCTAAGGAAAAATAATTAAAAAGGAAGGTACTCAAAGAGGCCCATAAGAGCAAGTACATTATACACCTTGAGAAGGACAAAATGTATCTGTTAGCCCTAAGGGCAAATCATATAGTTTGATTAGTTTTGATAAATGACAAACATTGATAAGGACTAATATGCTTATATGTTGTGTGATAGGATTTTTGGATTGAGAGGGAAGCAAGTCACATTGCCTTAGTGCTAGCAATGCAAGAACAACTCAAATATGCCAAAGTGATTGGAGATTCAAGAGTTTGTTTAAGATGATTGAAGGCTTTGAAGACATGAAGTGTAGGTTACATGTGCTTAATAGGTAAACTTTGTAAACCCTACACTCTTAAGCTTGGAATCTATGAGTTGCAATTGAGAGCACAAAACTTGATTTAAATGGTTTCAATGGTTTTGATTTACCTAAATTCTCATGTTTTCATAACTGGTTTTTGCACTTTAAAGGTCTTTAATGACATATCTTTGAGGCTAGAATGATTTCCAACTTGTTTGAATTGATTTGAATATGTTTTGACAAAGTTGATAAATTCAGACGCAAGTTCGGACGCAGAAGGCAAAGTTCAGACATCCGAACTTTTCCTACGCTGTAAACAGTAACTACTATTCAATGAACAGTAACTACTATTTATTGAATAGTGCTGACTATTTTTCTAGAGAAGTTCGAACTCAAGTTCGGACGCAGAAGGCCAAGTTCAGTCGTCTGAACTTGTGAACAGTGCGTGAACAGTATTTTTCAGAAAAATTCAGACGTACATTCAGACGAAGAGGAGCAAGTTCGGACGTTCAAACTTCTCAGAAACTAGCCGTTACTAGCTGTTTTATGACCGTTTGAACTAATTTTCAAAATCTATAAAAGTTATAAACTCCCGATTTTTTAAAGAACTTTTGAACTTATGAAATCCTTAAAGCTCCAACTTGTTTGATATCAAAATTATTTGAAAAGGTCTCAAATTGCCTTGTGCTTAAAGGTTAAAATTCAAGAATCCAAAGGCAAGAAGTGAAGTGGAGCTAGCTATTATATTCATCCACCAAGAAGTGTTGGTAACATCCACACTCTATCTCTTCATTATTGTTGTGATTGATACAAGGTTATCTTGTGACGTAAAATCTTTTTGGTAAGAGTGAGCCATAAACTAGATTAATCAAGGTTGTGGTGTAAAACCCGTGTGTGGGTGAGCCTTGGAATAGATTGGTCTTTAGGTTTTCTTTAGATATAAAATCCTTGTGGAAGGGTGAGCCTTGTTATTAGGATTGCAAAGGAGGTTGTTGTTGTAAAACCCTTGTTGGGTGAGTCTCTTGTGTAATTGCCTAAATTGTGTATATAGTGAATTGGTTGAAATACTTGACTGTGGACTCAAGGTAGTGGATGTAAATATTGGAGAGATCGAACCACTATAAATCGTGTGTTCATTTCCTTATAGCTTTACTTGTTTACATACTTGTGTTATTATTATTTGTTCATAGTTGTTAATTGATTGGTTGTGGTCTTATAATTTGATAATCTTGTCTTAACCATCAAATCACATATAAACTTGAAGTTTGTGAATTTAAAGAAAAGCTTTTATTAAGGCGAAGGATTTACAAAAAGGGAAAAGATTTTTATAATTAGCCAAAGACCTAATTCACTCCCCCTCTTAGGTCTTTCAATTGGTATCAGAGCAAGGTCTTCTTTTTAAGGTCTAACAACCTAGAAGTAAAGATCATATGACTAGTTTATCAAATTTGCCTTATATGGAAGGTTCCTCCACTAATAGACCTCCATTGTTTGATGGTTCTAATTATACTTTTTGGAAGTCTAGGATTGAGATATACATTTGTTCTATTAACTGTGAATTGTGCAATATTATTGAGAAAGGTTCATATGTGCCATTGAAATTGAAAGCCGATGGAGTTACATGGGAACCAAAGCCTATGGAGGAGTATGATGAGGGCGATTCAAGGAATATGACATTAAAATACCAAGCAATGAACATTCTTTGTTGTGTGTTGGTCGTCAACGAATACAATAGAGTGATAGAATGTGATTCCGCTCATGAAATATGGAAGCTACTTCAAGTCACTCATGAAGAAGATAGAGCAAATTTGTGCTTCATGGCAATGGAAGATGAGGTACAACCTACTCCATCTACCTCTATTTCTTATGATGATGATATTGATGATCCTAGTGAATTACTTGTTAAGATATATGGAGAATTAAAAAAGGCTTCGAAAAAGAATAAGGAAATGAAACTCAAAACTAATGAGTTACTGAATGAACATTCAAAATTATTTTGTGAGAACAAAAAATTTCTTGAATCTATTGATTGTTTGAATATTGAAAAAGAAGTTTTAAATGTCTCTTTACAAAACTGTCCCTTGAAAATAAGATTCTTTGTGATAAGACTTTGTCTCTTGAAAGAATACTTGTTGATCATGAGACTTTGAAAAAGAAGGTTGATGAGCTTATATCATGTATAGAAAAATTTACAGAAGGAAGGGACAATCTTGATAAAATTCTTAGATCTCCTCTTGTCAAAAATGGTTTTGGTTATAATTATGTAAAAAATGTGCCTAAATATAACAACTTCTTTGTTATAGCTTCTTCTACTTCCATGCATCATACTTGTTGAACTTATTGTGGAAAACATGGACATAAAGCTACCAAATGTTATGTTAAAAGAAAAGTAGAGAATGGTGTAAAAACCATTTGGAGAGTTAAGGGAATTATTACTAGCCCCCATAGACCTAAGAAAGTATGGGTACCAAAGAATACTTCCTCTCCTTTATTGCAGGTACTCTTCAATTCAAACTCAAGCAAAACTAAGTGGTATATTGATGATGTTGGCTTAAAGAATAACATAAAACACTTCATTCATAGGCAAGGTCAAAGAAACCAATGAAGGATTTGTTTTTGAGACAAGAAGAAAGGAAGAATTCTTGGAGTATCCAATGTTGGTAAAGGTTCCTCTCTTCTTTTTAAACAAATGTTGCTTAGTGTTGATTTGAACTATTACTTGCTTAGCATTAGTCATTTGTGTAATAATGAATAAGAACTTGAATAAGAACTTAAATGCCAACCTGCGAAATTTCAGTTGAGAATCCCTTTTGTTTAGCTTTGAAAATTTGCCAACCATGACTTGTCAATTACTTTTATGAAGTTGATTAGGTAACATTGATGATATGAGATTGAATTCATGGTTGATATGTTCTTGAATTTGATTATATGTCATGATAAAATGATTAAAATAGCTATGATTGAATATCTATGCATTTTCTTGGCCAAAAACATCTTTATGAAACTTCACAAAATGTTTAGACTTGAAGTTTGGATGTAGACCATAAGTTCGGTCGCTCGAACTTGTATGACAAAATGATATTTTTTATGTTGATCAATTATTCACAAAATGTTTCAATGTGTGTTTTATCTTGATAAGCTTGAATGTCTTGTTGCTTATGATAATGATGGATTTTCTTGGCATAGAAGATTTGGTCACGTGAGCATGGATTTGTTGAACAAACTTTTCTCTCAAGATTTAGTTGGAGGATGGCTAAAAATGTGTTTTGAGAAAATTGTCTTTGAGATACTTGTCAATATGGAAAACAAATAAAAGAATCTTTCAAACCCATGAAAATACTTTTAGACCTCAAAGCATCTTGAGCATGTTTATGTGGATTGATTTGGACTTATGAGGAACTCTAGTATTGATGACATGAAGTATGCCTTTGTAGTAGTTTATGATTTCTCAAAATTTACTTTAGTATTCTTCTTTGCTAAAAAAGGATGAAGTGTTTCATAAGTTTGTAAAACTATTCAAAAAGGTTCAAACCTCCCTTGAGTGCAAATTGATTTCCATTAGAAGTGACAATGTGTGATGAAACTTGAATTTCATATAATTCTTTCAACTACAAAAAACCCCACAACAAGATGGTGTTATTGAAAGAAAATTTGAACTTTACAAAAATTGGCTAGGTTTATGCTTTTTGAAAAATCTTCTTCAAAAATATTTTTGGGCCAAAGCCGTAAACACCACATGCTATGATAAATAGAATTCTTTTAAGATCATTTTGAAGAAAAACATCATTTGATTTATATTTTATATAATGCCTCAAATTGCATATTTTAAAATGTTTGGTTATAAATGTAGTATCTTAAATTCTTGTGATAACTTACTTAAATTTGATATAAAACCGGATATTGTTATATCTCTTAGCTATTCTTCTAACGAAAAGGCCTATAGAATTTATAACAAAAAGAACCTTACATCATGAGGAAACCAGTCATGTTAGTTTTGATGAATCTTACATTTACTTGGAAAGAAAAGATGAAGATGATGTAGGTACATCTATGAATGACTATCAAGCCCATCTTCAAGCACCAACTTTGGAGGATTATACCAATGAGGAAGAGATGATTAAGCAAGAACAAGATAACCAACCTAGTAGTGACCAAAAGCTCTCAAAGAACTTAAGAATTCCAAGAGGATACCCTAAGGAGCAAATCATTGGTGATATCTCCCCAGGAGTAAAAATAAGGCGGTACTTTATCAATAACTTTATTTTTTATTGCATATGAGTCTAAAAGTATTAATGATGCATTGTGTGATGATTTTTGGATTACTACTATGCAAGAGGAATTAAATTAATTTGAAAGATACAAAATTTGGATCTTTGTAAATCTCATGATCATTCCATTGTTGGAACTAAATGGTTTTTAGAAATAAACTCAATGAATCCAGAGAAGTTGTTAGAAATAAGGTTAGACTTGTCACCCAAGGATTCAATCAAGAAGAGGGCATTGATTATATTGAGACTTTAGCTCCAGTTAGTAGATTTAAATCAATTAGAATCCTTTTGGCATTTGCATGTTTTAAAGGTTTCAAACTCTTTCAAATGATGTCAAAAGTGCTTTCTCAAATGGCTTTATTGATGAGAAATTTTTATGTAAAAAAACCTCCTGATTTCATTCATAAAAAAAATTCTTAATTATGTTTTCAATCTCTCAAAAGCCTTATATGGGTTGAAACAAGTTACTAGAGCTTGGTATGAAATATTCAGTATTTTTCCTCTTTCAAAAGTTATTTTTTAAGAAAACTTGACATAAATCTTTTCATTAAAACCTCTTGTAACAATGATCTATAACTTGTCCAAATATATGATACTGTTTTTGTGCTTCTAATACTTCACTTTGTGATGTGTTTTCCAAGTTGATGCAAAGTAAATTTGAAATGAGCATAATAGGAAAACTCAATTTCTTTCTTGTCCTACAAATCAAGCAAACCAAGGATGACACTTTCATGAATCATGTTAAGGTATAAGCACTTCCATAAGTTTATCAACTATGCTTGACAAGAATAAAAAGGTTTCATAGGAGTAGTCAACTCTATTTGCAACAAGTAGAGCAAATATTATGTTTGTCATGTGCTTGTGTGCTAGATTTCATCTTGTCCTAAAGAGTCTCATTTGATTGTTGTTAAGCACATTCTCTATTACCTTATTGATACTCCAAGTGATTATGGTCTATTTCAAATGTGTGGCTATGTTATGTGATAACACTAATGCAACAAATTTGACAATCATATTATTCAACAAACTAGGACAAAGAATATAGAGATCAAACTTCATCTCATTAGAGATCATTCTACTAAGGGTAATATTTGTTTAAAGCATGTTTGCATTAATGAACAAATTAATGATATCGTTACAAAGCCATTGGCCGAAGAAAGGTTTGACCAATCTTAGAAGAAGCTTAGGGATTTCAAAATTCAATAACTAATGAGTGTATTCAAGTGTTGTAGCTCCAGGTGAATTTTAGATGCAAGGTTTGGGTGCATACAAAACATTCGAATATCCAAACTTCACTATTAAATCACCAATCCCACTTGATTCCCGTATTCTAAGCACTAAATACTCCTTGAAAATCACATCCTTTCTCTGAAATTCACAATGGTGAGGACAAAGGAGCCTAGCATGAGAAAAGTCCCAAGAAAGAGAAGGAGGACAAGTGATCAATGAACCAAGGAAGGTTCATGTTCCTCAAAGCATGTCATGGCTGGATAGATTTGTTACAGTGGAGGCTACTACTGAACTTGATGATTGGACAAAAAGGAACCATAAGATAAATCCAAGTCACAAGGTGGATGTCATCAAACTCTTCGAAATGAGTAATATACTCTCATTTTTAAATGATGTGAGCTGGACTAGTTTTCTTGTGTTTGATGAATGCTATTACCTTCCTTAGTTTATGAATTTTATGCAAATATTAAGGAAGAAAAAGTTGGGCAAATTGGTAATAAAGCTATTTAGTGGTATTCTTCAAGAATATCACAAGTTTATTTTTGAGATTGATAATGCATTGCTCAATAGAATTTGTGATGTTGAGGATGTTGGGTTTAGGCATTATTCTTCTGGGGACATTGTTTTATAAGTGAGTTATACTCACATGAAAGAATTGAGAATGCCTATATAAATGGTAGAAGCCTCAAGACTAGAAAGGAGAGAGAGATAAAAGTTTTTTGATGCTAGTGAAAGAATTTTGCATCACATGCTTACTACCTTGATTATAACATACTTTGAGTACAAGTCTTCTGTTGATAATATGTATGCTATAATTATGCTAGCCATGCATAAGAAAAGAAAAATGAATTTTGGATATATAGTGCTAAAGAATATAATGGAAGCTAGAAGAACCGAGCATAAGGCATTGCTGTATGGAAGGTTATTAACAGGAATTCTCAAGTATCTCCAAGTGCAATTGTCTTCTAGTGGTTTACCAATAAAGACTGAAGAAGTCTACACCAACAACTCACTAAAGAGAATTCCTTGGACACTTGATGATGACAATAATGATGACTAGAAGAGAAACTCCTCTAAGGGGTGATAGAAGAGGTGCTAGTGATGATGAAGAAAAGGAGGAAGAAAGTAATGAAGAGAAGGAAAAAGAAAATGAAGAAGAAGAAGAGGATGAAGATGAAATCCTTGCTAGAGAAAGGAAAATAAAAAAAAAAACATGAGTCACCAAGAGAGGGGGAGCAACTCCCCACAAAAGAAGACTATTTGAAGAGGTACCCTCTATTGAAGGAAAAGAAGTTGAAGGTGATAATCTCACTAGAGGTGATACCATAGTTGCCAAGGTGTTTCAAGAGTCATTGAACAACCATGTAAAGGAAATGAAGAAGTTGGACAAATTGTTCAAGTCCTTTGCTCTAATAATTCTTGGCAAATTTGATGGTTTAGAAGCTAGAGTCAAGAATATGGAAGAAGACTTCAGAAAGATTTCTCAAGTGGTTTTAAATGGTGCAAGTTCCTATAAAGCCAAAGAAGAAGAAAAGAAAGAAGATGAGAAATAGGACAGTAAAGAAGAAAATGAAGAAGATCAAGAAGATAATATGGGTGGAGATGGCAGCAATAAGGATGATAGTAATGAGAGTAAAAATTTAGATGACTATCAATTTATTGCTAAAGAAGAATACAAAAGATGAAGGAAAAGGCAGTGAAGTACCCCAAGAAGAAGAAGAGCATGAGAATGAAGAACAAAGAGGTAAAGCTCAAGAGAACAAGCAAGAAGAAGGAGGTGAAGGGAGTTTAACAAAGTCAAATCACAAATCCATCACCAATTTTCTTCAGCCAAGGGAGGAGGAAAATGTGGTTCAAAGAAAGAAGATCCAAAGATCCTCTCGATTGGTAACTTTCCAAAGCAGAACTACACGAGCAAGAAGTCAGCAAATGAAGGACCCCATCATATAGAGATCAAGGGAGACATGGCCATCATAACAAACAAATTTGGAAGTGAAGACCATGAAGTGCATCCAAGACTAAGCCTCATAACAAACAAATTTGGAAGTGAAGACCATGAAGTGCATCCAAGACTAAGCCTTTCTATCCCTAAACTCTGTTTTTATGCTTATTTTATTTTATGTCTTGTTGCACATGTTATGCTTTAACATTGAAATTTGCTTGTGCCTTTCTAGTCATTATAATGTTTTGAAGCTCAATATGTGAAATCCTTGTGATAAGAGCTTCTTTTGTTTCACTTTTGTTGTCCAAGTACTCTTACCCCATGTTTAACCGTTGCTAAAAAGGGGGAGAAGAAGTTGATTTATTATTGTTGAGATACTATATAATGCTTATTGCTGTTAGGATGATAATTATTTGACTAGAAAATTGGTGAATGTTGCCAATATATTGTTTTATGAGAGTTGGTCAATATATTGCTAAATTGCCAAATGAAAGTTAGTTAATATAGTGCTTATATGTGGTACATGATGTCTCATTTTCATTAACCCCATCTTTGAGTGATGACAAAAGGGGGAGAAAGAATGATGACAAAATGTGCTATGTGTTGTGTAAACTGTGCAAAATGTTACAAAATATGCTATATTTTGTGTAAACTGTGTTATATTTCATAGTTAGTTATTTATTTTGGCTGCACTTGGAATTTCAATTGAAATTGGTAGTTTTCTGAGATTTTAAATATGGTTAAGTTGAGATTTTGAAATCTTGATCTTGGTTCTTGACTTGACCTATGATTTTAGGATACTTCATGAAGACAATTGAATATATGAGTTTTGTGATTTTGCAAAGCTAAATTGAGTGCTATTGTGGCTATACATATTTCAGTACTTCTATAGTTCATTTGAAATGCAAAATCACCTTTTCAAACTTGCTACCAAAAGTTTGGACTTGAAGTTCGGATGCAGACCAAAAGTTCGGATGCATCCAAACTTTCTTGCCAAAAAGGCTTTTCTGTTGTTCAAATTGTTTGAAAACTGTCTCAATCTTTCCTATCATATTTGAACAATGGGAAAACTTATTTTCAAAAATTGTAGCCTTCATCTCATATATTTTAAAGTTCGGACTTGGAATTTCAAAATTCGGATGCATGATTCAAAAGTTCGGATACATCCATATTTTGTTGCCAAAAAGTGCTCTTTTGTTGTTCAAATTGATTCAAATATGTTTTAATCTCTTCTTCTATATTTGAACAACCTTAGGAAAACTTATTTTCAAAAATAAAAGCTTTCATTTCATATATTTTGAAGTTCATACTTGACATGACAGAATTTGGATGCACAGTATCTCAAGTCCAAACTTGTTGAAAAATGAGCACAATCTAAGGGGGAGCATTGATAATCTTTTCTGAACATTAATACCTCTCTTAAAAGTTTCCTTAATGATTAAATACTATCTTCTATTCTAGTTGTTGGAAGGAAGGAGACAAACGGAGGTTGGTTGGGTCATAGGCTCATATTGAGCCATTTGAATGTCATTGTGTCAAAATTGGTTATTACGTATATGACATCAATACTTATTTGTACTACATTGTTTAAATCCATCATATTTTGCATCAAAGTTTGTCATCATCAAAAAGGGAGAGATTGTTATCCCTAAGGGCAAGTCATGTAGGTTTGATTAGTTTTGATTAATGACACACATTGATAAGGACTAATATGCTTATATGTTGTGTGATAGGATTTTTGGATTGAGAGGGAAGCAAGTCTCATTGCCTTAGAGCTAGCAATGCAAGAACAATTCAATGAACAGTAATTACTCTTTAATGAACAGTATTTTCCAAAAAAGTTCAGACGCAAATTCAGACGTCCGAACTTCTCAGAAACTAGCCTTTTATGGTCGTTTGAACTAATTTTCAAAATCTGTAAAAGCCATAAACTCTAGATTTTTTAAAAACTTTTGAACATAAGAAATCCTTGAAGCTCTAACTTGTTTGACATCAAAATTATTTGAAAAGCTCTCAGATTTCCTTGTGCTCAAAGGTTAAAATTCAAGATTTCAAAAGCAAGATGTGAAGTGGTTCTAGCTATTGTATTCATCCACCAAGAAGTGTTGGTAACATCCAAACTCTATATTTTCATTATTGTTGTGATTGATACAAGGTTATCTTGTGACGTAAAATTTTTTTGGTAAGGGTGAGCCATAGACCAGATTAATCAAGGTTGTAGTGTAAAACCGATGTGTGGGTGAGCCTTGGAATAGATTAGTCTTTAGGTTGTCTTTAGATATAAAATCCTTGTGGAATGGTGAGCCTTGTTTGTAGGATTGCAAAGGAGGTTGTTGTTGTAAAACCCTTGTTGGGTGAGTCTCTTGTGTAATTGCCTAAATTGAGTATATAGTGAATTGGTTGAAATCCTTGACTGTGGACTCAAGGTAGTGGATGTAGATTTTGTAGAGATCGAACCACTATAAATTGTGTGTTCATTTCCTTATAGCTTTACTTGTTTACATACTTGTGTTATTATTATTTGTTCATAGTTGTTGATTGAATGGTTATGGTCGTATAATTTGATAATCTTGTCTTAACCATCAAATCACATATAAACTTGAAGTTTGTGAATTTAAAGAAGAGCTTTTATTAAGGCAAAGGATTTGCAAAAAGGGGAAGGATTTTGATAATTTTCCAAAGACCTAATTCATCCCCCCTCTTAGGTCTTTCAGTTTCAATACCAGAAGTAGAAATATTGACAGAATGGAATGAAGCGAAACATTTTAGAGTATGTGTCTACATGTCTCACGTGTTAGAGAACAAAAGCTTAACATCACTAGATTACAGGATTATTACAACCACTACTGATACCTTATTGGAAGTAGGATCACGTGACAATTGATTTTGTGATGAAATTACCACGAACAAAGAGGCATAAAGATGCCATATGAATAATAGTAGATAGGCTAACAAAGGCTACACATTTTATAGAAGTCAACATGAATTACCCTTTGGAGAAATTAGCTCAATAATATGTGGACAATATTGTTAGAATATATGGAGTGCCTTTTGATATTGTTTTCACAAAATTTCAAGCAACATTGGGAACAAATTTGAGTTTTTGTACGTTTGTATATCTCCAGACCATAGAAGTTATGCTACGAGCTTTTGCATTAGACTTTGGCAACTGGTGGATTGATAACCTACCATGGGCCGAATTTACATATAATAATGGTTACCATTCATCTACTAGAATGACACCATTTAAAGCATTTCATGGGAGAAAATGTAGAATAACTCTATATTGAGATGAATAAGAATACAAGCTCACTAGAAAATGAATAACTTGGGGCTTAATGTGGAGGAAATGCAAAAGCAAGTGAAGATTATCAAAGATAGGCTAAGAGCGGCCAAGGATAGGCAAAAACGGTATGATGATAATCGGAGAAGAGATTTGGAACTTGACATTAGAGATAAAGTATTCTTGAAGTTGAGGGAAATATGGACACCAAGGCAAGGAAAATTAAGTCCAACATACCTTTGGCCCTTTAAGATCATCAAAAGAGTAGGCAATGTAGCGTATCGGTTATCCCTCCCTGAAGCGTTGACAAGCATACACGATGTATTCCATGTCTCAGAGTTGAAGAAGTATCATTCGGTGCCTGAGCATGTCTTGAATGATGAGCTATTGAAACTAAACGCTAACTTGACCTACAAAGAAAATCCTACCCGAATTGTGGAACGAAGTGTAAAGGAGCTTAGAAGAAAACAAATTCCAATGTGCAAAGTGATCGGAGACACCATGAGATTAAGAAAGCCACTTGGGAAATGAAAGAGTTCTTATGTAGAATGTATCCAGAGACACCAAGTACATTATTGAATTTTGAGGATGAAATTCTTTTTAAGAAGGCAACAATATAACACCCCTCCTGCTAATTAGGGTTTCAGAGAACATCGGGTTAAGAACTAGGCTTCTGAACCATTGAATTGAGGACTGGAAGGTCTCAAATCGAGATTGAGGATTGTACAAGGGTTAGGGATGAGTTATAGATTTTAGAGAACCTAAGTCAAAATAAATAATTTATTAAAATTTAAACTTTTCGTACAACCAACTGTAGAAAATTACCATTTTGCCCTTCCTTTACCATCGTGCTTCATAACATTTCTAAGGGTATTTTTGGTAATTTTATCTTCTAGAATGTTATTTTCACTCTTCTATACTTGTTATTCCTTCTCTCTTTAGGTTGACCATGTCTACAGTCAAAGGTTATGCTAACTTGCTCCTTGTCACACTAACCTATACTAACCAGAAACATCACCCTCTTTTCTCTCTCACACAACCGGCCAAGAGGTCTTGAAAGCAAAAGAAGATCAACTCTTTCTCCCACACACTCTCTTCTCCATTCTCTCTACTTTCTCTCTGTCACTTTTTCTTCCTTTTTCTTCCAATCTTTAGCTCATGAAGAACTGAGCAAGATATTTCATACTACTTTTTTTTTTGACAAAGTGTGAGTATTCATTTGTATTTTGATCTTCCACACCTTTTTTGACGTTTAATTTTTAAGGAGAAACTTATTTTCTCTTGGTGTTAGGCTTACATCTTGGAGATTTGGTATTTTTCATCAAGTTAACCTTGATATCTAAGGATTTATTGAATAAATCTGGTAGTTTTAAGCTTCCAAAATGATGTTTCTTGAAAGTTTGAGCTAGAAAGCAAAAGTTGGAGTGATTATATGCAAGAAAATACTACCTTGTGTCAGTTTTGGTTGATCCATGCTCCACTTGCATTTTCTTCTTCACGTATGAGTTTTATTTCAAGAAAAGAGCTTTGGTTTCCTGTATAAAGTGGTAAAACCACTAAGGAATCGGGGATCTCAGCTAAGTTGGTTGTTTTCTAAAAAATGGCCACGAAACATGGGATGGACAATTTGTTTTCCAGCTTTCTTCTTGCCAAAATCACAAGGAAATGAAATTGTTTTGTTGGAAAACTATTTTTATACTTTCCTAATTTGAAAAGCCGTTAAAGAGGGAAACCAACCCACTATGGAAACACTTTCTATTTATAGAAATTTTCTATTTTTTAAAAGTTTTAGCATGATTGATTAGCAAGTTTCAATATTTATTTATGATTTACTTGCATTAGAAAAGCTTGGGAGTTTAATTCTATTAGGGTTTTTATTTTTAGAAACTTCTATTTTTGGAACGAAATATATTTGAAGTTTATTTCAAAATCCAGTAAGTTTCAGTAAAAGTTTAAATAATTGAAATTGTTCTGGAAAACCAATCATGTACATGAGCATAGCGTATTTAGAAACTTGCATAGAACTGTTTGAAATCAAAGGAGAGCGGTGGAAATTTTGACCGATTGGTCAATCTATGAACTTGGTAAGGACATATGGCCATTTGGGGCCTATGTTTCTAAAACTCTGTCCTGGCTTATATCACTTTTGCATGAAAAGCCCCACGATACCACTTAGCAGGTGTTTGGATGATGTCTAATGAAGCCACTAACGGGAGTCTTGATGACAGAACGATTCCTTTGGAAATCAGAGACGCATTGAGGGCCACCACACTGTGTGAGGATAGCCACCAGTAAAAAGGCCTCTTCATCACCAGTGTGAAGTTTAATCTAGACTCTGCGAGTGGTACCATGATATCAGGGGGTGTGGTGATTGGGGAAAGGATTGGCTTGAGAGGAAGCCGTATTGCTTTCCTATATAGCGCCTACATGTTCAGTTCCTGATAGCTCAACTAGGCCAAGAGATTGGCTTTAACCTGGGTTGGAGATGTGAGGATTGAGATGGTAGATGCCTCATTGCTATAATCCTCTAGGATCGGTGTGAGTGGTTAATGTGCACAATGATTAGATATTTTGGTTGGTTATGACTTGAGATTTTGGTAGCTCCTAACATTCCCGTGACTATCTGACAAAAATGTTGGACTGTAGAAAAGGAATTTAGAGTTACATAGGTTGTCCTATCTTGTAATCGAATGAAATCCTTGTCAAGAGACAGGGTAATTCTTCCACTCAATCCTATGTATGAAAAAAGAAAAAGAAAAAATTATTTTTCATATGTAGCATGTGACATGTGTTTGATCTTTTTAAAAATTTGGGTTGTGGTGTGTGTTGAACACGTAGTTCGTATGAGTTCTAACAGACTCGATTCTACACCCAAGGCTGTTCATGGACTTTCTTGACTCAAAGTAAAGTTTGTGAACATTTTATGATTTCTTGCATACACGTAAAGCATTCTAATGAAGACAAACACACACTCGAACTCACTCAGCTTTTTGGCTCACACACTTCCAATAACATTTTTTCAATTGTCCTGGAACCAGAGGTGAATTAGTAGCACATTTGGATTGGATCTGTCATATGATCGTGAAGATCCCAATACTCTGTGATCTATTTTCTTTTTTGTATCTCTTGATTATCTCGAGAGTTTTTGTTATATACTTAGACTATGCCGGTTCTAGATTTGTGATGACTTCTTATATGTCTAGGTATTCTTTAAATATTCCACTCTACTTATTTATGTTTAATATGAGTACAATTATAACTCCATTATACAAGGCTATAATCTAGTGCCAAGAGACACACATGTACCCTACTCAGTTGCAGTTGACCATAAAGGAGGGGTTAGAGGTGCAACAAAAGGATAGAGAATGTTGGTCATGGATTTGTGCAATGGTATTCTTTTGCAGTACCTCAATTTGAGTTTGAGTTTGATGATGGTTTGTTGAATATAATTTGTGAGGTAGAAGATGAAGGGATTAGACATTAATAATTGGGAAAACATTATATATTCATGAACTTTTCACATATGAAAGATTTGGAGAGGCCTTTACAAATGGGATTAGACTTAGAGTGGTGAAAGATATAGAAATTAAGGCTCTTGATGCTAGACGAAGGTCCTACACCATATGCTTACTACATTGATAATTCCCAACTTCGGTCACAAGTCCTCCATTGATAATATACACATTGCTGTCATGCTAGCACTTCATGAGCATGGAAAAATTAATTTTGGATATACTGCCTTGAAACATATGATGGGCGTTAGGAGAAAGGACAAAAATGCATTTCCATATGGGAGGCTACTTAAAATGCTTTTCAAGCATTTTCCAAGTGCAACTTCCTAGAAGAGGTTTGAGCATCAAATGTGGAAGAATCTACACTGACATTTCCCTGAAAAGATTCATGGGGATGAAAACATTGTTTGGGCTACTATGACACTTACAAAGCACAAGACATACAACCTTTTAAAATGAAAGTGAGGTGGAACAAAACTACTTTTTGAGTCTTCACTCATGCTTTCTTCCTTTGAGAAAGGGTAGCTACTTTATCGTTAAGCCTTATAATCCTTACTGATTTATTCGTCAGTTTGGATTTGTTCAAGATATTCTATGCCATTTGAAGCCTACTACCAATGAAGTTTTCTCAGATAAAGGTTTGTGCCTTTGAGTGTCATGCACTCTTCACCATACAATGTGCAACATCCCGTCCTATAATAATAATTTTTATGTCTTTAGTGTGTGATAAAATACGTAAATTTTGGTAACATTAAATTCGGTAGCTTAATTTTTTATTATATTTTGAGTCTTTTAATAATAATAATAATAAATTAAAAAATAAAAAAATAAAAAAATAAATAAAATAATAGGAAAACCACCATCAAGTGACACATGGCCACTTGAATGGTGATTCACCATGCTTGATTTGGTGATTCATCTTGGTTTTAGGCGGTGACCGATTGCATCCGAAAGCCATATCTATATATATAATTTGTTTGCTTTGATTGCTAGTTTTTTTTTATTGTTCTTGTCTTCCCTTGCTCCCGACTTTTCTTTCTTTTCTTTTCTTCTCCTTTGCTCTCGGTTTGTGTTTCTTTTCTTTTCTTCTTCTTTACTCTCGGCTCGTCATTGTGCTTTTCTTCTAAGAATTCACTTTGAAATTAAGGTACGAATTTCTTTCATTTTCTTTGATTTGAAAGTTTCCTTATATTGTCTTATAATTTTTTAAAATTTATAGTATAAATTGTTTATTTGGTAAAGGATGTTTATTTCATACTTTCTTCTTTTTGTTGTTTTAGTATAAAAAAAACCCATATGTCTTGAAATTTGAAGTAGATTGAATATTTGTGACATTTGATATAAATATATAAATAAATAAATATATATATATAAGATAATTATAAATTTGTATTTTGTATTACTTTATTATTATTATTTTATTGTAATAATGATAAATAATTATTTTATTATAATATATATATATATATATATATATATAATCATAATATAGTTGACTACATTTTGACTCTAAGTATAGATATATGTATATATATATATTTGTGGACTATCTGATAGATATGTGTTTTATTTAGGCCTAGATTTATGCATAGAGTAGTCTAGAAAGATGTACCCGATAAATTAGAATTTATCATTTCTTTTAGAGATTTTGACTAAGGTTTAGTCATTTGAAATTTTAGAAAATTTACACACTTCTGTAGACAGCGAGTAGCCTATATATTTATATATATAGCGATCAGGTGAGTTTACAAATCCCAAACTCACTATATTCTTAGTGTTGTCAAACATTTCTATTCACAAGTGGAAATATTTTATTGTGTATTTTTAGAACGTCATATACATTTCTATGGCATAATTGGAATACTTGCAATTACACGTTTGGACTGGTGGGCGGTTGTTATTTTGAAGCTATGTTGAAATTTGATTTGGTTATGAATCTGAAATCATTTGGATGGCTACTTGAGTGGCCTTTATGTTTGAAAATGTGCATAAAAACTCCATCCCGACCAGATATGACTCAGATATGATGTGACTGGATATGATCTGAACCTGAAGCATCAGTGGATTGCACTGTACGTGGCTAGTCCCCCGTACTAGGGCCTCTTCCGCTAGCGTGGAACGCACAAACTGTGTAATGTGGATCCACTTGATAAGAATGTAGTATGTCAGGGAATGCGTGGCCCAGATCCTTAGCCTGGTTTCTGTCTGGGGAGGCATAAGACAGTCTGTAAATCGAATATTCATACTGGTGTATGGCTGGTAATGACTACGGGATGCCGGGATTTGATTCCTGATTACCCTGTTATTGGTTACGGTAGATTTATCGTTGAGCCAGTAATTGATAATTTGTAATGTTTGAGAAATTGGATTGATGCGTTATGCTGATGTGTCTTGATTCGCTCAGACTTTCCAGTTAGGCTCAACCTTCACCATCAATTTGTGCATGTTTACTTAAAATGAAAAGAATATTTAATTACATGCAAAGAATTTGTACTCTATCATACATGGGCATTCATTCATATCATTTTGAAATTACAAACACACACGTAAACTCACTGAGCTTTTCGGCTCACACCTATTTTTAATATCTATTTCAGATGGAACATACAAGGAGACCAAGCAGTGAGTTTCATGTTTATTATAGTTTTAACTCGAAAAAGATATTTTGCTGTGGATAAGTACTTTTGAAACATACTGTATCTTTTGTTCTCTTTCGCTAGTTTTAGAAAGAGAAAAGTTTGTATTTAGGATCTACTTTTGTGTATAATACTTCAACTATTGCTTTTGTTATTATATTATTTTATATATGTTTAGTTTTTATTTCTGCTCCGGACACTAATACTTGTACATACCAGTGCCGAGAAGAGCGCTGGTACCTTACTCAGCCGCAGTGGAAACTAGCGGAGGGGTTGGGGGTATCACAGTTGGTATCAGAGCTCTAGGTTCGTTATTAGGTTCGAATTGGTATATCCTAGACGAGCCGTAGGAGTTATGATGTAGGTCTAGCTGTTCGGAGATAGAGTTATGATTAGTATTGATGATAGTATTTGTTTTGTAGGTTAGCAGTATGGCTGAGCGAGGTAGTGCATTATGTAGAGACCATAGATGGGTCTACCAGGCAGGCACTGTTGTTGATGCTTCAGGTGGTTCTACATCATCTTCATCATATTCTATCCTAGAGATAGTGCCCAGTGATACCAGTGTTACCTTTGGTTGAGGTGACTGAGGGTGAGTCGGTGGAGGAACCTACTGCGAGAGCCTCTATGCTAGGAGGATCGGTTGAGGAGCAGGAGGATCAGAGCGAGCTACCTTCTGAGCCTATTGAGGAGCCTGAGCTTGTTGAGATAGTTAGGGATGCTGATGAGGGAGAGACTGCTGGTGGAGAGAGGTTTGCAGATTTGCCTATTCCATCTGACCCTATTACTGCTGTGCCTGCATCATTAGCTACATCTGTGGGATCGACCTCTTCATTCTCCGCTTTATCACCCTTGTTTGAGCCAACCACTCCTTATTTTTTCCCTCAGTGTGTGCTATATGAGCACCGTATTCAGGTAGAGGGTGAATGCATTTCAGGGTTAGAGATGGAGCTGAGGCGATCTGATCGTTTGTTATATTCTTTACATCGTGATAGGGAGCATGAGGCTGCAAGAGCCTACATGCTAGAGGTACAACTAGATAGGATGACAGAAGCTCATGCTGCACGTTTACGTGAGATTGATGAGGTAATGGAGACCGCGACAATTTAGTTCGAATGTTTGAGGAGACCGTAGTATCTATGGGAGCTTGTTCTCAGGGGCTTCGAGAGCAGCTGAGAGCTTGAGCGGGGTCCTCAGGGAGTCGCGATCCTTAGTCATAGTACAAATCTCATGATACAAAATAATGCACAAATCTCATGATACTGTTTGGGCTTAACTGGAAAGTCTGAGCGACTGAAGACACATTAGCATAACTCCTCAAACCAAACTTCTAGAACATGACAAATATTCAAATTTTGGCTCAACGGTAAAATTATCGGAGCCAATAATAGGGTCATTAGGATTCAAATGCCTAAAGTCCCATAGCCAATACCAGTCATATACCAAGACGAACTCTCAATTTCACAGACTACCTTATGCTTTCCCACACAAAGACCAGGCTAAGGATTTTGGGGTTCCTACCAATCCCACCCTGGTGATCAACCTTAACATTTAGCCCATCCTGAATCATTGTTAGGTGATCACAAACAGATAAACGTAGTATCAGATGGGTCATGCCCTCCCTGACATCCTACACCATTTTTCAAGTGGATCCATAATCCAATGTCTACGTGGAGGACTAGGCACGAGTCGTGCAATCTACCGACTCTTGAGGCTCAAATCACATTTCAATCATATCATATTCCTACTCATATCGGGTCGGGATGGCATTTTTATGCAACTTTTGAAACATAAAAGCCACGAAAGGAGCCATCCAAAGGAATCCAAATCCATAACCAAATTTAATCTCAACATAATTTCAAAATAACAACCACCCACCAGTCTAAACATGAAAATGTAAGTTTTTTTTCCAAATATGCCATGGAAATGCACATGACTTTATAAACATACATAATAAAATACTTTCCAAATATTACTTACATCTATAGAACATGTCCATAAATTATAACATTTCAAACCAAATAAATACCTATACGGAGCACCACTCCTAGGTATTTTTAATGCACAAGTAAAAACGTATGGTGGAGAACTTGTCTAATTTAAAAATAACTAACTAAATTAATTTCTAAAATAATATATTGACACTTGTGATTAACAAGATTATTATTTATAAATATTGATAGCACTAAAAGTATAGTGGGTCTCAGTTTGTAAACCACCTGCTAGCAGGTGTTAGAATTACTTGCTATCGTATGAAAAATGTGAATTTCCTACTAATCCATATATCTAAACCTTTGTTGAAAACCATGAACATGATAAATTATAAGTTAGTGAGCGGGCCTCCCCAAGATATTTTAGGCATAAGTTTAAGCCTGAACTTACAACCATAAAAATACTCAATTATTAAATATTCTATAAACATATATTCTTATAAATAGTCATATTTATTGTAATAAAATGATAAAAAAGTATTGTTATTATATTCTCAAATATATATATATATATATATATATATATATATATATATATATATATTGAAACTTCACAAATACTAAATACTGAATGTTTAAGAGAGTGAAAATATCACTTTAAGTGAATGAAAATATCACTTTAATTTAAATCTCAAAGCTCAAAATCTCAATATTTTGCCATTTCAAATGTATTTCAAATCCTAAAGAATATAGATTTTTATACTAAAACAAAACCTTAAATCAAATAAACAACTTTTACTAAACAAACAATTTCTGCTATAAGTTTAAAGGAATCATTAAACAAACTAAAGAACTCACAAACAAAAATAATATGAAATGTTACCTTAATTAACATGGAGGAACTCAAGCCAAGGAGAAGAAATAAAGAAAAACAAAGCAAACCAAGAAGAATAGAAAACTGAAAAAAGAAAGAAAGAAAAGGAAATGAAGGAAAA
The DNA here is from genome assembly GCA_030512225.1 of Rauvolfia tetraphylla. Taxonomy (NCBI): domain Eukaryota; kingdom Viridiplantae; phylum Streptophyta; class Magnoliopsida; order Gentianales; family Apocynaceae; genus Rauvolfia; species Rauvolfia tetraphylla. The sequence goes on from JAJQKT010000033.1 coordinate 471,065, forward strand.
CAAAGAATCCAAATATTATATAGCAAGATGAAAGAGTCAGTGCTTGCCACCGATTTTGGTGGGAAAAATTAGTGGCCACATGTCACTTGCCTATTGGACCTCTTTTTTTGCCCAAAAACCCTAGAATATTCTAAAATGCTAAAGCATATTCAAGAATGGTCAAGCATGTGCAAGATTATGTTCTAAAATATTTTTAAAAATAAATTAACCTAATTCATGATAGTTTTTCAAAATCTTTATATAAAAAAATTATAGGGTCCATTTTAAAATGAACACGCCTAGACCGTCTCTATGGTGGGATGTTACACCTGCAATCATGGAGCATCCACTTCATGCATAATATTTTTCATGTATTTTCCATTAATAAGGCCAAAGCTTAGTCCATCCTCATCAAACTATCTTATAAGGCCATTTGAATAGTCTTCTTGAACCACATAAGGACCATCCACTTGAATGTGAACTTCTTCGGTTTTTGTCCAGTGATGATTGCCCATCTCACCGCAAGCATAGGATCTCCAATTTGGAATGAGCAAGGTCAAGTTTTTTCGATAAAAGCTAAAGAGATGCAAGCTTGATAGCATTCCAGGTGTTGTTGTACCTGTAACATCCTTTCATCAAGTGCTTCCAATTCTTCAAGTCTCAAATGAGCATTTTCCTCCTTAGTTAGACCTTCTTGAATAGCAATCCTTAATAATGGAATCTGTTGCTCCAATAGAAGAATTGCTTTTATGTCATAGAATAAAACATATGGAGTTGTTTGTATTGGTGTACAATAAGTGGTTTTATATGCCCATAGTGCCTCTCCAATGTGAATGTGCCAACCCCTCTTGGACTTATACACAACTTTCTGTTATAGATTGCAAAAGGTCTTGTTGAATGCCTTTGCTAGTCCATTTACAAGAGCATAATACATGGAAGAGTTATGTTATTTGAATCCAAACTTTTCACACAACTTCTTCATCAAAATTATTACAAAAGGATTCTCATTATCTATAATGATGTATCTTGGGATTCCATGCCAGTGCGAATAAAACCCACGACATTTGTTTTAACTTATTTCAATGCTATTGCCTCTATCCACTTAGAAAAGTAATATGTTGTAGTTAACATGTGTGAATATGTAGTTAACACATGTGAATATCCAACTAAAATAACATCGGTAAAGGTTCAACAACATTGAGACCTCACGTATCAACAGGCCAAGAGGCAACAGTTGGGTGCAAAGGCTTAGGGGTTGATGTTGCAAGGAATTAACATTTTTGACATCTTCATGTATAGTCCATGCAATCTTTTGCCATTGTTGGCTAGTAGTACCCATTTTCTTGATGTGAAAGTAAAGCTTTAGACCAGATTAATAAGCTCTATAGGTGCCAAAGCGAGCTCTGTATATCACTTGTATAGCTTCTTCTTCACCCAAACATCTCAAGAAAACACCTCCAAAGAGCATCGAAAGAGGTTATCTTTGCATTATATGCAGCAAGTGTCGTGATATCAAATATTAGTTTGTCGTCGCGGATCATGTGGCAACTTTCTATCTTTAAGATAGTCAATAAATAATTGACGTCAATATACTTTGTCAACCTCAAAGATGGAAACAGAATGAATTCCACACTCCTTTTTATCTTCATTTTCAAACAGAGGAGGCAGGACCCAAATTTTACATACTGGGATTTGACCAAATATTTGAGGCAAGCTTAGCTAGTGCATCAACTTGCCTATTTTCAATCCTTCACACGTGTTCTATTGTAGCATCACCTAACCATTCCATAAAATGCTTTGCATAGTTATAGATTGTGAACAACTGGGCCTTTTGACTTCATATTCACCAAGCAATTGATTGATGACCAATTGTAAATCTCCATATACTTGGAGTTCTAGTTGCTTCATATCAATAGCCAACTCCAGCCTAAGTATAAGGGCTTGATACTCGGCTTCATTATTAGAGCATCTTCTGGTCAAGGTGAAGGCATATGGTACTATAGCTCCTTCAAGGGTTAGGAAGACTACTCCAACTTCTACTCCGTCATGATGTGGTGCACTATCAAAATACATCTTCTAAGGAGAAAGAACTTCTACATCCAAATATCTTCTTCAAGTAATTTATTATTCAATTCCTGTTGAGTAGGTATGGGATAATCAAATAAGAAATCAATCATGACTTTTCCTTTAACAACTTTTTGTGAGACATAGATGATTCCAAACTATTAAAGCTATAGGTAACATCTAGTCAGAATCAGACAGCATTGGCTTTTACATGACTTACTTGGTAGGATTCACCTTAGAAATAAGATGCATAGTGTGTGCTTGAAAGTAGTGCTTCAACATATATATAGCAAATATTCAGGTTAGAAAAATTTTATCTATTGGAGAATACTTCACCTCATTCAAGTTCATTCTTTGGCTTAAGAAATACAAAACATTTTCTTTTCCCCTTCCATTTTCTTGAGTAAGTAATTCTCCTGCAAAATTCTCTTGGGCTTAATGAATAGAATTAATGGCTTTCTAAAGATAGGTGTAGCAAGCACGAAGGCTTCATAAGATATGACTTGATGCTTTTGAGACCGTTGAAACAAACTCTATCCTATTCAAACAGTACTTTTTTTATTAACCAGTTGATGGCTGGCAATATCCAACAAGATTTCCAATGAACATTCTAAGATAACTAGCCTTGCAAACTCTTCAACTCATGAATATTTTGCAGCTCAAGAATTTTCAAAATTACATCAATCCTTGATTGGTCAATTTCAATTCTTCGATTATGAACAACAAATCTATGGAATTTTCTAGAGATGACACTAGAAGCGTGCTTCAAGGGGCTCATCTTCAATTGGTATTGTGAAGCTGTTCAAGTTTTCCTCAAATCTTGAAAATGATTACCTTGTTTGCATGACTTCACTACCAAGTCATTAGAATAGCAGTTCACAAATTTGTGCAACATATTGTCAAACATTTTCTGCACATCCTTTTAATATGTGGCTCCAGCGTTCTTCAATCCAAATGGCATCACTTTATAGAAGTAAATTCCTTTAGAAGTTCGAAATGCAGTCAACTCCTCATCTTGTGGTTCTATTCTTATTTAATTGTAGCTAAAGGATCCATCCATGAAGGATAATGCTTCATGGCTAGTAGCAGAATCAATCATCAGCTCAAGAATAGGAAGTGGAAAATATAGGAATTTGGATCATAACATCCTTTGTGCAAAAAGTTGTAAACTCACCATGTTCCACTTTTGGACTTTTGTTCAGTCAAACGAACCCTTTTAGAGGAGTATACAATACCTTGATGGTCTCAATCTTTGTAAGAGAAGCAATGAAATCTTTCAATTTCTCTAAATTGCCGAGCATTTTTTTCTTTGTTGATTTTTAAATGAGACTTTTCCCTAATAGAGAAATGGATCACCAAATGAAATTGAAATTACCAATTCTTTTAGCATCCATAGGGTTAAGATGTTCATGGTAAGCCCACCATCTGATATGATTCTATTATCCCTTTGTTCTTTCACATATCTAGTCATAAACAAGGGTCTATTATGGGGCGTTGAGCCTAGCAACAAATCATCATCGTCAAAAGTGATTTGTACACAATAAACGACTTTCTTCTTAATATCTTCTTTCTCCAATACTTCTGCATGACATGACACGAGGTAATATCCGAATCAATAAATTCTTTTGGCGGAAAATCTCTCAAAGTGATGGGGGATATGACTTCTGCCACCAGGTACTCGATGATGTTAATGAGGGTTTAGCTCTTCAAAATTTTCTTTTCAATACATTCTTCTTGACAAATTTACCTTTCATTAGTGATGCATCAGCCTTTGTAAACTTTCTGCTATGCCTTTTATGAGTCTCCAATATCCCACCTTCATCATCTGATGGCACATCATCATTAACAGAAGGTTCTTGTACACATTTATGGCATTCTTTTTGGGGAAATTATGCGTCCATCGATTTCAACTCTTACAAGATCCAACCCTCCGTACTTGATTTCATAAATTGAGTTAGAAGAAGTAGATATCACAAACATTTGTTTTATAGCCACCTTATCTTCTTCAAGGAGCACATGTCCTTCATGGGCTAATCGCATGATCAAGTCTTTAAAGACAAAATATTTTTCAATTGCATGGGCAATTAGATGGTAATATTTGTAGTAAGTTGGATCATACTCATGCCCAACTTCATTTGGGCACTTTCACGTTGGCAACTCTATAGCATTTACAGCTAAGAGTTAATCAAATATTGCGTAGACATCAGAATCTGGGAAAGGATAATCCTTTTGCCTTCATTTCTTCTAGAGTCTTTCTTCTCTTTTCCTATGGAGGATCAACTTTCCTTGTTACTTTCTGAGACATGTTGATGAAAATATTTATTGGCTTTGCATTCGTTGCCATTGATTTCTTTGTCTCACTTTTGGAAGAAGATTTGTCCTCTTTTCTAGAATCCTACTTCTTCCTTCCTTTATCCAGATCTTGAACAAGTGTTTTACCTATATTTGCAACAATGCTCAACTTCATATCATGTGCATGAGTGTCTAATTCTTCAAAAGTATTGGGCATAATTCCCTTAAGGATGTATTGAAGTCCCCCCATGCATGTCTTGGATGCACATCTATAGCAGCCTATTCACTCAGAAAATTTCTGCAATTAAGGTTCTGATTTCTCCATTTATTAATATAGTCAATCACGAGTTCATCTTTTCTTTGTTAGAAATTGATCAATTCCACCATACTAACGACTCGGCAAGTGCTATAAAAGTGGTTCAAAAATTCTTGCTTGAGTTGTTCCCAACTATCAATTGTTTCAAACTCCACATTAGTATACTAGCTCAGTGTGTTTCTTGTTGAGAGAGCGCATAAATTGCTTCACAAGAAGATCTCCATAGGACCTACGAAATGGACCTTTGAATTTGGAGAAAGACTTTTGGGGAGATCTCCCTTCATCAAAGCTTCTCTGTAACTTGAATACTTCAAAATGCCTTCAACCTTAGGGGAAGCCCCCTATTTATAAATAAAGAGGAGGTCTTGGATTGCTTGTTAGTGAAGTAACCCATTGCTTGTATTGGGCCAATTTTCTATTTTAAGAATCCTAATGAATTTAATCAGATTTAATTTGATTTTGAGCTTAATTTATTATAACCCAACTTCTTTATTCTGGAGCCAAGTTACATGTAGTCCAATATTTATTGAGCTTTGTTTCACAAAGGCTCAAATATCGTTTAAAGAGATTTTGGATGTAGCCCAATTTGGTGTCCTAAGAATAATTGACATATTCTCTTTAATTAAATTTAAATAACCAATACTAAAAATATTTATTTTTATTTAGTCTTAATTAAATAATTTTATTTATTTTCTCAAAATTTCCTTTGTCTACACACTTGGGTAGTTGTTTCTTCATTGGTCGTCCTGTATTTTGTGTACGTATTTATGTTTACAAATGCTGCCAACAATGGATGTCCATTTTTAGTCTAGCAGTTCGCAATACTTTTTTTGAAGTAGATGTCATTTGGACAATCTTACTATATTATGCAGCCTTCTTATTCTTATTTATGCTTCAACCCCAAACTAGGGGTGAAACTTTCATATCAACCATTATTTTTTTAATGTTCTCCTTGCTTGTTTTACATCTAGTGACCTTTACTTTGTCGTTCCCAAGTGCTGAAATCTTTTATATGGAAGGCAAAGTGGCGGATGGTTTTGGTGAGATGTCTAGGAATGATAAAATAGTTTGCTTAGAAGGGTTTTTTTCAAAAATGCTCATATTTGACAAGCTGCTTTGAGACTTGGAACTGCATCTTTGCCTTTCTACTTTCTTGTTGTTGGGCGACAAAAGTGATCTGCAATTTGGAAAACAATGTCTGGGTTTTGTGGTTTTTAATTACGTATAATATTTGTCTCTGCAATTAATGACCTTTGAAATAGAATATGAAAAAAGAAAAAGAAAAGGAAACAAGGTTTTAGATGTTATTTTATGTTCCAAAAGGTCATTTTCTTACCCTAATCTCTGAACCTATGTTAGTTTACTAATGAGGATTTAAGAATAGTATAGCTAATACAAAAATCAAAGAACTTTTATACCTTCTTATTCCTGATATTTATTCTCTTGTAAACTAAGAAGATTGGGTAGTGTTGCTTGCAATGGCATTTGCATTGCAATTGACTATTCATTTTCATTTCTTTTGCCTTACCTTTTAGATTATAGAATAAATTGCAAGAATGATGAATTGCATACAACTTTGGCATACAAATATATCCTATTGCAATATAGTTAGTAGTTATTGATTTACCAAAAAAACCGAAAAATAAGAAGTTAGTGAACTAGGTATACCTTGATTATAATCTAATAGAAGAGTTCATCTAGGTGAAGTGGAATAAAATTCCTTGAATGATGAATCTAAAGGTTTGGGAAACTTTGATACTTTCAATGTTCAAATATTTGATTCCTAGATTGGTCTAGGAGAATGCCTAAATGAATTAAAATAACTTTTTGAATTTAATTTCTAAACTAGTTTAAAGTCCTATGCGTGATGCATGGATTTTAATCTTGATAGTATATATTATAATTTTTATTCAAAAAACCATTTGTAGAAACTTAGAAAATAATAAATAGTCATATTGATAATGTGAGTATAAGAAGAAAAATAATACCTTTAAAATGAAGAAAAATTAATAATATAAAAGCTGTAGGTGATCTCCAAAGTTCATATACATACATACATATATACATGTATATATACATATATAGGTGTTAAAAAATTCCAATTGCCTACGAAAAAGTTTTTAAAAAACTAGAATATTATTTTTGAGATACTCAGTTCATCAAATATTATCATCCACGGGGGAATCCGGCAAGATGGAGACACGCCTGTTGCACATGTTCTTAAACTCAAGGGCATTTTTGCCCATTCAAACTCCTCCCTCCACTCTCAACAGTTTGACCCAGGCTCATGTGTATTAAAACTGAGTCGACCCAAAAAGCCATATCCTTATCCAACTTCAGCTAGGGTTCAATACCCAAATTTCTCAAACCCCTTAAGCATAACAAGAATTTGTTTACAATAAACGGCACCTGAAACCCAAAATCACAACTTCAATTCACTGTGAAGCCAAAATTTTCTCAAGTAAAATGAAGACATTTGAAGGAAAATTTTCGGAGAAGTGTTGGAGAAGATGAAGATTTGAAAGAAAGAAGTAGACAAGGAGAACCCGGTGAGTTCTCCTTTTAATCTAGATGAAAACAAACTGATTATTACTAGTGCTGTGAACTCCACCTTGAGATTTGTTTGAAGGATTTGCAAGAACACTTCATAGATGGTGCTGAGATCATCAAGTCTGATCCAATTTTGCCTTTCAGTGAGACTGTTCTTGAGAAATCTTGCTGTAATGTGATGAGCAAATTTCATAACAAGCATAATCGCCTTATACATGTAAGCAAGATGCATGGAAGAAGGGCGTACAGAGGCCATTGATGAAGGATGCATTTCCAAGTAATGATTCTAAGAACCGTGCCAAGATCTTGTTAGAGGAGTTTGGTTGGGACAAGGATTTTGCAAGAAGATCTAGTGTGTTTGTCCTGATACCACCAGTCCAGACATGGTGGTCGGCATGTGCAAGGTAGTAAGGATTCTGTTGTTGCAGTCTTCTAGTGGGCTTCAAAGAAAGGTGCATTGGTTAGAAGAAAACATGAGAAGCATTTGCTTTGAGGTTTGTGATGTTGTTCTTCATTCTGATCCATGGGTCAAACTGTTGAGAGTGGAGGAAGGGGTTTGAATAAGCAAAAATGCCCTTGAGTTTGAGAACACTTGCAAGGGGCATGTCTCCAGCATGTCAAATTCTGCCGCCAATGACAAGATTAGGTAAACTAAGTCTCAAAAATAGTTTGTGCATATGAAAGTGTGAAAGACCTCAAAGGGGGATGAATTAGGTATTTGGCTAATTTTTTAAAACTTTTTCCTTTTCGCAAACTCAGTTTGGAACAGATTGGAGTTCAAGTTCACTAGGTGATTTTGAAATCAACACAGTGAATAAACAAGAGAAGAAGAGTAAAGAACACACAAGCAAATTGTAATGGTTCAATCTCCTCAAGATCTACAACCACTACCTTGAGTCATCACTCAAAGATTTCGAACAATTCAACTATAGAAATAGTTAACCAAGATAGAAGAGAGGCTCACCAAACAAGAGTTTTACTTCACAACCTCCTTTCAATACAACAATCAATGTTCACCATCTCAAAAGGGTTTTATATCCTCAAGAAAACCTTGAATAAAACAAGTAGATGAAGTAAGAGAATATGATATTACCGACAACTTGGTAGATGGAGACAAAGCTAGCACCACTTCACCTTTTTGTCTATGGAAACTTGAAAGTTACTATGAATCACAAGATAAATGAAAGCTTTTTGATGTTCAAATGATTTGGAAGTATAAAGATTCTTGAAGTACTCAAAACTACTCAAAATTTTGAAATTTATGGCTTTCATAAGGTTTAAAATTCAAATACAACGTTCAAATAACAGCTAGTAATGGTTAGAAACAGTAAAGTTTAGTCACCCGAACACGGGCTACTGCGTTCGAATGATTGTCCCAACTTCTTTTTTTACCTGGCTGACAAGATAAATTTGGTCGATCGAACTTGGACATATGTGTCCGAATGGTTGTTTGAATTTCTTTGAAAATTCAGTAGCCAAGATTCCAGTTCAGACATCCAAACTGGAGTCCGAACTATTCAAACATTGTCAAAATATTTAGAAATCAACTACAACAAGTTAGAAATTATTTTAGAATAAAAGATAGGTCTCTTAAAAACTTTTGAACTGCGTATCTTTATCAAATACTTGGTAAATAAAAAATGATCAAAACCTTTTAAGATTTAAAAACTAAGTTTTGTGCTCTCTTATAAATTCTTTAGATTCCAAGGACAAAAAGTGTAGGGTTTACAAGAAAATACCTATTAAGGAAAGGTAAACCTACACTAGTGTCTTCAAAGCCTTCAATCTCCTAGGACAAACTCCATATTCTTCAACTACTTGAGCATATTTGAGATGTCCTTTCATATTAGCTTCAAGGCAATGAGCTCACTTTGCTTCTTCAGTCCAAGAATCCTATCACACAACAATTACTCAAGTTAGTCTATATCAATGTTTGTCATTAATTAAAATTATAAGATTTGCCGTCAAGGCTTACAATCTTTCCCTTTTTTATGATAACAAACTTTGATGCAAAATGTGATGAATTTAGACAATGTATCACAAAGAAGCATTAATGTAATAGATGAATGATAAACAATTAAGCACAATGACATTTAAATGGCTCAAGATGAGCCTATGGCCCAACCAACCTCCATATGCCTCCTTCCTTCCATCAAGATAGAAAATATAGCTTTAAAGTATTAAGAATACTTTCTAAGAGAGGTTTTAGAGGTTAGAAAAGATTTTCAAAGCTCTCCCTTAGATTGTGCTAATTTTTTAACAAGTTTGGACTTGAAGTGTTATAAGTCCGAATTTCAATCATACCTCTCTCTGTGAAGATTTTGCCAAATCAATGCAAAATGAATTTGAAATGAGCATGATGGGAGAACTAAATTTTTTCCTTGGGCTGCAAATTAAACAAGTCAAGGATGGAGTCTTCATCAATCAAGCAAAGTATACCAAGGAGTTACTGAAAAGATTTGGAATGGATCAAGCAAAAGGAATAGGTACTCCAATGATTTCATCAACTAAACTTGACAAAGATGAGAAAGGTAAAAACATTGATGAAAAGTTGTATAGAGGTATGATTGGAAGTTTACTCTATCTCACAGCTAGTAGACCAGATATTATGTTTGTTGTATGCTTGTGTGCTAGATTCCAATCATGTCCTAAAGAATCTCATCTAATTTCTATCAAACGTATTTTTCGTTATTTGATTGATACACATGACTATGGGCTTTGGTTTTCAAAAACTTCATCTTTTGAACTTATTGGATACTCTGATGCTGACTATACTGGATGCAAAGTTGAACGTAAAAGTACGAGTGGTCATTGTCAATTTATTGGTAGTTGTCTAGTATCTTGGTTTAGTAAAAAGCAGGCTTGTGTATCTTTATCCACTGCAGAAGCTGAATACATAGCTGCAGGAAGTTGTTGTGCACAATTATTATGGATGCAACACACCTTACTTGATTATGGTCTTAAATTTAAGTGTGTGCCTATACTATGTGATAATACTAGTGCTATCAATTTGAGCATAAATCCCATTCAACATTCTAGGACTAAGCATATAGAGATAAAACATCATTTCATTCGTGATCATGTGATTAAGAAAGATATATGCTTAGAATATGTAAATACAAATGATCAAATTGCTGACATATTTACAAAGCCTTTGGCTGAGGAAAAGTTCAATCACCTAAGAAGACTCTTAGGTTCAATCGATCATCCGAATTTTACGGATGCATCCCTTTAAATGAAAACCGAACGGTTTCTTCCAAACATTACAACTTCCGAATTTCATATCCTTTCAAAACCTCTCATAGCCATTCACGTCCGAATCAAAATCCCTTCAAAACCACACATTATCATTCCGATTTGCCTTCATTTTTGAACTTCTAACCCTAAATTCTTACCAAAAAATCCAGAACTTCTTAACAGAAATATATCAATGGTGAGAACAAAGAAGCCAAATGTTGAGAAAGGCAAGGGAAAGGCTAAGGAAGGAGATGAAGATCCAATCCTCAACCAACCAAGAAGAATTCGAATCCCTCAAACATTATCTGAGGTTGACAGGTTTGTTTCTATTAAGGTTGCTCATGAGTTTGATGAATGGAGCAAAAATAGCAGAAAAATTATCCCTGGATATAAAGTGGATGTTGATAAACTCTCTAGCATGGATAGTGTTCTGTCTTGTTTCAATGATGTTGGTTGGAGTAGTTTGTTATTTATTAATGAAGAATTTTATCCTACCTTAATATATGAATTTTATGCAAACCTAAAGGAGGAAAGAATTGAGACTGTAGGGGATAATGTGATACAATGGTATTCATCTAGAGTATCCCAAGTTGACATTGAATTTAGTGAAGCATTGATAAATAGAATTTGTGGAGTAGGTGACAGTGGAGCTAGATATTATGCACCTTCCATGCATTGCTATGATTGTGAACTCTTTACATATGTTAGATTTGAAGAGGCATTTACCAATGGAAGAGAGTTTAGATCTATAAAAGAGAGGGAAATCAAGAACTTGGATGCTAGAGGTAGAGTGTTGCATCATATGGTGACTACTATGATTGTTCCTAACTTTGGACATAAGTCATCAGTTGGAAATATACATATGGTAATCATGTTAGCATTGCATGAACAGAGGAGATTGAACTTTGGTTATATAGCCTTGAAACACATGATTACTGCCAGAAAAACAGTAACCAAGGCATTCCCATTTGGAAGGTTGTTGACTAGAATCTTTAAGCACTTCAATATTAGACTTCCGGGAAGAGGACAAGCCTTTAAGAGTGGGGAGATTTACACTAATGAAACTCTTAAGAGAATGCAGTTAGTTCTTGATGAGGATAATGTATGGAGGACAAAAAGAGAATCCCCTCCAAAAAGAATAGGAAGAGAAGATAAGATAGAAAGTGAGGATGAGGAAGAAGAAGAGGATGAAGAAGAGACCCTTGCAAGAGAAATGAAGACAAAAAGGAAGCATGATACCTCAAGTGAGGAGGAGCAACCACCAACAAAGAGGAGACTGTTTGAAGAAGAAACTAGAGCTAAGTCAAGTGGTGAAGGAATAACTAAAGGTGACACCATAGTAGCCAAAGCATTCCAAGAAGCCTTGAACAATCATGTTAAGGAAATGGAGAAGATGTATAAGTTCTTTGAATCATTTGCTCCAATGGTTCTTGGAAAGTTAGATAGACTAGAAAGTAGGGTAAAGCACATTGAGGAAATCCTAATGAGAAATACTCAAAGTGGTGAAGGACCCTCTAGGCCTCAAGATAGAAATAAGGATGATAGGGATAAAAAGGAAGAAAAGAAGGACAAAGATGATGATAGTGATGACAGTGATGATGATCAAGGAGGAAATGATGAGACTGTGGCAGAACAAGAAGAAGAAAAAGAACATGCACATGAAGAACCACAAGAAGCAGGAAGCCAAGTAGCTCAAGCTGAAATTGTCTCACCAACACACATCTCTTTCAGCCAAGGAAAAGTGAATCACTTGGCCATCAAGAAAGGAATCAGCAGAGCCTCTCCATCAACATCACAATACTAATCATTTATTCCATTTTTATTTACTACTTTTAAGTTATATTATGAGTTATGCATTAACTATTTTTTAATTATGAACTTGTTAAGTATTTCCTTCTGCATTTTATGTAATAGTGAAGATCAATGATAAAATCTCAATGATGAGAGCTTTCTTTATGTGTTAAAATTGTTAATCTCATTTTCATTGACCCCATCTTTGATTGAAGACAAAAGGGGGAGAAGAAATGAGATGACAAAATGTGTGAAAATGTTGTGTGATGAAACTGTGCATTTTATGGATGTTTGAAACTGTGAATTATATGGATGTTTTCTGAGTTTTTACAAATGGCTAAATTGTTCTTGACTTGTTACTCTATGAAAATAATTGAATGCATGAGTTATATCTGTTGTCAAAAAAATTTGGATTTAAAATGCGGATGCATGTTTTAAAATTCGGATGCATGCATATCTTGTTGCCAAAAAGTGCTCTTTTGTTGTTCAAAATGATTCAAATATGTCTTATTCTCCTCCATTACGTTTGAACAACCTTAGGAACACTTTATTTAACCTTAAACATTCATTATATTGAATTTATTACAGTTTGGACTTAAGATTTAAAAAATCAGATACATATCCAGAAATTCAGACGCATGCATATTGTGTTATCAAAATGTGCTCTTTTGTTGATCAAATTGATTCAAACATGTTTCAATCTCTTCTACTATGTTTGAACAACCTTAGGAAAGCATATTTTCAAAAACTAAAGCTTTCATTTCACTTATTTTACAGCTCGAACTTGATATGTCAAAATTCGGATGCATAGTATCTCAATTCCAAACTTGTTGAAAAATGAGCACAATCTAAGGGGGAGCATTGTTAAACTTTTACAACCTTTAAAACCTCTCTTAGAAGTTTTCTTAATGCTTAAATGCTATATCTTCTATCCTAGTAATTGGAAGGAATGAGGTTAATGGAGGTTGGTTGGGTTATAGGCTCATATTGAGCCTTTTGTATGTCAATGTGCTAAATAGGTTGTTTTCTATCATTGACATTAATACTTCTATGTACTACATCATTTTAATCTATCACATTTTGCATCAAAGTTTGTCATCATCAAAAAGGGGGAGATTGTTAGCCCTAAGGGCAAATCATGTAGTTTTGATTAATGACAAATATTGATGAGGACTAATATGCTTGTATGTTGTGTGATAGGTTATATGAACTAAGAAGTATGAAGTCTCATTGTCTTGAAGTCAAAGTGCAAGAACAACTTCATAAAGCAAAGTGATTGAAGAAAGTTGCTCTTAGATGATCAAAAGGCATTGAAGACCTTTTAAGTACAAAAACCATTGATAAAAACTTGATAATTCATGTAAGTTCAAAACCATTTAAATCAAGTTTTGTGCTCTCAATTGCAACTCATAGATTCCAAGGCTTAAGAGTGTAGGGTTTACAAAGTTTACCTATTAAGCACATGTAACCTACACTTCATGTCTTCAAGGCCTTCAATCATCTTGAACAAACTCTTCAAACTTCAATCACTTTGACATATTTGAGTTGTTCTTGCATTGTTAGCTCCAAGGCAATGAGAACTCTTTGCTTCTCAACCCAAAAATCCTATCATAAAAATAGCATATGAATTAGTCCATATCAATGTTTGTCATTGTTAGCCCTAAGGGCAAATCATGTAGGTTTGATTAAGTTTTGATTAATGACAAACATTGATAAGGACTAAAATTTTTGTATGTTGTGTGATAGGATTTTTGGATTGAGAAGGAAGCAAGTCTCATTGCCTTGGAGCTAGCAATGCAAGAACAACTCAAATAAGCCAAAGTGATTAAAGATTGAAGAGTTTGTTCAAAATTAATGAAGGCTTTGAAGACATGAAGTGTAGGTTAAATGTGGTTAATAGGTAAACTTTGTAAACCCTACAATCTTAGGCCTTGGAATCTATGAGTTGCAATTGAGAGCACAAAACTTTATTTAAATGGTTTCAATGATTTTGAAGTTACCTAAATTATCAAGTTTTCATAAATGGTTTTGGTACATAAAAGGTCTTTAATGACTTATCTTTAAGGCTAGAATGTTTTCCAACTTGTTTGAATTGATTTGAATATGTTTTGACAAAGTTTATAAAATTTGGATGAAAATTCGATCGTCCGAATTTTGTAGCAAAAGTTTGCTACTGTTCTTGCAGAGAAATTCGAAAGAAGATTATGACGCATGAAGAAAAATTCGGTCGTCTGAATTTTGACCTTTAGCATGGTCACTGTTTCTTCCAGAGAAATTTGGAAGAAGATTCGGACGCAGTAGGAAGAATTCGGTAGTCCGAAAATTTCGGACTCAGAATTCGGTCGTCCGAATTTTCCTGAAACTAGCCGTTACTAACTGTTTTATAGCCGTTTGAACTGATTTTCAAATTCTATAAAAGCCATAAATTCCAGATTTTTTAGAAGCACTTTAAACTTAACAAATCCTACATGCTCTAACTTGTTTTACATCAAATTAAATTGAAAAGCTCTCAAATTGTCTTGTGCTCAAAGATTGAAATTCAAGATTCCAAAGGCAACAAAGTGTGAAGGCGAAACGTTGTGTAATCATCTACCAACAAAGTGGTAACATCTTACACACTCTCTTTTCTTATCTCAATTGTGTTTTCTACTAACTCATTGCAAGGTTATCTTGTGACATAAAACCCTTTTGTGTTAGGGTGAGCCATAGACTAGATAAATCAAGGTTGTGGTGTAAAACCCGTTTGTGGGTGAGCCTTTGATTAGATTGGTCTTTAGGTTGTCTTTAGATATAAAACCCTTGTGGAAGGGTGAACCTTGTTTGTATAATTACTAAAAGAGGTTGTGAGTGTAAAACCATTGTGTGGTGAGCCTCTTGTGTAATTGCCTAAATTGAGCATATAGTGGATTGGTTGAAATCCTTGAGTGTGGACTCAAGGTAGTGGATGTAAATCTTGGAGAGATCGAACCACTATAAATCGTGTGTTCATTTATTTATAGCTTTACTTGTTTACATACTTATGTTATTATTATTTGTTCTTAGTTGTTGATTGATTGGTTGTGGTTTTATTGTTTGATCATCTTGTCTCAACCATTACATCACATATAAACTTAGAATTTGTGAATTTGAAGACAAGCTTTTATTAAGGCAAAGGATTTGCAATACAGGAAAAGATTTCGATAATTAGCCTAAGACCTAATTCACCCCCCTTTTAGGTCTTACAGTCATTAATCAAAACTAATCAAACTTACATGATTTGCCCTTAGGGCTAACAGTTAGAACTTGTGAAGCCATGGGTAAGGCTAGCAATTCTTATAAAGCAAAAGGATTTTCTGAAAAAAGATGTGTTGAAG
This sequence comes from Rauvolfia tetraphylla, assembly GCA_030512225.1. Lineage (NCBI taxonomy): Eukaryota > Viridiplantae > Streptophyta > Magnoliopsida > Gentianales > Apocynaceae > Rauvolfia > Rauvolfia tetraphylla. The sequence continues at coordinate 486,647 of JAJQKT010000033.1, forward strand.
TTTTACCACTTGATTTTACTGGTATGTTAAAAGCATGATGGGATAATTATGTTTACCCTACTGACAAAAAAGGTTATTACAACTGATACTTTGGATAGTACTACCTCATCCTAATCTATTACACTTCATACAGATGAGGACAATGTTGTAGCAACTCTCATTTATGCAATTATGAAAAATTTTGTTGGTGATCCGATAAAATATCAAGAACGAAGTTCTTCTATTTTAAAAAGATTAAGATGTAAAGTTCTTCATGATTTTAAATGAAATTAATGCTTTACAAGAAAACTCTGAATCTAATTTAGAATTCTCATATGAACTGATAGAGATATAGAATTATGTATTAATGTTATTTTTATGATAATAAACAATTTTTCTTAGATTTAATTAATAAGGTAATTGACCCAGAAATCAAAAAAGAATATTTGTTAAAATTAAAGATTTAATTGAAATTAATGCTTTACAAGAAAACTCTGAATCTAATTTAGAATTCTCATATGAACTGATAGAGATATAGGATTATGTATTAATGTTATTTCTTCTTATAATAAACAATTTTTCTTAGATTTAATTGATAAGGTAATTGACCCAGAAATCAAAAAAGAATATTTGATAAAATTAAAGGATGTATTAACAAAAGAAATAAATGAAACCAAAATTAAAACATTTCAAACTAAGGATGTTATAGAACAATTTAAGAAACCTCTATCTCTACCTGAAATCTCTTGGCAAGAACTTTAACATGAGGTAAATCAACTAAAAAAGGAATTAAGAGAAGTTTGATTTCAAGTTAGCGTACTTCATCTTCAAAACACAATTAAAGAAGAACCTTCAACCTCCAAAGTTGAACCAAATATTGATTCACAATTTATTTATGAAATCTCAACCATAACCTATCAAAAATGGTATATTCCTATTTTGATTAGAAAAAATCATGAGCTTTCTAACTAGAATTGTATCCATGAAGGATTGATACATGTTCAATATTATACAAAAACAAGCAAAAAATTAAGATCAGCAAGTGGATCAAAATTAGAAATAAAATACAAATTACTTAATGTAAAAATAATTAGAGACAATATTAGTTTTAAAACAGAATTTATTTTAGTAAAAGATCTAGCTCAAGCTATCATTTTAGGTACTTCGTTTTTAACCCAAATTTATCCTCTCTTTGTTGATTCAAATGGTGTTCAAACAGAGATTTCAGGAAAATAATTACATTTCCCCCTTATTCATTCTCCTGGAGAAATAGAACTTAATATGTTAAAAACAATTCTATAGGACATATTAATTCTATTCTTAAACAAATTAACTGTTATAAAACAGAGATAAATTATCAAAGACTTTCTGATAGAATAAAGTCTTCAACTTTTCAAAATCAAATTCATGATTTCTCTCAACTTTTACTCAAAGAAGTGTAATCAGATCTACCTAATGCATTTTGGGAAATAAAACAGCACATGGTAAATCTTTCTTATATAAAAACTTTTGATGAAACTAATATTCCCACAAAAGCTAGGCCAATTCAAATGAATATAGAATTAATTGAATATTGTAAAAAATAAATTCAAATTTTAATAAATAAAAAGTTAAAAAGACCAAGTAAGCCACATTGGAGTTGTTCTGCCTTTTATGTTAATAATGCTGCAGAAAAAGAAAGATGTGCTCCAAGACTTGTTATAAATTATAAGCCTCTCAATAAAGTACTTTAATGGATAAGATATCCAATCTAGAATCTGATTCATCTTATGAGCAACTTGTTAGGTGTCATTTTGGAATATGGCTTGGTGCTCAAAAGAATTATTCTACAATAAAAAAAGTTTTGCCAATAGTTTTATGTATTATCAAATTTCAAGATGATTTAATAAACAAGTAATTTTATTGAGGGTTGATTGTTGATCAGCCAAAGAAGTTTTAGAAAAGGATGTTAAAAATCTTGTTTCTAAACAAATTTTTGCTCGATGGCAAGCAATCTTCTCTACTTTTGGATTTTTGATAGAACAATGAAAATAGGTAATTAAAATGAAAATGTAATTTGAAGTCAAGAAAAGGGGAAAAAAATAGAAATTACCTTGCCCAACTATGGACCCAAATTATAATGTTATAAGAAATAATTGTGGGAAAAAGATACCTGTTAGCAAAGAGTATTCTTCTTAAACCGTAAAGAACTTTTAAAAAATTGAAACAAATTGTCAAAATGGGTAAAATAGGAAAATTCTTATGGAGTTATTGGAGGAAAAAAGAATAAAATGCTCATGGATAATGAAAAGAAACTAAAAGCCAGCAAAAAAATGAAAAAAATGAAAAGAAACTAAAAATGAATTTATAAAGTGATTACATGAAATGTCATCTCCCTAGACTCTTTGCAACCCTACAGGCTAAAGAAATACAAATATCTCTTCAATAGGTCATAATCTTTTACAACCACAACTTATTACCTAGAATTATGAAAGAAACATCCATCCGAAGACAAAAGAGAACAAAAGAGCACATAACAGAATTAAAAAATATATTAACCTTTTTTCTTTTCTGTGTAAAGATAAGATACACAACCTATTACCCACTGCAAATGTGAATCTCTTCCAACAGCCTAGGCTACAAACAAATATGAAAAAGATTTGTTTTCAAAAAGTATCAAATTTCTCTTGTACTCGATCTCTAAGGACAATGTAGTTCTATCCCAAACAAAAACAATGTCATTAACCTAGTAATATATCAATAGCAAAAAGAATAGATTAAAAAGAGTATATAATTAAAAAATACATGATTTCCACCTCTGTAAAGATGGAGGCCTTTCCTAATCCTGTAAAATTCTTGTTGTTGAAGAAAGATACATGCCTTTGAAAATTGCATCTTAGTATACTTAAATTGTGTATGCTACTTTTGAGATTCTCTTTCTTATGTTCTCTGAAAAACATTTTTGTAAACCTCCTGGTACCAAATGTTGTCACTTGCAATTTCTATTGAGAACAGAAACACGAATTAGAAACTAAAAAACCTACGCAAGAAGAAAAGTAAGAAGGAATGGCAAATTAAAAGTGGAAGAACTTAACTTTCAAAAGAGTTAAAGATGAGTCAAAATGAGTTAAATTTAAAATTTATTATTATTTGATTTTTTTGTGTTCAAAAGATTGGATAGAAGGTGTCCATATTATCCAGTGTACAAAAAGTTTAGATGACCAATTCGGACACAGTAAACCCAATTCAGTCAACTGAATTGCACTGTTACTAGTAGTTATTTGAATGTTACAATTGAATTTTAAACTTTATAAAAGTTACAAACTTCAGATTTTTGACAACTTTTGAATACTTTCAAGAAGCTTTATACAATAATATCAAAAAGTCTTCTTTTGTCTTGTGCTATATGTGATTATTCAAGATTTCAAAAGCAAAAATGAAGTAGTGCTAGCATTTGTACCTATCCACCAAAGTTGTTGGTAAAACCATTTCCTTATCTTTTCATCTATTTGTTTATTCAAGACTATCTAGAAAAACCTTGATTATTGATTTGAAAGAGGTTGTGAAGTAAAACCCTCGTGGAGTAAAACACTTGAAGATAATCTTGATATTAAGTACATGTTAGATAATCTTGAAGATTTTTGAATGTCTTGGCCTATTGTTGCCCATAACTTAAACATGCCATGGAGGATCACTATAACTTTTGTTTTTTGGATAGTATATGATAATCGTCATATCTCTAGATTTATTTAGCAACGTAGAGATTTTAAAGTCACTTTGAGCTAATTGTTAATTATGTTGACTTTCTTGCTAGCTTTGGATAAAAGATAACAGGACACGAGCTTTGTGAAATTCAATAACACATTAATATTGAACTACAATCTCGCAGATACAAAAATGGCAACACAGTTTTTGCTTGCAAGGCATATTTATGAGCCTTTGATGCTTGAATATGAACATTTTTATTTATATCTTCACCGATAGTTCTTGTGTCATGAGAAGGGTAGGTTTATTTTGAATTGGTTCACCTTCCAAACATTATGTGCCTTCCTGGCTTTCAGTTTAGAAAATTGTTTGTTGTTATACGTTTTGGTTTACTAACATGTTCTCTTAATTTTATAGTCTTATTTCTATTTTTATTGGTGTCTTCTGGTTTTTTTAAAAAATGTTAGACATCTCTGTTTTTCTTTCCTTGAAAAATTCACATAATAGATGCAAAAGAAATCGTTTTTGCATGTATATGAAGTGAATACTGTGCATGTTAATGTTAGAATGTGATTACATTTGTACAAGATACTTCCATTAGCAGTTTGGTAAATCTATCATGTACAAATTTATTTTCTCTTTTTCAATTTCCATAAGAAGTTCTTATATCTTTTATTAACCAAAAATCCATGCTCTTATTGCCATTATTCCAAAAAAAAAATATATCTAAATGGGTTATAGCCATTGAAGGCATTTAAATTATGTTACATGACATCCATATTTATTTTTGACTGGCAACCTACTCTATACCTTATATGGAGTAATCAACCTAGTTGCAAAATCAAAATCAACTCAAGCATTCTTCTCTCTCTTCATAGGTCTCAACTTACGAAAACATAATTGACCGAAAGAAAGCAAGGACCTCGTTTGTACCTTCTTTTGGAGAGAAAAGAATAGACGAGAAATTTTAAGTTATTAGTGAAAAGAAGAGAAAAGAATGTGAGATTAAATAATTCTAATGTTATTTGAAATTTTAATAGAAAAGAGAAACAAAGTACTCCATCTGTCATGAATTAAACATTTATAATTTTTTTGACTTAAAATAATTATATATTTTATTTAAATTTTTATTAATAATATTTTAAATTAAAAAATAAGTTTTACTAATTAATAAGAATATAATAATAAATTTTTAATATTCAAATTATTTAGTTAAAATGAGATATTTAATTTTAAATAAAAAATATTTTTTTTAATATTTGGTGAGGAGGGATGAGATCGGTATCCTAATTCTTGTTCCGCAGAACCTAAAAGAAAAATGAAAAAGATAACTCCCGTTAAACAGCCCTAGATGCCTGTCGTTTATACTTTCCTGTCGCTCATCAGCTCCCGTTAGTCTTTTCTTTTTTTTTTTTCTTTTGAATCTCCGATTCTCCGTTAGTCTTCATTACCTCCGGCACCCGTTGCTTTCTCTCTTCTCATAAACCTCTTCAATTTCTTCTCAGAAAATCTCTCACGCCCAATTCGCAGTGCAGACTCATCTTCTCGACCGGAGAATTCGCTCCGAATCGCCGATAACTTTCACTTGTTCAATTCATCCACCGATTACAGTCAATCAAGCCCCCAACTATTCTCCACTAGTTCTGCAGAGACCCAATTTGAACAGAAATCGGCGAAGATGGCACCGGAGAGAAAGGTCGATAAATGAAATGATGGCAGCAGAAAGGAAGAAGAAATGGAGGATATAGTTGCATAAATTTGAGGATCGGTTCGTTTCTTCCAACTTTGAGAACAAAGTTTTGGAAAGAAAGCTGAAAATTTTCATCCTTCCACTTCTCTCCTCTTATTTTCCTTTCTCTACCTCAAAAAATTGGCAAACGAAACGAGTGGTGAAGTATCCTTCCCTCCAAATCCCTTCTCTTCTTTCCAAATCATTCCATCCAAGCTCGCCCTTTAGTGCGTTGATTTTTAGCTTCTAGTTGATTGAAGTTTAAGCTGCTCTGGGTGGTTGCTTTTGCTATCATTAAGGTGTGTCTTTTCTTTATTTTTTTTAACACGAATGTCTTCTGGGATAGATGTTTGTTGAAAAGCTCCGATTACATTATCTGGGTTTTGGCCTTAAAAGTAGAGTGCTCTACAGTACGAATTTCTCTTGACATTGAACTCCTCTGAGGATATGCTTGTTCAGTTGCATCTGTGCATTGATTTTTGCTTTCATTTTTCCTGATTTCATCTTTGGTGTTAATTTCCTTGACTTAACAGAATGAATCTAATAATTTATTAGCGATTGTATTTACTATTCATCCATTGTGTGTTTTGCAATTTTTCCGTAAGTTGGAGATAATTTGGATTAGTTAAGTTAAAAAGATTGAGGTTTTATCAGTGGTCCAAAAGCCTGCTGGGAAAGTGAATCAGGTTGTGGTCCGGCTGCCATCTTTCTTCCTGCTGGATAAATCTGAAATCGCTTTTAGTTAAATAGACCTTGACACTTTTTTCGTCCCTCTTCTTTCCTTGTTCCATATTTCAGTAGCATTAGAAAACACAGTTCCACTGAAGATCCCGGTAGTAGCACCTTGGTAACTAGTGATTATAGAAAGATAAGTTATGATTTGTAAACAATAATACCATTTTAAGTTTTATGGCCGATAAAATATGCATAAGGAAATGATTTGTACAGCTATTGGTTTTCATATTATACACTGTTCTTTTATTAGGCTTTGGATTACTTGTTCCTTTTATTTAAAGTACTAGCAACACTAATCTTGGACTGAGGAACTTACTTCAGGCAACAAAATTCATGACTTTGCAATGCTTTGCGATGTCTAGAAAGGGAAGCAGAGTTCTTACTAATTGACACTGTTCTGCAGTGGCATTCTTAATATCCATTTGAGAGGCAGCTGTTCTAGCAAAAATACAGGTTTCTGTGACTTTAAGCATTCTGTTTTGAATTGAAGATATTGATTGTTCAGATTAAGTTTATATATAGAAAGTTCTAGGTATATTGGCTTTGGTTGAGGTGTGGTGTTTTGAAAATTATAATGTTAATTTCATTTCATTGTGCCATCCTAAGCTGATTTTGCTAGGTGAGTTTTGTAAAGAAAAATTTTATTTCCTCTGGTTTCAATGGTAACTATATGTGATTTCCTACCATTATCTTATATTCTTAAAATGGCAGGTAATATTTGTCAAAGAAATTCAGTTTTACCTGGTTACAAATTGTTATATGTGGTCAAACTGCTTATAGGTTTTACAGATGCTTCCTATATTTCAGAAATGGTCAAGGGAAAATATTTTGGCAACACTAAAAAACTGGACAAGAAATTTAGATATCATTATTTGGACAACAAATATGGAGATGGATTGCAGCTGATATCCATATATCTAGAGATGATTTTCATTATTAATTTCTATGTATTTTCATAGCACATGTGGATATCTATTTTCCTGTTTGCTTTATTAATCCTACCAGGGTTGTGAAACGCTTACAAAAGGACAAGAAATGAAGATATTATTGTTTGGATGACAAATTTGGAGATGGATTGCGGCTGATACCGATGCATCTAGAGATGGTTTTCATTATTACTTGCTATATATTTTCATTGTTCATATGGAAATCATTTTTCCTGTTTTCTTTCTTAAACTTACCATTGCTTGGCCATAATGCTACTTGTATGACGTGCGTGTGTTTAGAATAACCATTTTTTAGTTTAATTGACCTATGATCCCTTTGTATAATCATATCCTGTTTCACAGTTCGTACAAACCGAAAATATCAATTCAAACCTTAATTCTGAGCAAAATTTTTAAATCTGAATTAGGTTCATTTATGTATATGTACAATTGCATATATTCAGATATACAAGAGGAGGAGGCAGAAATTGGGTATTTGAATGGCGGATCAAGAGGAGGAGGATTTGAGGATGGCATTGAGGATGAGCATGCAGCATGAACCACCAGAGCCTAAGAGGAGCAAGCCAGGGGAAAATAAGGCTACTGCAGGGGAGGAGGTGGAGGAATCACTGGAGTTGAAGAACCGTACAATGCAGCGTGAGTTAATGGCCTCTGCTGCTGAAAGACGAATGATGGCTGCAAGAAATGCTGCCACAGCAGCGGCGGCGTCAGCCCTAAAGATGGAGAAGAGTGGCAAGGAAGAGAAAAGCAGTGGGGCAGCTCCTGAAGGCAGTAGTGATAGTAAGGGAAGAAATTTTAGTTTGGTAAAATGTGAAGGAAAGATTGGAAACTCAGGGACAGAGCTCTCAATGGTAGAGGCACACCAGTTATTTTCAATGATTTTTGGAGGCAACTTTACGAAAGATATACTTGCACAGTGGAGCAATCAAGGCATCAGGTAATTAATGATGGCTTTTTCTGCAGATTTTTCTTTTGAAAATCTGTCATTTTATTTTTATCTAATTCATTAATTTACAGTCTCGAGAAACTCTTTTCATTACTCTGGCTGATTGTGTTGTGAGCTGACAATGCCTATGTATGATAAGGGATGCTCCTTTGATGTCTGGAATGCTGAATTTCTTTTGCTGATTGAAGGATCCTTGAGCAGAATGTAGTTCAAACAAGTTTCATGCTTTTGTTATTGTAGTATGTTTGCATTGGCTTGAAGTATTTTTGGACATTCACACTCTGACTCAAGCTCTTATGCATTTACGGTACTAATTTTATGGAAAATGATTTCAGAAGCAAATTTGGGCTTTGCTTTTGCTATGATTTTGTCCATGACTTGTACTTTCAATTATTTTTATCCTGGTTCCTAGCAATATCAATTGTTCTTCAACTCTTTTTTTTTTTTTTTTTGAGGGGGGGGGGGGAGTTAAGCAAAATTTGGACATCTAAAAAGAAGACCTATTGATGCTCCTGTTAGAAGAATTGAAGGGTGGGGCAATAATGAGGTTGTAAGAGGTAGAGGGAGGCCGAGAAAGATTGGACGAAGTGATTAATGTTGATATGGCTTGGCTAGATTTGGATGAGAGTATGGCCTTGGATAGAAAGAAATGGAGAGAATGTATTCATGTTGACAAGCACATGTAATCCTTTCTTTGGTTCATGTAACTGACCCCAATTGGGACTAAGGCTTGTTTGTTGTTGTTGTTGTTTAGTTAATTTTATTTCCATGTCAAAGAAAGGACCTTTTTTTTTTTTTTTTTTTTGAGTTCTCAGTTATGCCAATTGAATTTCTGCAGCATGCAGAAAGTGGGAATGTCTGATTCCTGATGGTCGAAACCAAATAATGCATTGCACTAATGAACCACTTTGCTACTCTACCGAATGACCATGGTATTTTGTTAGTACTGTGAAATTTTTTTGGAAAGAATACTTATGCATACAGAGTAGGGTGACTGGTTAAGAATCACTTTGGCAAGTAGGTGAACAGATTTCTCTCTCTCTGCTTTGATCTGCCAAAGGTCAAGTTGTCTATCTGATACATGCAGTGAGACCTTAACAGTCTGAATTGCAGTTCTCGTCTTTCATCATTTCATTTCGGAATCCTAATTATTCTTTTCTTTCTCATTCTTGCACAATTCCATATTGATCTCCTCTGATGCACTTGTCTGATCATCTATGAAAGAGTAGAGATGTCAATAAGGGATCTTTGTGTCCGCTTTTAGATCTCTAAAAGGATCAAACAGGAAACAAAAGAGGAACTTATAGCAGTACTTAGTGTTGTGGACATGTCCTGAGTAGTATTTGTTACTTTTTCCTTGGAGTAAGTAATCTGGAAGGCTAATGTTCCACAGAGTCATTTTGTTCCCTGGGGCAATGGTTCTTAACAGAGTCAACATAAATGATTTGTTGCAGGTGAGAAAGCCTGGTAAATCTCTTGGTCAAGGATGTGTGTTCTATGTCCAAGTCCAGTGATGAAACTAACATTCACCTTTTCCTTCATTGCCAAAGAGCAAGGAAGTTTTGGGAGAACTTCTCCACTTGGGTGGATTAGAAATGGGTTTATCCTAATGTGACTCCAGAATTCATGTAGATGAACAATTTTGTGGTTTTGGCAAGATTAAGTGAGGGAGAATTCTGCAGAAATGTGCTTGGTTTGCAATTTTTTTGTGTTATAGGGGTAGAAAAGGAATAACAGGATCTTTTAACGATGGAGATATGTTGATTTACAGTCTGATGGAGTAATTTTCCTATCATATCTCTGGCATGTTTTTTTTTTTTTTTTTGGGACATTGCATTAGAAGGTTTACAAGGAGATTGGAGGTTGCATTGATGTAGTTTTTATTCTACTTTGTTTGAGGGTGCTTCATCCCTTTTCTTTTTTCATTAATAAAATCTCTCATCTAAGAAAATCTTTGCCCTGGTCTTTATCTGTTGTAGTTCTTTTCGTATATCTTTTTACTTTCAATGGCACAATATCATGGCATGTTTATTTTGTTGCATATATGGGGAAATTGCAGTGAATAATTTATGTTAGTTTTAATTTTAAGGATTGACCCACTAGCCAGCTGTATTAATGTTTTCCGTAGAAAATGCAATCAATTGTCCATAAAAATGTTCCCCCATTATACTTTGCATACATTTCCAGTGGTCATTCTATACTAGGTATATGATATTTACTCATACGCATCGTAGCCTGTTCACGGAACAAAATTATTGGTCCCTAATTTAACACGGAAAGTTATTACTCCTTATTAAGGTCATATTTTGATTGGGTGTGCATATTATGGAAGACCTAAAAGATATATTGCATTTAAAAGATAGAATAGAAACAATGTGGGTTCTTTAGATTAGTTTATTGGTATTTCATTGGCGGAGAGCATTGGACGATGGTATGTTTTTATGCAGGACGTATTCGTGAGAGCTGTTATTCTATGGTTAACATTTAGTTCAAGTATGCTAGGTTTTGAATCAGATTAAGATATGGAACATGGCATTCACTTGGCAACCGAGGGAGTTGCATATTTGCAAATTTGTTTGTATTGATCATATCGTTGTTGCTGCTATTGTTTTGGCTTGGTATTATCATGATGGTGGTAGCCTATTGATGGTTTCTGTTGATTGGCTTAATCCCATATATCTGAATATTTTATGGCTTGATCAAACGGGAGATTAAGACTCCGTACAGGATCAAGATGGACTGTAAGGAAAGCTTTAGTTGATGGCATCCCTATCTGCGTTTCGCTTCATTGTTTCCATAGCCCAAGATTTGAATGCTAGAATAGGCTGTTATTTACTGCCTTAAGATTTTCATGAACAGGTGGCTTAGGTCAGCTTAAGGTTAATAAATTCAAAGAGCAAATGCAATTCATGTCTCTCTAAAAATATGAGAGAAAATCCACCCTGATGTCAGAAATAAGTTGCTAGGTTATCGAGTTTTCGGTAGGAAAAACTGTTAAACATAAGATGTTGCAATGGTTTGTAAAACTTTAGTGACATCTTTATTTGTTTTTGAAGTAAATTCTTCCTCAACTATAAGTTTGTTTACACTTTTTGGCCAATAATAGATAATAGTTGCTATCGTCATTCTATTTAGAAGCTTTTTAAACACATACACTCTCCATGCAAAATTGAAGTCCACTTTCCTATTCATTTTGGATAGAGAAGTGGAAATTCAATTTTTCTTGGAGAGAGTATATCAATTTGCAGTCAATAGTGTCATTAACTCTTTTGATGTCGAGCCAGTTTGAATTCTAAATTTCATATATTGTGATATGTAAGTCAAACTGACCTCCCATAAGGGTGCTATAATGTTACAGCTTTCTAATCTTGGTCATATTTTGAGGAAATATACAGGTTGGTATATTTTGCTGACTTGAAAAAGATAAATGCATGTAGACATTCTGATGTAATATGGATGTTCAACTAATCATCCTTACCTTAAATCTCATATTGCTCCAGCTCCTCTCATTTGAACTTGTAATCATTCTTTTTGTCAGGAATTGCAGGCCGCATTTGATCCATGCATTACAATTATTTCAGTCTAATCTCAGTTCTTGAACATAGATGAAATTGAATTAGTACTCGAGACAGATTTTCAGCCTTTACATTGATCTTGAAGATTCAGTTCCTATTAGTAGTTTCTATATGTAATGAAGAACAATGTCCTAAAACAACATAAATTTTGTCGGGAACAAATTGTCCTTTCAAGTGTTTAATGGGGAGTGGTAATGTACAAGGTAATTAGAAGGATATGTCCAATTTCTCTAGCTGTGATGCTAATTCTACTATTTTGTGGCAGCATAAGAATTCACAACTCTAGTTGTTCATGTCCGTGTTTGTCACTCCCACTTAACAAACTACTTGGTAATATGCAAAATAACAATTTGGTAGAAAAATTTTAATTTCTTTTGCTGTTATGCTAATGCTACCATTTGATGCCAGCATGGACATTTGCATTGGTAGTTGTCTTTTTGTGTCTATGTCAGTCCCACCCAGCACACCATTCTATTGCAATAATCATAGAGGATTTTGTTCTGTGTTGTTTTTGTAGTAAATATAAGGTGGGTCTGGAATTTGGATCACTTTCTGGGTAATTTTCTAAACACAAGTTCCTAATCAGCAAAAGGAGTTTTGTGCTTCTTTTGTAGTAATTTGCTTCAAACATCCTCCTGTATTTACTTCTCCTGGGACATCCTGTCATTCATCTTTTTGCTGATAGTTTACTTATAAATTTTTTCTATAGGTTTAGTCTTGATCCAGATACCTGTATGGGCTTAGTGCAGCATGAAGGTGGTCCTTGCGGCGTGTTAGCAACAATACAAGTAATGCTTTGATCTCTTAAATTTAGTTTCCTATGAGAAAATGTAACCCATCTAAAGTTATTTGTGGACTTCAGATGCATCATACCTATGTCATCAAGCACCAAATGTACCTTTCTTAATAGATATTTTTCTTATAATTAGTTTCCTTTAAAATTGTTCAAGACATGCATAATTCAATTGCTAAAAGTGTTAATTGAGAGAAGTGAACAGCCTGCCTTCTCTTGCCATTTGGACTAAATTGCAATTTACACTTCAAGCACTCTTGAAATAAATTCTATCCTAGCTTAGAAGGTCTATGTTCCCGCATGATATATATTTTGAGCACGTGAATTATATTCGACTGATGCACGGCACTGTAAACAAACTAGTAGTTTATTTTTGGTTTTAAGAAGATTGGAATATGTAGCGTCGAAATATTAGTATAGAAATCAAATCATAACTTGAGAAATTTGGTTGCCTAAATTAGTGTTTAATGGGTGTTGCCAAACAGAAATAGATAAAGAGTCCCTCTTTCCCTAAACTCCCTCGCAGTGGAAGGATAAGAACATAAGTGGAATTCTTTGTAGCAACAGGAAAGAATTTCAATATTTTATCCTTAATGCCTAATATATTCATTTTCTAAACCATCTACTTTGAGAGTTTTATTTTATTTTATTTATTTATTTTTTAAATCTCTATATCATAACCCCCAACTATTCTCATTCTCTTGTTGATGTCTTGTATGAGTGTTACTTCGCAGTCTTGTCACAGTAATTTTTTTGTAAAAGAGTACAGCCACAACAAGAAATGCTTATTAGAGGATTCATTTTATTCCTTTTTTCAGTCAGTAGTAGAATGTTGATTCAGCAGAAGCAACAATTTTACCGGACTTTACATTTGACTCACAGTATGATATTTTGAAGCGTGATGGCCGTTGGAAACTTGATCTTCATAAACTATTCTACTCTATTAGGAATCATGTTCTTCCCACTTTGTCATAAACTAGTATTAAAACAAATGCTTAGTTATAGTAAATCAAAAAGGAGGAAGACTATTGATGAGGTTCCTTATGAAATTCTTAAAATTTGATTGCTCAATCTCGTGCCATTGATAACTTTTCCATCTCAAGAAGAGTTTTGAGCTTAAGATCTTTTTGTTTACTACTTGGTGTGAAAACTGACTTAGATAATTACCTGTGTGGATGCATACTGTTTTGGGATGGGAAGATTGCTAACCAAATACTTCCATAATTCACTATGCTATTTCGCTGGTGGCAAATAGGGAATCCCTGGCTTTGAAAGTTGATAATGATTTGAACTCATGGGTTTTATCTTGCTGGGATTAAGAATGCTGCTCTGTGTACTTGATGTTGTAATTTGATGTGCAACTGTTTACCCTCTTCCCCCACCCCTAAAGAGAGAGAGAGAGAGAGAGAGAGAGAGAGAGAGAAAGAAAAGAGAGAAAGGAAAAAGAGAGAGGATAAAACGGATCGACCCCCACCCAACCACTTGCATTAGCTGCACAAAGGTTTTCTTCTTGGCTGCACTCAAATTTCTTCTTTCATAACTGAATATATGAAGCATCTCTTTAATGTAACTATAAGTTTTATTTCTTACTCGTTTGCCTTTTGTTTTGCAGGCTTTTGTTCTGAAGTATCTTCTCTTCTGTCCTGAGGAATTGGGTTATGCTGCCCCAAGTGTGTCAACAAATTTGGGCTCAAGATCCTCCAAAACTGAATGTGGTGCAGTAGATATTTTTCCTTCTCTTACAGAAGAAAAGAAATTTAGGTGACTAATCTCTGAATTTCTCCTTGTCACAGTATAATACATGTCACTTATACGTGGTAGGTTGTAATAGTATGAGTAAGTCTGTATTATGTTAAAGTTTACTGGCTAAATGATATCATGCATGATGACATCACAACCCTTAGTACATTCATATAAACAGTCTGGAAGACTTTAGGTTAAAAAACAAGCTTGAAGTATTTTATAAACTTCCTCTTTCTCTATTTCTCATTCATCTAACTCTTACATAGTTTTCATTTGTTCTTTTCATTTGAAAATTATTAACATCTTTATATTTGATGTTGCTTAATTCTGTTTACAGATTTAGTGTTTTAATTATTCTTTTTTTGGCCCCCCTTTTATTGAGGTGGGGATTGAGAGGGAATTTGTGTTGGAGAGGAGTAAACCTGCACTCATTCTTGGAGTGTCTGCTAACAGTTAAGGGAAAATCCTTACTGCTTTTATCATACCAGAGTCTACTGCAATTGATGTGCCTAATACAGAAGTTATTAGTGTCAGCATTTTTTACATAATGGTTGACCCAGGATTTGTGTTAGGGTTGTTTTTTCACTAAAGTACCTTAATATTTGAACTTATTTTCAATTTAGTACCCCTAATATATTTTTTTATAGTTTTGGTATCCTTTACTGATGGGGCAATGTTAAATTTTGTTGTAAAAGGCATTTATATTGAACAGTTTTGTTACTAAAGTACCTTAACTTCTAGATCTAGTCTCAGGTTTTGTACCTTGAAGTTATTGTATAGCCAAATCGGTACCCTTGAAATATCAGTCAAGAATAAACAATAGATTATTAAGTTTCTTAATTAACAGACATAAGTTTCTTAATTAAAAGACAAATGGACTCAGATTTAATTACACATAAAGATGCTTATACCCTCCTTGAAATTGAGGGGTACAAATCATGCCATCGAACTTGATTGACCAACAATAGAAAATATGAGAAGACATGCTTGACTCTCACGGAAGATTTTATCTCATTCAAACACTTGACGCATTGGTGAAGGTGATTTATGGTGATGTAGTTTTCTCGTGAAGTGTGTGAACAAAAAAGGGGAAAAGTGAACTTTCCTGATTTCATATAATAGAAGGTACTAAGGTGATTAAAAAATAATGTCTGGGTATTTTAGTGATTAAAAAAGAATCAAGTGGATGGTTTTGTCAATTTCATGTTAAAGAGGGTTTTTCAATTATTTATTTATTTACTTAACTAAAAAATGAAACTGAAAAAAATGTACTAAAATAAAACCCCGCCAATTGTTAAGGTATTTTTATGAAATATTCCCATTATGTTGGCATTTGGAGTATCAAACAGGTTTTAATACTGAATTGAATTATTATGATATATTTTTCTGAAAGAGACATAACGGATTTTAGCTTAAAACTAATGGATCTATTTTTGTATGTCGCTTTCAATTGTTTGTAAGTGTTCCTCTTTTGGTTATATTGTTATGCTTATTAGGAAATCCTGTGCTTTGCTACAGAGCTTTGGTGAGAAGCATGTGTGAGGTACTCTTTCTCTGTGGAAATAGTGAAAAGGCTGTAATAGCATCCCTGGGTATTCTTGATGGTGAAGTAGAGAGTTCTGGGGATAAATCCATGGATGAGGTAGTTATCTTTTAATTACTTTGCTAAAATTTTTTCATTTTCCATTTTATCTCTGCATATCTGGTTGCAATAACTATTGATGATTTGAGATTTCTTCTGCACTGTATGCTTTTGTTTAATGTGTACTTGTCCTGATGTATCTCTTTTGCTACTGATGTTATTTGCATGCACCTCAGAAGTCTTTCTCACATTTTACGAGTTGAATTGAATACAGGTCATTGCGAAGTTACTGGAAGGTTTTTCGGTAGAATCAGGATCGGATTTACAGAAGGTTCTCAGAGTTCACTGCTATAATTCAAAGAGTAGTGCATTTCATAGGCTTGAAGCGATGCTTCCTGTATTCAGAAGTCGCATGGGAGCAATGCTATTCTTAATATCTGCTCTGCTCTCTCGAGGACTGGTATGGTATCGTATTTTGGAATGGATTGTTTGCCTCTTTATTTTTCTTAATTGTTTAATTACTAAGAAGTAATGATTTTCCTCTCCTGTGGGATATGGGGCTATCTGGATTTTGGAGTACAGATTTAGGAATCATGATGATTGCATTGCTGAATAATCAATTATCAATTAAATTCTTGAGTGATTAGAGAAACACTATAATAGTGTCTTGATTATAATCATTTGTAAGTAATTGCCAAAAAAAAAAAAAAGAACAAATAGAAGTTCGTCTATTATGTCTTTGATCAAGATGCTAGTAGGATAGCTAATAGACTTCAAAGAATTATGTGAAATTTTCTGTGGTGGGGACACTGGGATGTTAAAAGAGATGATCTAGTTAATTTGAGGTAGTTTGTAAACCTAAGTCCTCAGGAGTCTTGTGCCTTTGTCTCTAAAACATCTCTCTGATCAGTATTTAGTTATGTCAATTTTCCTCTGGAGTTAGATTTCAATTTGCCTAAGGATATAGAGAGTAAGTTTAGGTTACAATAAAATGAATGAGATGCTAGAGGTGATATCTATGTTACACATGTAGTCCTTGGAAGTTCATTTCTTGGAGAACACATTTATTCTTTCCACCAGTTCATTAAAAGGTTGGATATGGTTATTGTATTTGATTTTGGAGGGTGATTGTTGGAAGGGATCTTTTTCTACTGCCCTTCTAATCTGCTCTTTTCCATTCTTGATCGAATCTCTTCCTTTTATTTTTTACATGATAGTTACATATTTCCTGGGATTTACATATGTTCTCAAATCTGACAGGTAAACAATTCTTTTGTCAAACCTTTAATGGCCTTCCTTCCATGCTCAAGAGTAGATTCCAGAGCGTGATTGGTTGATAAAACTGTAGTTTATTCCCTCTAAATCATTTTTCTCGTTCACCGAGTGATAGTTGACCTCCATTTCCCGTAGAGAAAGTAATCTGGAAGGCTAATGTTTCCTTTGAAGTCAGAGCTTTTATTTGGAGAGTAGTTATTAAGAGGCGATGCCAACGATTTGTTGCTGGTTAGAAGGTCCATTAAAGCTCTTAGATGGAGATATGTCTTTTTTGTGCAAGTCCGCCAATGAAACCAATAATCACCTTTTCCTTCAAATTCACAAGCAAGGTTTGGGAGAATGTGTATTTACTTTGTGGGGGGGGGGGGGGGGGTGAAAGTGTATGTATCCTAAATCAATTCAAGAACTCATGCAAATAAAGTTCTGTGGTTTTGGCAAAACCAATGCAGGGAGAATTCTGCAGCAATGTGCTTGATTTGCCAATTTTTGGCATCGTGGTTAGAAAGGAATATCAGGATTTTTAAAGATCAGAATGTGGTTATTGAGTTAGTCATGGAAAGACTTGATTTCTATTCTCTCTTCAATCAATTGTGCCTGGACTTGTTTGGGACATAGTGTTAACAGTTTAAAAAGAGATTGGAATGCTGCCTTTATGTGGTTCTCATTTTGCTTTCTTGAGGATGCCTCATCCTCTTCTAATTGTGAATAAAATTTCTTCTTGTATCTTAAAAAAGAAAGGAAAAAAAAAAGAATTGGAGTAAAGAAACATATTGATTTATGAGCTGAAAAAGGAAATGGGCATATTAAGCTTACTTGTAAGCGTCTGTTCCAAATAAGCTGCTATGTTATTAATGCAAAGAGTAAAATAAATTCTATTTTGAATTTTACCACACAGGATACTCTTCAAGCTGATAGGGATGACCCAAGTCAACCTTTGGTCACAGCACCATTTGGGCATGCCTCACAGGTAATGATGAGATTGTGATACAACATTTCGCACCATAACAATTTGCCTGTTTGCGTGATTGTTGTGTTGGGTGTTTAATCATCTTAATTATTTTGAAACAGGAAATTGTAAATCTCCTGCTTTCTGGTAAGGCTGTGGCTAATGTGTTTGATGGGAAGATGGATTTGGGAGGTGGCCTGTTTGTTACCGGAATTTCATCTAGTGTGGAAGTAGGCTTCCTCACTTTGCTGGAATCTCTTAATTTTTGCAAAGTTGGCCAGTATTTAAAATGCCCGAAGTGGCCAATATGGGTTGTTGGAAGTGAATCTCATTACACAGTACTGTTTGCTCTTGATGCCAAAGTTCAGGAGGAAAACGAGTTTGAAATTAGAGAAACACGAATCAGGAGAGCTTTTGATGCGCAAGACCAGAGTGGAGGTGGTGGGTTTATTAGTGTCGAAGGCTTCCATCAAGTCCTTAGAGACCTGGGCATCACTCTTGCATCTGATAAGCTTGAGCAGCTTTGCTGTACTGGCTTCATTGTCTGGAGTGAATTTTGGCAGGTTCTTTTGGACTTGGACAAGAATTCAGGGGGTCTGAAGGATTCTACTGGGTTGATGGGAAAACAGGTCTTTGATCTTTACCACTTTAATGGGATTGCAAAATCGGTCATCAACGGGGACCAGATATCTGGAAATGAAAATCCGATACAAAGACCAAGACTTACAAAACTGAAGGTTTCTGTACCTCCTAGGTGGACACCTGAGGAATTCATGGCTGATGCGGCAATGCCATCCAGTTCTGGCAAAAATGAGTCTGGTGGGAAAGATGTCCCTGCTGAAGTTTCCAAGCCCGAGCCTTCTAAGCATGCACCTCTGGTTGATTGCATTAGGACACGTTGGCCCCGGGCTACTTGCTATTGGGAAGGGGATGCACCTAGTATTGTCTGATTGATAAGGGAACTTTGTTATTGTTTGCGTTGTTTGTGGGCAATTTGGAGAATAGAGAATTCAAAAGCTATGAGCAGGAAGGATACTCGGCTCACTTAGATTTGGCAATAGAGCTTTCTAGAGGAAGTCATTGGTAATTTTTATTAAAGATGAAAGAGTATTCTCAACTGTGTATGATTTTATCCATTTTCTTCTTCCCCGATTAGATTTGGAGTCTCTTTTATTTTGGGTGCTTTTGGGGGGAGGGAGGGGGGGAGAGGGTTGAAAGGATTCTACGGTATTTGATCCTACTAGCTTTTATAAAATTCATTTCTAGTTCATTGATCAGATGATCTCTTTCAATATGGGGGGAAGAAGTCAAATAGAAAAGGTAAGGCCTCGTGTCTATTTTCTTCTTCCTCAATTAGATTTGGAGCCTTTTTTATTTGCGCGGGGGGTGGGGGGATGGGGGTGTTAAAAGGATTCTTCGGTATTTGTTCCTACCAGCTTATAGAATTCATTTCTAATTCATTGATTTTCAATATGGGGGGAAGAAGTCAAATAAAAAATTAGGGCTCAACGGTAACAGCATGGAGGCCTCCCCAAATGCTCTCTGCTATACGCGTGAAACCCATTTTTCATATTTAATGGTTTAGAAGTTTGTGAGAGGTTTTAATTACCATCTGTTCCTAGCGAACTAATGCTTATCCAGCACCGAAGCAGCCAGGTTTTTCTTTTTACTCTGATGAGGAGGCGAGGCTTTTGTGTCCCAAAGAACGCTTTTGCAGAAAAACAGTATAGTTTTTGCTGCCTGTTGAGAGAGAGAAGATTAAAAGCTTCTTTCTTAAGAGTTGACTGTGTCAGCAAGAGAAGTGGGCTTTCCGTACTCTAGCCTTGTATTATCACTAACGATAACCTATTCGGTTCCGGTGTTGATCGGGTTTTCTTCCGCATGTGCGGAACCTTAATATAGTTATTGGATTGCCACTTTTTTTATTTAATAGTTGGGACTTATCAGGGATATTTTAAAGAAATTTGTTTTTGTTTTCTTTCAAAGAGTGTTTTCAGTCTCAAAAGCACTTCAAGATTTTAAATTACATTTTGACTTCAAATAGACTCTCTCTTTTAGATTAAATTGACCCCCTCCCCCCCTCCCCCCACCACCACCCTTTCCCCCTTTTTCGCTATTGCTCTTTTGTCATTAAGGTCAGCATTTACGAAGATGAAGTATATTGTATGAACGATTTCTTGACTAATTTTTAATATTCTTAAAAGTTGTACTATCAAGACGAGTGGTGGTTTGCTGATCTGACTAGCAACGATAAAAAATTTGTTATTATTGTTAGATGAATATTATTTTATTAATTATTCTCTTTTTTTAATCTTTTCTACTTAACATTAGAAAGTGTATTATTTACAATAAAAAATAATTATTGCAATAGGAGTAAGATGGATAATTATTTGGTGAATGACTCAATATTGTATTGGAGGTAATGGTGGCTTTGTATTGGGAAGAAAATTGAAAGAGGTGATCATATTGATGACAGTGATAAGGAGGACGAAAAAGATGTTAAAGACATATTTTAGTTGAAGGTTTTATGTACAAACTAAAATTTTATATAATAGAAATTAGACTTTAAAATTACACAACTAGTATGCATATTCTCTCTCACTTGTATAGTGCTCGTTTGTTTAATGTAAAAATTTATATTAACCTTAGTGCAATATCATTCATATACTTATTGTGTATGTAAATACTCTGATATCTTTTTCTCAAGTGTATTTAAAATTTATAAATGGGTGTGGAAGACTTAAGAGGGGGGATGAATTAGGTCTTTGGCTAATTTTTAATTTTTTTTCTTTTTGCAAACTTTGTTTGGAAGTGATAAGAATTCAAATTCTCAAAAAGAGATTTTAAGGGACACTATAAATGAACAAATCAGGCAAGATGAACAAGAAATACACAAGCAAATTATAGTGGTTTGATCTCTTCAAGATCTACATCTATTACCTTGAGTCCACATTCAAGGATTTCAAACAACTCAACTATTGAAATAATTAATCAAGGTACAAGAGAAGCTCATCCAGCGACAAAAGTATTCGGTTATTGGGGAAAAATCAATATACTTCTAATGTCAAATCGGTCGAACTCTTATTTGGTGTCGAGGTAATAGCTATGAATAGTCATCGACTTCCGGGAAAAGGATTATATTGATTTTTTTTATAATTATTGTGGTAAAGAAACGATTCATCTATATGTTTTTATCACACCTAAGAGTGATGAGTTGAGGGGGGGGGGGAATCTATGCTTTTGGTGAGTAAGTTGTACAAATATTCATTCATTAGTCGCGTCGTTGTATCTTTTCTACAAGGGCTTTCTGTATTTGCCACAAATCGCCTCCCACAAGGTCAAAATTATCTCTATCTCCATTGGGTTGCTCTTCGTTATCGTGGATGACTACTAAATCTAGACCTGAAAAAGATTTTGAACTTGAAATGTGCACTCTGGCTGATTTACCAAGAGGAGAAAATGATTTGATTAAGAAAAAAATTGAGAAAGAAAGATGCAAGAAAAGTTGGGCAAATTCAAAATTTATTGCACATCAATACCAGATTTCTTCTAGAGTTCATGAGTAAAAAGTATTTCATAAAAATCTATTTTAGCATATATCATTTGATATATTCCAAACTTTATTATCATCCAACAATAAAGTTGGAATTCATTCTTAGAAGATATAGATTTATCTATAATATAATAATACATTAATTATGATCACACATATTCTTAACCAATATCATGTATTTCTATTTCTTAAACATGAGTCGAAGACGTGACTGTTATAATAATATAATCAACATATGTCTATAAATGACATGGTTTGCGTAGATTATATAGCTACTTATACATTGTATATCTATCTTAAAAAGAGTTGAATTTTCTTAATATTCTACATAAACTATCTCAAGGAGATATCAAAGGCTAAGCATAATGCCATCTCAAAATTCATGGAGTAGATAGAACTAGAATAAATATCTACTTGCATACAAACAAGTGTATTCATGCACTAAATTGTAGAGTTCTTCAATATCCTTTGATAAATATAAAGGATCTTTATCACGTGTAATAACCCAATGACCATTGATGTGCTATGTTCGTATAAAACATCTTCAATATGTTCAATCAAAACAAAATATTGATTTTTCAAAACCAATTGGTCACAAAACAATACTTGCTTTTATAAATTCTTTAGAAAAAATATCTTTATAATCAAATCCTACTTTTTATTAAGGATTTTATTTTCAAAATATGAAATCAGCCACGCTTCAAGGTGCTTCAAAACATATAGCTGTAGAATTCACATATTTGTCCTACTAGAAAATCTATCCAAATAGGAATAATTGATTTGCAATTCTATGCAATTGAACAATCCTTTGAACTTACAGTTCATTCATTCTTGTGCGTATATCAAGATGATGAAGACCATAAATGATATCCTTTTTTGATTGATGATTTTCTTTCCTTAATGTGAATTGATGATTTTCTCTCCTTAATGTGGAGAACACTATGTCAATCAACAAATTGTGCAATAAGGATATCTTCTTAGAAGGAAACATACATATATAGCAAAGTATAGCTAAGTATAGACTTTCTTAAACATCGACATACTCGATCATTCTTTAATTCACTGAGACAATTTGATTATATTATACAGGAACAATCTATTTACATGCTTCAAGCATATCGAGTCCATCAGAGACTTTTAATATAAATGTCATTATCAAATGACAATAACGATAAATACTTTGAGGTATATTGTACGCTATTAATTATATCCACCATTAGAAATATATTTTTTCGTAATTAATGCAAGACTCTTACAAAGAATCTTATGCCATAAGTTATAGAAAATACTCACCTTTTATAGTTCGCAATTTATAAGCAAAAATCCATTGTCATCCTTTTGGTATTACACTTTAGGTGTATAATTGCTATTGGAAATTCATGTACACTTCAAGTATACTTGTGAATTGTCCAAATTTTTCATATTTCTCATGCGAACTTTATCATTTCAAGTTTACATACATCAATTCAAAAAATTCTCATTTTGAATCAACATATTATGCACATTAGTATTGTTGACATCTTATACTTGTGCAGTTTCAATAGTTCCAATCATGTTGAGATCTCATCATTCTCACAATTTTTAGGTACCTAAATTTCTTCTAAAAATAATATATCAGTCATGTGTGAGAAAAAAAATTCTGCAGGAATTTACATCTTCTCGACTTAAAATATATGACCAGTCTTGCCGTTCATGATAGTGCTAGTTTTCTTTGGCATGGAAGACTAGGTCATGTGAGCATGGATTTGTTGAACGAGCTTTCCTCTCAAGATTTGGTGAGAGGATTGCCAAAATTGTGTTTTGAGAAAAATTACCTTTGTGATGCATGCCAATATGGAAAATAAACAAAAATATCTTTCTAACCCAAGAAAATGATTTCAACATCAAAACCCCTTGAACTTGTTCATATTGATTTATTTGGACCAATGAGGACCATTAGTTTTGGCGGTAAGAGGTATGCATATGTAATTGTTGATGATTTTTCAAGATTCACTTGGGTACTCTTTTTATTACACAAGGATGAAGCATTTCATGAATTTGTGAAACTTTTCAAAAAGGTTCAAACCTCCCTTGATTGCAAATTAATTTCTATTAGAAGCGATAATGGGAGATAATTTTACAATTAAGATTTTACAAAACTTTGTGATGAAAATGGAATTGTTCACAACTTTTCGACTGCCAAAACACCTCAACAAAATAGGGTTGTTGAAAGGAAAAATAGGACCTTATAAGAAATGGCTAGGTGTAAACACCACATGCTATGTTATGAATAGAGTTCTTTTGAGGCCATTTTTGAGAAAGACTCCTTTTGGCTTTTATTTGGTAGAATACCCTCTATTGCCTATTTCAAAGTGTTTGGTTGTAAGTGCTTTATATTGAATATATGTGACAACTTGGGAAAATTTGATAGAAAATCAGATGAAGGCATATTCCTTGGTTATTCCTCTAACAAGAAAGCTTATAGAGTTTACAATAAAAGAACTTTATGTATTGAGGAAACCATACACGTGAGCTTTGATGAATCTAACATCTAATTGGATAGAAAAGATGATGATGATATAGGTACATCCATGATTGACAATCAAACTCATCTTCAAGCTCCAAACTTGGAAGATCATGTTAATAAAGAAGGGATGATTGAGCAAGAACAAGACAATCAACCTAGTGGTGATCAAGAGCTACCAAAGGATCTAAGATATGCAAAAGGCCGCCCTAAGGAGCACATCATTGGTGATGTATCTCAAGGTTTTAGAACAAGACGGTATTTCATTGACAACTTTGCACTTATATCGCAAATTGAGTCTAAAAATATTGATGACGCATTATGTGATAATTTTTGGATTGTTGCTATGCAAGAGGAATTAAATCAATTTGAAAGAAACAAAGTTTGGATTCTTGTCCCAAGACCCCATGATCACACCGTTATTGGTACAAAATGGGTTTTTAGAAATAAACTTAATGAATCCAGAGAAGTTGTTAGAAACAAGGCTACACTTGTTGTCCAAGGATTCAATCAAGAAGAGGGCATTGATTATGATGAAACTTTTGATCCGGTAGCTAGACTTCAATCTATAATGCTTTTCCCATTTGCTTGCTTCAAAGGTTTTATGTTATTTCAAATGGATGTTAAAAGTGCTTTTCTAAATAGTTTTAGAAGAGGTTTATATGGAACAACCTCCCGGTTTTGCTGAAAAGTATCCTAACCATGTTTTCAAACTTTCCAAAGCTTTGTATGGTTTAAAACAAGCTCCTAGAGCTTAGTATGAAAAATTGAGTGGATATCTTCTTTCAAAAGGATTTTCAAGAGGCAAAATTGAGACTACTCTTTTCATAATAATCTCTTGCAACAATGATCTTTTACTTGTACAAATATATATTGATGACATCATATTTGGAGCTATTAATGTGTCACTTTGTGAGAAATTAGCCAAGTTAATGCAAAGTGAGCTCGAAATGAGCATGATGGGAGAACTCAACTTTTTTCACAAATCAAGCAAACCAAGGATGGCACCTTCATAAATCAATCCAAGTATACCAAGGAACTCTTGAAGAGATTTGGAATGGACCAAGCTAAAGGTATAAGCACTCCAATGAGTTCATCAACCAAACTTGACAAAGATGAGAAAGGTAAAAATGTTGATGAAAAGGTATATAGAAGCATGATTGATAGTCTACTTTATCTTACCGCAAGTAGACCGGATACTATGTTTGTCGTATGCTTATGTGCTAGATTCCAATCATGTCCTAAAGAGTCTCATTTAGTTGCCATAAAATGTATTCTTAGATATTTGATTGATACACATGATTATGGTCTTTGGTTTTCAAAATCCTCTTCCTTTGACCTTGTTACATATTTAGATGTCGACTATGTCGGATGCAAAGTCGAGCGTAAAAGTACTAGAGGTCATTGTCAATTTCTTAGTAGTTGCCTTGTATCTTGGTATAGTAAGAAAATAGCATGTGTGTCATTATCTACCTTTGAGGCTGAATATATTGCTGCCAGTAGTTGTTGTGCTCAAGTGCTATGGATGAAGCACACTTTACTTGATTATAATCTTGATTTTAAATGTGTGCCTATTCTATGTGATAGCACAAGTGCTATCAATTTGAGCATAAATCAAATTCAACATTCTAGAACTAAGTATATAGAGATCAAACATCATTTCATTAGAGATCATGAGTCAAAGATGATGTGTGTTTAGACTATGTGAATACTAATGTTCAAATTGCCGATATATTTACCAAGCCTTTGGCCAAGAAAAGGTTTTACTACCTTAGAAGAAGCTTGTGTATCTCAAAATTCAATTACTAATGTGTGTGTTGAAGTGTGACCAAAAAAAATAGGGAAAATTCGGACACATAACTCGGATGCATGAAGTAAAATTTGGTCATCCAAACTTTCTCCAGAAAACTCCTAACAGAAAAATTGGAACGTAAATTCAGACACATGACCAAGGATTCGATTGTCCTAATTTGTTGAAATGAAGAGACAAAGAAATTCGAAGGCATGTTCGGACGCAAACCTAAAAATTTGATTGTTCAAATTTTGTGATTTCAGCGGTTATAAAACTGTTCAATTGCTCAAATTCTTCATTTTAAACCATCTGAATTCTGTTCCCTTTCAAAACCCGTATGACACCCTCTCGTCCAAACTCTATTTCATCCAAAGTTTCACCATTCTTCTTGAAAACTAAAGTGATTTATGTTTACAGCCCTTATTATCTTTGAAATCACTCTTTCTTCATAGAATATCATTATGGTTTGTGCACAAAATGCTAATATTGCAAAGGGAAAAGGAAAAGCCCACATTGGTGATAAAGGACTCATCCTCAACGAACCAAGGCGGGTTCGACTTCCAAAATCAAGAATTGGAGTGAAAAGATTCATATCTACAAAAGCTACTATTGAATTTGAAGAATGGAGCAAGAAAAGCAGAAATATCATCCCAGTCTATAGTGTGGATATAGACAAACTCTCTATCATAGGTAAGGTAATCTCTCTCTTTGGTGAGATAGGTTGGGTCAATTTACTTGGAGTAAATGAGGATTATTACCCTTCTCTGGTTTATGAATTTTATGCAAATCGTAAGGAGGAAAACATTGAGCATGTTGGGGCTAGTATGATACAATGGCTTTCATCTAGAGCTCCCAAGTTAATTTTGAGATAAATGATGCCTTGATGAATCGTATATAGGGAGTCAAAGACATTGGTGTTAGATATTACTCTTTAGGACAATATTGTTACATTCATGAGTTGTTCACAAATGAAAGATTTGAAGGGGCTTTTACAAATGGTAGGAGGTTTTGATCCTCTAGGGAAAGAGAAATTAAGGCTCTTGATGCTAGAGGCCGTGCCATGCATCATATGATTATTACCATGATTATACCCAATTTTGGACATAAATCATCTGTTGGCAATATGCATATGGTAGTCATGCTTGCCTTGCATGAGCATAGAAGGCTTAATTTTGGAGCCATTGCATTGAAGCACATGGTTAGTGCTAGAAAGACGGCTAATAACACCTTTCCCTATGGAAGATTATTGACAAGGGTATTCAAGCACTTCAATGTTCAACTTCCTGGAAGAGGGAACTCCATAAAAAGTGGAGAAATGTACACCAATAAATCCCTCAAGAGAATGCAATTGATACTTGATGAGGATGGTGTATGGAGAACAAGAAGAGAAATTTCTCAAAGGGATGAGATGAGAGTTGCTGGTGATGATGAAAGAAAGGAGGAAGAAACTGATAATGGTGAAAAGGAAGAAAGTGATAAGAAATAAGAGGAAGACAATGAAGAGGAAGACAATGAAGAGGAAGAAAAGGATGAAGAAAAGATGCTTGCAATAGAAATGAAAACTAAAAAGAGGCATGAAGTATTTAGTGAGGGGGAGCAACCTCAATCAAAAAGAAGATTATTTGAAGAAGGGCCCACTCCTCAAACTCATCAAGATGTTGGAGATATGCCTAGTGAGGAGGGAGTTACTAGACGTGATACCATTGTAGCCAAGATGTTCCAAGAGGCCTTAAATAACCATATAAGGGAGATGGAAAAGATGTACAAATTCTTTGAGTCTTTTGCCCCTATGGTATTAAGTAAATTGGATGGCTTGGACACTAGGGTGAGAAATATAGAGGATTTATTGTTAAAAAACACACAAAGTGGTGAAGGAACCTCTAGGCCTCAAGCTAAGGATGACAAAGAAGATGAAGGAGATGAAGAAGGTAAGAAAGAGAGAAAATATGATGATAATGGTAATGAAGATGATGAAGATGAGGAAGATGATGTGAATGATGATCACGAGGCAACTTTGAGTTTGTGGCTAGTGAAGATGAAACAAAAGAAGATGTACAGGAGGAGTCACAAGAAAGAGGAAACCAAGAAAGAAGCCAAGAAGGAAGCCTAACTGAGCTAGCTGAGATCACTTCACCATCTACCATTTCATTTGGGCATGGAAAAGTCAAGCATGTAGTCAAGAAAAGGCGTTCAAAGAAATCATCTCAATTGTCTATCACCTCAAGCAAGGAGCAAGCTAGTGACGAATGACATGCTTAAAGACTAAGCTTTTCTTAACCCTATCTTGCTTTATTTATGTATTAATTTAATCTATTTCATCTTATGCCATGCTCAGATTATGTATCTAGACTAGTTTATGTATTCTCATGCTTTATTTCTTGATATAATGTAACTTTCTAAATTATGAGCTCAATGATGATACCTTAGTATTGAGGGCTTTTGATTTTATATTTGCATCATTTTCATCACCCCACATTTGAATGATGACAAAAGGGGGAGAAATAGTGAATTCAAAATGGCATAGTTATTGGCATAGCTGTCTTTGAAAAAAAAAAAGATTCTATGGTTCTTGAAGTTCATTTGGTATGCATTGATTGAATGATTTCTATGTTTAATCACCTTGCTTTAATGACTGTGTGATTGGCTATATGCATTCAAATTGGAAAATCTACCTTTGATGACTTTACAAGAAATTTAGACTTGAAATTAGGATGCAAGACTGAAATTCGGACTCATGTCCTAAAATTCAGATGCATCCATATTTTGTTGTCAAAAAGTGCTCTTTTGTTGTTTAAATCAATTCAAACTTGTTTAATCTCTCCTACTATGTTTGAACAACCTTAGGGAAGCTTTATTTCAATTTAAACAATCATTACATTGAATATATTGAAATTTGGACTCATAGTCCAAAATCCAAAATTTTTCTAAAAAATAAGTACAATATAAGGGAGAGCTTTGCTAACTATTTCTAACCTTTAAAACCTCTCTTATAAGTATTTTATGCTTGCTTAAATGCTATATCCTCTAGTTTGATGGAAGGATGGAGGTTCATGGAGGTTGGTTGGGCCATAGGCTCATTTTGAGCCATGTTTATGTCATTGTGCTATATTTTATTTAAAATTATTTTTCAATTGGTATCTTACAATTAGTATTATCTTCCATTAGTATATGACAAAAATTCTTCTTTGTGCTTAGATTTTCTAATTCTATCACATTTTGCATCGAAGTTTGTCATCATCAAAAAGGGGGAGATTGTAAGCCCTAAGGGCAAATCATGTTATTTTGATTAATGACAAACATTGATAAGTGCAATGTCCTATAGAAATAATATTGATTAACCTTGATATGGACTCATATGCTTGTATGATGTGTGATAGGATTTTTGGATTGAGAAGAATGCAAGTCTCATTGCCTTGAAGTTAAAAGCGCATGAACAACTCAAGTTTATCAAAGTAGTTAGAGTTGATTCAAGATTATTGAAGGCTTTGAAGACCTTAGTATAGGTTTACAATACATTATAAGTATATCTTTGTAAACCTTGCACTTATTTGTCTTTGGAATCTAAAACCTTTTCAAGAGAGCTTCAAACTTGGCTTTAAATCTCAAATGATCCACCTTAAAAATGCTTTTAATAAGTTCACAATAATAGCGTTTGGACTAAAATCCTTTTAAAAGATCCATCTCATAGTCCAAAATTATTTCAAACTTATTGTGCTTGATTTCTAATCATTTTGACTAAGTTTGATCAATTCGGACGTCTGAATTTGAACACGTGGTTGCTGAATTTCCATAGAATTTTGGATGACCATTTGGACGATTGTGTCCAAATTCAGTCGATCAAATTTACCCTGGTAATCGCAAGACAGAAAAATTCATACGAACGTTCGGACGCAGATATCCAAATTTGGTCGATCAAATTTTACTATTACTAGTTGTTATTTGAAGGTTGTAATTAATTTTTAAACCTTATAAAAGACATAAAATTTAGATTTTTGAGTAGTTTTTGAGCTTTAAAGATTCTTAACTCTTCCCAACCATTATCTATCAAAAATTTCTCTTTTGTCTTGTGCTAAAAAGTTCATATTCAAGATTCCTTAGACAAAAAGTTGAAGGTGTGCTAATTTGTCATCATCTACCAAGTTGTTGGTAACTTTCTAATCTCACACTTCATCTACTTGTTGTCTTCAAGGTTCTCTTGTTGATATAAAATCCTTATGTTAGGATGAGCCTTGATTATTTGTATTTAAGAAGAGGTTATGGTGTAAAACCCTTGAAGGGTGAGCCTCCATTGTATAACTTGATCAAATTGTGATTATAGTTGAGTTTGGTTAAAATCCTGGAGTGAGTGCTTAAGGTAGTGGATGTAGATTTATGTGATCGAACCACTATAAATCTCTTGTGTTGTCTCTTGCTCTCTACTTCTTTTAAATTTGAATCTCATTGTGTTTAATTGTATATTTTGTAAAGTATTTGATTCAAATCATTTTCCAAATTAATTTAGTAAAAAAGGATAAAGTTTTTGAAAATTAGCCAAAGTCCTAATTCACTCCTCCCCCGCCCCCCTTCTTAGATCTTTCAATATACTCATATCACATTTTTCACACTCATTCCCCCTTTTGTCATCAATCAAATTTGGGGTTTTCAAAGTAAGTTAGAATCAAAAGGAAGCTCTCAACACAATTGTATCATCATTGAGTTTCAAACAAATATAACATTGACTAGAAACATACATGGAAATATGAAAACATTGAAATGTAGGAATACATGAACTAAACTAAATACATAGACTTAAGACCAAACTAAATCACAAAAAGAAGTTCATAAGTTAAAAGCATAATAAATGAGACAGGGTTAAGAAATGCTTAGTCTTGAATTTTTTCAGGGTCTTCACTCTTATTGGTTGGTGGTGATGGCCCTGTTTCCTTTGAACTCTATGTGAAGCAAACCATCGCTTGCACGTTCTTTGCTAGAGTAGTTTGGCTTTGGAGTTGTGGTCAATCTGGAAGACCTTCTTGAGCCCTTCTTTCTCACTATTTATTTTACTCTTCCCTTACTAAATGAAAAGGTGGAGGGGGTAGCAATTTCAACTTTCTCAATCATGCTACCTTTCTCACTAGCTTCCTCTTGGATACCTTTACCATCCCCGTTTGCTTGTTGTTTTTTATTATCCCTCTCATCATTCTCTTTTTGTGTGCCTTTATCACCTTCTTTATCTTGCTCTTCTCCACTTTCTCTCACTAGCTCAAAATCATTTCCATCATTATCCTCATTATCATCATCACTCTCTTCATCCTTGTATCATCACCATTATCATCTCTTTTTTCTTCTTCATCATTCATCTTTTGATCATTCTTGAGCCTTGGAAGTTCCTTTTCCATGAGAGTGTTTCTTCAAGATATCTTCAATCTTTCTCACATTCTCATCTAGTCCATCAAGTTTCCCAAGTACCATCAGAGCGAAAACCTCGAAGAACTTGCATATTTGCTCCATTTTCTTGGCATGGTTGTTGAGGGCCTCTTAGAAGGCTTTGGGAACTACAGTGTCTCCACGAGTGATCCTCTCACCAATAAATTTACTCTCCTCATTAGAGTGTGATTGAGGTGCTTGATCATCTTCAAATATCCTCTTCTTCAAGGGAGGTTGCTCCCCTCACTTTGTGACTGATATATTCTTTTGGTCTTTCTTTCCCTAGCTTCCATCTCTTCTCTATCCTCCTCTTCTTCTTCTCCTTTAGTCTCAATGTCTTCACTCTCTTCTTGTTTTTCTTTCTTTAAATGAGTCTCTCTCTTAGTTCTCCATACTTCATTATCATCAAGAGTTAGTTGCAATCTCTTCAGGGATTCATTGGGGCTAATGCTCCCACTCTTGATTGTCAAACCTCTTCCAGAAGTTGGACTTAGAAGTTCTTGAAAAGCTTTGTAAGCAATATCTTTGATGGTCCAATACCTTGTCCTCCATTTTCCTTATGCTCATCATGTGTCTCAAGGCAATGAAACCAAAATTCATTCTCCTATTCTCATGAAGTGCAAGCCAGACTACCATATGCATATTTCCACAGATGACTTGTGCTCGAAGTTAGGAATGATCAAGGTAATGAGCATGTGATGCAAAATATGACCTCGAGCATCTAGGTCCTTGATCTCCCTATCCTTCACCATTCTAAATCTACTTTCATTTGTAAATTCCTTTTCAAATAAGTGAAGAGTTCATGAAGATAGTAATGTTGCCCCGAAGAGCAATATTTAGCCCCTTCATTATCTACCCCACATATTCTATTGACTAATCCATCATTGACCTCAAATTCAATTTGTGATACTCTAGATGAGTACCACTGCAAAAGATTATCACCAATGTGTTCTACTCCATCATACCTCTATATACCTTTTCATTGACATTTTTACCTTTTTCATCTTTGTCATATTTGGTTGATGAAATCATAGGTGTACTAATTCCTTTTGCCTTATCCATTCCAAACCTTTTTAATGGCTCCTTCGTGTATTTTGCTTGATTGATGAATATGCCATCTTTGGTGCTTGATTTAAAGGCCAAGAAACAAGTTGAGTTCTCCCCTCTTGCTCATTCCAAATTCACTTTGCATTATCTTGGCAAACTCATCACAAAGAGATATATTAGTAGCACCAAAAATAATATCATCCACATAGATTTGTACAAGTAAAAATATCATTGTTGCAAGAGGTTTTATAAAAAGCTTTGTGTCAACCTTTTTTCTTGAAAATCCTTTTGAAAGTAGAAACCCACTTAATCTTTCATATCAACCTCTAGGAGCTTGTTTCAACCCATATAAAGCTTTAGAGAGTTTGAAAACATGATTAGGAAATTTTTCATGAGTAAAACCAGGAGGTTGTTCCACACAAACTTCTTCATCAGTAAAATCACTTAAAAAGGCACTTTTGGCATCTATTTGGAATATATTAAAACATTTAAAACAAGCAAATGCTAAAAGCATTCTTATGAATTCAAGTCTAGCTATCGGAGTAAAAGTTTCATCATAATCAATGCCCTATTATTGATTGAATCCTTGGGCAACAAGTCTAGCTTTATTTCTCACAACTTCTCCAGATTTATTTAATTCGTTTCTAAAAACCCATTTTGTACCAATAACAAGGTGATCATGAGGTCTAAGGATAATGTTCCAAACTTTGTTCTTCCAAATTGGTTTAGTTTCTCTTGCATAGCAACAATTCAAAAATCATCACACAAGACACTATCATTGTTTTCAGGCATTATCAATATAAGATAAAAGAGTAAAGCTATAAATGAAGAACAACCTTGTATTAACTCTGAAAGACCTAGGAGGGGATGAATTAGGTCTTTGACTAATTTTCGAAAACTTTTTCGTTTTCGTAAATATATTTTGGAAGAGATTTGAAATCAAGTTCACAAGAAGATATTCAAGTTAACACAATGAATTTTCAAATAAAGAGAGAAGAGAAAAGATCATACAAGCAATTTATAGTGGTTCGATCATACAATATCTACATCCATTACCTTGAGCTTTCACTCAAGGATTTCAAACAATTTCAACTATAACAATAGTTATGCAAGACACAATAGAGACTCAACTAACAAGGGTTTTACTCCACAACCTCTTTTCACTTACAATAATCAAGGTTCACCCTCTCAAAAGGGTTTTATACCTTTAAGAAAGCAAATAGATGAGGCAAGAGAGAATGATATTACTAACAACTTGGTAGATGATGAAAATCTAGCACCACTTCACTTTTTTGTCTATGGAATCTTGAAAAGCAACTTTTAATCACAAGACAAAAGAGAGCTTTTTGATATAGAATAATTGGGAAGAGTAAAGATTCTTAAAGACTCAAAAACTACTCAAAAATATGAATTTTATGACTTTTGTAAGGTTTGAAAATCAGTTTCAACGTTCAAATAATGGCTAGTAACAGTAAAGTTCAGTTGACCGAACATGGACTCCTACATCCAAATGATCGTCCGAACTCCTCTGTTTACATGTTGCTAGGATAAATTCGATCGACCAAATGTGGATATAAACATCTGAATGGTTGTTTGAATTTCTCTAAAAACTCAGTAGTCAAGGATTTCAGTTTAGAAGTCCGAACTATTCAAACTTTGTCAAAATGTTTTGAAATCAAGTGCAAAAAGTTTGAAATCATTTTGGACTATAAGATAGATCCTTTTAAGAGCTTTTAAACCACAAGTCATTGTCACGAACTAGCTAAAACATGCATAATGAAAACCTTTTAAGATTGAAAACCAAGTTCTGTGCTCTCTTGTAAATTTTTTAGATTCCAAAGATAACAAGTGTAGGATTTACAAGAATATACCTATTAGGCAAGTGTAAACATACACTAAAGTCTTCAAAGCCTTCAATGCTTAGGACATGCTCTATATAATTTATTCTTTGAGCACATTTGAGTTGTCCTTAGCAACTTATCTTCAAGGCAATAAGACTTCTTAGCTTCCACAATCAAATAATCATATTACACAATAATTACTCAAGTTAGCTCATATCAATGTTTGTCATAATAAAAACTATAAGATTTTCCCTAAGGGCTTACAAACTCCTTGGGAGACATCACCAAGGATTTGCTTCTTAGGGTAGCCTCTTGCATATCTTAAATTCTTTGGGAGCTCTTGGTCACCACTAAGTTGGCTTTCTGGATCTTATTCAATCATTTCTTCCTTATTGGTATGATCTTCCAAAGTTGGTGCTTGAAGATGAGTTTGATCATCATTCATTAAGGTACCTACATCATCTTCATCTCTTCTTTCAAAGTAGATGTTAAATTCATCAAATCTAACATGAATGGTTTCTTCAACACATAAAGTTCTTTTATTATAGACTCTATAGGCTTTTTTGTTTGAGAAATAACCAAGGAAAATTCCTTAATCAAATTTTCTATCAAATTTACCTAAGTTATCACGAGTATTCAAGAAAAGCATTTACAAGCAAACACTTTTAGGTATGTAATCGAAGGAGTTCTACCAAAGTGAAGTTCAAAAGGTGTTTTCCTTGGAAAATGTCTTAAAAGAACTCTATTCATCACATAGGAAGCGGTGTTTACGGCTTCGGCCCAAAAATATTTTTGTAAAGAGTTTTCACAAAGTATAGAGCTAGTCGTTTCTTGTAAGGTTCAATTTTTCTTTCAACAACATCATTTTGTTATGGTGTTATGAGTATACAACTCCTTCTCTTCACTTTTCTTCATCTTCTAGATCATTTAATCTTTTGATCTTCATTTCATGTGTGAGAAGTGATCTTATGAGCTCTTCAAGAGGAAGAGTCTTCAAGTCCGTTGAATCTTCAATGGCATGTGTCTTTAGTTGCCATGACTTTGGTAGAGCATCCAATATCTTCCTATTTTTCTTACCAAGGGAATAATTATTTCCATAGGACTTCAGGCCATTTAAGATGTTGGTTAATCTTGTAAACATGCCGCTAATGTTCTTCCCTTGCTTCATTGTGAATAGTTTATAGTCCCTAACGAGCGTAGCATACTTTGAATCCTTCACTTGGTTCATCCCTTCATGTTTTACTTGAAGAAGCCTCCACATATCGTGAGCGGTGTCGCATCCACTCACTCGGTTATATTCATTCACATCCAAAGCACAACTAAGGATATTTGTTGCTTGATAATTCAGTGTCATCCTTTTTTAGTCACTTTCATCATATTCTTCAATAGGCGTTAGTTCCTTGTGACTCCATCGGCTCTCAACATCATTAAAACATAAGAACCTTTCTCAATAATATTCCACAAATCAAAGTTTATAGAACAAATATAAATCTTAATTCTAGATTTCCAAAAAAGTATAATCAGTTCCCTCAAACAAAGGAGGTCTATTTGGGAAAGATCCTTCCAAATAAGGGAGGTTTGAAATATTAGTCATGAGATATTAACTTCTAAGTTGTTAAAGCACAAAAAGAAGCCCTTACTCTTATATCAATTGAAAGACCTAATAGGGGGTGAATTAAGTCTTTGGCTAATTTTCAAAATCTTTTTCCTTTTGAAAACTTTGTTTAAGAAGACTTAACCTACAAATATTTATGAAACCTTGATAAATAGTAGTTGAAAGAAGGACAGCACTTTGATGACAATATAAATGCCAACAACTCTCAGGGAAATTGAGTGGGATCAATCAATAGAGAATTAAAGTAAAAAACACAAATAGCAAAATTAAGTTATAGTGATTCAATCTCTTCAAGATCTATATCTACTACTTTAAGCCCACACTCAATGATTTCAACCATATCTATGAAGATCACAATCTACACAAGTACACAACAGATTCACCATACAAGTGTTTTACAGCACAACCTCTTTTACAATTCAAGAATCAAGGTTCACCCATTCCAAAGGAGTTTTATGTCGTCACGACAACCTTGGATAAACAAAGAGATGATAAGATAAGGAAAGAGTTTACCAACAAATTTGGCAGATAGATACAAATGCTAGCACCACTTCACTTTTACTTTTGTATTCTTGAATAATCACATGTAGCACAAGACAAATGATAGCTTTTTGGTGTTCTCAAGATATTGGCATCAAAAGGTATTCAATTCATGCAAAAGTTGTAAAAAATCTAAAGTTTGAGCATTTTATAAGGTTTGAAATTCAATTGCAACATTCAAATAAAGGCTAATAATAGTGCAATCGGTCAACCAAATCGAGCTTATTGTATCCGAATTAGTCATACGAACTTTTAGTACACTGAGTTGCCAAGGATAATTCGATCGAATGAATTTGGACCACTACGTCTAAATTGCTTGCCATAATTTCTCTAGAAATTCAGCAGTCAAGTTTCAATTCATATGTCCGAATTGGAGTCCGAACCTTTCCAAACTTTGTCAAATCATTTGAAATTTAACCTTAAAAATTTTAAATCATTTTGGACTAAAATTTAACTCATTTAAAATCTTTTAAGCACTAAGCCGTTATCAAACACTTGGTATTTCAAGAATGATCAAAATCATTTAAAGCTCATAACCAAGTTAGAAAAAGTTTTGTGTTACAACATGTATTGTATAGATTCATAATGCAAGAAGTGTAAGGTTTACAAGATATACCTATTAAGCAAAATCAATCCTATACTAAAGTGTCTTTAAAGCCTTCAACTTCTTGGACTTACTCTTGGTTCTTCAACCACTTGAGCTCATTTAAGTTTCCTTAGCACTATAGCTTTAAGGCAATGAGACCACTTGGCTTCTTTAACCTAAAATCGTATCACATAATTAATATACAAATTAGACATCAACAATGATTGTCATTAATCAAAACTACAAAATTTTTTCTTAGGGCTAACAAAATCTTTGTCAAGCAAGGGACAAATTCGACCGCAAGTGAAAACTTTGACCTAAAATGTTTAAATATCTAATTTACCCATTAAATAGAAATAAAAGTCCAATTTACCCTTTATTTAACTAATGCATTTCTAAGAGAAATGAAAATTCAATTTAATTTTTTAAAAATATTTTATAACTTCTCTTTTCTTCTTTTTCCAAAAAAAAAAGGGTCATTCCTTCATCCTTTACTAGCACCACCAACTGCCACCCTTAACCACCATCCCTCCCCACAATAGAGAAAAATATCGCCTCCTCTCTACCGCTTTCGTCTGCCCCACTTCTCGCACCAGCAGCTTTATAAATGTCATTGCTAAACCCATTGCCGACGCCGCCACACAAATGCACCACTAACACACATACACACACATAGCAGTCCTCCATACAAGCATTTACTCCCCATCATCCTCTCTCCACATCTCTGTTGCTTCTCCCATTCCCATTTCTCTTTCCACCCTCCAAACCTCTGTTCTCACTACTAGCCACAAGAACACATGGTTGGAGAGAGAAAAAGGAATGGCAAAGATTGAGGAGGCTAGCAATAGAGGACAAGAGGAATAAAGGGGAAAAGAGGAAGAAAATGAAAGAGAGGAGGAGATGATGAATTAGAGAAAGTAAGAAGTCAAAAGGGTGTCAGCGAAGAGATAGACGAAAACGCCGTGGTGAGAGAGGGAAGAGAAAAAAAGAAAAGAAAGGAAATAAAAGAACCTATTACGTGAATGTGTTCTAGTAAATTAGAGAAATTCGTGTTTTTTAATTAATCTATACTATGCTAAAAGTGTATGAGATGGTCATGGAGATTTAAACTTGTTTTGTTTCTTCCTTTTTTGAATGGTTAAAAATACCCTTTGGTTGGATGAATTATTTTGATTTTGATGGTCCAATGCCCCAAAGTTATATATAAAATTTGGACAATTTATTTTGGTGTTCTTAATGTCCAAAGATAACATCTAGAATATGGACAATGCACTCAATGCCCCCACTAACTACTAATTTATTTTGAAATTAATAGAAATTTTTTTAACTACTTACTAATAAATATATACTAACTCTCCCACTTAAGTTACAAATTTTTTACACAAAGTATATATAATGTAATAGAGTACAAGAACAAACTATCTAACCTCTATAAAAAAATTACTATTTTAGAAAAATTAAAATCACTTAAGAAATAATTATACTAATTAAATATTTTAAATACCATTATAATTTTAAAAAGTATCAAGGATAACAATATGAGATTAAGTGATTTTCATGAAAATATTTTCTATAGTAAAAATAATATTTTTCTTATTAGAGTAAATTGATAAGATAAAATGTAATAAGTAAACAAATATTTGTTTCTTAAAAAATAAAAGAATTATGAGGAATACTTATGGAAATTTAAGAGTTTAAATACTAACATAGTTTATGAAAAAGTTCAAAATGATAGCATGAAGTACAAAAAAGACTATTTAACTTTTTTTATGATGAAACAAAATATGTGTCATGTAAATAAATAAGAAAATAGTAAAAAATACACTTCAATCTTTATCATTAAAGGCTAAAATTATCATAAAAATTATCATATCAATTAAAAATATCAAAAATTTATATTATTTAATAAAAAATACAATGGCATAAGATGTAAAAATAAATTACAAGATCCTCAAGAAATAGCTTATATAATTAGTAAAAATATGTATTTTATTCTAATATCATAAAAATAATTAAATAGAAAATAAAAAAATCTTCTATTCTCTATCACTAAAAAAAGATTTAAGAAAAATTTATTATTTTATAAACAAGTTAAATAAAATGTCCAATACGTGCAATTTCACGTAAATAATGCTAGTATTATCAAAAGACTCATATATCCTTATAAACACATTATGTAAATGTGTTTTTTGTCACCAGCAATTAAATTTATCCCTTAATTGATAATTTTAAAAGATTTGTTACTCAATCAACATGCACCTCTAACTTTGGAGTATTAAAATAGAATTAACCTTTCAGGATATAGCACAACTATATATGCTGGTACAGTTTATTTCATATCTTTTTCTTTTTGCTTCTTTCAGGCATTATCTCCCTTAGGCTCAATTACTGATTCGAGCATCGGATATCGTTTTGGAATTTTGCCCCCTCTGTAGAGGTTCTGACTTCATCACATACTATTTTTACCTTGAAGTAAGTACTTTAAATATGACGATTGTTGAGCTTGAACTTGAATAGGAACTTATACCATAGTAGTTTCATTTTTAAAGAAATTGGCAAACGTTATTTCGCCTGTACCTTTCACCTTTAAATGGTCTGGTTTTACTTGAGATACTCCTTTTCTCCTTTAGGATAATTTGTCACCCCTTGGGGGTGGGTTCCCATTAATAATTTTTTTAAAAAATAAAACTTGAGGAAAACTTACTACTTGACATTTGGAGATATTGTAACGCCCAGGTTATAAGGGGCTTCCTCTAACTTCTCTGAGGAGAAACGTTCCTTTAACTTCGATATTAGGTGTTCCTGAATGATATTTCTCTATATTTTGTTCAACAAAATCAAGTGTCCAAGATTCACAACTTGATTAAAAACCAGTTCGCCTTTCCCCTGTTCTCAAAACTGTGCATCAGCCTTTCTGGATAAAAAGTGTCTAAGAGAGGAATATTTCTCAACCTGATCACATTTTAGTTTAAGAATTCGTCTTTAAAATTCTAAAATGATTTTTTTTTAGAGGAAATCCAAATACACAAATAGGCCACATGCAGTGACATAATCTGAAGTACAAAAGAGGAATTAGAGCTAAAGCTAGTTTTTGCAATCATAACCTTCAAGGGAAGACAAAGCATAGACGCCAAGAACCGCTGTGAATGCACTATCAACTAGGGAACTGAAGTTGGCTAGTAGGGGACAGAACAAATTTTTCCTTTCCAGGGCCAAAGAAGACAGTTAATACAGAACCACCAAAACTCATAAACAAAAGGGGATAACCACGAATAATTGAAATACACCCCAATTTACAATAATGGTTAGTAAATTAGCCCGATTGCACAGAAAAGGAAAAACATCTAGCTATGCAAAAAGGGAGGTCAATGAGCTATTTGATTCCCCTTCTTAGTCATGATTGTTCAGCGTACTATATGGACGAGAGATCCTCATATATAGTCTTGATACCCGGCCTCTCAGTTACCAAGCGTATACAGCGCAGAGCAATCCCAAGGACCTCCTTCATTCCCTTCTCAGCTGCAGGGATTCCTAAATCGGATATTAGTGCAGCATCGAAACAATCTGATCCACGACCTTCTGCCACCCTCAACCTCACCCAATCAGTCAAGTCTACTCCTCCATCTTCACCAGAGACAACATCACCAGCACACTTTCCAGTTAGTAGTTCCAGCAATATAACTCCAAAAGCATAAACATCAGATTTGAAGGATGGCAGTGGCTTCTTAGATGCAGCCAACTCTGGTGCACGATAACCTAACACTCCAGCATCAAGAATCTGTTCAAGGGTGCCTGCCTGCGTCATGAGCCGGTGTAGACAGTAATCAGCCACACGTGCATTAAGATCCGCACCATCTAACAGTATGTTGGTTGCTTTAAGATTTCCATGTGGAACAGCACGGTCAAAATGGAGATAGTTTAGGCCGCGTGCAACATCAACGCCTATTTTTAGCCTTTGTGCCCATGTTAGAGGTGGACCCTTTCTTCCAGGTCGATCTGCAGAAATGAAATGAAACAACCTCATATTAAGTAAAGCTTTTTATTTAAAAGCATTATAATAATTGAGCCGCTCTTTTTTCATGCAATAGAAGAATGCCATTTTCTTTTTCCCCAACACATCTCATGTAACCATCACAAGATGGAGTGTTCTGAAGAGAAATGTGCAGAGATATGAATTAAGGAGGCAAAAACCTAAATCATTAGAGAACTCTTGCCTAGATCCTATCTCCAAAGAATTTATTGACTGAAACCATGCAACTACTACTTAGACTAAGTCAAGAAGTTCAGTCTTTTATGGATTTAGGTGGACAATAGTATCTTTATGAGGGAGAATTGAAAAATTATAAGAACCTAGAGGAGCACAACTACCACTTGAAACACAGAACCTTTCTCCCCAACATTCAACAAAAATATTAAACAAAAAAAAAGGAAAAAAGAGAGGGAACAGAAATGCAACAACAATGAAGCCTATAAAATTTCACGGCAGAATGCAGGTTCCACGAATGTTCTCAGGAAATGGGAATATGGCAAAGACAAATAGCACACAAATCTAGGTAAGTAGCATTATATTTTGGAAGGCTATTATTCAAGCAAAAATCTTATTTACTGATTTTTCCGGAGTCCAGACTGACCTAAGAAAGGGGAAAACAAAAACCAAAAGAACAGTATAGCATGGTTAAGTCATGCATAGATAGGAAACAAACTCAGGCCTCATGATCGGTAAAGCATTCACCTTGCAATCGAGCAAACTTTATTTTACTGCCACAAGCGTGATTACTGTCACAAAGTATCCACATCTAATGCAAAGAATGCATGAAAGCTACTTTAGACTAACTTTTCAGACAATCAAGATCCAGTTCATTCTAGTCTTGCAAATACATGGATCGAATTCTTTCCATAATCTGGAACCACGTGTAGTTCACAATCAGAGTTGACGTATCTCTAGAGACTTCAAAATGTACTTTTGACTAAAGCATTGCACACAATAGACAGTGAAATATGTATTTGACGAAAGCATTGCACTCAATAGATGCTGAAATGTGTATCATATAAATACTGTTTTTGATTTAGTTCTCGACAAATTTCAACTTGTCTAAAACCAGAAAGAAGGGAGAAAAGAATCATGTTATAAGCACATACAGACAACCTACAAACTATATAACTAATTGATAATGCTTGATTTTGAATCTAATTATATCTACAAACTTCAAGTTGTCTAAAACTAAGAGGGTAAAAATAAAAAGGTGGGGGTTGGGGACCAGGGAGGACATAAACAAGAAAAGAGGTTATGGAATTGAAAAAAAAAATGAGCAGGAACAAATAGTATACCGTATAGAA
The DNA here is from genome assembly GCA_030512225.1 of Rauvolfia tetraphylla. NCBI lineage: Eukaryota > Viridiplantae > Streptophyta > Magnoliopsida > Gentianales > Apocynaceae > Rauvolfia > Rauvolfia tetraphylla. The sequence continues at coordinate 528,801 of JAJQKT010000033.1, forward strand.
AACTTGCAAGACAGCCAGGAGATATGTAATCTGAAAGAATTAGCTTCTCATGCTGTGTTGGTCCCCAATAGTAGCCTCTTAATGTCACAACGTTTGGATGCCTAATATTTGCAAACTTTTTAGCCTCTTTAGCAAAATCCTTTCTTTGCTTTGCCACTCCTTCTCTTAACCATTTTACAGTCAAGAACAATCCATTATCTAGTGTTGCCCTATAGGATGTACCATGACTGCTCCTTCCGAGGACTTCCGCTGGGGCTTTTGATAATTCTTCAGGCGTAAATGAGACTGTATCATCAAGAAAGTACAGCTCACCACCCAGCTGATCTGGGGACCTGACATCCAGTCTGGCAAGATTCTCAGCAGTGTAGGAATCTCCAGATTCAGGTGACCAAGAAAAGTGGCTAGCTTTTGAGGGGGAGAAACCAGTTATAACTGCCATTTTCTCATCAGGAGTAATAATCTCAGACGATGATCCTTTTTGCGAAGTCATAATGTCTTCTGCTGAAACTACCATACCACCAGCACTATCTCTTCCCCTACTGGTTGACACATTCTTTGGGGCTTGGTGACGGATGTCTTTGCTTGCTACAGTTGGCAGAGGCCTCTTTGATATGCGCTTGTAATGAAAAAGAACGGCAAGCAGGATGAGAATGACAACAGCAATTACACAAGCAATGATTATTACCACTTTGATAATTGTTTTCATTCGTCTCTTTTCTGAATTTCTACCCGCAACATTTCCTGATCCAGCTGGAGCATTTGGAAATTCTAATGCTGAATTGCCAGGGTAGAAAGAAGACCGAGGAAATTTTCGCAAATTTTCTGGGACAACCCCTGAAAGATCATTGTAGGACGCATTGAAGCTTTGGAGACTGCCAGGTAAATTGTTTGGCAATGGACCGCTAAATTGGTTCTGTGAAATGTCCAGTGAATCTAGTGATTTAATATCACCAATAGAAGTTGGAATAGAGCCAGAAAAATTATTTCCAGCAATATTCAGCACTTGAAGTCCAGATAAAGATCCGAATCCATCAGGAAAAAAGCCATTAAGCCGATTTTGTGAAAGATCAAGAACATGAATATTTGACTCATTAGAAGGAGGAGAAAAATCAATGCTTCCAACTAGCATGTTTCTCTGTAGGTGAATTTCTTGAAGTGTGGGTACCATAAATAGAGTAGATAAAAGAGATCCTCCCAAGTGGTTGGAACTGAGATCCAAGACAGCAAGCTTAGGAAACTGTGTAATGACTTTAGGAAGAGAACCACTCAAGGTATTATGTGAGATGTTCAGGTAATTCAAGCGCAAGAACTGAGCGGTTACCTCCGGGATGGACCCAGTCAATCGATTTTGGCTGAGATCAAGAATTTCAATGTTTCCCCATTTCAGCATCCTGGTCAAATTTCCCTCAAATTGGTTATTTGATAAATCCAGAACCACACAACTTCCTGTCAGCAATGGAAGTTCACCAGAAAGGGAATTTGAAGAGAGATTAAGAGTGTGCAATGTGGTTGATGTTATCATACTAACTGGTCCTGCAAAAGGAAATTCATAAGTCAAACACAAGAAGCAATATCAGAATAGAGTTTTGTCGCAACTCAAATAAATACCATGCTATTCAGTTTATTACTAGGAAAAACTATTAAAATACATACGGAAATGGATTATACCTGTGAGATTGTTGCTGCTCAAGTCCAACTCAGTTAGAACAAGAGCATCACCTTTCAAAAGGTCAATAGGAATGAATCCTGAAAATAGGTTATTACTGAGTTTGAGAATTTCAAGCTCATATACAAAATTAAAACCAGGTAATTCTCCAGATAGCTGGTTGTAGCTCAAATCCAAAACCTTCAAGTTTTGGAATGCTTGTGCTTCACCAACAAGGGATCCTTTCAGTTGATTGTGGCTTAGACTCAAATATTTAACGGTCTCAGATATTCCAGGTAAAAACTTCTGTTGCTCAGAAGTAGAACTCACAAGCATATTATCACTAAGATCAACATGAGTTGCAGACGTGAGCAGCAAGAACTCGGGGTCAATGTTCCCATCAAACTTATTGCCATGAAAATCAAGCACCTCAAGATTAGTCATCAGCTCAAACCCTTTTGGGATATTCTTTGTAAACCCATTAAGGGATAGATTAAGAGATGCCAAACTGGTCAACCTCAGCAAAGACGGTGGCAAAACCCCAGAGAAAGAGTTGTGACTCAAGTCCAGAGACTGGATTGATCGAAGACCTGCAATCGTATCGGGAATTGAGCCAGAAAAGTTATTTCCTGAAAATGAAAGATTCTTTAAGCTCCCCAATTTACCAATCCCTGGTGGCAAAGTTGAGAAGAACAGGTTTCCAGATAAATCCAAATACTCAAGGCTCTTGAAGTCACCAATGTTGCTGGGCAGTTTCCCAGTAATGGAGTTGTTTGAGAGCGAAAGTTTAACAAGCATTGAGAGGTTAGAGAATACACTTAAATTCACATCTGCCGATAAACCAAGATTGTCAAGGACAACAGCTGCAACATTGCCACCATTGCACATGATTCCGTTCCAAGAGGACGGACACCCATTGAAGTCAATGGACTCCTCATTCCATGACTGGAGCACAAAACCAGTTGGATCATGCTTAATTCCTTTCTTGAACTCGAGCAATGCCAATATGTCCTGGGAAGGAAGCTGCCCCATGGCACATACTAAACAAAGCGCCAAGGTACAAACACTAATTAGCTTCATACTAGCCCCAAAAGCTACTTCAACCAAGTGAGTGGAAACTGAGAGCCAAGAATCAGAATGAATCAATTTATGCTTCTGATATCAAATACAAAGAAACCAGAACCCTTCAAGAGAAACGCTTAACTGGGGTCAAAAGCAAAATTAGCTCCAAGAAGGTGTAAACTCTGTAGAAAATGCAAACGAGCTTTAAAGCGAGACCAAAATCCAGATATATGAAACCAATCAAATGGCGCTCAAACCGTTCAACGAAAGAACATTTGCCTCAAACAACAATCTTTAAGAAGGGCAAAGCAATTCTTTTGAACAGCAGAAGAACGGAGAACTAAATTTTCTACTCACAGTTATACTGCATTCCACTGATTCTGCTATAAAAGATAACAGGAATAACACAAATAAGCTAACAAAAATACCAATTCTGCTACACCAAGAAATTTTCCACCAACAGTACCTGAATTAGAGTAATATCTGACAGAAAATCTCAGAGATCTACACAAAAAGGGAACAGCATTTTCTCATCCGACATTCCCTTCAAATAAAAAATGTAGCTCACTCGAAACAGCAAAAAGCTTAATCTTTATAGCATAGAAAGGCTCTGCCTTGCAAATTCTCTCAAAACACTCTGAGATTTACTTACATGTACCCAAAATTACTACAGTGGTACATTGAAACTGAACTCAAGAGACTAGAGGCAGTAAAGATGATGAAAAAGGGTCCCTAAATCTGCTTTCAAAAGACATTAAATCCAATTAAAGCTGAATGGACCCAGAAAAGCTTTGGCCTTTTTGAACCCTAATAGCAACACTAATTAGCTTCCAAAGACCAATGCCTCCAAAAATTACCCTCCAAAGCCCTACTGTTTCACTATATAAAATAACAAAGTCAAAAAAGAAAAAAGGCCCAGAAAAGGTAATGCCTTTGTCTCATCCTATAATTTCTCCCCAATATCTCTCTATAACAACAATCGCTTTCCGTATTCCTTAATTTCTCTCTCCCTCAAAAAGCAAAAATGGTGCTGGGGGAGCCCAATATAAAAACCCATAAAATTTTTTCTTCTGTTTTATGCTTTGGAATTTTCTTCGAGGGCATTTATGATATAAGAACCTAGTTTATTCATGCTGCCCATTTCATTCTTTTGAGGTTTAATACTAATATAATTCAAGTAAATAGTAAAACTTTTCCATAATATTTCCAAAAAAGGCTGCAAGAAAAGGACATAGTGAAAGATATTTTTATTTTTTTGCTAAATCAGAGAGGAAAGACATAGCGGGAAATGGTATGCGTTTTGGTATAATTTGTCAGTAAATGAAGAACCTTGCCCGCCAAAAGAGCGTAGAGAATCTTGGCATAGTGGACGTCAAGAGTATTTATCAAATCTTGTTTTTGGAGAATTTTTTGGGGTACTGTCTTTTATGGGAACTGCTGCTAATGTTCAGGTAATAGAGTACGTTTACTAGAACAGCTGCATGGGGGACTGTGGGTTTTGACATGTTGTGGTGGGCCCTACTACTGCCCCTTTGACTAGGGTTGGGTGAGGGTCCTTTTTCTGTTTTCTTCGTTTCCTCCCTCCGTTTTTTTCATCTGGAAAAAAATGATAATTATCTTCTTTATTTTTGTTTGCTAAATTTGTGAACTTGAGATTTTTATTATTGTCAAGCTCCAAAATACTCACTTTTATTTAAATATTAAAAACAGTAAGATCTTCATTAGATACTACTAGTTCCAACTCAATTTAAATAAAAAATAATTAAGAAAAAGAAATGAAATAAATTTTACACTTAATTAATAAAATGATTAAATAATATTTAAACATTTTAATTTATCTAGAATTTAATAACTCTTTAATTTGTTTAGTTTAATTTTTTATTTGAGCCAAATTCTTCTCTCTCTCTCCTCCTCTACATCTCTGTGCTTGATCTGATCCTTGCGAGCTGTCTGTTTCTAGTAGGATCGTAGTTCTGCTCTTGGCCAAATTTAATCTTATTAGACTCACTCTCTCTATGCTATCCTTTCTTGTCTCCCTTTTCTCTCTTCTCTCAACTCTCTCCGCTCTCACCTCTGCTCTACTTTATGGTCAAGTTTCTCTCTATCCAGATTGGAGCTCTCGCACTCGCTAGAGCTTTGAGCTCGGCCAGATCTGTCTTTAATAGTTATTTCTTTTATATTTCGTATTTTATTTTACATATAAATTACAATGATATTTTTTTGGTGTATTTGGATTGAGTTTCACACGGAACTCAATGCAATTTCTCATCTCACATCTCACTTTTTTCTCACAAAAAATTATCTTTCCCGAAACTCAAAACAAAAAATTTCAAAACCAAATTCTATCCAATCACACATTGATTGATGTATGGTACTCCTCCTTATCAAATTTTTTTTATATCTGGATTCAATCTAGGCCCATATTCGATTTTTCATTTTCTTCTTAGCAGATTTTTAAAGTTATTAATGCATTCAGAGTCTTTTAAATTGTTATTTACAGAAATTTATAAACCTTAATTCTTCTTGTCAGTATTAAAAAATAATAAAAAAGACATTAAAAAATATTAAAGTGTGTCTATTTTTATTTTTTTATTATAAATTACTTACTTAAAGTACTTAAAAATGACATTTTATTTGTTATAATAAATTTTTAATCTATTTATGTAAATGAAGTATTTTACTTAGTGAGCTATAAAAAAAACAAGAGTACTGTTGAGATGGAATGGAGACGTAATTGTCATGGAGTTGTAGTTATAACAAAATCTGCCACAAGAAACAAAGGTGGCGAAGTAGGTGAAGTTGTAATCGCAGATGAGAGTGCTTTGACAAGTGGGTCCAAACCGATATGATATGCAATACAGGACCAACTGCATATCGCCACCTCATTGAGTGGTACCCATTTTGGAATTATATACAACTCAAAATTCCTTTTTCGTGTTCCACTCCGGTTAAAAGACCCAAAGTACATTCCACTGCGTCCACGGTTCTGATTTTCTCGGTTCCGATTTCATACAATTTCAATTTTTCGATTCCGAAAAATCAAAACAAAAAATCGTACCAGTAGCGTGAAAATAGCAATTTTTTTAATTTTTTATAGTACCAGATCTAATGAATCATATTTCGTAAGTCTATTGTATTTATTTTTAAAAAAAAAAATTGTAAAATTTCGGTAGTCGTTGGATCAAATTTCGAATTTGATCCAACGGTCCGAAATCAGTCCTGCACGTGCTGTAAAAAGCACGTCCAGGACCGGAACCGGACTGTGAAATTAGAACCAGAACGTGAACCTTAAACTACAAAACTCTAAAATGATAACCAAAATTAAGAAATCCCAACCATAATCATATGTAAAATGAATTTAGAAGTTAAAGTAGAAAGATTAAATTAAAATTCTAAGCCTAATAACATAAATAATTAAAATAATGTCAAGAGTAAAAATAATTAAGGAAAATATTAATAAAAATTTAAGAATTAAATAAATAGGATGAAGCATTCTTGTAATCCTATGTCCTTCAATATATTTTTAAGTTTCATTTCAATCTAACAATATAGTTAGAATTTATCTCATAGATGATATTATATAACTATTTCAAATATAATTATTATTTGGGTCGCACACTTTTTCAAACAATCACATGAATCACTATGTCCTCAACTGAATTGAAAAGTGGTTACAATAATAAATATAACAGCATCACTATGTATACATAACTTGTGTAGATCAAATGAATAATCAATACCTTAGATATCCAACTTAATAAAAGTTGTATTTTACTAAATAATTTGAGATAAATTATCCATAGAGGTATCGAAGGATAAGTATAACATTATTCTAAAGCCATTAGATTATAAAAGATTAAAAAGAATATATCTACTTGTGTGCACCAATTGTGCAAAAATATGATACTTCAAGACCAAATAATTTTTATTATCCTTGAATATGCACAAAGGAACTTTATCAAATATCTAATGAATGCTTGAATATTTAGTGACTTGCAATGTGATATGTTTGTATAGAATATTCTTTGAATTGATGAACAAATTTCATCTTCTAAATATTTAATTTGTAAATCAAGACTTAAAGCCCTTGATTATAATTTTTAGTTTTAATAACTACTTGTCTTCAGAAACTTTTCAGGAGGAACAATGCAATGATCAATCATCTTTATTTCGAGAATCTTTATTTTCAAAACTAAGAAGTTGTAATGCTTTAGGTGTGCTTTAGAATCATTGCTTATAGAACTTATGTTTTGCCTTATTAGGACATTTAGCAAATAAGAGTATCTATAAATAAAATATTCAACTTGATACATGTTTTAGATTTACAAAAAGTATCAAGTAATTAATTTGCAACACTTTGAAAAATAATAATCTATTGAACGTCTAGTTTACTGGTATTTGTGCATGTATCAAGATCATGTTTATACTATCCTATTTATGTTTCTAATTTTCTATGCCTAAATTTGGGAAACACTAATAATAGAAAATAAACATATGAGAAAATTATAATCAAATCTAATATAAATTTCATAGACATATAAAATCTTTCAAATCCTGTTTCAATAAGTATGTACCAAGAAAATGATGTTATGCAGTTCTAAGACAATTCATTCATATGTTTCAGACATTCAATCCTTCAGGGACATTATATAAATACCAAGTGTTTTGTGTATTTTTTTTTACAATAAAGTACTTGTATCCACCACCAGAAGAATTTTTTTTTTGTAATTTATGAAGAACCTTATCCCACAAGTAATGGAAAATACTTAATTTACAGTTCGTATTGTACTTTCAAACAAATACCAATTTCTATCCTTTTGAAATTACAATTAAAGGGTAATACTTTCTACGAATATACAAGCACTTCATGTGTACTTGCTAATTATCGAGATATTTCATGTTTTTCATACGAACTCCAAATTTTATTTTGGCTAATCATTTCTAAATTTTGAATCTTGAGTCTATAGACGTTCTATTCGAGATCCACATTCTAATTCAGAATATTATCCAATAAGCATCATTGCATTGACATCTGTCGGTCCCATTACATGATTATTGAGATCTCTTCATTTATCACAGCTTTTAGGTACTTGAAATTCTTCTGAGAATGATAAAAAAAAATCTTGTTTAGGAAAACACTAGCATCTTCTCGATTTAACCACATATGAGCATCTAATTTCCTTTCGCTCCTTTTCATATGCGCGAAATTTTGTTGGAACCAAGTAGTCTACCACATTCAATTGTGTCCCAAATTTATAGTGGTAGTTTGTCTTTAAGGGACATCGAATATAATAGAAACATTTAGCTAGATTTTTAGTTAGCTAGATTTTTAGTAAATATAATGTCTGGCTATTTATTTGTTTTGAACTTCTTGTTCAAATTATCTTGAGGATCAAAATAAGACACAAATATCTAAATTTTTTATCCAACTATGTCTTTTCTCCTCTTCTGAGTACCCATCTCGATATTTTGTGGGGGAGTCCTATATAGTGTACATTCAATTCTTAGATGGGAAAGCATTTGATTTTTGACAAAAAATTGAAGAACCAAAGAGGAGAAACATAATATTGTATTGGCAAATATGAACAAGTGCTATTTCACACAAAATAATTCAAATAAATTAATTTAACCACTTATGGTCCTATAAGACCATTTAATGTGAACATACTCTGTAGAATGTTCAAATATTGAATAGATTTAAAATACCACCTATATTATCAGAAAAAATTGTATAAATGGAATAATGTTAAATATGAGCTCATTGCGAACGTATTACAAAACAATATATGACTATGTTGTCGAGGCATCGACTATTCATCTCAATTACCCATTTAATTCCAAAATTTTATGGGTGATATCAATTTTACATTCAAAACAAGTAGCATAAAAGAATTTATTGGATTAGGAAACTGTATGGTTAAGTTTATGCTACTTTTTTGAGTTTGTCAAACTCCGTGTATTGAAGTCAATTCTGCACAGTTAAACATAACACACACAATAGAGAAGTAAAGTTTGACACAACAAAATTAGTAACGCAGTTCAACTCAACAACCTACATCTGCAGGGTCATGTCTAGAAAAGCAATTCACTAAACTTAATATTTCAAAAGTATAGGAACACGCTCTCAATCTTCTTTAGTGATTCCTCTAGTAGACTTGGCAAAACACCCTAGGCCAAAGCTGCCTCAATAGTTAGAAATCCAACAATCACAGTGTTGCTTTCACGATTTGAAACACACCAACCACAACTCCTGCCTCAATGATTGTTGAACTATCATCTAGCCATAGCTCGCTTTTGTTGAACTCTCCTCAACAGGATGTGTCGAACTCCTTTCGATAGGATGCGGTAAGATTCCACTTGCACTTATTATTTTCAATTGACCTCAATCAGTCACAACACCCTTATACTCCGTGAGGTGGTTTGAATAGAATCTTGTCAAGTGCACTCCAGTGTCAGTTGAACTTCAGTTTCCAGTGCTTGAATAGAAACAACACACTTTAATACATGAGCAACATAATAAGAAAATAAACTGTTCTGATGAACTCTCTCAAAATATAGCTTCTAAAACATGAGTTCGAAGAACAACCCTCTCTCTAGATAAAACTTGAGAACCGGGAGAATAATGCAAGAAATCCGTGTGAGCTTATGAGTTGTTCCATGAGAGGTTAATTTGCTTTGCCTTGAAGCTCATATATATAATATGCTAGAGAGACTTGAGCTTCCTTCTTTACCAAGATTGATATCCCAAGAATATAGCAAGAAATCCCAAGATAGTACGATATCAATCTTCTTGATATTTGGTGTAGATTTTCATGGGATTCTCCAAATCCTAGTAGCATTAGGAGATACCAAATATCTTATTCTTGTCACAATGGAGTTTTACTCAAATAATGACAACTTCTAAAGTAGACTTCTTTATGCCATAAAGTTCTTCTTGGCAAATAACATCTCATCAAATCCCAGTGCCAAGAAACTTTCCATATATGTTTGCTCCATGTAATAATCTCCCAAATATGTTGTAACAGAAACACAAAGAATATTTTATAAGATTGTAATGGAAACTTCAGACTTTATTGATCTCAGATAGTCCAACTAATTATGGCAACTAAAAAAATTTTAGAATTAAGGTAAACTTCATGTATACTCAATAGTGCATATTAATTACATATAGTTTAGCTCAAGATAAGCCAAATGAGAAGGAATTCTAAATATATTAGTATTTTGCACACTAATGGGTTTGAGATTGTAGCAACAAGTATATCCAATAATAATATGCTTTTGGTAGACAACCATCTTCTAGTAGATGTACCTTTTCATTAGAATTTTCACAATCATAATTAGTACTTTCATGATAAGATATTGAGCCTTTAGGGCTTCATAAAGATGGGCATGAAAGAAATCATTACTTTGGCATGGTTTTGATTTAACTCTGTATTATTCTTTTTAATAATGTCTTCAACCCATTATATAAAGATAGATTTCAACATGAATCCATGATAAATAATTCTTTTCATGATATCTATAGTCATGGATTCAAGTTTAATAATATTTGATATAATAACTCAAAAAAAGAATAACCTTATCTTAAGAAGCTTCAAAGGAACCTTTTACCTTAAAGAGGAGTTTCAAGTAATCATACTTGAGCGAAATATGCTTTAGATAGAAAGTCATGTTGATAATGTGTGTTAGCCCTAAGGACAAATTATGTAGGTTTGATTAGTTTTGATTAATGACAAATATTGATAAGGACTAATATTCTTGTATGTTGTGTGATAGGATTTTTGGATTGAGAAGAAAACAAGTCTCATTGCCTTGGAGCCACAATGCAAGAACAACTCAAATATGTCAAAGTGATTGAATATTGAAGAGTTTGTTCAAGATGATTGAAGGCCTTGAAGACATGAAGTGTAGGTTACATGTGCTTAATAGGTAAACTTTGTAAACCCTACACTCTTAAGTCTTGGAATCTATGAGTTGTAATTGAGAGCACAAAACTTGATTTAAATGGTTTCAATGGTTTTGAATTTACCTAAATTATCAAGTTTTCATCAATGGTTTTTACACTTAAAAGGTCTTTAATGACTTATCTTTGAGGCTAGAATGTTTTCCAACTTGTTTGAATTATTTGAATATGTTTTGACAAAGTTTGAAAAACTCAGATGCAAGTTCGGATGCAGGATGAAAATTCGGTCGTCCGAATTTTCCCTGCACTGTGAACAGTAACTACTGTTCAGTAAACAGTACCGACTATTATTTCAGAGAAATTCGAACGCAATTTGGGACGTAGATGGTCAAGTTCGGTCGTCTGAATGTGAACAGTATCAGTGAACAGTACACAGTTCATCGTAAACAGTATTTTCAGAAAAAATTCAGACGCAAGTTTGGAAGCGAAGGATCAAGTTCGGACGTCTGAACTCCTTAGAAACTAGCCGTTACTAGCCGTTTTATGACCATTTGAACTAATTTTTAAAATCTATAAAAGCCATAAACTCTAGATTTTTGAAAGAACTTTTGAAGTTAAGAAATCCTTCAAGCTCTAACTTGTTTTACATCAAAATTATTTGAAAAGCTCTCAAATTGCCTTATGCTCAAAGGTTAAAATTCAAGATTCCAAAGGCAAGAAGTGAAGTGGTGCTAGCTATTGTATTCGTCCACCAAGAAGTGTTGGTAACATTCAAACTCTATCTTTACATTATAGTTGTGATGATAGAAGGTTGTCAAGAGACTTAAAACCCTTGTGGAAGGTGAGCCATTGACTAGATTAATCAAGGTTGTTGAGTAAAACCCATTGGTGAGGGTGAGCCTTGGATTAGATTGGTCTACATTGTCTAGTGACATAAAACTCTTTGTAATAAGGGCGAACCTTGTTTATTAGATTGAATAGAGGTTGTTGTGGTAAAACACATTGAAGGGTGAGCGTCTTGTGTAATTGCTTGATTTAAACATTTAGTGAATTGCTTGAAATCCTTGAGTGTGGACTCAAGGTAGTGGATGTAGATCTTGAAAAGATCGAACCACTATAAATCGTGTGTTCATTTATTTATAGCTTTACTTGTTTACATACTTTTGTTATTATTATTTGTTCTTAGTTGTTGATTGATTGATTGTGGCTTTATTATTTGATCATCTTGTCTCAACCATTAAATCACATATAAACTTAGAGTTTGTGAAATTGAAGAAGAACTTTTATTACGGCAAAGAATTTGCAAAACGGGAACATATTTTGATAATTAGTCTAAGACCTAATTCACCCCCTCTTAGGTCTTACAACGTGTTATAAATTTGAGTGTACAACATATCGTTAAAGTGAACATGGTATGTAGTATGTTTGCAAGAATAATAATATACTTGAAGAATAAAAGAGAAGGAATAACGTAGAAAGAGAAAGTATGACTCAAGTTAAGAATGATATCTTTTGTGAATGTCATTATATGACCTCTATATATTTGCTCACAATTTAAAAGTTTATGAAAACCCAAATCCTAAAAGGGAAACGAATAAAATACAATCAATAGTAATATTTTGAGAGTTTAGTTCTCTTAAAGAAACTAACTAATATGTGGTATTCACATATTCTATTAATTATTTCATAACACTTTATTTATTTTTAGTGAATAGTTGAAATTAAAAATATTTTAGCCTAATACAATATAAAAAAATAAGTTTTAGGCCAAGATTCAAAATTAAACACTGGAGCCATAATATAATAAAATATATAAATTTAGATAATGATAAATATATTCAAATATTATCAAAGTTATGTAGATATACCATGCGTATTATGTAGTGTGTGTGTGTATGTGTATACACATACACACATGCACATATATGTATATGTATGCATGCATTTATGTATGTGTGTGTGTGTTTATACATCATTTATTCCTTAAAAAATCTTAGATCTAATTTAATTTACCATACAACCCTCCAAACTCTGCATATTAAGTCGAATTAAAAATTTTTACATTTAGTGACAATAAATATACTAACAGATTTGGTGACAAAACAAGTTGGCACTAATATATAAACAAATATACTCTTGTAATAGTGATGAGAATTTTGATGTCGCTAATGTAGTTTAGTGACGAAAACTAATGTTGTCATTATTGCAATTCCACCCTTCAAACTTACTATAGCGGAAAGGTTTTAGTAACAACATGTTGTGACAATTTTGATTATTGTTATTAAAATTTAATTACAATTGATAGTTTAGTGACAACTTTTGTTTTGTTGTTGACAAAAATTTTTTGTCGAAAGACTTTGTGTCACTAATTTTGATTTCTCCCATAGTGAGATTACTACTATTTTTGGTGATAATGATGATATTAATTATATCCTTGTTTACATGTATGGTGAGTTGAAGCATGTGATCGGAAAATTTGATTCTTTGCTACATGAAAACTACAAATTGCTATATGAGAACAAGAAGTTGTTTGATTCTTCAAATTGCATGAAACTTGAGAAAGATGTGATATATGCTTCTTTGCATGATCTATTTCTTGAAAATGAATGTTTATATCATAAAGTGTGTCATAAAATGTGTTCACTTAAGACATTGCTTGTTGATTATGACTCTTTGATGAAGAAGGCAAATGATTTAAATATGTATGGACAATCATTTACAAAAGTAGAGATAATCTTGATAAATTTCTTGGTATGCAACATGTTCCATATAATAAAATGGCCTTGGATACATTTATGTGAATATGTACAGAAGTATCATAATTTCTTTGTGAAAGCCACTTCTTCATCTATGCCTCATATTTTTTTTTGCACTTACAGTGGTAGACATGACCATAAGGCTAATAAATGTTATGTGAAAAAGAAGGTTGAAAATGGTGTAAAAGCTATTTGGAGAGTAAACAAAACCTTGACTAACCCCCATGGGCCCAAGAAGATGTGGGTACAAAAGAGTCACTTCTCCTCTTTTGGTGTAGGCTCATGTTCCTCAAAGATCAAATGCCACTAAGTGATTTCTTGATAGTGGATAATCAAGACACATGACTAGTAATGCGTCCCTCATTGATAATATAAAACTTTTGGATGAAGGGTTTTTGACCCTTAGAGACAAAAGAAATGGCAAGATCCTTAGGATAAATAATGTTAGTAAGGAAACTTCCATTTTCATTAAACGAGTATAGCTAATTGATGACTTGGAATACAATTTTCATACTGTTAGTCAATTATGTGACAATGGTTGTAAAGTTGAATTTAAAAGTGGTATTTGTTCTATTCTTGATGATGTTAGTGGTGATACCATCTTTGTTGCCAATAGATCTGGGAATGTTTATGTGCTATATCTTGATGAATTTAATTGCAAATGATGTAAAATGTCTTGTCGTGAATGATAATAATAATTTCTTGTGGCATAGCATAGGAGATTAGGACATGCTAGTATGGATTTTTGAACAAATTGTTTTCTCAAGAACTTGTTAGAGGATTGCCAAAAATGTGTTTTGAAACAAATTGCATTTGTGATGCTTGCCAATATGGAAAAACAACTAAAACTTCTTTCAAGTTGAAGGAACTGATTTCCACCTCAAAACCCCTTGAACTTGTTCATATGGATATATCTGGACCGATAAGGATCACTAGCTTTGGTGGTAAGAGGTATGTTTGTGTGATAGTTAATGATTTCTCAAGGTTTGCATGGATTTTATTTATTACTCAAAAATATGATGCTTTCATTAGTTTTCAAGGGTTTTTAAAAGAGTTCAAGCCTCTCTTAGTTGCAAATTGATTTCCTTAAGAAGTGATAATGGGAAAGAGTTTCACAACAAAGATTTTACAAAACTTTGTGATGAGTCTGGCATCACTCATAACTTTTCGACCACCAAAACTCCCTAATAAAATGGTGTTGCTGATAGGAAAAATTCGCACTTTACAAGAAAAATTTAAGTATATGCTTTGTGAAAATTCTTTGTCAAAATATTTTTGGGCCGAAACCATTAACACCGCTTGCTATGTGATGAATCATGTTCTCTTGAGGCATTTTCTTAGAAAAACACCCTTGAACTTCTCTTTCGTGAAACCTCTTCTATTACTTACTTTAAATTGTTTGGTTGTAAATACTTTCTTCTTCATCCTCCTGAAAATCTTGGTAAGTTTGATGGAAAATCAGATGAAGGCATTTTCTTTTACTCTTCCAATAAGAAAGCTAATAGAATCTACAACAAAAGAACCTTGTGTGTGGAAGAGTCTATATGTGTGAGTTCTAATGAATCTAATATTTATCATGTGAATAGAGATGAAGATTATATAGGTAACTCAAAAAAGGATAAAATTGTATGTCATATAAATCCTACCTTGGAGGATCATGAAAATGAAAAAGAAATGATTAAACAAGATCATGAATCTACTCAACAAGGTGTTGGCCAAAAAGCTTCCCAAGAACTTCCAATAGATTGGAGATATGTAAAGAGTCACTAAAAGGAGCAAATCATTGGTGATCCTTGAAAGACCTGGGGGGGGGATGAATTAAGTCTTTTGCTAATTTTTGAAATCTTTTTCCTTTATAGTTTGGAAGAGATTTGAGATCAAGTTCGCAAGAAGATATTCAAATTAACACACTGAATTCCAAAATACATAGAGAAAAAAAGATCACACAAGCAATTTATAGTGGTTTGATTACTTAAGATCTACATCCATTACCTTGAGCCCTTACTCAAGAATTTCAAACAGTCTCAACTATAACAATAGTTATACAAGACACAATAGAGGCTCACCTAACAAGGGTTTTACTTCACAACCTCTTTTCACTTACAACAATCAAGGTTCACCCTTTCAAAAGAGTTTTATATCCTTAAGATAACCTTGAAGAAAGCAGATAGATGAAGTAAGAGAGAAGGATATTATCAACAACTTGGTAGATGAAGCAAAATCTAGCACCACTTCACCTTTTTGTCTATGGAATCTTGTAAATCAACTTTTTAGCACAAAACAAAAGAGAGGTTTTTGATATATAATGATTGGGAAGAGTAAAGGTTCTTAAAGGCTCAAAAACTACTAAAAAATCTGAAGTTTATAGCTTTTATAAGATTTGAAAATCAGTTTTAACTTTCAAATAATGGCTAGTAACAGTAAGTACGGTCGACCGAACATGGACTCCTGCGTTCAAATGATCGTCCAAACTTCTCTATTTACAGGCTGCCAGGATAAATTCGATCGACCAAATTTAGACGTAAGATTCTAAATGGTTGGCCAAATTTCTCTGAAAATTTAGCAGCCAAGGTTTTTAGTTCAGACGTCTGAACTAGAGTCCAAACTATTCAAGCTTTTTCAAAATGTGTGAAAATCAACTACAACAAGTTTGAAATCATTTTGGACTATAAGATAGATCCTTTTAAGACATTTTAAACCACAAGCCGTTGTCAAGAACTTGGCAAAACATGTATAGTGAAAACCTTTTAAGATTGAAAACTAAGTTTTGTGCTCTATTATAAGTTCTTTAGGTTCCAGAGATAATAAGTGTAAGGTTCATAAGAATATACCTATTAATCAAGTGTAAACTTAACTAAAGGCTTCAAAGCCTTCAATCCTTAGGACATGCTCTACATGCTTTAATTCTTTGAGCACATTTGAGTTGTCCTTAGCACCTTATCTTCAAGGCACTGAGACTTCTTAGCTTTCTCAATCCAACAATTCTATCACACAACAATTACTCAAGTTAGCTCATATCAATGTTTGTTATAGTCAAAAGTATATGTTAGCCCTAAGGGCAAATCATGTAGGTTTGATTAGTTTTGATTAATGACAAACATTGATAAGGACTAATATGCTTGTATGTTGTGTGATAGGATTTTTGGATTGAGAAGGAAGCAAGTCTCATTTCCTTGGAGCTAGCAATGCAAGAACAACTCAAATATGCCAAAGTGATTAAAGATTGAAGAGTTTGTTCAAAATTAATGAAGGCTTTGAAGACATGAAGTGTAGGTTAAATGTGGTTAATAGGTAAACTTTGTAAACCCTACACTCTTAAGCCTTGGAATCTATGAGTTGCAATTGAGAGCACAAAACTTGATTTAAATGGTTTCAATGGTTTTGAAGTTACCTAAATTATCGAGTTTTCATAAATGGTTTTGGTACATAAAAGGTCTTTAATGACTTATCTTTAAGGCTAGAATGTTTTCCAACTTGTTTGAATTGATTTGAATATGTTTTGACAAAGTTTAAAAAATTCGCATGAAAATTCGATCGTCCGAATTTTGTAGCAGGAAAAGATTCGGACGCAGCAGGAAAAATTCGGTCGTCCGAAAAATTCGGACGCAGAATTCGGTCGTTCGAATTTTCCTGAAACTAGCCGTTACTAGCCGTTTTATAGCCGTTTGAATTGATTTTCAAATTCTATAAAAGCCATAAACTCCAGATTTTTTAGTAGAACTTTGAACTTATCAAATCCTATATACTCTAACTTGTTTTACACCAAATTCAATTGAAAAGCTCTCAAATTGCCTTGTGCTCAAAGATTGAAATTCAAGATTCCAAAGGCAACAAAGTGTGAAGGAGAAACATTGTGTAATCATCTACCAACAAAGTGGTAACATCTTACACACTCTCTTTTCTTCTCTCAATTGTGTTTTCTACTAGCTCATTGCAAGGTTATCTTGTGACATAAAACCTTTTTGTGTAAGGGTGAGCCATAGACTAGATTAATCAAGGTTGTGGTGTAAAACCCGTTTGTGGGTGAGCCTTTGATTAGATTGGCCTTTAGGTTGTCTTTAGATATAAAACCCTTGTGGAAGGGTGAACCTTGTTTGTATAATTACTAAAAGAGGTTGTGTGTGTAAAACCATTGTGTGGTGAACCTTGTGTAATTGTCTAAATTGAGCATATAGTGAATTGGTTGAAATCCATGAGTGTGGACTCAAGGTAGTGGATGTAGATCTTGGAGAGATCGAACCACTATAAATCGTGTGTTCATTTATTTATAGCTTTACTTGTTTACATACTTATGTTATTATTATTTGTTCTTAGAGATCGAACCACACTCAAGGATTTCAATCAATCCACTATATGCTCAATTTCAACAATTACATAAGAGGCTAACCACACTATGGTTTTACACAAGGATTTTAACCTCTTCTAGTAATTATACAAACAAGGTTCACCCTTCCACAAGGATTTTATATCTAAAGACAACCTCAAGACTAATCTAATCAAAGGCTCACCCACAAACGGGTTTTACACCACAACCTTGATTAATCTAGTCTATGGCTCACCCTAACACAAAAGGGTTTTATGTCACAAGATAACCTTGCAAGAGCTAGTAGAAAACACAATTGAGATAAGAAAAGAGAGTGTGTAAGATGTTACCACTTTGTTGGTAGATGATTACACAACGTTTCACCTTCACACTTTGTTGCCTTTGGAATCTTGAATTTCAATCTTTGAGCACAAGGCAATTTGAGAGCTTTTCAATTCAATTTGATGTAAAACAAGTTGGATAATATAAGATTTGTTAAGTTCAAAGTTCTGCTAAAAAATCTGGAGTTTATGGCTTTTATAGAATTTGAAAATCAGTTCAAACAGCTATACAACTGGCTAGTAATGACTAGTTTCAGGGAAAATTCGAGACGACCGAATTCTGCGTCTCGAATTTTTCTGGACGACCAATTTTTTTCTCACTGCGTCCCGAATATTCTTCCGAATTTCTCTGGAAGAACAGTGACCATGCTGAAGGCCAAAATTCGGACGACCGAATTTTTTTGGCTGCGTCCGAATATTCTTCCGAATTTCTCTGGAAGAATAGTAGCAAACTTTTGCTACAAAATTCGGACGACTGAATTTTTGGACTGCTTCCGAATCTTGCATCCGAATTTTTCAAACTTTGTCAAAAAATGTTCAAATCAATTCAAACAAGTTGGAAAACATTCTAGCCTTAAAGATAAGTCATTAAAGATCTTTTATGTGCAAAAACCATTTATGAAAACTTGATAATTTAGGTAAGTTCAAAACCATTGAAACCATTTAAATCAAGTTTTGTGCTCTCAATTGCAACTCATAGATTCCAAGGCTTAAGAGTGTAGGGTTTACAAAGTTTACCTATTAAGCACATGCAACCCACACTTCATGTCTTCAAAGCCTTCTAACATCTTGAACAAACTCTTCAATCTTCAATCACTTTGACATATTAGAGTTGTTCTTGCATTTTAACTTTAAGGCAATGAGAATTCATACTTCTTAGTTCATAAAACCTATCACACAACATACAAGCATATTAGTCCTCATCAATATTTGTCATTAATCAAAACTACATGATTTGCCCTTAGGGCTAGCAATCTCCCCCTTTTTGATGATGACAAACTTTGATGCAAAATGTGATGGATTTAAACAATGTAGTACAAAGAAGTATTAATGTCAATGATAGAAAATAATCAATTTAGCACATTGACATGCAAAAGGCTCAATATGAGCCTATGACCCAACCAACCTCCATTTGCCTCCTTCCTTCCAACAACTAGGATATAAGATATAGCATTTTATCATTAAGACAACCTCTAAGAGAGGTATTAAAGGTCAGAAAAGATTAACATTGCTCCTCGTTAGATTGTACTCATTTTTCAACAAGTTTGGACTTGAGATGCTATGCATCCGAATTTTGACATATCAAGTCCGAATTGTAAAATAAGTGAAATTAAAGCTTCAATTTTTGAAAATAAGCTTTCCTAAGGTTGTTCAAACATAGTGGAAGAGATTAAAACAAGTTTGAATAAATTTGAACAACAAAAGAGCACATTTTGGCAACAAAATATGGATGCATTTGAATTTTTGAAACATGCATCCGAATTTTAATATTTCAAATCCAAAATGTAAAATATGTGAGATAACAACTTTAATTTTTGAAAATAAGCTTTTCTAAGATTGTTCAAATATGATAGGAAGGATTAAAACAGTTTTCAAACAATTTGAACAACAGAAAAAATATTTTTGACAAGAAGATCTTGATGCGTCCGAATTTTTGGTCTGCATCCGAATTTCAAGTCTAAACTTTTGATAGCAAGTTTGAAAAGGTGATTTTGCATTCTTAAATGAACTATAGAAGTACTCAAATATGTATAGCAACAATAACACTCAATTTAGCTTTGCAAAACCACAAAACTCATGTATTTAATTGTTTTCATGATGTAACATAAAGTCACAGGTCAAGTCAAGAACCATGATGAAAAATTTCACAATCTCAGCTCAACCATTTTCAAAATCTTAGAAAACAATCATTTTCAATTTAAATTTCAAATGCAACCATATATTTGCACAATACACCTTTAGTTTACATTTCAACCTATAGCACTCATACATAGCACATTTACAGCAAGCACATTACAATACAACAAGCACATAGCATATTTTGCAGTCAACATTCTTTCTCCCCCTTGCCACTGCTATTTCACATTTTCATACATTTCACTGCTATTTCACATTTTCACACATTTTGTCATCACATTTCTTCTCCCGCTTTTGTCATCAATCAAAGACAGGGTTTAATGAAAATGAGACAACATGTATCACATATAAGCAGTATGTTGATCAACTCTCATTTAGCAATTAAGCAATATATTGACCTACTCTCATAAACAGTATATGTCTAGTCAAATAATTATCATCCTAACAGCAATAATCATTATGTAGCATTTCAATAATGATAAATCAAATTCTTCTCCCCCTTTTTTTTAAGCAGCAATTAAACTTGGGGTGAAAATACTTGGACAACAAAAGTGAAACAAAAAAAGCTCTTACCACAAAGATTTCACATATTGAGCTTCAAAATATTATCATGACTAGAAAGACACAAGTAAATTTCAATATTAAAGCATAACTTTTTCATCAATGCATAAGCTAAAATAAGCATCAAAATAGAGTTTAGGGATAGAAATGCTTAGTCTTGGATGCGTTTCATGGTCTTCACTTCCAAATTTGGTTATTGTGATGGCCATGTCTCCCTTGATCTCTATATGATAGGGTTCTTCATTTTTTGATTTCTTGCTTGTGTAGTTCTGCTTTAGAAAGCTACCAATCGAGAGGATCTTTGGATCTTCTTTCTTTGAACCACATTTTCCTCCTCCCTTGGCTGAAGGAAATTGGTGATGGATTTGTGATTTGACTTTGTTAAACTCCCTTCACCTCCTTCTTCTTGCTTGTTCTCTTGAGCTCTACCTCTTTGTTCTTCATTCTCATGTTCTTCTTCTTCTTGGGATGCTTCACTTCCTTTTCCTTCATCTTTTGTCTTCTTCTTTAGCAATAAATTGATAGTCATTTCAATTTTCACTGTCATTACTGTCAACTTTATAGCTGCCATCTCCACCCATATTATCTTCTTGATCTTCATTTTTCTCTTCACTGTTCTCTTTCTCATCTTCTTTCATTTCTTCTTCTTTGGCTTTATATAAACTTGCACTATTTAAAATAATCTTGAGAAATCTTTCTCAAGTCTTCTTTCATATTCTTGACTCTAGCTTCTAAATCATCAAATTTGCCTAGAATCATTGGACCAAAGGACTTGAAGAATTTGTATGGCTGTTCAATATCTCTTGAAACACCTTGACAATTTATTTTCCTTTAATATATGGTACTTCTTCAAATAGTCTTCTTTTTGTGTAAGGTTGCTCCCCCTCACTAGATGAGTCATGCCTCCTCTTTGTCTTCATTTACTTTGCCAATATTTCTTCTTCATCTTCTTCTTCCTCAACCTCTTCACTTTCTTCAACCTCTTTTCTTCTTAAAGGAGTTTCTGCTTTCGTTCTCCATATTTCATCCTCATCAATTATCCAAGGAATTCTTTTTATTGAGTTGTTGGTGTAGACTTCTTCACTCTTTATTGGTAAACCACTGAAAGACAATTGCACTTGGAGATACTTGAAAATTCCTGTTAATAACCTTCCATACGGCAATGCCTTATGCTTAGTTCTTCTAGCTGCCATTATATTCTTTAGCACTATATATCCAAAATTCATTTTTCTTTTCTTATGCATGGCTAGCATAATTACAGCATACATATTATCAACAGAAGACTTTTGCTCAAAGTATGCTATAATCAAGGTAGTAAGCTTTTGATGCAAAATTCTTTTACTAGCATCAAAAAGCTTTTATCTCTATCTCCTTTCTAGTCTTGAGGCTTCTACCATTTATATAGGCATTCTCAGTTCTTTCATGTGAGTATAACTTACTTATAAAACAATGTCCTCAGAAGAATAATGTCGAAACCCAACATCCTCAACATCACAAATTCAATTGAGCAATGCATTATCAATCTCAAAAATCAACTTGTGATAAATCAACTTGTGATATTCTTGAAGAATACCACTGAATAGCTTTGTTACCAACTTGCTCAACTCTTTCTTCCTTAATATTTGCATAAAATTCATAAACTAAGGAAGGTAATAGCATTCATCAAACATAAGCAAACTAGTCCAGCTCACATCATTTAAAAATGAGAGTATATTACCCATTTCGAATAGCTTGATGACATCCACCTTGTTACTTGGATTTATCATATGGTTCCTTTTTGTCCAATCATCAAATTCAGCAGCAGCCTCCACTGGGACAAATCTATCCAGCCATGACATGCTTTGCAAAATATGAACTTTCCTTAGTTCATTGATCACTGATCCTTCCTCTCTTTCTTTGGCTTTTCCCTTTCCTTTTCCCATGCTTGGCTTTAGTGTCCTCACCTGGAGCTACAACACTTGAATACACTCATTAGTTATTGAATTTTAAAATTCCTAAGCTTCTTCTAAGATTGGACAAACCTTTCTTCGGCCAATGGCTTAGTAATGATATCATTAATTTGTTCATTAGTGAAAACATGCTTCAAACAAGTATTACTCTTAGTAGAGTGATCTCTATATGCTTTGTCCTAGTTTGTTGAATAGTATGGTGATCAAATTTATTGCATTACTGTTATCACATAACATAGGCACACATTTGAAATATAGACCATAATCACTTAGAGTATCAATAAGGTAATAGAGAATGTGTTTAATAGCAATCAAATGAAACTCATTAGGACAATACGAAATCTAGCACACAAGCACATGTCAAACATAATATTGGTTCTACTTGCTGTCAAATAGAGTTGACTACTCCTATGAAACCATTTTATTCTTGTCAAGCATAGTTGATAAACTTATGGAAGTGCTTATACCTTAACTTGATTCATAAAAGTGTCATCCTTGGTTTGCTTGATTTGTAGGCGAAATTGAGTTTTCCTATCATGCTCATTTCAAATTTACTTTGCATCAACTTGGAAAACACATCACAAAGTGAAGTATTAGAAGCACAAAAAATTGTATCATATATTTGGACAAGTTATAGATCATTGTTGCATGAGGATTTTATAAAAAGGGTAGTTTCAGTTTTCCTCTTGAAAATCCTTTTGAAAGAAGGAAACTACTCAACCTTTCACACTAAATTGTAAAAGCTGGTTTTAAACCATTCAAAAATTAGGATAGTTTGAAAATATGGTTAGGAAACTTTTCATGAGCAAAACCGGGTGATTGTTCTACATAAATCAATTCCTCAATAAAACCATTTAGAAAAGCACTTTTGACATTCATTTCAAATAACTTAAAACAAGTACAAGTCAAAAGCATTCTTATGGACTCAAGTCTAGCAATCGGAACAAAAGTTTCATCATAATCAATTTTCTCTTCTTGATTGAATCCTTAGGCAACAAGTCTAACCTTGTTTCAAACAACTTCTACGGATTCAATAAGTTTATTTTAAAAAAATTAGTTTTAATAATGGAATGATCATGAGATTTAGGAATATCCAAAATTTTGTTTCTTTCAAATTTATTTAATTCCTCTTGCATAGCAATAATCCAAAAATCATCACACAAGGCATCATCAATACTTTTAGGCTCATATGCAATAAAAGAATAAAGTTATTGATAAAATATCGCCTTATTTTTACTCATTGAGAGATATCACCAATGATTTGCTTCTTAGGGTGGACCTTTGGGTATCTTAAGTTCTTTGGGAGCTCTTGGTCACCACTAGGTTGGTCATCTTGATTTTGTTCAATCATTTCTTCCTCATTGGTATGATCCTCCAAAGTTGGTGCTTGAAGATGGGTTTGATAGTCATTCATCGATGTACCTACATCATCTTCATCTCTTCTTTCCAAATAAATGTAAGATTCATCAAAAGAAACATGAATGGTTTCCTCATCATATAAGGTTTTTTTCATTATAAAATTTATATGCCTTTTAGTTAGAAGAATAGCTAAGAGATATACCAATATTCAGTTTTCTATCAAATTTAAGTAAGTTATCACAAGAATTTAAGATAAGACATTTATAACCAAACATTTTAAAATGTGCAATTTGAGTCATTCTATAAAAGAGAATTCAAAAGATGTTTTTCTTCAAAATGATCTTAAGAGAATTCTATTTATCATAGCATGTGATGTTTACGACTTTGGACTAAAAATATTTTTGAAGAAGAATTTTCACAAAGCATGGACCTAGCCAATTTTTACAAAGTTCAAATTTTCTTTTCAATAACACCATTTTGTTGTGGGGGTTTTTGCAATTGAAACAATTATATGAAATTCAATTTTCAAAGCAAATTTTGTAATGACTTGGTTGTAAAATTCTCCCATTGTCACTTCTAATGGAAATCAATTTGCACTTAAGGGAGGTTTGAACCTTTTTGAATAGTTTTAAAATCTTATGAAACACTTCATCTTTGTGAGCAAAGAATAATGCTAAAGTGAATATTGAGAAATCATCAACTACTATTAATGCATACTTCAAGTCCTCAATACTAGAGTTCCTCATAAGTCCAAATCAATTTATATGAACAAGCTCAAGATGTTTTGAGGTCTAAAAGCATTTTCATGGGTTTGAAAGATTCTTTTGTTTGTTTTCCCTATTGACAAGTTTCTCAAAGATAAATTTCTCAACACATATTTTTAGCAATCCTCCAACTAGATCTTGAGAGGAAAGTTTGTTCAACAAATCTATGCTCACGTGACCTAATCTTCTATGCCAAGAAAATCCATTATCATAATCCACAAAACATTCATGCTTATCAAGATAAAACACACATTGAAAAATTTTGTGAGTAATTGATCAAAATCACAAAATATAATTTTGTCATACAAGTTCGGACGACCGAACTTATGGTCTTCAAGTCCGAACATTTTGTAAAGTTTCATAAAGATATTTTTGACCAAGAAAATGCATATATCTTCAATCATAGCTATCATGACATATAAACAATTTCAAGAACATATAAACCATGAATTCAATCTCATATCATCAATGTTACCTAATCAACTTCAGAGAAGCAATTGACAAGTCATGGTTGGCAAATTTTCAAAACTTGACTAAAAGAATTCTTAACTGAAATTTCACATTTTGGCATTCAACTTCTTATTCATTGTTACACAATTAACTAATGCTAAGCAGGCTATAGTTCAAATCATCAATAAGCAAAACTTGTTTAAGAAGAATAGAGAAAACTTTACCAACATTGATTACTCCAAGAATTCTTCCTTTCTTCAAAAACAAATCCTTCATTGGTTGCTTTGACCTTGATTACGAATGAGGTGTTTTCCTTTATTCTTTAAGCCAACATCATCAATGTACCGCATAGTGGTGCTTGAGTTTGAATTAAAGTGTACCTGCAATAAAGGAGAGGAAGTTTCCTTTGGTACCCATACTTTCTTGGGTCCGTGGGGGTTAGTAATAATTTTCTTAACTCTCCAAATTGTTTTAACACCATTTTCTATTTTTCTTTTAACAAGGCACCTAATGGCTTTGTGTCCATGTTTTCCACAATATGTACAACAAGTATGAGGCATTGAACTAGAAGTAGCTTTAACAAAGAAATTTTTATATTTAGGTACATTATTGACATAATTGTAACCAAGACCATTTTTGACAAGAGAATATCTTTGAGATCCAAGTAGTTTGTCAAGATTGTCTCTTCCATTTGTAAATTCTTCAACACATAAAGTAAGATCATCAACTTTCTTTTTCAAAATTTCATGATCACTAAGCATTTTTTCAAGAGAAGAAACTTTTGTACAAAGAGATTTATTTTCAAGAGACATGTTATGTAAAGAAACATTCAAAACTTCTTTTTCAATATTTAAACAATCAATAGATTCAAGAAGTTTTTTTGTTCTCACAAAATAATTTTGAATTTACATTCAATAACTCATTAATTTTGAGTTTCATTTCCTTATTCTTTTTCGAAGCCTTTTTTAATTCTCCATACATCTCAACAAGTAATTCACTAGGATCATCAATATCATCATCATAAGAAGTAGAGGTTGATGGAGTAGGTTGTACCTCATCTTCCAATGTCATGAAGCACACATTTGCTCTTTCTTCTTCATGAGTGACTTGAAGTAGCTTCCACATTTCATGAGCAGAATCACATTCCATCACTCTATTGTATTCATTTACGACCAATGCACAACAAAGAATGTTCATTGCTTGGTAGTTTAATGTCATCATTCTTGAATCACTCTCATCATACTCCTCCATAGGCTTTGGTTCCCTTGTAACTCCATCAGCTTTCAATCTCAATGGCACATAGGGACCTTTCTCAATAATATTCCACAATTCATAGTTAGAAGAACAAATGTATATCTCAATCCTAGACTTCCAAAATGTATAATTAGAACCATCAAACAATGGAGGTCTATTAGTGGAGGAACCTTCCGTATAAGGCAAATTTGATAAACTAGCCATATGATCTTTACTTCTAGGTTGTTAGGCCTTAAAAAGAAGACCTTGCTCTGATACCAATTGAAAGACCTAAGAGGGGGGTGAATTAGGTCTTAGGCTAATTATCAAAATCTTTTCCTGTTTTGCAACTCCTTTGCCTTAATAAAAGTTCTTCTTCAAATTTACAAACTCTAAGTTTATATGTGATTTAATGGTTGAGACAAGATGATCAAACAATAAATTCACAACCAATCAATCAACAACTAAGAACAAATAATAATAACATAAGTATGTAAACAAGTAAAGCTATAAATAAATGAACACACGATTTATAGTGGTTCGATCTCTCCAAGATCTACATCCACTACCTTGAGTCCACACTCAAGGATTTCAACCAATTCACTACCAACAAAGTGGTAACATCTTACACACTCTCTTTTCTTCTCTCAATTGTGTTTTCTACTAGCTCATTGCAAGGTTATCTTGTGACATAAAACCTTTTTGTGTAAGGGTGAGCCATAGACTAGATTAATCAAGGTTGTGGTGTAAAACCCGTTTGTGGGTGAGCCTTTGATTAGATTGGCCTTTAGGTTGTCTTTAGATATAAAACCCTTGTGGAAGGGTGAACCTTGTTTGTATAATTACTAAAAGAGGTTGTGTGTGTAAAACCATTGTGTGGTGAACCTCTTGTGTAATTGTCTAAATTGAGCATATAGTGAATTGGTTGAAATCCTTGAGTGTGGACTCAAGGTAGTGGATGTAGATCTTGGAGAGATCGAACCACTATAAATCGTGTGTTCATTTATTTATAGCTTTACTTGTTTACATACTTATGTTATTATTATTTGTTCTTAACTGTTGATTGATTGGTTGTGATTTTATTGTTTGATCATCTTGTCTCAACCATTGAATCACATATAAACTTAGAGTTTGTTGAATTTGAAGAAGAGCTTTTATTAAGGTAAAGGATTTACAAAATAGAAAAATATTTTGATAATTAGCCAAAGACCTAATTCACCCCCTCTTAGGTCTTACAATTGGTATCAGAGCAAGGTCTTCTTTTTAAGGTCTAACAACCGAGAAGTAAAGATCATATGGCTAGTTTATCAAATTTGCCTTATACGGAAGGTTCCTCTACTAATAGACCTCCATTGTTTGATGGTTCTAATTATTTTTTTTGGAAGTCTAGGATTGAGATATACATTTATTCTATTAACTATGAATTGTGGAGTATTATTGAGAAAGGTCCCTATGTGCCATTGAGATTGAAAGCCGATGGAGTTACAAGGGAACCGAAGCCTATTGAGGATGAAAGACCTAAGAGGGGAGGTGAATTAGGTCTTAGGCTAATTATCAAAATCTTTTCCTGTTTTGCAACTCCTTTGCCTTAATAAAAGTTCTTCTTCAAATTTACAAACTCTAAGTTTATATGTGATTTAATGGTTGAGACAAGATGATCAAACAATAAATTCACAACCAATCAATCAACAACTAAGAACAAATAATAATAACATCAGTATGTAAACAAGTAAAGCTATAAACAAATGAACACACGATTTATAGTGGTTCGATCTCTCCAAGATCTACATCCACTACCTTGAGTCCACACTCAAGGATTTCAACCAATTCACTATATGCTCAATTTAGACAATTACACAAGAGGTTCACCACACTATGGTTTTACACAAGGATTTTAACCTCTTCTAGTAATTATACAAACAAGGTTCACCCTTCCACAAGGATTTTATATCTAAAGACAACCTCAAGACTAATCTAATCAAAGGCTCACCCACAAACGGGTTTTACACCACAACCTTGATTAATCTAGTCTATGGCTCACCCTAACACAAAAGGGTTTTATGTCACAAGATAACCTTGCAAGAGCTAGTAGAAAACACAATTGAGATAAGAAAAGAGAGTGTGTAAGATGTTACCACTTTGTTGGTAGATGATTACACAACGTTTCACCTTCACACTTTGTTGCCTTTGGAATCTTGAATTTCAATCTTTGAGCACAAGGCAATTTGAGAGCTTTTCAATTCAATTTGATGTAAAACAAGTTGGATAATATAAGATTTGTTAAGTTCAAAGTTCTGCTAAAAAATCTGGAGTTTATGGCTTTTATAGAATTTGAAAATCAGTTCAAACGGCTATACAACGACTAGTAACGGCTAGTTTCAGGAAAATTCAGACGACCGAATTCTGCGTCCGAATTTTTTGGACGACCGAATTTTTTCTGCTGCGTCCGAATCTTCTTCCGAATTTCTCTGGAATAATAGTAGCAAACTTTTGCTACAAAATTCGGATGACCGAATTTTTGGACTGCGTCCGAATCTTGCATCCGAATTTTTCAAACTTTGTCAAAACATGTTCAAATCAATTCAAACAAGTTGGAAAACATTCTAGCCTTAAAGATAAGTCATTAAAGATCTTTTATGTGGAAAAACCATTTTATGAAAACTTGATAATTTAGGTAAGTTCAAAACCATTGAAACCATTTAAATCAAGTTTTGTGCTCTCAATTGCAACTCATAGATTCCAAGGCTTAAGAGCGTAGGGTTTACAAAGTTTACCTATTAAGCACATGCAACCTACACTTCATGTCTTCAAAGCCTTCTAACATCTTAAACAAACTCTTCAATCTTCAATCACTTTGACATATTGGAGTTGTTCTTGCATTTTAACTTTAAGGCAATGAGACTTCATACTTCTTAGTTCATAAAACCTATCACACAACATACAAGCATATTAGTCCTCATCAATATTTGTCATTAATCAAAACTACATTATTTGCCCTTAGGGCTAACAGAGGAGTATGATGAGAGCGATTCAAGAAAGATGACATTAAACTACCAAGCAATGAACATTCTTTGTTGTGCTTTGGTCATCAATGAATACAATAGAGTGATGGAATGTGATTCCGCTCATGAAATGTGGAAGCTACTTCAAGTCACTCATGAAGAAGAAAGAGCAAATGTGTGCTTCATGGCAATAGAAGATGAGGTACAACCTACTCCATCTACCTCTACGTATTATGATGATGATATTGATGATCCTAGTGAATTACTTGTTGAGATGTATGGAGAATTAAAGAAGGCTTCAAAAAGGAATAAGGAAATGAAAACCAAAATTAATGATTTATTGAATGAGAATTCAAAATTGTTTTGTGAAAATAAAAAGCTTCTTGATTCTATTGAATGCTTGAATATTGAAAAAGAAGTTTTAAATGTCTCTTTACAAAAAATGTCCCTTGAAAATAAGATTCTTTGTGAAAAGATTTTATCTCTTGAAAGAATGCTTGTTGATCATGAGACTTTGAAAAAGAAGGTTGATGAACTTACATCATGTATAGAAAAATTTACAAAAGGAAGGGACAATCTTGATAAAATTCTTGGAACTCAAAGATCATCTCTTGTTAAAAATGGTCTTGGCTATAATTATGTAAACAATGTGCCTAAATATAAAAACTTCTTTGTTAGAGCTGCTTCTACTTCCATGCATTATACTTGTTGTACTTATTGTGGAAAACATGGACATAAAGTCACCAAAAGTTATGTTAAAAGAAAAGTAGAGAATGGTATAAAAACCATTTGGAGAGTTAAGGGAATTATTACTAACCCCCACGGACCCAAGAAAATATGGGTACCAAAGGATACTTCCTCTCCTTTATTGCAGGTACACTTTAATTCAAACTCAAGCACCACCAAGCTGTACATTGATGATGTTGGATTAAAGAGTAAAGGAAAACACCTCATTCATAAGCAAGGTCAAAGCAACCGATGAAGGATTTGTTTTGAGACAAGAAGAAAGGAATAATTCTTGGAGTAACCAATGTTGGTAAAGGTTCCTCTCTTCTTTTTAAACAAATGTTTCTTGGTGATAATTTGAAATATAACTTGCTTAACATTAGTCAATTATGTGACAGTGTGAAAAGTTGAATGTAAATGTAATACTTGCACTATACTTGATGGTGTCAATGATAGAACTATTTTTTGTTGCAAATTGTATTAGTGCCTTGCCTTGATGAACTTGTTGCTTATAAAGTTAGATGATTTTCCACTCATGATAATGACGGTTATTTACGACATAATAAACTTGAATGTCTTGTTACTTATGATAATGATGGATTTTCTTGGCATAGAATATTTGGTCACGTGAGCATGGATTTGTTGAACAAACTTTCCTCTCAAGATTTAGTTGGAGGATTGCTTTGAGGAAATTGTCTTTGAAATACTTGTCAATATAGAAAACGAACTAGAGAATTTTTCAAACCCATGAAAATGGTTTTATACCTCAAAACATCTTGAGCTTGTTCATATGGATTGTTTTGGACTTATGAGGAACTCTAGTATTGATAACTTGAAGTATGCCTTAGTAGTAGTTGAGGATTTCTCAATATTCACTTTAGCATTATTCTTTGCTCAAAAAGATGAAGTGTTTCATAAGTTTGTAAAATTATTCAAAAAGGTTCAAACCTCACTTGAGTGCAAATTAATTTCCATTACAAGTGACAATGGGAGAATTTTACAACAAAGCCTTTACAAAATTTGCTTTGAAAATTGAATTTCATATAATTGTTTCAACTGCAAAAACTCCACAATAAAATGGTGTTATTGAAAGAAAATTTTGAACTTTGCAGAAATTGGCTAGGTCTATGCTTTGTAAAAATTCTTCTTCAAAAATATTTTTGGGCCAAAGCCTTAAACACGACATGCTATGATAAATAGAATTCTTTTAAGATCATTTTAAAGAAAAACATCTTTTGAATTCTCTTTTATAAGACGTCTCAAATTGCATATTTTAAAATGTTTGGTTATAAATGTTTTATCTTAAATTCTTGTGATAACTTACTTAAATTTGATAGAAAACCGGATATTGACATATCTCTTAGCTATTCTTCTAACAAAAAGGCATATAGAGTTTATAATGAAAAGAACCTTATATGATGAGGAAACCATTCATGTTTGTTTCGATGAATCTTACATTTATTTGGAAAGAAGAGATGAAGATGATGTAGGTACATCAATGAATAACTATCAAATCCATCTTCAAGCACCAACTTTGGAGGATCATACCAATAATGAAGAGATGATTAAGCAAGAACAAGATAACCAACCTAGTGGTGACCAAAAGCTCTCAAAGAACTTAAGATATCCAAGAGGTCACCCTAAGGAGCAAATCATTGGTGATATCTCCCAAGGAGTACAAATAAGGCGGTACTTTGTCAATAACTTTATTCTTTTATCGTATATGAGCCTAAAAGTATTGATGATGCAATGTCTGATGATTTTTGGATTATTGCTATGCAAGAGGAATTAAATAAATTTGAAAGATACATAATTTTTGATATTCCTAAATCTCATGATCATTCCATTATTGGAACTAAATGGTTTTAGAAATAAACTTATTGAATCCGAAGAAGTTGTTAGAAACAAGGCTAGACTTGTTGCCTAAGGATTCAATCAAGAAGAGGGAATTGATTATGATGTAACCTTTGTTCCGAATGTAGACTTGAGTCCATAAGAATGCTTTTGACTTGTACTTCCTTTAAAAGTTTTAAGTTATTTCAAATGAATATCAAAAGTGCTTTTCTAAATGGTTTTATTGAGGAAGTGGTTTATGTGGAACAATCACCCAGTTTTGCTCATGAAAAGTTTCCTAACCATATTTTCAAACTATCCTAAGTTTTGTATGGTTTAAAACCAGCTTCTAGAATTTAGTGTGAAAGATTGAGTAGTTTCCTTCTTTCAAAAGGATTTTCAAGAAAAAAAACTGAAACTACCCTTTTTATAAAATCCTCATGCAACAATGATCTATAACTTGTCCAAATATATGATACAATTTTTGGTGCTTCTAATACTTCACTTTGAGATGTGTTTTCCAAGTTGATGCAAAGTAAAATGAGCATGATAGGAAAACTCAATTTCTTTCTTGGCCTAC
Organism: Rauvolfia tetraphylla; assembly: GCA_030512225.1. Classification (NCBI taxonomy): domain Eukaryota; kingdom Viridiplantae; phylum Streptophyta; class Magnoliopsida; order Gentianales; family Apocynaceae; genus Rauvolfia; species Rauvolfia tetraphylla. The sequence continues at coordinate 561,125 of JAJQKT010000033.1, forward strand.
AAATCAAGCAAACCAAGAATGACACTTTCATGAATCATATTAAGGTATAAGCACTTCCATAAGTTTATCAACTATGCATGACAAGAATAAAATGGTTTCATAGGAGTAGTCAACTCTATTTGACAGCAAGTGGAGCCAATATTATGTCTTCCATGTGCTTGTGTGCAAGATTTCATCTTGTCCTAAAGAGTTTTATTTGATTGCTGCTAAACACATTCTCTATTACCTTATTGATACTCTAAGTGATTGTGGTCCATATTTCAAATGTGTGGCTATGTTATGTGATAATACTAATGCAATAAATTTGATCATCATATGATTCAAAAAAAAAAAAAAACTAGGATGGAGCATATAGAGATCAAACTTCATCTCATTAGATATCACTTTACTAAGGGCAATACTTGTTTAAAGTATGTTTGCATTAATGAACAAATTAATAATATCATTACTAAGCCATTTGCTGAAGAAAGGTTTGACCAATCTTAGAAGAAGATTAGGGATTTCAAAATTCAATAACTAATGAGTGTATTCAAGTGTTGTAGCTTCAGGTGAGGACAAAGATGCCTAGCATGGGAAAAGGAAAGGGAAAAGCCAAAGAAAGAAAAGGAGAATCAGTGACCAATGAACCAAGGAAGGTTCATGTTTTGCAAAGCATGTCATGACTGGATAGATTTGTCACAATGGAGGCTGCTACTGAACTTGATAATTAGACAAAAAAAAAAAGAAAGAACCATATGATAAATCCAAGTCACAAGGTGGATGTCATCAAACTATTCTAAATGGGTAATATACTCTCATTTTTAAATGATGTGAGCTGGACTAGTTTGCTTATGTTTGATGAATGCTATTACCTTCCTTAGTTTATGAATTTTATGCAAATATTAAGGAAGAAAGAGTTGAGCAAGTTGGTAACAAAGATATTCAGTGGTATTCTTCAAGAATATCACAAGTTGATTTATCACAAGTTGATTTTTGAGATTGATAATGCATTGCTCAATTGAATTTGTGATGTTGAGGATGTTGGGTTTAGGCATTATTCTTCCGGGGAACATGGTTTTATAAGTAGGTTATACTCACATAAAAGGATTAAGAATACCTGTACAAATGGTAGAAGCCTCAATACTATAAAGAAGATAGAATTGAACATGAGATGGATAATGTAGTTCAATGGTATTCCTCTAAAGGATCTCTAGTGGACTTTGAGTTCAATGATGCCTTGGTGAACAGAATTTGTGGATAGATAATATTAGGGCAAAGGTATTACTCATTGGGACAACATTGCTTTGTTCATGAAGTGTTCACAGATGGTAGACAATTTAGGTCCATTAGGGAAAGGGAAATCAAAGCCTTTGATGCTAGAGGAAGGGTTATGCATCACATGATTACCACCATGATCATTCCTAATTTTGGACATAAATCATCCATTGAAAATATGCATATGGTGATTATGCTTGCCTTGCATGAGTATAGAAGACTAAACTTTGGGTTCATGGCATTGGAGCATATGATTAGTGCAAGAAAGTCAGCCAACAAGCCTTATCGTATGGTAGACTATTAACAAAAATGTGAGGAGTTTGAGGAAGAAGAAAATGATGAAGAAGAAGAGGATGAAGAGGAAATCCTTGCTAAAAAAGGAAAACTAAAATGAGGCATGAAGTGAGGGGGAGCAACCTTCCACAAAAGAAGACTATTTGTAGAGGTACTCTCTATTGAAGGAAAAGAAGTTGAAAATGATAATCTCACTACATGTGATACCATAGTTGCCAAGGTGTTTCAAGACACATTGAACAACCATGTAGAGAAAATGAAGAAGATGGACAAATTCTTCAAGTCTTTTGCTCTGATGATTCTTGGCAAATTTGATGGTTTAGAAGCTAAAGTCAAGAATATGGAAGAAGACTTGAGAAAGATTTCTCAAGTGATTTTAAATGGTGCAAGTTCCTATAAAGCCAAAGAAGAAGAAAAGAGATGGCAGCAATAAGAATGATAGTAAAAATTGAGATGACTATCAATTTATTGCGAAAGAAGAATACAAAAGATGAAGGAAAAGGCAGTGAAACATCCCAAAAGAAGACGAGCATGAGAATGAAGAACAAAGGGGTAAAGCTCAAGAGAACAAGCAAAAAGAAGGAGGTGAAGGGAGTTTAACAAAGTCAAATCACAAATCCATCACCAAATTTCCTTCAGCCGTTACTAGCCGTTTTATAGCCGTTTGAATTGATTTTCAAATTCTATAAAAGCCATAAACTCCAGATTTTTTAGTAGAACTTTGAACTTATCAAATCCTATATACTCTAACTTGTTTTACACCAAATTCAATTGAAAAGCTCTCAAATTGCCTTGTGCTCAAAGATTGAAATTCAAGATTCGAAAGGCAACAAAGTGTGAAGGAGAAACATTGTGTAATCATCTACCAACAAAGTGGTAACATCTTACACACTCTCTTTTCTTCTCTCAATTGTGTTTTCTACTAGCTCATTGCAAGGTTATCTTTTGACATAAAACCTTTTTGTGTAAGGGTGAGTCATAGACTAGATTAATCAAGGTTGTGGTGTAAAACCCGTTTGTGGGTGAGCCTTTGATTAGATTGGTCTTTAGGTTGTCTTTAGATATAAAACCCTTGTGGAAGGGTGAACCTTGTTTGTATAATTACTAAAAGAGGTTGTGTGTGTAAAATCATTGTGTGGTGAACCTCTTGTGTAATTGTCTAAATTGAGCATATAGTGAATTGGTTGAAATCCTTGAGTGTGGACTCAAGGTAGTGGATGTAGATCTTGGAGAGATCGAACCACTATAAATCGTGTGTTCATTTATTTATAGCTTTACTTGTTTACATACTTATGTTATTATTATTTGTTCTTAAGTGTTGATTGATTGGTTGTGATTTTATTGTTTGATCATCTTGTCTCAACCATTGAATCACATATAAACTTAGAGTTTGTTGAATTTGAAGAAGAGCTTTTATTAAGGTAAAGGATTTACAAAATAGAAAAATATTTTTGATAATTAGCCAAAGACCTAATTCACCCCCCTCTTAGGTCTTACAGTATAGGATTTGCCTTAGGGCTTACAATCTCCCCTTTTTTGATGATGAAAAAATTTGATGCAAAATGTGATGGATTTTAACAATATAGTACAATGAAGCATTTATGTCAAAGATGAGTGATGAACAATTTGGCGCAATGACATTGTAAGGCTTATGAATGAGCCTATAGCCCAATCAACCTCTATAATCCTCCTTCCTTCCATCAAGATAAAATATATAGCTTGAAAGCATTTAGAATTCCTTCTAAGAGAGGTTTTAGAGGTTAGAAATAGTTTTCAAAACTCCAACATAGATTGTGCTTATTTTTTAACAAATTTGGACTTGGTGTTATAAATCCAAGTTTTGAAAAATCAAGTCTGAATTGCTCATATATTCAAGATAATGATTTGATTTTCTAAGAATAAGCCTTTCCAAGATTGTTCAAGATTTTTAGGGAAAATTAGGAAAATTTTAAGCAAAAATGACAATCATTATTTTTGACAAGAAAGTTCGGGCGTCCGAACTTTGGTTTGCGTCCAAACTTCAAGTCCAATTTTTTGGTAAAAGCTTCAAAAGGTAAATTTTGCAATATAATTGCCTAAAACCAATCACTGAATCATCAAGGCAAGGTGATCAACTATAACAATCATACATAATCATCTTGATCAACCAATGCTCACTTAAAATCACATAGACTCAAAATTAACTGAAAGCCATATCATCATTCTCAAAACATCAATGCCGACCAATTAGCCAATTAGCACAGTAAATCATAATTAATCATAGTAGATTCATGATAATGCCAAAAAAAATCAAAATACATTTTGCAATCGCTTCTTCTCCCCCTTTTGTCATCAATCAAAGGTGGGTGATGAAAGTGAAGCTAAACATAAACAAAAGAAACACAAGCTCTCAACACTAGTGTATCATTATTGAGCTTTAAAGCATCACATAGGCTAGAAAGGCATATGGAAAGATAAAGCATGAGAATATATAGACTATACTAGATACATGAACTAGGCATGGCACATAGTAGTCATAAAGTACACAAACTAAACTAAATACATAAGTAAAGTAAGATAGAGTTAAGGAGTGTTTAGTCTTGGATTCTCTTCTTGTCTTCACTCTATATTTGTTTGTTATGATTGCCATATCCCCTTTTAGCTCAATGTGTAAAGGCCCTCCACTTGCTTGCTCCCTTCCAGTATAATTTGGTCTTGAAGTTGAGGCCAACCGAGATGATCTCCTTGATCCCTTCTTTTTAGCCACATTCTTGACTCTCCCTTGCCTAAATGTCATGGTGGGTGGTCAAGTGATCTTGGCCTTTTAAATCAAGCTTTCCTCTTGATTTTCACCTTCTTGTGGTTCCTCTTGATCTCCTTCACTTTGTGGTGAGTGTTCAGCCCTTTCATCGTTCTTCTCACTCTCTCTTACCACAAACTCAAATTCACCTCCAAGATCATCATTATCATTGTCATCACTATTGTCATCATCCTTATCCTTTTCTTCTTTCTCTTCTTCCTCATCTTTATCATCATCCTTTTCATTCTTTGCTTGAGGTCTAGAGGGTCATTCACCACCTTGAGTATTCTTCAACAATAATTCCTTTATATTTTTCACTCTTGTGTCCAATCCATCCAATTTACTAAGAACCATGGGAACAAATGTTTCAAAGAATTTATACATTTTCTCCATTTTGTTGATTTGTTGATGTGATTATTCAAGGCTTCTTGAAACACCTTGGCAACTATGGCGCTCCTTTAGTAACTTCTTCCTCACCAGGCACCTCTCCAACATTATGGTGAGATTGAGGGTGGTCCCTTCTTCAAATAATCTACTCTTTGAATGAGGTTACTCCCCCTCACTTGATACATCATGTCTGTTCTTTGTTTTTCTTTCTCTTGCTAAGGCATCTTCTTCATCTTCCACTTCTTCTTCAATCTCCTCTTCCTCTTCATTATCTTCACTAACCTCCATTCTTTCATTCCTTTGAGGAGTTTCTCTCCTTGTCCTCCAAACACCATCCTCATCAAGTGATAATTGCATTCTTTTTAGGGATTCATTTGTGTATATTTCTCCACTCTTCATAGCATTTCCCCTTCTGAGAAGTTGAACTTGAAAATGCTTGAAAATTTTGGTTAGAAATCTTCCATAAGGTAAAGCTTTGTTTGTCGTCTTCCTAGCACTAATCATGTGTTTCAAAGCCATATACCCAAGATTTAATCTTCTATGTTCATGCAAGGTAAGCATTATCACCATATGCCTGTTACCAATAGAAGACTTATGTCCAAAATTGGGAATAATCATAGTGGTAATCATATGATGCAACACACACCCTCTGGCATCAAAAGCTTTGATTTCCCTTTCTCTTATGGACCTAAATCTCCTATAATTTGTGAAAGCTTCTTCAAACCTTTCATTTATAAACAATTCATGAATGTAGCAATGTTGTCCTAATGAATAAACAATTATCATCCACTCCACAAATTCTATTGACTAGAGCATCATTAAATTTAAAATCAACTTGAGATACTCTAGATGAATACCATTGAACTATACTATTCCCAACATATTCAACCCTTTCCTCCTTAAGGTTTGCATAGAATTCATATACAAGGGTAGGGTAGTACTCTTCATTAATAACAAGTAAACTACTCCATCCAATTTCACCAAAGAGTGATAGTACATTACCCATTCTGGAGAGCTTGTCCAAATCGACCCTATGCCCGAGAATGACTTTTCTACTTCTTTTGCTCAAATCTTCAAATTCCACAGCCGCCCTTGTTGATATGAATCTATCCACTCCTACGGTGGTTTGGGAAATACGAATCCGCCTTGGTTCACTGATGATTAGCCCTTCATCCACCATCTTTGTTTTCCCCTTTCTTTTAGCAACATTTGCCCTCTTTGAATGCACCATTGTAATTTTCTTTGCAGAAAGGTGAGTTTCAAGGATAATCTAGGGCTTAGAACACAAAAATGGAAAGGATTTCAAGGTGACTATGGTGAAATATGTAAGAGATTTAAGTGTGGATGTGAGTAGGTCGATTGGTTTTGAGCGAAGAGAGAATTCAGAAGGTTGAAAATGAGAGAAATGGCCGTTTGAGTGGTTTCAAAACCACTTTAATCCCAAAGTTTGGAAGACCGAACTTTCTGGTCTACGTTCGAACTCTCGTCAGAATTTCTCTGTTTCTTCAACTCGAGCAAATTCGGATGACCAAATTTTTTGTTATGCATCTAAACTTGCGTCTGAATCTTTCTGTCTGAAATTTTTTGAGGAGTGGATTGAACGTCTGAATTTCTCAACATGCGTCCGAACCATGCGTCCAAATTTTTCTTGTTTTTGTCACACTTTAGTACACACATTAATAATTAAAATTTGAAATTCCTATGCTTCTCCTAAGGTAGCAAAACCTCTCCTCGGCCAACGGCTTGGTGAAAATGTTAGCAATTTGTTCATATGTGCACACATAATCTAAGCATTTATCACCTTTGGATATATGATCACGAATGAAGTGATGCTTAATCTCTATATGCTTAGTTCTAGAATGTTGAATAAGATTTATGCTCAAATTAATGGCACTACTATTGTCACATAAGATTGGTATGCATTTGAAATCTAGGCCAAATCAAGTAGAGTGTGCTTCATCCGTAGCACTTTTGTACAACAACTACCGGCAATGATATATTCAGCCTGACGGTAGACAATGACACATAGCTTGTTTCTTGCTATACCAAGACGTAAGACAACTACGAAGAAATTGACAATGACCACTTGTACTTTTATGCTTGACTTTGCATCTGACATAGTCGGCATTTGAATAGGCAATAAGGTCAAAAGAAGATGATTTTGTAAATCAAAGACCATAATCATGTTTACCAATTAGATAACAAATAATATGCTTAACGACAATTAAATGAGACTCTTTTGGACAATATTGAAATCTAGCACATAAGCATACGACAAACATAATGTCTAAACTATTTACGGTAAGATAAAGCAAACTACCAATCATACCTCTATATACCTTTTCATCAACATTTTTACCTTTCTCATCCTTGTCAAGTTTAGTTGATGAATTCATAGATGTGTTAATACCTTTTGCTTGGTCCTTTCCAAATCTCTTCAATAGCTCCTCGGTGTACTTGGTTTTATTTATGAAAGTACCATCCTTGGTTTGCTTGATTTGTAGCCCAAGAAAGAAGTTGAGTTCTCCCATCATGCTCATTTCAAACTCACTTTGCATTAACTTGGAAAAATCTTCTCAAAGAGAAACATTAGTAGCACGAAATATGATATCATCTACATAAATTTGCAGAAGTAAGAGATCATCGTTGCAAGAGGTTTTTTTTTTAAAAAAAAGAGTTGTGCCAACCTTTCCTCTTGAAAATCCTTTTGAAAGTAGAAAACTACTCAATCTTTCATACCAACATCTAGGAGCTTGTTTTAAACCATATAAAGCTTTGGATAGTTTGAAGACATGGTTAGATATTTTTTCATAGGCAAAACTGGGAGGTTGTTCTACATAGATTTCTTCATCAATAAAACCGTTTAAAAATACACTTTTGATATCCATTTGAAACAACTTAAAACCTTTAAAGCAAGCAAATGCCAAAAGCGTTCTTATAGATTCAATTATAGTTACCGGAGTAAAAGTGTCATCATAATCAATGCCCTCTTCTTGATTGAATCATTGGGCAACAAGTCTAGCCTTGTTTCTTACAACTTCTACATATTCATTTAGTTTATTTCTTAAAATCTATTTTGCACCAATAACGAGGTGATCATGGGATCCTGGGTCAAGATTACAAACTTTGTTCCTCTCAAATTGATTTAATTCCTCTTGTATAGCAACAATCCAAAAATCACCACATAAGGCATCGTCAATGTTTTTAGGCTCAATGTGAGATAAAAGTGTAAAGTTGTCAATAAAGTACCTTCTTGTTTTAATACCTTGAGAGCCATTGCCAATAATTTGCTCGTTTAGGTGGTCTCTTGCATATCTTAGATCCTTTGGATGCTCTTGGTCACCACTAGGTTGTTTATCTTGATCTTGGTCAATCGTTCCTTCTTCATTGGCAGGATCTTCTAAAGTTGGTACTTGAAGATGAATTTGATTGTCATTCATGGTAGTACCTACATCATCATCATGTCTTCTTTCCAAGTAAATGTTAGATTCATCAAAACTCACATGTATGGTTTTCTCAACACATAAAGTTCATTTATTGTAAACTCTATAAGCCTTTATGTCAGAAGAATAACCAAGAAAGAAGCCTTCATCTAATTTTCTGTCAAATTTTTCAAGTTGTCACAGATATTCAATATAAAGCACTTGCAACCAAACACTTTGAAATAGGCAATAGTGAGTGTTCTACCAAATAGAAATTAAAAAGGTGTTTTTCTTAAAAATGGCATCAAAAGAACTCTATTCATAACATAGCAAGCGATGTTTACTGCTTCGGCTGAAAAATATTTTGGTAAGGAGTTTTCACAAAGCATAGACCTAGCCATTTCTTGTAGAGTTCTATTTTTTCTTTCAACAACCCTATTTTGTTGAGGTGTTTTGGCTACTGAAAAATTGTGAACTATTCTATTCTCATCACAAAGTTTTGTAAAATATTGATTGTAAAATTCTTTCCCATTGTCACTTCTAATTGAGATCAATTTGCAATCAAGGGAAGTTTGAATCTTTTTGTAAACTTTCAAAAATTCATGAAAGGCTTCATCCTTTTGTGATAAAAAGATTACCCAAGTGAATCTTGAAAAAAAATCATCAGCAATAAAATATGCATACCTCTTACCACTAAGACTAGCAATCCTCATTGGCCCAAATAGATCCATATGACAAGCTCAAGAGGTTTTGAAGTTGAAATCATTTTCTTGGGTTTGAAGGATGTTTTTGTTTGTTTTTCATATTGGCATGAATCATAAAGATGATTTTTCTCAAAATGCATTTTGGCAATCCTCTAATCAAATCTTGTGAGAAAAGTTTGTTCAACACATCCATGTTTACATGACCTAGTCTTCTATGCCAAAGATATCCATCATTATGATGAATTGCTAGACGCTTCACATCATCGGCAACAAGTTCATCAAGATATAACACATATACATTTCCAACCCTATTAGCAAAAAAAAAAAAAAAGCTTTGCAACTTACACTATCAAGAATGGTACAAGTATCACATTTAAACTCAAGAATTACCTCTCAAAGGTGGGAGCAGCACACTCCCAAAAATGATGAAAGAATTGGGCTAATAATACATGCAAGCCCAACATAAATAACAAGTTCAAGATAATTAACATGCGGCCCAAGTTTTAAACATCACTCCCTCTTGTGCTTAAGCCCAACTCCATAGTCTTCAAGTATCAAGATCATCCGGTCCAAGGATTTGAGACAAATGGATCAATTTGGGTTGTGACCCAACTAACTCTCCTCCAATAGGTTTGACTAGCTCCATCCTCTCTATATGTTGGCCTACATAAGCAAACAAGATCTCTTGAAGCCCTTAGCCCTAGCTCTGGACATGGGCCCAATTGGCATAATTAGCTCTCTATTTGACATGTCCAACCCATCATGGCGGTCCATAGTCCTGCTAGCATCATGGATCTCACCATGATGGATTTGAGTGAAGTAAAGTGAGTTTTAAAACTAAGTAGAGTACAAAAATAGATATGATTTCAAGAAAAAATGATGAAAAGAAGTGAGATATAGGTTTGGAGTAGTGAGAGTTTTATGGGTTTTGAGAAAAGAGGGAATTCGGTTGAAAGCATTTGAAATGAATGAAGAAAAATATCGTTTGGTTTTCTTATAATTGATTGAAATCGCTTGATTCAGACAACAAAATTTTTGGTTGTGCGCCCAAACCTATGTCTGAACTTCTTAAATATATCTTAGCTTTAGTAAATTCGAATGACCAAATTTCTGGCCATGTATCCGAACTTGCATCCAAATTTCTCTGTCAGGAATCCTCAGAGAACCAATTTGGATGACCAAAATTCAGGGCATGCATCCGAACAACTCATCTGAATTTTACCTGCTTTTACTACACTTGAATACGAACATTGGTAATTAAAATTTGATATTTCTAAACCTCTTCTTAGATGGAAAAACCTTTCCTCGATCAATGACTGTAAAAGTGTCAACAATTTGTTCATTTGTACAAACATGATCTAAACACACAATCAATGACTATAAAAGTGTTAACAATTTGTTCATTTGTACAAACGTGAACTAAACACGCATCACCCTTATCAGGTGTTCTTGATGAAGGATGAAATTGAAGCCTTGGAACAGAATGGTACCTAGACTATTGAACACTTGCCACCTACCAAAAGAAATCTTGGTAGCAAATGGGTCTTCAAAATCAAATACAACTCTGACGAATCGTAGAACATTATAAGACAAGATTGGTTGTTTTGGGCAATACACAACAAGAGGGAATAGATTATACAAAAATCTTTGCTCCAATCATAAAAATGGTAACCATCCCTACCTAGCTCACAATTACAGTGGCATGAGATTAGGAGTTGCATCAAATGGATATCTCTAATGCTTTCTTGCATGGAGACTTGACCGAGGAAATGTATATGAGATTCCTACATGGATTTCATTCCACCTAGCTGAGCAGGGTGCGTCATTTTCGTAAATATCTATATGGTCTCAAACACGCACCACTGTGCTGGTTTTCCAAATTATCTAGTGCCTTGCAATCTTATGGTTTTGTTTAGTCATCTGTGGATTGTTCTCTGCTTGTGTACCAAAAGAATAGTATAAAACTATGTGTGCTATTTTATGTATCTTGTCAGTAGTTTAGACCCTTCTTCAATCAAGGCTTTGAAAGTTCATTTGAATTCTTGTTTTCATATGAAGGACATAGGCCTTTTAAAGTATTTTCTAGGCATTGAGTTTACTAGGAGTTTTTAGGGGTTATATATGTGTCAACTTAAATATGCGAAGGATATTATATCAAAAATGGGATAGCTTTGCACTAAACCGGTTATCTTGTTCTTTTGGGTGAGTCTCCTATTTCTTGGTAGACAAAGAAGCAGCAAACTATTTCTTGGTCTTCTACTGAAGTAGAATATCTTGCCATGGCTATGGGAAGTTGTTAGTTAAAATGGTTTCAACAATTGTTTTGTAATCTTGGTGTTGTTCCTCATACTCCTATTCCTTTCTATTGTAACAGTCAAGCGGCAACGCACATTGCTTCCAATCCATTTTTCATGAGAGCACCAAACATATCGAGATTGACTGTCATTTTATTCGCAATGAGATCACTACGGGCTTCATCACTCCTTATCATGTTCATATTCAATTTCAGCCCGCGGATGTTTTTACCAAGAGTATCTCTAGTCCGAATTTGGGCTCATTTTTTCCAATTTGCATGCTTCAACTTGGGGGGGTAGTAAAGGGTATATATGTAATTATATAGTATTCCCTTATGTACTATTGTTAGATTTGTAGCTTGGTAGGGTGGGTTTCTAGTGTATTGTTATTGTAAGCCCTTAAGGAAAATCATGTTATTTTGATTAGTGACAAACATTGATAAGTACAATGTCCTATGAAAATCATATTGGTTAATCTTTAAGGACTAATCTAATTGTGTGTTGTGTGATAAGATTTTTAGATTGAGAAGAAAGCAAGTCTCATTGCCTTGAAGCCAAAAGCTCATGAACAACTCAAGTTTATCAAAATGGTTAGAGTTGATTCAAATTCAACCAGGAAAAGGCCTTGTCCAAGGAGAGGCACAGATTATCCTTTATAGTAGCCGACGGTCTGAGTGTCGAAGGCTTTGAAGACCCAAGTGTAGGTTTACTATGCTTCATAGATATATCTTTGTAAACCTTGCACTCTTTTGTCTTTAGAATCTAAAAGTTTTCCAAGAGAGCTTCAAACTTGGTTTTAAATCACAAATAATCTATCTTACAAATGCTTTTACCAAGTTCTCGATAACGGCTTTTAGACTAAAAGCTCTTAAAATGATCTATTTCATAGTCCAACATGATTTCAAACTTTTTGTGCTTAATTTTTACTCTTTTTGACTGAGTTTGACTAATTTGGACGTCTGAATTTGGTCACATGACTGTTGAATTTTTAGAAAAATTTGGACGACCATTCGAACGCTTGTGTTCAAATTCAGTTGATCGAATTTACACTGGCAGTCTCAAAATAGAAAAATTCGGCCGAATGTTCGAATGATCCTATCCAAATTCGATCAACTGAATTTTACTATTACTAGTCGTTATTTAAATGTTGTAACTGAATTTCAAACCTTATAAAATGTATAAACTTCAGATTTTTTTGTAAGTTTTTGAGCCAAAAAGATTCTCTATTCTTCTAAATTGTTCTCTATCAAAAAGTTATCTTTTCTCTTGTGCTATAAAGTTCAAAGTCAAGATTCTATAGATAAAAAGGTGAAAGTGTGCTAAATTGTCATCATCTACCAAAAGTGTTGCTAATTTTCTTATATGAAACTTCATCTTTTTTTTTTTCAAGGTTATCTTGTTGATATAAACCCTTGTGTTAGGGTGAACCTTGATTGCTTGTATTTGAAGGTTGTGGTGTAAAACCCTTGAAGGGTGAGGCTCTTTTGTAAGAGTTGATCAACTTGAAATCATAGTTGAGCTTGGTTGAAATCCTTGAGTGAATGCTCAAGGTAGTGAATGTAGATTTTGTGTGATCAAACCACTATAAATCACTTGTGTTATCTCTTGCTCTTTATTTCATGTGGAGACTTCTTCAATTTACTCATGAAGGCACAAATCAAGTGAAGGAGTCAAAGCTTGCTATATTAGTAAGAGACTATGAATTATTCACTATGAAGCAAGGAGAGAGCATTAGTGATATGTTCACAAAATTCACAAAGATCTCAAATGGGTTGAAGTCCTATGGGAAGAATTATTCACTTGGTGAACAAAATAGATAGATCTTGGATGCTCTACCTAAATCTTGGCAACCAAAGACTCTTGCAATTGAAGAATTAAAGGACTTGAAGGCTCTTCCTCTTGAAGAACTCATTGGATCATTACTCACTCAGGAGATGAAGGTAAAAAGATTAAATAATGTTGAAGATGAGGAGAAAGGAGAAAAGTAGTAGTACTTAAAGCCTCAGAGAATCAAAGTGAATAAGAGGACTCATCTAGTGATGACGATGAAGCTGGAGAAGATGATGAAATGGCCATGGTAGTTAAGAAGTTCAAAAAATTCTACAAGAAAGGATTTCTTAAGAAAGCAAAGAGGTCATCCAAGAAAGGAGGACAACCATCTTCATTATTCAAACCTCAATGCTATGAGTGCAAAAGCACCGAACATTTTACAGTCGATTGCCCTAAAGTAATGGAGAAAGAAAGAGATGCTAAATTCAAGAAGAAGAAATCTATCAAGAAATGCAAAGGATTGGTGGGCATTTGGGATCAACAAACAAATGCCCCACCAAAAGAAATAAAAGTTTTGTTCAATGTTCTTTCTAGTTTTTTTCTAGTTAAGTTTTGTGTTAGTTATATTTTCTTTGTAATAATGTTTAGCAATTCATTTCAAATTCTCTTTGTAATAGAACTTTATTTATTTAAGTATTTAAATTTATTTTGATGTGTTCAAATGGCTCTTATTCCTTATTATGACTCTACAGTGTCACTGAGGATATTTGTCTCATTGATAGCGGAACTACACACTTTATATTTAAAAGTGAGATATTTTTTCTTATTTAAATATAAAAGAAACAAATGTTTGTACTATAAATGATAATGCAAAACTGATTGAAGGCTCCGAAGCTATTGGAGGCACAATAATTGCCATCAATAAGGCATTATTTTCCTCAAAATCTTGTAGAAACTTATTTAGTTTTAGTGATACCCGTCAAAATAGATATCATGTTGAAACAATGGAGGAAAATAACTTTAAATATCTTTTTATTACTCAAACTGTCTCTGGAGAGAAATCGATCTTGGAGAAATTACCATCTCTTTCTTCCAGTCTATATTACGCAAAAATTAATATTGTTGAAGTGCATTATTTAGTAAACTAGAAGTTTACTGATCCTGTTACATTTAGCATTTGACATGACCGTTTTAGTCATCCAAGATCAATTATAATACAAAAAATACTTGAGAATACACATGGTCACCCATTGAAAAGTCAAAATATGTTTTATAAGTATTCATGTGTTGCTTGTTCTCAATGAAAATTGATTATTAAACCATCACAAGTAAAAGTGGAGTTGAATCTTCTACATTTCTAGAACAAATTCATGGTGGTATTTGTCGGCCTATTAACCCATCATGTGGGTAATTTAGATACTTTGTGGTATTAATTGATGCATCGATCTGATGGTCGCATGTTTATTTATATCAACTCGCAATGTGACATTTACGAGATTACTTGCCCAAATAATTCTTCTGAGAGTGCGAGTTCCAAATCACCCTATTAAAGAGATCTATCTTGATAATGTAGGTGAATATTTTCTCATGTATTTAATGCTTATTGCATGTCAATTTTCTCGTAGTACATTTTTACAATCAAAATGATTTAGCTGAATCATTTATTTAAGAGTTACAATTAATTACTCGACCACTTTTAATGAGAAAAAGTCTTCCTATTTCGGTTTGTGAACATGCAATTTTGCATGTAGCATCACTTGTGCATATTAGGCCATCGAGTTATGACAAATTTTTTCCTTTGCAATTAGCATTTGGTTTTGAACCAAATATCTTTTATCTGAGTATTTGTTGATGTGTGATGTATGTTCCTATAACACGCAATCAACGAACTAAAATGGGTCCCAAAAAAGAGATTGGGATATATGTTTTTCTTGACTTTGCCTCTATAATAGGGTATCTTGAACCTGTGACAGGAGATGTTTTTATGACAAGATTCATTAATTGCCATTCTGATGAGCCTATGTTCCCTAAATTAGGGAGAGAAAATCAACTATAAAAGAAAGAGCTTGTTCTTGATCCATGTACAAGCATGGGTGAATTGAATTTAGGTCTACGTCCGAATTTCTCTGTCTCCTTATTTAGCAAACTCAGACGATTGATTTTTGGGTCATGCGTCTGAACTTGCATCTGAATTTTTTCTATTTTTGTCACACTTTAACACAAACATTAGTTATTGAATTTTTCAATACCCAAGCTTCTTCTAAGATTGCAAAACTTTTCCTCAGCCAAAGGCTTGGTAAACATATCTACAATTTGATCATTGATATTCACATAGTCCAAACAAATATCACCTTTAGCTACATGATCTCTAATGAAATGATGTTTGATCTCGATATGCTTCGTTCTAGAATGTTGAATGGGATTTATGCTTAAATTTATGGCATAGTATTATCACATAGAATAGGCACATATTGAAATCTAAACCATAATCAAGAAAAGTGTGTTTCGTCCATAACACTTAAGCTTAACAAGTACCGGCGGTGATATATTTGACCTCGGAGGTAGACAATGACACACATGCTTGTTTTTTTATTATACCATGATACAAGGCAACTACGAAGAAATTGACAATGATCACTTGTACTTTTATGCTCGACTTGCATCCGGCATAGTCTGCATCTGAATATGCAACAAGGTCAAATGAGGAGGATTTTGAAAACCAAAGTCCATAATCATATGTATCGATTAAATATCTAAGAATGCATTTCCCGGCAACAAAATGAGACTCTTTAGGACATGATTAAAATCTAGCACATAAGTATACAACAAACAAAATATCTGGTCTATTTTCGGTAAGATAAAGTAAACTATCAACCATACCACTATATACCTTTTCATCGACGCTTTTTCCTTTCTTATCTTTATCGATTTTGATTGATGAACTCATTGGAGTGCTTATACTTTTTGATGGGTCCATACCAAACCTTTTAAGAGTTCCTTGGTATACTTGGAGTGATTTATAAATGTGTCATCCTTGGTTTGCTGGATTTGTAGCACAAGAAAGAAACTAAACTCTCCCATCATGCTCATTTCGAACTCACTTTACGTTAATTTGGTAGATTCCTTACAAAGTGAAACATTAGTAGCTCCAAAAATAATGTCATCAACATATATTTGCAAAAGCAAAAGATTATTGTTACAAGAGGTTTTTATGAAAAGAGTTGTGTTAACCTTTCCTCTTGAAAATCCTTTTGAAAGAAGAAAACTACTCAATCTCTCATACCAAGATCTAGGAGCTTGTTTTAGACCATACAAAGCTTTGGAAAGTTTGAAGACATGGTTGGGAAAATTTTCATGAACAAAACCAGGAGGTTGTTCTACATAACCTCTTCTTCAATGAAACCATTTAGAAAAGCACTTTTGACATCCATTTGAAATAATTTTAAACCTTTGAAGAAAGCAAATGCCAAGAGCATTCTTATAGACTCAAGTCTAGCTACCAGAGCAAAATTTTCATCATAATCAATGCCCTCTTCTTGATTGAATCCTTGGACAACAAATTTAGCTTTGTTTCTAACAACTTCTCCGGATTCATTAAGTTTATTTCTAAAAACCCATTTTGTACCCATAACAGGATGATCATGGGGTCTAGGGACAAGAATCCAAACTTTTTTTCTTTCAAATTGGTTTAATTCCTCAGGCATGGCAACAATACAAAAATTATCACATAATGCATCATCAATATTTTTAGACTCAAAGCGAGATAAAAATGCAAAATTATCAGTGAAGTACCTTCTTGTCTTAACACCTTGAGATACATCACCAATGATTTGCTCCTTAGGGTAACCTTTTGCATATCTTAGATCCTTAGGTAGCTCTTGATCACCACTAGGTTGATTGTCATGTTCTTGTTCAATCATTTCTACTTCATTGGCATGATCTTCAAAGGTTGGACCTTGAAGAGGAGCTTATTTTTCATTCATGGATGTACCTATGTCATCATCATCTTTTCTATCCAAGTAGATGTTAGATTCATCAAAACTCACATGTATGGTTTCCTCAATACATATGGCTCTTTTATTATAAACTCTATAAGCTTTCTTGTTTGAGGAATAACCAAGAAATATGCCTTCATCAGATTTTCTATCAAACTTTCCCAAGTTGTCATGCATATTCAATATGAAACACTTACAACCAAACACTTTGAAATAAGTAATAGATGGTATTCTACCAAATAGAAGTTCAAAAGGTGTTTTTCTCAAAAATGGTCTCAAAAGGACTCTATTCTTAACATAACATGCGGTGTTTACGGCTTTGGCCCAAAAGTATTTTTGGAAAGAATTCTCACAAAGCATGGACCTAGCCATTTCTTGTAAAGTACGATTTTTTCTTTCAACTACCTCATTTTGTTGAGGTGTTTTGGTAGCCGAAAAGTTGTGAACAATACCATTTTCGTCACAAAGTTTGGTGAAATCTTGATTATAAAATTCACTCTCATTGTCACTTCTAATGGAAATCAATTTGCAATCAAAGGAGGTTTGAACCTTTTTGAAACGTTTTACAAATTCATGAAATACTTCATCCTTTTGAGATAGAAAGAGTACCCAAGTGAATCTTGAAAATTCATCAACAATTATATATGCATATTTCTTACCACCAAGACTAGTGGTCCTCATTGGTCAAAAAAGATCCATATGAACAAGTTCAAGGGGTTTTGATGTTGAAACCATTTTCTTGGGTTTGAGAGATGCTTTTGTTTGTTTCCATATTGGCATACATCACAGAGGTGATTTTTCTCAAAACACATTTTTGGCAATCCTCTCACCAAATCTTGAGAGGAAAGCTTGTTCAATAAATCCATGCTCACATGACCCAGTCTTCTATGCCAAAGAAAACCATCATTATCATAAACGGCTAGACATTTAACATCATTAGCAACAAGTTCATCAAGATATAGTACATATGCATTCCCAACTCTATTTGCAACAAAAATGATTTTTCGACTCACACTATCAAGAATGGTACATGTATCACATTTAAACTCAACTTTACAACCATTATCACATAATTGACTAATGCTAAGCAAATTATATTCAAGTCATCAATGAGTAAGACTTGTTTGATTAGAGGAGAAGATCATTTACCAATGTTACATACACCGAGAATTCTTCCTTTCTTCTTGTCACCAAATGTGACAAATCCATCACTTGTATCTTGAAGTTCACTAATGAGAGAGGCATTCCCCATCATATTCCTTGAGCATCCACTTTCAAGAAACCATTTTGTGGCACTTGATCTTGAGGGAATATGTACCTACATCAAAAGAGAGGAAGTGACTTTTGGTACCTACATCTTCTTGGGTCCAAGGGGGTTAGTGATGGTACCCTTAGCTCTGCTGATAGTCCTAACACCACTCTCAACCTTTCTCTTTATAAAACACCTAGTCACCTTGTGACCATCTCTACCACAATATGTGCAACATGAATAAGTCATAGACAAAGATGCAACCTTGACAAAATAATTTTTGTATTTTGAAGCATTGTTGGCATGATTGTATCCAAGACCATTTTTAACAAAAGGGGATCGTTGAAATCCAAGAAGTTTGTCAAGATTATCTCTACCATTTGTAAATTTTTCTACACAGAGTGAGATCATCAACTTTCCTTTTTAACACATCATAATCCGCAATAATATTTTCCAAAGAAGATATTTTGGCACAAAGGGATTGGTTCTCAATAGACATATGTTGTAAAGTAACATTTAAAACTTCTTTCTCAATATTCAAACAATCAATGGATTCAAGAAGTTTTTTGTTATCACAAAACAATTTTGAGTTCTCCTTCAATAAATTTTCAATTTTGAATATCATTTCTTTGTTTCTTTTTGAAACCTTCTTTAATTCATTATACATATCTACAAACAATTCACTAGAATCATCAATATCATCAGCATAATGTGTAGAGGTTGAAGGATTAGATTGTACTTCATCATCCATACCCATGAAGCACACCAAATGCCCACCAAAAGAAATAAAAGTTTTGTTCAATGTTCTTTCTAGTTTTTTTCTAGTTAAGTTTTGTGTTTAGTTATATTTTCTTTGTAATAATGTTTAGAAATTCATTTCAAATTCTCTTTGTAATAGAACTTTATTTATTTAAGTATTTAAATTTATTTTGATGTGTTCAAATGGCTCTTATTCCTTATTATGACTCTACAGTGTCACTGAGGATATTTGTCTCATTGATAGTGGAACTACACATATTATATTTAAAAGTGAGAGATATTTTTTCTTATTTAAATATAAAAGAAACAAATGTTTGTACTATAAATGATAATGCAAAACTGATTGAAGGCTCCGAAGCTATTGGAGGCACAATAATTGCCATCAATAAGGCATTATTTTCCTCAAAATCTTGTAGAAACTTATTGAGTTGTAGTGATACCCGTCAAAATAGATATCATGTTGAAACAATGGAGGAAAATAACTTTAAATATCTTTTTATTACTCAAACTGTCTCCGGAGAGAAATCGATCTTGGAGAAATTACCATCTCTTTCTTCCAGTCTATATTACGCAAAAATTAATATTGTTGAAGTGCATTATTTAGTAAACTAGAAGTTTACTGATCCTGTTACATTTAGCATTTGACATGACCGTTTTAGTCATCCAAGATCAATTATAATACAAAAAATACTTGAGAATACACATGGTCACCCATTGAAAAGTCAAAATATTTTTATAAGTATTCATGTGTTGCTTGTTCTCAATGAAAATTGATTATTAAACCATCACAAGTAAAAGTGGAGTTGAATCTTCTACATTTCTAGAACAAATTCATGGTGGTATTTGTCGGCCTATTAACCCACCATGTGGGTAATTTAGATACTTTGTGGTATTAATTGATGCATCGATCCGATGGTTGCATGTTTATTTATATCAACTCGCAATGTGACTTTTACGAGATTACTTGCCCAAATAATTCTTCTGAGAGTGCGATTTCCAAATCACCCTATTAAAGAGATCCATCTTGATAATGTAGGTGAATATTTTCTCATGTATTTAATGCTTACTGCATGTCAATTTTCTCGTAGTACATCTTTACAATCAAAATGATTTAGCTGAATCATTTATTTAAGAGTTCCAATTAATTACTCGACCACTTTTAATGAGAACAAGTCTTCCTATATCGGTTTGTGAACATGCAATTTTGCATGTAGCATCACTTGTGCATATTAGGCCATCGAGTTATGACAAATTTTTTCCTTTGCAATTAGCATTTGGTTTTGAACCAAATATCTTTTATCTGAGTATTTGTTGATGTGTGATGTATGTTCCTATAACACGCAATCAACGAACTAAAATGGGTCCCAAAAAAGAGATTGGGATATATGTTTTTCTTGACTTTGCCTCTATAATAAGGTATCTTGAACCTGTGACATGAGATGTTTTTATGACAAGATTCATTAATTGCCATTCTGATGAGCCTATGTTCCCTAAATTAGGGAGAGAAAATAAACTACAAAAGAAAGAGCTTGTTCTTGATCCACGTACAAGCATGGGTGAATTGAAAGTTCAAAAGATAATTCATTTACAAAAGATAGCAAATCAATTGCCAAATGCCCTGCCGACTTTACAAGAGTAACAAAATCGTTTCTACAAACTATAGATGCTCCCATTTAGGTTAAAGCCCTAAAAGAGCAAAATGCAACACCTATAGCTGTAGAACCAAAATCACACTAGAAGCATGGTCAATCACTTGGTTCATAAGATATAAATCCTCAAAAGAAAAGATGATTAAATGATCAAGGAGATCATATTGAAGAATATGAGAAAAATGACCAAGAGACAACTAATTAAAAGATAAAATATTCTAAAATAATACAGATATTTCTATTAATTATATACCTTCTAGTAAAAGTTGGAATCAAATGGAAATTATTGTTGATAACTCATTTTCTTGCAATGTATCACTTGATGTTTTAAAAGATAGTGAGGATCTTGAACAAAAATCAGTTGAAGAATGTCGACAGAGAAATCATTAGTCAAAATAGAAAGATGCAATTCAATCAGAATTGAACTCCCTTTCGAAACGTGAAGTTTTAGGCCTGTAGTCCAAATACTTGAAGGTATTAAGCCCATTGGCCATAAATGGGTATTTGTACGAAAGAAAAATGAGAATAATAAAGTCGTGAGATATAAGGCAGGACTTACTGCACAAGATTTTTCACAAAGGCCAAGTATCAATTATGATGAGACATATTCACTTGTATTTGATGCAATTACATTCTGATATCTTATAAGTTTAGCAGTAAATGAAAAGGCTAACATGCGTTTGATGGATGTGGTGACTGCATATGAGAATCTTGACAATGACATTTATATGAAAATCTCAAAAGGATTTAACATGCCCACAACATGTAAATTCGGTTGTCATGGAGATTATTATATTAAGTTACAAAAGTTATTGTGTGGCCTATTACAGTTAGGACGCATGTGGTATAACCATTTTAGTGAAAGTTTATTGAAAGTAGGATACAAAAATGATCCAATAAGTCCATGTGCCTTCACTAAGAAATATATTTTGGGATTTGTGATACTCACAACATATATTGATGATATTTATCATATTGGAACTCCAGAAGAGCTCCAAGATACGGTGAATTATTTGAAATAAGAATTTGAGATAAAATATTTTAGAAGGACCAAGTTCGGTCTTGGTCTGCAAATTAAGAATAAAAATGGTGAAGAACTTTTTGGTCCTGAAGTACTTTATCTTATTACAACTAGTGCACTGATATATTTTGATAATGACACAAGACTTGATATATATTTTCTATGAATTTATTAGCAAGATATAGTTCTTCTCCCACCTGATAACATTGGAATAGTGTTAAACATGTCCTTAGATATCTTCAAGATACCATAGATTTCTGATTATTTTATTCAAATAAAACCAACTTGAAGTTAATTGATGATGCGGATGCTTGATATTTATCTAATCCACATTGAGCACATTCTCAATCTATAATAATCTGACAGATCTATTCATTAAGACATTACAGACAACAACATTTGAGAAATTAATGAACATCATTAAAATACGTCAGGTAAGGAATCTTAAAGGATTATCTCATCAGTAGAAGTAACAATGACATAAAGAGTAGAATACTCTTTTTCTTTTACTGAGGCTTTTCCCACTAAATTGCTTATTCAGTAAAATTTTAACGAAACATTCACTTTGTGTAATGGACATCCAAGGAAGTATTATGAAAAATTATCAATGTCTATTTTTTCAATAGATAACTCATCTAAGCTATAGAATATGAAAAGTATACAACCAAAATTGTAACATCTATCTTTTATATACCACTATCTCCATTACCTTCAAGTGTCTTATAAAATATGAGAAATCATGAGTTACAAAATAGAATAGAAAAAATTAAGCAACCTACTAACGACCTATAGGATTTTTTCTAACTCTATAAATATGACCATATAGAGTGATGAACTGTGGATGCCCCATAATAGTTGGAGTCTGAGGCTTCATATTCATCATCAATATAGGCTATGATCTTAAGGGAATCCCAAACTTCAAACATAACTTAAAGATAAAGGCAGACTTTATCATTTTCCAACATAAGAGATATTGGGATGGTATTCATTCAACGCAACCAATGGAGATGAATTTGTCATTGACAAGGTGAGCAAACCAACCATTCTCCCAAGATTTATCATTTTCCAACAGAAGAGCCCATTTCAACATTATTTTCAAATCCATCCTCACTCAGATGGCAATTAAGAATAATGATACCTCTTCTGCCATAAATGATATTCCTGTTTGAGTTTCACCCTAACACTATTTTTTGGATTTTTGAAAAGATCCAAGAAGACAAAGTCCAAGTCAAATAGATGTTATCGGTACAATAAAAAAGGACAAGCATCTCATGATATCACAGTAGCCAGAATAGAATTTTGGATTTTTGGTATATAT
Source organism: Rauvolfia tetraphylla (assembly GCA_030512225.1). Taxonomy (NCBI): domain Eukaryota; kingdom Viridiplantae; phylum Streptophyta; class Magnoliopsida; order Gentianales; family Apocynaceae; genus Rauvolfia; species Rauvolfia tetraphylla. The sequence goes on from JAJQKT010000033.1 coordinate 584,020, forward strand.
GACGGATTTACAGTAGGATAACTAGAGAGAGAAATCAAAGTGAGATTGAGCATATGATCTTCTTATCTTTAGTTTGTACGTTTAGTTTGTTAGTTTTGGGTGACTGCATTTTCTGCTTGGCAATTGAGTGATGCTTCAACAACAAAGACAGTTTTTGATTGGCCTGCAGTACTATATTGGACATAACAATCAAAATGACATCCACTAAATTGTTGCAAGTGTTGTGTAGATAGCATCCAGAAGCCCATGAGAAAGAAGTGGGTTCTATGAGCTATTATCCCCATTGGTCTGAAGGTAGCCCATTTTAGATCCTATAATAGGTGCTTCTCCTAAGCAAGAAATAATAAATTTTGACAATTTGTACAAGTATAACATGAAATTTTATCCTTACTTCAACAACTGGTTTTTGTGGGTGAAATGATATTAGAGCTATGGTACACTCGACAGGTCATAGCTTCGAAACCCAGAAAATAAATATGGGATTGACCACCGAAAAAATCTCACGGAGCGTGATGAACTTGTACGAGTATAACATAAATTCTAACCCTCACCTCAACAGCTAACTTTTGTAAGCGAGATCACATACTTTTATTTTGTGATGGAAACAAGTTTATGGGTTGGCCTCTTTCATCCAGAGCAATTGAAGGCTTAGTCTGTATAAACAATTATCTCTGAAGTGTTTAGGTCTTGGTGGTCTGCTTAGGAAATCAGCAAGAACATTTGGCCCCTTTCATCAACATCAATTAGAGGTTTGATTTTTCAATTGTGTTTACTCTGATCTTTTTCAAAGGTTCTGAGTAGAGCGTCATCATCCTATATGCAGATATATTGTGAAATTTTTTTAATAAAATTTTAATTTCTATATCTCTTAAATTCTCTTCTTTTCTCTTTTCATTTTTTTTTACTATAGTTCAATAACATATTTATTGTTATTTTTTATGGTAAATTTGTGTTTATTGCGTTCAAATTTTACAACAAAATTCATAATTTCATCTGAAAACTAAGTCAATTTTTTATATTCTACGATTCAAAATCACATCTAGAATAAATTTATCACGACTTGACATAATTTTTTTTAACAATCACAGCTAGAAAAGCTCAGTTCCATAACTACGTTTAATATTTAATATAACTGCCAACTCATACCGGTCCGTAATATATTCTGCCAAATGTAAAGCTCCTGATATATAAAAATTATCAGCTCAAATACTAATGAAACAAGAAATCTAATGTCTCACTACCCCCTATTTATGGAGTTCATTTAGTGCTGAAGAAATATAGAACAAATTTTACCTTGCAGTGAGTGCATGAAGCAAAATCCAAATCACGTATTTGGCCCGAAATTTAGACAACCACGTTAATATGATGCTCAGTTTCGTATTGCAATTACATGTAATAAACGATGGAAAGAAACTCTCCCCAGACAAATCAACAGGCCTTGTTCTATCATTAGCATATTACTTCTTCCCGCCTCCAGAAACATTGAACTTGAAGAAAATGATGTCCCCATCTTGAACCACATAAGTCTTTCCTTCCTGCCGATATTTCCCTGCAGCCTATATCCAAGAATGCAGATACATTGACAAGTGTAAAGGAAAGCAGAAGCATCAATCTAAGGTCAGGCAATAAAGGCCAGTCTTATTAAGAATGTAATATATAAAACATGATCTCAATCAAGGAGCCAATCCTTTGGGACCAGGATATGGAAAGTTATCATCATAAACAAGAATCAATAGGAAATATGGTCCTGATGAATAGTGAAGCATGCAGATGAGCCCAACAGCTTAAGTCATAACATCACGAAAACAATAAATCATTCAATACCTTTACTGCAGTTTCATTGCCAAGTTCCTTGAGATCTTCAAATTTCATTACCTAAAAATCATCAGAAAATGAATCTCAGTATTTTTGCACTTCTCATCAGAGTGGAAAGGACCTGGGGTCAAGAAACTTTCAGTTTCCTCTACCATCTCATTCAACTGTTCTCTTTTACATGCCTTGGTGTTTATGAATCCAACATAACTTCAAATTCTCAAGGCATCATCAAAAGGTTGCTACGTGAGGAGAAAAAATGCTGGTCTTCAGCAATTTTGGATAATTACTGGATAGGCAGTTTTCCAAGAATCTCTACTTAATGATTTGATTGTCACATAGAGAAACAATCAAGTGAAATAAACAAGAATTCCAGAACCTCTGGGAATTTTTCTCCTTCGGACAGTAAAGAGCATCCAGAAACATTCAGGGAAGACAATCTCAAGTAGAGCATGTAAACAAGCAATAATCAAAGGGAATACAAAAGATGCAACATCAAACAGTATTGCATATAGTGCAAGTCATTATAGGAGAAAAACAGACCAACAAGCTGCATGAGAAAGCAAGTTGAATAAGAAAAAGAGCAAAGAATTACCTCAGCGCAGATGAAGCCCTTCTCGAAATCAGAATGAATCGTCCCTGCTGCTTGAGGAGCCTTTGTTTGCCGACGAATTTGCCAACACTTAACCTGCAAGAAGTAACAATTGTTCGGATATGAAATGAACCAAAAAAAGCAAAGCTGATGCCCCCACAAAGAATGCTAATAGTACCTCATCTGGTCCAGCAGTGAAAAAGTAGATAAGATTGATGGCTGAAAATCCAGTTTTTATGATTTTTGGCAGAGCACTGTTAAGCAGTAGATTCAAGTTAGATGCACATCATCTAGACAAATGAGAAACACTCATTTCAGGGTCCTTTCACATCAAAATACCACCAACAGAAACCTGTAAACAATGAATAAGGTGATCCCCTGAAACAATGAACTACTTCTCATCTAGACCAGGTATTGGCAATCAGACAACTAGTTTAACAGAAGTTAGGGGAAAAGATATATAATTAATCAGGAAAGAAGGGAAAAAATCTAGTAATGACCTTTAAAAACATATTCAACAAGAATACCTCCACATTACATTACATACTGGCAGAACAGGCTCAAATCGTGGGTTATAATCCTGAACAAGAGGCCGTTCGAATCATGTGCCGATTCTTGAAGGCACCATTTTATCAAAAGATGTGTTATTATAACATTTCAGTATTTCAGTTATCTCATAATCTAAGGAAGACAAACACCAATATGAGAATGTTTATTGAAATATACCCGAAAAGTATTAATTTAAAAGAGACGAGTAATTAAATCCAGGAGATACATTCTCCCCTGTTGCAACCTGTCCTTTTAGCCAAATGAACTTGCTCAAATTTAATTTTATCTAATATATCTTTTTATGCAAAATAACTACCGAAAATGTAGGAATGTTCTTTGAATTAAAAAGCGCAGGGATGACCATATCTAAACATAATATGGATCCTAAAAGATTACTGCATCAACAAACCCCTCTCAAGGATGAGATGAACTATGGATCTTTATTTAATACTTCAAAAAATTTGTAACATCTGTCTGGCAGTGATCGTTTTCCGGTGGTAATGGAGTCCAGTCCTGGATCAAAGCCTCTTTTAGACTTTAGGGCGATCTAGCATAACATATTATTAGGTCTACTAAAAAACAATCCGTTAAAATTTTGCTAGCAGCCATCATTTTGGAATTCAGCATGATAAACTTGATCATGTTACAAAAGAACCATGTTTGAAGTATAATAATCATCTGGGCTAATGCATCATTTACAGCCCTAGATATGCTATGTTTCTTCAATTATAAAGACAGGAACAGACTGACCACTAATCACTATAAGCAATGAAGGCATCATTTTTTACAACACTTCCCTTTATTTCTCTTTTAATGGATAATAACGCCCTCTGACAATTATCCACCACTATCAAATGCTTATTTTTCATTCTATGTTATTTTGCAGCACCACTCTATTAAGTACAAGCATAAGGTAAAGTATTGATTCAGATAAATCAGATATTTAGTCTTTAAGTTGCTACTTTTTATTTCATCTTCTGAATATCTGAAGACCTGAGTAGTTACTTTTGCAAGACTCATTTTTTAATTAATTGCCTGCAAGATTTTTTAGTCGCTTGAATGATGACTGATGAGTATGACAAAACTTAGATATGTAGAAACTCTACATACTTATTACCCCCTCCGTCTAGAATTGAGTGTTCGCTTGCCTGTAAAAAAGGATTAGAAAAATGGACATACAATTTTGGACGGAGGAAATATTTTTTTGCACAAAATGTTCTAAGTTAATTTTGTTAAAAAAAATTTCAAGTAGGTATATAAGATGTATACCTAGAAGAACTGTTATTTCAACTTACATGACAAACTTCATTTTACAATTTTCAAATTCCAAGTACTAAATAAAGTACAGTAAGCCAAAGCATGGGGAGGGAATTGACAGCGAGGTTAAGTCTCTACCATCAAACACGAAAATAAGCAATATTGTTTTCAACATGGAAAGTTGTTTTACTAGTACAGGAAACATAGCTAGCTCTGGATGGAAAGAAGGGCATTGTTTCAATAAAAGAGAATTAACAAACAGGGGAATGCCAATATTGACTCCCTTTCTGAAAGCCACCTCTAACTGACGGGGGCCTTTGACCCATACTCCAACCAGTTTTTTTCAATGAATATAAGAATCATAAGGCAGAGGGATAGATATACATAAGTTTAAACAGGCACAGTTTGCCATAAGATGTCGAACAATTGAATGCAAGTTGACTTTAATACTTTTGAAAGAGACATAAGAAATCTACTAATGAAACTACAGAACACCAAGAATCATGGAAACACCACACATCGTAAAAGTGCCTGTATTCTTCTACATTTTTTAGTTTGAAACTAATACCAATTTTCATAGCAGATTCTGCTAATAAGCACATGAAGAATTTTATAAACCATGCAGAAATTAGTTTAGATTTGTTTTTTCAGCTAACCTTTGGACCTTGTTCTCCTCACTGTATTTTGCAGCTTCATCAGGTGGCATGTCCGCAAGATCCCTCTCAAAAGCACCACTGAAAGGAATTATTGGTTCAGCCCCATGCTCTTGTACCCTGCAAGAAGAAAGCAGTCCTCAATCTTAAACAGCTATCTTTACTGCAACAGGACAATACAGATATGAACTTTGAATTCATGCTTGCAGAAATTATACAAATGAAACGGGTTCAGAAACAAAAAGCACTGCACAACAGAAATCATGTGTCATGGATGAAATATTTTCCAAGTATGACAACAAGAAGAGATTATCAGAAAAGAGGTATAATTCCAAGCTCATTTAATATTCATTAGGCTAAAATGTACATAAATACTAACCATAGGACAATTTTAATGATACAAGACGATTTTACATAATATTGATGCTTTTGTCCTTCAAACATATATCAAATATTTTTCTTAAAAGTAGGTGCATCAAATTTTGGAACACCTCAAGGTGGCAGCGCACTGAAATTGGGCATGCCACCAGAACTTACTGTTTCCTGGAACACCTTACTGTTTCTTGGCATTGGGGCCAAGAAACAGTACAACTCCATTCCTTTTTCTTTTTTTAATTTTTTATTTATGTATTTTAAATTGCAAATTATATCGCCAAGAAATAGTACAACTCCATTCCTTTTTCCTTTTTAATTTTTTATTTATGTATTTTAAATTGCAAATTATATTATAAAATTTATTTATTTTACTTGATATATTTTTATATTTTTAAATTTGCATATGCATTTGTCCTAATTAATTTGATTTATTTAATTTTTTATAATTTATTTATTTATTTGTTTGTTTTTTATTTATTTAAGAGTTATTTCTTTCAACTTTTTAATTGATTTCTTTAATGATTTAATTGTTTTGCTATTTTGTTAATAGTTTTATTAAATAAAGTCTTCATTCGTTAATAGTGTTATCATTCTTTAAAAAATAATTTATTATTAATTAGTATTACTATTTTTGTTTTGAACGTGTTTTAGAATGACAAAGTATGTGGTAATGAGATAGTATAGGAAAATTTCTTAGAGTATTTTCAAATGAATTTTCGATTGTCTAGCAAACAAGCAATACGGGAATGAGTAACAAATGTTTGTAATTCATTGATCTTATCAATCAATTTTTATTGATTATAATCGAATCTTCAATTGATTTTGAATGACTGCAATTGGATTGTAATTCTAAATCTTAATATAAAAAATTTTAAAATCTTAAAATTAAAAAATAATAACTACAAATTAAGAAACAAAAAATTAATAAAATAATACTTATTAAAAAATAAGTTATTGTCATTGTCAAAAATTTTTTTAAAAAAACCCAAAAAAGAAAAATTTGTGCTGGGGGAGGGGGGAGGGAACGCCACACCATGGGGTGGATGACCAAGCCACAAAAGGGGAGCCACCAGCTTGGGTGTCCCCCATCATTAGTGGCACCCCACACTGAAATTTTTTTAAAAAACAAAAATCATAAAAGGATAAAATTGTTAAAATTGTCCTATATCAGTAAAATCATCCTGCGTTTAGCAATCTCCTAAAATGTCTCTCTTTTTTGGGCAACATTATACCATGTATAAAAATCTTCATGGAAACTCTAAATACTCTTTTCTTTTCTCTTTTAACTTTCAAAATAGAAAAGTTTTAAGATGTTAAACTGCCATAGCCTTAGAAAAATATACAAGTGTTGATATTTTGAACTTTAGTTATCTGGATTTCTCAACTGCTATGCATAAAAAAATATTTGCACTAAATTTAAGGGCATATTTGGATTGAGCTTTTTTTTCTTTTTTTGAATTGAGTTGTATTGAGAATTGTAAAAGTTAATTGTTTGTGAGAAAAGAAGTGGGGCCCAAAGTAAAAAAAGTGAATTTTTATTTTATTGAGTCCCAATCCAATCTCACCCTAATTCTTTTACTTTCGAGTTTTTTTTTTTTTTTGGGGGGCGGTTTAAGGGCAAGGGAATGTAAAAGAGGAAGGACAGAGGAATAGGAAAAGGAGACAAAGTACTCTCTCTGTTTCCTTTTCTTACATCCTAAATTATAGGCCTAGTTCCCTTTATAACGGTCATAACTCACTAATGTCCTTGAATGCCCCTAATTATTGTGCAACCTTTCCTCTCTCCAAAGGATATTAAAATTACACCATCTTCAAATATTGAATCAAATGCATAACTCCATTTCTTAGTATAGGAAAATGTAGAGTGATAGTTTTGAAAGTGATTAATTAATATCAGTCAAACTCATCTTAGTATTCATGAATGCCATATAAGGAAAATACTTAGCAAAAATATTAGCTTAACTATATTAACTAACTTTATCAATCCATGAGAAAATAGAAGTAGGCCTATCTTTGTGGGATAAAGAAGTATTTAATTGTCTACTCATACAAAAGATAAACAAAACATACCATGCATGAATCTTCGCAAGAAACTTGTTCTTTTTTCTTTGGTAATCTTTCTCAGTCATGTTAACCTGTCATAAATATATAAGTCCATCATTCCACTAAAACAGAAGCACAAGACACTTTACAATTAGTATTTTAGAGCGATAACAAAGCTGCACTTAGCAGCAAGATAATATATTTTAAATATGACAGCAGTTAAGCACAACCTAACAAGGGCACACACTTCAAATAGCCTGTGTTTAATGTATAAAACTTAAAATAAAATGGTTGTGGATTGGAACTACTGAGTGCCTAATGTTAGAAGCCAAAATGTACCCCACCCCACCCCCCCAAAATAAAAAAAAGGAAAACACACGCGCATATGTCCACACACTCAGAGAGAAGCTGATAGAGTGAAAATACAAAAAAGGGAACAAGTAGACAACTGAAAATAGGAAACTGGAAAGATGTCCCTTTTTTTAACTTTGGGATGAAAATCAAGTTTAAACCTAGGTATTCAAAATTCTGAAGGCCATAGAAATTCTGTCAGGGTATCTCTAAACGTGCTCTTTTAAGAAGCCTGTGTACAAGATTCGGCTACACGTTCATCCTTTAACACATTTGAACAGTAAATAAAATCTGGCCATAACAAATAATGAGAACCACTAGCAAGGAATTCTTGGAACAGGGATATTGTTTTGCATTTTGTTTTGAGAAAGCACATCCCCATGTTTGGAAAAAGAAAGATGTAGCACCCAAAAACAAACTGGATTCCACTAAATTAAGTGCATGCATCATTTTGTTCATTTCTTCTCTTCTGGAACCTTTTTCCATTCAGCAGCTTCATAAGTAGTACATTAACAGATCACAGAGAGTAGAGTTATCCCTTAAATAATCATCTTCATATCTTCCATTATCTTGTGATAGGTCCTACACAAAATCTGTGCCAGTAACATCAAAAGCCAGAAGAAATCTAAACATGGAGATTCTTCTATATTTACATATTTAGTAGCATGAACAGAACTAGAGAAGAAATGGGCTTCCCTAAATTTAGTGCATCCATGAATTTTATTTTTTTTTATATTTCAATTTTGAGAAGGTATATTTCATATTGGATAACATAAACGAACCTGAGGAAAAAAAAGGGCTTCCCAAAAATTTAGTGCATCCAGGATTTTTTTTAAAATTTATTTGCTCTTTCTCTGAATCAAGTCACCAGCTTCATAGGTTCATTGACAGATCAAGGAAAAAGAGTCCTCTCCCCAACAGCCATCTTTTTATAACAGATGCATGTGAAAAAAGTATACTAATTCTCTCAGTTTACTATCATACTTCCCCAACATTAGAGAGATTTAATACACTTAAAAAACACAGAGAAGCCATAAAGATAAGGCCAAAAGAGTGGAAACACTGGAGCTTTTTCTTATTTGGACTGCATACGGAAAAAGAAATAATGGATAAAATCACCAAGATTTAAATGGACAGAATCAGAATCTGCTTTGTCATTCAAGCCCAAGATAAAAATATGTCATTTCTACCTTTATGTGCATGATAAAGAAATCCTTCTTTCTCCCATATAAAGAATCCTTCTTTCTCCCATTCCACTAGATTTCTCAAGGAGGAATATGTTCTGTTTCTCTCATTCACACAACAGGAAAGATGGATGTGTTATGCTTTTTTCATTTTCCTCCAAAGCTATTCTTCCACTCATTTGTAAGTTGTTCGAGGGCCAAAGATAAGGCATCAAAACTAATTTGAGTACGTACGGCTAAAACTTTCAGACAAAATTCATTATTCAGCACATCTACTAATTCCCCTGTAATGGTTAAGAGGAGCAACGCAATAATTTCTTTCCACAAACAAGATCCTCTTCTGACATGATTAACAGAAGTGTGCACTTGTTTCCTTTCTTACGAGATTACTTTTCAAACTCTATAATACTAGGAATAACAATGAAAATAAAGATAAAACGTATATCACCAAAACTTAACACATCAAATTTAAGTCATTGAAAAAAAGTATATTGTTCTTAAATGCATATACAGGTCATGGAACTTTACAGTGTTGTAGCACATATTCAAACTCTTCAATGCAGAGAAGGACCTGGTGACTTATAAACTTGTTGATGTTTTATACGCCGATCTTGAAAAATCATATGCACATAGGAAGGGCCAAATAAATCACCCATAGAGTCAGTTTATTGATAATAAAGACAATAAGAAAACACGCGCACAAACAGGACAAGTCATGTTAAAGAACATACATTAAAGAAATAGTTGATATAATCGTCTTCAAGAATTTAAAAAAAAAAAAAAAAACTTACCAGGTAAACAACAGGCTTTGCAGTCAGCAATTGGAAAGTATTTAGAATCTCAATGTCAGCAGCTTTCCATTCCCCAAGACGGACATCTTTTCCCTCCTCAAGCCATGTCTTAACCTATATAAGCAATAAACATAACCATTCAAATACTTGTTTGTAACCATTGTTGAAGAAAGTTTTTCGTTGTTGCACCTCATTTGCATTAGAAAATATATCCTACGGCCTTCCTATCTTCGTATACTGTTGTAATTTGATTTACTCAAGCTAATAACAAGCCAATTCCATGGAAATCCCATAGACTAGAGCCTTTTAATTATTCAAAGGAGAAAATCCATCCCATACTTGTATTCACCATGGTTCTCTACCATCACTCACTTTGTATGATTCTACATACATATTTATTCGCTCAAAAAGAATACAAGTAAAGGGAGAAGGGATAATGTTTTGCACTCATACTGGAGTAGCAGTTCAATGAGATTAGTAAAGGAATCACAAGGTTGATTAAGGAATTCTATTCCTTCATTAAATTACTTTCCAGTTTTACCCCCTTCCCCTCCAAAAAAAAGGAAAAAAGGAACTGTAAGGCAATCTGCAAACAAATAAAAACCATGCAAAAGTTGCAAGATTGAAGTTATACACACCATGACAAGAAAATATCAGACAGATATCAGGATTGAGTAACTCCGAACTGTATTCATGATTAAACCTACATGTCACATATACTCAAACTACACTTAGAGGTTGGAACTAGTCCTGGTGGTCTGATAAGACAACTCCGAATAAGCATCAAGTTAGTACACAGTGCACCATAAAACAGAGACGTATGCCAGAATACAGATGAAAAAGCATGAAATATCCACTTATCAGCTTAAAAAGAAACATGCCAAAAGATAAATTCTGCAAGCTATAAGAAACAATAGAATAAAATTTCACAGTTGATAACCTAGAGTACAAAGATTCAAATTTGACAAACTGCAATACAGTGCGGTAACAGGAAAGCATAAAAGATTACAGTTAAAGATGCAGTGAGTCAAGTTGGACGTGTATGACACAAGCATATCATTACTTTGAGTTTAAGTCGGATATGTATGACACAAGCATATCATAACTTTCAGTTTGCCACAAATATGAATCCCGCCAAGATATTCAAGAACTTCATAAGCTAGAAGATTATGTTCATTCAACCAACAATGTATAACATCCACAAAGTAGGAAAAGATTTGAACATCAATATTATTCATCTACACAAACCTTCAAACATAATTCATGTTCCATCTTTAACTGCTTATCATTGCTTCTCTTCATGTTCTTCTCAAGATCCTCTATCCTCTTCTCCATGAATTCAATATCCTTGAATTATAAGGCACAAAGAAGGAAATTAGAAGCCATCGAGACAAATAAATCCTATCTATTGAAATGGTTATTATGTGGATGCCTAGTTAAGATCTAAGCTTCTTTCAAACAAATAAAACATGAGTAAGAGTTCCACTGCTGTAAGATGCGAGGAGTAGACTAAAAGCCTCTATAAGATCACATGTGACAATAAAGTTCAAGATATTTTAGTTGTTTTTAACAAATATTAGGCCTTGTAGGAGTTGTATGTATGTTTTTCTAGGGTTTACAGGTAGTTATAACAATCTTCAATTTTGAATGAATAATTAACTGCAGTCAACCTGCAGTAGCTTTTTGGTCAAAGATTTTGGCTTTATTTAAAAGTTACTTAGCGTGGAAATTTAATTATTGAAGTAGTTATGGTTCTACGACTTTAATGTATACATATATCACTGTAACAGCTCCGCGTTGGAGGCAACTATTGAATGACGAAATAGAGTTTGTTGGTTGTGTGGGGTTTTGCCACTTTTCCCTCCATTCTCTTTCTAGTCTTTCCTGCCCTTTATTCTTTCTGTTGTCTAAAACAAACCCCTTTTTCTTCTATAATTTATTCACCACTTCATAAATTAAGCAACATCATATCAGGCACCACTGGGCTGAAATGGTGCTGCATCACCCCCTCATCTAATAAGCTAAATTCACCCCATATGATCCTCAAAACATACTTTGAGCCGCAATTCTTCGCTTATAACCTCCAAATCTCTTACAGGATCAACAGAATCATCAACATGAATGATATCTGGATCTTCAAATGCACCTGAAGCACATAAAAACTTTTAATTACTAATCAGCAATAAAGCTTCCTTGAAAGAAACAAACACCCAAACCCAACAATCTTCCTTGTGACCCAGAATCAAATTAAACAGTGAAAAAGTAATGGAAGAAAGAATTGAGGTAATATCATACGTAGTACATGGAATATGCCATCCACCGCACGGATGTGAGATAGGAAACTGTTGCCCAATCCTTGTCCTTGATGAGCACCTCTAACCAACCCAGCAATATCATGAATTTCTAAGAAAGCAGATACCTGTTTTTTTTTTTTTTTTTGGGGGGGTAGCGGGTTGCCGGGGGAGGGGAAGGGGGAAAACAAAGAGTTGTGAATAAGTTAACAAGTTTATATTAGTCCTCTACAATTGAGAATCCAACTCATGGCATCGTTTAAAGAACTTGCAACAGTAACTACAAGAGAATTTCAGAAGTATATATGAACCACAAAAATCACATGATGCGTAGTTTAATGTGTAAATACGAGGATATAAGAATGAAATCGTACAATTCAGCCACGCACCTCACTCTTTGGCTTATATACTTGGCAAAGCCATTCAAATCGTTCATCGGGAACATTGACTCGAGCCTCATTGGGCTCAATAGTACAAAATGGAAAATTTTCTGCGGGTATTGCTAATTTCGTAAGTGTATTAAAAAGAGTTGATTTTCCAACATTCGGCAATCCAACCTGCAAAACAACAAGAATAATAAACTCAAAATATTCAGATCTATAAATTCGCTAAAAGTGCCAAAAGAAAAATAAAATCCAAAACTTCAAGATTGTAGAAACCAGGTAATGCCATACAAGAACTGTATACAACCGCAACATCTAATAATTTCACACGCAAAAAAATAATATTAATTCTAAAGGTTTTGCACCATATGTTTCAGAATTGAGATAAGTATTGGATAGATTTTTTAACATGCAAGAACCTAAATGATTCTGAAGCAAATAGTAATTGGTTCCCATCCTGATAATACATGCAACAGTTCAATTGCCTTTTTGGCCAAGATGGTCAACATTTGTCACCATCCATGTTAAGGGAAAATGAAAAGTATTATCATAAATCTTTCAATAATTTGCACCAAAAAATAAATAATAAAGGTCTGTATAGCAGCTAGCTGCCAAAGCAAGGTATAGAACTGGGGCCCTCTATGGCTTAAGCAAAAGGTGCAAAACAAAGCGCCTACTGTTTTGGGGGAAGCACACATTTTGCCAAAACATTATACTTTGACATATTAGTAAAATTACACAACTAAACATTTTACACATTGCCGAATGTACATCATGGAAAGGAATTTAAACTAATAGCAGCATGAAAGCAACATAAGATACAAAATGGTGCACATAAAGGAAAGATTGGTTGTAGAAAGGGCACTAGAAATCAAAACAGTACAGGACCTAGATATTAGTCTTAGGGTCAGAAGATCTTATAAAGCTTAAATATGATAGTAGGTCAAGAAACTTAATCCTCCTCTTCAACACTGGGAGCAACCCTGGTGCAAAGGGAACAAGAGTCTAATGGAGAGGAGAGGGTCAACTGTGTTGATGCTGGGCTCAGTTCTTCCCCCCTCCCCCCCCCCCCTCTTTTCCCTTTAATGCTTAAAATGCATGATAACACCCATGAGGTGTCTGGACCAAATTTAAGCACGACAGTTAATTAGCCAAAGTTAAATATTACATTCTGACCAGTCAAATCTTCGAAGAAGTTTGGGCTTCTGCACACTTTTGATTATTATAGGCTGAACCTGAGCAGTGTTTCGATGGGTTAAATGCAACTAAGCTTCGTATTATGTTCTCAAAAGATCTCAAAACTTTTCTTTTATCAAGCGAAGTAATTATTGGCCATCAAAGTTTAATCCTACCATAGGAAGCTTTTATTTTATTAAACATAAGAATTATCAAGTCTACAAGACATATTTGCCCATAGCTAAAATTCAGCATTATTCTCCAAGATTCTCATACTTTGATTAGAAGTCAGCAACAGAACTTGGAGAAAAAGATAGATAGCCTCTGGAAACAATCATGCACTGAAGTAGGAGATGAAGAAACTAGAAGGATCCCACACTTCCACAATGATTTCCCCGTATTTAAGCCAAGGGGGTTGGCAATTTTACCCTTTCTCATTTAAACAAATTGTAGCACGAAGAGGACAGCTTTCTTTTCTATTGGTTTTAGAAGGGGTACATAAAGGGTTTAAGTGCCTTATATTCATAAAAAATTTCCTCAACAAAATGAGAATATCATTAAGCATAGACAAAAAGCCTCAGCAGTTAGTTTCTCAGATATTTTTTAGAATGTATGATTATCTTTATGCCTTCCAACATAGGTGCCTAACAAGTTAACCAGGTAGCCCCCAACACCAAGCTTTAATTATCATTACTTGAGTTGTTCATCCAAGCGCTACCGTTGATATATTTCTGCCAAAACTAGTTCACAGTTTTGCTTTCGGTGATATCATACATATGCAAGCTTCAAACTTGAGAAATTCTATAAATGCTGCACATGCAACTATTCAATCCATGTTGCAACGATGGATTTGGTTTTCCATTCGACTTGCTTGATAGTTAATCAAGTGAAATATTCTATGAGTGACTTCCATTATAACTAAAACACTTTACCAATCTACCTCTCATATGTGATACACCACTGAGATTTTACATGAAAATACAGTCCTCAGAAACATAAACCTAAACTACCATCGTAGAAGTTTATCAATTTAACCATATTTGGTGCCAATAGCAATTTAACCATATTTGGTGCCAATAGAAAATTTAGGTTCAGCCGTTGAATATTTTGTTATGCCAGATTATTGATCTAAACATCAGATAATTGGATCCCCTTAAACATTTTGTACTATAATTTCCTTTTTCATCCTAATAGATAAGCATTTAAAAAGTTTATCGAGATAATTATATGGCAGAGAATGCAAACAGCATCAGAAATACAAAGAGTATAAAAATCGCTACTCCAGACTAATGAACAAGTACCTTAAGTTAAACAAGGAGGATCAAAATGACACGTAATCATAGAATATTACTTCAATGATCATCAAGAAACGAATTAGAGAATAATAAAGTTTGTATCTCATTTTCTTATTCAATATTAAATAGTTCTGCTTTTAATTAACAATTGGGATACCCCAAAAAGAATAGACCAAATCAGAGTGGAAAGATAAAACAGCATCTACATTCATAGAAACCATAGAGCTATGTGATTCAAATCCAGAAAGCGAAGTAGCAACAGTTCACTAAAAGATAATTTGATCTTTTTGTTCCTAAAACATTTTCAGATACTTCTCATTCAATGTATTACGCAATACTTAAAATTAATGGAAAAAATTTTCCAAAAAAATTTTAAAAATAACGCTGAAGTATTGAGGATGAAAAAGCTTACTATTCCGACTTTTAGGTGCGAAGAGAATCTTCCCAAAATTGGCCTCTCCACAGGGCCTTCTTTAGCTTTTGCTGCTTTCGGAGGCATTTTCTACTGCGGCAAAGGATAGGAGAGACTCCTAACAACAACTATCGGAACGGGGTGAAGTTCAGTGAGCGTCGGAGAGAAATGTAGGGTTTTGAGGGCGATAGTGCATAGTGCTGTCAAACGGTCCGGGCCGTGAAACGAGCCAAAACGGGCCGGGCCGTTTGACCCGCGGGCTAGGAACTCCCAGTCCGCGGCCCGTGTCAGCTAGCCCGCGGGCTAAACGGGCCGGCTCGCGGGCTAATAAAAACGACGTCGTTTTGAAGAAAAAATATCAAAACGATATCTTTTTGAAAAAAATATATTTTTTATTTTTTTAAAAAAACTCAAAACGATTTCGTTTTTTAGTAAAAAATTTTTTAAAAAATAAAAAAATAGGTTAGCCCGCGCCCGGCCCGCTCCGGCTCGCGCTAGCCCGAGAGCTAAACGGACCGGGCCAAAAAAGCTCGCAATTAAACGGACCTAAGTATACCTAACCCAAATCCGTCAAAACGGGCCAACCCGCGGTATAATAGGAACCACAGCGTACCAAAGCGTGCAACCCCTTTCGCTGCACTATTCATGTGAACAGTATTACTGTTCATGCATTGTTCACAAAACCGAATTTCTTCTACTTCTTCTGAATCTTTGTCCGATTTTCTCTGAAAAACAGTAGGTACTGTTCGTGTGAACAGTATTACTGTTCACGTAAGGTTTAGAAAATTCTTCACAAAATTCGGACGACTGAATTTCTTCTTCATGCGTCTGAATCTTCTTCCGAATTTTTGAAACTTTGTCAAAACATATTCAAATCAATTCAAACAAGTTGAAAAACATTCTAGCCTCAAAGATAAGTCATTAAAGACCTTTTAAGTGCAAAAACTATTTATGAAAACTTGATAATTTAGGTAAGTTTAAAACCATTGAAACCATTTAAATCAAGTTTTGTACTCTCAATTGCAACTCATAGATTCCAAGACTTAAGAGTGTAAGGTTTACAATGTTTACCTATTAAGCTCATGTAACCTACACTTCATGTCTTCAAAGCCTTTAATCATCTTGAACAAACTCTTCAATCTTCAATCACTTTGGCATATTTGAGTTGTTCTTGCATTGCTAGCTCCGAGGCAATGAGACTTCATACTTCTTAGTTTACAAAACCTATCACACAACATACAAGCATATTAGTCCTCATCAATATTTGTCATTAATCAAAACTACATGATTTGCCCTTAGGGCTAACATAAAAATAAAATCATTTCAATAATAATTACTTTAAAACCATGATAAACTTAAAAGTAAAATAATAAATAAATATTTTTATTTTTAAAAATATGTATATGTACAAATAAATAAAAATAAAAATTATAACACATATTTTTAAATGATTATTATTATAACAACTCATTCAATTATTTTCTAGGCTATGTTAAGTAGACAATGCATTACAAGAATTTTTTTATGATAATTATTTTGACATTTTGTGTCCTTAATTTCAATATATGTGATCTATTTTGTTACATGTGTTTCAATGTTTTAGTATATATTTTAAAATATATTTAATTTATATATAAATCTACAATAGTTGCGAAATATTTTTATACGTGTGTCAACATTTTATTATATATTTTAAAAATATTTACATGTAATTATACAATTATTTTATGCATAAAATTAATTGCTATGCGCTATGTGTATTATGATTTTAATAAATGTTTTATTTTTATGTTGTGTAAAAATAATTAGTTAATGTATCAATAGTCTTTACTAATTGTCTTATGGAGGATCATGATTAATTTTGTTTTGTCTTTATCCGGGAACAAAATCGCACCGTTAGATCATAGAATAAATAGCTAAAATTTCTCAATTGAACTGTTGAGGAATAGTGTCAATTCTATTTGTTAGTGAAATATGGAAATGTGTTCAAGTGGCTCAATACAATATGGAAATGCACTTAACTGAAAAATCATGAAGAAAAAATCATAATATAATTAGACATTACGTCCTTGAGGAAAACGCAAGTTCAGATTGCGTTCATCCGTGCTCTTTGCACCATTTTATGAACATTATTGTTTTTACTATAAAAAAGAAAATTCCAAGCACATGAATGTGAGACAATTTTGTATATTGTGTTTTAATTTTAATGTAAAAATAATATGTTATTGTATCTGTTAGCCCTAAGGGCAAATTATATAGTTTTGATTAATGACAAATATTGATGAGGACTAAAATGTTTGATTATTGTGTGATAGGTTCTGTAATTTGAGAAGTATGAAGTCTCATTGCTTTGAAGCAAAAGTTCAAGAACAACTTCATTTAAGCAAGTATTTGAAGTTTGAAGAATGTTGTTCTAAAGATGATCAAAAGGCATTGAAGACTTGAAGTGTAGAGTGCATTTAATGTTTAGGTAAATTTCTATGTAAACTCTACACTTGCATGTCTTGGTTATCATTGAATGCATAAGAGAGCATAAAAATAGTCTTATAATCTTAAAAGGCTTTGAATGAATCTTTCTATAAGATATGTTTATAAACTTCATATGTTCATGTGTTTCAAGCTTAAATATAGTTATATAAGTTTTCTAAATATATCAAACGCTTTTTCAAACTCATTGAAGTTATATCTCAAATGATTTTACAAAGTTTGAAAATGCTTTCAAAAAAATTCGATCGTCCGAATTTTGTAGCAAAAGTTTGCTACTATTCTTCCGGAGAAATTCGGAAGAAGATTCGGACGCGACTAAAAATTCGATCGTCCAATTTTTGGCCTTCAAACGATGGTCACTTTGCTCTTCCGAGAGAAATTCGGAAGAAGATTCGGACGCAGCAAAAAAATTCGGGTCGTCCGAATTTTTGTTCTCAAATGATGGTTACTATTCATCCGAGAGAAATTCGGACGAAGATTCGGGACGCAAACCAAGAAATTCGGTCGTCCAATTTTTCGAAACTAGCCAGTTACTAGCCGTTTTATGAACGTTTTATAGATTTTCAAATTCTATAAAAGCCATAAACATGTAAATTTTTGTAACTCTTGAAATCTTGAAAACTCCAAGCATTCAAAAGCATTTAGCAAACATTTCTTAAGCTCTCTTATGTCTTGTGCATTCAATTGATCCATCCAAAGACATCAAAGTGTGAAGGTGCAAATTTGTGTAATATCTACCATCAAGTGGTAACTTCTACACACTCTCCTTTACTTATTCAATTGTGTTGATCTACTAGCTCTAGCAAGGTTATCTTGATAACATAAAACCCTTTAGATAAGGGGTGATCCTTGAAGTTGTGATTCAAGGTTGTTTGAGATATAAAACCATAGGTTGGTGAGCCTTGTATTGTAAGAAATTACTAGAAGAGGTTGTGAGTGTAAAACCAAAGTGTGGTGAACCTCTCTTGTAATTTGTAAACCCTGAGCAATTAGTAGATTTGTTGAAATCCTTAAGTGTGAGCTTAAGGTAGTGGACGTAGATCTTGAGGATCGAACCACTATAAATTGTTTGAGTTCTTTACTATTGCTTTCATTATTGTCTTGCTATCAATTATCTATAATTAGCTTACATAACTTGTTCTTGGTCTAAACGCTTAAAAGGTTTAAGTTTGCGAAAATTAGCTAAATACCTAATTCACCCCCCTCTTAGGTATTTCAATTGGTATCGAGCAAGAACTTCGTGTGTGGTTTAACAACCTAGAAGACAAAGATCCTATGGCTAATATGTCAAACCTACCTTACCTAGAAGGATCTTCCACAAATAGACCACCTTTGTTTAATGGAACAAATTACACTTTCTGGAAATCTAGAGTTAAAATTTATATTTGTTCTATTAATTTTGATTTGTGGAACATAATTGAGAAAGGTCCTTATGTCCCAATGAAAATGAGTGCTTTGATGGAATAACCTCGGTACCCAAGTCCACGAGATGAATTTGATGAGCATGATTCTAAGAAAATGACTTTAAATTATCAAGCCATGAATATATTAAGTTGTGCTTTAGATGTAACTCGAATACAATAGAGTTAGTGGATGTGATTCTCGCTCATGAAATGTGGAGATTACTTCAAATCACACATGAAGGTACTAATCAAGTTAAAGAATCTAAACTTGCCATGCTAGTTAGAGATTATGAACTGTTTACCATGAAACAAGGTGAAAATATTAGTGATATGTTTACAAGATTTACTAACATTTTCAATGGCTTAAAAGCTTATGGTAAAAGCTACACTATGGGAGAGCAAAACAGAAAGATTTTAGATGCTCTACCAAAATCCCCGGCGACCTAAAAACACTTGCCATTGAGGAATCCAAGGATTTGAAGACTCTTCCACTTGAAGAGCTCATTGAATCTCTACTGACTCATGAAATGAAGATGAAACGGCTAAATGACAAGGAGGATGAAGAAAAGGGAAGAAAAGGAGTAGTGCTTAATGCCTCAAACAACTTGAGTGAACAAGAACAATCTTCAAGTGAAGAAGAAGGAGGAAAGCAGTGGAGAAGAAGAAATTGCAATGGCGATGAAGAAATTCAAGAGATTCTACAAAAAGGAATTTCTCAAGAAAGGAAGAAAGCCAGTCAAGAATAGTGGACAATCTTCATCATATAAACCTCAATGCTTTGAATGCAAGAGTACTTGAGCATCTTATTGCTGATCGTCCCGAGTGTTGGAAAGGGGAAAGAGAAAGCAAAAACAGAAAGAAATCGCCAAGAAAGGAAAAGGACTAGCTGGAACATGGGATCAACAGGGAAAGTGAGGATGAAAGTGAAGGAAAGGCCAACATATGCTTCATGGCCATTGATGATGAGGTACAATCTTCACCCTCTATCTCAAATATATATGATGATGATATTGATTCCAGTGATCTTATTGTTGAATTATATGAAGAATTAAAAAAGGCTTCAAAAAGAAATAAGGATATGAAACTCAAAATAAATGATTTATCTAATGAGAATTCAAAATTATGTGTTGAAAATGGAAAACTTCTTGAAACCATTAGTTGCATTGCTATTGAAAAAAGAAGTTTTGAATACAACTATACAAAATGTATCTTTTGAAAACAAAAAGCTTTGCACTAGAATTATTTCTCTTGAGTTAATGATAAAAGATCATGAGCTTCTAAAAAGGAAAGTTAATGATCTAACTTTATGCATTGAGAGATTTACAAATGGAAGGGAAAAATTTGAATAAATTACTTGGCTATCAAAGACCTTCATTTGTAAAACATGGTCTTGGTTTTATTCATGATTATTCTGCTCCAAAACAGAGAAAATCTTTTGTTAAAGAATCTTATCATTCTAGATCACATATTTGTCTGCACTTATTGTGGTAAACATGGACACAAGGTTTCTAAATGTTTTGTCAAAAGAAAAGTAGAAAGTGGTGTTAAAACCATTTGGAAGGTCAAAGAAACTTTTACTAACCCCCCTTGGACCCAAGAAAATATGGGTACCAAAAATCACCCTTTCAAATTTGGTATAGGTACAATTTGCCTCAAGATCAAGTGCCACTAAATGGTTCCTTGACGGTGGATGCTCAAGACACATGACTGGAAATGCATCACTTGTCGGTGAACTTCAAACTACAAGTGAAGGTTTTGTCACATTTGGAGATAAGAAGAAAGGGAAAATACTTGGAATAGGTAACATTGGTAAAGGTTCTTTTCCTCTTATCAAGAAAGTATTACTTATTGAAGATTTAAAGTATAATTTACTAAGTATTAGTCAACTATGTGATAATGGATGCAAAGTAGAGTTTAAATGTGATACTTGTACTATTCTTGACAATGCAAGTAACAAAACTATTTTTGTTGCTAAAAAGAGTTGGTAATGTATATGTGTTGTATCTTGATGAGCTTATTACAAATGATATTAAATGTCTTGCCATTCATGACAATGATGGATTTTTATGGCATAGAAGATTAGGACATGTAAGCATGGATTTATTAAACAAACTTTCTACACAAGAGTTGGTGAGAGGATTACCTAAATTGCATTTTGATAAAACTCACCTCTGTGATGCTTGTCAATATGGAAAACAATCAAAAACATCTTTTAAACCAAAGAAAATGGTTTCTACCACAAAACCTCTTGAACTAATTCATATGGATTTATTTGGACCTATGAGGACTACTAGTCTTGGTGGTAAAAGCTATGCTTATGTGATTGTTGATGATTTTTCAAGATTTACATGGGTAATCTTCTTAGCACAAAAAGATGAAACATTTCATGAATTTTCAAAACTCTTCAAAAAGGTTCAAACCTCTCTTGATTGCAAACCGATTTCTATTAGAAGTGATAACGGAAGAGAATTTTGTAATCAAGACTTTACAAAAATTTTGTGATGAATATGGTATTACTCACAATTTTTTCAGTTGCCAAAACACCTCAACAAAATGGTGTTGTTGAAAGGAAAAACAGAACCTTACAAGAAATGGCTAGATCAATGCTTTGTGAAAACTCATTACCAAAGTATTTTTTAGGGGTGAAGTCATTAATACAGACTTGTTATATCATGAAACAGAGTTTTACTAAGACCTTTTATAAGAAAAAACACCTTTTGAACTCTTATTTGACAAAACTCCATCAATTGTCTATTTCAAAGTTTTTTGGTTGTAAATGCTTTATTTTAAACACTAGCAACTATCTTGGGAAGTTTGATAGAAAATCAGATGAAGGAATTTTTTCTTGGTTATTCATCAAATAAAAAGGCATATAGAGTTTATAATAAAAGAACATTGTGTGTTGAAGAAACTATTCATGTAACCTTTGATGAATCTAACATTTATCTTCAAAGAGGAAATGAAGATGACACGGGTACATCAATGGTTGAAAATCATACTCAACACCAAGCACCCACAATGGAAGATCATGCCAAAGAAGAAGAAATAATGGAGCAAGAACAAGATGGTCAATCAAGAAATGATCAAGAACTTCCAAAAGATATCACATATGCAAAAGGTCATCCTAAGGAGCAAATCATTGGTGATGTCTCTCAAGGGGGTAAAAAACAAGGCGGTACTTTATTGATAACTTCGCTCTTTTTATCTCATATTGAACCAAAAAATATTGATGATGCATTGTGTGATAATTTCTGAATTATTGCTATGGAAGAAGAGCTAAATCAATTTGAAAGAAATAAAGTTTGGTCTCTTGTTCCTAGACCTCATGATCATTCTGTTATTGGTACAAAATGGGTTTTTAGAAATAAGTTAAATGAACTAGGAGAAGTAGTTAGAAATAAAGCTAGACTTGTTGCTCAAGGTTTCAACCAAGAAGAAGGCATTGACTATGATGAGACCTTTGCTCCAAAGAGCTGTGATTAGAATCTATAAGAATACTTTTAGCATTTGCTTGCTTTAAAGGTTTTAAACTTTTTTCAAATGGATGTTAAAAGTGCTTTCCTAAATGGTTTTATTGAAGAAGAGGTTTATGTAGAACAACCTCCCTGGTTTTATCCATGAAAAATTTCCAAATTATGTGTATAAGCTAACCAAAGCTCTATATGGACTCGAAACAAGCTCCAAGATCTTTGTATGAAAGATTAAGTGGTTTTCTTCTCACAAAAGGTTTTACTAAAGGAAAAGTAGACACAACTCTTTTTATTAAAACATCTTCTAAAAAATGATATTTTGCTTGTACAAATCTATGTTGATGATATTATTTTTGGTTCTACTAATATTTCTCTTTGTGAAGAGTTTGCTAAAACTATGCAAAATGAATTTGAGATGAGCATGATGGGAGAACTAAGTTTCTTCCTTGGACTACAAATTAAGCAAACCAAGGATGGAGTCTTCATCAATCAAGAAAAATATACTAAGGAGCTATTGAAAAGATTTGGAATGAATCAAGCAAAAGGAATAAGTACTCCTATGAGTTCATCAACTAAACTTGACAAAGATGAGAAAGGTAAAAGTATTGATGAGAAATTGTATAGAGGTATGATTGGAAGTTTACTCTATCTCACTCGCTAGTAGACCAGATATTATGTTTGTCTGTTTGCTTGTGTGCTAGATTCCAATCATGTCCTAAAGAATCTCATCTAATTTCATCAAACGAATATTTCGTTATTTGATTGACACATATGACTATGGTCTTTGGTTTTCTAAAACTTCATCTTTTGAACTTATTGGATATTCTGATGCTGACTATGCTGGATATAAAGTTGAGCGTAAAAGTACAAGTGGTCATTGTCAATTTCTTGGTAGTTGTCTAGTGTCTTGGTTTAGTAAAAAGCAGGCTTGTGTATCTTTATCCACAAATTGAAGTCGAATACATAGCTGCAGGGAAGTTGTTGTGCACAATTATTATGGATGCAACATACTTTACTTGATTATGGTCTTAAATTTACGTGTGTGCCTATACTATGTGATAACACTAGTGCCATCAATTTGAGCATTAATCCCATTCAACATTCTAGGACAAAGCATATAGAAATAAAACATCATTTCATTCGTGATCATGTGATTAAGAAAGATATATGCTTAGAACATGTAAACACAAATGATCAAATTGTCGACATATTTACAAAGCCTTTGGCTGAGGAAAGGTTTAATCACCTAAGAAGACTCTTAGGAATTTCAAAATTCAATGACTAATGTGTGTATTAATGTTGTGATGAAAACAGAGATTTTTGATCAAGAATTCGGATGCGAGACGGAAAAATTCGGTCGACCGAATTTTTCTGAATCAAAGAGACGAAACTTTCGATCGAAAAATTCGGACTTGAGACCTAAAATTCGATCGTCCGAATTTTTACGGATGCATCTATTTAAATAAAAATCGAACGGTTTCTTCCAAACATTATAACTTTCGAATTTTAAATCCTTTCAAAACCTCTCATACCCATTCACGTCCGAATCAAAATCTCTTCAAATTCACACAGTCTCATCCTAATTTGCGTTCATTTTTAAACTTCTAAGCCCTAATTTCATACAGAAAACAAACCCTTCTCAAGAGAAAACATCATGGTGAGAACAAAGAAGCCCAATGTTGAGAAAGGAAAAGGAAAGGCTAAGGAAGGAAATGGAGACCCAATCCTCAATCAACCAAGAAGGATTCGCATTCCTCAAACACAATCTGGAGTTGACAGGTTTATCTCTATCAAATCTACTCATGAATTTGATGAATGGAATAAGAATAGTAGAAAGATTATTCCTGAATATAAGGTGGATGTTGATAAACTATCTAGTATGGATATGGTTTTGTCTTGTTTCCATGATGTTGGATGGAGTAGTTTGTTGTTTATTAATGAAGATTTTTATCCCACCTTGGTATATGAATTCTATGCAAATCTAAAGGAAGAAAGAACTGAGATTGTTGGGGATGATAGGATACAATGGTATTCAACTAGAGTATCCCAAGTTGATATTGAATTAAGTGAAGATCCGATCAATGGAATTTGTGGGGTAAGTGACAGTGGAGCTAAATATTATGCACCCTCAATGCATTGCTATGATCATCAACTCTTTACATATGATAGATTTGAACAAGCATTTACAAATGGAAGAGAGTTTAGATCTATAAAAGAGAGGGAAATCAAGAATTTGGATGCTAGATGTAGGGTATTGCATCACATGGTAACTACTATGATAGTTCCTAACTTTGGACATAAATCATCAGTAGGGAATATGCATATGGTATTAATGTTGGCCCTGCATGAACAGAGGAAATTCAACTTTGGATATATAGCCTTAAGACACATGATTACTGCTAGAAAAACAGTAACCAAGGCATTTCCCTATGGAAGACTGATAACCAAGATCTTTAAGCATTTTAAGATTAAACTTCCGGGGAAGAGGACAAGCTTTTAAAAAGTGGAGAAATATACACTCGATGAATCTCTTAAGAGAATGCAGCTTATCCTTGATGATGATGGATTATGGAAGACAAAAAGAGGATCCTCTCCAAAAAGATTAGGAAGAAAGGAAAGGACTGAAAGTGTAGAAGAGGAAAAGGAGGAGGATGAAGATGAGGAAGATGAGGGAAGAGACCCTTGCAAGAGAAATGAAGACAAAAGAAAGCATGACACTTCAAGTGAGGGGAGCAACCACCAACAAAAAGAAGGGTAGTTGAAGAAGAAACTAAAGATGAGTCAAGTGGTGAAGGAATAACTAGAGGTGACACCATAATAGCCAAAGCATTCCAAGAAGCCTTGAACAATCAAGTCAAGGAAATGGAGAAGATGTATAAGTTCTTTGAATCATTTGCTCCAATGGTTCTAGGAAAATTAGAAGGACTAGAGAGTAGAGTGAAACACATTGAGGAAATCCTAATGAGAAATACTCAAAGTGGTGAAGGACCCTCTAGGCCTCAAGATAGAAATGAGGAAGATGATGAAGAAAAAGATAAGAAGGACAAAGATAATGACAGTGATGATGGGGATGACCAAGGAGGAGATGATGAGACAGTGGCAGAACAAGAAGAAGAAGAAGAACATGTACATGAAGAACCACAAAAGGCAGGAAACCAAGTAGCTCAAGCTGAAATTGTCTCACCGTCACACATTTCATTCAGCCAAGGAAGAGTGAAACACTTGGCCATTAAGAAAGGGATTAGCAGAGCCTCTTCATCAACATCACAAGACTAAGCATCTCTTTCATTCTATTTACTGCTTTAAGTTATTTGAATCTAAAATTATAATCTTCTTCAGTATTTTTTCTTGCATCTTCTGTAATAGTGAAGCTCAATGATGAAATCTCAGTGATGAGAGCTTCCTTTATGTGTTAAATTGTTAATCTCATTTTCATTGACCCCCATCTTTGACTGATGACAAAAGGGGGAGAAGAAATGAGGATGACTGAGGATGACAAAATGTGTGCAATCCTATAGATGTTTTCTGTGTGTTTTCTGTAAATAAATAACTTGCTCTTAATTTTTTTTTACTCTATGAAAACATTTGAATGCATGAGCTATACCTTGCTGCCAAAAAGTATTCTATTGTTGTTCAAATTGATCTAAATCTGTTTTAATCTCTTCTATTATGTTTGAACAACCTTAGGCATTCATTATATTGAATTTATTATAGTTTGGACTGAAGATTTAAAAAAAATTCGGATGCAAGATCAGAAAATTCGGATGCATGTTCTGAAATTCGGATGCATGCATATTTTGTTGCCAAAATGTGCTCTATTGTTGTTCAAATTGATTCAAACTGGTTTTAATCTCTTCCTCTATGTTTGAACAACCTTAGGAAAGCTTATTTACAAAATTTGCAGCTTTCATTTTACTTATTTTAAAGTTTGGACTTGCTATGCAAAAAATTCGGACGCATGATATCTCTAGTCCAAATGTGTTGAAAAATGAGCACAATCTAAGGGGGAGTATTGTTAAACTTTTACAACCTTAAAACCTCTCTTAGAACTTTTTCTAAATGCTTAAATACTATATCTTCTATCCTAATTGTTGGAAGGAAGGAGGCAAATGGAGGTTGGTTGGGTCATAGGCTCATATTGAGCCTTTTGTAATGTCAATATGCTAAATTGGTTATTTTCTATCATTGACATCAATACTTCTATGTACTACATTGTTTTAATCTATCACATTTTGCATCAAAGTTTGTCATCATCAAAAAGGGGAGATTGTTAGCCCTAAGGGCAAATTATATAGTTTTGATTAATGACAAATATTGATGAGGACTAAAATGTTTGATTATTGTGTGATAGGTTCCGTAATTTGAGAAGTATGAAGTCTCATTGCTTTGAAGCAAAAGTTCAAGAACAACTTCATTTAAGCAAGTATTTGAAGTTTGAAGAATGTTGTTCTAAAGATGATCAAAGGCATTGAAGACTTGAAGTGTAGAGTGCATTTAATGTTTAGGTAAATTTCTATGTAAACTCTACACTTGCATGTCTTGGTTATCATTGAATGCATAAGAGAGCATAAAAATAGTCTTATAATCTTAAAAGGCTTTGAATGAATCTTTCTATAAGATATGTTTATAAACTTCATATGTTCATGTGTTTCAAGCTTAAATATAGTTATATAAGTTTTCTAAATATATCAAACGCTTTTTCAAACTCATTGAAGTTATATCTCAAATAATTTTACAAAGTTTGAAAATGCTTTCAAAAAAATTCGATCGTCCGAATTTTGTAGCAAAAGTTTGCTACTATTCTTCCAGAGAAATTCGGAAGAAGATTCGGACGCTGACCAAAAAAATTCGAGTCGTCCCAATTTTTGGCCTTCAAAGATGGTCACTCGTTCTTCCGAGAGAAATTCGGAAGAAGATTCGGACGCAACAAAAAAATTCGGTCGTCCGAATTTTTGTTCTCAAACATGGTTACTATTCATCCGGGAGAAATTCGGACTGAAGATTCGACGCAGACCAAGAAATTCGGTCGTCCGAATTTTTCAAACTAGTCAGTTACTAGCTGCTTTATGAACGTTTTAATAGATTTTCAAATTCTATAAAAGCCATAAACATGCAAATTTTTGTAACTCTTGAAATCTTGAAAACTCCAAGCATTCAAAAGCATTTAGCAAACATTTCTTAAGCTCTCTTATGTCTTGTGCATTCAATTGATCCATCCAAAGACATCAAAGTGTGAAGGTGCAAATTTGTGTAATATCTACCATCAAGTGGTAACTTCTACACACTCTCCTTTACTTATTCAATTGTGTTGATCTACTAGCTCTAGCAAGGTTATCTTGATAACATAAAACCCTTTAGATAAGGGTGATCCTTGAAGTTGTGATTCAAGGTTGTTTGAGATATAAAACCATAGGTTGGTGAGCCTTGTATTGTAAGAAATTACTAGAAGAGGTTGTGAGTGTAAAACCAAAGTGTGGTGAACCTCTCTTGTAATTTGTAAACCTGAGCAATTAGTAGATTTGTTGAAATCCTTAAGTGTGAGCTTAAGGTAGTGGACGTAGATCTTGAGGATCGAACCACTATAAATTGTTTGAGTTCTTTACTATTGCTTTCATTATTGTCTTGCTATCAATTATCTATAATTAGCTTACATAACTTGTTCTTGGTCTAAACGCTTAAAAGGTTTAAGTTTGCGAAAATTAGCTAAATACCTAATTCACCCCCCCCTCTTAGGTATTTCAGTATCAAATTAAAATTTAACATTAATTAAATATTTGTGTTACAAATAGTTTGTTAAAAATTTGATGAATTTTAAAAAATAAAATTATTTTAATAATAATTACTTTGAGACCATTATAAAATAAAAAATAAAATTTTATTTTTAAAAATCATGCATGTACAAATAAATTAAAATAAAAATATACTACATACTTAGAAATGAATATTATTACAATAATATATTTAACTGTTTTCTAACCTATGTTAAGTATACAAAGTAGTACAAAAACTTTTTTGTGATAATTGTTTTGACTTTTTGTTCATTTTATTTCAAAATATATTATTTATATTTTTATAAGTGTGTCAAAATTTTACTATATATATATATATATTGAAAATAATTTAATTTACATGTAATTATGAAATTGTTTTATATATAAAATTAATTGTTATGCGTCATGCGTATTATGATTTGAATAAATTTTATGAAAAATTTTATTTATGTGTGTTGTGTAAAAATAATAGTTTACTATATTAAATTTAAATTAAATATTAAATATTGATGTTGCAACCAATTTGTTAAAAATTTGATGATTTTTTAAAAATAAAACCGTTTTAATAATGATCGTTTCAAGAGCATGATAAAATTTAAAATAAAATTAGAAATAGTTTTTTTAAAAAAAATACATATATTTATAAATAAATAAAAATAAAATTATAACATATATTTTGAAATGATTATTATTATAATAATTCATTCAACTGTTTTTAAGCATATGTAAATATACAACACATTATAATAATTCTTTTGTGATAATTATTTTGACTTTTTGTGTCCTTAATTTCAAGATACGTAAACTATTTTTTACATACATGTCAATGTTTTAGTATATATTTTTAAATGTATTTAATTTATATGTAAATCTATAATAGTTATTTAAGATTTTTATACGTGTGTTAACATTTTACTATATATTTTACAAATAATTACATGTAATTATACAATACTTCTATGTATAAAATTAATTTCTATGCGCTATGTATATTATGATTTGAATAAATGTTATGAAAACTTTTATGTACGTTAATTGTGTAAAAATAAAAATAACATGTTATTGTATCAAATTAAAATTTAACATTAATAAAAGATTTGAGTTACAAATAGTTTATTAAAAATTTTATGAATTTAAAAAAATAAAATTATTTCAATAACAATTACTTTGAGACCATGATAAAAATAAAAATCAAATTGTATTTTTGAAAATGCGTATATTTATAAATATCATACTAAAAATGAATATTATCATAACAACACATTTAATTCTAACATATGTTAAGTATACAATGCATTATAAAAATTTTCCTGATAATTGCTTTGACTTTTCATACCCCTAATGTTGAAAAATAAGATCTATTTTTTCCCTGTATGCTAATGTGTTAGTATATATTTTTAACAGTACATAATTTATATATAACTCTATAGTAGTTGTTGAAGATTTTTTCCAAGTATAACACAGTGCAAGAATTTTTTGTGATAATTGTTTTGAATTTTTGTGAGTTTCACATCAAAATATATGATTTGTATTTTTATGATGATTTGTATATTATGATGATTATTTAATATTGTTATTATATATTATTAAAATTTTTAAAAATATATAGTAAAAATATTGACTTACGTATAAAAAATATATCATAAATTTTGAAGTCAATAGCATGAAAACTTAAGATAATGACAACAATTTAATTCTTCCAATGTATTTTATTGAGAAAGATCTTCAATAACTATTGTAAAATTATATATAGATTAAATAGCTTTTAATATATATATTAAAACATTAAGATACAGGTAGAAAAATAGGCATGAAAATTCAAAACAATTGTTAAAAAAATTCTTATAATGTATTGTATACTTAACATAGGTTAGAAAAATATTCAAATGTGTTTATAATAATAGTTATTTTAAAAAATATGTTATACTTTTCATTCTAATTTTTTTGTACATATACATATTTTTTAAAAATAAAATATTTATTTCTTATTTGATTTTAAATTTTAACATGGTCTCACAGTAATTATTATTGAAACTATTTTATTTAAAAAAATCAAAATTTTAACAAACTATTTTTAACACAAATATTTAATGTTAAATTTAAATTTGATATAGTAAAATATTATTTTTACAAAACATACATAAATAAATTTTTTATAAAATATATTAAAATCATAATATGCATAGCACATAACAATTAATTTTATACATAGAATAATTATATAATTACATGTAAAAAGAAAAAAGGCATATTATGCTCTATAAAAGTCATTCACATTATTGATGTACGCTTTTCTCTTCTTTCTATTCTCTGCTCAAAGTTACTCCCACGTGGGAGTGTGGGTGATTGTTGAAACTTAATGACTTGGGCTTTTATTGGCTCATAAATGTTGTGAGTTTGCTCAAATATTATGTTTCTCTATTTAATTTTCTATTGTTAGATTTTAATGCTGCTCAAAATTTTTAATGCAACTCAAATTTTTTAATACTTCTATATTTCATTCAATATTCTTTATCCACTTTAAAATTAAATATTTATTTATTACAATATTTTCACCCAAGAAAATACCCGGGCATCGCGCGGGCACTTTAAACTAGTATAATTTATATTATTAATTACATTATATATTATTTTTATATATTTAAATTTAATATAAATATTTGTTAACTCATATTTTTATTTTTATTATATTATATTATTTTTATAATTATATTTAAATTTTTATATAAAACTCCATATTTTATCAAATAAAATAAAATAGAAGAAATGTATGTTATTACTCTGGTTCCAATTTCCTATTACTTTCAAAAGATTTTTTTATTTTGAATCTCTTCCTTCAAAAAGTTTTAGTCTTTTAATTAGGGGAATAAACAAAAATTGCTGAGCAAAAATTGCCCCTCAGCAATTTTTGTTTTTGCAACTATAGACAAAATCTTTATTTTGGCACTTTACATTCCTAATCTATTTTCAAGTGGCCAAAAATGCCCTTTAACAACAGGTTCCGTGTTTGGGAAGGCAATTTCTCACATAAAGGTTGTGTGCCCAATTTTTTAGGGTAAAAATATCAGGAAACATGGTTTCCCGCCAACCCATCACTGATTAGTCTTACACAATCCAATTATCCAAAACCAAATTTCAATGATTTGTTCAATCTCTCCCCCAATCAACAAAACCAAACCTCACCTTCTGCCCTAAATATCGCCACTTTCACTTGAGTCCTAATTTCTATTCCTGATGTCCAATCAGAATAGTTAATCCAACCAATTGCATTGAATACTTAAACTCCAGACTACGTCGAATGCACAAGCAAGTGCAAGAGAGCAAAAGAATTATTCAGTGACCATGAGACCATGACTAGTAGAGAAAAGAGAAATAGAGCCTCCTAATTATGTTGAGTCCATTTCATAACCAAATTATTTAAATTACATTCACTTTGAATTTGTGAGAATGTTTGTACTTTGTCATGAGATTTCCCGAACATGTTTGCTTTGTGTGCGTCATGATTGGATTTTTAGTTCCATGTATCTGCCGATGCATACTAATGTAGGCTACTATTTTTTTCATTTTTGATAAGTGTAGCTAGTTTTTCATAGGCACAACAAACATATTCCTATTTTGTCCCTTTTATACAAACATAGTTATTTCTTTCACATCCCTATTCTTTCTCAACTCTCTTATTCAAAACATCAAATTAGAAACATATTTGAAGAGTTTCTTCAACAAAATTTTGAGTTTGAGTTTTTTTTTAATTTTCAAACTCTTCATCCTACAAGAATTTCAAAATAAATTCTTAAGTACGCATTAGATAGAAAAAACTTACATTTTAATTCAAATAATGAAACTTATAAATAAAAAATAAAAAGATAATTGAAATAAAATTTATAAAAAAAAGTGGATCAGCTGGAGCTTTGCCAAGACCTGGCGAAGCTTCAATTTGAGCTTTACCAGGACCTGGCGAAGCTCATAAAGTTCTTTGGAGCTTCACTAGACTATGGTGAAGCTCCTAAGAGAGCTTTGCCAAACTCTAGTAAAACTCCGCCAAAGTTAATAAATTGTACTATTATCTCTAAGGGTAAATCATGTAGTTTTGATTAATGACAAACATTGTTAAGGACTAATTCATATGATTTTTTATATGATAGGATTTTTGGATTAAGGAACAAAGAGTTCTCACTGCCTTGAAGTTAAGAGTATTAAGGATAACTCTAGTATCAAGAACTTAGAGCATGTCATATGGATTGAAGGCCTTGAAGACTCTAGTGTAGGTTTACATTTGCTTAATAGGTATTCTCTTGTAAACCCTACACATTTTGTCCTTGGAATATATTGAATGCATAAGAGAGCATAAAACTTGTTTTTAAATCTTAAATGGCTTTGAGTAAACTATGGAATGATTAAATGTTTTGGTAACGGTTTTTTAGTCCAAAAGATTTCATATGACTTATACTTTAGTACAAAATGATTTCAAGGAGGTTGATTTTCTAAGGTTTTGACAAAGTTTTAAAAGTTCGGATGTAAGTTCGGACGTCCAAACTGTGAACATGATTACTGTTTTTCCAGAGAAATTCGGACGCCAGTTCGGACGCAAGGGGCAAAGTTCGGACGTCCGAACTTTCCCAGACAGCATGTCACAGTAATGTTCAGACGACTATTCGGACGCAGAGGACCAAGTTCGGACATCCGAACTCCTCATAAACTAGCCGTTACTAGCCATTTTATAGCTGTTGAAATTAATTTTCAAAATCTATAAAAGCTATAAACTCTAGATTTTTTATAACTTTTGAACGCTTGAGAAATCTTAATATTCAAAAATCATTTGAAATCCTTAGAGCTCTCTTTTGTCTTATTCTTTCAATTGATCATTCAAGATTCCAAAGACAACAAGATGAAGTGGTGCTAAATTGTGTAATCACCTACTAAGCAGTGGTAACATCTTATCCATTCTCTATTTTAATCTTGTTTTCTTACTTGTTCATTACAAGGTTTTCTTGTAAACATAAAATCCTTTAGATATGGATGATTCTTGAAGTATTGTTTCAAGGTTGTTTGTAGATATAAAATCCTTGGGTAGGGTGAACCTTGTGTGTAGAATTGCTAAAGAGGTTGTTGGTGTAAAACCATTGTGTGGTGAGCCTCTTGTGTAATTATTTGAACTTGAGCATATGGTAGATTGGTTGAAATCCTTCAATGTAGACTCAAGATAGTGGATGTAGATCTTGAAAAAGATCGAACCACTATAAATTGCTTGTGTTCCTTGCTCTTCATTGTGTATTGCTTTGTTATTGTGTTCATCACACGTATATTGAAGCATTCATATATAATATTTCCAAATCAAGTTTATAAAATAGAAAAATATTTCGAAAATTAGCCAAAGACCTAATTTACCCCCTCTTAGGTCTTTCATGTACTTCTTTATATTATGATGAAATCACATCAAAACTTATCAAATTTAGATCAAATAAAGAATCAATCTTGAATTTTTGAATTACAATAAATTCAAATTCATAGTGGTATGAAGATAGTAGAGATTTTTTTTTTGTGAAGAGAAAATATGTAAGTTTATCGCAAGGGTAAAAGAGAAATATATTTGTTACACCTACAAAAAAAACTTTGCTGTTATGAAATAATATATGGATGTTCAAATTAGTCAGCTTCCTGAAGAGAACTGAACTCCCAATATATGACTCCTAATCATATTTGATTTCCTTTCCCTATTAGATTTTGAGTTTCCATAAACTCTTGTATTATGAGCCTATATATAGGGTCATATGATGATATTAATAAGATTGATGATTAGTCTTGATTCTTAAGTTCTACTTTCTCTCTCTATATTCTATCTTTTCTTTCCTTAGTTTTATATTGTTATTCTCCAAACATATTGAGTGACACTTTTGCTTTAATTCTGCGTTACCAATACTTAAATTCATAACACGTTATCAGCACAAGACTCTGTCGTTGCATCTTTGAAGTTTACATGAAGTCAAGAAAGCACGAGTCTCTGCCACCGAAGTTGAAAGCTTAATCAAAAGAAAAAAGATGTATTTTTCTATCTTTGAATTCCCATGGCAAACCTTTCAAAACTTATTTTTTTACTCTTGATATTTATAGAAAGAACTATATGTCATAGACACTAGATGTTCAAATTTATCGAGATGTAATGGGTCTGGCAGACACCATTGTTGAAAATTATGCATCATCATATCAAAATCGCATAAAAGCCATAAATTTTGCTCCGCCATAATTTTCATGAAGATCTAAAGGCGAAATATTTTACCTAAGAGATCCACTTATTTTGTGGAAAGATCTAAAAAAAAGATTTGACCACCAGAAGATGATTATTCTACCAACAGCACGATATGATTGGATGCACTCACAGTTTATTTTAAATTTGTAAGTAAATGCATTAGAACCAACGGTTATGGCCTTGGAAGATATCGTAGTTATGGTCAAAGCCGTGGACATAGACGCGGATATGGTAAAAATCAAAGGATCTCACTAGAATTTGCTGACTAGAATATGCTGATTGAACCCATTAAACAAGAATATTAGGTTAGAACTTTCTTAATAGCTGTGTTAGCTCCTAAAATTAGTCGGCAAAAGATTCAGATGAATTTGATCATAATTATCAAGCCAACGAAGAAAGTGAAGAATCATCTGACTTTACATCATTTGTTGAGTTTGAATTGGCGATTAAAGGTGAAGAAATTGGAATTTGGAGCATGATTAATAGTCAGAAAATAAGTTCTAGAATGGAGACTCAAGAGTTAGGAGGTAATATTTGGAAGGAAAAGTAGAAAGCAGTTGTTTCATTTTCTCCTGAAGCTTTTATTCACAGTGATGTGGAAGAAGATTACAACTTAGATTATCTGTTGAATTGGACTTCTACAAAGCTGATAAGTGTGAACTATTGAAGAAGAGTAGGGCTAACAAGAGAGATTCAGGCCTTCGATTGATGTAGAATTACCCAAATTTCTTATGATTAGGTGTTCGAAAGTAAGGATTTGATGTGTGAAGCAAGAAGGCAACATAGGGTTAAGTTGAGGAGGGGAGTGAGGGGAAATCAACATTGTGAAAAGTGACAAATTCAGGATATCAGCCAATTGTGAGGGTAAGACATTTATATGGATGCTATATGCTTCAAATGTGATAAGGACAAGTGATTGGTAGATAAAGACACAAGTTGAAGAGAATACATGTAGTAGAACAGATGACCCTTAACTTGTGTGGCCTAAATATCTTGCAAAGAGGTATTTGGAGGACTTCAAGTCAAGCAAGGGATTGGATGTTGCACAATTCATAAGGAAGGTACACAGGTAGTTTAACATAAATATTTCAAGGAATATTATATTTAAAGCTAAGAAGAGAGTGAAGCAGTTGATTGGGGAGGGTTACAAGGACCAATATGCTAGGTTATTAGACTATATTGAGAAATTTAGAAACTCATATCCAAGCAACACTGTTATCGTGAAGACAGAGATTGACAACAAGGTTAATGAGAGGTTCCATAGATTTTATTTAGGTCTTGGGGTTTTGAAGGAGGGCTTCTACAATGGGTGTAGGAACATCATAAGTTTAGATAGGTGCCATTTATGGGGATCTCACATTGTGGTTTTACTTGCGATTTTTAGGGCAGATCCGAACAACTATTTGTTCTCTATTGCATTTGTAGTTTGCGAGATAGAAAATGGGGAGACATAGAGGTGGTTTGTAGAGATATTGATAGAAGATCTTATGATTTTAGATGAGGAAAGACTAGCATTGATTTCTGACAGGCAAAATATATATATCTTATTTTAATCCCTATTAATCCTTTATTCATTAGACGTTGATAGTTCTGTGTTTGGTGAAACTTGTAGGGAGTGGTCCAAGTGCTTCAGGTGTTGTTTCCAGGAATTGAACACAAGTTCTGTGTAAGACACTTGCAAAGTAATTTTAGGAAGGTATTTGCTGGTTTTGCTTTAGTTTATGGGCATGTACTAGGTTAAGTCACCCTAACAGTTTCCTTGATAACATAGCAACCTTAAAAAATTTAGATGAAAAAGCACATGCTTGGTTAGTTAAGAATGTAAATACATCATAATGGTCTACGACATACTTCATAACACATATTACTTATTTCTCAATGTGTATGAGAGTTTCAATAGCACTATCCTTGTAGCAAGATCTAGGCCAATACTAGGACTAGTGGAGAGCATTAGGACATACCTGATGACTGGAAATCAGACAAAGAGAGAATAGATGGCTAAGCAATAGGGTTTAGTTGGTCTAAAAATTAGAAAGTACACAGAAAGGTTTAAGCCGTATGTTAGCAAATTATATTCCAAGAGGTCTTGATTCTAAGAGATACCAGGTGGAACATATGAATCGTGAGAAATGCAGTTGATTTGTGCAACAAGAGTTGTTCAAGTAGGAAATGGCAGTTGTGTGGGATACCCTGTGTGCATGCATTAAGTGCCATTGGATGTTAAGGAGAGAAAACTGAGATTTATTCTGGTAAGTGCTATCATATTTCCACATACATGAAGGTCTTTGGAAAGGTAGTCAACCCTATTAATGCCCTATCTTGTGGCCTAGAATGGGAAAGAAATAACCACTACCACTAAGAAGATTGACATTTCCAGGAAAACCTAAAAAACTGAGAAGGAAAGAGCTAAAAAAGCCACTTCATCAAGGACAAAAGAGAATGGGGTGCAAAGATTGAAGAAGTCTTCATCTGGACCATTAAAATGCAAAAATTATGGGAAGAGCAGGCACAATATCTAGAAAATACTGAAACTATGACAAACCCCTTTCTAGCCAACTAACATGAATAAGTGTGGGAAGTCTAAAAATTTTGGACACAATAGAAGAACATATAATGTGCTTTCTAGGCAAGGTGAAGATGGCCAACAAATGAATGCAAGACAATAATAAGCAAATGCTTAAGATAGACAATCTTCACAAGTTTCCAAAAATCAAGTTAATGTGAGATGAAACAACTAGATTTCATATTGTTCTTGTAATCTGTTGTTTTTTGTTTGTTCCCTTTGATCTCTTTAATGGTTTCATACTTCTAACTCATTGTTATTTGTCTTTCTTGTAGGTTGCAATTTAGCAAGAGGTGATCATTGCAAGCTAAACAAGTGTTGTGGCACTTGAAAATCAGAGTTCCATGATAGAGTATGAAAGCACTTGAAAATTAGAGTTTGATGATAGAGGATGAAGACACTAGTTGATCTTGGGCATCACTACTTTTATGTGTTTCAGAAAGTGATATGAGTGTTGACAAAAACACTAGTTGGATTAGGAATTGGTTGAAGTTAAGGCCATAGTTATTGAAGTTCTAGACATCACTGCTTTTTCAGTGTTTCATTTTTCTCTTTGTGATTGAATGTACTAGAATCACCTTTTTAGATGTATGAATTTGTTCTTTTAGTTGCTTATTGGTTCCTATCAATTGTTGGGTTAACTTTATTCTCATTGGAAAAATGATAGTTTATCTCATGTGGGTTTGTTTTTCCATTATGGAGTGATAGAATGATATATGCAGAAATACATAATAACATAATCATAATAAGAAAAAGGTTGGAGGCTGCAATAATAGGTTTTTACATTCCATTCTTGAATTTGATAAGGATTGTATACATAAATACAACCCACTTTCATTTTTGAAATCATCCAACATAAAACTAAAGCAAACACAAATGTTGCTTCTCTATTTCCATCCTCTTCCTACAAGATCCTAATTGAAGCAGCAAGAATGTGACAAGTAATACAAGGTAGCATAATACAACAAATTTCTAGCACTATCTCATCCCTTCCACCTTCAT
Organism: Rauvolfia tetraphylla; assembly: GCA_030512225.1. Lineage (NCBI taxonomy): Eukaryota > Viridiplantae > Streptophyta > Magnoliopsida > Gentianales > Apocynaceae > Rauvolfia > Rauvolfia tetraphylla. The sequence goes on from JAJQKT010000033.1 coordinate 622,124, forward strand.
CATTTTCTTTGGTTCAATTCTTCTCAATCTTTGCAATAGCTTGGGAACTATCCCAGTTGATCTTAGACACGTTGGTAGGTCAACCCATTCGAAGAAGCCATGTCCATTTTTCTACAATAATACAATTTTTTTTTTTGCATAGTTCACTTTCCAGATTTGAAAAGACAAAAACCCTACATAGGAATTATGGATGAGTTACCTTGTATCTCTCACACCCATTGAATCTTCTACCTAAATTGGCATTTGTCCAAGACACATGAGTGGCATCGTCTTCTCACATTTACAGAAATTTGGTGACTTCACTGATTTGAAGGGTTTCGATCTCCTTGAGATTGAAGAGCTGCTTGAGGCCATCTCTACAGTTGCTCTATTTTGGGCAAAGGGTATGAGTTTTTTGCTTCAAAAGGGACTATGCACCTTCTAGGGCTCCAACAATTTCAACCCAAGGAATGCGGTCAACTTAGATTTTGAAGAAGAATTGTAGAAAAATAAAAAAGGACAGGAAAGGGCGGTTATTATCTTTGATGGATTGGAGTGAAACTATGTGTCCTGATATTTTCACCTTAAAAAATTAGGGCACATGGCCCTCCTATAAGAAACTGATGTCTCAACTCTTACAGAAACCACCGCTTAAGGGCATTTTTGGCCACTCGAAAATAGATTGGGGATATAAAGTGAAAAAAAAGATTTAGTCTATGATTGGCAACACAAAAATTGTACTGTATGCCGATTAGTCCACATGAACAAATAGTCTATTGACTTTTTTATTAGTTTTTTATGTCATATATGTAAAATAGTGAAATATAAGAGCAGTAAAGTAGAACTTTGTTTGAAATGCTATGAACAAGTATTGTAATAGAAATGGTAAGAGTATAGATTGTGAATAGTAATATAAATAATAAGTACGTCAATAGTAATGTTTTTTGCTTCCTATGACCATTACATTGAAAACATTTTCATCCTATTGTTGAAAGACTTCACAGTCTCATTTCTTGATTTGAACTTGTTCGATGAAAGCATCCCAACCACCTTGCAAAATGTAGGTTCTGTTAGTTCTTTTAACCCACACTTGCAATGAGGTTCCTTAAATGTCCTTCTGGATGAACAAGGTATAGTATTGGCTCAATGATTGGTGTAGGAAACTGCTATATCCTATAATTAAGGAGGAAAAAATAAAAATTTTTATAAAAAAATGAGAAGTTAAAATATGTAGAAGTTGATGAAAATAATATGATTTTAAATTATATATATCAGTGCTACAGATAGGCTTTGCAATTTGTTTGACGAATCCCTTCTAGGGGTGTTCATAATTTGAAGAAACTCGAATAACCGAACCAAACCGAATTTTAATTTGGTTTTTGGTTCGGGTTTCTCCAAAAAAATTTTGGTTTAATTTGGGTTATAATAGCTAAATAAAATTTCGGTTTGGAGATCGGGTTGGCATTTTCCAACCCGAAGCAAACTGAACACCGAATTGACTCTCAGTCAAAATTTTTGACTTTAATAAGCGTCAAATGCTTAGCAGTTGTATCCCACTATCATGTAGGGTTTCTTTTCTCTTCAAAGCCATATTTTCTTTTCTCCCTCTTCGGCTCTTCTTCCTGTTGGCTGCCACTGCGAGAGTTCTGCCGTCTGCGGGCTATACGAATTTCTTCAGACTTCAGGTTCGTTTATATTTTCTATGATTTTGTTCTAATCTTTTGAGTTACTTTGTGTGCCGATACAATCATGCAAGTTTTGATTTTCAATTTGTTGCCCCCACTCGCCAAATCATGCAAGATCTGTTGTGTACAGAGAGCAAATTTTGGTCCCAGCACCAGAGGGAGGTGTTGACCTTCCACTACCATTGCTATTAATACAAGAGATGTCCTTGTTATGTATGAATAGTGGGGGAGGAGAAGCCAACATTAGTGGGCCTCAGAGATGATTTATTCTTCCGGACAGCAACAACAACAGATGGTTTCCACTTCCACTCTTGTATTAGCAAAATGGTTATCTATGGATTAATAATGATGCTTTCTTAGTTATGTTGGGGATATTTTGTGACTTTTGTTATCTAAGATTATTGCTGAAACTTGTACAACTTGGATTCATTCTTGTTAGTGATTTTGGATTCTCCTTTTTCCCTTTTTAGAATCTCAATTGAACTTGTAATTTTTATTATATTTTTATTTTGCAGAATTGTGAATTAAATTTTTTTAGAAATTCGGTTTTCTCCAAACCGAATTAAATTCAGTTTGGAGAAATTCAGTTTTAGTACTAATTAGGTTTGGTTTGGTTTCTGAAAAAAATTTTAAAAACCGAAATTTCTCCAAATTGTCAAACCGAAATTTCTCCAATCCAAACCGATGAACACCCCTAAATTCCCTTCAAATACATTAGTATCTATTTTGTACAAATAATTTTACAAATTTAGAAGAGCATCTAGCTATTTATGCTTATTATCCACCTCACCATTCAAAATTTATTACGGGCCCATATTGATTCCACATCTAGGTACGAAGGTTAGTGACAAAATTTCAAGTTGAATGTATCTTCATTTTAGCACAATCTAAACAAATCTAGTCTTAAAAGTTGCAAAAAATGTAGAGAAAGCAATACTTTCAGAATCAAAATTATTTCACAAAAATTTTAAAAAAGCATTTCATTTACTTAATAACTTAAAATATAGTAGATTTTTTTAAAAAATAATCGAAGCATAAAGGATGTACTATGGTGTTTTGAGTCGTTCTATTGTGCAATACAACATACTGTTAGAATGATTTAAATCATCTATAACGTTCTTAGTCCTCATTTCAAAAATTCTAATTCATATCCTAAACTAGTCAAGATAAATCCCAAACTCTAAACATTAAATACTATAATTAGCAATAGAGAGAGTATTACAATGAGTGTTACAAAGGATTCGAAGAGCTCCCAATGTAGCAAAAGAAAAAGTATCCTTATTCCCCCTTTTTATAAGTGCAACTAATATTTTGTATATGTAGTAAACATATTCCATTTTTGCCATTGACATACTTCTATCACTAAACAAAAAATTCTTTTACCTCTTCATTCTACTTTGAATGGCAATTTATTGGAATCCGAAAATTCAAGATGAATTCTCCCATTGATCCAAATATGATATGTTTTGAAGTAATTTTTACATATATTATTCAAAATTTATTAACTCAAGTAGAGTTTCACTAGGCCCTAGCAAAGTTCCATTGGTGCTTCAACAAGCCATGGCTAAGTGCTTGTTGAAGCTCCTTTGCCATGGCTTGTCAAAGCTCCAAGGGGGGCTTCCCAGGAAAATGGAGCTTTATCATGCATTGAGGAAGTTCTATCTAGTCCACTTTTCTTATGAATTTTATTTTTAAAGATTTTCTATTTATAATTTTTAGTATTCTAAAAAATTATTAAAAAAGTGGACCAAGTGGAGCTTTCCTAAGCCTTAGTGAAGCTCCTAACTTAGCTTTGCTAGAGCTTGGTGAAATTCCAATTAAAGCTTTGCTAGGGCATGCCAAAGCTGCATTTGGATTCCACTAGAATTTGGTGAAGCTACAAAACTTTGCGGAGGTCCAGATAATGCATTGCTAGGACTTGAGCTATTCAAAACTCCATTAAAGTTAATGAATTTTAAATAATGTATTATGTAAAAATTATCTCAAAACTTATTGAGTTTTGATCAAATAAAGAATCAATCTTAAATTTATGAATTCCAATTCAAAATAGAATGAAAATGGTAGAGAATATATTTTTAGACATAGAAGTATGTAAGTTTATGGCAATGAGAAAAGCAGAATATGTTTGGTATACCTACAAAATATTCATTGCACATGTCAATTCGCTTATTCCCACAGAAAACCTAAGAATTGCACAAACAAGGCTCATGATTGCCAACATACATAGTTTTACAAGCCTTATAGCACTCTTCAAAAAAAAAAAAAAAAAAGAGACAAAGAAGTGTGATTGCAAAACAATTGTTCCAACTGTAGATCTTGTGAGGTGAACCTCTATTGTATTATTTGATCAACTTAAGCTATAGTTGAGTTTGGTTGAAATCCTTGAGTTGGTGCTCAAGGTAGTGGATGTAGATCTTGAGTGATCGAACCACTATAAATTGCATGTGTTGTCTCTTTTCTTCTATTTCTTTTAAATTTGGAATCTTATTATGTTCAGTTGCATTTCTTGTTAAGTGTTTGATTTCAATCATCTTCCAAGTCAATTTTTTCAGAAAGGAAAATATTTCAAAAATTAGCCAAAGACCTAATTCAGCCCCCTCTTAGGTCTTTCAATTGGTATAAGAGCTTGGGCTTCTTTGTAAAGGTTTTACAACATAGAAGTAAAGATCTTATGGCTAATGTTTCAAACTTACCATATTTGGAAGGGTCCTCCCCAAATAGACTTCCTTTGGTTGATGGAACAAATTATACATTTTAGAAATCTAGAATCAAGATATATATTTGTTCTATTAACTTTGATTTATGGAATATCAATGAGAAAGGATCTTATATACCAATGAGGATGAGAGCCGATGAAGTCATTTGGGAACCAAAGCCTTTGGATGAATATGATGAAATTAACTCAAGAAAGAGGACCTTGAACTACCAAGCAATGAATATTTTGAGTTGTGCTTTGGACATCAATGAATACAACCGAGTAAGTGGGTGTGACATCGCTCATGACATGTGAAAAATTTTTCAAGTAACTCATGAAGGCACAAATCAAGTGGAGGAGTCAAGCTTGCTATGCTGGTAAGAGATTATGAGTTATTCACCATGAAGCAAGGAGAGAGCATTAGTGACATGTTCACAAGATTCACCAACATCTCAAATGGAATGAAGTCATAAGGGAAGAATTACTCTCTTGGTGAACAAAATAGAGATCTTGGATGCTCTACCTAAGTCTTGGCAACCAAAAACTCTTGCAATTGAAGAATCAAAAGATTTGAAGGTTCTTCCTCTTGAGGAACTCATTGGATCATTGGTCACTCATGAGATGAAGGTAAAGAGATTAAATGATCTTGAAGATGAGGAGAAAGGGAGAAAAAGAGTGGTACTCAAAACCTCCAATAATCCAAGTGAACAAGAGGACTCATCTAGTGATGAAAATGAAGATGGAGAAGATGATGAAATGTCCATGATGATTAAGAAGTTCAAGAAGTTCTATAAAAAGGAGATTTCTCAAGAAAGGAAAGAGGCCTTCCAAGAAAGTAGGACAATCATCTTCATTGTTTAAGGCTAAATGCTATGAGTGCAAGAGTACCAAACACGTTGTAGCCAATTTCTCTAAAGCAATGAAGAAGGAAAGAGAAGCTAAATTCAAGAAGAAGAAATCTATTAAGAAATGAAAAGGATTAGTAGACACTTGGGATCAACATGCCAATGAAGATAGCGGAGACGTCAATAAGAAAAGAGCAAATGTGTGCTTCATGGCTATAGATGCTGAGGTACAATCTATTCCTTCAATCTCTACACATTGCGATGATGATATTGATAATCCTAGTGAATTGCTTGTAGATATGTATAGTGAATTGAAAAAGGTTTAAAAAAGAAACAAAGAAATGAGATTCAAAATTGAAAATTTATTGAAGGAGAATTCAAAATTATTTTGTGATTACGAAAACTTCTTGAATCCATTGATTGTTTAAATATTGAGAAAGAAGTTTTAAATGTTTCTTTGCAAAACATATCTCTTGAGAACAAATCTCTTTGTGCTAAAATATCCACTCTAGAGAAAATGATTATTGATTATGACTTGTTGAAAAAGAAGGTTGATGATCTCACCTTATGTGTAGAAAAATTTACAAATGGTAGTGACAATCTTGAAAAACTACTTGGATCTCAAAGTTCTTCTTTTGTGAGAAATGGTTTTGGATACAATCATGTAAATAATGTTTCAAAATACAAAAATTACTTTGTTAAAGCTACATCTACCTCTTTACCTCATATATGTTGTACTTATTGTGGTAGAAATGTCACAAGGCCACCAGGTGTTATGTGAAAAGAAAGGTTGAGAGTGGTGTTAAGACCATTTGGAGAGCTAAGGGAATTATCACCAACCCCCTTGGACCCAAGAAAATGTTGCTACCAAAAGTCACTTCCTCTCATTTGATATAGATAGATATTCCTTCAAGATCATGTGCTACTAAGTGGTTTCTAGATAGTGGATGCTCATGACACATGACGAGGAATGCTTCACTCATTAGTGAACTTCAAGCCACAAGTGATGGATTTGTCACATTTGGTGACAAGAAGAAAGGAAGAATTCTCGGAGTAGGTAATATTGTTAAAGGATCTTCCCCTCTTATTAAACAAGTTTTACTCAGTGATGACTTGAAATATAATTTTCTTAGCATTAGTCAATTATATGACAATGGATGCAAAGTTGAGTTTAAATGTGACACATGTACCATTCTTGATAGTGTAAGTGGGAAAACTATTTTTGTTGCAAATATAGTTGGGAATGTATATGTGCTATATCTTGATGAATTTGTTGCCAATGATGTTAAATGTCTTGCAGTTCATGATAATGATGGTTTTCTTTGGCATAGAAGATTAGGTCACGTGAGCATGGATTTGTTGAACAAACTTTCCTCTAAAGATTTAGTTAGAGGATTGCCAAATATGTGTTTTGAGAAAATTTGTCTTTGTGATGCATATCAATATGGAAAACAAACAAAAACATCTTTCAAACCCAAGATAATGGTTTCAACTTCAAATCCTCTTGAACTTGTTCATATGGAGTTATTTGGGCTAATGAGAACCAATAGTCTTGGTGGTAAGAAGTATGCATATGTTATAGTTGATGATTTTTCAAGTTTCCTTGGGTACTCATTTTATCACAAATGATGAAGCATTTCATAAATTCCTATTCTTTTTGAAAAGGTTCAAACATCCCTTGGTTACAAATTGATCTCTATTAGAAGCGACAATGGGAGAGAATTTACAATCAAGATTTTACGAAACTTTGTGAGGAAAATGGGATTATTCACAACTTTTTGGCTCCCAAAACACCTCAAAAAAATGGGGTTGTTGGAAGAAAACATTGTTCCTTACAAGAAATGGCTAGGTCTATGCTTTGTGAAAATTCTTTGCCAAAATATTTTTGGGCCTAAGCCGTAAATACCACATGCTATGTTAGGAATAGAATTATTTTGAGGCCATTTTTGAGAAAAACACCTTTTGAACTTCTATTTAGTAGAATACCCTCTATTTTCTATTTCAATGTGTTTGGTTATAAGTGCTTTATATTGAATATGCGTGACAACTTGGGAAAATTTGATGAAGGTATATTCCTTGGTTATTCCTTTAACAAGAAAGCTTATAGAGTTTATAATAAAAGAACTTTATATGTTGAGGATACCATACATGTGATTTTTGACGAGTCTAACATCTACTTGGATAGAAAAGATAATAATGATGTAGGTACCTTTTTATGAATGATAACCAAACTCATCTTCAAGCCCCAACCTTGGAAGATCATGCCAATGAAGAAGAGATGATTGAGCAAGAACAAGACAGTCAACCTAGTGGCGACCAAGAGCTCCCAAAGGATCTAAGATATGCAAGAGGACACCCTAAGGAGCAAATCATTGGTAATGTATCTCAGGGTGTTAGAACAAGACGATACTTCATTGACAACTTTGTACTTTTATCTCACATTAAGCCTAAAAATATTGATGATGCTTTATGTGATGATTTTTGGATTATTACTATGCAAGAGAAATTAAATCAATTTGAATGAAACAAAGTTTGGATCCTTGTCCCAAGACCCCTTGATCACCCCGTTATTGGCACAAAATGGATTTTTAGAAACAGACTTAATGAATTCAGAAAAGTTGTTAGAAACAAGGCTAGACTTGCTGCCCAAGGATTCAATCAAGAAGAGGGCATTGATTATGATGAAACTTTTGCTCCGATAGCTAGACTTGAGTCTATAAGAACACTTTTGGTATTTGCTTTATTTAAAGGTTTTAAGTTGTTTCAAATGGATGTCAAGAGTGCTTTTAAAAATGGTTTTATTGAAGAGGAGGTTTATGTAGAACAACCTCCTGTCTTTGCTCATGTAAAGTTTCCTAACTATGTCTTCAAACTTTCCAAAGCTTTGTATGGTTTGAAACAAGCTCCTCAAACTTGGTATGGAAGATTGAGTGGTTTTCTTCTTTCAAAAGGATTTTCAAGAGGAAAAGTTAACACTACTCTTTTTATAAAAACCTCTCGCAATAATAATCTTTTATTTGTGCAAATATATGTTGATGATATCATATTTGGGGCTACTAATGATTCACTTGTGAGGAATTTGCCAAGTTAATGCAAAGTGAGTTCGAAATGAGCATGATGGGAGAACTCAACTTCTTTCTTGGGCTACAAATCAAGCAAACCAAGGATGGCATTTTCATAAATTAATCCAAGTATACCAAGGAGCTCTTAAAGGGTTTTGGAATGGACCAAGCAAAAGAGATAAGCACTCTAATGAGTTCATCAACCAAACTTGACAAAGATGAGAAAGGTAAAAATGTTGATGAAAAGGTATATAGAGATATGATTGATAGTCTACTTTATCTTACAGCAAGTAAACCAGATATTATGTTTGTTGAACGCTTATGTGCTAGATTTCAATCTTGCCCTAAATAGTCTCATTTAGTTCCCGTGAAACGTATTCTTCGTTATTTGACTGATAAACATGACCATGGCCTTTGGTTTTCAAAATCCTCTTCTTTTGACTTTGTTGCATATTCATATGCCGACTATACCGGATGCAAATTTGAGCGTAAAAGCACTAGTGGTTATTGTCAATTTCTTGGTAGTTGACTTGTATCTTGGTATAGTAAGAAATAATCATGTGTGTCATTATCTATCGCTGAGGCTGAATATATTACTGCCGGTAGTTGTTGTGCTCAAGTGCTATGGATGAAGCACATTCTACTTGATTATGGCTTAGATTTTAAATATGCACCTATTTTATGTGATAATACTAGTGCTATCAATTTGAGCATAAATCTCATTCAACATTCAAGGACAAACCATATACATATCAAACATCATTTCATTCGTGATCATGTAACTCAAGGTTTGGACTATGTGAATACTAATGATCAAATTACTAATATATTTACCAACCCTTTGGCTAAAGAAAGGTTTTGTTACCTTAGAAGAAGCTTGGAAATTTCAAAATTCAATTACTAATGTGTGTATTGAAATGTTGTAAAAACAGGAAAAATTCGGTGCATATTTTGGGTGCATGGAGTAGATTTGAACGTCTAAACTTCCTTTAGAAAATTCCTGATAGAAAGATTCAGATGCAAGTTTGAATGCATGACCAAAAATTTGGTTGTCTGAATTTGCTAAACTGAAGAAATAGAGAAATTCGGACGCAAGTTTGGACGCAGACTTGAAAATTCAATCGTCCGAACTTTGCAATTTCAGTGATTTTTAAATCACTCAACCAATCAAATTCTTCGTTTTAAACCATCAAACTTCTCTCTTCTCAAAAAACCCACTCTACCTATTCTTATCCAAACACAAATCCATCCAATATTTTACCATTATGTCTTGAAAATGTCTTGATTTTCCTATACTCTACCCTTTATTGTCCTTGAAATCTATCTTTCTCAAGAGAAATTCATCATGGTTCGCTCAAAGAGGGTTAATGTGGCAAAGAGCAAAGGAAAAGTAGAAAGATTATTCCTGGCCATAGAGTGGATGTCGATAAGCTCACCAATATGGGTAATGTGCGTTCTCTCTTTGGTGACATAGGTTGGGATAGTTTTGCTTGGGGTCAATGAAGATTATTATCCCCTACTTGTCTATGAGTTTTATGCTAATCTTAAGGAAGAAAGGATTGAGCATGTTGGGAATAATATTATTCAATAGTATTCATCTAGAGTATCTCAAGTAGACTTTGAATTCAATGATCCTTTAGTGAATCACATGTGTGGTGTTGATGACATTGGTGCTAGATATTATTCTTTGGGACAACATTGTTATATTTATGAATTTTTCACCCATGAAAGATTTGATGAGGCATTCACAAATGGTAATAGATTTAGGTCTATTAGGGAAAGAGAAATCAAAGCATTTAATGCTAGAGGGCGAGTTATGCATCGCATGATTACTACTATGATCATTCCTAATTTTGGGCATAAATCATCGGTTGGTAATATGCATGTTGTGATTATGTGCCTTGCATGAGCATAAAAGACTAAATTTTGGATTCATGGCATTAAAGCATATGATTAGTGCAAGAAAAACTACAAATAAAGCCTTGCCTTATGGGAGATTATTGACAAGAATGATCGTCCAAACTTCCCTATTTACTAAGCTTCTAGGATAAATTCGGTCAATCAAACTTGGACATTCAAATTTCTCTGGAAATGCAACAACCAAGGTTCAAGTTCAAACATCCAAATTGGAGTCCAAACTTTTCAAACCTTGTCAAAATATTTGGAAACCAACTACAAGTTTGAAATCATTTTGGACTAAAAGATAAGTCATTAAAAAGCTTTTGAACTATAAGTCGTTATCAAATACTTGGTAAATCAAGAATGATCAGAGCCTTTTAAGCTATAAAAATCAAATTTTGTGCTGCCTTATGTATTCTATAGATTCCAAGGATAAGAAGTGTAGGGTTTACAAGAAGGCACCTATTAAGCAAATGTAAATCTACACTAGTGTCTTCAAAGCCTTCAATCTTCAAAGACAACCTCCATATTCTTGCACATTTGAGTTGTCCTTTGTATTATAGCTATGAGCCAATGAGGAAATTTTGCTTTTTAAGCCAAAAATCCTATCACAAAATTAACATATGAATTAGTCCTCATTAATGTTTGTCATTAATCAAAACTACTAGATTTACAAAGATATACCTATAATGCATTGTAAACCTATACTAAGGTCTTCAAAACCTTAAATATTCTTGAATAAACTCTAACCACTTTGATAAACTTGAGTTGTTCATGCGCTTTTAGCTTCATGTCAGTGAGACTTGCATTCTTCTCAATCCAAAAATCCTATCACACATCATACAAGCATATTAGTCCATATCAAGGTTAATCAATATTATTTCCATAGGACATTGCACTTATCAATGTTTGTCATTAATCAAAATAACATGATTTTCCCTTAGGGCTTACAATAATGTTGACTATCAAGCTTTAAAGGATATTTCTCATGGGATACTAATGTTGATTAACACCTAGCCTACTTATTCTATAAATGGTTATTGTTTCCACAATATGAATCGTGGGGATGAAAGAATGATAATGAATAGTGGTGTGTGTATAAAAGGAATGACTTATGCTCAATCAAATGAGGGTTATTACTATGGACTCATTGAAAAAATAGTTTGACTGTAGTATCTTGGGATACTGGAGAAGAGTACTATCCTTTTTAAGTGTATTTGGTTTGATCCATGCTCTAGCGAGAGTATGAAAGTTCATAAGAAATAAAAATTGGTAAACATAAATCATACCAAAAGGTGGAAAAAATATAAACCTTTTGTATTTACTTATCAAACTGTCCAGTTATATTACTCTCCATATCCCAGTACAAAGCACGATAAGAGTGATTAATGGGTAGTATTTCTTGTAAAGGCTCTAGAATCGTATGACGTAATTGAAGTGGAATCTGATTACTAGGAGGAAAATATGGGCCTCCAAGTTAGTTTGGATGATGATCAAGCACAATCTTTACATGACTGGGATGCTAGGGGAGATGAAGGCGATCTTCAAGAAGAAATTGATGAAGTTGTATTGCCCTTTTGATGAAATTAAGTGTAAGTCTGGTGGTATAGAAGGTTATGTTGATTTTGAAAAAGAGATGGTGAATCTATGTAGCTATATCTTTTATATCTCGTAATAATTGAAAGATGTGTTTGCTTTCCTATATATTTATTGTGTGCTAGGTAAGTAATTCTATATGACATGTTGAAATACCACAACTTTTTGTATTTAATTTGTTACAACTCTTTTGTATGACATGTTGAATTGAAAATGCATCTAACTTTTACTTTCAGTTGTAGATATACTTGGTTATTCTAGCAATAGACTCTCTCAAAGCTGATGCACCCCTCAAACTCTCTTGGACGTTCAACAAGAGGGTAATAACTCTGCTACTAGCTCTGTAGCTTTGGCACAAGCATGTAATAAGGATCTAGAGGACCATACACAGGTTGTATCCATCCCTCAATCACCTTTACCACCACAGCGCCCCCTGATACATATTCTGTCACATTCTATAAGCATGCAAGTGTTGAATAATACATTCTCGTTCAAAAAATCTAATATCATATTATATGTTATTTAAACATTTTAAGTATTCCATCCATTATTTTATTGTCACAATTTGAATAGGTTTTGCCCCTTTGAAACACAACCCTAGATTCATCACGTTATCTCAAGTGATATCAAGTTGAAGTTCAATGCCCGACACAAGAAAAAGAAGAACAATGACGTAAATACAAAGAATATATGATTAGCTGAATTTGAGGAAAGTTTTTGCTGATTAGCATCAATATTTTTAGAATGAATCACAAGAGAGTAGTGTTGTTACTAACTTAATCTTTTGGTGGTTACATAAATGACATAGTTGGAATAGGGATGAACAAGCAGCCATTCAAGAGAGTTAGGATACTCATGTTGCCTAGATGTTCAAGTGTATGATAGCCGATACTAAAAGTATGTGGCGCAAATCGGACCAAAAGATTCCTTTGATGTCTTCAAATGTATTTCAGCAATAGTTGAGTATTGGAATACACCAATGGCTTATGCTGTAGCAGAACAAAATAGTCACAACCAATGGCTAACGTAGAAATAAATGGCCATATAGAAAGAAGAAATAGCGAACAAAATATATTTGTCATTTTGATAAATAGCGAACAAAATATATTTGTCATTTTGATATACATAGGCAAATATGTGTGGGTATAATATATATATATATATATATATATATATATATATATATATATTTATTTATTTAAAACCTGATATAACAAAATCTAAGCCTGAATGGAATCCTAATGTAATAGATATACCTAGTACAAGTACTGGAGAAACAAATAGATCGTTTAATAAACCAGTTACTGGATATGCAGGAGTAACATCAGCTCTAAAAAGATAAACCTTACTTTTCATTTACAAATCACGTTCTTATATCTTGCTTTATTTTGTAACCATCTTACTAATTTATATAGATAGCAAAAAGAACAGTTTGCCAAGAACTCACAAGGCTCGGGAGAGCTGTACCTCAAAAGGCACCTGTCAAGGTAGCAGAACCCTCACACTTATGAATGCTTTCAGTTCTTGCTGAGCATCCCATATGGGATTCTTAGCTACAGTAGACCATTGACCACGATCCACGGTGCAACCTGTGTATTGGTTACACACTCGGTTCACCACAGTTGGCCAAGATGATAATATTGCTAATATGATAACTAGGGCAACAGAAGTAATTAAGCTAGAATTTCATGGTGAAGAAAACTTTTTTAAGGATCAAGTAACGATTCAAAAATATGCTACAACATTACATAGATTAACTTTATGCGATATTTGTGAAATAGATAGATGTATATGTATTTTTCAAGACTATTATTATCACATATATAATCAAGTTCCTAATACCTTAGATTATTTATCTATATTTTATTCTAAAATTCCTGACCCTTGGAGACAAAAATTGATAGAAACCTATAAAATAGGAGAAAATGATACATTAGGAAAAAGAATAACACATTTAAGAGATAAATTTAGTGAATGGTGTGGTGATGCTATCTTAGCTAAATTAACAAGAGGAATTAAGAAACGAATAAATTTATGTTGTGATAGACCAAAAATGCATATAATGATAGGATGTGACAGTCCATATTACTATATTAAAATTAAAAAGAAATATAAAAAGAGAAAATATTATAGGAAGAAATATTTTAAGAAAAGGAAAACTAGATACTATAAAAAACGACAATATAAAACTCCTAAAAAACCAACCTATAAAAGAAAAAAAGAAAAACCCTCAAGAATGTCGATGTTATTATTGTAAAGAATTAGGACACTATACTAATAGATGCCCTAAGAAATTTGAGAAAAATAAAAAAATTAGAAATAGATGAAGACATACAAAATATGATAGAAGTAGGAGATTTCATACAAATTAATGATTTTGAAAATTTGAGTACAGATGAAAGTATATTTATAATCACTGATACAGAATATACAGAATCTTCAGAAGATGAATGATCAAGAAATATCTAGTACTTCAAATGATAATCCTCCTGAACCTGTTATACAAATAACTAAGGAAGAAAAAGGAGAATATCAAAAAGATATTTTAATAGATAAAAAAAGTTAAAACAAATACAAAAAGAAGAATTTTCTTTAACAAATTACTCTGGATTTAAAACAAATATCTTTGATAAAATAGGATTAAAACCTCGTAAACATCACTTATTTTATGAATTAAATATACAAGAAAGAGCATTAGAAAATACTTTAACTAGTAATAAAATAATGATACCTTTATTATCTAAAAAAGATTTACAAGAAAAATTACAAAAAATAAAGCAAGAAATAAGAAATACATTGGGATGGATACATATAGGAGCAATACAAATAATAATAAAAGCAACATTTAAAGAAAGATTAAATACTCCAATTGATTTAGCCTTAATGGATAATAGAATAAGAAATAGAGAAGAAGCCTGTTTAGGGATACTAAGAGGAACTTTACAATATGGAAAACTAAAATTCAATATATATCCTAGAATATCTTATCATTTAAATGATAAAGACTTTGATAAAATTTTAAGTTTAATTCAAGATTTTAAAAGATCAGAATTCTTTTATAATCAAAATAGACCATATTCTATAACATATGCCATCTCATATGCTATATCTAATACACATCATTCAGAATGTTTTGAAATAAAAGACATAATAGATTATCCTTATTTGTTTAATGAAGTATGCCAAAAACAATTACATACTCTACATAAAATAGAGGAAATAGAATCTCTACCATTAGAATTGGATTTAAAAGATAAACCACTTTTACTGACAAATCATTTACCTCATAGACTTAGTTTTACTAGTACAAGAGTAAAAAGCTTACCAATTACTAAATGTAATTCAATAAGGTATATTACAGAAAAAGATGATAATATTAGAAATTATAAAATAGATGGTGAATATTTTAATGGACTAACATTTCAACAAATAAAAATCCTAATAGATACAGGAGCTAATGGAAATTATATTAATCATCAACTTTGTAATACACTACAAAAACATAAATTAGAAAACCCTCATCAATATACTAATTTTAATGGAGAAATTCATAAAATAAATAATGTAGTAGAAACTTTAATAAAGTTTGGAGAAAGTATAATTCCAATACGATTACTTATAGAAAATGAAGGTGCTAATGATACTTTAGAAATTATGTTAGGATTAACCTTTTCAGAAAAAGTTAAACCATATCAAATAACCTGATATGGAATAAAACTTACTTATAATGGAAGAATTATTTATATTCCCAAATGACTAGTCCTTATAGTATATATATACCTATTGGAATTACTTACTCTGGTTATAAACAAGAATATTTTGCTGCTTACATAGATAGTGGATCAGGTTCTTGTCTTTGTAAAAATGAATGCTTTCCTGAACAATATCATAGTACTGTAGCCCCTATTAGAGGATGAGATATTTCTGACCAACTCATTGAAATGAAACAGGGAGTTTCCAAACCAGTAATTTTACTAGGCTCTTTTTTAATTAAATGTCCATTTTTTATTTTTATGAAAATGGTACAGATGTCTTATTAGGCAATAATTTTCTTCAATTATTTCATTAAGTTATATTTGATACTCTTGCTCATCAGATTATTTTTAAAACACCTTGTCACCATCTTATTGTTGTTAAGCGACTTAAACATGCTTATGCTAAACCATTAAATATTCCTTTTAAACCCCGCACAACTCAGCGTGGCGGTATTGGGTACATACAAAAACCAATTTTCCCGAAAAGAACACCATTATTGGAATATCAAATAGTTATAAGATATTGTTAGCCCTAAGGGTAAATCATGAGGTGATGATTAAGTTTTGATTAATGACAAACATTGATGAGGACTAATTATTATGTAATTTGTGTGATAGGATTGTTGGATTAAGAAGTATGAAGTCTTACTGCCTTGAGTCAAGAAGTTCTAAGGACAACTCAACTGTGATCAAGGATCAAGAATGTTGAGTATGTTCTATGGATTGAAGGCTTGAAAGACTCTAGTGTAGGTTTAGACTTGCGAAATAGGTATATCTTTTGTAAACTCTACACTTGTTTGTCTTGGAATCTATTGAATGCATAAGAGAGCATAAAACTTGTTTTTGAATCTTAAATATCTTTGAATGAACTTTTGATTAATAAATGTGTGTATAAGTCTAAAATGATCTTAAGTAATCTTTGTATGATCAAAGGGTTTTGATAATGATTCTTGAATCTAAAAGTGTTTAAACAGTTTACTTATTCATACAAAATGTTTTCAAACTTATTGAAGTTACAATTCAAATGATTTTACCAAGTTTGAACATAAAAAAAACTGGCTACTGCACTTCCAGAGAAATTCGAACGCAAGTTCGGATGCAAGGGAAAAAATTCGGTCGTCCTAATTTTCATCTCTCTTTTGTCTTGTGCTTTCAATTGATCATTCAAGATTCCAAAGACAACAAAGAGAAGAAGTGCTACATTGTGTAATCATCCACCAAGAAGTGGTAACATCTTATTCATTCTTCATTTTAATTCTATTTTCTACTTGCTCATTATAAGGTTATCTTGTAACGTAAAATTCTTTTGATAAGGGTGAGTCATAGACTAGATTAATCAAGGGTGTAGTGTAAAATCCATGTGTGGATGAACCTTGATTAGATTGGTCTTTAGGTTGTTTTTTGATATAAAATCCTTGCTTAAGGGTGAGTCTTATTTGTATAATTGCAATAGAGGTTGTGAGAGTAAAACCATTGTGTGGTGAGCCTCTTATGTAATTATTGAACTTGAGTATATAGTAGATTGTTTGAAATCCTTGAGTGTAGACTCAAGGTAGTGGAGGTAGATCTTGAGAAGATCGAACCACTATAATTTCTTGTGTTCATTGCACTTGATTTTTTTATTGCCTTGTTATTGATTTGATCATTTTCTCATCAAGTTAAGAAATCATAATTTGCACCAACTAAGTTTATAAAGCAAATAGTTTTTGAAAATTAGCCAAAGACCTAATTCACCCCCCCCCCCTCTTAGGTCTTTCAATTGGTATCAGAGCAAGGGCTTCTTTGTGAGGTTTTACAACCTAGAAGTTAAGATCTTATGGCTAACATTTCAAGTTTACCTTATTTGGAAGGATCCTCCACAAATAGACCTCCTTTGTTTAATGGAACAAATTATACATTTTGGAAATCTAGAATTAAGATATATACTTATTCTATTAAATTTGATTTGTGGAATATTATTGAAAAAGGTCCTTATGTACCAATGAAAATGAGTGTTGATGGAACTAGTGAAGAACCAAAACACATAGATGAATTTGATGAGAATGATTAAAAGAAAATGACCTTGAATTATCAAGCTATGAATATTTTAAGTTGTGCACTAGATGTAACTGAATATAATAGAGTTAGTGGGTGTGATACTGCCCATGATATGTGGAGATTACTTCAAGTAACACATGAAGGTACAAATCAAGTAAAAGAGTCAAAGTTTGCCATGCTAGTTAGAGACTATGAGCTATTTACCATGAAGCAATGTGAAAATATAAGTGATATGTTTACTATATTTACTAACACTTTTAATGGTTTGAAAGCTTATGGAAAGAACTATTCAATTGGAGAGCAAAACAGAAAAATCTTGGATGCTCTGCCAAAATCTTGGCAACCGAAGACACTTGCTGTTGAGGAGTCAAAAGATTTAAAAACTCTTCCACTTGAAGAGCTCATTGGTTCACTGCTTACACATGAAATGAAGTTGAAAAGATTGAATGATATTGAAGATGAAGAAAAAGGAAGAAAAGGAGTTGTACTCAAGACTTCAAATCATTCAAGTGAACAAGAAGAATCATCAAGTGAAGAAGATGGAAACAGTGGAGAAGAAGATATAGCTATGGCTGCAAGAAATTCAAAAGATTCTATAAGAAAGAATTCTTTAAGAAAAGGAGAAAGCCAATTAAGAAGAGTGGACAGTCATCATCCTTCAAACCTCAATGTTTTGAATGCAAAAGTACAGAACATCTTGTGGTTGATTGTCCTAAAGTTTTGGAAAGGGAAAGAGACAACAAACTCAAAAAGAAATCCACCAAGAAAGGAAAGGGACTAGCTGGTACTTGGGGTCAACAAGAAAGTGAAAATGATAGTGAAGGAAAAGCCAACATATGCTTTATGACAATTGATGATGAGGTACAATCTACACCTTCTATTTCTACTTACTATGATGAAGATATTGATCCTAATGATTTACTTGTTGAAATGTATGGAGAACTGAAAAAGGATTCAAAAAGGAATAAGGAATTGAAAACTAAAATTAATGAGCTATTAAATGAGAATTCAAAATTATATTCTGAAAATGAAAAACTTCTTGAGACTACTAACTGTCTAAACTTAGAAAAAGAAAATTTAAATGTAACCATTTAAAACATATCTCTTGAAAATAAAAATCTTTGTACAAAAAGCAGATCTTTAGAAACAATGCTTAGTGATCATGATATATTGAAAAAGAAGTTAATGATCTTACATTATGCATTGAGAGATTTACAAATGGAAGATAAAATCTAAATAAATTACTTGGTTATCAAAGATCATCATTTGCAAAAATTGGTCTTGGCTACACCCATGAAAATTATGTTTCAAAATATAAAAACTCCAAAGCTAAAGAAACCTTTAATTCAATGCCTCATACTTGTTGTACATATTGTGGTAGGCATGGACACAAAGTGTCAAAATGTTATGTGAAAAGAAAAATAGAAAATGGTGTTAAAACTATTTGGAGAGTTAAAGGAACTTTTACTAACCCCCTTGGACCCAAGAAAATGTGGGTACCAAAAGTCACCTTTGCTAATCTTGTGTAGGTTCGTTTTGCTCCAAGATCAAGTGCCACTAAATGGTTTCTTGACAGTGGCTGTTCAAGACACATGATAGGAAATGCCTCACTTGTTAGTGAACTTCAAGCAACAAGTGAAGGTTTTGTCACATTTGGTGACAAGAAGAAGGGAAGAATACTTGGAATTGGTAATATCGGTAATGGTTCTTTACCTCTTATCAAGCAAGTACTACTTATTGATGATTTAAAATATAACTTGCTTAGTATTAGTCAATTATGTGACAATGGTTGCAAAGTTAAATTTAAATGTGATACACGTACTATTCTTGACAGTAAGAGTAACAAGACTATTTTTGTTGCCAATAGAGTTGGAAATGTGTATGTACTATATCTTGATGAACTTATTGCACATGATATTAAATGTCTTGCCATTCATGATAATGATAGATATCTATGGCATAGAAGATTAGGTCATGTGAGTATGGAATTGTTGAACAAACTCTCATCACAAGAATTTGTTAGAGGACTGCCAAAAATGAATTTTGACAAAACTCGTATTTGTGATACTTGTCAATATGGAAAATAGCCAAAAACATCTTTTAAACCAAAGAAAATGGTTTCTACATCAAAACCTCTTGAACTTGTTCATATGGACTTATTTGGACCAATGAGAACTACTAGTCTTGGTGGTAAAAGATATGTATATGTGATTGTTGATGATTTTTCAATATTTACATGGGTAATCTTTCTAGCTCAAAAGGATGAAACCTTTCATGAATTTAATAAGCTCTTAAAAAGGTTCAAGTTTCTCTTGGATGCAAATTGATATCTATTAGAAGTGATAATGGAAGAGAATTTTACAATCAAGAGTTTGCAAAATTTTGTGATGAATATGGCATTACACATAATTTTTCTGCTGCCAAAACACCTCAACAAAATGGTTTTGTTGAAAGGAAAAATAGAACTTTACAAGAGATGGCTAGATCAATGTTGTGTGAAAACTCTCTACCAAAATATTTTTGGGGTGAAGCTGTAAATATTGCCTGCTATGTAATGAATAGAGTTCTTTTGAGACCCTTCATACGAAAAACACCTTTTGAACTTCTATTTGATAAAACTCCTTCAATTGTTTATTTTAAGGTATTTGGCTGCAAATGTTTTATCTTAAATACTCATGACAATTTAGGAAAATTTGATAGAAAATCAGATGAAGGTATATTTCTTGGCTATTCATCAAATAAAAAGGCTTATAGAGTTTATAATAAAAGAACATTATGTGTTGAAGAAATCATTCATATGACATTTGATGAATCTAACATTTATCTTGAAAGAAGAAATGAAGATGATGTAGGTTCTTCAATAATGAATAATCAAACTCATCATCAAGACCAACTTTGGAAGAACATGCCAAAGAAGAAGAAATATTAGAGCAAGAACAAGATGGTCAACCAAGCAATGATGAAGAACTTCCAAAGGATCTAACATATGCAAGAGGTCATCATAAGGAGCAAATCATTGGTGATATCTCCCAAGGAGTTAAAACAAGGTGGTGCTTTATTGACAACTTTGCTCTTTTATCACATAATGAACCTAAAAACATTGATGATGCATTGTGTGATGATTTTTGGATTATTGCCATGCAAGAAGAGCTGAATCAATTTGAAACAAACAAAGTTTGGACTCTTGTTCCAGGGCCTCTTGATCATTCTATAATTGGTACAAAATGAGTTTTTAGAAATAAATTAAATGAACAAGGAGAAGTTAGAAAAAAAGCTAGGCTTGTTGCTCAAGGATTAAATCAAGAAGAGGGTATTGATTATGATGAAACTTTTGCTCCTGTAGCTAGACTTGAATCTATAAGAATATTATTAGCCTATGCTTGTTTTAAAGGTTTTAAATTATTTCAAATGGATGTCAAAAGTGCATTCTTAAATTGTTTTATTGAAGAAGAGGTGTATGTGGAACAACCACCTGGTTTCGTTCATGAAAGGTTTCCTAATCATGTTTTCAAGTTAGCCAAAGCTTTATATGGGTTAAAACAAGCTCCTAGAGTTTGGTATGAAAGATTGAGTAGATTTCTTCTTTCAAAAGGATTTTCAAAAGGAAAAGTTGACACAACTTTATTTATAAAAACTTCTTGCACTAAAGATCTCTTACTTGTGAAATTTATGTTGATGATATTATTTTTGGTGCTACTAATACATCTCTTTGTGATGAGTTTGCTAAATTAATGCAAAATGAATTTGAAATGAGTATGATGGGAGAACTAAATTTCTTTCTTGGACTACAAATTAAACAAACTAAGGATGGAGTATTCATAAATCAAGCAAAGTACACAAAAGAGCTTTTAAAAAGATTTGGAATGGATCAAGCAAAAGGGATAAACACTCCAATGAGTTCATCAACCAAACTTGATAGAGATGAAAAAGGTAAAAATATTGATGAAAAGATATATAGAGGTATGATTGGAAGTTTACTCTATCTCATAGCAAGTAGACCAGATATCATGTTTGATGTATGTTTATGTGCTAGATTTCAATCTTGTCCTAAAGAGTCACATTTAATTTCTGTCAAACGCATCTTTAGTTATTTAATTGATACATGTGACTGTGGTCTTTGGATTTCAAAATCTTCATCATTTGATCTTGTTAGATATTCGGATGCTGATTTTGCTGGATGTAGAGTTGAACGTAAAAGTACTAGTAGTCATTGTCAATTTCTTGGAAGTTGTCTTGTGTCATGGTATAGTAAAAAACAAGCATGTGTGTCTTTGTCCATTGCAGAAGCTGAATATATTGCAGCTGACAGTTGTTGTGCTCAACTATTATGGAGGCAACATACATTACTTGATTATGGTTTTAAATTCAATTGTGTACCTATACTATGTGACAATACTAGTGCTATTAATTTAAGTATAAATCCTATTCAGCATTCTAGGACTAAGCATATAGAGATCAAACATCATTTATTCTTGATCATGTTGCTAAAGGAGATATATGTTTAGACTATGTAAATACAAATGATCAAATTGCTGATATATTTACTAAACCTTTGGCAAAGGAAAGGTTTTGTTATCTAAGAAGGCTTTTAGGAATCTCAAAATTCAATTACTAATGAGTTTGTTGAACTTTAGTGAAAACAGGGAAAATTCGAACGCATGACAGAAAATTCGGTCGACCGAATTTTCTGAACTGAAGAAACAGAGATTTTCGGACGCACGTTCAGACGTAGACCTGAAAAATTGGTCGTCCGAACTTTGCGGTTACAACTTTTTAAAATGAAAACTGAACGGTTTCTGAACACTTTAACTTCCGAATTCTCTCCTTTTTCAAGACCACTCACACCCACCTTCGTCCAAATCACAATTTCTCTGAAACTTCATCATTTTCACTTCAGTTTTCTTCCAGTTTTGAATTCCAAACCTTAGATAAATCCTAAAAACCACTACATTTCAAACAAAAACACCATGGTGAGGACAAAGAGGCCAAATATTGAAAAGGGGAAAGGGAAAGCTAAGGAAGGAGATGGAGGATTGATTATCAACGAACCAAGCAGAGTTAGAATTCCTCAAGCCCTGACTAGAGTGGACAGATTTGTATCAATCAAGGCTGCTTCAGAATTTGATGAATGGAACAAGGACAAAAAGATTATCCTTGGAAATAAGGTGAATTTTGATAGTTTATCAAGCATGGATAATGTCTTGTCTCTGTTCAGTGATGTTGGTTGGAGTAGTTTGTTAAATGTTAATGACGAATTCTATCCTACCTACTCCAAGTGGTATTCATCTAGAGTATCCCAAGTGGTATTCATCTAGAGTATCCCAAGTGGATTTTGAATTCAATGATGCCTTGATAAATAGAATCTGTGGTGTAGGTGACAGTGGAGAAAAGTATTACTCATCTGGAATGTATTGTTATATACGTGAACTCTTCACAAAAGAAAGATTTGAAGAAGCATTCACTAATGGCAAAGAGTTTAGGACCATTAGGGAAAGATAAATTAAGGGACTAGATGCTAGAGGAAGAGTATTGCATCACATGATTACTACTATGATTGTCCCTAATTTTGGACATAAGTCATCTGTTGGTAATATGCATATGGTAATTATTTTAGCATTGCATGAGCATAGAAGGTTGAACTTTGGACATATGGCCTTAAAACATATGATTACTGCAAGAAATACAATAACCAAGGCTTTTCCCTATGGAAGGTTGTTAACTAGAATCTTTAAGCATTTTCAAGTTAAGCTTCCAGTGAAAGGACAAGGATTTAAGAGTGGAGAGATTTATACTAATGACACTCTCAAAAGAATAAAATTAGTCCTTGATGAAGATGGTGTATGGAAAACAAAAAGGGAAACTCCTTCAAGAAAAGAAGAAAACTAAGAGAGTGAAGAGGAAGAGGATGAAGAAGATAGACTAGCCAGAGAAAGAAACACAAAGAAAAGATTGTTTGATGAAGACCCTGATAATGAAGGGATTACTAGAGGTGACACCATAGTTGCTAAGACATTTCAAGAAGCCTTGAATAATCATATCAAGGAAATGGAGAAGATGTATAAGTTCTTTGAATCATTTGCTCCAATGGTTCTTGGAAAATTGGATGGTTTAGACAATAGAGTAAAGCACATTGAAGATCTCTTGATGAAGAATACAAAAAGTGGTGAAGGACACTCTAGGCATCAAGATAGAGATGATAAAGATGATAAGAAGGAAGAAGGTAAGAAAGAAGATGAAGATGAAGATGATGATGATGATAGTGATAATGGGGATGATAATCAAGGAGGCAACAGTGAGAATGTGGCAAGACAAGAAGAAGAAAATGAATCTGAACATGAAGAACCACAAGAAGAAGGAAGCCAGATTGAAGAAGCACAAATTATCTCACCATCAACCATCTCTTTTAGCCAAGGAAGAGTGAAGCATTTGGCAATCAAGAAAGGATTCAGCAAAGCTTCTCCATCACAAGACTGAGCATTTCTTCAACCCCATCATTTTACTGCTTTTAATTACTTATTTGTATTTATGAACTTTTACTGTTTCATGTGTTTAAAATTTTAAAGTTGGTCTATGAACCTATTATGTTTTGTCTTTCAGTTTTCTGTAATAGTGAAGCTCAATGATGAAACCTTTGTGTTGAGAGCTTCTTTTAATTGTTAAAAATGCATAATTGTTAGTCTCATTTTCATTGACCCCATCTTTGATTGATGACAAAAGGGGGAGAAATAATGATGTGAGACAAAATGTGCTATATGTTGAATTTGTTATGTGTGAGTGAATGCTGTGTGTGATGACAGAATTTATTATGCGTGAGTGAATGATGTGTGTGATGACAAGCTGTGATTGCATTTGGAAACTGTGTATTATATGGTTGTTTTCTGAGTTTTTGCAAATGACTAAGTTGTTCTTGACTTGTTACTTTATGAAAACAATTGAATGCATGAGTTCTGTTTGTTGTCAAAAATTTTGGACTTGAAATTCGGATGCAGAAAAAAAAATTCGGATGCATCAAGTTCTTTTTGCCAAAAATTTTGTTTTATTGTTCAAATTGCTTGAAACCTGTTCTAATCCTTTTTATCATATTTGAACACTCTTATAAAAGCTTGTTTTCAAAAATTAAATTTGCTATCTCACACATTTTACAGTTTGGACTTGAAAGCTCAAAATTTGAATGCATGATTTAAAATTTTGGATGCATGTTTCAGAAATTCAGATGCATCCATATTTTATTACCAAAAAGTGCTCTTTTGTTGTTCAAATTGATTCAAATATCTTTTAATCTCTTCTACTATGTTTAAACAACCTTAGGAAAGCTTATTTTTAAAATTGAAGCTTTTATTTCACTTATTTTACTATTCGAACTTGATATGTCAAAATTTTGATGCACAGTATCTCAAGTCCAAATTTGTTGAAAAATGAGCACAATCTAAGGGGGAGCTTTGTTAATCTTTTATGACCATTAATACCTCTCTCAGAAGTTTTCTTAATGCTTAAATTCTGTATCTTCTATCCTAGTTGTTGGAAGGAAGGAGGCAAATGGAGGTTGGTTGGGTCTTGAATGTCAATATGTTAAATTGGTTATTATTTAACATTGACATCAATACATCTTTGTACTACATTGTTTAAATCGATCACATTTTGCATCAAAGTTTGCTATCATCAAAAAGGGGAAGATTGTTAGCCCTAAGGGTAAATCAGGAGGTGATGATTAAGTTTTGATTAATGACAAACATTGATGAGGACTAATTATTATGTAATTTGTGTGATAGGATTGTTAGGTTAAGAAGTATGAAGTCTTACTGCCTTGAGTCAAGAAGTGCTAAGGACAATTCAAGTGTGATCAAGGATCAAGAATGTTGAGCATGTTCTATGGATTGAAGGCTTGAAAGACTCTAGTGTAGGTTTACACTTGCAAAATAGGTGTATCTTTTGTAAACTCTACACTTGTTTGTCTTGGAATCTATTGAATGCATAAGAGAGCATAAAACTTGTTTTTGAATCTTAAATATCTTTGAATGAACTTTTGATTAATAAATGTGTTTATAAGTCTAAAATGATCTTAAGTAATCTTTGTATGATCTTAAGTAATCTTTGTATGATCAAAGAGTTTTGATAATGATTCTTGAATCTAAAAGTGTTTAAACAGTTTACTTATTCATACAAAATATTTTCAAACTTATTGAAGTTACAATTCAAATGATTTTACCGAGTTTGAACATAAAAAAAATGGCTACTGCACTTCCAGAGAAATTCGGATGCAAGGGAAAACATTCGGTCGTCCGAATTTTCCCTGCCAGCATGGTTACTGTTTTTTCAGAGAAATTAGGACGCAAGTTCGGATGCATGAAGAAAATTCGGTCGTCTGAATTTTTCCAGAAAATATGTAACAGTAAAATTCGGACGCAAGTTCGGATGCACAAGAAGAAATTCGGCCGTCCGAATTTTCTGAAACTAGCCTTTATATGACTATTAAAACTAATTTTTAAACTCTATAAAAACCTTAAACTCCATAATTTTTGTAAGTTTTGAATCCTTGAGAAATCTAAACATTCTAAATTATTTGCAAACATCAAATCTCTCTTTTGTTTTGTGCTTTCAATTGATCATTCAAGATTCCAAAGACAACAAAGTGAAGAAGTGCTACATGGTGTAATCATCCACCAAGAAGTGGTAACATCTTATTCATTCTTCATTTTAATCCTGTTTTCTACTTGCTCATTATAAGGTTATCTTGTAACGTAAAATCCTTTTGATAAGGGTGAGCCATAGATTAGATTAATCAAGGTTGTAGTGTAAAATCCATGTGTGGATGAACCTTGATTAGATTGGTCTTTAGGTTGTTTTTATATATAAAATCCTTGCTTAAGGGTGAGCCTTATTTGTATAATTGCAATAGAGGTTGTGAGAGTAAAACCATTATGTGGTGAGCCTCTTATGTAATTATTGAACTTGAGTATATAGTAGAATTTTTGAAATCCTTGAGTGTAGACTCAAGGTAGTGGAGGTAGATCTTGAGAAGATCGAACCACTATAATTTCTTGTGTTCATTGCACTTGATTTTTTTTATTGCCTTGTTATTGATTTGATCATTTTCTCATCAAGTTAAGAAATCATAATTTGCACCAACTATGTTTATAAAGCAAATAGTTTTTAAAAATTAGCCAAAGACCTAATTCACCCCCCTCTTAAGTCTTTTAGATATCTTGGTACAGAAATTGAAGATATAAAATAAAAATTAGAACAATGTTATAGTGAAAATCCTTTACAGTTTTTGGATAAAATTCAGTTATTAGCTACCTTAGAAATGATAGATGAAACTGAGATAATCAGAGCTACACCCATGAGATACAATGAAATAGGTCAAAAGGAATTATTAACTATGAAATTGATAAGACCCAGTATATCATCATATAGTTCACCATCTTTTATTGTTAGAAAACATGCTGAAATAGTTAGAGAAAAAGATAGGATGGTAATTAATTATAAAAAATTAAACAATAATACCAAATTTGATGGTTATTTTTTACCTCATAAAGAAAGTTTGATAAATATGACAAAACATAAAAATATATTTTCTAAATTTGATTGTAAAAGTAGATTTTGGCAAATAAAAATGCATCCTGTTAGTATTGCATATACAACATTTTCTACCCCTCAAGGACAATACGAATGGCTAGTAATGCCCTTTGGATTAAAAAATGCTCCTCAAATATTTCAAAGAAAGATTGATAATATTTTTAGAAATTATGATTATATTTTTGTCTATGTAGATGACATATTGATTGCATCAGATAATATTCATGATCATATTAAACATTTGAATACATTTTGTAAGCTTTGTGCTGACCATGGATTAGCTTTGTCTAAAAAGAAAGTAAAAATATTACAAAATAAAATAGAATTTCTTGGAATGAATATTGATGGAAAAGGAATTGAATTACAAAATCATATATTAGAAAAAATATCTGGATTTTTTGATAAATTAAAAGATAAAAACAGGTACTAAGTTAATGATGACTTGATATTAGAGACAGATGCTTCTGACACATTTTGGAGTGGAGTGTTGAAAAAAGTTTATTACGACAACCAAGATAAGATAGGAGAATCTTTATGTAGATATACATCTGGTACATTTAGTAATACTGAAAGTAGATATCATATAAATGTAAAAATTTTTACTATTTCTTAGTTCCAAAAAGATTTTTATTACGAACAGATAATACATAGGTAAGAGCTTTCATTAAAAGTAATTTACCTTCTAGACCTGAATACAAAAGATTAATTAGATGACAAACTTTGTTATCTGATTAAATATTTGATATTGAGACTATTAAAACTGATAAAAATGTTTTGGCAGATTTTTTGACCAGAGATGGTGGATACATTACATCAGATATACAATTATCTTGAAGATATGAACCAAGAGGTTCAAAATATAAAAGAAAATTTATTTGATATAATTTACATAGCAAATCTTCCGGGAATGACTAAAGATGTGGCTGAATTATTATTAGCTGAATGTAGATTAATTACTTCCAAACTTGAGAGACATGATATGACATATACAATGGTTAAAGGATTATTAAGTAAAATTGAAATGGAAAAATTCTCTGATGAAGGTCCCACTGATATAGAAATTGATAGCACAGATCAACGTCCTAAGCAAGACGGGATTAAAACTGCTCATGAAACTATTTCTCTCAGGCCACAGAAGCCATTATAGATTACTGAGAGGAATAGAAATAAAGATATTTTATCACCTCCAATAGAGATACAACATAAGCTAATGAGAGAATTATACAATCTCTCAAATACAAATACATTATATATTGACTTTTCTGGGATAAATCCAAGAGTAAATTTTATTCAAGATTCTTCTCCAGAGGAAGTTAGAAAATGGTATGATTTTGGAGCAGTCAACTCCATATATTTAAGCTCACCAGAGTTTACTAAAATTCGTCTTCTACCCAGTGGGTAAAGGATGGAGTAAAAGATTTTTATCTAAACAACCCCACCATTACTCCAAAAGATATTCTTGTCTTAAAACTTTTCTCTGCAGGACTAGATTTTTATAAAGAAGACAGATACCCTGCTTATCACTTTATGCATGTTGGAAAAGCAGAAACATTGGCAATCTCTGTTCCCATGGAGAGAAAAGAATTTAGAAAATTTGATGAAAAAGATATCCATTACAGAAGAGCTATTGGAATAAGAATTATTCTTCAACAAATGGAGATAAGCTTCAAAAAAGGATTCAGGACATATAGCGGACAAAAGATGCACTCTTCAGTTATGATAAGCCCTGCTAAAAGGACACCTCCATCAACAGAAAGATATTTACAAACAAAAATAAAGATGTTGGATACTAGAATAATCAAATCAAGCCCAGAAGCACAAATGAAGATATGTCAATTCCGAAAACATGTGAAAGGGACTTGCCCAGCATGTTTACCACAAAAAGACAAACAAGATTGCCAGCATAGCACTGATGAAGAAGACTCGGACTAACAAGACAAAAGATGATGTGACCAGCACCAGAACTTGATTGCAAAATGATAAAAGAGTCAGCAAAGCACCAAAACAAGATGGGATAAGAAGAAAAGATAGTCACACACCTGTAAATATACTTTACACCTCTGTGTACTCCAAATAAGACGGTGTAATAGTAAGACGGTAGAACAACATTATAAATAGAGCAAAAGAACTAGTTTCTGATCATTCGAGCCAAAGATCAGAAAAACCTTTGTGTATTAGAAAATGTTTGCTTAAATAAAACACCCCTTGAGGTTTCTTTTAGTCTAAAACCTTTCTTCTATACTTATTAAACTTTTCTTATAACAACAACTCTCCAACAAACTCCAAGCAAAGTCTGTACATCTCGAGGTAGGAAACGAAACGAGACTGTCCTGGATTATATTGAAGGAGCGTGAGGGAAGTTACCAGTGAACTGGTTGGGGCTGAGATGCCTGTTAAAAGTCTCCTCGAATACCCGATATAATTACGGTAAAAAAAGATCAGGTAAGGAAGCGATGAAACATAACTTCAAGCTTTCTCAAAGAAGTAATGAGTAGTGCTTCCAAAGCAGTGATATCTTCGGAATCTACTTTCTTCATCTCTACTAAAATTGTACTAAATTTTCCTTCAATAATAGACAAAGATTCAATTGGAGCTTGAAATAGCATATCAGCAATTCTATGCCATAGATTTTGAGATATTGCTCCTTAGAAGCTTTTAATTTCCCATTGGATGAAGTGAATGGACTTGTTACTACCGACATCTGTTTGATCGGTATTGCAATGGGATTGCCAATTGATGATGGAACAAATTTTGGACTATGTATTTACAATGTTATCTTCACTTTTAGATAAGTTGATATGGGCAGGAAAGCTATTTGTACCTTCACCACCACACACTGTAGCTTCCTACAAGGAACTTAAAGCATAGCCAACTTATAAAAACAAAAAATTTAAAAGTTATTGTTGGCCCTAAGGGCAAATCTTGAAGTTTTAATTAATAACAAACATTGATGATAGGATTTTTTGTTTGGTGAAACAAAAGATCTCATCGCCTTGAAGGTAAAGAGAAACAATGACATCCCAAGTGAGGCTAAAAGCATGAAGATTAAAGTGATTGTCCAGCACAATAGGCTTTGATGATCTAAGAGTGTAGGGTTATGTTATTCAATAGGCATAACTCGTAAACCCTACATCTCTTGCTTTTGGAACTAAGAATGATACTTTGAAGCACATATCTTATATTTCTGGTTTAAATTTTGTTTTTGAGCCTAAGTGATTTCATATCTTTAGAAGAACAAATTTGTTGATAATAGCTTTTAGGTAAAAATCTCTTTAAACATTTTATCTTTTGATTTAAATGTTTTGAAACTTGATTTGATCAAGTTAGAATTGCTTTTGCAAAATATGAAAAGTTTGAATTTTGTGTTACTAATTTGGACATTCAAATTTATTCTATTCTTTTGATTTTTCAAAGAAATTAGGACTTGGATGTTCAATTCGGTTGACTGAATTTGCCTTGTACAACAAAATGAACAGAGAAATTTGGATGATCAATTCGAATGCAAGAGCCTGAGTCAGTCGACTGAACTCCCCTACCCTATTTCAAAATTAAATCTGTTCAATAATTGCCACATTAATTGATCAACTTCTCTCAACCACTTTCATTAAGATAAAGGAACTCTTGGAGGTTTTGAATTTCTAAAAGGTTGAGTTTGTTAAAGAAACATTCTCGAAGATTAACCAAAAGTCTAATTCATTCACTTCTCAGGAATTTCAATTGGTATCAGAGTAGGCTTCTTTTTGTAATTTAACAACCTAGAAGTTAAGATCCTATGGCTAATACTTCAAATGTCCCTTATTTGGAAGAATCTTCTACAAAACAACCTCCACTTTTTGATGGAACAAATTGTACTTTCCAAAAATCTGGTATCAAGATTTATATTTGTTCTACTAACTTTGATTTGTGGAATATCATTGAGAAAGGTCCACACATACCTAAAGAAGTCATCCTTTTGAGCTAAAAACATCACCCATGTAATTCTAGAGAAATCATCAACAATCACGTAAGCATATCTTTTACCACCAAGACTAGTAGTCCTCATTGGTCCAAACAAGTCCATATGAACAAGTTCAAGAGGTTTTCAAGTAGAAACCATTTTCTTTGGTTTAAAATATGGTTTTGATTGTTTTCCATATTGACAAGCATCACAAAGATGAGTTTTATCAAAATGTATTTTAGGTAATCCTCTAACTAACTCTTGTGTGGAAAGTTTATTTAATAAATCCATACTTATATGACCTAATCTTCTATGCCATAAATATCCATCATTGTCATGAATGGCAAGACACTATTAGCAACAAAGATAGTTTTGCTACTTGCATTATCAAAAATAGTACAAGTGTCACATTTAAATTCTACTTCACATCTATTATCACATAATTGACTAATACTAAGTAGATTATATTTCAAATCGTCAATAAGTAATACTTGCTTAATGAGAGAAAAAGAACCTTTACCAATGTTACCGATTCCAAGTATTCTTCCCTTCTTCTTATCACCAAATGTGACAAAACCTTCACTTGTTGCTTGAAATTCACTAACATGTGAGGCATTTCCTGCCATGTGTCTTGAACAACCATTGTCAAGAAACCACTTAGTGGCACTTGATCTTGGAGCAAAACCAACCTACACAAAATTAGAGAAAGTGACTTTTGGTATCCACATTTTCTTGGGTCCAATGGGGTTAGTAAAAATTTTTTGACTCTCCAAATAGTTTTAACACCATTTTCTATTTTTCTTTTCACATAACATTTTGAAACATTATGTCCATGCCTACCACAATACGTACAACAAGTATGAGACATTGAAGTAGGAGTTGCTTTAGCTAAGAAGTTCTTATATTTTGGAGCATTATTTTCATAGATGTACCCAAGACCATCTTTTACATAAGAAGATCTTTGGTAACCAAGTAGTTTGTTTAAATTTTCTCTTCCATTTGTAAAATTTTCAATGCATAATGTAAGATCATTAACTTTCTTTTTTAATATCTCATGATCACTAAGAATTGTTTCGGATGCTATATTTGAAGGTTATGTGTTTTCCTTTATCTTTTGGCAATGGAGGAATTCTGTAGGAAGACAAAATTAGGTATTTGTAAAATCTATTGGAAATCCTGCTAATATCTACAAAATCACTTATTATCTGGAGGCTATGGTCAAGTTTTAACCTGGGCATCTCATTCACCATTTGAAAGAACATAGTAAGAACCTTGTTGAAGCACATAATTACCTGCTGTAAAGTGGTTGGTAATGTACCATCTGGGCCTTGTCCATTCTTTGCTTTATAAATACGGTTACGCAGAGTCATGAGTAAGAGACCATATGTCAATCTTGATTCATATTCTAATGTTTTGATGATGTTGTATGTCAGGCCCCAAGTTGCTGTCCCTGTGTCATGCTGCACAAAAAAATCTGAAATATTGAAAACTTTATTCTTGGTGATAAATCTACATCATTTGGGCTTAAAAAGCCATGGCAATGATATTAGACATTTCTAAAGTTTGATCCTGAGCTCCTAAATTTCTAAAAATCTCAGCTTGCTGAGTCACGGAAATGGAATGAAGCTCTGGCCAGTGGTAGAAACCTTTTTGGACATAATGGAGACTAATTTCTGAAATCTTGTGAGAGACTGGTTGTCACTCTATATTTGTTCATAATGTGACATGAGTTATTTAGACTAGTGGACCATGTACTAGATCAAAAGTAAAGTTCTGAAACTACTAGGCACACCACCATTGGTTTTCTATATGAATGCTGAACCACTAAAACATTTTGCCCAAGAGTGAGAAAGAGATGTAAGACTACAAACCGTAGCATCTTGGGTGTTCTGATGGTGAACAAGGGAGGTCTATTTGTAGAAGAACCTTCCAAATAAGGTAAGTTTGAAATATTAGCCATAAGATCTTAACTTCTAGGTTGTAAAACCACACAAAGAAGCCCTTGCTCTGATACCAATTGAAAGACCTAAGAGGGGGGTGAATTAGGTCTTTGGCTCATTTTTGAAAACTATTTCTTTTTATAGATTGAGTTAGACCATATTATGATTACTTGTTTCAATGAGATGATAATTAAATCAATGACAAAGCAATAGATAATCTAAGCACAATGAACACTAGCAATTTATAGTGGTTCGATCTCTTCAAGATCTACATCCATTGCCTTGAGTTTACACTCAAGGATTTCAATCAATCTACTACATAGCTCAAGTTCAATAATTACATAAGAGGCTAACCACACAATAGTTTTACACCAACAACCTCTTTAGTAATTCTACACACAAGGCTCACCCTAACAAATGGATTTTATATCTACAAACAATCTTGAATCAAAATTTCAAGGATCACCCTTACCTAAAGGATTTTATGTTTACAAGACAACCTTGTAATGAGGTAGTAGAAAATGGAATTAAATGAAGAATGGATGAGATGTTACCACTTATTGGTAGATGGTTACACAATATATCACCACTTCACTTTGTTGTCTTTAAAATCTTGAATGATAACTTGTAAGCATAAGACAAAAGAGAGCTTTGATGTTTGCTAAAGATTTTTGAATGTTTAGATTTCTCAAAGATTCAAAACTTACAAAAATTCTTGAGTTTATGGCTTTTATAGAATTCAAAAATCAGTTTTAACAGTCATAAAACAGCTAGTAATGGCTAGTTTCAGAAAATTCGGACGACCGAATTTTTCTTGTGCGTCCGAACTTATAGTCCGAATTTTACTGTTACATGTTTTCTGGAAAAATTAGGACGGCCGAATTTTTTTCTTGCATCCGAACTTGTGTCCAAATTTCTCTAGAAGCACAGTAGCCATTTTAAAGTTTGGTTTTCAAACTTTGTAAAATCATTTGAAATTCAACTTCAATAAGTTTGAAAACATTTTGTATGAATAGATAAGTTATTTAGACACTTTTAAATTTAAGAACCATTATCAAGCCTCTTTGATCATACAAAGTTTACTCAAAATCTTTTAAGACTTAAAAACAAACTTATTAATCAAAAGTTCATTCAAAGCCATTCAAGATTAAAAAAAAAAGTTTTGTGCTCTTTTATGCATTCAATAGATTCCAAGACAAACAAGTGTAGAGTTTACAAAAGATATACCTATTAAGCACATGTGACCTACACTTCATGTCTTCAAAGCGTTCAATCATCTTGAACAAACTCTTCAATCTTCAATCACTTTGACATATTGGAGTTGTTCTTGCATTTTAGCTTCAAGGCAATGAGACTTCATACTTCTTAATCCAACAATCCTATCACACAAATGACATAAAGATTAATCCTCATCAATGTTTGTCATTAATCAAAACTTAATCATAACCTCATGATTTGCCCTTAGGGCTAACACAAGTAATAGAATCCAAACTAGCCATGCTGTTACAGACTGAGTTATTCATAATGCAGCAAGGGGAGAACATTAGTAATATGTTTACAAGGTTCACCAATATCTCAAATGGATTGAAGTCTTATGGGAAAAACTATTCCCACGGAGAACAAAATAGAAAGATTTTAGATGCACTTCCTAGATCATGACTACGTTAGTCAAGAAATTCAAAAAGTTCTATGAGAAAGGATTTCTCAAGAAGGGAAAGAGACCATTCAAAAAAGGCAGTCAATCTTCATCATTATTTAGACCACAATGCTATGAATGCAAAAGCACCGAGCATCTTGTAGCGGATTGTCTCCAATCTAAGGAAAAGAAATTGAAGACAAGATAGAAAGCAAAAGGACTTGTCGGTGCTTGGGATCAACAAGCACATGAGGAAAATGAAGAAGAGAATGAAGAAAGAGACAATATGTGTTTCATGGCTATGGATAGTGAGGTACAACCCACTTTCTCTACTTCTATTCCTTGGATGATGATCATGATCCTTTTGATCTTTTGGTTGACATGTATGGAGAATTGAAAAAGCTTTCAAAAAAGGAACAAAGAAATGAGGTTAAAATTGATGAGTTTTTGAATGAAAATTCTAAATTGTTTTGTGAAAGTAAAAAGCTTCTTGATTCTATTGAGTGTTTGAATATTGAAAAGGAAGTTTTAAATGTTTTCATATAAAACATGTCCCTTGAAAAGAAAATTCTTTGTGAAAAGATTTCATCCCTTGAAAATATGCTTATTGATCATGAAGTTTTAGAAAAGAAAACTGATGACCTCACTTCATGTGTTGAAACATTTACAAAAGGAAGGGGCAATCTTGATAAACTTCTTGGAGCGCAAAGATCCCCTCTTGTAAAAAATGGTCTTGGTAATAACTATGTGAACAATGTGCCTAAATACAAAAGCTTTTTCGTTAGAGCTACATTTACTTCTATGCCTCATATTTGTTGCACTTATTGTGAAAAACATAGGCATAAGTCCACTAGATAATATGTGAGAAGAAAATTGGAAAATTCTGTTAGTGAAACAAAAAGTGGAAAATTGTGTTAGAATCACTTGGAAAGTAAAGGGAATCATTTACCAACCCCCATGGACCCAAGAAAATATGGGTACCCAAAGTTAGTTCATTTCTTTAGGTGTGGGTACACTTCCCTCTAAAATAAGGGGCCCCAAGTAGTTTCTTGATAGTGGATGTTCAAGGCATATGATGAGAAATGCCTCATTCATTAGTGTATTCCAAGCCACCATTGAAGACTTTATTACCTTTGGATACAAGAAGAAAGGAAGAATCCTTGGAGAAGTTAATGTTGGTAAAGGTTCTTGAAACACCAAAGAGGGGGAAGAGGGTGAATTAGGTCTTTGGCTAATGTTTTGAAATTTTTTTCCTTTTTGAGAATATAGCTTGAAAGTGTTTGAAATCAAACTCACAAGAAGTTATGCAAGTATACACAATGAGTTTTCAAGTTAAAAGAGATATGAGAACAAATCACAAAAGCAATTTATAGTCGTTCAATCACTCAAGATCTATATTCACTACCTAGAACCCTAACTCAAGTATTTCAACCAAATTCAACTATAACAAAAGTCGATCACAATACAAGAAAGGCTCACCCAATAAGCGTTTTACACCACAACCTTTTTTCAGTTACAATAATCAAGGTTCACCCTTTCAAATGGGTTTTATATCCTTAAGATAACCTTGAATAAAACAAATAGATGAAGTAAGAGATAAGAATGTTAGCAACAACTTGGTAGATGATGATAAATTTAGCACACCTTCACCTTTTTGTCTAAGGAACCTTGAATTTCAACTTCATAGCACAAGACAAAAGAGAGGTTTTTGGTAAAGAATTGTTAGCCCTAAGGGCAAATCATGTAGTTTTGATTAATGACAAATATTGATGAGGACTAATATGCTTGTATGTTGTGTGATAGGTTTTGTAAACTAAGAAGTATGAAGTCTCATTGCCTTGGAGCTAGCAATGCAAGAACAACTCAAATATGCCAAAGTGATTGAAGATTTAATAGTTTGTTCAAGATGATTAAAGGCTTTGAAGACATGAAGTGTAGGTTACATGAGCTTAATAGGTAAACATTGTAAACCTTACACTCTTAAGTCTTGGAATCTATGAGTTGCAATTGAGAGCACAAAACTTGATTTAAATGGTTTCAATGGTTTTGAACTTACCTAAATTATCAAGTTTTCATAAATGGTTTTTGCATTTAAAAGGTCTTTAATGACTTATCTTTGAGGCTAGAATGTTTTCCAACTTGTTTGAATTGATTTGAATATGTTTTGACAAAGTTTCAAAAATTCGGAAGAAGAAATTCGATCATCTGAATTTTGTGAAGAATTTTCTGAACCGTTCGTGAATAGTAATAATGTTCACATGAACAGTACCTACTGTTTTTCTAGAGAAATTCGGACGAAGTAGAAGAAATTCACTCATCCGAATTTTGTGAACAACGCATGAACAGTAATACTGATCACATGAACATTATTTTTTTCCAGAAAAATTCGCAAGAAGATTCAGACGCAGCTGAAAAATTGGGTCGTCTGAATTTTACTGTTACTAGCCGTTACTAGTCGTTTTATAGCCGTTTTAATTGATTTTTGAATTCTATAAAAGCCATAAACTCTAGATTTTTAGGAGAACTTTGAACTTAACAAATCCTACATGCTCTAACTTGTTTTACATCAAATTAAATTGAAAAGCTCTCAAATTGCCTTGTGCTCAAAGATTGAAATTCAAGATTCCAAAGGCGACAAAGTGCGAAGGAGAAACATTGTGTAATCATCTACCAACAAAGTGGTAACATCTTGCACACTCTCTTTTCTTATCTCAATTGTGTTTTCTACTAGCTCATTGCAAGGTTATCTTGTGACATAAAACCCTTTTGTGTTAGGGTGAGCCATAGACTAAATTAATCAAGGTTGTGGTGTAAAACCCGTTTGTGGGTGAGCCTTTGATTAGATTGGTCTTTAGGTTGTCTTTAGATATAAAACCCTTGTGAAAGGGAGAACCTTGTTTGTATAATTACTAAAAGAGGT
Source organism: Rauvolfia tetraphylla (assembly GCA_030512225.1). Taxonomy (NCBI): domain Eukaryota; kingdom Viridiplantae; phylum Streptophyta; class Magnoliopsida; order Gentianales; family Apocynaceae; genus Rauvolfia; species Rauvolfia tetraphylla. The sequence goes on from JAJQKT010000033.1 coordinate 659,686, forward strand.
TGTGAGTGTAAAACCATTGTGTGGTGAGCCTCTTATGTGACTGTTGAATTTGAGCATATAGTGGATTGGTTGAAATCCTTGAGTGTGGACTCAAGATAGTGGATGTAGATCTTGGAGAGATCGAACCACTATAAATCGTGTGTTCATTTTCTTATTGCTTTACTTGTTTACATACTTGTGATTATTATTTATGCTTAGTTGTTGATTGATTGGTTATGGTCTTATAGTTTGATAATCTTGTATTAATCATCAAATCACATATAACTTGAAGTTTGTGAATTTAAAGAAGAGCTTTTATTAGCCAAAGACCTAATTCACCCCCCCCCCTCTTAGGTCTTTCAATTGGTATCAGAGCAAGGTCTTCATTTTAGGGTCTAACAACCTAGAAGTAAAGATCATATGGCTAGTTTATCAAATTTGCCTTATATGGAAGGTTCCTCCACAAATAGGCCACCTTTGTTTGATGGAACAAATTACACATTTTGGAAATCTAGAGTTAAGATATATATTTGTTCTATTAACTTTGATTTGTGGAATATTGTTGAGAATGGTCCTTATATACCCATGAAAATGAGAATTGATGGAGGGTGACTCAAAGAAGATGACATTGAATTACCAAGCCATGAATATCTTAAGTTGTGCATTGGATACGAATGAGTACAATCGAGTGAGTGAATGCGACACCGCTCATAATATGTGGAATCTACTTCAAGCCACTCATGAAGAAGAAAGAGTTGATGTTTGCTTTATGGCAATAAATGATGAGGTACAATCCACTCCTTCTACCTCTACTTGTTGTGATGATGATGTTGATGATGTAGATGTTCCTAGTGAACTAGTTGTTGAAATGTATGAAGAATTAAAAAAGGCTTCAAAAAGAAATAAGGAAATGAAATTCAAAATTAATGATTTATTGAATGAAAATTCAAAATTATGTTGTGAAAACAAAAAGCTTCTTGAATCTATTGATTGTTTGAATATTGAAAAAGAAGTTTTAAATGTCTCTTTACAAAATATGTCCCTTGAAAATAAGATTCTTTGTGAAAAGATTTTGTCTCTTGAAAGAATGCTTGTTGATCATGAAACTTTGAAAAAGAAGGTTGATGAACTTACATCATGTATAGAAAAATTTAAAAAAGGAAGGGACAATCTTGATAAAATTCTTGGAGCTCAAAGATCTCCTCTTTTTAAAAATGGTCTTGGCTATAATTATGTAAACAATGTGCCTAAATATAAAAACTTCTTTGTTAGAGCTACTTCTACTTCCATGCATCATACTTGTTGTACTTATTGTGGAAAACATGGACATAAAGTCACCAAATGTTATGTTAAAAGAAAAGTAGAGAATGTATTAAAAACCATTTGGAGAGTTAAGGAAATTATTACAAACCCCCACGGACCCAAGAAAGTATGGGTACCAAAGGATACTTCCTCTCCTTTATTGCAGGTACACTTTAATTCGAACTCAAGCACCACTAAGCGGTACATTGATGATGTTGGCTTAAAGAATAAAGGAAAACATCTCATTCATAAGCAAGGTCAAAGCAACCAATGAAGGATTTGTTTTTGAGACAAGAAGAAAGGAAGAATTCTTGGAGTAACCAATGTTGGTAAAGGTTCCTCTCTTCTTTTTAAACAAATGTTGCTTATTGCTGATTTGAACTATAACTTGCTTAGCATTAGCCAATTGTGTGACAATGAATAAGAAGTTAAATGCCAACATGCAAAGTTTCAGTTGAGAATATTTTTTTTGTTTGAAGATTTGCCAAACATGACTTGTCAATTGCTTCTATGAAGTTGATTAGGTAACATTGATAATGTGGAATTGAATTAATTGTTGATATGTTCTTGAAGTTGACTATATGTCATGATAAGATGATTAAAATAGATATGATTGAATATCTATGCATTTGGTTTGCCAAAATCATCTTCTTAAAACTCTACAAAAAAAAAAAAGAGTTTGGATGTAGACCATAAGTTCGTTAGCCCGAACTTGTATGACAAAATGATATTTTGTGATTTTGATCAATTACTCACAAAATGTTTCAATGTGTGCTTTATCTTGATAAGATTGAATGTCTTGTTGCTTATGATAATGATTTTCTTGGCATAAAAGATTTGGTCACGTGAACATGGATTTGTTGAACAAACTTTTCTATCAAGATTTAGTTAGAGGATTGCTAAAAATATGTTTTGAGAAAATTGTCTTTGAGATACTTGTCCATATGGAAAACAAACAAAAGAATCTTTCAAACCCATGAAAATGATTTGAGACCTCAAAACATCTTGAGCTTGTTCATATGGATTGATTTGGACTTATAAGGAACTCTAGTATTTATGACTTGAAGTATGCCTTACTAGTAATTGATGATTTCTCAATATTCATTTTAGCATTATTCTTTGTTCAAAAAGATTAAGTGTTTCATAAGTTTGTAAAATTATTCAAAAATGTTCAAACCTCCCTTGAAAATTGGAGAAGTGTTTCACAAGTGACAATTGGAGAATTTTACAACAAAGTCTTTACAAAATTTGCTTTGAAAATTGAATTTCATATAATTTTTTCAACTACAAAAACTCCACATTAAAATGGTGTTATTGAAAGAAAATTTTAAACTTTGCAGAAATTGGCTAGGTCTATGCTTTGTGAAAATTCTTCTTCAAAAATATTTTTGGGCCAAAGCTGTAAACACAACATGCTATGATAAATAGAATTCTTTTAAGGTCATTTTCAAGAAAAACATCTTTTGAATTCTCTTTTATAGAATGCCTCAAATTGCATATTGTACAATGTTTGGTATTAAATGTCTTATCTTAAATTCTTGTGATAACTTACTTAAATTTGATAGAAAACCGGATATTGGTATATCTCTTAGTTATTCTTCTAACAAGAAGGCATATAGAGTTTATAACAAAAAGAACCTTATATGATGAGGAAACCATTTATGTTTGTTTTGATGAGTCTTACATTTATTTGGAAAGAAGATATGAAGATGATGTAGGTTCATCAATGAATGACTATCAAACCCATCTTCAAGCACCAACTTTGGAGAATCATACCAATGAGGAAGAGATGACTAAACAAGAACAAGATAACCAACCTAGTGGTGACCAAAAGCTCTCAAAGAACTTAAGATATCCAAGAGGCCACCCTAAGGAGCAAATCATTGATGATATCTCCCAAGGAGTAAAATAAGGCGGTACTTTATCAATAACTTTATTCTTTTATTGCATATGAGCCTAAAAGTATTGATGATGCATTGTGTGATGATTTTTGGATTATTGCTATGCAAGAGGAAATAAATAAATTTGAAAGATACAAAATTTTGGATATTCCTAAATCTCATGATCATTCCATTATTGGAACTAAATGGTTTTTAGAAATAAACTTATTGAGTCCGGAGAAGTTGTTAGAAACAAGGTTAGACTTGTTGCCTAAGGATTCAATCAAGAAGAAGGAATTGATTATGATGAAACCTTTGTTCCGAATGTAGACTTGAGTCCATAAGAATGCTTTTGACTTGTACTTGCTTTAAAAGGTTTAAGTTATTTCAAATGAATGTCAAAAGTGCTTTTCTAAATGGTTTTATTGAGGAAGTGGTTTATGTGGAACAATCACCCAGTTTTGCTCATGAAATGTTTCCTAACCATATTTTCAAACTATCCTAAGTTTTGTATGGTTTAAAACCAGCTTCTAGAATTTAGTGTGAAAGATTGAGTAGTTTCCTTCTTTCAAAAGGATTTTCAAGAGAAAAACTGAAACTACCTTTTTATAAAATCATCATGCAACAATGATCTATAACTTGTCCAAATATATGATACAATTTTTGGTGCTTCTAATACTTCACTTTGTGATGTGTTTTCCAAGTTGATGCAAAGTAAATTTGAAATAAGCATGATAGGAAAACTCAATTTCTTTCTTGGCCTACAAATCAAGCAAACCAAGAATGGCACTTTCATGAATCATGTTAAGGTATAAGCACTTTCATAAGTTTATCAACTATGCATGACAAGAATAAAATGGTTTGATCATTATACTATTCAACTCTATTTGACTGCAAGTAGAGCCAATATTATGTTTGTCATGTGCTTGTGTGCTAGATTTCATCTTGTCCTAAAGAGTTTCATTTGAATGCTATTAAACACATTCTCTATTACCTTATTGATACCCTAAGTGATTGTGGTCTATATTTCAAATGTGTGGCTATGTTATGTGATAACACTAATGCAATAAATTTGATCATTATACTATTCAACAAACTAGGACAAAGCATATAGAGATCAAACTTCATCTCATTAGAGATCACTCTACTAAGGGTAATACTTGTTTAAAGTATCTTTGCATTAATGAACAAATTAATAATATCATTACTAAGCCATTGGCTGAAGAAAGGTTTGACCAATCTTAGAAGAAGCTTAGGGATTTCAAAATTCAATAACTAATGAGTGTATTCAAGTATTGTAGCTTCAAATGAGGACAAAGATGCATAGCATGGGAAAAGAAAAGGGAAAAGCCAAAGAAAGAGAAGGAGGATCAGTGATCAATGAACCAAGGAAGCTTCATGTTTTGCAAAGCATGTCGTGGCTGGATAGATTTGTCACAGTGGAGGCTGCTACTGAACTTGATGTTTGGGCACAAAGGAACCATAACATAAATCCAAGCTGCAAGGTGGATGTCATCAAACTATCCGAAATGACTAGAAGAATCGAGCATAAGGCATTGCCGCATGGAAGGTTATTGACAGGAATTTTCAAGTATCTCCAAGTGCAATTGTCTTTTAGTGGTTTACCAATAAAGAGTGAAGAAGTTTACACCAACAACTCACTAAAGAGAATTCCTTGAATACTTGATGATGATAATGCATGAAGGGCCAGAAGAGAAACTCCTCTAAGAGGTGATAGAAGAGGTGCTAGTAGTAAAGAAGAAAATGAAGAAGAAGAAGAGGATGAAAAGGAAATCATTGCTGGAAAAAGGAAAACTAAAATGAGGCATGACTCATCTAGTGAGGGGGAGCAACCTTTCACAAAAGAAGACTATTTGAAGAGGTACTCTCTATTGAAGGAAAATAAGTTGAAGATGATAATCTCACTAGGTGTGATACCATAGTTGCCAAGGTGTTTCAAGAGACATTGAACAACCATGTAGAGCTAATGAAGAAAATAGACAAATTCTTCAAGTATTTTGCTCTGATAATTCTTGGCAAATTTGATGGTTTAGAAGCTAGAGTCAAGAATATGGAAGAAGACTTGAGAAAGATTTCTCAAGTGGTTTTAAATGGTGCAAGTTCATATAAAGCCAAAGAAGAAGAAAAGAAAGAAGATGAGAAAGAGGAAAATGAAGAAGATCAAGAAGATAATATGGGTGAAGATGGCAGTAATAAGGATGATAGTAATGACAGTGAAAATTGAGATGGCTATCAATTTGTTGCTAAAGAAGAAGACAAAAGATGAAGGAAAAGGCAGTGAAGCATCCCAGGAAGAAGAAGAGCATGAGAATGAAAAACAAAGAGGTAAAGCTCAAGAGAACAAGCAAGAAGAAGGAGGTGAAGGGAGTTTAACAAAGTCAAATCACAAATCCATCACCAATTTCCTTCAGCCAAGGGAGGAGGAAAATGTGGTTCAAAGGAAGAAGATCCAAAGATCCTCTCAATTGGTAACTGAAAGACCTAAGAGGGGGGTGAATTAGGTCTTTGGCTAATTATCGAAATCTTTTTCTTATTTGCAAATCCTTTGCCTTAATAAAAGCTCTTCTTTAGATCAACAAACTTCAAGCTTATATGTGATTTGATAGTTAACACAAGATCATCAAACAGTAATGCCACAATCAAACAATCAACAATTATGAACAAAATAATAATAACACAAGCATATAAACATGTAAAGCTATAAGAAAATAAACACACGATTTATAGTGGTTCGCTCTCTCCAAGATCTACATCTACTACCTTGAGTTCCCACTCAAGGATTTCAACCAATCCACTATATGCTCAATTTCAACAATTACATAAGAGGCTCACCACACAATGGTTTTACACTCACAACCTCTTTTAGTAATTATACAAACAAGGCTTTGGAAAAATAGTCGGCACTGTTCATGTACTGTTCAGAAAAGTTCGGACGTCCAAACTTGGTCTCATGCGTCCGAACGTGCGTCCGAAATTCTCTGGAAAAATAGTGGTACTGTTTATTGAACAGTGTTTATTGTTCATTAAACAGAATTTGCTCTTCACAGCGTAGGGCTAACAATCACCCCCTTTTTGATGATGACAAACTTTGATGCAAAATGTGATGGAATTAAACAGTGTGATACAAAGAAGCATTTATGTCAATGATAGATAATAACAAATTTAGCACATTAACATGCAAAAGGCTCAATATGAGCCTATGACCCAACCAACCTCCATTTGTCTCCTTCCTTCCAACAACTAGGATAGAAGATATAGCATTTAAGCATTAAGAAAAATTCTAAGAGAGGTTTTAAAGGTTGTAAAAGTTTAACAATTCTCCCCCTTAGATTGAGCTCATTTTTCAACAACTTTGGACTTGAGATGCTAGGCATCCAAATTCTGACATTTCAAGTCCAAACTTTAAAATAAGTAAAATGAAAGCTTCAATTTTTGAAAATAAGCTTTCCAAAGGTTGTTCAAACATAGTAAAAGAGATTAAAACAGATTTGAATCAATTTGAACAACAAAAGTGCACTTTTTGGCAACCAAATATGGATGCATCCGAATTTTTAAGTTTCAAGTCCAAACTGGAAAATATGTGAGATGAAGGCTTTGATTTTTGAAAATAAGTTTTTCTAAGCTTGTTCAAACATAATGGAAGAGATTAAAACACATTTGGATCAATTTGAACAACAAAAGAGCATGTTTTGGCAACAAAATATGCATGCATCAGAATTTCTGAAACATGCATCCGAATTTTTAGATCATGCATCCGAATTTTGAGCTTTCAATTCCAAACTGTAAAATATGTGAGATAACAACTTCTATTTTTGAAAATAAGCTTTTCTAAGATTGTTCAAATATGATATGAAGGATTAAGATAGTTTTCAAACAATTTGAACAATAGAAAAACATTTTTGGCAAGAAAGTTTGGATGCATCCGAACTTTTGGTTTGCATCCGAACTTCAAGTCCAAACTTTTGATAACAAGTTTGAAAAGGTGATTTTGCATTCTTAAATGAACTATAGAAGTACTCAAATATGTATAGCAACAATAACACTCAATTTAGCTTTGTAAAACCACAAAACTCATGTATTTAATTGTTTTCATGATGTAACATAAAGTCACAGGTCAAGTCAAGAACCATGATGAAAAATTTCACAATCTCAGCTCAACCATTTTCAAAATCTAAGAAAACAATCATTTTCAATTTAAATTTCAAATGCAACCATATATTTGCACAATACACCTTAAGTTTACATTTCAACCTATAGCACTCATACATAGCACATTTACAGCAAGCACATTACAATACAACAAGCACATAGCATATTTTGCAGTCAACATTCTTTCTCTTCCTTGCCAATGTTGTTTCACATTTTCACACATTTTGTCATCACATTTCTTCTCCCCCTTTTGTCATCAATCAAATATAGGGTTTAATGAAAATGAGACAACATGTATCACATATAAGCAATATGTTGATCAACTCTCATTTAGCAATTAAACAATATATTGACCAACTCTCATAAACAGTATATGTCTAGTCAAATAATTATCATCCTAACAGCAATATCATTATGTAGCATTTCAACAAAGATAAATCAAATTCTTCTCCCCCTTTTTTTAGCAGCAATTAAACTTGGGGTAAGAGTACTTGGACAACAAAAGTGAAACAAAAGAAGCTCTTATCACAAATATTTCACATATTGAGCTTCAAAACATTATAATGACTAAAAAGGCACAAGTAAATTTTAATGTTAAAGTATAACGTGTGCATCAAGGAATAAACTAAAACAAGCATCAAAATAGAGTTTAGGGATAGAAAGGCTTAGTCTTGGATGTGCTTCATGGTCTTCACTTCCAAATTTGTTTGTTATGATGGCCATGTCTCCCTTGAGCTCTATATGATGGGGTCCTTCATTTGTTGACTCCTTGCTCGTGTAGTTGTGCTTTGGAAAGTTACCAATTGAGAGGATCTTTGGATCTTCTTCCTTTGAACCACATTTTCCTCCTCCCTTGACTGAAAGAAATTGGTGATGGATTTGTGATTTGACTTTGTTAAACTCCCTTCACCTCCTTCTTCTTGCTTGTTCTCTTGAGCTTTACCTCTTTGTTTTTCATTCTCATGCTCTTCTTCTTCTTGGGATGCTTCACTGCCTTTTCCTTCATCTTTTGTCTTCTTCTTAAGCAACAAATTGATAGCCATCTTTATTTTCACTGTAATTACTATCATCCTTATTGCTGTCATCTCCACCATATTATCTTTTTGATCTTCTTCATTTTCCTCTTTCTCATCTTCTTTCTTTTCTTCTTCTTTGGCTTTATAGGAACTTGCACCATTTAAAAGCACTTGAGAAATCTTTCTCAAGTCTTCTTCCATATTCTTGACTCTAGCTTCTAAACCATCAAATTTGCCAAGAATTATCAGAGCAAAAGACTTGAAGAATTTGTCCATTTTCTTCATTACCTCTACATGGTTGTTCAATGTCTCTTGAAACACCTTGGCAACTATGGTATCACACCTAGTGAGATTATCATCTTCAACTTATTTTCCTTCAATAGAGAGTACCTCTTCAAATAGTCTTCTTTTGTGGAAGGTTGCTCCCCCTCACTAGATGAGTCATGCCTCATTTTAGTTTTCCTTTTTCCAGCAATGATTTCCTTTTCATCCTCTTCTTCTTCTTCATTTTCTTCTTTACTACTAGCATCTCTTCTATCACCTCTTAGAGGAGTTTCTCTTCTGGCCCTTCATGCATTATCATCATCAAGTATTCAAGGAATTCTCTTTAGTGAGTTGTTGGTGTAGACTTCTTCACTCTTTATTGGTAAACCACTAGAAGACAATTGCACTTGGAGATACTTGAAATTTCCTGTTAATAACCTTCCATACGGCAATGCCTTATACTCAGTTCTTCTAGCTGCCATTATATTCTTTAGCACTATATATCCAAAATTCATTTTTCTTTTCTTATGCATGGCTAGCATAATTACAGCATACACATTATCAACAGAAGACTTGTGCTCAAAGTATGCTATAATCAAGGTAGTAAGCATTTGATGCAAAATTCTTTTACTAGCATCAAAAAGCTTTTATCTCTCTCTCCTTTCTAGTCTTGAGGCTTCTACTATTTATATAAGCATTCTCAGTTCTTTCATGTGAGTATAACTCACTTATAAAACAATGTCCTCAGAAGAATAATGCCTAAACTTATCATCCTCAACATCACAAATTCTATTGAGCAATGCATTGTCAATCTCAAAAATAAACCTGTGGTATTCTTGAAGAATACCACTAAATAGTTTTATTACCAACTTGCTCAACTCTTTCTTCTTTAATATTTGCATAAACATCATAAACTAAGGAAGGTAATAGCATTCATCAACCACAAGCAAACTAGTCCAGCTCATATCATTTAAAAGTGAGATTATATTACCCATTTCGGCTAGTTTGATGACATCCATCTTGTGACATAGATTTATCTTATGGTTCCTTTTTATCCAATCATCAAATTCAGTAGCAGCCTCCACTGTGACACATCTATCCAGCCATGACATGCTTTGAGGAACATGAACTATCCTTGGTTCATTGATCACTTGTCCTCCTTCTCTTTCTTTGGCTTTTCCCTTTCCTTTTCTCATGCTAGGCTTATTTGTCCTTACCTGGAGCTACAACACTTGAATACACTCATTAGTCATTGATTTTTTTTAAAAAATTTTCTAAGCTTCTTCTAAAACCTTTCTTCGGCTAATGGCATAGTAAGAGATAATTAGTTTGTTTATTAATGCAGACATGATTTAAACAAGTATTACCCTTAGTAGAATGATCTCTAATGAGATGAAGTTTGATATCTATATGCTTTGTCCTAGTTTGTTGAATAATATGATGGTCAAAGTTATTGAATTTGTGTTATCACATAACATAGCCACACATTTGAAATATAGATCATAATCACTTAGAGTATCAATAAGGTAATAGAGAATGTGTTTAATAGCAATCAAATGAAACTCTCTAGGACAAGATAAAATCTAGCACACAAGCACATGACAAACATAATATTGGCTCTACTTGCAGTCAAATAGAGTTGACTATTCCTATAAAACCATTTTCTTCTTGTCGTGCATAGTTGATAAACTTATGGAAGTGCTTATACCTTAACATGATTCATGAAAGTGCCATTCTTGGTTTGCTTGATTTGTAGGCCAAGAAAGAAATTGAGTTTTCCTATCATGCTTTTGCATCAACTTGGAAAACACATCACAAAGTGAAGTATTAGAAGCACCAAAAATTGTATCATATATTTGGACAAGTTATAGATCATTGTTGCATGAGAATTTTATAAAAAGGGTGGTTTCAGTTTTCCTCTTGAAAGTTCTTTTGAAAGAAGGAAACTACTCAATCTTTTACACTAAATTCTAGGAGCTGGTTTTAAACCATTCAAAACTTAGGATAGTTTGAAAATATGGTTAGGAAACTTTTCATGACCAAAACCGGGTGATTATTCCACATAAAACACTTCCTCAATAAAACCATTTAGAAAAGTACTTTTGACATTCATTTGAAATAACTTAAAGTAAGTACAAGTCAAAAGTATTCTTATGAACTCAAGTCTACATTCGGAACAAAGGTTTCATCATAATCAATTCCTTCTTCTTGATTGAATCCTTAGGCAACAAGTCTAACCTTGTTTCTAACAACTTCTCCGGATTCAATAAGTTTATTTCTAAAAAACCATTTGGTACCAATAATGGAATGATCATGAGATTTAGGAATATCCAAAATTTTTTATTTTTCAAATATATTTATTTCCTCTTGCATAGCAATAATCCAAAAATCATCACACAATGCATCATCAATACTTTTAGGCTCATATGCAATAAAAGAATAAAGTTATTGATAAAGTACCACCTTATTTTTTTTTACTCCTTGGGAGATATCATCAATGATTTGCTCCTTAGGGTGGCCTCTTGGATATCTTGAGTTCTTTGAGAGCTTTTGGTCACCACTAGGTTGGTCATCTTGATTTTGCTCAATCATTTCTTCCTCATTGGTATGATCCTCCAAAGTTGGTGCTTGAAGATGGGTTTGATAGTCATTCATCGATGTACCTATATCATCTTCATCTCTTCTTTCCAAATAAATGTAAGATTCATCAAAACAAACATGAATGGTTTCCTCATCATATAAGGTTCTTTTCATTATAAACTCTATATGCCTTTTCGTTAGAAGAATAGCTAAGAGATATACCAATATCCGGTTTTCTATCAAATTTAAGTAAGTTATCACAAGAATTTAAGATAAGACATTTATAACCAAACATTTTAAAATATGCAATTTGAGACTTCTTATAAAAGAGAATTCAAAAGATGTTTTTCTTCAAAATGATCTTAAAAGAATTCTATTTATCATAGCATGTGGTGTTTAAGGCTTTGGTCCAAAAATATTTTTGAAGAAGAATTTTCACAAAGCATAGACCTAGCCAATTTCTGCAAAGTTCAAAATTTTCTTTCAATAACACCATTTTATTGTGGAGTTTTTGCAGTTGAAACAATTATATGAAATTCAATTTTCAAAGAAAAATTTGTAAAGACTTTGTTGTAAAATTCTCCCATTGTCACTTGTAATGGAAATTAATTTACACTCAATGGAGGTTTGAACCTTTTTGAATAATTTTACAAACTTATAAAACACTTCATCTTTTTGAGCAAAGAATAATGCTAAAGTGAATATTGAGAAATCCTCAACTACTACTAAGGCATACTTCAAGTTATCAATACTAGAGTTCCTCATAAGTCCAAAACAATCCATATGAACAAGCTCAAGATGTTTTGAGGTATAAAAGCATTTTCATGGTTTTGAAAAATTCTTTTGTTTGTTTTCTATATGGACAAGTATCTCAAAGACAATTTTCTCAAAACACATTTTTAGCAATCCTCTAACTAAATCTTGATAGAAAAGTTTATTCAACAAATCCATGTTCACGTGACCAAATCTTCTATGCCGAGAAAATCATTATCATAAGCAACAAGACATTCAAGCTTATCAAGATAAAGCACACACTGAAACATTTTGTGAGTAATTGATCAAAATCACAAAATATCATTTTGTCATACAAGTTCAGGCTAACGAACTTATGGTCTACATCCAAAATTTTTTGTAGAGTTTTAAGAAGATGATTTTGGCAAACCAAATGCATAGATATTCAATCATAGCTATTTTAATCATCTTATCATGACATATAGTCAACTTCAAGAACATATCAACAATGAATTCAATTCCACATTATCAATGTTACCTAATCAAGTTCATAGAAGCAATTGACAAGTCATGGTTGGCAAATCTTCAAACAAAAAAGAATTCTCAACTGAAACTTTGCATGTTGGCATTTAACTTCTTATTCATTGTCACACAATTGGCTAACGCTAAGCAAGTTATAGTTCAAATCAGCAATAAGCAACATTTGTTTAAAAAGAAGAGAGGAACCTTTACCAACATTGGATACTCCACGAATTCTTCCTTTCTTCTTGTCTCAAAAATAAATCCTTCATCGGTTGCTTTGACCTTGATTATGAATGAGGTGTTTTTTGTTATTCTTTAAGCCAATATCATCAATATATCTCTTAGTGGTGCTTGAGTTTGAATTGAAGTGTACCTGCAATAAAGGAGAGGAAGTATCCTATGGTACCCATACTTTCTTGGGTCCGTGGGGGTTAGTAATAATTCCCTTAACTCTCCAAATGGTTTTTACACCATTCTCTACTTTTCTTTTAACATAACATTTGGTGACTTTATGTCCATGTTTTCCACAATAAGTACAACAAGTATGATGCATGGAAGTAGAAGTAACTCTAACAAAGAAGTTTTTATATTTACGCACATTGTTTACATAATTATAGCCAAGACCATTTTTAACAAGAGGAGATCTTTGAGTTCTAAGAATTTTATCAAGATTGTCCCTTCCTTTTGTAAATTTTTCTATACATGATGTAAGTTCATCAACCTTATTTTTCAAAGTCTCATGATCAACAAGCGTTCTTTCAAGAGACAAAATCTTTTCACAAAGAATCTTATTTTCAAGGGACATGTTTTGTAAAGAGACATTTAAAACTTCTTTTTCAATATTCAAGCATTCAATAGAATCAAGAAGCTTTTTATTTTCACAAAACAATTTTGAATTCTCATTCAACAAATCATTAATTTTGGTTTTCATTTCCTTATTCCTTTTTGAAGCCTTCTTTAATTCTCCATACATCTCAACAAGTAATTCACTAGGACCATCAATATCATCATCATAATAAATAGAGGTAGATGGAGTAGGTTGTACCTCATCTTCTATTGCCATGAAGCACACATTTGTTCTTTCGTCTTCATGAGTGACTTGAAGTAGCTTCAACATTTCATAAGCAGAATCACATTCCATCACTCTATTATATTCATTGACAATCAATGCACAACAAAGAATGTTCATTGCTTGGTAGTTTAATGTCATCTTCCTTGAATCGCTCTCATCATATTCCTCCATGGGCTTTGGTTCTCTTGTAACTCCATCGGATTTCAATCTCAATGGTACATAGGGACCTTTCTCAATAATATTCCACAATTCATAGTTAATAGAATAAATGTAAATCTCAATCCTAGACTTCCAAAAAGTATAATTAGAACCATCAAACAATGGAGGTCTATTAGTGGAGGAACCTTCCATATAAGGCAAATTTGATAAACTAGCTATATGATCTTCACTTCTAGGTTGTTAGACCTTAAAAAGAAGACCTTGCTCTGATACCAATTGAAAGAACTAAGAGGGGGGGTGAATTAGGTCTTTGGCTAATTATCGAAATCTTTTTCTTATTTGCAAATCCTTTGCCTTAATAAAAGCTCTTCTTTAGATCAACAAACTTCAAGATATGTGATTTGATAGTTAACACAAGATCATCAAACAGTAGTGCCACAATCAAACAATCAATAATTATGAACAAAATAATAATAATACAAGCATATAAACATGTAAAGCTATAAGAAAATAAACACACGATTTATAGTGGGTCGATCTCTCCAAGATCTACATCCACTACCTTGAGTCCACACTCAAGGATTTCAACCAATCCACTATATGCTCAATTTCAACAATTACATAAGAGGCTCACCACACAATGGTTTTACACTCACAACCTCTTTTAGTAATTATACAAACAAGGCTTACCCTTCCACAAGGGTTTTATATCTAAAGACAACCTAAAGACCAATCTAATCCAAGGCTCACCCACACACGGGTTTTACACCACAACCTTGATTAATCTAGTCTATGGCTACCCTTACCAAAAATGTTTTATGTCACAAGATAACCTTGCAATGATCTAGAAGAAAACACAAATGAGAGAAGAAAGGAGAGTGTGTAAGATGTTACCACTTTGTTGGTAGATGATTACACAATGTTTCTCCTTCACACTTTGTTGCCTTTGGAATCTTGAATTTTAATCTTTGAGCACAAGGCAATTTGAGAGCTTTTCAAGTAATTTTGATGTAAAACAGGTTAGAGCTTGTAAGATTTCTTAGTTCAAAGTTCTCTTCAAAAATCTGAAGTTTATGGCTTTTATAGAATTTGAAAATCAGTTCAAACAGCCATAAAAAGGCTAGTAACAGTAATACTGTTCATGTGAACAGTGTCACTGTTAATGCACTGTTCACGAAAATTCGGACGACCGAATTTGGCATTCTGCGTCCGAACGTACATCCGAATTTCTCTGGAAAAATAGTTGGCACTGTTCATGTGAACAATAGTCACTGTTCATGTACTGTTTACAAAAGTTCGGACGTCCAAACTTGGTCTTATGCGTCCGAATGTGCGTCCGAAATTCTCTGGAAAAATAGTGGTACTGTTTATTGAACAGTGTTTATTGTTCATGTAAACAGTGTTACTATTCACAATACAGAATTTGCTCTTCACAGCGTAGGGAAAGTTCGGACGTCCGAACTTTGCCCTATGCGTCCGAACTTTGCATCCGAACTTTTGAAACTTTGTCAAAACATATCCAAATCATTTCAAACAAGTTGGAAAACATTCTAGCCTTAAATATAAGTTATTAAAGGCATTTTAAGTGCAAAAATCATTTATGAAAACTTAATAATTTTGGTAAGTTCAAAAACATTGAAACCATTTAAATCAAGTTTTGTGCTCTCAATTGCAACTCATAGATTCCAAGGCTTAAGAGTGTAGGGTTTACAAAGTTTACCTATTAACCACATGTAACATACACTTCATATTTCAAAGCCTTCATTCATCTTGAACAAACTCTTCAACCTTTAATCACTTTGACATATTTGAGTTGTTCTTGCATTGCTAGCTCCAAGGCAATGAGACTTGCTTCCTTCTCAATCCAAAAATCCTATCACACATCATTATTCAAAACTAATATGATTTGCCCTTTAGGGCTAACAGTAACTTTCCAAAGCACAACTACACGAGCAAGGAGTCAACAAATGAAGGACCCCATCATATAGAGCTCAAGGGAGACATGGCCATCATAACAAACAAATTTGGAAGTGAAGACCATGACGCGCATCCAAGACTAAGCCTTTCTATCCCTAAACTCTATTTTGATGCTTATTTTAGCTTATTTCTTGATGCACACGTTATGCTTTAACATTAAAATTTACTTGTGCCTTTTTAGTCATTATAATGTTTTTGAAGCTCAATATGTGAAATCTTTGTGATAAGAGCTTCTTTTGTTTCACTTTTGTTGTCTAAGTACTCTCACCCCAAGTTTAATTGCTACTAAAAAGGGGAAGAAGAATTTGATTTATTATTGTTGAGAGGCTATATAATGATTATTGCTGTTAGGATGATAATTATTTGACTAGAGATATACTGTTTATGAGAGTTGGATAATATATTGCTAAATTGCTAAATGAGACTTGATTAATATACTGCTTATATGTGATACATGTTGTCTCATTTTCATTAACCCCGTCTTTGATTGATGACAAAAGGGGGAGAAGAAATGTGATGATAAAATGTGTGAAAATGTGAAATAGCAGTGAAATGTGTGAAAATGTGAAATAGCAGTGTCAATGGGGAGAAAGAATGTTGACTGCAAAATATGCTATGTGCTTGTTGTATTGTAATGTGCTTGCTGTAAATGTGCTATGTATGAGTGCTATAGGTTGAAATGTAAAATAAATGTGTATTGTGCAAATATATGGTTGCATTTGAAATTTAAATTGAGAATGATTGTTTTATGAGATTTTGAAAATGGTTGAGTTGAGATTGTGAAATTTTTCATCATGGTTCTTGACTTGACCTATGACTTTAAGTTACATCATGAAAACAATTAAATACATGAGTTTTGTGGTTTTGCAAAGCTAAATTGAGTGTTATTGTGGCTATACATATTTGAGTACTTCTATAGTTCACTTGAAAATGCAAAATAACCTTTTCAAACTTGTTGACAAAAATTTGGACTTGAAATTCGGATGCAGACAAAAAATTCGGATGCATCAAGATCTTCTTGTCAAAAATATTTTTTCTGTTGTTCAAATTGTTTGAAAATTCTCTTAATCCTTCTTATCATATTTGAACAATCTTAGAAAAACTTATTTTCAAAAATAAAAGTTGTTATCTCACATATTTTATAGTTTGGAATTGAAAACTCAAAATTCGGATGCATGATTTAAAAATTCGGATGCATGTTTCAGAAATTCGGATGCATCCATATTTTGTTGCCAAAAAGTACTCTTTTGTTGTTCAAATTGATCCAAATATGTTTTAATCTCTTCCATTACGTTTGAACAACCTTAGGAACACTTTTTTTTACTTTAAACATTCATTATATTGAATTTATTGTAGTTTGGACTTGAGATTTAAAAATTTAGATGCATGTTCTGAAATTTGGATGCATGCATATTTTGTTGCCAAAATGTGCTTTTTTGTTGTTCAAATTGATTCAAACATGTTTTAATCTCTTCTACTATGCTTTAAAAAAACCTTAGGAAGGCTTATTTTCAAATATTACATCATTTATCTCACATATTTTAAAGTTTGGACTTGAAACTTCAAAATTCGGATGCATGTTCTGAAATTCGGATGCATCCATACTTTATTACCAAAAAGTATTTTTTTGTTGTTCAAATTGATTCAAATATGTTTTAATCTCTTCCAATATGTTTGAACAACCTTAGGAAAGCTCATTCACAAAATTTACAGCTTTCATTTTACTTATTTTAAAGTTTGGACTTGATATGTCAGAATTCGGATGCTTAGCATCTCAAGTCCAAAGTTGTTTAAAAATGAGCACAATCTAAGGGGGAGCATTGTTAAACATTTACAACCTTTAAAACCTCTCTTAAAATCTTTTCTAAATGCTTAAATGCTATATCTTCTATCCTAGTAGTTGGAAGGAAGGAGGTTAATAGAGGTTGGTTGGGTCTTAGACTCATATTGAGCCTTTTGTATGTCAATGTGCTAAATTGGGTATTTTCTATCATTGACATTAATACTTCTATGTACTACATCGTTTTAATCTATCACATTTTGCATCAAAGTTTGTCATCATCAAAAAGGGGGAGATTGTTAGCCCTAAGGGCAAATCATGTAGTTTTGATTAATGACAAATATTGATGAGAACTAATATGCTTGTATGTTGTGTGATAGGTTTTGTAAACTAAGAAGTATGAATTCTCATTGCCTTGGAGCTAGCAATGCAAGAACAGCTCAAATATACCAAAGTGATTGAAGATTGAAGAGTTTGTTCAAGATGATTAAAGGCTTTGAAGACATGAAGTGTATGTTACATGAGCTTAATAGGTAAACATTGTAAACCTTACACTCTTAAGTCTTAGAATCTATGAGTTGCAATTGAGAGCACAAAACTTGATTTAAATGGTTTCAATGGTTTTGAACTTACCTAAATTATCAAGTTTTTATAAATGGTTTTTGCACTTAAAAGGTATTTCATGACTTATCTTTGAGGCTAAATATTTTCTAACTTGTTTGAATTGATTTGAATATGTTTTGACAAAGTTTCAAAAATTCGGAAGAAGATTCGGACGCATGAAGAAGAAATTCGGTCGTCCGAATTTTGTGAAGAATTTTCTGAACCGTGTGTGAACAGTAACATTGTTTACATGAACAGTACCTACTGTTTTTCAAGAAAATTCGGACGAAGTAGAAGAAATTCGGTCGGCCGAATTTTGTGAACAACGCATGAACAGTAACACTATTCGTATGAACAGTATTATTCGCAAGAAGATTCGGACGCAGCTGAAAAATTTGGTATTCCGAATTTTACTGTTACTAGCCGTTTTAACTAATTTTTGAATTCTATAAAAGCCATAAACTCCAGATTTTTTAGGAGAACTTTGAACTTAACAAATCCTACATGCTCTAACTTGTTTTACATCAAATTAAATTGAAAAGCTCTCAAATTGCCTTGTGCTCAAAGATTGAAATTCAAGATTCCAAAGGCAACAAAGTGTGAAGGAGAAACATTGTGTAATCATCTACCAACAAAGTGGTAACATCTTATACACTCTCTTTTCTTATCTAAATTGTGTTTTCTACTAGCTCATTGTAAGGTTATCTTGTGACATAAAACCCTTTTGTGTTAGGGTGAACCATAGACTAAATTAATCAAGGTTGTGGTGTAAAACCCGTTTGTGGGTGAGCCTTTGATTAGATTGGTCTTTAGGTTATCTTTAGATATAAAACCCTTGTGAAAGGGTGAACCTTTTTTGTATAATTACTAAAAGAGGTTGTGAGTGTAAAACCATTGTGTGGTGAGCCTCTTATGTAATTGTTGAATTTGAGCATATAGTGGATTGGTTGAAATCCTTGAGTGTGGACTCAAGGTAGTGGATGTAGATCTTGGAGAGATCGAACCACTATAAATCGTGTGTTCATTTTCTTATTGCTTTACTTGTTTACATACTTGTGATTATTATTTATGCTTAGTTGTTGATTGATTGGTTATGGTCTTACAGTTTGATAATCTTGTATTAATCATCAAATCATATATAACTTGAAGTTTGTGAATTTAAAGAAGAGCTTTTATTAAGACAAATGATTTGCAAAAAGGGAAAAAGATTTCGATAATTAGTCAAAGATCTAATTCACCCCCCTCTTAGGTCTTTCAAGAATGATTGGGATGAGTAAAGAATCTTAAAGGCTTAGAAATCTTTCCAAAAATCTAAATTTTATATCTTTTATAGGGTTTAAAAATCA
This sequence comes from Rauvolfia tetraphylla, assembly GCA_030512225.1. Taxonomy (NCBI): domain Eukaryota; kingdom Viridiplantae; phylum Streptophyta; class Magnoliopsida; order Gentianales; family Apocynaceae; genus Rauvolfia; species Rauvolfia tetraphylla. The sequence continues at coordinate 679,068 of JAJQKT010000033.1, forward strand.
GTTGCAACATTTCGATAATGGCAAGTAATGGCTAGTAGTAGTAAAATTTGATCAATAAAAAATAGACTCTTGTGTCCGAATGATTGTCTAAATTTTTCTGTTTTCAATCTGCCAAGATAAATTCGGTCGATCGAATTTATCTTGGCAGATTGAAAACGATCGAATTTGAACATAGGTGTCCGAATTGTCATATGAATTTCTTTGAAAATTCAGTAGCCAAGGTTTTCAGTTCGAACTTCCGAATTGGAGTCTAAACTATTCAAACTTTGTCAAAATGATTAGAACTCAAGTACAACAAGTTTGAATTAGTTTTGGACTATAAATAGATATTTTTAAGAGCTTTTAGTCTAGAAGCCATTGACAAGAACTTGGTAAAACACTTGTGAAATAAATCATTTAAGATTAAAATCCTAGTTTTAAATTCTCTTGAAAATATTTTAAATTCCAAAGACAAAAAAATATAGGGTTTACAATGATGTACCTATTAAGCAATTGTAAACCTACACTAAGGTCATAAAAGCATTCAATCCTTAGGACATACTCTATACACTTCAACTCTTTGAGCACATTTGAGTTGTCCTTAGCACTTTTGTCTTCAAGGCAATGAGACTTCTTAGTTTTCACAATCCAGTAATCCTATCACACAACGACCACTCAAATTTGCTTATATCAATGTTTGTAAGAATCAAAACTCTAAGATTTGCCCTTATAGCTTATAGTTATTTCCTTCTCATTAAACAAGTTATTCTTATTGATGATTTGAAGTATACTTGCTTAGTATTAGTCAATTGTATGATAATGGTTGCAATGTTGAATTCAAAAGTGATACTTATACTATTCTTGATAGTGTTAATGGTAGAACAATCTTTGTTGCAAATTGTGTTGGTAACATGTATGTGCTTGCTTTATCTTGATGAGCTTGTTGCAAATGGTGTTAAATGCCTTGTCGTTAACAATGATGATGGTTCTTTGTGGCATTGGAGACTTGGTCAGGTTAGTATAGATTTGTTGAACAAACTTTCTTTTCAAGAACTAGTTAGAGGTTTACCAAAAATGTATTTTGAGAAAGATTGTCTTTGTGATGCTTGCCAATATAGAAAACAAACAAAAATCTCTTTCAAACCCAAAAATGGTTTCTACCTCAAAATCCCTTGAACTTTTTCATATGGATTTACTTGGACCTATGAGAACCACTAGTCTAGGTGGTAACAGACATGCTTATAGGATCTTTGATGATTTTTCAATATTTACTTGGGTACTCTTTCATGCTCAAAAGCATGATTCTTTTCAAGAGTTTGTAAAGCTTTTTAAAAAGGAAGAAACCTCCATTGAGTGCAAATTGATTTCTAATAGAAGTGAAAATGAGAAAGAATTTTACAATCAAGATTTTACAAAGCTTTGTGATGAAATGGTAATTTTCATAACATTTTGGATTCCAAAAACTAGTAAAAAATGTTGTTACTAGTGTTGTTGAAAGGAAAAATCGTACTTTATAAGAAATGGCTAGGTCTATACTTTGTGAAAATTCTTTACCAAAATGCTTTGTGGCCAAAGCCGTAAACACCGATTGTAATGTAACGAACTAAGTGCTTTTGAGATCATTTTTGAGAAAAAATCCTTTTGAACTTCTTTTTGGTAGAACTCCTTCTATAGCTTACTTTAAGGTGTTTGCTTGTAAGTGCTGATGGCCCTAAAGGGCAAATCTTATAGTTTGATTAGTGACAAACATTGATGTGGGCTAATTGTAATTTTTGTATGATAGGATCATTGGTTTGAAGATGCAAAATGATCTCACTGCCTTGAAGCTAAAGAGGAACAAGGACATCCCAAGTAAGGCTAAAATCTTGAAGATTGAAATGAAAGTCAAATTATTGAGGCTTTGAAGATCTAATAGTGCAGGGTACTGCTTATTCAGTAGGTATATCTTGTAAACCCTACACCTTTTTTCATTTAGAATCTATAAATTATACTTTGAAGCAGAAATCATATTGTTCAGGCAAAAACTTTGTTTTTGAGCTAACGTGATTTCATGATTTTTGTAAGAAAAAGTTTTTGGTAATGAATTTTTGTTAAGAACTCTTTAAAAATTTTATTTCATGATTAAAAATGTTTTGAAACTTGATTTGATTAAGTTAAAATTTGGTTTCACAAATTCTTGATAAGTTTGGACGTTATGTCAACAATTCAAACATCTGATGTGTTTCTCACTGTTGCATTTTCAGAGAAATTTAGATGACCAATTTGGACTTGCATTTCTAAATTTGGTTGATCGAATTTACTGTATAGAAAAATGAATTGAGAAATTTGGATGACTAATTCAGATGTAAGGAGCTCGATTCGGATGATCGAACTGCTTTACTATGTTTCATAAAATAGCTATTTTTCAATGTTGAAATTCAATTTTTAAACCATATAAAAAGCAAGAATCTAAGATTTTGTGAGAGAGATGAACTATACATGCCATGTTCTTGAGAACATCAATGATTAAGGAAAAGCTATCATTTATTTATGTTATTCAAGTGAAATATCCAAGATTTCAAAGAAAACGTGAAGTGCTGCTAGAATTGTTTATTATCTACCATCTTGTTGGCTAATCTCTTTCCATCTTCTCTTCTTTATGTTGATTGTTCAAGCTTTTCTTGAGATGGAAAATCTTTTCTGTGAGGGTGAGCCTTGATTGTTCAATTAAAGAGGTTATTGGTGTAAAACCCTTGGTAGGTGAGCCTCTTGTGTATTGTGTGACTTGATAATTTAGTGGATTGATTGAAATATTTGAGTATGGACTGAATGTAGTGGATGTAGCTCTTGGAGAGACCAAACCATTATGAATTGTTGTTTTTTCTGCTCTCTGCTTATTGCTTGTATTTATTTGTGCCATCTTTATTGTTGTCTTATTAATTGTTCTTCTTCCTTCAACTACTTTCTTTCAAACACATAAATACTAGGAGGTTGTGAATTTCAAAAAGAGATTTCATTAATGAAACGTTTTCAAAAATTAGCCAAAAACCTAACCACTTAGATTTTTCAATTCTTATCAAAGTAGGGCTTCCTTTTGTGGTCTAACAACTTAGAAGTTAAGGTGCTATGACTAATATTTCAAACCTCCTTATTTAGAAGCATCTTTTACAAATCGACCTCAGCTTTTTGATGAAACATATTATACTTTTTGAAAATCTCATATTAAGATTTAGATTCGTTCTACTAACTTTGATTTGTGAAATATTATTGAGAAATGACCATATATACCTATGAATAGGATTACAAGAGAACCAAAGAAGGTTGAAGAGTTTGATGAAAGTAACTCAAAGAAGATGACTTTAAATTATCAGGCTATGAATATTCGTAGTTATGCTTTGGATGCAAATGAGTACAGAAGGGTGAGTGGATGCAACACTACATATGATATGTGAAAGCTACTTCAAGTAACTCATGAAAGAACAAATCAAGTGAAGGATTTGAAGCTGGCTATGCTTGTTAGAGACTATGAGTTGTTCACAACAAAGCAAGGAGAGAATATTCGTGACATGTTTACAAGGTTCTCTAATATTTCAAATGGATTGACGTCCTATAGGAAGAACTATTCCCTTGGAGAATAAAATAGAAAGATTTTGGATGCATTTCCCAAGTCAGGGCAATCGAAGACATTGGCTATTGAAGAGTCAGAGTATTTGGAGGCTTCCTTTTGAAGAGCTTATTGGATTATTACTCATTTATGAGATGAAGCAAAAAAAGTTAAATGACGTAGAAAAAGAAAAGAAAGGAAGAAAAGGGGTTGTCTTAAAAACACATGACAACTCTAATGAATATGAAGAATCCTCTAGTGATGAAATGGCCAGGGTAGTGAAGAAATTTAAAAAAGTTCAACAAAAAGGGATTTCTCAAGAAGGAAAAGAGACTATTCAAGAAAGGTGGTCAATCTTCATCATTATTTAGACCATAATGCTATGAATGTAAGAGCACTAAGCACTTTGTATTGTTCTAATGCTATGGAAAAAGAAAGGGAAGACAAGAAAAAGAAGAAGAAATCTACCAAGAAAGGAAAACAACTTGTTGGCACATGAGATCAACACACCAATGAGGAAAGTGAAGAAGAAAATGAAGAAAGAGCAAACGTGTGTTTCATGGCTATGGAAGATGAGATACAACCCACTCCTTCCACCTCTACTTCTTGTAATGATGATGTTGATGATCCTAGTGATCTTCTTGTTGATATGTATAGAGCATTAAAAAATATTTCAAAAAGAAACAAAGAAATGAGGTAAAAATTTGATGAGTTGTTGAATGAAAATTCTAATTCTTTTTGTGAAAACAAAAGGCTTTATGATTCTATTGAGTGTTTGAGTATTGAAAAGAAAGTTCTAATTGTTTCCTTACAAAACATGTCCCTTGAAAAAATATTCTTTGCAAAAAGATTTCACCCCTTGAAAATATGCTTATTGATCATGAAGTTAGAAAAAGAAAGTTGATGACCTTACCTCTTGCATTGAAAAATTTACAAAAGGAAGGGACAACCCAGATAAACTTCTTGGAACTCAGATCCCCTCTTGTCAAAAATGACCTTAGTTACAATCATGTGAATAATGAATCTAAATACAAAAATTTCTTCGTTAGAGTCACTTCTACTTCTATGCCTCATGCTTGCTGCACTTTTTGTGAAAAATATGGGGATAAAGCCACTAGATTCTATTTCAAAAGGAAGGTGGAAAATGATGTTAAAACCATTTGGAAGGTAAAGGTAATCATCACTAAGCCCCATGGATCCAAGAAAGTGTGGGTGCTAAAAGTCGCTTCCTCTCATTTTGTCTCAGTTATAAGTGAGAATAGGAAAGGAAGAATACTTGGAATAGGTAATTTTGCTAAAGGTTCTTCTACTTTTATTAAACAAGTATTACTTATTGATCATTAAGTATAATTTGCATTGTATTTATTTAATTGTGTGACGGTGGTTGCGAGGTTGAATTTAAAAGTGATATTTGCACTATTCTTGATGGTATTTGTTAGTCCTAAAGGCAAATCATGTAGGTTTGATTAGTTTTGATTAATGACAAATATTGATATGGACTAATTCATATGTTACTTGTGTGATAGGATTGTTGGATTAAGAAGCAAAGGGTTATCATTGCCTTGGAGCTAAAAGTGCTAAGGACAACTCTAATATGCTCAAAGATCAAGAATACAGAGCATGTCCTATGGATAGAAGGCTTTGAAGACTCTAGTGTAGGTTTACACTTGCTAAATAGGTATATTCTTGTAAACCCTACACTTCTTGTTTCTTGGAATCTATTGAATGCATAAGAGAGCACAAAACTTGTTTTCAAATCTTAAATAGCTTTGAGTAAACTATGGAATGATCAAGTGATTTGGTAACAGTTTTTGAGCCCAAAATATTTCATATGACTTATACTTTAGTACAAAATGATTTCAAGCTTATTGAGGTTGATTTTCTAAGGTTTTGGCAAAGTTTTAAAAGTTCAAACGCAAGTTCGGACGTCCAAACTGTGAACATGATTACTGTTTTTCCAAAGAAATTCGGACGCCAGTTCGGACGCATGGGGAAAAGTTCGGATGTCCGAACTTTCCCAGACAGCATGTCACAGTAATGTTCGGATGACTATTCGGATGCAGATGACCAAGTTCGGATGTCCGAACTCTTCAGAAACTAGCCGTTACTAATCGTTTTATAACTGTTTGAACTGATTTTCAAAATCTATAAAAGCCATTAATTTCAGATTTTTGATAACTTTTGAACACTTGAGATATCCTAATATTCTAAAATCATTTGAAATCCTTAGAGCTCTCTTTTGTCTTGTGCTTTCAATTGATCATTCAAGATTCCAAAGACAACAAGGTGAAGTAGTGATAGCTATTGTAATCATCTACCAAGAAGAAGTGGTAATATCTCATCCAATCTCTATTTAATTTTTTTATCTACTAGCTCAATACAAGGTTATCTTGTAACATAAAATCCTTTTGGTAAGGGTGATCCTTGAGGTGTTGATTCAAGGTTGTTTCTAGATATAAAATTCTTGTGGTAAGGTGATCCTTGTTAGTAGCATTACAAAAGAGGTTATTCGTGTAAAATTCTTATAGGGTGAGCCTCTTGTGTAATTGTTTGAATTTGAGGATATAGTGGATTTGTTGAAATCCTTAAGTGTGGACTCAAGGTAGTGGATGTAGATCTTGAATAAGATCGAACCACTATAAATTGCTTGTGTTCTTTGCTCTTCTTTGTGTATTGCTTTATCATTGTGTTCATCACATTTACATTGAAGCAATTAAATATAATCTTTCCAAATCAAGTTCATAAAACAAAAAAAGGTTTCAAAAATTAGCCAAAGACCTAATTCACCCCCTCTTAAGTCTTTCAGTATTAGTGATAGAATTATCTTTTTTGCAAATCGTGTTGGTAATATTTATATGCTTTATCTAGATGAGCTTGTTGCTAATGATGTTAAATGCCTTGCCGTTAATGATGATGGTGGTTAGTTATGTCATAGGAGACTTGGTCATTTTAGTATGGATTTGTTCAACAAACATTCTTCTCAAGAAAATGTTAGAGGTTTACAAAAAATGTTGATTGAGAAAATCATATTTTTGATGTTTGCCAATATGGAAAACAAAAAAAAAAGAACTTCTTTCAAACCTATGAAAATGGTTTCTACTTCAAAATTTGTTGAGCTAGTTCGCATGGATTTATTTGGACATATGAGAACCACTAGTCTTCGTGGTAAGATGTATACTTATGTGATTATTGATGATTTTTCGAGGTCTACTTTGGTACTTTTTCTTACTCAAAAGAATGATACTTTGCAAGAGTTTGTAAAGCATTTCAAAAAGGTTCAAACCTCACTTGAGTGCGAATTGATTTTCATTAGAAGTGATAATGGAAGAGAATTTTACAATCCATATTTTACAATGATTTGTAATAAAAATGAGATTTCTCATAATTTTTGGGCTGCCAAAACTCCTCAACAAAATGTTGTTGTTGAAAGAAAATTTTCACTTTATAAGAAATTGCTAGGTTTGTGCTTTGTGAAAGCTCTCTACCAAAATATTTTTGGGCCTAAGTTGTGAACAGTGCTTGCTATGTGATGAACCGATTTCTTTTGAGACCATTTTTGGGAAAAAATCATTTTGAACTTGAAGACTCCCTTTATAGCTTACTTTAAAGTGTTTGCTTATAAGTGTTTTATCTTGAATACTGGTGATACTCTAGGTAAATTTGATAGAGAATTGTATGAGGGTATTTTCCTTGATTATTCTACTAATAGAAAGGCCTCTAGAGTTTATAACAAAGGAACTTTACATGTTGAAGAATCTACTCATGTGAGTTTTGACGAATCTAACATTTATCATGAAAGAAAAGAAATGATGATGTAGCTACTTCAATGAATGATGATCATGCTCATCTTCAAGTACCAACTATGAAAGACCATGCTCATGAAAAGGAAATGATAGAATAATAGCAAGAAAGTCAACCTAGTGGTGACGAAGAGCTTCTAAAAGAACTATTGAAAAGGTTTTGAATGGAAAGCTAAAGGAATTGCAACACCTATGAGCTCATCACTAAAACTTGACAAAGACGAAAAAGGTAAAACAGTTGATGAGAAGTTATATAGAGGCATGATTGGTAGCTTATTTTATTTAATCGCTAGTAGGCTCGACATATTTTTACCTTATGCTTATGTGCTAGTTTTCAATTTTGTCCTAAGGAATCTCATCTTGTTTCTGTTAAGCGTATTATTATTTATCTTGTTGATACTTATGATTATGACTTGTAGTTTCAAAATCATATTATTTTTATCCTGTTGTTTTTTCAGATGCTGACTATGCTGGAGCAAAGTTGAGTGTAAAAGTACCAGCTGTCATTGTCAATTCTTGGTAGTTGTCTTGTTTCTTGGTATAGCAAGAAGAAAGCTTTGTGTATCTTTGTCCACCGCTGAGACCAAATATATCTCCGCCAATAGTTGTGCTCAAGTTCTTTGAATGAAGCACACTTTACTTGATTTTGAACTTGATTGCAAATGTGTGCCTATTTTATGTGATAACACTAGTGCTATCAACTTGACTATAAATTCAATTCAACACTCTAAAACCAAGCACATTGAAATTAAGTACCACTTTATACGTGATCACGTTACTAAAGGTGATATGTGTTTGGAATATGTATGTACTAATGATCAAATTGATGATATTTTTACAAAATCATTGGTTGAGGAAAGGTTTTGTCATCTAAGGAGATGTTTACGAATATCAAAATTCCATGACTAATGTGTATCTTCAAATGAGTTAGAAAAGCAAAAATTTTTGATGCAGAGTTCGAACACAGGAGGTATATTTCAGTAACCAAATTGAGTTTTGATGAAGAATGGACAAACATTCTCTGATGCACAATTTGGACACACGGGACACAATTCGGTCGTCCAAATTGAAGAACATAAAAATTTGATAGAAATATTTGGACGAGAAATTATAGAGACAAGTTCGAACTAAGTTGTTTCAAGGAGTTATAAGAAGTTTCAACTTGCATTTCTCCATTTATTTTCAAAATTCCAAAAACTGTCTCACTTCTCCTTACAAGACCCATTCTTTTTCTCTCATCGAAACCCAAAATTCATACTTATTTCATTAGATTCAATAAAAAAACCCACAAAATCGTGTTCTACACTCTTGACTGCTTCCCAAACCCTACAAATTTCTCAAACAATTACCATGTTTTGGGCTACAGGACAAGGGAGAGCCAAGGAAGAGGATGAGGCAAAGGAATCAACACAAATTTCATCATCAATGAACCAAGGCGTGTAAGGATTCCACAAACCGTTTCTAGGCTAAATTTATCTCAACAAAGGCAAGCATTGGAAAAGTAGAAAGATCTTCCCAGGTCATAACGTTGATCTACAAAATTTCAATGGTGTGGATAATGTGCTTACATTACTTGGAGAAATTTATTGGAGTAATTCGTTGGTTGTTAATGAAGATTATTACCCTCCCTTATCTATGAATTCTAAGCTAATTTGAAAGAAGAAAGGATGGAGAAGATTAATGGTGATGTGATTCAATGGTATTCATCTAGAGTTCCCCAAATAGAACTTGAGTTTGATGATCGACAATTTAATCGTATTTGTGAAATAGATGATAGTGGAGATAGATATTATAACTCGAGACAACAATGTTTGATTTTGGAATTGTTTACGAAAGAAAGATTTCAAGAAGCATTCAAAAATGGTAGGAGGTTTAGAAATGTTAAGGAAAGGGAGATAAATGCTTTTGATGCTAAGGGGATAATGTTGCATCACATGCTCACTATTATGATCATTCCGAATTTTGGCCACAAGTTCTCCGTGGGACATTGTTTTCATGTTAGTTCTTCATGAAGGAAGGAGAATGAACTTTGGTTATATGGCATTGATGCACATGATGAGTTCTAGAAAGACAGAGAACAAAGCTTTTTCATATAGAAGACTCCTCACCAAGTCATTTAAGAATAAGGAAGATGTTCAATTGAGATAAACTAAGACAAAGATAAGAAATGAATCACCACATGAGGGTGAGCAACCCCCATTCAAGAGGAGTTTAGTTGGAAAAAATAAAGCTTCTCATTCTCAACCTAAGGAGCCCGAATACTTTGTTGGCAAAGAAATCGCCCGAGCTAACACCATTATTGCCAAGGTATTTCAAGAAGCCTTGAATAGTTAGACTAGAAAATGGAGAATATGTACAAATTCTTTGAACAATTTGTTCCCATGGCACTCAACAAGCTTGATAGCTTAGAAGAAATGGTAAGGAGCATTGAGGAACACTTGAAGAAAAATTCATAAGATAGTGAGGGCATTTCTAAATCAAAAGAGGGAGATGATGATGATGAGAAGGAAAAGGATGAAGAAGGTGAAGAGAAAATTGAGGAAGAAGAGGCAGAATAAAAAGATGAAGATAATGATGGAGATGGTAAGCGTGATGGTGAAAATGATAGTGGTGCCAATGATAATGATGGTAGGACTAACTTTGAACTAGTAATTAGTAGTGATGCAAAGGATGATGAAAGCAAAGGTAGAGATGAGAGTAGAGAAGAAGATGGAGGAAAACAAGAAGAGAATGCAGAGGGACAAAAGCAAGTTGGTAGAGAAGGAAGCATAATTGAAACATATCGTGACCCTATCCTCCACTCCTTTTGGAAGTAGAGAAAAGGGAAAGTATAAAAAACATGTGACTTTGAAAAAGGGAACAAAAAGATCCACATGGTTGGCTACTACCTCCAAGTTGAACTACACTGGAAAGAAGTGTGCAAGAGATGGTCTACTCCACATTGAGCTTAAAACACTATATTAGTTGTAGTTGAATCCAATTTAGTAAATGGTCCTATATATTTGATGGCTGCAATAAATGTCAACCATCACAAATAACAACATCAAGTTGGATCTGTTGAATGCAATCAGTGAATAAAGAAAACGGGACAAAATGATTTATAGTGGTTCGATCTTTTCAAGATATACATCCATTACCTGAAGTCCAAACTCAAAAATTCAATCAATCCACTAGATTAACTAATCACATAAGTACATAAGAGGTTCAGCCTATAACGGTTTTACACCAGTGGCCTATTTAACAATTCAAGAAACAAGGTTTACCTTGACCAGAGTATTTAATGTCCACAAGACAACCATGAATAAACAACTAAGAGAGGAGAGATAAAAAGATGTTACCTAGCAAATTGGTAGATGATATACAAATCTAGCACCACTTCACTTTTACTTTGGAATCTTGGAATAATCACATGTAGCACAAGATAAATGAAAGATTTTTCTTTAACTATTGAAGTCTCAAGATAATAGCTTATAAAGCTCATCAAAGAATCAAAATTTCTAAAAAATATGATGTTTTAAGCCTTTTATATGGTTTAAATTTCAAACACAATGTTCAAATAACGCCAAGTAACAATGCTATTCAGTCAATCGAATAGGGTTTGTTGAGTTCGAGTTGGCTGTCCGAACTTTTCTATCACTGTGCTACACAAGTCAATTTGGTCAACTGAATTTAGACCTCTGGGTTTCTCAAGATTTACCTGGGTACTCTTTCTATCACAAAAGATTAAGCTTTTAATTTGTTTATAAGGCTTTTCAAAAAGTTTAAAACCTCCCTTGATAGCAAATTGATTTCTATTAGAAGTGACAATGGGAGAGAATTTTACAATCAAGATTTTACAAAACTTTGTGATGGGAATGGAATTGTTCATAATTTTTCAGCTACCAAAACACCTCAACAAAATGGTGTTGTTGAAAGGAAAAATTGAACTTTATAAGAAATGGCTAAGTCTATGCTTTGTGAAAATTCTTTACCAAAATATTTTTTTGGCTGAAGCTATAAACACCACTTGCTATGTTATTAATAGAGTTCTTTTAGGATATTTTTTAAGAAAAGCACCTTTTGAACTTCTATTTGGTAGAACTCCCTCAATTTCTTATGTTAAAGTGTTTGGTTGTAAGTTCTTTATATTTAATACCCTTGATAACTTAGGAAAATTTGATAGAAAATTGGATGAAGGAATCTTTCTTAGTTATTCTTCTAACAAAAGGCCTATAGAGTTTACAATAAGAGAACATTATGTGCTAAGGAAACCATTCATGTGAACTTTGATGATTTTAACATTTACATTAAAAGAAGAGATAAAGATGATGTAGATACCTCAAAAAATAACAACCAAACTCCTGTTCAAGCACAAACTATGGTTACCCCATGATTATCCCATTATTGCTACAAAATTTGAAAGAAACAAAGTTTGAAATCTTGTCCCAAAACCCCATCATTACCCCGTTATTTGTACAAAATGGGTTTGTAGAAACAAATTAAATGAATCCGAAGAAGTTATTAGAAATAATTCTAGACTTGTTGCCTAAGGATTCAATCAAGAATAGGGCATTGACTACAATGAAACTTTTGCTCCAGTAGCTAGACTTGAATCTATAAAATGATTTTGGCATTTGCTTATTACGAAGGTTTTAAATTATTTCAATTGGATGTCAAAAGTGCATTTCTAAATAGTTTTATTGTTGATGAAGACGTTTATGGGGAACTACCCCCCGATTTTGCTCATGAAAAAATTTCTAATCATGTTTAAAACTATCCAAAGCTTTATATGGTTTGAAACAAGCTCCTAAAGCTTGGTATGAAGGATTAAGTGGCTTTCTACTTTCAAAAGGATTTTCAAGGGGAAAGGTTGACACTACTTTTTTTATAAAAACCTCTTGTGTCAATGATCTCTTGTGAAAATTTATGTGGAGGATATCATATTTGGTGCTACTAATGTATCTCTTTGTGACGAGTTTGCCAAGTTGATGTGGAATAAAACAACATCCTTGATAAGGACAGGTTGCTTCTAACCAAAGGCCACACAAGCATGAAAAAATCTTTACTTTCAGTTGCGAGATAAAAGTTTAGAAGGGCGATATTCAACGTAGTTATGCTTTTAATACCATAATTTTTTTTAAGCTAGTTTTGCCTCCAAAGAAAACTAGATTTTAAGCAATCAAACATAGGACCAAAAAACAGTAAGTGCAATTTGCAATTCCCATTATGGACCATCAATTATTAACTTGGCGTAGAAATTGAGATTGAGGGCCATCTAGGGAGACCATATACACCTATTGTATAGTTGCTTGAGGTGGTATCTACCATGCAAACATGAAAAAGGACATTTAGTGCATGTTTTAAAAGATACTAAATTCCATAGATAAGGTATTTAGCCATTAACAACAAACCAAGAAGAAGAAGAAGAAACAAATAGAAGGAAAATAGATCAAAGAAACTACTAATGTATAGAAAATATACCGAACTTACCTTTGAGCAAGATAGACTAAATTGAAGCTCAGTATTTCATTAGTTTTGATAGATCTCCAATGGAAGCAGATGCTTCAATCTTCTTTTTACAAGACAAAGATTTCTCATGTCTTTTGCTAAGATGCTGAGAAAGTTTTAGTCATGATAGAACTTTCTGCTTAATTGGCTCCCAAGATTTTTTCTTTTTCCTTTTTTTAAGAAGTATTTTTTGGAGCAAATAAAGCAATTACTATATTTAAAATTTTTTTATTTAAATGTATAATGAGTCAAGGGTTAGATTCTATCTAAAAGCACAAATATAAAGTTATTCCACTATTGTACCAATCAAATAAAGTGTGGCAATATTTCTTCTATTCTTTATTCTTTTGTGAAATTCAAAGTTGTGTAGGTAGATATAAAACTCATTTGGTGTTGGGTGAGTCTTGAGATTTATAGAAGGAGGTTGCAGTATAAAATTCAATAGGTGAGCCTCTTGACTAAATATGTATGTGAGGCTTGAGACAGAACTAAGGGGGATAGGGGATGGCAGTGGCCCCCAACATTTTTGAAAACATTTTTATGGATGTAGATTTTCTAACTTTATAGTTATATTTTTTTCAAATTTTCCCTCTTACATTTTTTTATTTTTTTTTTTGTTTAAATTAATATTGATTCTCGTCTCCCCAAAGTCAAATTTTTAATCCCATCTATGGCGAGGCTTAAGGTAGTAAATGTAGACATTTAGTGGGTCGAACTAATATAAATTGTGCATTAATTTGCATTCTTTATTGTTCATTCTCTCTTTATTCCTTTTGATTGTTGAATATCACTAATTGCTCTTTAATTTGTTAATCCTCTCTTGAATTAATTGAGTATTATTTTGTATTGCTTCATTGACTGCAAACAACTTTGTTTCTATACAAATTATCATCAATCTTGGAGGTTAAATTGTTAGATATTGATTATAAACTTCATGATTTTGTAAATTTGCCAAAAATCTAATTCATCCTCCTCTAAGTTTTTCACTCTCTTTTTAAAGTCCTTATACCTCTCGCAAGGTAGTTGTTGAACCCACATTGTTTTAGATCTCATTAATCGATAAATGTTTCCTACTTTTTTACAAAGTAGGTAGCACACTTATTTTCACAGATTATCGAATGAAAAATCTGACAATCTATCCGATGTTGGTTGCAGATTAATAGGAAATAGTACCAAAAAATGAGTTGGCATATTGCATTGTCCCTTAACATAATAAAGATAATTAAACTAAAATCCTTTTAATAATCCCTTTATGTGTCTAGCAAAGTTTTCTATTATTGCTAGGATCATGACAATCACTTTCTATCAAAAAAGCTAGCAAATGAAGCACTTTTGCCAGCTTAATATCCCTAAGGCCCTAAGTATTTCCAAGAATATTGTACCTTCAACATCCCACGCATTGCCCTAGAGGAAATTGCGCCATTGAAATAACACTCGAATCATATTTTTGACAATAACCACATCTTCACATTCATTTTTGTTACATCCTTTATCCCCATTTACATTTACCTAATTGATAAAATTAAGAATTCACCACAAAAAGAAAATAGATTATGAATCTGTCTTTCGATATTATTGGGTTAATATTCTAATAGAAATCTTTTGATCATTCTAGTAGGGCACAATATTTACTATTGTATTAAAAAATTCCAAATTCAAACACATCATCATTATTATGTTTCAAAATTTCCTTTCTATATATGTATACATGAGGCTTGATATTAGCATTGCTTTTTTTTTTTTCAATCTTCTCAATGTTCCATGAACAACGAAGATTAGTGACACAACTTCCTTCTGGAGGAATATAGCCTCGAGCACCTATATTCTACTTCAACGAATGCAGAGATATGACTGTTGTCTAAATATTAGTAATAAAACACATAGGAAACAACTAAAAACTAATATATGAGGCAAAGGGTATGGATCCTCTAGTAATAAAAAGAAAATCAAATAATTTTTATTATTGTTAAAAAAATAACAGTATGATACCACTTACCTATTATCATCATACTTGATCTTCTGTCAACATCACCATCTAAACTTCACAAAAATAATAAAAAAACTCACAACGAGAGAGAGAGGGAAAATTTTTAAAAAATGTGAAGTTACCATCACTCTATCTCCACGCATAAAGATTCCTTTTTCTGATCTAAAACCCATAAAAAGTAAGAAAGGAAAGAAAAGATGCTTTATTACAAATTCAAAAGAAAAATGAAGTAAAAAGCCTAAGATGCTTACCACTACAGCTTCTGTGAGACATGTTGTTCTAGCTTCTAGGCAAGCGACAACATCAAATTTTTTAGGAAATTGAATGCGCAAGACTAGAGTAAAGTGGTATGGAGTTCCTCAAAAAAAAAAGGAAGAAGGTAATTTAGAAATTTGGAGATCTACTCGTGTCTCTGCACAACATCTTCTTGGATTTATGTTTAAGTCAATTTGGGTAGCATTCACTAAGATATCACCGTAAAAAAGAAGAAATGTCATATGTATATCAATGAAGAGGCATCTAGAAAGCAGGACTATTAATACTTATGTTTCCTGTAAATAACAAAAAATGTTAAACTTCTAAATCTACTCGTGCAGCAATATGAAGTCTTCCAAGTTGCTCGAAGATTTCATAGCCTTTGGGTAAAAGGGTTTTGACATGATGGCCTTTATATAGGTGTTATTTGATGTATCAAATTTTCTTATTTTTTTCCTTAGAATGAGATATATGACAAGGTTGGTGATATTGCTAGTGCTATTCTCCTCTTGCCAAAATAATATTTGTGCAATTGACAATTTTATCCTCCTTCAGTCAGTTATGTTTGTCTCATTAAAAATGGAAGCTTTCTCTATTGTTTCCCAACATCAGCATTTGAGTCCTCACACTCTTGTATGTTTTTTTTCCTCCTATGTCAATAGCATCATCTTCATCAGCTTTACTATACATTGAGTTCTTCATTTTTATTATTTGACTTTTATTGATCAAGGTTAACAGAAAATAAACAAACTACTTTTTCAAAATCTGCGTAATTCATTCCATTTCCAAAAGATTATAGAAATAAGCTTTCGTGCTATTACAAGAATTGTCTCATCAAATTAGTTGGATCTAAGGTTTCTAACAAGGAATGAATGGTTGTGCACTCTTGAAAGTTGCAACTGTTTGCAAATATTAGTGTTCCCTTTCTAAATTATAAACAAGTTTCCCAATTAGTTTGGATTGTGCTAAAATTTTGCCATTCGGTGGAGCAAAAGATCTGCCAACATTCAAAGTTTCCCTTGCTATTCTTATTAGAGAAATTGAGTAGGATGCAATAGGGATAGGTTGAATTTGGGTTTTGATTACTTTGAGGTATCAAGGGAAAGTAGAAGGGCTTGCAGATAGTAGAAGGAAATACTAAAATATCAATATGGTTTCCACAACATAGTGCATCATATATATTCTTTTAGTTCTTCTGAGATTCAATGAAATTTCACAGTGAAGGAAAAAAGGCTGACAAAGATAGACTGTGTGGTCATAAAGGGAGAGAGATAGTTAAGAATTGGATGGAAAATAGAGATGATTGAGGAAAAGAAGGAATCTGTTGACATTATTAAGGGAGAGAAGAAATCTTGCATTTTAATGAGACAACAATAGTTGATTGAAGAAGGATAAAGCTGTCAATTCCACAAATTGTGCTGGCAAGAGGAGAATGGATTTGGCAATATCAGTAGCTAAATGAGAAACCTAGTTTTAATATGAGAAATTATAACTTGTTTTGAGATTAAAGATAAAATAAGTTTCGATTATTTTTTTATGTCTTTCAAATTTTCTATAATGGACAAATGTTATGGGTGACTTCTTATTATTCTTCCCCCTCCCTTTCTCATCCACTGCGTTTTTGTTTCAAAATTTACGGCTAAAGACGCCTATGAGTTTTTTTGGTTATGCACATATAAAATGAGTTAAAATCTATTATCTTTAACCATGCAAAGAGATCAATTAGAGTTTCAAGTATTCTACTTATTGATTCTATCACCATTAATGTGGATAGTTTGAATAATCTTGTATAAGACAATTAATAAAATTCATCTTTATTTAATAGATACATAAATTTCACAAAACTATGAACTTCACCACAATTTATATTATTTAGTTATTTTATAAATTTATAAGAACATATAAATCAATGTATTTATATTTAATAGATAAATAAATTACATAAAGCTATAAACTTTATCACAATTTATATTATTTAGTTATTTTATAAATATATAGGAACCTATAAATCAATGTATTTATAAATACTCGCTATGAGACTTGTCAAATTCAAAATTAAAAATGGTCTAAAGATGTTCACATATCAAACACTCATGATTCCAACTCAACTTTCATATACTCATTTCATCCTATTTCTTTTAATAGAGTTTGATTATATATAGAGTTTAATGCAAAAATTTAAATTATATTATAAAAATAATTTAGTATAATAAAAATTTAAAAATATATCAAATCTAGATATATAAAAATAATATGTAGTTGAGTTAACAATTAATTGATAATATATAATATATTAAATATAATTTTGATAATTTTTACTAATGTATGACGACTTTTAAATAATTTTAACGTTTTATCCTTCAAATATTTTATGAGATTTCTAAATTCACTACGTGATATTTATTTTATTAGTTTTCTAATAATTACTACATAATGAGGTCTAAGTGACAATCAAAATTCATTATTTCATCTAAATTTTATCGATATTGAGTTTTATCACTTATTTAAATTTTTAAAAATTAAAAAAATTAGATCTTGAAAATTAATAAAATAATAGTTAATAAAAATAATTTTTAATTATTTTTGAACAATTAAATTGAGAAAAAGAAAAAAAGGAAAAACTTTGGGTAATCCCTTTTTAGCGCAACTCATTTTTTAGTGGTGCGTCCAACCTCATGTTGCTATATTAATTTTTTTAAAAATAAAATTTATAAAATTTTAAAATTATAAAAAATTATCTTGTATTTATTAATTTTCACATTCGAAAATATAATAAGAAATTTTTTAGAAATGAAAGAAAATGAGTATATAACGCTTATAAATTTCTCATATGATATAATAATAAATAAAAACGTAGAAGAAAAATAAAGTCAATGGATCAGACCATACATCGATCTAATTTTCTAATAAATTTTTTCTAAACTAAACATCATAATCCTCCACTCAACCGCAAAATCAAAACCTCTTCCGGTCCATCCTACGCCCCATTCCTCGTCTCTTTCCCCTTATTTTCCACCTTCACCATCAAAATATCTTTAATTGCAACTTTGATGGGTTCCGAGCCAGATTGCACTGAGGTGATCTTAGGTGTTGATGGTGGCGCCACATCTACAGTCTGTGTTTGCATGCCTCTCCTCCCTTTCTCTGATCCCCACCACCTCCCTGACCCGCTTCCAGTTCTGTGCCGCGCGGTCGCTGGTTGTTCTAATTACAATAGTGTTGGAGGTATGTAATTCATATCATTTCACATAAGAACACAGCCCAGAAATTTGTATTTCGATTTTATGGATGATTCAGTAGTTTAAGATAAAAAGTCTTCCTTTTTCTAATTGATTTTGAATTTTCAAATGTTATCTTGCAACACTATTTATAAGAAGAACTAAGAAAGGAGAAAATGGAAATGAAAGAATCAAGACAGAAAGGAAGCAGGGTATGATCATATAAAGTTATGGTCCGTAGTGTGCCTCTGTAGAAAAATCTAAAATTTACCTGGGAATTATATAGAGAATTTAAGATTAAAGTATATGTTCTGTGCATAAAGACCGTGTTTAGTTCATTTTGAAGTTTTAAATAATATATTGCAAACACCCTTTCCACAGAATTTGAACAAGCAAAAGAAAAAGGAAGAAGGGCTTAAAATCTAATATATGATTAGGTTGTTTGTGCGAGCTATATATGTAATTGAATGGTATAACATTTGATTATGTCTTCTTGATCATGGAGATTAATGATTGGATTGATTTTGAGGTTGTCTAACTGTATCTGTATATTATAACCTTGGCCGTCCAGATGAACTGGAAAACTATACCAATACAGCCAATAAAATCAAGAAATAAAGTAAGTTTTATGATAATGTAATACAATAGCCTACATTTTGTCTCTGTAAAAAAGTTTAGTTGGATTGTTTTGTTTTTCTAGTTCTAGGCCAGTTCAAAAAGGTATCAGGTAATATTTTAAATTTTCTTACCCCAAAAGAGGGGAAAAACAGAGACTAAGTTTTTGGTAAGGTACAAGTGTCACTTTTCATTATGATGGAGTTTTTTTTTTTTTTTTTTTACAGAAAATGAAGCCAGAGACACACTGAAAAAGGTTATTGAAGAAACCCTTTCAAAATCAGGCGTGAAAAGCTCAGCTGTTCGAGCTGTTTGCTTAGGGGTATCAGGAGTTAACCACCCTAAGGACCAGGAGAGAGTATTAAGTTGGCTCAGGTGTGATATCTTTCTGCATGAATCATATCATTAGTTTTTGCATTCTTTTGTGATATGGGGAGTAGTTTTCTTGTGGATTTTCTAGCTTTCAATGTAATTCTCGAGTATGATAAGTAGAGTAAATTACATTAAGCTCACTTTAGATTCTCACAATTACTTGGCAGGTCTTTTCGTGAAGTTATACTGACTTTTCTAATATACTTGTGTTGATTTGAGGAGATCTATTTAGACAACAGAATGGCATGTAAACGTAATATCATAACCCTAGATATAGCAGGTTAGGACAAAATGGAAGCCGGTTGTTTTTGGATGATGAATCATTTTGCTGCGATATCATAAATATTCAGGCATTTTTAATTCTAATTCAAGATGAATCTTAGAGACTTGTTTAGTTTAATTCAAGCTTTCTTCTGAAAATATAAGAGTTCTACTGCAGAGCTGAGTTATTCTCTGTAGCATGGATTTAATAAGAACTTCTTTGGGTTTGTGGGTGAGCTAAATTGGATGGGAATAGTTTGATACAATGATTTAGTTAGCTGTTCGGAATTTAAATTTTACGGTGCTTCATTCTATGGAAAAGATCTGCAGCGTTCAGGTGGTTCTTGAAATCATTACTATTCTGTTGCCCAAAAATTTTAGCAGACTCTTAAGTCAATCATCTTGTTCGCAAATCTGCTTGTGTGACTAATGATTATATCATACATGGAAATGATATTTCTTATGTTTGTGCTAGTTTTGAGCTGTTCAACTCCTTCATTTCAAAGGGGAAAGACATATGAGGTTGTATGTCATTGATTTTATTCTTCTCTTCTTTTAGTTCATCATTCTATGACTTTGGAAGCGAAGGAAGTTTCTTTCAATCCTCTTTCATCAGTAAAGAATGTTTTGAGATTTCTATTTATGTTTGGCTTGATACACTTGAAATATTTATTTTTTCAAAAATTTTTGGCAACTTGATTCTTTTAATTTCATTTGTGCATTTTATTCATTTCATTCTCCTCCTTGTTTCTTTAACTACTTTTTCAGAAGGGGGAGTGTTTTCTAATGAACATAAGTTTGAGAGGTAAGGCATGACTAATTACATTTTTTCTATTTTTTTTTCGGGGTGGGGGATTGGTGGTGTAGAAGCTCAAGGGGATTCAATATTGTTTTGGATTCAATTTTGGGGCCTTTTGAAAAATGAAAGCCACTTTTGTAAATTCTTAACCATTTAAGTTTGAGAATAAAAATAACCAGCACAGAAAATGAAGAAAACCAGGCGAAAGGAAATACTCTTGCGCTGTTGTAGTAATAACTATTCTGGATTTTCTAAAGAGATGTGATGACTATTTCAGAATTTGTATGGCTAATATAGTACCATTTTTAGATAATTAAGGAAATTGGAAAGGTAGATTTGGCCAGCAAATGAACTCAAAGAAAAGGGTTATTTACACCTTTAACCTGTAAACTTTAATAAATGGCATAACAGACTTGCATGAAATGAAGGTATTCTTTTATGTTACACTCTTTCTGTTCTAATCTTCAGTAATTTCACTAACAAATAAGACATTAACTAATTATAAGATTTACAAAAATTTGCTGCTTTTTGAGTTGTTTTCTTCATCCTTTTGTTCTTTTCTGAGCTTGAATGTGCAGTTGCTTCTATCGTGGAAAACTTTACTACTTCAACATGAAAATGATTCGCTATAAAATCTTTTGACAGGAAAATGAGATGTCATGATTGGTTCTGAGTTATCACCTCAATATTGCAGGGACACTTTTCCTGCTCATGTAAAGGTATATGTTCACAATGATGCTGTAGCAGCTCTGGCCAGTGGGACCATGGGGAAACTTCATGGCTGTGTTCTAATTGCAGGCACCGGTAGCATTTCTTATGGTATTACTGAAGATGGAAGAGAAGCTCGGGCAGCTGGTGCAGGTCCTGTATTGGGCGATTGGGGAAGGTAATATAGGAGCCTTTTGTTGTTTGTACCAAGAAGCAAGACATTATTTATCAGTTTTCTCTTTCTTTATCAGAGAACAGACAGTGATCTTTTATTTTCTTTGTTGTGAATATTTACATCGTCATTGCCAATTTTCACGATGAATATCTATATAGCTGTTCTTGAAAATTGATCTACTTTTGTCATTACATTTGGTGCAACAGCAATTGTATCATCAGATTAAAGTGATAGGTTAGAGAACTTGACTTTTATTCATGATTTTCTTTTAATCTAGAATAAGAAAAGTGGAGATAGAGACATGCATTTTTTTGTTGTCCACCATGTCCAACCGCACACTATTGGGATGTATGCATTTGCTGATGTAATGAATCTGTGAGGTGCATCACTCAACCATATGGTTGAGACTTGCCCCAATTTGCAGGATGGCCCATGCTCCTGCACTAATTTGCAGGTACTGCATTTTTATAGATCAAATATTTGCCTGTTTTTGTGGGTAACTAGCAGGTTCTCTTCATGAGCAAGTAGGAAAAGCCATGTGGAATGTGCAATAATGGGTCTTCCCACTCCCGAAATTTTGCACAAAAATTGAAGTTAGGAGGAAAATTGAACCACAGCATACAGACTTCGGGAGAATGCACTTTATCAATTGAATGGCTCTCAGTTGTATATTTAGACTTCTAAGGTGATTTATGTTTTTATGCCTTCCAATAAACTAATTAATGCTTTAATTTCTTGCACATGGTTATAATCTCAAACGTGAAGAAAATACATGAGCATAGAATAAAAGATATATCTAGTTTACACTCTCTGTAGGTTCTCCCGACTTGTGCGGTTTTAAAACACGGCACTGTCACACTCTTGCTCAATGAATTGGTTACTAGGATTGGATTAGGTAGCATGAATAAAAAATATGAAATATCAGATAGCATACTTGATAGATGGCACTGCACTGTAAGTATAATTGAAGAGGTTTTATACATAAGTTAAGTAGGCTGAATAATATATGTGCTACAAATTCTCTTTGGTGCAGCATCATGGTTCTATTAGAATTATCTGATGTAGTCCTTTCCTTCTGTAGTTTGCGGGTTTGGGATGAGCATTATGGATACTGTCGCAGCTAGGTTGCATTACTGGTAACAGATGTTATGCTAGGTTCACCATCCTGATCTTTTCCTCCAGTTACTGATAAAGTAAACACTATCTTCATTTCATACTCAAAGTCCGGGATAACACTGGACAATTACTGGCTCAGGCTGAAAAAAAATTCAGTTAAAGGATAGGAATTCAATCTGTATTGTTGATAAATATAAAGAGATTAGGTTTGAACTTGATGATTGTGTATGGGTGTTTGGTTTTAACTGTGAAATAAAGTTTGATTTATTTATTATTATTTGGTCTTCTTGAATCAACCGGTGAAAGTTGGCTTTGTTCACCGTCCTGATCTTTTCCTCCAATTTCTGACAAAGTAAATACTATCTTCATTTCATACTCAAAGTCCGGGATAACATTGGACAATTACTGGCTCAAGCTGAACAAAAATTCAGTCAAAGGATAGGAATTCAATCTGTATTGTTGATAATATATAGAGATTAGGTTTGAACTTGATGATTGTGTATGGGTGTTTGGTTTTAACTGTGAAATAAAGTTTGATTTATTTATTATTATTTGATCTTCTTGAATCAACCGGTGAAAATTCCAAATAGAAAGCCTATCCACATGCACCCTAAATTTGTCAAAAGTGAAGAAAGGTTCATTATCTTTGCAAACTACAATGCCATATAAAACACTATTTATTTCAACAATAACTCTTATTTGATTGATGTGACTTATTGATCTTTAATAACCACTTATCTAAAAGCTTAAGCTGTTAAGGAATGTAGTTTCTACGACTGCAGTTAAAATCAATTTTAACAAACCCCTCCCTTTACATGTGGCTGGACAAAATTTCTCACTATTAGCCCATACATGTGCATCGTCAGACATTTTGCGGGGTTGGCTGGATTTGATGACCTCTTGCATGTTATTACCACATTGTCTAAGGGCACCAGCACACATTTTACTGGGGTAGCTGGATTTGAAAACCTCTTGCTTGATATTACCACATTATCTAAAAGCCTTGTTTGTTAGAAATGAGTATAATTTTTATATATTTAACACTTTAACAATGTATATAAGGTACAGGTCCTGCTCTTAGTTGCTTCAAATAAGCTGCTTCCCACTTTTTCTATGCCAGAAGCAGTTTTAAGGTGTGCTTAGTTGTTTCACCTCCGGTTTTAGCTCAAAAGTGATTTTGGAGAAGCAACCTCGGAGGTGCTACTGAAACTGATTTTGTTTATCATGTCATTGGAGACTCTCTGTCTCAATTATAAAGGATTATTTTGGGTTTGTTTGTTTGGTATGTGAACACTATATTCCATCACTATATGGTCTTTATGGAAGCCATCCTTACCTAAAATAAGGATGGCTGAATCCTCCATGAATTCTCTTGTTGCTAGATAAAAGGTGTTCGCATCAAACCTATTCTTCCATCACCTATGAAAGGGAAAGGGATGGAGACTTCCCTATCTAAAATGAAAAAGAGGGGTAGGGATTCTTTTGTACCAGACAACTTTACTGACCAAAATGAATTCAAGTACAGTACAGGGCTATAAGGAACTCAGCACCAAATGGAACTGATCTAAGAAAAGGCAACAAGAACTACATACGGTCTGATAATGACTTATTCTGTGTGCTTATGTGTGTCCCTGTTCTATGTGTGTCCTTTCATGAGTGTATTGCATTAATTTCTAGAGTCGCTCTTTCTAAAAGCGCCTATCTTTAGCAGCTCTAGAGAACAGACACATAACTGAGTTAGTAGTGTCTCTCTTTGGTTGATTACTGAAATTTGTGCACATGAAAGATGGATCTTGATTGTCTGGGCAGGTGATAGGGGGATTAGAGGAGGTTGCATGAGACTCAAATCATATTCTGTGTATGGACATCATCTTGATGTTAGATTCTATCCTATTCTAACACATGAGAAAGAGAGCAGGAAAGAGGGGAAAGACAACAAAAGAAGGGGGGAAAAAAAAAACAAAAATATAAGCTTTAGGAGTCTGAACAGTTGTAGCATGAGAACATTACCTGACATAGAATTTAAACTGCAAAAACATGGAAACTTTTTGATCAAGGCATGTAACAGACTGCTCCTTATCGCTCTTGGAAATGTTTGTTTTAGTTTCTGTCACGCTATAATTGTCAACCGATGTCTAGAATATTATAATATTAACCGAAGCAATTATATTTAAAATTGCTGGAGTCTTGATACAGGCTAAGGTTTTAGTTAAGTTGTCCAGTTGTGCAAGTTTAGACAGTAGGCATGTATATATGTGCTTTTTTATGCTGCTGAAAGATATTTATGTGCTTGAGATTTTACTCCTTGCTCAAAATTAGTTGAGTTGGTAACTAAATGAAGAAGAGTGCATAAGCAGTTCAGATTGTTTCCATGGAAGGTTGAGTTTTGACCTAATCATTTCAAGGAAGTCAGACATACAACTTTTAAGCCATTATTTGCATTTTACCTCTATAGTTGCTAGCCCTGAGGGATTGTTCATTTCTTTTTACGCAATGATATTGTGTTAATATTAAGGAATCGAAGGCCTGCAGGTAAACTTAAACTCGGTCTCTAGTTTCTTTGAATCAATTTAATAAATCAAGGTTGTGGGATGGGGAATCTCCAATGGTCCTTCTTTGTGAGTACATTCTCTAAAGTTTGTGGAGAGGAGTCTATTCACATCAGCTTTCATGTAGATAGCCTCCAAAATGTGAACTAATTGCCTTACAAGGCCTTCTTAACTCTTTCTGGAGAGTAAAAGTGTCACAACATTAGAGTTTATGGAATGCTTCATTTTCTGATATAAGAAATATTATAGACTAGAAAATCCACTACAAGTGCACGAAAACATACGTGAAATGGAATTGAAGATATAAAGTTCCGTCCATCTAATAGCTTGCTAAAATGACTCTACAGGGCTTTTGCAGAGCTTGAGAATATCTTGATAAAAGGGGCATGGAAAGTCATCAGTAATAGGAAATATCAGCTTCCTTCTGCCCTTAGTCATGAGCCAAAAGGGAAGGACACTCGTTCAAATTTCACCTAGTTAATGAACCTAACTAATGACTGATTTGATTCAAAAATAACGAGAAAAGAAATTTTCTATTTTAGTTCTCACAAAGAAGAAATCAGAGAACCAATGGATGACAGCCAAAATTGTCGAGAAAGCTATATAGATATTTCTATAATATGTAAACAGAACAACTTATGTTTTGTGCTTTCCCCAATATAAAAGGATCATGTTGGAAACATACCATGCCAGAAAGTGTAGCAGCTGTTCAATGCTGCTAAATATGTGGATATTTTTATGCTATGGATGCTTCATATTAACTACCAAGTTTTTCTTTGTCTTATCTGCTTCTATTTTTGGAACTATCTTTCTGATGTGGTGAACAAAACTATAGAAGTAGCTAGAAGGACAGTATCCAAACATCTGTAGCATTGTTGTACATGACACTTGTATACTACATGACAAAACAAGGGGGGAAATTGTGTTGAACCATTCCAGTGTGACGGTTTAAGGGTCACTTTCTCTTTGTTATGTATCTAACATATTATTTGGTTCCTTCCAGTGGCTATGGAATTGCTGCTCAGGGTTTGACAGCAGTAACAAAGGCTCATGATGGTCGTGGTCCACAAACAATGCTGACCAGTTGTATTCTAGAATCACTTGGTCTTTCTTCACCAGATGAGATAATTGGGTATTTCTCCTTTAAGTTCATCAGCATTTGATATTCTCTTTGTAAGTGCTGATGACGGTAGTCCATCATGGGCTATGTGCTTCCGGTAAATATTGCTTTTAAATGTTTTTGAGAAAATCTGGAGGAAGATGTTTCGCCTGCCTGTTAATGTTAGCCCTATAATCTATTCTAGGTTTTGAAGCCATTAGTATCAGATGTTTCATCTTGCATTTGGATTCTTTATATCTGTAGACGACTTGTCAAAGAATGATTTTGTTGCACCTATGATTTTAATTTTATTCCTCATTGGAACTTAGGTGGACCTATGCAGATCCATCTTGGGCTCGCATAGCAGCACTTGTTCCAGTAGTAGTATCCTGTGCAGAAGCAGGTGATCCAGTTGCAAATGAGATACTAAATAATGCTGTGCAAGAATTGGTGCTCAGTGTAAAAGCTGTTGTTCAAAGACTACAATTGGCTGGGAAAGGTTTGGTGTTACTTCGGATTTTAAAGATTTAAGCTTATTTCATTCTTTTACCTTTTTCTTCTTGCAAGTAAAATCTATTGTTGCAGATTTGTCAATTATTAAAAGTTGATTATCAATAAAGCTTGAATTTCAATCCTGAAATAGTCAAACTACATTGTTTAAATCGTCATTATATAAATGTATTGTACATATATAATAGAAGTTTCCTTCCTTCTGGATCTACACTGGCAGTTTAATGCAACTATAGAAGCTCATCTCAAAAGTTCACAGTTAGCGAATTGTTTTTGTGATGGATGTCATCACTCTATTTTACCTGTACAATTATGTTTCCTTTCCCCAGTCAGAAACAACATAAAGAAAAACAAATGAAACAAAAGGTTACTATGTGCCTAATTTTTGTTTATTTTAACAGAATTACAAAACTCATGATGTACATTGTTGTGTGACTGTAGACGGAAATGGTTCTTTCCCTGTTGTCATGGTTGGTGGTGTCCTTGGAGCGAATAAGAGATGGGATATAGGAAAAGAAGTCACCAATTCTATTTTGAAAACCTTCCCTGGGACTTGTCCTATTAGGCCAAAGGTAAGTTGTTGCATTTTCAAAATATTTTACATTAACTTTTTCTTACTTTAAGTGACAGATATTTTCTTCCGTCTATCTTTTGCCTTCGGAGATGATGACCAGAATGTCCTATGGCTTTATGTATATTTCTCGGTCTCTTGTTAGTTTAGGAGAGGGAGTTTCCAAATCCCTAGAAGTCTAATATGCATTTTTTGCCCCCTTATTATGATTAATTGTCCAAAATGAGATCCTTTGGAGTCAGCCACTTATGCCACCACTATCGCAGCCTCTTTCAGCCCTTCTTTTATCCATTCGACAGAAAAGCATTTCTGCAAGCCTGATTTACCTTATAGATCATTCTTGTTTACTTTATCCAGATAGTTTGACTGCTGGATTTCTATCTGAGGTCTTTCTGTCTTTTTAGATGGTGAGAGAATTAAACCATAGTATGGTAAACACAAAAGGATTCTTCTTGCAGAATTCCTTACATCTTAAGTAAAGAATGAACAAGTAATAATCTGGAATGAAAGAAATTCTTTCTCAAAAATTTTATTTACAACTTTGCGAGATTATAGAGAATATTAAGCAGTAAAAACTGAACATCTTTTCTATAACAAGATTTTAAATTGGTTAATTCATATTTTGATATGTTTACTACTCAAGTTTCTGGTTACATTTTCTGTTTTTTAACCCAAATTATCTGAAACTTTTATATGTTGTTTATTTATGTTGGTTGAGGAATGTCTTAGTCAACGAATCAACTAAGACCTAAGTTAGCCACAAGATTCCTAACATTGTGATTCCCTGTTCAGACGGTTATGTGAAAAAAGGGACACTGGCACTGTGCTGTGGGTTCCCAAGGTTGCTGAAGGGAAAAAAATAAAAAGAAAAGAAAACCCCTGTTAAGCTGGCTGCTCTGACTAATTATGTAACACGACCAACTTGAACAGAATTGCACCCCAATTAATGTGAAAGTTTGACAAGAAAGTTCTAGAAAGATAAATGAGCAGCTTATAAGTGAAATGAAGTTGGAAAATAATTGATAAACTGCTGCAAAATAACTGAATTGAACTTGAAATCAATAGAAAATGATGAAAGTTGGATGTAAAGGGACCCAATCTGGTAGAACCTTAAATGGAAATGCAAGATACAATCTGATGTTGTGTTGTTGCTTGTTGGGTGTGTTTTTTTGTCTGTCTATTCGTGTGTTCTTCATCCTTCAACTTGTAGTATAGTACTTCAGCTGCCTTGTTCTGCAACAGCCAACATGCCCCTGTCCGCATGGAACATGTCTAGAAGTAGCTATTGTAACACGACCAACTTGAACAGAATTGCACCCCAATTAATGTGAAAGTTTGACAAGAAAGTTCTAGAAAGATAAATGAGCAGCTTATAAGTGAAATGAAGTTGGAAAATAATTGATAAACTGCTGCAAAATAACTGAATTGAACTTGAAATCAATAGAAAATGATGAAAGTTGGATGTAAAGGGACCCAATCTGGTAGAACCTTAAATGGAAATGCAAGATACAATCTGATGTTGTGTTGTTGCTTGTTGGGTGTGTTTTTTTGTCTGTCTATTCGTGTGTTCTTCATCCTTCAACTTGTAGTATAGTACTTCAGCTGCCTTGTTCTGCAACAGCCAACATGCCCCTGTCCGCATGGAACATGTCTAGAAGTAGCTAATCATGAGCATATCTATGCTTCCTCTTTCTTCTTATATTTGTTGGTACCATAAGTGGTCTTGAAGTTAGTTGACTTTTATTGCTAATATAGGCTAGGTCAACCCTGTTATTTTGCCCATCTCGTCCACATGTTATTGACAACCTTGAGGATTCATCACTATATCCTTCTGCTGTTTTCCTTCAATTTAGAAACTTGATTTTATCCTTGATTAGTCCAGGCAGAAATAGGAGTCTATAACCTTGTTTACCATTGATTGGCTAGACTCAGCTGTTGGATGTTGACCAAATGTAATTGGCCATTATTTCAGCTAAGTCTGATCGGCTAAAGCCTCTCTGGTACAGATGTTTAACCATTAATTAGCGGATTCAGCTAATTGTGTGCTAACTACATGATATGGTCACCTTCTGCCCTTTTAATTGGGCACCTCTTACCTTTCTGAAAGAAAAATATATTGTGACATGTAAAATTGCTACAAGCTACTAAAACATTTTTGCTGACAAACATTTTCAGCAGCTGATGTCTATGTCCATTACAAGCTAAACTAGAATTCAGTTCTAAAGGAGTAAATGATGCAATGAATTATATTTCAAGAGTATTTGTGGAACAAAATTTGAAATCCATAAACCTCACTGGAACTTGTGTGTGTATGATATCCCATTCCGCCTTAATAGTAATATTTGTAGTACAAATAATGCTAATTATCATCATCCTCATATGTTTTTGCCTTATTAAAGAAAAATTACTAATTGCTCATCATTACAAGAATGAGTACGTATTATCTACCTGCATTCATTTTTTATTGTGATCCTAAATAATTTTATCATGATGAGCATTCAGTTCATTTCCACGAGGTTCTCACTTTACCTGGACTAGAGTATCAATGTTCATAAGCACTTCTTATCCCAGCATGACAAACTAGACTTCCCCATTCTTTACCGAAAGAAAATGAATTTAACAAAAGTACAGGAGATAGGGTTAGTGTGACCCTGTCCATGGTAATTTCCTCACTGGCGTCAGAATAAAATTATCCACTGCAACCTGCCAGCAACAGACATGACTATTCAGGAGTGGAAATGATTCAAATTTCTAAGGATGGTAAATGATTGACAAGCAACGGTCCTAAATCTTTTAAACTTGAGTAATCTGTTGGTGCTCATTGATTTGTTACAAGGGTTTTGTTTCACGGGTGTCTCATTTATGCTTTACTTTTTAGCCGTCATAATGACACCGTCTAATCTGAAAGTTGAAAATTCTGGAAATTGCTTTACCATTTCTACAACCTTGCAATTCTGCTTTATTGTTATTTAGGTGGAGCCTGCCATTGGAGCTGCTTTACTAGCTTGGAACTGCTGGATGAAAGAGACATTAGCGAACGGCCACAGATAACCTGTGACAGAAAAATTCTCCCTTTGTATAGAGCTAAAGAAATGGCTCACAGATTAATCTGTGTGACCCGTAAATACTGGTTGTTCTTTGTATTAGTAGCTGGGTATTGAGCCTACACATTATAGGTACAACATGCTGCTTCCAGTAAGTTGGTATTTCCAGCTGGATAATTCATATCTGGTGTATGCATTAAGTCTCCTTATTACTACCAATTAATATGGTTAACGTCTTAATTTACAATGTAAGTATTCACTAGTAATTTGTGCCTCCCTAGACTTTTGAAGGTTTTTCTTTTTTTATTTCAATTTTCTGGTTGCATAAGTTTATTTCCTTTTTTTTTATTTCTATATGATGACGATTTTTGAAGCCATAATTCTCAAGGTTTAAATTTTCTGGCGATGTTAGCCTTAATTTGGTTCACAAAAGAGGAGGGAAAGGGGGAAGGGACAAATACTTCAGCAAGGGAATGTATTTGATTTTACATTTTGATCTTTGTTTGGTATGAGTGGGAGAAATAAATAGGAAATAATCCCCTTTAGTGGTTGGATTGAAAAATAAAAGGAAGGAGTATTATTTTGTCAAATTTAGCAATATCTTCTTTTCTACTTATCTTCTCGCCGATATTCTGCTTCCTCATCTTTTCCCCAACTTCTGGAGAACACTTTTCTCTTCACCCTCTTCCCTTGCCCTCGGGATGACAGTAGCAAAACACTTGGAATTACAGTCAGCATTTCGAGTTTGGAATGCAATGAACTTGAGATCCAATTTGCTGTGTAAATTGACAGCAGAAAAAGTATTCTGCAGGGCGGGAACGTTCCGGAGTGGTTGCTTCCAATCCATTCTCTGCCATTCCTTCAAGGAAGATGGCGCTTGGCTAGGGAGTTAGGCAACTTAAAAAAAAAAAAAAGGAAATGTGCCAACCCAACTAGAAAAGTTTATGGGTGTACTTGGGTAGCAAAATGGGATTGGATAGTATTAAAATTTGAGATTTTTTGTTTTGAATTTTTTAAAAGTAAATTGTTTGTAAAAAAATAAATGAGATCCGAAGTGAAAATTTTGTATTAGTTTCATAGTAGATTTCAATCCAAATACATTTTTAGGATTAATTATATTTTTCTCCTCCAAGTTTGTTTAAATTATAATTTTATTTATCTATTTTGAACAAATTACAATTACAAAAATATCTTTATCGATTCATAGTTAATGAATCTCTAATATTATTGTGATAAAAACGTTTATTAGAGAAATCAAAATAACGATTTTGTGCCTAAAAATTTATATTCTTCTTAAAATATTTTTTTATAGGCCTAGTTCTTGTTTTCATTTTTTTTTTTTTTTGCTGAATAATATAGTTCTTGTTTAATACTATATATTAAGATAGTAATATCATTCTTAAAATATCATTTTGAGTGCTAAATTCTTGTAATGAAGTGTATCATTGTCTTAATATATAGTACTAAATAAGAATTATGCCCATAAAAGGATATTTGAAGAAGATTATAAACTCTTTAATATATGATTATTATTCTTGGAAAAAATTACTGTGATAAATAGTAAGGATTTATTATTTACTAGTTAAGGTCTCCCGCATATGCGCGCGAACCGATCAGTGATCAAATTAGTGATTTTATGGATATAGTGTCATAATAAGATTATGTATATATTTTTTAGTTATTATATTATAATTTATGGATTAAAATAAAATTAAAAAATAATATACTAAGAGAAACATCGAAATTGTAAACTTAATACTAAAAGATTGACATATGATATTGTTTTCATAATATATCGTTTGGATTATAGATATATAGCTTTTTTTTGTTTACATCAAAAGAACTTAGTATTTTATCCGATTCTTCTTCACATTCATTGATGCAAACCTTCTTCACATGTGGAGATTGATCAATGATTGAATCAGTGATCTGATGAGCAAAATGTTAAAATTTGTATGTATAAGATGATCAAATGAAATCAAAATTAGAATAAAATTTTATTTTCTCTTTTCTAAAACGAAACAAAGAGTAAGACAAAATAATATCATTTACAATCAAGTTTAATTATGGCTACAAGAAAAGTAGTTAAAATAAAATTATTTACTACAAAGAGAAAAACAGATCAAAATTTTATTAAATTATTTATTATTTCAATTTTTTTATAATTTACGTATCAATGAAAGATAAAAAATAAGTGAAATTACTCTTTCAAAAAAGAAAAGTTACATGAGGAAATTGAATAGTGATTTAATTAGTGATCCTATGGTCAAATTTTATTGAACTATATATATTTTTCAATTTGTTAATAATTTTAGCAAGAATGGAAGGTAAAAAAATGAAATTAGTCTTTCAAAAAAGAAAATCTACGTGCGAAAATTGATCAGTGATATTGTGGTTAAATTTTATTAAATTCTTTATTTTTAATTTATTTTTCATCAAATCTATAATAAAGAGCGCATTATAGTAATGCGCACTTACTTCAATGTGAAAATTGATAACGCATGGCTATCATGCGTTCTAATTAATAACGCATAATAATAATGCTCCTCAGTGCAAATGCAAAAAAGTGTAAAACGCATGGCAATAATGCGTTTTTATGTAACAGAAGAAAAAATACATGACTGTAATGTGTTCTTATGGCGCAAAAGTAAAAAAAAAAGCTAAGAATGCATCACAATAATGTGTTGAACGATGACCAAAACTCATCTTTGATATATCTCTTAGATAAAATTTTATAAACAAAAAAGATGTATTTGTAATTTGTTCAAAATAGAGAGATAAAATTATTATTTAGACAAATCAAAAGGAGGAAAATGTAATTAACCCTAACTTGGTTATCCAAATAAGGAATTAATAAAGTGACTAAAGCCTGAAATTTTCAGCTTCTTAAACACACTAATAATAAATCATTAAAGTACCTAGTACATGGAAATAATATAAAGTTATGAACTACTTGACCAGGAATATAATTCCAAAAGGTTCTTCATTCCTCAATAGGATGCAAATGAACCAAACTATTCCCCAATGTTTGAAAAACAAGCTTAGATTAATTTGAAATTTGGTCGAATAATATGTGATCAGTAAAATTCAAACTTTTTAAAATTCAATTCAAAGCTCCATACAAATATGGGTTTCCTAGAAGAAAATAAGTTACAAATTTATAAAATTTCGAATTTGAGCCTTTTGTATTGAAAAGATTTTCTTGGGAGTTCTCTCCCACAAGGAATTCGACCGAATTAGTCATTGACCCTAAACGGACATAGATACCAATTAGTTAAAAGAAAATATGCTTCAAATTTTGTTCCATAAAGTTTCCTAATTCAATTTTATAGTATCATTTTAACAGGACTAGATCCCAATTACGGAAGAACGGGGGCTGGCATTTGTAAACGATTTTGGATTGCATCTTCAACCAGATGGCCTTTTGTTAAGTTTATACCAAAAATCATCGAAGGTGCTTGACAAAATATTTAGTATATTAATTGTTTAAACAACATTTAATGTGCTAGATACACCAAATACTAGACCCATCTTTAGTGTTTGGCAAAGTATTAAAATAATATTTAGTGCTTGATACCGTGCTTAGTGATATCATCGGTATATCAAAAACTGTTTCAAATACTAAATTTTTACTGTATTAAACACAGTATCATCGGCACATCAAAAAAAAGTTTCAAGTACTAAATTTGTTACTGTATTTGATGTGTACTTCATAAAACTTCAGAGAATGTTAATTTCACTGCCCCAGATCCTCCAATCAGTACTAATGTGAGTGTTGATAAGTATGAGTATCCAAGGAATCTACAGAATCTCATGTTGTGAGATTACCAGAGGCACCAAAGATATATTTTTCCAGGTACTAATTTTTCAAAAGGGAAAAAAGAACCATTTCGTAAAATTTTCTCTCTAAAAACTGAATGCATACCTATCTATTTTATTGAGAAAATTTATTTGGCCATTGAGCTGATAAACAGTAACGGATTCCTAATTTGAAAAGTATAAAAAGTTTGATCTTGGATGGAGATAATATACCAAAAAGTTTAAATTCTAAAAGGGAAAATGATCACTATAGTTTCTAAAGTAAGATCTGTTATAATTAAATTTTCTTAAATTTTTTTTATCCATTAATGTTCTCAAACATATTACATTCTACTAAATACTTATGTCACCATTGCACTCGATGGAATTTAACTCAAAAAATGGTCTAAATGCATACTAGCTATTTGAAGGTATCTTTCTCCTACAAGAGGATTTCCTTCCAAAAATTTTACATTTGAAACACACACGAGACTCAATTTTTTTTATGGCGGGAATATTTTATCAAAATTTAATATTTTTAAGGATCTTATTGATGCTAAAAAAACTTTAAATATCAATCTAAGCATGAAAGGTCCCTAAAGCTAGGGACTATGTTGATCTTTTTCTTCATTATAAAATGACCAAAAATGCCCTCCCAATTGGAAGGTGATGAAGTTTGAAATATCAACCAAGAATAAAAAAGTTCGCTTTGAAGGACACTTTTTTAATGGAAGAAAGAAAATAAGAGTAGGAGAGAAATGGAGCGGATATGTCGTTCTTACCAATTGGTTTTCTTTACTAACAAAATTAATATAGATTTCCCCAAATTGAAAGAAAAAAAAGAAAAATTTCTTTATGAAGCGATCCTCTTTCATTCTTTTTTCCTTTTTTTGGGTAAATGAAGAGATCCTTTTTCATTTAAATATGATTTTGACGTATCAATGTGAAATGTACAAAATATTGCAAATGGTCTATTTCGGCTTTCCGCTATAGGAGACAATTGACCATATTAACATTCCCAAACTTCCAAACAGTTTGGGCTGCAAATTCTCACTGTTTGTGACATGTTCGTACAAGTACAAGCGCTTAAGACCAAATATTCGTAGCGGTACAACAGAGCATCATCAAATTTTAAAGTTTTGATAACATTGTAATTGTATACAATTTTTTTAATAAATAATATTTATAAAAATAAAATATTTAAAAATAAAAAATTAATAATTTATTGTTCTAAGGTTAAAAAATTGTATATTTTATTATTTTAAAATATTTATTTGTAATGTGTTTTATTAAAATTTAAAAAATATATAAAAATAACATATTTGTTGGATAAGTAATCTTCATATTCATATTTCAAACTTAAGTCACCTTAATTTTATTTAAAATTTATTACTGCAATTAAATAGATTTTAAACAATTAAGTAATACGTAAAATTTAATATAAAACGCACTTAACAAATTCAGCACTTAATAGCATTTGTTATTAAACACAATTAATTCTATAAGAGCTTAATCAATTAATTTCAAGTGCTTAATTGAGTTAGCAAACAAGGGCAATTCTGCAATTGCTTACTATAAAATTGAATTTTGAAAACTAAAATTTGAAATATTTAAGATCTGAATTTTAAAATCTAAAGTTTGAAGATTGAATATAAATACTAAACTTTGAATTTAAAATCTAATTAACTAATATGTGAAGATTGTTTATTATTGAACTCTGAATTTGAAAAATTTATATTTATTTTTTTGCTCCAAAAATGTTAAAAAGAAAAATTTTTGTTTGACTGTCATAATTTCTAGAAATGCTAATCAGTAAAAATGAAATTTTAAAAATTTTATTGTCAACGAAGAATCAAAATTAAAATTGTTTAATAATGCTTTTCAATAAAAGTTTAAGATTAGATAACTTTTATAATTGTATAATTTTTTAATTAATAATATTTATTGAAAATAAAAATCTTTAAAAATTTTGATGAAATATTAATATTATTTATTCTATATTTTATTATAATCATTATATCTTTTTATATATTTTTTGTAATTTTAATAAAACAACTAAAATAAAAGATAGAATAAATATCTTTTTATTCTAATCATTATATCACTATATCTTTTTATATTTCTTCCCTTGCCTGATTTTAAACCCTAGAATTTTTGTAGGGTTCATGAAGAATGCTTCATGCAAGTAAAGAAAGAGATCGATGAGTAGCAGATCCACAGGTTAATCCTCTAGAGGTGGTTCCTCAAATCGAGGATCCCATGTTCCTAGCAGAGGAAGGGTAGAAATTCTCTCCAAGCTTCATCATCTTCAAAGATGGTGAACCTCAAGCAATATCTTGAGGGAAAAGAGGGATCAGATGAAACATCACTATCTTTTCTTCACAAGTAGCAATTTTCTTTTTAATAGCATCCACTATGTCTTGAATAGGCTATTGGGTCTAGCATCATAAATGAAAAGTTACAACTAGATGAAGGAGATAAAGAAATATCCTTCAATGTCTAGTAATTTATTTAAAGGAATTGCGCTCGAAGGTATACTATGCTTTAATATGTGTTTACGAAAGAAAACGTTATTTTAATTTAATCTATTTAACAACTTCACTTAGTTTTTCTCTTGCATAACTCTAGGTCAAAGGATATGATTTGTTATGCAAGTACGTGAAAGCGGTCGACGGCTTTGCTTTCACGTTTATTATACATGTACCAATGGGATCAACAAGATTATATCCAGTGTTTCTTTTTTTAAAAAAAATAGATTGAAGTGAAGAGTGTATATACTTTCTAAAGATGTTTATAAATTTGAAAAAGTCGATGAAATAATATTGAATGTAAAACTTTTATCTTCACAATTTTGTACTAAAAATGTAAAGTTTTGATAACTTTGTAATTGCATAAAATTTTTCTTTTTTAATTAATAATAGTTATTAAAAATAAAATATTCAAAAAATAAAACATTAATAATTTATTGTTCTAAAGTAAAAAAATTGTATATTTTATTATTTTTAAAATATTTATTGTAATGTGTTTTATTTTATATAAAAATGATTTAATGATTAGATAAGTAATTCTAAGCCCTAAGGGCAAATCTTATAGGTTTGATTATGACAAATATTGAATGAGCTAACTTGAGTAATTATTATGTGATAGGATTATTGGACTGTGGAAGCTAAGAAGTCTAATTGCCTGAAGATAAGATGCTAAGGACAACTCAAATGTGCTCAAAAAATTAAAGTATATAAAGCATGTCCTAAGGATTGAAGGCTTTAAAGACTTTAGTATATGTTTACACTTACTTAATAAATATATTCTTGTCAACCCTACACTTTTTGTCTTTGGAATCTAAAGAATTTACAAGAGAGTACAAAACTTAATTTTCAATTTTAAAAGGTTTTCATTATACACGTCTTACCAAGTTCTTGACAATAGCTTGTGGTTTAAAAGATCTTTAAAAGATCTATCTTATAGTCCAAAATGATTTCACATTTGTTGTACTAGATTTTTAAATATTTTGACAAATTTTGAATAGTTCAGACATCCGAACTGAAAACATTGGCCACTGAATTTTTGGAGAAATTCAGACAACCATCCGGACGTTTATATCCAAATTCGATCGACCGAATTTATCCTAGTAGCCTAGTAAACATATAAATTTTTACTATCATTAGGATGTAAGAGTCCATGTGTAATATCCCGCCCCAGAGACTGTCTTGGAGGGTTTGTTTTCAAGTTGATCTCATAATTTTTTATATAAAATATTTGAAAAAATTATCACGAGTTAGGTTAATTTATTTTTAAAAAAATATTTTAAAACATAATCTTACGCATGTTTGACATTCTTGAATATATTTGAGCATTTTAGAAATTTTTAATTTTTGTAAAAAGAGAGAGAGAGAGAGATCCAATAGGCAAGTGACACGTGACCATTGATATTTTCTCACCCAAGTCGGTGGCAGGCACCAACTCTTGCTTGTATAAGATAGCATGATTGTTTGTTTTTTTTTTTTTCATTCGCTTTCTTTCTTTTCTCTCTCTCTCTGTTGCCTTCTTTACTTTACTTTCTTTTCCATTTCTTTTGCTTCACAAATTTATTTTCCTTCCTTCTTTCTCCTCTTAGTTAGTTTTCTTTTTCTTGCACCAAGTTCCTTCTTGTAATTGAGGTAAGATTTCATATTGTTTTTATTTATGAGTTCTTTAGTTTATTTTATGATTTTTTTAAATTTATAGTAAAAATTGTTTGTTTATTAAAAGTTGTTTAGTTAATTTAAAGCTTGTTTTAGTATAAAAATATCAATATTCTTTAGGATTTGAAATAGATTTGAAAGTGGTGAAATATTGAGATTTGAGATTTAAATTAAAGTGGTACTTTCATTCTCCTAAAGTGATATTTTTATTCTAAATTTTCACTATTTTAAATATTTAATATTTAGTATTTAGTATTTGAGAAAATTTAGTATTTGTGAAATTTCATTAATATATATATATATATATGAGAATATAATAATAATACTATAGTATTATTCTATTATGATATAATGATAATGATATATATATGACTATTATAGGAATATATGTTTGTATAGTATTTAATAATTGAGTGTTTTTATAGTTGTAAGCTTAAACTTAGACTTATGCCCAAAATATTTGAGGGATGCTTGCTCAATAACTTAGAATTTATCATCTTCAAGATTTTCGACTAAAGTTTAGCTGTTTGAATTTGTAGGAAATTCATATATTTCGTAAAATAGCAAGTAACTCTAACACTTGCTACTAGGTGAGTTTACAAACCAAAACTCACTATATTTTAAATGCTATCAATATTTGCTATTCACCATGTGAATATATTATTTTGAGAATTACTTTTGTTATTTGTTTTTAAATTAGAGAGGTTCTCTACAAGAATTACTTTACTTACTTGCTTTAAATTAAAAAGGTTCTCTACAATATGTTTTTACTTGTGCATTATAAATATTTAATAGCAGTGCTCCAAGTAGGTATTTATTTAATTTGAAATATTATAGTATTTGAATATGATCTATAAAAGCGAGTAATCTTTGAGAAAATATTTATTGTGTATTTTTTAAAAGTCATGTTCATTTTCATAGTATATTTGAAAAAAAACTTGCATTTACATGTTTTGACTGGTGGACATTTGTTATTTTGAAGTTATGTTAAAATTGGATTTGATAATGGATTTAGATTTATTTAGATGGCAACTTGATTAGCATTTATGTTTGAAAAGTTGCATAAAAATTTTGTTCCGACCAGATATTATTTGGATATGATGTGACTAGAATATCATTTAAGCCTGAAGCGTCAGTGGATTGCAGTGTACGTGGCTAGTCCCCCATACTAGGGCCTCTTCCGCTGGCGTAGAACACATAAACTTTGGATTGTGGATCCACTTGAAAGGGGAGCAGTATATCAGGGAGGGTGTGACCCAACTAGTACTGTGTTTATTTGTTTGCGGTAACCTAACAGCGAGTCAGGAGGGGCTCAATGTTGAGGTTGATCACTAGGGTTGGACTGGTAGGTACTCTATAATCCTCAGCCTGATTTTGTTTGGGGAGGCATAAGGTATGTGTGAAGTCGAATATATTCGCACTGGTGTATGACTGGTTTTGACTACAGGATGTTTTGATTTATTTTCTAATGACCCCGTTATTGGTTCGGGTAGATTTACCGTTAAGTCAACATTTGATTGTTTGTCATATTTGAGAAATTTAGTTTGAGACACTATGTTGATGTGTCTTGATTCGCTCAAACTTTTTAGCAAATCCTAAAACCTCG
Source organism: Rauvolfia tetraphylla (assembly GCA_030512225.1). NCBI lineage: Eukaryota > Viridiplantae > Streptophyta > Magnoliopsida > Gentianales > Apocynaceae > Rauvolfia > Rauvolfia tetraphylla. The sequence goes on from JAJQKT010000033.1 coordinate 718,781, forward strand.
TCATGAGATTTGTGCATTATTTTGGAACAAGAAAATTTTATATGATTTAAAACACTTTTGAATTGTTGTGCATACATATATACTCTCATATTTGTGAAAATCTCATATTTTGGAAACGAACTGGCACACGCGTGAATTCACTAAGCTTTTCAACTCACACATGTTTTTAATGCTTCTTCCAGATGACTTAAACCATGGAGTAGAATAGTGATTCTTTGATTCGCTTCAGAGTTAGTTCATAGAGGGGCTCACATATGTGTTTGTTTAGTTTGTACCCTTTATGTTGCCTCTCGCTAGATAGAGAGAGAGAAGTCTATTGTACAACTATACGTGAATGAAGTTTAAATTTAGATAATATAAGATATATGATCTACCTATGTATTTATGTATTACACCGATATTTCCTATAATTGTATTATATTGTAATATATGTATACTTTTCTCCTTTTTTTTTTCTAAACGTGATTTGTATTTGCACACATCAGTGTTGGGAAGCACGCTGGTACCTTACTTAGTCGCAGTGGTACCTAGCAGAGGATTTGGGGGTATCACATTATGTTCGGTTAATCGAATTTTATTGTTACTAGCTGTTATTTGAACGTTGAAATTAAATTTCAAACTCTATAAAAGTCATAAATTTCAGATTTTTTAGTAGTTTTTTAGCCTTTTAGAATCTTTACTCTTCCCAATCATTTGTACATCAAAAAACTCTCTTTTGTCTTGTGTTTAAAAGTTACTTTTCAAAATTTCATAGACAAAAAGATGAAGTAGTGCTAGATTTGTCATCATCTATCAAGTTGTTGGTAATATCATTCTCTTTTACTTCATCTAATTGATTTCTTCAAGGTTTTTTAAGGATATAAAACCTTTTGAGAGGGTCAACCTTGATTGTTGTAAGTGAAAAGAGGTTATGGAGTAAAACCCTTATTGGGTGAGCCTTTATTGTGTGTTGTATAACTGTTGTTATAGTTGAAATTGTTTGAAATCCTTGAGTGAGGACTCAATGTAGTGGATGTAGATCTTGTGTGATTGAACCACTATAAATTGCTTGTGTGATCTTTTCTCTTCTCTCTTTATTTGGGAATTCATTGTGTTAATTTGAATATCTTCTTGTGAACATGATTTCAAATCTCTTCCAAATTATATTTAAAAAAAGAAAAAATTTTCAAAAATTAGTCAAAGACATAATTTATCCTCCAGAGGTCTTTCAATAATCTTCATATTCAGATTTCAAACTTAAGTCTCCTTAATTTTACTTAAAATTTATAACTATAATTAAATAGGTTTTAAATAATTAAGTAATACATAAAATTTAGTATCAAACGCACTTAACAAATTCAACACTTAATAGCATTTGTTATTAAACACAATTAATTCTATAAGAGCTTAATCAATTAATTTCAAGTGCTTAATTGAGTTAACAAACAAGGGCAAAGTCTTCTGCAATTGCTTACAATAAAATTGAATTTTGAAAACTAAAATTTGAAATATTTAAGATCTGAATTTTAAAATCTAAAGTTTGAAGATTGAATATAAATACTAAACTTTGAATTAAAAGCTAAATTAACTAATATGTGAAAATTATTTATTACTGAACTCTGAATTTAAAAAATTTATATTTGTTTGTTTGCTCAAAAAATGTTAAAAAGAAAAATTTTTGTTTGACTATCATAATTTTTAGAAATGCTAATCTGTAAAAATGAAATTTTAAAAATTTTATTGTCAACGAAGAATCAATATATTAAAATTATTTAACAATACTTTTAGTTTATAATTGTATAATTTTTTAATTAATAATATTTATTGAAAATAAAAAAATAAAAAATTGATGAAATATAATATTATTTATTCTATCTTTTATCATAATTTTTAATTTTGAAACTTTTATTTTAATTTTTTATTAAAATTTCAAAAAATTATATAAAAAGATATAATGATTGGATATGTAATAAGCATATTAAGACTTCAAACTCAATTAATTTGGATTTTATTTTAAATTAATGACTATAATTAAATAGGTCATAAAAAAATTAAATAATTAGAAAAATTTTGCATTTAAGATATTAAGCATTTAATAGCATATTTTATTAAACATACTTAATTTAATAAGTGTTTAATTAATTAATTTTAAACACTTAAAATTATTTGTAAATAATTTAAACACTTCATTGTTTATCAAACAAGTCGTCACTCAAACAAAACTTCTTTTTTCTTTTTTTCTTCCAAAGTTAAAAAACAAATTCTTTTATGATCACATATAATAATGAAAAATAAATGTTTTGGCACCTTTGACTTTACTGTCGTGGCCTCGCCCTCAAAATACATACAAAAATTATATTCTCTGCACCATACAGCATCAGCTTAAGAAAATGGCATAGTTACCCTTCCGTACCTAATCCTTCAGGCTTCATCACTGGCACTCAGTCGCCAACAGGTCAAAAGCAGGAAAGGCAAACCTTTGTAATTTTCTTCATTGTTAAGGTTGTTTCTATCTCTCTCGCTTTCTGTCTCCCGCTCATTCCAACCTTGTACAACGCGCATTTTCTCTGAAGAACCCTAGCAAATTGCAGAGCAAGGGACCGCCATAGAAAGCTTTTTGCTCTGCAATCCTCAACTTCTCTAACGGTCGTGCTGAGATATTCATTTGTTTGTTGATTCTGTACTAAGCTCTTTTTAGTGAAGAAGAACTGAAAGAGCCCGATTTCTTCACTGGTAAGTTGCTAGATTTTACTGAAGAAAGTTATTTTCCTGTATTTTTGTTGTTCCTTTCTTGTAGTGAAGAATTTGGTTTTCAAGACTCAATTTTTGTTTAGATTCTTTTAAGTATGGTACAATTTGGGGTCATGTTTATTCTTTTAAGTTTGAGAAATGTCTGGCTCTTCAGCCTTAAATTTCAATTGGAAAAACTTGAGCTAAATTTGAAGGCACGGGATTAGTTTGAAGTCTGTCTTTCTTTACTTGGTTCTTGGTTTTGAGTTCAGATAGTACAATGGAGAGTCAAGAGGTGTTGGAGGGTGATAGAGATTTTAGAGGGAATGTGAATGGTTCAAATGGGTATTGTTTAGCAGATAAAGTGGGAAGTGCTGAAAATGGAAATGAAGATTGGGGTGATGAGCTTTTGGAAAATTTGGAAACATATTTAGATGATATAAATGATCGACTGACAATTTCTCGGATGGTAAGTAACTCCGTGATTAAGGGGATGGTCAATGCTGTGGAGCAAGAAGCAGCAGAGAAAATTGCAGCCAAAGAACTTGAAGTGTTCAATTTAAAGGAGATCTTTCAATTTTACAATGTGGGGTTAGGCAAAATTGACTGTCTAGAATTGTCTGCGGATAAAAATGAGGAGCTCAAGGAGTGTGCCAAGCATCTGAATTTCAAGGAGGCCTGCTTGAAGCATGATATGATGATGGAGTCTTTAAAAGGCCTCAGAAATGTAGCGGACCTGCAGCTAAAGAAACTTAAGAATGGTATACATAGTGCTAGAGCTAGTTCAACTAGGAGAATTAGTTCTGGTTCAGAATTGGTAGGACCGGGTGGTATTTTGCTGGAGAAGGATTCTGAAAGCTGGGTTCACGTAGAAAGGATATTAGATAGTTTGAAGATGACTGTGGACAATGTTTGTTCTCAGGCAAGTTCTGTGTTGATGTTGTCGAAGTCATCACTTTGTGATTGGTATCATGAGAGAGACTTGCAAAGTCAACTTGAGTCGATGGTGATGCAGAGTATGGTTAAGAGTATTCAGGAAGAGTTTGAGCAGAAACTATGGGATCAGACTAGTTGGCTGTATGGCAGTCAAACTGTTAATTGGACTGAAAAGCTTAATCAAATTTCCAGTTTACGCATCGAGTTGGATGCAATTTTGAAGTCATTATCCAATGGAGAAGGACGGCTGGTTGCTCATGGATCACACGATGCAGATCATTTCCACCAAAAGGTCTTGAGCAACCACGTATCTTCTTCGTCAGCTCTTTGGGAGGGAAATGGGAAAGACGGTTCAGACACTGATGTGCCTGAGAGCTATGATGCTGCACAACTGATGCATTTGTCAAAGGAGGATTTGGTGGCGTATTTTAACAATATCGTAACGAAAATGAGGAGAGACCAAGAGTCTACTGTGCAGGAGCTGACAGAGGAATATTTTAGTTTTAAAAGGGAATACTTAAAAGAAAGAGGATCTTTCTTACCACACAAGAAAGATAAGGAGTTAGATGTGTTAAGGAAAAAAATCCCAGATGTTATACTGAAATTGGATGACATTCTTATCGAAAAAGAAAAATTATCTGAGGTCACTAAGGATGCTGAAAATTTTAGCAATTTAAAATATAGGCTTGACAATCTTCTTTCTGAAAATCATAAACTCAGGGACTCACTTAGAGACAAGAAAATTGAATTGAAATGCATGTCATCCCAACTTTCTGATGCCACTGAGAAAATATTGCAGCATTCTGCAGCAGAGGCTAACATGTTAAAGCGTATAAGAAAACTTAATTCAGACTTGGAAGATGCATATATTGAAGCTGCAATGAAAGAAGATGTGCAGAAATGTGTGCTAGGTGCGCTAATTGCAGACATAAGATGTGATACTGAAGACTTAGAGTTGAAGATTCTACTAAAGCAGGAAATTTATGACACTATTTTTGATGGAGCTGCTGCCGACATTGAAGCCACAGCAAACTGCAAAATTGAAGACTCTGATGTAGAATCCTTGATTACTCAAGGTGCGTGCAACATGATCTTCAAAGAAACTCTAAAGGATGCTTGGAAAGAAATCAAGGAATTGTATGCAAAATATCTGATTGAGAAAGAAAAGCATACTTTGCTTGCAATGAAAGCTCTGGGAAAGGACAATGAATTAAAAGTTGAGGCAGAACAGAACCAGATACTGAAGCAAGAACTATCTGTACTTGAAAAAGCACTGGATGAGAAGGAGAAGGTAGTAACAGATGTTTCAACTGCGTTGACAAAAGAAAGAGAACAATTTGAGCTTGCATCTCAAGAGCTGTATAGTTTCAGAGAAGAAGCAAATCAACTAAGAATGTTCGCTTCTGAGAGAAGTAAAGAATTAAATTTAGTAAGCGCTCAACTTGCAGGAGCACTGGAACAAATTGAATCAGATGAAGTAGAAATCCAGAAATTGAATCAGAAGCTTGAACAAGCACTGAAGGATTTAGAGGATGCTGATGAACAAAAGAGGATGGTAGTTGCTCTTGCCCAAGAGAAGCATGGTTATGTACAACTAGCAGACGCTAAAGAAAAGGCACTCAAGATGCAGATGGAAGCAATAATGTTTGATGTCCAAGGGCTCTCAAAAATGCTTGCTGATTTTGAATTCAAAATCGCAGGAAAAATTAGAGCAAATAAGCTGAGGTACTTGTTTGCTGCATTTTTCTTGTGTTTATTCTTGTAGAACAGTAGAAGTATGACAGAAGCTTTTGGTTAAGTTTTATTAGCTGCTATTTATCTTCCCATCTTTCACTCGCACACACAACACCAAAATTAAGGGAGGTGGATCAAGTAGTATGACATTTTCTGAAGTGGTCAAGGCTAGGTCTCATGTATGTTTGTGTGTTTTTCTGTTCTTTCATCTATGCACATGTATCTGGCTGTCTGTCTATGTCTTTTACATCTCCGTCATGTAACTTAACTTTCTTCATGAGTACTTGTACTAAGAAAGTTATTCATCTGAAGTCTTGAACTCTTAAATTCAAAGCCTTAAGCTAATGATAATAGTTTATGTTCCTTCTGGTCTAGATCTCGATGAAATTGATTTTCATTGAGGCCAATCTCAATGCCTTTTCAAAATTCTCTCTTCTTTTTGTTTAGTGTTCTTCACATGCTGAACCATTCCTACTTTTTCTTCATTAAATGATTGTGACAGTTTCTTTAATTCCAGAAGTCTACTTTTAGGGATTATAATAACTGCAGAGAATCCTGATGTTCTTTTCTCAATCTGTTGATTTGTCATGTCTCTGCCAGATTCTTATCTCTCTCTCTCTCGGGGCATTGACCTACCTAAAATATGAACTTTGTAGTTAATGACAATGTCTTGGAAATTTGGTCATTGATGTTCCCTATGCAGTAACAATCCTAAATAGTGCAAGAGTGACATTTTCATTTGAATTTTGGCATGAAACATGCGCGTGCAAACTTCTAGGGGTTCAAAAACAGAATGATCACAATTTTCCCCTCTCCAGATATACTTCTTGCTGGGCACAGTAATTTTTTTGACAGATGATTATGCACTTATACAAATTTAGTTCTGCTAGTCACGTCCTCTTCTCTTTTAGATTCCACAACTTTAATCCTGTGGAGGAAAATGTTAGTTATCTTCCCTTTAAAAAGTGTAACTGTGCCCTTCTCTTGTAAATTTTGGTAGAAAAAACTGATTTCCTTCAGTACTAATGTGGCATAATTCAGAAACATTAAGTATCAAATTCCTTCAATTGAAACTTGGAGGAGTAAATTGAGATTTTCTGAAAAACATCAGGGACTAGCAAAGAAATTGCTGTGGCAGTTATACGAAGAATCTAAAAATACTTCTCTTTGGCCATTTATCCATTCCATGGGTTAGGCTAGGGCAATATATGTCCCAGAGGTGCCGTATAATTTCTTTGCCACCATCAGCAACAGTGGGGTCTCTGGTTTCTAATTTATCTGATCAAGTTTGTTGTAGTCACAGGAAATTTTCATCTTCTGCCACGTGTTAGCATATATATGTATTCTGATACATGCACAAAATGAAATACATTTTTACTCTATTATCTTTCTTTTGTAGTCTGTTCAAAGCCACTAACACTGTTGTCAAAAGGCATCTTTTCTTAATTAAACAATCATGGATAGCAAGACTCTCATATACCTTCCAATATCTTTCAGGATTGAAGATTCATTTTCTGAATCAAGTTCTCTTCTTAAGAAAGCTAAGTTGCTTAGAAGGACGGGGCTGATGTACAAACAGAAGCTTGAGAGGAGTTGTTCTGACCTTCAAAAGGCTGAGGCTGAGGTAATGAGCTTATGGTTTAACAGTTCATATTTCCTTCTTGACAGTTAAATGTAACAACAGGAGCCAAGGAATTGCATTAAACTTACTGTAAACTTGCAGTATGTGATAATTAACTAAAAATTCTTAACTGACATGTAAACTTGCTTTTATTAGCTTCTAATCAAACCTTAGCAATTGGTGCTTTTCCTCTCCATTTTTTAAGTTTTCTGAAACCAATATGGACTAATTATTTCACAAATACTTATGCTAATGAGACCATTGCAGTTACACCTTGTGCCTTGGTCACTTGACAAATATTTGTAACATGGTTGATATATTTAGTTCATTCTCCACTTCATACTTAAGTGTATTACATTGAAGACTTTAATTTGGATTAGATCATGATGCTTAACTCTCAAAGATATATATATATATATATATATATATATATATATATATATATATATATATATATATAGGTAGCTATACTTCTGGTTATATTATAGCTCACTACACTACTGTAATTGCTAGCTGCTCTTCCCCAGAGTAACATTGTTTTAATGAACTGTAAAAGTTACAGAGCAGAACAGGAGCTTTTGATTTTAATTCCTCTTGTTGTTCATTCATTTTGAATTCTTTGCCGTTCTTTAAATAGTATTTTTCTTAACTTCAGGTTGATCTTTTGGGTGATGAGGTGGACACACTTCTGAATCTGCTTGAGAAGATATACATAGGACTTGATCATTACTCTCCAGTTTTACAGCACTATCCTGGGGTAAGATGGATGCCCCTCATATCCAATGTCCCTGTTTGCCTTTCTAGCTTTTTTCTTACAATTGAGTGTTTTCATGTGTGTCCTTCATATGTTCAACTGGCCTAGCTTACCCAACTATATTTGAAACTGTGTCAACCTGTTAGAAAAAAGTAACCATATATAGCACAATCTACTTAATCCACTGAAGCAAAATAAAGAAAAGAATGTAATGGATTGCTGATCAGGTTGTTAGCAGCAGTATTTCTATTATTTTGATCAGCTTCCTTCCCCCTCCTCGTCCTCCTCTCTGGGTGTGCTTTTCAATAAGGTTTATCAGACCAATCTCTTAAAGTTTAGGGCATATTTGGATTGCGTTTTAGTTTGAGTTTTTTTTTCCTTATCATTAAAGTGAATTTTTAGTGGTGGCTACAGTTGAATTTTGCGATAGAAGAAGTGGGATCCACAGCCAAAAAATGTGAAAAAAATATAGAATTGTAGTTGGATTGAATTGCAATCCAAATGCACCTGTATGTTCACAATCCAATCTTTTTTCCCTCCCCAGTATTATTCTATCTTGTATTAGCTGAATTTTGCAGCTGCCTTGAATTGTTTCTAATAATCCAATGGCTACCAGATGGGAGTTGACATAGAATCATGTGGCGATCTATGATTGAGTTGCAGCTACTATAATCTTTTGAACCTGGTAGCATAAAGGAGAGACGCGAGTCATTTGTATCGGACTAGTCTTTTAAAATAATAGCATCTTATCCATAAATTGACATTTTACCAATCTGGCTGAGAACGTGTTCCACTTCTTTGATTTAATAACATTTCAGAATGGCAAACAATTGGACAAGTCATTGCTTCCTCTCTATAGGAAGATTGTGGCTCTTCCATAGTTTTACTTTTGAGATTAGGGGTTCTATGAAGCTTGTAACCCGTTTCTCGAGTTATGACTTCCTATCTATATTTTTTAGCTTCATATAACATACGAAGAAGGGAAGTCAGTAGGTGTGTCTATATTGTGGTTGTATAATATAGGTATCAACTAAGAAGGCTGATGAAAACGCATTGGTAGCTATAGTGTTGTATACTTAAGGCATTAAAATACAAAAGAAAATCAACTTAACGTTGAAACTTAGTTTTAGCCCTTAGTTCCAGATATACCTTTTTATTGTCTGAAAACGATGACATACTCCAAATTGGCATTTTGTATTGAGAGCGATAATGTGGTGTTCTGTGTCTTTGAAATTTAGTTGCAGCTTGTGCCTAGGGTGATGCAGCCTCTCAATCAACAGGAATGATGGATATTTGAATTTGTGTTCCTGAGTGGTCCTGCTTCCTTCTTCCCCCTTCTTCCCACAAACTCCTGACACTCACGCTTCCATGAGAGTGGTTGGAGTCCTACAATGGGTTTTTGCTTTCTAATTTGCATAATTCTCAATTAATTCGGATCTTTTGTGAATATCACTAGCCTCTGCTGTACAAATGTGCAATCTATGCTGTTGCTCCCTTCTCTTTAGTCCTTGGGTTTGCTTTCACTGTTATCCAACTTTTCTTTGGAACCTTTGTCTTTTGAGCTCAAGAGAAAGCACAAATAATTACCTGCAGGGTTATAAATCTCTTGGCCTCATGCAAATGCAGTTTGGCAAAAGGCTTATTATAGTCTCAGCTTGTTCATGTAGGATTCTTTACTGGATGGTGTTTCTGTCATGATTCCATTAATAGATGTACATAAATAAATCTGATTGAGATACCTTCAGTGTTAAAGGCCCAAGGCGCAAGAAGGCGCAAAGGGGGTCTAGAGCCTTGAGGCACAAGGTGCAAAAAGGCGCCTGTTTATTATAAAATGTTTATAAATATTATATATGTCCTTGGCATGTGAATTTTAAAAAATGTAATAATAGATAATCATAAATAGCGTAGTTAAATGAAGCAACCAAAGACTCTAATGCCTAATCATCATAATCATCTGAATCCCCAAGAGAAATGTTTTCAACTTGATCCTCCTTTTCTATAAGAGCGTCTTCTTCTTCTTCTTCGTCTTCATCATACTCATCAAAACTAGGAACACATGGAGACGGTGACCTTTTTAAAGTAGAATGTGAAGGCCAAAAACAAGAAGTACTGGCTTCTTTTGACCTAGATGAGTATTGTGGTTCATTTACTTCAGTTGCTTTAGAAGCCTCAGAAAATATGAATCTTCAAACACCCGATCATAATTTTTTTTTCCTTTTTTTGGGGTAAAAAGGGTGTCTTTTCAGTTTATTTTTTTTAATAAAAATTCCCAGCAGTTAATGCACAAAGGCGTGCCTTATTTGCACCTTGAGCCTTGCGCTTTTTCTCTTAGGCGAGCACCTCTCCAATTTGAGGTGCTCCTGAGAATTTAAGGCGTGTGCCTTAACAACAGTGGGTACCTTTTCTACTTTTTCCCCTTTTTGTTGGCCTGGGCTGGGGGGGGGGGCAGATATCTGGTTGAAGTACTTGCTAATCTTGAAGCGAGGTCAAATTTTCTTTCCTCTAAAGATTTTCTAGTTACTGCAAAAGTAGAATTTGATCATTAATGTACTTTGTCCTTAGCAATTCAACAAACTTGATAAAAGCCAAGCGAAGACCATTGAGATCCCAACTCAAGCATATGATCTTATGCACTTTTCTAAGTTGAAGGTTTCATTTGGTTTTCAAACTGTAGTATTTGGCATTGTCCCTTATGAACCCAGTTAATTGTACTCCTATTTCTGACAGTTTCCATCGCTGCGTCCTCCCCAAAGAAAGGAAAAGGAGAAAACCTGTTGCTTTTGTTATAGTTTTATATGTGACAAGTTTTATCTGACCGGCCAACATTTCTTGAACTACTTTGCAGATTATGGAGATCCTTAAGCTTATCAGAAGGGAATTAAGTGGAGAATCAAGTAAACCAGTTTAACACATTTGTGCCAAGGTAATCTTTACTTGACAAATGTTTTGAAGGGCCGAACTTGAGAGAACCCAGTTACTCCGCCTTAAAAGAAGGAAAACGTGATGTTGGGTTGTAGATGTATCTTAGTCTTGTAAATCTTCAACACCACTAGCAGAACCGGTGCTGTTGCTTTTTGCTCCAGGTAAGGGGGGGGTTCCAAATCCAATCAATTCTTCTGTCTGTAGCAAAGATGGAAGATATGAACAAATGACGGCACGAAGAACGGGAAAACCTTCAGATTTGGGCCCCCGGTCAAGTACTACTTCAGTTTCAATAGAACTATACAGTTGTGCTCGTTTTTCACTTTCTCTCTGCCTTTTGTATGGTGATACATTGTAAATTTCTTGTCCAGTAAATAGTAGGTCGAGGAGTTCTTATCCTATCCTTGCTGTTTCACCATTAACCGTATTCTTCTGCAGTTTGAGGAGTTGTTATTCTATCCCTGCTGTCTCACCGTTAACCGTATTCTTCTGCCAGTTTGAGGAGTTCGTATTCTATCCCTGCTGTTTCGCTATTAACCGTATTCTTCTGCAGTTTTAGTTCCCCGAACATCTGAAGTGACCTGAGAAAGCAGGGAACAGAAAAGGCCCTGCCATATTCTTGTATTGACTGGGCATTTACTATGGCAATTTGCCTATCCATGTAGCTTGCTTTGCAGATTTTACTGTCCATGCATTTCAACGGTAGCGGTTTCCCTGTGGTTTTAGATTCAGAAAAAAGATTCCAACAATTGTGTTGGGTATTCTATGAAAGGTTACCAATATGTTAGTAGTTTCCACTTGAGCATTGCATGCATTTAGTAATCTCTCCATTTTGGCATTCTGTTTGGAATAGAGCAAGTATTGGAATGCCTTCTTGGTGTTTCTTTTTAGGGTAGATATCATTACCCCCCTGAAATTCTCCTCAAAATATAGAGCAAGTATTGGAATGCCGTGTCGGTGTTTCCTTTTAGGGTAGATATCATAATCTCCCCGGAACTCCTCAAAATATAGAGCTAGTATTGGAATGCCGTGCCCGTGTTCCTTCTTAGGGTAGATATCATTATACCCTCGGAGCTTCTCAAAATATAAGTTGTATGAACAAAGTCCAAGGTATACTGGATCCATATCCATGGGTCAAGCGGCCAATTTACTTCAGATCAAACTAGTCAATGGACTCTATTATTCGGCTCAAAATAAGAGTAAAATTATCCACCACGAGTAAAAATACTCTTGTTCTCTATTTGTACAAAGTCTCCTTGAGTTAATTAATAATTTACCCCGTGTTGAGTCAATTAATTGGCTGAATATTGAGCCAAATATCAGTGTCTTATGTTTGAATTCCTTTTAAGCTGCTAAGAAAAGTGAAAGCCGTCAGAAACAGGAAATCTTTTGCTTGATGATTTGCATGGAAAAATTGCCTAGAAAAGATAAACAAGTTAACAGATTTCATTGTAGCATGATGTGTCCCGTATAACCATTTATTGTACCAAGACCAACATCTTCACCGTTGGGAAGCAGCAGATATTGCACCATCTGCAACAAAGAGTCCCAACTGTTTTTGCCATTTATAAATGGCAAAATTCCATTAAAACTCAGACCAAATCTCCTTTGCTTTCTGCAATCTGCATCTCTGAAGCAAGAAAAGAATAAAGGGAAAATGTCTCATCCAATCTTCTAAGCTAACGAAAACAGCCATAGCGAACCAGAGCTTTTATCTTAGGGAGTGAAAATCTATATTAATTTAAAAGAAATAAATCAGCATAGAAGTATACTATGAGGATGTATCTGGGACATTACCGAAAAAGTAAATCATTTTGTCCATTTTATTCTTCTAAATCATGTGAGAGATCAGCATTCAATTTTAATTCTTTTGGAAGCAGAAAAGAAGATCAATATGCATTGGCTTATCGCTCGGTATTTGCAATATATTGAAGACTTCGTAGATGTTCAATCTGATGGCGATTGTGGAGATATAGTTGTTTCACATTTTAGATATGGTACCGAATTACATTGGTCTACAGTAAGAGCTGACTCGGTATATGATAAGCTATTGAGAAAATCATTATATAGTCAAGTTATGTTAGGTGAGTAAGGAGTAAATTATCAAATAATAGCATGCAGTCACTTTTCAAGTAAAGTAGTGGAGGGTCATTAGATGGATATGTTATAGATAGGTTGGTTTATAACAACAAAATATAATATTATTTGCTTAATTATATTTATGATCAGCTTGATGATATTCTTATCATTTTGGAGCGGTAAGGAGAAGCTGTTAGACATTTGGATACAATTGAGGCATGTTGTGGTTTTAAAAATGTCCCATGATTGTCTATTGTCGTCCCCGAATCCAAGTTGGTAGCGTTATGTAGATTCTAGTGTAAAACATACAATAGAGATGTGATGATTTTATATTCGTTGATTATTATTCATTTTATTTTTTTAAAATTGTATAAGAAATAATTACATCAAGGGCATTTTCATCATATTATACAAGAGATATAATGGTAATTTTATATTATTATCATTTTTATTAATTTATCTATTATTAATTTTAATATTGATTATTAATCAAATCATCATAAGGAGAATAGGGAGAATTTTGAAGATTATTGTTAATTGTAATTAAATATTCAATTGATTTTGAATTATTATAATTAATTAAAATAGGATAAGAATACCGAATTCTATCACCTATTTAAATTTTTTAAAAATTAAAAAAAATATGATCTTTAAAATTATAATTGATTGTAATCAAAATTCAATTAATTTTGAATCATTATTAATGAATTATAATTTTAAATTTTAATAAAAAAGAAAGTTTTAAAAAATTAATAAAATAAGACTTATTAGAAATAAAATTTTAAGTTATTTAAAAAAGAAATAAAAAATAAAAAGGAAAAAAGGTAGCTCCCCCCCTCTACTGCGTGGCACCTAAAACAGGTATCACGTCCCGAGGGAAGGCATTTACGTCGGGTGCGGCCAAGTTGGGCACACCACTGTTTTTTTAAAATTAAATTTATAGGAAGTTAAAATTATTAAAATTTTTTTTGCATCGGTAAAATTATTCTGTATAAAATAATATCCTTTGTAACATATTGATATATGGAAATAAAAAAATTATTTTGCTTTTTGATATTTTGTCTTTTATTTTTTTATTTTTTCGTATTGGGCATTTTACCTTAGAAGGTAAGAGAAAATGTAGATTTTAATTTTATTTCTTTTCCTAAACTATTGGACATTGTACCACCGGAGCGGTAGTCCCAGTGGTTAGAACTCTGTCATACGCCTTGAACATCGAAGGTTCGAACTTCACTGAGGACGTAAAACCATTCCCTCAAAGGGGGTGCTATGAGATTACGCAAAAATTGTCGGCCCATAGTCATGATCCGATGGGGCATGCCTCTTCTCACTTGGACTTTGGTGGTGCTACTCTGACGGGGCCAGTGCTTGCGCTGGTTGTTCAGCTTGTCTGCCATATCTAGGCCCATCTCATAAATTAGCAAAAAAAAAAAAAAAAACTATTGGACATTGTTGTTTTTCTCATATTGGAATGTTTTGAACTTTAGGTACTTTCGTTTTTTTACTAAAATAAGAGATTATAAATTTATAATTTTTGAAGAGTTTAAATATAATATTTTTTAAGAAATCAAGAAAAAAATAAAAAATTAATTATCTTATTTTTGTTTGGCTCCCCCAAATGGAAATTCTGATTCCGCCACTGTTAATGTTTTGAACATGTGTCATTGGATTTCTTGAATAAGGTTTGGCCTAAGAGGCTACCTGAAGAAAGTATGCAACAATTACCAAATTCCATTTGCAATCTTCACGGTTCAAAATATTAACCTCAAAAACAAAAACAAACAGGAGAGCAGAGCTGCAATCTGGATAACTACAATTGTTCAATATGGTATTATCTATTATGGTGGATATATTCCAGGCTCCATATTGAAGAGATTTCGGTCTGATTCCCTTCTGAAAAACCAAGGAGTTAAAATGGCAAGCTCTGCACACGCGTCGGACAGGTGCTGCTCAAAATGCCTCCTCCCAGAGAGCGGACGAACCCAAAATATCATTGAAGCAGAATTTTAAAGCCTGGAAATCTGCTCGTTTGATTCTCCCTTTATCCATTTTCGTTTTTAAGCTTAGAGCACCTAGTATCTCGATAATTTGGCAATATGTATACTGGAGACGAAAAACTACCAGATTTTCGGATGTTCTGCTAGGATGCTTTATTGAGAACAATCTTTCTGCTAAAATCAACCATCTTCAAGATTTCCAAGTTTTGAATTCACCACTCTAAAAACCTTTTGCAGTGATTCTATAGGCAGCTCATCAATCAAATGATCATCCCACAAATGCAAAATCAAAACCTTGTTCTAGTTCTGATCACCATTCCAAACGAACTTTTTGTCCTTTCTCGTTGATTTCTTCTGATTAATATATTCTCCACAAATACCAAGAAATTAGCAAAATGAAAATTGTAACCGACAGCTTTCGAGATCTTCTAGTTCAACTCGCCATACCATCTCACCTACGAAAGCACAATATATTTTTTCAATATATTCTGTAAATATCCTAGTATATTCCTGCAACTTGAACGCATTTCTGCTTGATTAATTATTTTTCTACGTCCAAATAAATCGAAGGAATAATTAACAATTTCAAAGTTTAAACATGACCCCATCTCTCTGAATCTACTTGATCGCATTATTCCAGCGTCTCTAAATTCTTATAAAGTGTTACTTGCCCATAATTAGGGTATGTCTTGATTAAAGAATTTTACATTTTTGTTAGGGTATGAGTAGGAAACATTTGCATACCTATTCATTAATTAAAAATTGAATTAAGTTTACTTTTTTTTTTGGCAACAGAATTAAGTTTACTTATCATATGTGTATCTTTACCCAGGTCTGATGTAAAATTGTGTATTCGAGTGTCTAATTACGTACATGAACCTTAGTTTGAAGTCTAAACATAGTAACCTTCTAAATTTTGCTACTTTTTTGGGTTACAAAGTTTGAAGGTCTTATGTAACATTGTGTATTCGAGTGTCTAATTACACAAATGTACCTTATTTTAAAGTTTAAAAATAGTAACCTTCTAATTTTACTACTTTTTTGATTACAAAGTTTGACAGTTAAGTATGATTTGGTCTTACTCTATCGGGAGATAGAGCAGCGAGCACCTGATTCCATCCATGTCGGGAAAGGGTTAGGGTGCGTCACTTACAATCTTCTAAATGATAAAAAAGATCTTTTATGTATAGTCTAAAACCAATAATTTCATTAGAAAAGTGATGTTCTTTGTTGTTGCTGTTCGTCTAAGGTTTTGGTCAGAAGGAAATGAAACTTACTCTTTAAAAATATAAGTGTTAATATATAGGAGTTTTTCTTTTCATAATCTAGGCAACATCTAGAGAGTGATAACCGCACTACTAGAATGATAGAGACAAAATCAATCAATACTGAAATCGATACCTACTTCTGCCAGTGTTGCAATGCCAGCTATTCAATCTAAATGGCCAAGAGGTAATTCTGGGATACTATATTCATTCAATAAGATAACGTTAGAAATTCATATAGACCCATAATAATTTTATGAAATTGTTGCTGATTTTGATATTTGATTGATTTGGTAATTTCATTCATATAACTTTATGATATTTACGAAAATGTAGAAAATAAATAGACATATTATTAAGAACCTTTAAGTTACTACTCCGTCTATTTCAAAATTTAAGTCTTTTCTAACCTTCACAGATTAAGTGTTCTAAAATTAAGATGTCTTTTTTTAAACTAAAGTACCTAAACCAAACTTTTGCATCTTGTCCTTATTAAACGGTAATAAGAGTAGTCAGTAAGGGTATAATGTGAAAAAGAAATATTAAATTCTTATAAATAAGTATGAAAAGACTTATATTATGAGAAGACTCCCTCTAGAAAAATTTGCATTTTCAAATGGAGGGAGTAAAAGAAATATATGGACAACTAATATATTCTACCTGAGTTTCAGCGTTTTGAGATGCCAAAGTCTAGCTTTCCTATGAAATGCCGTCCTCCCAATGGTGATTTCCTATGAGTTTTTGTATAGAATGAGACTTTAGTAAATAGTTGGTGGATATAATGAGATATGAATAAAGAGGTGATAGGTAATTAGAGGGAATAAACCTACCTTCCATTACCAGAAACTACCATGTTGGTGGTGGTGATCCAAGGAAAAAAACACAAAAATAGTGCAATGATATAAAAAAATAAAACTATAAATAGTTGGTGCAAGGTAATTACAGAGATTTTCCCTAAATCTATTATATATTATGATCATAGAGCTCAACTTCCTTCATTTAGAAGAACAAAATCTCTCATTTTCTCTTCCAATCAAAAGAGGCATACATATTCACTATGACACAAAGAAACTAAAACTACTAAATTGTTAGACTTACTATATCAATTTTGTTATTTTCTCATTCATTGCTCCTGAACAGCCAATAGCAGGACGCATTCCATGTAGAACGAAAAAATAAACTTGACATTGTATCAGATTATAAACGAGCAAAAACTGCAATAGAGAATTGTTCATGTTATCTCATCAGACATTATCATTCATAATGATATGAGGAAAAATTTTCTAAGTGTATATGTACTATTATCATATCTTTGGGACTAGTGATGACTCTCATCTTTTTTTTTCGATGTACTATCGTCATTGTCTATCATATATCAGAAGTTGAAAAAGACAATTAACAATCTATATGTTCGTTCTAACTAATGAATCTCTTTTGCTAGAATAGAACAAGATATATAATTATTCGAAACTTAAGATGCAAAAACTTGATCATATGTCAAAGCCAAATAGCTTGATGTTAGTAGTAGAATCATTTTTTGATGTAACTGCTTGGGGCCATTTATCACTTCAAAAGTCTAGCAAGTCTACTTTGGTACTGTTTCTTGTCTTTCTTGGCATCTAAATAATGAATTTTGTTTTGAAACTTAAAAAAAAAAAAAGAGTCGGCAAAATATGTATACTGTAAACTTTTATGTGTAGAAGGAAAGATGATTGGAGGTTAAGGGCTTAGGATTTGTTTCATAATTCAACTAAGCATTTAAATGTGGTTGAAAACAAATGCTATTAATCTCTTACTTTTTATGTGCGTTTAATAATAAATTTTACAAATTACTTAATTGTTTAAGTTCTATTTAATTGTAGTCATAAATTATAAGTAAAATCAAAGTTACTTAAGCCTGAAATCTGAATATGGTGACTACATATTCAATTATTAAATATTTTTATATACAAAATTAGGATTTCAATGAAACACGTTGCAAATAAACGTTCAAAACTTCATAATAAATATAATTTCTTAATTTATAACAAAAAATTATTAATATTTCATCAAAATTTTAATTTCATCAAATAACCATTATCAATACAAAAGAAAAAATTATGTCATTACAAAGTTGTTAAACCTTAAACCTTATATTACAATGTTGTTGAATAAAATTATATTGATTCTTAGTTGACAATAATTTTTTTAAGAAATATTATGCTACTCAAAAAGAATTTGTACCACAAAATTATATGTTTGCCATTTTGTTGCTAAGACTAGGTAGTCCTTTTTTTTTTGTCTAAAAAATTTATGCCTTTCGGTTGAAGGATTCCGCATTCTCTAAAATTTGGAATACAATTTTACGCTTTCTTTTTGTTTGTTTTACTTTTCTTTGTGGGTTTGTTTAGTTGTGAATCAAACAATAATATGCTTAGTTGTTGAAAATGCTCTTCGTCAAGTTCTTGATTTATCCAAAGAATAATGTGGTAAGGTTTTCAAAAATGATTAAATAAATAAAGTGCTCTGCCCTCAAAACACACGCCCAAAAAGAAAAAAAAAGAAAAAAAGGTAGTTTTCAATATATTAACATTGTGGTTTGATTAACTTTCTTTCAGTTAGTCTCTTCTGTACATATTATATAATCAAAGATCTTTAGTCAAGTTTGACATTAATTTTTCGTTATGTAATTTTTTAGACACGTTTGTTTTTTCAAATTTCACAGCAACAGAACCATTTTATTCATTGATCATATCGGCCATAGTAGCATTTTGTACATCAAGTGGAGCCTTCTCCATCCAAATAGAAGATTTATCCAATCTAATAGCATGACAACAAGCTAACATATGAGTAGGAATATTACATTGCCTTTAAACATAGGAGAAACTTTTGAACCAAACCCCATTAATCAAACTATTACTATGTCCTTTTCAAAATATAATGTCTTAAGTATTTTTTGCATAAATTAACGAAGAATATGTTATGAGCCAACTAAATTTAATGCAAGAAATTAAAAAAAACAGAGGATTTTTATTGAAATAATGGGGGGATACAGAGCCTGGGAAAGAGAAACGCATGAAAGCTCAAGAAAGAAGAAGAACAATGCAAAAACAACTGGCAAATTCACAACTTCTGCACTTCTGCTAACTAACATTTAAATGAAAAGAGAAATGATCTGGACCCTTCATGCTAAACCATCAAATATCCAATGCTCCAAGCCTATTTCTGAAACGGCAGCGCAAAATCCACTTCACTCGCCAAACGACGTCGTCTCACTTAATATCCTTTCCCACCTTTAATTATGCAGTTTAACTGATAATGCTCCCCCCTTAAGAAGCCTTGTCCTCAAGGCTAAACCTAGGCCACTTCTGCAAAAAATCCTCTGCATCTTCCCACGTAGCATCCTCAGGACTAAGATTAGTCCACTGAATCAGCCATTGAACTGCAGCTCTATTCTGCTTCTTGACTAACCTCCTTTGCAGAATTGCATAAGGTTCCAACAATGGTTGTCCATAGCTGTCAAGCACATGAAGATGAATTTGAGCTACAGCTCCCTCTCCTATTTTCTTCTCCAACAAACTAACATGGAACACTGGATGTAGCTTAGATTCTGGAGGTAATTGCATTCTTTAAACAACCTTCCCCACCCTTGCAATCACCATATACGGTCCATAAAATCTAGAAGCCAATTTCTAATTCTTTCTTTGTGACATAGAACTCTGTTTGTAAGGCTGCAATATTAGATACACCCAGTCTCCCACCTCAAATTGCCTTTCTGTCCTATTCTAGTCAGCAAACTGCTTCATTCTATTTGCTGCATTTACCAAATTTTCTGTAAGTATAGCATCCAGTTTACCTCTTTCTTGTAACATTTCAGCCACCTGAGCATGTCTGATTTTCTCTAATACCACATTCTCCCCAAATACTGCAGGTTTGAGTCCAAATAAAGCCTCAAAAGGGCTCATCTTGATAGCAATATGATAAGTGGAATTATACCACCACTCTGCCAAAGGCAAATAGTGATGCCATTTATGAGGTCTTTGACTGCAAAAAAACCTCAAATACATTTCCAAACACTGGTTTACCCTCTCAGTTTGCCCATCCGTTTGGGGATGATATGCAGTACTAAGCTGCAGTTTAACCCCCAAGGAAGAAAACAAGGTTTTCCAAAACTGACTAGTAAAGATTGTGTCCCTATCACTGGTAATACAGTTGGGAAGTCCATGCATCTTGAACACTTTATCAATAAATTCATCAGCAACCTTCTGGGCCGAAAAAGGATGCGTTAGGCCTACAAAATGAGCAAATTTAGTGAACTTATCCACCACTACCCAGATTACATCCTTGACTTCTGATTTTGGTAATCCCACAATGAAATCCATTGTGATATAGGAGAAAGGTATATCAGGAACCTGAATTGGTTGTAATAATCCTGGGTAATGAACATGTTCATCCTTATTCCTCTGACAAGTATCACAAGCCTGCACCACTGATTGCACATCTTCCTTCATTTTAGGCCAATAAAAAATCTTCTTAACTCTTTGGTATGTAGGTTCAATCCTAGAATGCCCTCCGAGCTGTGATTTATGAATTGCTGCTATAAGCTTGGTTCTTGTTCCCTTTTCTGTTCCCACTACATCTTTCCTTTAAACTTAAGAACACCATTCTGATAAGAATAATCTGATGTAGTTCCAAGAATGCACTGTGCCATCACATCATGCAGTTTTTCATCTTCACCATAACTATCCACAATTTTATTCACCCACAATGGTAACACAGAGGTCATCACCTGAATTTCTCCTTGCAATTCCTCCTTTTTGGACAAAGCATCTGCATCCCCATTTTCAGAACCCCTTTTATACTGCAACTCAAAGTCATATCCCATCAACTTAGCCAACCATTTCTATTGAGCAGTAGTAGTGACCCTTTGCTCTAGCAAAAATTTTAAACTCTGATGATCAGTCCTGACAATAAAATATTGTCCCTCCAGGTAATGCCTCCATTTAGAGACTGCAGTGACTAAGGCTAGTAAATCCTTTTCATATATTGATAAACTTAAACTTCTAACACCCAGTGCCTTGCTGAAATAAGCAATAGGCCTCCCTTCTTGCATCAGTACTGCCCCCATTCCTACATCACAGGCATCAGTTTCCACTATGAATGTTTTAGAAAAAACTGGTACTGCTAACACTGGTGCTTGACACATTATCTCTTTCAACTTCTGGAAAGCTTGCTCAGCATCTTAATTCCAACAGAAAGCATTCTTCCTCAATAAGACAATTAAAGGTCTAGATAGTACACCATAGTTCTTCACAAATCTTCTATAGTATCTAGTCAGTCCCAAAAATACCCTGCGCTGCTTAACAGATTTGGGAGTTGGCCAATTCATGACATCATTAATTTTCTTAGGATCAGTTTTTACTCCCTCCCCAGAAATCACATGACCTAAATATTTCACCTCTCTTTGAGCAAAAGAACACTTACTCATATTTGCAATTAAGCTATGTTGCCTCAACAAGGAAAAAACTATTCTGACATGTTCCACATGGGCAATCAAATCATGACTATACACCAGAATATCATCAAAGAAAACTAACACAAATTTTCTGATATAAGGACCAAATACCTTGTTCATCAAGCTTGGAATGTGGTAGGAGCATTAGTCAATCCAAATGGCATTACTCTGAACTCATAATGGCCCAAATGAGTAGTGAAAGCAGTTTTATGTATGTCTGTTTCCTTCATTCTGATATGGAAATAACCAACCCTCAAGTCAATCTTGGTGAAAAATTCAGCTCCCTTCAATTCATCAAGTAAATCATCCACTACAGGTATAGGAAATTTATCCTTGACAGTGATAGAATTTAACTGCCTAAAATCCACACAGAATCTCCAAGAACCATCTTTCTTCGTGACCAAAATGACTGGTGAAGAAAAAGGACTAGAGCTGGGTTGGATAATACCCTCCTGCAACATCTCCTGTACTAGCCTCTCACTTTCATGTGGAAATCTGTAAGG
This sequence comes from Rauvolfia tetraphylla, assembly GCA_030512225.1. Classification (NCBI taxonomy): domain Eukaryota; kingdom Viridiplantae; phylum Streptophyta; class Magnoliopsida; order Gentianales; family Apocynaceae; genus Rauvolfia; species Rauvolfia tetraphylla. The sequence continues at coordinate 740,795 of JAJQKT010000033.1, forward strand.
TCTCTGCTTAGAAGGTTGAGAGCCCCACTAATCAGTGGAATCCCATGCTCATGCCCCCTAGATGGAGGTGATCCTTTTGGTGTCCCAAACACATCTCCAAACTCATCAATAACTGTTCTCACATGATCTGGAATTTGTTCCACACTTGCTCCTTCAGCTGTGATGGAATGTAGTTGTCCCAACCATACTTCAGCAACATCCTTGACCCATTTATTTAATGTCGTGCCCCGGATGGACTTCAATTCAGCCCTCTGCACTCCTCCATTTAAACTCACCCTAGTTCCCCCTTTATCAAAAGAGAGATTCAGCTTTTTAAAATCAAAGATTATAGGGCTGAACTATCTAAGCCAATCTATCCCCAGCACCACATCACTCCCATTTAGCTCCAACACATTAAGATTGTGCTGAAACTCATACCCCTGCATTACCCAAACAACTCCTTTACATATCTCAGTGCACCACATTTGAGCTCCATTAGCCACAGTGATCACCAATGGTCTAGTTTGCTCCTTTATCATACTCAATTCCTTCACCAGCTTCTTGTCTATGAAACTATGAGTGCTGCCAGTGTCAATCAATATGGAAACCACATTCTTCTTAATTTTTCCTTCAATTCTGATGGTATTATAAGCAGCATTGCCCTCCATAGCATTCATAGAGATATGTACTGAATCATCTACTTCCTCCCCCACCACAGGAACAACTTTTTCTTCATTAATCACTTCTTGCAGTAATTGCAACTCTCCATCTATACCATCCTCAATCAGTCCTTCATTAACCACCATAACATTGATCTCACTCAGCGAACACTTATGATTAGCATGATATTTTTCCCCACATTTGAAACATAACCCCTTCTCCCTCCTTCTCTGCATTTCCTCCCAAGAAACTTTCTTAAACTTAATAGGTTCTCTCAGCTCAGGTCTAGAATTCTGAAAACTGGAAACCCTCTCTGGACGAGCCAAATTTGATTTGGCAGTGGACAACACTGAACTAGTAACTGAAGCTGTCGTAGTGAAAGACTTAGAACCCTTACTAGAGCTTTCAATGCTCTCTTCCTGGGATAAGGATAGCTCAAATGCCTTCTCCAATGTGTCAGACTGAAACATTTGAACAGGCACCCTAATCTCCTCTTTAAGTCAACTCAAAAAACTGATACATAATATTCCTCAGGCATGCTTTTAATGGATCTCATAAACACTGCTTTTAATTGCTCAAACTGCTCCATATAATCAGACTCCCTTCCCATTTGCCTGATCTTACAAAACTGTCCCACCACTGCAGTTGAATTTCCTTCTCCAAATCTCTTACACACAGCCTCTGCAAACTCTAACCAACTCACTGCACCATCCTCCACCTTAGCTCTATAACTCTGTAACCATATATAAGCCTTACCCTTAACATACATCTAAGCTATCTCTACTTTTAAGCGATCAGAAATTTCATGAATGTGAAAATAACGATGACATTTACCAATCCATTCCCTCGGGTTGCTACCATAAAAATAGGGAAAATCAATTTTAGGTAATTTAACCCCATACTTCTCCCCAGTTCGTCCACCCAATGTCTCCCTAATCCCAGTATTCATATGATTCCCAGAAGACCCTCCCAGAGAGCCTCGACCATTTCCATCAAATCCCCTCAAATTCAATAGTTGATCTAGCTTATGGGTAAGAGATTCAAACATACTCTCCAATCCTTGCACCGTAGAGTTGATTTGTTGAGTTTCAGATATGTGATTTGCAAACTCAGAATAGACCTTCGCCATGCAGACCTGAGCTCATCATGTTGAAGTGTCAACTTCCGGATAGTTCTGTTCACATCCTCTATTTCGTTCCCCTGGACTCCACCGTGGTACATAACTCATGAATCTCGTTGTGCAAGCCAGCATCGGATGCAACTTGCTCTTGATGGCTCTGACTCCTAGTTCTCACCATTGACGCTGCTTGCCGAGGATCAACTGCTCTGATACCAATTTGTTATGAGCCAACTAAATTTAATACAAGAAATTAAAAAAAAACAGAGGATTTTTATTGAATTAATGGGGGGATACAGAGCCTGGGAAAGAGAAATGCAAGAAAGCTTAAGGAAGAAGAAGAATAATGCAAAAACAATCGGCAAATTCACAACTTCTGCACTTCTGCTAACTAACATTTAAATGAAAAGAGAAATGATCTGGACCCTTCATGCTAAACTGCCAAATATCCAACGCTCCAAGCTTATTTCTGAAACGGCAGCGCAGAATCTACTTCACTCGCCAAACGACGTCGTCTCACTTAATATCCTTTCCAGTCTTTAATTATGCAGTTTAACTGACAGAATAAAACAAATGGTGTTGTAAAATTTGGTTGTAATAGACATAAAAACTAACTATAAAATGACAACAAAGAAGACTTTGAACTATAGCAAAGAGAGAAAGAGAGAACACAAGAAATGTAGAAACTAAAATTTTATTGAGAACTTTTCACCATACATCCTCTTACAAACTACTCCATATGATTCTATTTATAGAGTTGGAAGTGACATTTTTTTATGCGAACCCTAGGTATAGAAACCTAGAACCCAACAGCAAACTTCCACAAAGGCTCAAGGATGTGTGAAAAAGGCTTCAAGAACCCTTAACCCGTTGGATATATGACCCAAGAACCAAATGTATAAACAGAAACCTTAAACTCGTTATCTATAAAGACAAGAACTTAATGTATAATTCAAAAAGATGAATGCCACAAGTTGAACAACTTGATAAGTTCAAAAAGTTCTTTCAAGAACCAAAGAGAGTATGTATTCTCACCAAAATATCAATCACATAATGTTAATGTTCTGAAATTTCTGAAAGATCCTATATAAATAGCTATCTCAAAACCCTAACCTAATTGGTTTTGAATTTGGAGTAAGTCTCAGAAATACAAGGCTTTAATGGGCTTGAATTTGCAGCTAATTAAGCCCAACTAAAGATTAAAATAAAAGAGTGGATATGTGCTTTAATAATTAAAAGTTCTCAACCCAAATAAACTTAAAAACTAATTAAAAGACTCCTAAAATTTAGGAAATTTTGTCCAGCCCTTAGGCTTAATTTTTGAGCCCATCAATTTGGCTGCCCAATGGACTCCAAAGTGGTTGGACAGCTTGCTTGTATTAAATTAATGATTGTTGATCTATCTTGTACATAATATAGCCTTGAAAACCCATCTTGTTATTGGACTAGTGGACATCTTCAATAGATTTGGATCACTTGAGTTTGTTGCCTCTTGATTCTCATCATTTCTCATTATAGGTCATTAGTAGGTTCTTCTATAGCTTATTATTTACATAAAATACTTCTCATGATCTCTATGTTCTCTAAGATAATGTAAGTAATAGGGATAGTAGTCTATAAAAAATGAATGTTACAATTTTAGTTGTAACCCCTGACCTTTCATATTCCATAACTTCAAACATGAATTAATACTTGGGATAATGGACATCTACATGATTGATATATTCATAATAAATATTATGTTTTCTATTATATCTTTAAGTAAAATAATTTATTTTTTATTAATATGAGAAAGAATAAGATATATATAGGCATTTTTTTAAAAAAAATTATTAAAATTTTAAAAAATTAAATATTTTGAAAAAATAATTAAAAATTAAAATATTTTATATTTTAAGAGAGAATGAGTAATTTAACAATATCTCCCAAACTTTCAAAATAGGACTTGCCCTTGGTCTGTTGACCATTGTTATCGCTGAAAGACAATCGGTCTCAATTTGGATGATGGGACATGGAGCTCCTTTCCAAGTTCAACTTCCCTAAGAGTTGCCACAAGCTCAGCCACTTTCCGCATCGGAAAATTCCGTTATGGATTCGGTCCATATCTCCACACACGGACTTTGTGGTCTAATTCACCACTGAAGATGAACAATTGAAAAAATTCCCTCTCTCTCTCCATACTATGTGATGAAACGGTGAATTATGGATAACCAAGTCTATTATACCGGGTCTATGGCAGAACTATTTGCCTACGTCTCTAATCTGCGCTAAGGAAAAGGATTAGCTGCAGTGATGTACCCTATATCACCTCGAACCAGAATAGCAGTACTTGCCAAACCCTCAGTCCATCCACCATTAACATTCACCTTGTTAATTTTTAGATACTTTGATTGATGGTATGAAGATTAAAAGTACTATATTATCGTAAAATATATTTTAAACTAATTAAATTATTATTTTATTAATATTATATTCCATTTAAACATCGCATAATTTATTCATACTTTATATATTTTGGAAGACTTGCCAGTAAGGATGTTCATTATTTGGTACAATCTAAAAAATCGAGCCGAAATATACATTTTGGTTCGATTTTTCGATTTTTTGGTTCGGTTCGATTCCATTTTTTGGGTTGAAATTAAATTCGGTTTAGTTTTTGATTTTATTCTCAAATCGAAAATCGAACCGAAAAATTGAATTTTTAAAAAAATTATATATGAACGTATTTTGATAATGTATTATTTGATAAAAATTAAAATTTTAAAAATAAAAATTATTTTAAGAACGCATTACCGAAATGCGTTTTTTTCTTTTCTTTAATTTCGGTTTTAACCGAACTGAAATAATTTAGTTCGGTTCGATTTTTTAAAAATTCGCTTCGATTCGATTTTGTAAATTTTCAAAAAAATCGAACTGAAAACCGAATTATCTCACCAAAACTGAACCGAATAACAGAATGAAAACCCCTACTTGCCAGTTGCATGGTCTCAAATTAAATCTTTTAATTTTTTTTAAGAAGCAGCCATTTCGTTTTCCAACTTAACCGTATCAAAACAATTGTTCAACACACTACAATATGTTTGAATTCCTCAAGGTACTAAAAAATGTGAAAGCTGTCAGAAACAGGAAATCTTTTGCTTGACGATTTGCATGAAAAAATTGCCCAAAAAAGATAAACAAGTAAACAGATTTAATTGGAGCATGAAGTGTCCCGTACAACCATTTATTGTACTAACATCTTCACAGGTGGGAAGCGGCAGAAATTGTACCATCAGCAACAAAGACTCCCAACCAACATTTTGTGCCATTTATGAATACCAAAATCCCAATAAAACTCACACCAAATCTCCATTGCTTTCTGCAATCTACATCTCTGAAACAAGAAAAAGAAAAGGGCAATGTCTCATCCAGTTTTTCAAGCAAATGAAAACGGCCCATATGGAGATCTCACAAGGGAAGAATTCTTCAAGAAACATCAGATTCTCCACCATGAGAGCTTCATGACCAACAAGCAAAAAATGAGGATTTTTACTCAATCATGGCAGCCCGATTCGCCATCTCGGCCGAGAGGGTTTGTAGCAATGGTTCATGGCTATTCAGAAGAAAGCAGTTGGCTGTTCGAGCTCAATGCAGTTGCTATAGCTAAAGCTGGATATTTTGTCTCTGCTCTTGACTTGCAGGGACATGGATATTCTGATGGCTTATCTTGTTACATTCCTGATTTCGAATCTGTAGTTTCTGATTGCGTTCAATACTTCACTGCTCGCCGATTCGAGTATGAGAATCTCCCAGCTTTCCTCTACGGTGAATCAATGGGAGGTGCAATTTGCATACTCATTTGCCTAAGGCAAAGAAATGAGTGGAATGGCTTGATATTGAGCGGACCAATGTGTGATATCTCAAAGAAGTTCAAGCCAATATGGCCACTAGAGAAATTGCTGCCGTTGGCTGCTTTCTTTGCACCATCTTGGAGAATTTCTTGCACGAAACCTCCTGCAATGCGGTCCTATAAGGAGAACTGGAAGAAGGAACTGGTTGCAAAGAGCCCGAATTGCCCGAGAAATGGGAAATTACCAGCCATTACAGCAAAAGAGCTGCTGAAAGTTTGCAAATTGATAAAGGAAAGGTGCCAAGAACTGGAGGTTCCAATGTTAATTATGCACGGGGAAAATGATACTGTATGTGATCCAGAGGCTACTAAATTTGTTTTCAAATCTGCAGCTTGTAAAGACAAGACTCTGGAGATTTTTCCAGGAATGTGGCATCAGTTGATAGGTGAACCAAATGAAAGTGTACAGGTAGTTTTTGATACATTGATGGCTTGGATGGAAGTTAGAGCTGAATTGGCCATCAATAGCAGTAAATAGTTTTCTAAAGAAAAGGAATCATCTAGCAGTTCTTGAGATGTATGTGTTGCAATGTGGAGATATGATCAAATAATAAACACTTATATGTATTGGCACTTTGTTTTCCTTGAAACTGGCTAATATCAGAGTCGTAGCCCTAGGATATCCGAAATTAGGTGTACTTAAGTTAATTTTTGTTAGAAAAAAAAAAGTTGAATCCATTATAAAAGAAAAATAAAACATAGAATTGCATTTGGTTTGAGTTTGAAACCAAGTGCGTCTAAAAAGAAGAAAACTAAATTCATAAAGAATTTATGAGTTCGTTACTTGTTCCATGTAAACATAAACATCTAAAATTCTAGCAATGAGTTTAGACACTCAATAGAAAACTATTATTAATTACCAATCATTCAACAAGTAAGGAAATAGGGGGATGATTGTTGATTAAAAAAAAAAGAGATTAAAGTTGCTTGGGAAGATTCCTATTTTGGGTTTCTCTTTGATTTTATCCTTTTGGATCTTGGAAGTAGCAATGAAGATTACTCTTGATTTTTCTCCTTTTAATTCCCGTATGACATGTCAATGACAAATATTAGTATGAATTCAAAGTCCAATTATAATAAGCTAAAGCAAGTAATAAAAATTGTCAATATCTTTTGTAACACTTTTTATGTAACATCCCTACTAGCAATTATTGGATTGATCAAGTTCTAACCTTCTCAAGGGTCAACAGAGGTCCAGTCAAATTCAGTGTCAAAACTTTTCTAATTTTTTGAATACATAAGGTTCTGCCAAAGCAAAGTTCAGACATTAGCCACAAGCGTAATATATACGTAGTAAAAGATGCATACTGGCTCCTTTACAAGACAACTTCTGGGAATATCATAATACTGCTTTTCTGCTGCTATGTCTTTTAGCTTCACTTCACCTTCATTCAGTTCATGTTTCCAACAATCACCATGAATGGAATCCCAGACTCGAGGGCTCGTTCGATGTGTTTCTTGTTGGGAGATATGAGACAAATAAATGACACAATAAATATCACAAGTAAATGACCCACACTATCAGGATTAAATTAACTCTCCCAAAAACTCTGTATTGATAAAATGAGAATTTATCAATAACCACTAACAAATATATTTCTGACAACAAAAATATAGAAAAAATACTGACACCAGAATTTACGTGAAAAACTCCAAAGCGGGTAAAAACCACGAATCATATACTGACTGAAACTTCCACTATAAAAATAGGATAACAAATTCCTCTTCTAGATGTACTAGAAGGTAATACAACTAGCCTCACCAAAATAAGGTGGATGCCAAGAAAAGAGAGATTAAAAATAATCTCACAAGAGAATGACAAATCAAAGTGGCTAAACAAACTTTGAAAAATAAACAGTCTATTTTTCTCACTATCTCACTTTGAATACTCTCAAGACCTTTCTTGCCTTTCTCTCCTCTCTTCTTTTCTTCTCTTCTTCTTGCTTCTTGTTGGTGTATTCTTCTTGGCTTCCAAGGCTTGCTATTTATAGGCTTGAATCAACCAACATTCCACCGCAAGAATTAGTTGGACTTCAGCAAACTTTGGTTTGCACATGATTTATATTCCTTTACACATAGCTTGCATGCCTTTGCACATGGTTTGTATTCCTTTGCACATGGTTTGTATGCCTTTGCACGTGATGTACATGAGACATCCAATTATGATGGTGAGTTGAATCCCACAAATCTCCCCCTTCAACGCATTGAGGGAACTCCACCATACCAGCTTCTCTTCTGCAAAATTCAAACTTCTCTTTGGACAATGACTTGGTCATCATGTCAGCATCATTCTCGTTTGTGTGTATCTTCTCAAGTATTAATTCCTTTAACTCTAAGACATCCCGAATCCAATGATACCGTACATCGATGTGCTTAGACTGAGAATGAAAAGTTGATTTTTTGCAAAGATGGATAGCACTTTGACTATTAAAGTAAATTTCGTACCTTTTTTGCTTTATTCCCAATTGACTTAGGAACTTCTTGAACCACATGATTTCCTTGCATGCTTCAGTTGCTGTTATGTACTCTGCTTCTGTAGTTGATAAAGCTACACATTTTTGTAATCTGCTTTGCCAGGAGACTGCTGCACCTCCAAACTTCATCAGATATCCTGATGTGGATCTTCTACTATCAATGTTTCCAGCCATGTATGCATCTATATAACATTCCAATACAGACTTTCCATTACCAAAACACAAACACTATTTAGTTGTGCCTTTAAGATACCTGAGTATCCACTTGACAACATTCCAATGCTCTCTATCAAGATTAGATAGAAATCGACTGACTACACCAACTGCGTAAGCTATATCTGGCTTGGTACACACCATAGCATACATTAAGCTACCAACAGCTGAAGAATAAGGAACTTTCTTCATATCTTCCTTATCTTGCTCACTTTCAGGACATTGCTTTGCACTGAGTTTGAAGTGACCTGCTAGTGGAGTAGAAACCGTCTTGGCCTTGCTCATGTTAAAACGGTCAAGAACTTTCTCAATATACTTCTCTTGAGACAACCAAAGTTTATCATTTTGTCTGTCTCGAGTAATCCTCATTCCAAGGATTTGCTGTGCTGGTCCTAAATCTTTCATTGCAAAAGACTTGCTTAGCTCATTCTTTAACCTGGCAATTTTGATAATATCATGGCCAACAATTAACATGTCATCAATATAAAGTAGGAGGATAATAAAATCACCATCAGAAATTTTCTTCACAAACACGTAATGATCTGATGTAGTCCTACGATAACCATGTTCTATCATGAAAGAATCAAATTTCTTGTGCCACTGCATTGGTGCTTGCTTCAACCCGTACAAGCTTTTCTTGAGTTGACAAACAAGGTGCTCATTTCCTTTAACTTTGAACCCTTTTGGTTGCTCCATGTAAATTTCTTCTTCAAGGTCTCCATGAAGAAAGGCTGTCTTTACGTCAAGTTGTTGAATTTCCAAATTCAAGCTGGCTGCTAATCCAAGAACAACTCGGATAGAAGACATTTTAACTATAGGAGAAAATATTTCTTCAAAATCAATACCTTTCTTTTGACGGAAGCCTTTCACAACCAATCTTGCCTTGTACCTTGGTTTGGAGCTATTTTCTTCAGCCTTCAGCTTGTAAACCCATTTGTTTTTCAAGGCTCTTTTCCCTTTAGGAAGTTTTACCAAGTCATATGTGTGGTTGTCATGCAAGGATTTCATCTCTTCTTGCATAGCCTTCAACCACTCCTTTTTCATTTCATGGTTTACGGCTTCTTCATAATTCTCTGTTTCTCCCCCATCAGTCAGTAACACGTACTCTTGAGAATTATATCTGGTGGATGACCTCCTCTCTCTGGTAGATCTCCTGATTTCCAGCTATGCTGGTGGAACTGTTTGTACCGTTGCCTCAACTATAGGAACATCATCATTGTTGTTTTGCTCTGCGTCAGCTCCCCCATGCTCTTCATGATTGATCCGTTGAGGTACTGGATCTAGGTTAACTGGAATTTCTGGAGTCAGTCTTGGCTTATCGTCTTTCGTGATGTCTTCAATGGTTTGATCTTCAAATAAGACAATATCTCTGCTCCAAATTAATTTCTTATCAACAGGATCCCAAAGTCTATACCCAAAATCTTCATGTCCATATCCCAAGAAAATGCATTGTTTGGTCTTACTATCAAGTTTAGACCTCTCATCCTTGGGGATATGAATGAATGCTTTGCACCCGAAGACTCTCAAATGCTTGTAGGACACTTCTTTCTCTGTCCAAACTCTTTGTGGAATATCACCACCTAAAGGAATTGATGGAGAAAGGTTGATCAAGTGGACCACCATTCTCATAGCCTCACCCCAAAAAGGTTTTGGCAGTTTGGCATGAGAAGGCATGCATCTGATACGCTCTGTGATTGTCCTGTTCATTCTTTCAGCCACACCATTGTGTTGCGGAGTCTTTGATACACTTTTCTCAAGTTTGATGCCATGATTTCTGCAATATTCTTCAAAGGGACCTTTGTATTCGCCACCATTGTCTGCCCTGACACACTTCAATTTTCTTCCTGTTTCTCTTTCCACCTTGACATGGAAGTCTTTGAAAACATCTAGGACCTGGTCCTTAGACTTCAAAGAGAAACACCATACCTTTCTAGTGGAATCATCAATGAAGGTCACAAAATATAATGCTCCACCAAGAGTTCTTTCACCCATATGACATACATCAGTATAAAACAGCTCTAATGGAAATGATTTCCTGAATGGAGGGAACTTTTGAAATGCAACTCTATACTATTTTCCAACCAAACAATGAGTGCAGGATTTAAGACTTACACATTTTACATCAGGCAGAAGTTGTTGTTTGACAAGCCTCTAGAGCCCTTTCTCACTCATGTGGCCAAGTCTTTTGTGCCAAAGGTCTGAAGAGGATTCTACAACTGTATTGACATCTCCTTTGCTCAACTTTGCTTTCATAACATAAAGTGAGATTACTTTTGTACCTTTAACGATGACGAGATTTCCTTTTGTCAGCTTCCATTTCCTTTCGTTGAATTGGTTTGCATAACCTTCATCATCAAACTTGCCGGTAGAGATGAGGTTGAGACGAACATCCAGTACATGTCTCACGTTCTTTAAAATTAGTTGACAACGGATTAAAATTGACTCTTCCAAAAACTCTGGTATTGATAAAATGAAAATTTATCAATAACCACTAACAAATATATTTCTGACAACAAAAATATAGAAAAAATACCAACACCAGAATTTACGTGAAAATCCCAAAGCGAGTAAAAACCACTTGTCATACACTGACCGAAACTTTCACTATAAAAATGGGATAACAAATTCCTCTTCTAGATGTACTAGAAGGTAATACAACTATCCTCACCAAAATAAGGTGGATGCCAAGAAAAGAGAGATTAAAAATAATCTCACAAGAGAATGGTGAATGAAAGTGGCTAAACAAACTCTGAAAAATAAACACTATTTTTCTTACTATCTCACTTTGAATACTCTCAAGACCTTTCTTGCCTTTTTCTCCTCTCTTCTTTTCTTCTCTTCTTCTTGCTTCTTGTTGGTGTATTCTTCTTGGCTTTCAAGGCTTGCTATTTATAGGCTTGAATCAACCAACATTCCACCACAAGAATTAGTTGGACTTCAGCAAACTTTGGTTTGCACATAATTTATATTCCTTTACACATAGCTTGCATGCCTTTGCACATGGTTTGTATTCCTTTGCACATGGTTTGTATTCCTTTGCACATGATGTACATGAGACATCCAATTATGATGGTGAGTTGAATCCCACATTTCTTTATCCTTTTATCAACCATCAATTCCGCTTTCAGTCTGGCGTCCCATAATTCGGTTGGTATTTCAATAGCTAAAGATGGATAATTGCCCAGAATGCTGGCCAAGACTTGTGTTTCATTTACGTGGAGGGTCTTCTTCTTCTTCTTCTTATGCTGTAGCTGTTCCATTATTGCAAAGACTCGTTCTATGCCTAGACTAATGTGACAGCAAGAACTTGCTTGGTGCCAAACTTACTTCTCTCTTGCTTGAGCTTCCTCAGCAATTCCATAGGCGATCCCATTTCTTTCACAAAGCTTCCAGTTGCATCAGCAGTTTCTCAAATGATTGCTTACCCAGCTTGTTAATGCTTGGACAATTACTTCCAAAATTTTCCTGTGGCACACCATATATAGCCAAGATTCCATCTAGTAGCTTTCTATGGTTCAATTGCACCTCAAAATCACCAATATCTAGCTCATTCAACAAATCATTCAAAACCTTTATGACCTCGCAATCTGGCACAATTTTTTTCTTACTAGCAAGCTGTATCAAAATCAGCTTGATAGAATTCGTGGTGTCTTCCCTTAGATGGGTTATCTCTGCGGTAGACCTTCCCACCTCTCTCTCATAGCCATTTGCTCATATGCAAAATCTCAGGTACCCTTTGGGGGCTTGGGAAGCCGTCTACTCTCATTCTTTTCAACTGTCTCCTTCATTTCCCTTACTAAACTATCAAACTCGGATACTCTAGGATCCAACAAAAGTACCGATGGCTGCCTCAGTTTTTCCAAGTCTCCCTTTGAGAAAGCGTTCCCTAATGAAACGCATTAGTGCCGTAGAACCTTTCCCCGAAAGCTACTTTCCTCCTTCTTTCATTCTTTCTTCTATCATCCTCATTTGAAGGCCTACCGCTCAGAATTTCCTCCAGCGAGACAAATGCCAATGTGGCATCTCAAGAAACAATCTTCCACAGTCTGTCCAACAGATGATAAACTTGACGTGAAAGTCCGATGTAATCTTTTTCCTTAAGTAACGCAAAGTATGGTTTCATCAATGCAGTCACAATAACGGCCCGGACAGTTGGCAGTGTCGACAACGGCACCCAGTTCGGGCATTGAAACAGTGAGAAGCTTTGCCCGACGAAAACTAATTTCAGCTAAACTGGACAGAGACTCGGCCATAGCCAGCAGAAAAGTGCACATCGATTCAGCTCTGAACTCCGAACTCAGTTTGACACACATCCTAGAGGTCAGAAGTCGACAAATTTCCCAAAATTTGCCAAGAACTTCGGGTATAGTAGAGATGGCAACGTCGAGTAGCTTGCTGCTACGGCCGCCGCTTGCCACTTTGTAGCCGTTGAAGAAGAGCTTCAAGTTTGAGGTAATAGAAACCTTGTATTTGGTCGAAGAACCATCTCCTGAATCGATGAGATTAAAAGCTGTAATGTCAGCCCTTAGAACCTCGCAGGAGAAAGCAGCAACGACATCAATTGCTATGGTCAGAACCAACGAGCTTTGGTCCAAGAGGCCGGAGATATCGTCAAGGGCAAGATTGAAAAAAGAAAAGCAAAAAAAGAAAAACTAGGGAAAGGTTACACAGAGAGGCACTTAGGAGGCCGTTATTATAAGAAAGCAGACCAAGAAGACGAAGGAGAACAAGAATAGGAATCCGACTTATCATTGTCTATATCCATGAGGCAATAATTTATACAAGACTGATGAAACTGATTATAGTAACTAACTAATCATATCCTATCTTACCATAATCTACAAGGGAATTAGTTAATCAATCAATTAATTAATACAACAATTACAGGGATTATGATATGAACTATATTAGTTATGTGCCTTCTTTACGCCCCCTCAAGTGAAACAAAAGGTGATGGAGTTGAAGCTTGGAAAGTAGCAGATGAAACCTGGCACGAGGTGAAGACATCTGCAAGTTGCAGATCAGAAGGGACATACTAAGTGCAGAGAGCCCCACAAAGAACCAATTCACGAAGAAAATGGTAATCAATTTCAATGTGGCGAGTGCAAGCATGAAAAATAGGATTGGCAACCATATGAAGAGCTGATATATTATCAAAAAGAAGGAGAGGGGCAGACTGAACGGAATGCCAAGTTTGCGGAATAAGTAATAGAACTAGCAAATTTCATAGGCAGTGATAGCTAAGGAGCGATACTCAGCTTCGATACTTGACCGAAAGACAGCGGACTACTTCTTAGCTGTCCAAGTCAAGAGGGTAGAACCAAAGAAAATACATGCGCTAGTAGTAGACTTATGATCATCTGGATCCCCAACCCAACCATAATCCGAGAAGGCATTCAAAGCAGGACTTTCTGAATGTGAGAATGTAAGGCTAGATTCAAGAGTGCCTTTGATATGTCTATAGAGTCATTTTACAGCTTGGAGATGAGATGTACGAGGAGTATGCAAAAACTGACTAACTTGATTAACAGTAAAGGAAATATCCAGCCGAGTCAAGGTGAGATATTGAAGACCTCCGACCATGCTGCGATATTCAGTAACATTAGAGAGAAGATGACCATCAAATGTAGAAAGCCAAGAACCAAGAACCGAGGGAGTGGCGCACGGTTTACTGTCAAGCATATTAAATTTATGGAGGAGATTAGTGGTATAACGAGTCTGGCAAGATCACCTAGTTTGCGACTATCAAAAACAGAGCAAAGTGAATCAATAAAGATATCAACGACATGAGTATCATCACCAGTGATAATGAGATCATTTACAAAAACAAGAACAAGTAGAAGAGAAGTGGATAAGCGTTTGATAAAAAGAGAAGCATAGCATTGGCTATGAAAAAATCTCAGCGTTTGCTACTAGGCTCTGGGGATCCTATTTGAGGCCATAAATAGCGCGGTGAAGCTTGTAAACATGGCCAGATCATAGCGGATAAATAAAACCAGGAGGTTGTTGCATGTACACCTCATTTTGCAAGAGTCCACGAAGAAATTCATTTCGCACGTCAAGAGCAAGAACAGTGCGAATAGTAGAGGGTTTCACAACAGGACTATATTTTTCTGTGTAGTCACAACGGACTATACTTGCTCGAAGGAGGGGAAGAATTGGGTGAAGGAGACTGTTCGGCCGAAATGAAGAGGATCACATAGGAGAAAAAGGTAGAGGCGCCAGCGTGGTTTGTCTGTCAATGGGCGTTTCTTGAGTAGAAGACTCCAAGCTAGAGGTATCAGTATCTGTGGCATTACTTGGAATGGAAGAGACTTGAACTGGGGCATCTGAAGGGGAAAGAAAAATATCAGCAGATGGAGAGTGAGCAGAAGGAGAAGACATCGACAATGAAGAGGAAGAGTGTTGCACTTTATAAGGAAAAACATTCTCATCAAATAAGACATGATGGTAGATAATCAGCTTCCTAGATTCCAATGCTAAGTACCGATGTCCCTTATGAGAACCATCATATCCAAGAAATAAGCATCACGATGATTTAAGCTGTAGCTATGAGAATTGTAGGGAACTAAAAGAGAAAAGCAAAGGCAGCCCAAAGTCTTGAGAAAGGAATATTTCGGAGGCCAACCAGTAAGCTTTTCATATGGTGAAACATAGTTCAGTCGTTTCATTGGAAGACGATTAATGAGAAAAATTGTAGTTGAAAACTCTTCAAGCCAAAATTTAGGTGGTAATGAAGCTTGTGACAATAGACATAATCCCAATCCAACAATGTGTCGCTACTTTCACTCTACCACCCTGTTTTGTTGGGGTGTATATGGACAAGTAATGCGATGGGAAATTCCATGATTTGTAAGAAAAGTGGTAAACAAATAACTAGTGAATTCACCCCTCCATCAGATTGAATGCTTTTAATCAACAAGGTTAACGTGTTTTCCACCATTCTTTTAAATGCCACAAAAATAGAGAGGGATCAGATTTTCTTACAAGTGGGTAGTGGCATACATATCTAGTACATTCATCAACAATGGACAAATAAAATCGATATCCATGACGTGAAGTGACAGGAGTAGGTCCCCATAAATCAAGATGTAATAACTCAAGAGGAGTCTATGAAATATATTGCCGGTCTGAGAATGGCAATTTACAAGACTTCCCTAAAGCACAAATGTGACAAACTTTATTCCGAACTAAAGAGCCATAATTTGGCAGCTTATACTTAAGACTTACAAAATTTCATAAGAAGGATGTCCCAGACGTGTGTGCCACATATCTTATGTAGCACGCCCACCATAGAAGAGGATTTTTTGGAAGTACATGCAGGTTGGCGTAGATGATAAAGGCCTCCAGAATTACTCCCATTGAGAAGACATTGTCCTGTCTGTTTATCCTTTACAGTGAAATCACCAGAATCTAGTTCAAAAGAACAATTATTATCATGGAAAAAATGCTGAATTGATAAAAGATTTTTTTTCAAGGCAGGCACACAAAGAACACCATTCAAGAAAAGAGATCGTGAGGGAGTAAGAAGTGAACCTGTGCCAACATGAGTAATAGGTAATTGAGAACCATTTCCAACTATAATTTTGTCTATACCTATATATGGTTGAATCTGATATAGAGAAGAAGTAGAAGGAGTCATATGGTGTGTGGCACCAGAGTCAAGACACTAATTTAGATTTGTCAAATTTCCAGTTGGGACAGTCATTTGAGGATTGAATTTAGCATTGTTAGCCTTAAGGGCAAATCATGCAGGTTTGATTAGTTTTGATTAATGACAAACATTGATAAGGACTAATTCATATGGTATTTATGTGATGGGATTTTTGGATTGAGAAGCAAAGAGTTCTCATTGCCTTGGAGCTAACAATGCAAGAACAACTGAAATATGTCAAAGTGATTGAAGTTTGAAGAGTTTGTTCAAAGCTAATTGAAGGCTTTGAAGACATGAAGTGTAGGTTACATGTGCTTAATAGGTAAACTTTGTAAACCCTACACTCTTAAGTCTTGGAATCTATGAGTTGCAATTGAGAGCACAAAACTTGATTTAAATGGTTTTAATGGTTTTGAACTTACCTGAATTATCAAGTTTTCATAAATGGTTTTTGCACTTAAAAGGTCTTTAATGATTTATCTTTGAGGCTAGAATGTTTTCCAACTTGTTTGAATTGATTTGAATATGTTTTGAGAAAGTTTGAAAAATTTGGATGCAAGTTCAGAAGCAGGATGAAAATTTGGTCGTCCTAATTTTTCCTGCGCTATGAACAACAACAACTGTTCAGTGAACAGTACCAACTATTTTTTCAGAGAAATTCGGACGCAAGTTCAGACGCAGATGGTTAAGTTCGATCACCAAATGTGAACAGTACAAGTGAACAGTACACTGTTGATCGTGAACAGTATTTATAGAAAACATTCAGACAAAGAGGATCAAGTTCGGACGTCCAAACTCCTCAAAAACTAGCAGTTACTAGCCGTTTTATGACCTTTTGAACTAATTTTCAAAATCTATAAAATCCGTAAACTCTAGATTTTTGAAAGAACTTTTGAACTTTAAAAATCCTTCAAGTTCTAACTTGTTTTACATCAAGATTATTTGAAAAGCTCTCAAATTACCTTGTGCTCAAAGGTTAAAATTCAAGATTCCAAAGGCAAGAAGTGAAGTGGTGCTAGCTATTATATTCATCCACCAAGAAGTGTTGGTAACATCCAAACTCTATCTTTACATTATTGTTGTGATTGATACAAGGTTGTCAAGAGACTTAAAACCCTTGAGGAGGGTGAGTCATTGACTAGATTAATCAAGGTTGTTGAGTAAAACCCATTCGTGAGAGTGAGCCTTGGATTAGATTGGTCTAGGTTGTCTAGTGACATAAAACTCTTTGTGATAAGGGTGAACCTTGTTTATTAGATTGAATAGAGATTGTTGTGGTAAAACCCATTGAAGGGTGAGCTTCTTGTGTAATTGCCTAAATTGAGCATATAGTGGATTGGTTGAAATCCTTGAGTGTAGACTCAAGGTAGTGGATGTAGATCTTGAAGAGATCGAAACACTATAAATTGTTTTTGCTCTTTGCTCTTCACTGTGTATTGCTTTGTCATTGTGTTCATTACATTCTCAGTGAAGCAATTGAATATAATCTTTCCAAACCAAGTTCACAAAATAGAAAAAGTTTTCAAAAATTAGCCAAAGACCTAATTCATCCCCCTCTTAGGTATTTCAAGCATTCAATGCTATATTTGTCGTTCAGGACATGTGCGGGAAGTGTAACCAAAATAATTACAGATTTGGCATGCCACATAAGTATTAACTGACAGGGGTACACCATAATATTGAGGATAATAATTTGGTGTAGGCTGCAAGGAAGTTTGTGAATCAGATGAGGGATGCCAATTTGTAGAAATTGTAGATCTGCCACCTTTACCACGTTCTTGTCCTCTTCCTCTCCCTCTTTGATTTTGAAAAGAACGGAAGTTTGATGGAGCTCCAGAGGAATTTGTTGAACCATTATTACGAGTAGTGCTTGTCGTGAGTGTAGTTCCAGTAGAGAGAGATAGAGAAGACATTTTTTTGCAAAAGATGCTCTTTTTGAATAATCAAATCGTAAAACTCATCAAAGGATATCGGTTGTCTAAGATGTAGTGCAGTGACAAATTCTTTATAATCATAACTAAGGCCATCAATAATATACTCAATGAGATCATTATCTGAGATGGGGATTAGGCTGCAACAAGTGATTTTGCATGTAGAAGAAAATCTGCCATTGATTTTTCAGAATCCTTTTTGAGAGACCGTAATTGATCTCAGATAATTCAAAGGTGTGTTTTAGATAAAGGAGAGAGTCGCCTTTCCAACAAAAGCCAAGCTTCAAGAGCAGTAGAGGAAGACAAAAATGTATCATCATTGAGCTTCACTAAGAATTACATATACTAGAAGTGCTCATGGAAATATGAAATGCGAAGATACATGGACTAGAAATCTACAAAAGATCACAAAGTACTTAAGCCATGCTAAATACTTGATTATAAATTAAAAGGATAGTGAAATGAGAGATAGGGTTGAGAAAGGCTTAGTCTTGGATTTTCATCATGGTCTTCACTCCATATTTGTTGGTGGTTATGGCTATGTCACCTTTGATCTTGATATGAAGAGGACCCTAGCTTGCTTGCTCCTTCATGGTATAATTGGTCTTATGGGTTGTGGCAAAATGAGAGGATCGTTTGTACCCTTCTTTCTCACTATTTGTTTCTTTTTTTTTTTTTTGACTAAATTAGATGTTAGATGGGGAAGGGATCCCAGTCTTCTCGATCAAGTCTTCTTCCTCACTAGCCTTATTTGGGGCCTTTTTTTCATCTCCACTTGCTTGTTCCTTCTCATTACCTTCTCTTTTTTCTTCTTGCACATCTTCATCATCTTCTTCATTTCTTCCACTTTCTCTAGCTACTAGTTCAAAATCATCCCCATCATCATCATCATCATCATCATGTTTCTCTTGATATTCTTCTTCGCTCATTTACTACTTCTCTTTATCATCTTTCTTTTCATCTACTTGTGACTTGGAGATACCTTCACCATATTGAGGATTTCTCTTCCAGAGATCCTCAATGTTCCTAACTCTTTCCTCCAATCTATCTATCTTTTCAAAGACCATTAGGGTAAAGGTCTTGAAAATTTTTTATATTTTCTCCATTTCTTTGGTGTGGGTGTTGAGGGCTTCTTGGAAGACCTTGGCTACCACAGTGTCTCCTCGATTGATCCTCTCACCAACTAAATCATCATCTTCACTAGAGTGTGATTAAAGAGTTGGTTCATCTTCAAATAATCTTCTTTTGGAGGGAGGTTGGTTCCTCTCACTTTGTGACTCATGCCTCTTCTTTCTCTTCAATTCTCTAGCTTGCTACTTGAGGAATGAATTTGTGTAAATGCATCCACTCTTGATAGTTAGGCCTCTTCTAGAGGGTTGAATTTGGAAGTGCTTGAATATCTTTGTGAGCAATCTTCCATAAGGCAATGCCTTGTTCTCCATCTTCCTTGCTTCCATCATATATCTCAAAGCCATATACCCAAAGTTCATTCTTCTTTGCTCATAAAGTGCAAGCATGATCACCATATGCATATTTCCTACAGAGGACTTGTGACCAAAATTGGGGATTATCATGGTAGTTAACATGTGATGCAAGACATGACCTCTAGCATCTAATGCCTTGATCTCCCTATCCTTTACTCTTCTAAACTCCCTACCATTTGTAAATGCAGTTCCAAATCTCTCATTTGTGAACAACTCATGAATTTAGCAATGCAGCCCCGAACTTCTAAACTCCCTACCATTTGTAAATGCAGTTCCAAATCTCTCATTTGTGAACAACTCATGAATTTAGCAATGCAGCCCCGAAGAGTAATATCTTACCCCATTATCATCAACACTACATAGTCTATTTATCAAGGCATCGTTGATTTCAAAATCTATTTGTGAAACTCTAAATGAGTACCACTGCAAAACATCATTTCTGATGTGCTCAATTCTTTCTTCAAGATTTACAAAGCATTCATAAAAAAGGGATGGATGATAATCATCATCAGCTACTAACAAGTTACTCCACCCTATAGCACCAAATAAAGAGAGCACATTACCCGTTTCGGTGCATTTCTCCAAGTTCACCTTGTGCCTGGGGATTATCTTTCAATTTTTCCTATTCCATTCCTCAAATTCCACTCCTACCTTGGTTGAAACAATTCCTCCAACTCTGGAGAAAGCTTGAGGAACCCATATCTTTCTTGGCTCGTTGATTATTATCCCATTGTCAACTTGCTTTCCCTTGCCTTTTCCTTTTCCAATACTTGCTGTCTTGGTTCTCACTATGATGAATTTTTATGAAATAAAGTGAGTTGTATGGGAAATATGGGGTGTAGAATATGAAAATGGGAAGGATTTCAAGTGAGAATGGCGATAGGAGATTGGACGAAGGTGGGTTTGATGGGTTTTGGGAGGAGAGAGAATTCGGATGTAATATTTTGAAGAAAATGAAGTGAATAGTCATTTGAATCCCTTTAAAACTACTAAAATCGAACAGTTTAGATGACCAAATTTTTTGGTATACGTCTGAACTTGCATCCTAACTTCTTAAATCCTTCTCATCTTCAGCAGATTTTGACAACGGAAATTTTGGTCATGCATCCAAACTTGCGTCCAAATTGTTTTTGTCTAGAATCCAATATTTAGTTTGGACATCCAAGTTAGAAAGCATGTATCCGAATACTGCATCTGAACTTACCTGTTTTCCTATCACTTGAATACACACATTAGTAACTAAATTTTGAGATACCTAAGCTTTTTCTAGGGTAGCGAAACATTTTCTCGGTCAATGGCTTAGTGAAAATGTCAGCCATTAGTTTATTTGTGCAAACATATTCCAAACACACATCACCTTTAGCAGCATGATCACAAATAAAGTGATATTTAATTTTTATATGCTTAGTCATAGAATGTTGAATATGATTGATTGTTGTATTAATAGCACTAGTATTATTACACAAAATGGACACACATTTGAAATCTAAACCAAAATCAAGCAAAGTGTGCTTTATACATAGCACTTGAGCGCAAAAACTATTGGCGGCAATATATTCGACCTCGATGGTAGGTAGTGACACGCAAGCTTGCTTCTTGCTATACCAAGAGACAAGACAACTACCAAGCAATTGACAATGACCACTAGTACTTTTATGCTCAACTTTGCTTCTGGCATAGTCGATATCCGTATAAGAAATAAGATCAAAAGAAGACAATTTTGTAAACCAAAGCCCATATTCATGTGTATCAATGAGATAATGAATAATAAGTTTAACGGTAATTAAGTGAGACTCTTTTGGATAAGATTGAAATCTAGCATATAAACACACAACAAACATGATATCCTGTAAGATAAAGTAAGCTTCCAATCATACCTCTACACATCTTTTCATCAACGTTTTTACCATATTCATCTTTGTCAAGCTTGGTTGAGGAACTCATAGGTGTACTAATACCTTTTGCCTTATCCATTCCAAATCTCTTCAAAAGCTCTTTGGTGTACTTTGCTTGTTTGATAAATGTACCATCCTTCATTTGCTTGATTTGAATATACCATCCATCATGCTCATTTTGAATTCAATCTGCATCATCTTATCAAACTTATCACAAAGGGATATATTAGTAGCACCAACTATGATATCATCCACATATATCTGCACAAGTAAGAGATCATTGTTGCAAGAGGTTTTTATAAAAAGAGTTGTGTCAACCTTTTCTCTTGAAAATCTTTCTGAAAGTAGAAAACCACTTAATCTTTCATACCAAGCTCTAGGAGCTTGTTTCAACCCATATAAACTTTGGATAGTTAGAAAATTTCTTGATTAGGAAAATTTTCATTTGTAAACCTTGTTCCACATAAACTTCTTTCATCAATAAAACCATTTACAAATGTATTCTTGACATCCATTTGAAATAGTTTAAAACCTTTAAAACAAGCAAATGCCAAAAGCATTCTTATTGATTCAATTCTAGCTACCAGAGAAAAAGTTTCATCATAATCAATTCCCTCTTCTTGATTGAACCCTTGGGCAATAAGTCTAGCTTCATTTCTTACAACTTCTCTGTGTTCATTTAGTTCGTTTGTAAAAAGCATTTTGTACCAATAACGGGGTGATCATAGAATCTTGAAACAAGATTCCAAACTTTGATTCTTTCAAATTGATTTAGTTCCTCTTGCATGACAAGAATCCAAAAATCATCACGCAAGGTGTCATCAATATTTTTAGGCTCAATATGAGACAAAAGAGTAAAGTTATCAATGAAGAACCACCTTGTTTTAAATCCTTGTGATACTTCACCAATGATTTGCTCCTTAGAATGGCTTCTTCCATATCTTAGATCTTTGGGAAGCTCTTGGTCACCACTAGGTTAATTATCTTGTTCTTTCTCAATTATTTCTTCTTGATTGATGTGATCTTCCAAGTTGGTGGTTGAAGATGAGTTTGATCATTCATTGAGGTACCTACATCATCTTCATCTCTTCTTTCAAGATAGATGTTAGATTTATCAAAGCTCACATGAATTGCTTCTTCAACACATAGGGTTCTTTTATTTTAAACTCTACAGGACTTTTTGTGTGAGCAATAACCAAGAAAAATGTCTTCATCCGATATTTTATCAAGTTTTCCTAGGTTGTCACGGGAATTCTAGATAAAGCATTTACAACTAAACACTTAAAATATGCAATGGAAGGAGTTCTACCAAAGGTAAGTTTACAAGGTGTTTTTCTTAGAAAGGTTCTCAAAAGAACTCTATTCATAATATAGCAAGTAGTGTTTAGGGCTTCGACCCTAAAATATTTAGAAAAAGAGTTCTCACAAAGCATAGACCTAGCAATTTCTTGCAAAGTTTGATTTTTTCTTTCAACAACACAATTTTTCTGTGGTGCTTTGGCAGCCGAAAATTTATGACAAATTCCATTTTCATTACAAAGTTTTGTAAAGTCTTGATTGTAAAATTCTCTCCCATTATCACTTCTAATGGAAATCAATTTGCAATCAAGGGAGTTCGTACCTTTTTAAAAAGTCTTACAAAGTAATGAAAAGTTTCACCTTTTTAGATAGAAAGAGTACCCATGTGAATCTTAAAATTTCATCAATAATTACATAAGTGTACCTCTTACCACCACAATTGGTGGTCCTCATTGGTCCAAATAAGTCCATATGAACAAGCTCAAGAAACTTTGAGGTAGAAACCATTTTCTTGGGTTTGAAAGAAGTTTTTGTTTGTTTTCCATGTTGACAAGCATCACAAAGATGATTTTTCTCAATCTTCATTTTTGGAAAACCTCTAACTAATTCTTGAGAAGAAAGTTGATTTAGAAAATCCATATTCACATGACCTAATCTTCTATGCCACAAATAACTATCATTATCATAAACGACAAGGCATTTAACATCATTAGCTACAAATTCATTCAGATATAACACATATATATTCCCAACTCTATTTGCAACAAAAATATTTTTACTACTAACACTATCAATGATAGTACATGTATCACATTAAATTCAACTTTGCAACCATTATCACATAATTGGATAATACTAAGCAACTTGTACTTCAAATCATCAATAAGCAAAACTTATTTAATTAAAGCTGAATGACCTTTACCACCAATATTACCTACACCAAGTATTTTTCCTCTTTTCTTGTCACCGAATGTCATAAATCCTTTATTTGTAGCTTGAAGATGAATAGTAAGTGAGGCATTTCTCGTTATATGTCTTGAGCATCCACTATCAGGAAATCACTTAGTAGCATTTGATATTGGAGGAAGATGTACCTATACCGAATGAGAGAAAGTAACTTTTGGTACCCACATTATCTTAGGTCCGAGAGGGAGATTTATTCTCAAGGGACATATTTTATAAAGAATGATTCAATACTTCTTTTTCAATATTCAAACAATCAATAGACTCAATTAACTTTTTGTTTTCACAAAATTGCTTTGAGTTTTCATTCAATAACTCATCAATTTTGATCCTCATTTCTTTGTTTCTTTTTGAGACCTTCTTTAATTCATTATGCATGTCAACAAGTAGTTCACTAGGATCATCATGATCATCATCACAATAAGTGGAGGTAGAGGGAGTAGATTGTACCTCATCATTCATCCCCATGAAGCAAACATTGGCTCTTTCTTCATTGGCATGTCGATCCCAAGTGCCAACAAGTCCCTTTCCTTTTCTTGAGTGATTTCTTCTTCTTGAACTTGGCTTCTCTTTCCTATTCTAAAGCCTTTGGGCAATCAGCAATTAGATGCTCAATGCTCTTGCTTTCATAGCATTGTGGTTTGAATAAAGATGATGGTTGTCCTCTTTTCTTGAAAGGTTTTTTTCCCTTCTTGAGAAATCCTTTCCTGTAAAATTTATTAAACTTTTTGATAACCATTGCCATCTCATCATCTTCACCATCTTCTTCTTCATCACATGATGATTCCTTTTGCTCACTAGGATTGTCAATTACTTTGAGAACAACTCCTTTTCTCCCTTTTACTTCATCTTCTAAATCATTTAATCTTTTGATCTTCATTTCATGGATGAGGAGTGCTCGTGAGCTCTTCAATGGGAAGATACTGCAAGTCTTTTGATTCCTCAATAACAAGAGTCTTTGGTTGCCAAGATTTTGGTAGAGCATCAAATATCTTTCTATGTAGCTCTCCAAATGAATAATTCTTTCCATAAGATTTTAGGTTGGTGAATCTCGTGAACATGTCACTAATATTTTCACATTGCTTCATTGTTAATAATTCATATCCCCTGACAAGCATAGCAAATTTTGACTCCTTACTTGTTTTGTTCCTTCATGTGTCATTTGAAGAAGCCTCCACATATCATGAGCCGTGTTGTATCCACTCACCCGGTTGTACTAATTCACATCTAAGGCACTACTTAGAATAATCATTGCTTGACAGTTCAATGTCATTCTCTTTGAGTCACTTTCATCATATTCTTCAATCGGCCTTGGTTCCCTTGTGACTCAATCGGTTTTCAACCTCATTGGGATGTAAGGACCATTCTCAATAATGTTCTACAAATTAAAGTTAATAGAACAAGTATATCTTAATTCTATATTTTCAAAATGTATAATTTGTTCCATCAAACAAATGAGGTCTATTTGTGGAAAATCCTTCCAAATATGGCAAGTTTGAAATATTAGCCATAGGATCTTAACTTGTAAATTATAAGACCACAAAAAGAAGCCCATGCTCTAATATCAATTGAAAGACCTAAGGGGGTGAATTAGGTTAATTTTCAAAATCTTTTTCACTTTTTGAGAACTTTGTTTAAGATAAGTAAAAATTCAAATATTTATGAAACTTTGAATGTAGATGAAGAAAGATGCAAGTACTTTAAGAATCACAATTAATGCCAAAAACTTATCAAAGGACAAGTAAAGCTAGAAGAACAAAGAAAAAAATCAATTATAATGGTTCGATCTCTTCAAGATCTACATCCACTAGCTTGAATCCATACTCACGGATTTTAGCCAATTCAACTGTAAAAATAGTTAATTCAAATATACAAGAGGTGCATCCAACAAGGGTTTTACTCCACAATCTCCTTTTAAATACAAGAATCAAGGCTCACCCTATCCAAGAGGGTTATATCTACAAGAAAACCTTGATTAAACAAATAGATGAGAGAATAAAGAAAGAGATTATGAACAACTTTGTGGATAATGACAAATGCTAGCACTGCTTCACCTTTTTGTCTTTGGAATCTTCAATAGTTGTTTGTAGCACAGATAAAAGATCACTTTTGATGTTCTAAGATGTTGGAGTATAAAGATTATCAAAGTGTTCAAAATTTGTGAAAATTTTAAATTTTATGCCTTTTATAAGGTTTGAAATTCAATTCTAACATTCAAATTACAGCTAGTAACAACTAGTAACAGTGCAGTCCACCGAATTTGGACCTCTGCGTCTGAATTGGTCGTCCAAATTTTACTGAAAGTTCAGCAGCCAAGACATAGTTCAAATGTCTGAATTTGAGTCTGAACTTTTACAAACTTTGTCAAATTATTTGAAATAGATCCTCAACGAGTTTAAAAGTATTTTATATTCAAAGATATGCCATTTAAGAATTCTCTGTACTAAGTCGTTTATCAAACAATTGGTTTTTCAAGATTAATCAAAACCTTTTAAAGCTCAAATCACTTTAAAGAAACATTTTGTGATACCATATGTACTCCAATGATTCCAAATGCAAGAAGTGTAGGGCTTACAAGAAATGCCTATTAATCAAAGGCAAATCTATACTAGAATGTCTTCAAAGTCTTCAATCTTCTTGAAAAAACACTATATTCTTCAATCACTTGATCGCATTTGAGTTATCCTTGGTATTATAGCTCCAAGGTGATGACCCCACTTAGCTTCTCGATCCAAAAAATTTTATCACATAATTAGCATATGAATTAGACCTTATCAATGTTTGTCATTAATCAAAACTACTAGATTTGCTCTTGGGCCTTACATGTTGATTATCAATGAACAAAGAAGAATTTGAGTTCCTCAAACATTATCCAGGATGGATAGGATCGTGATAACCAAGGTTGGAGTAGAAAATTTTGGAAGATTATCCCTTGGCACAAGGTGGATGTGAAACAGTTCCTGGGAATAGGTAATGTGCTGTCTTTTTTCGGTGCTATAGGGTGGAGTAGTTTATTGATTATTGATGATGAGTATTACCCTTCCTTGACATATGAATTTTATGTAAATATTAAGGAAGAAAGAGTTGAACATATTGGAAATGATGTTGTATAGTGATATTCATCTAACATATTACAAATTAAATTGGAATTTAGTGATTGTTTGGTGAATAGAATATACGGAGTTGACGATGAAGGGGTTAGATACTATTCATCAAGACAACATTGTTATATTCATGAAGTATTTACTGATGAGAGATTCGAAGATACATTCACAAATGGTAGAAGATTTAGAACAGTGAAGGAATGGGAGATCAAGGCACTAGACGCCAGAGGTCATGTTTTACATCACATGCTCACCACTATGGTCATTCCTAATTTCGGACACAAGTCTTCTGTGGGAAATATGCTTATGGTTGTTAAGCTTGCACTTCATGAGTATAGGAGGATGAACTTTGAATATATTGCCTTGAGTCATATTATGTGGGTAAGAAAGATAGAGAACAAGGCATTACCATATGGAAGGTTGCTTATAAAGCTTTTCAAACAATTTCAAGTTCAACTCCCAAGAAGAGGCTTGACCATCAAGAGTGGAAGCTTCTATACAAATGAATCTCTCAAAAGCATGCAGTTGTCTCTTGATTATGATGGAGTATAGAGATCTAAATGGGAGACTCCCTCAAAGAACAAAAAGCAGGAACAGAGTGAAGACACGAAAAGTGAAGAAAAAGAAGAAGAAGAGATGCAAGCAAGAGAAATGAAAACCAAGAAAAGACTTGAGTCACATAGTGAGGGGGCATCCACCCTCCGAAAAAAGACCATTTGAAGAAGGACAAACTCCACAATCCCACTCAAAAGAGGGGGGAGACTTAATTGGTGAGGAGATCACTTGTGAAGAAGATACCATTGTAGCCAAAGTTTTCCTAGAGGCCCCTCAACAACCATGCAAAGGAAATGGAAAAGATGTACAAGTTCTTTGAAACCTTTTCTCCCATGGTTCTTCGTAAGGTTGATGGTTTGGAGGTAAGAGTGAGAAACATTGAAGAACTCTTGAAGGAGAATCCTCAAAATGATGAGGGAACCTCCGAAGGACTAGAAAAGTATGAGAAAAATTGATGAAAAAGAGGAGGAAAAGAATGAAGGGGATGAAGAGAAAAATGATGAAGACAATGATGATAATAAGAGCAAGGTTAAAGGAAGTGATATGATGATTAGGATAATAATGGAAATGATTTTGAATTAGTTGCTAGAGGAAGTGGAAGAGACAGAGAAGGTGACGAAGGTAATGAAGGTGAGCAAGAAGAAAAAGGAGATGACAATGAGTCAAAACAAGTAAGTGGAGATGGAGAAGACATCCCAAAAGAGGCTAGTGAGGAAGAATGCTTGATTGAGAAGATCGAGGTCACTTCCCCCCTTCCACCATCTCATTTAGTCTAGGAAGAGTAAAGTATCAACTGAGAAAGAAGGGAACAAGAAGATCCTCTCTGTTGGTCATAACTCCAAAGCCAAACTATACCAAGAAAGAACAAGCAAGTGAGGGCCCACTTCATATAGAGCTCGAAGGCAACATGGCCATCACCACCAACAAATATGGAGGAAAGACAATGATGAAGATTCAAGACTAAGCATCTCTTATCCGTATCTTATTTTATCCTTTTCATTATGAACTTTCCTTCATGACTTTTTGTTGATCTCTAGTTCATGTACTTAGTATAGCTTATATATCTTCACATTTGGATGCTTTCATACTTCTATGTATGTTTCTAGTCTATGTAAGTTTGGCTGAAGTTCAATGATGATACAATTGCGTTGAGAGCTTCCTTTTGACTTTACCTAACTTTGAACACCCCAGATTTGATTAATGACAAAAGAGGGAGAACATTTGATGGCAAAAATGAATGAAATATGATTGTTTTACAATTGTGGTTGCTTTTATAGTTGATAATGGTTGATGTTGCTTTTATGGTTGTATTACCAATGTTGATTATGGTTGACTGCAGTTGATTGCAAAATAATGTTCATTGTGGTTGTACAAAGCTTAATAGAGTATCGACATGGTCATATATAGTCTTTGCACATATGTGATTTTGTTGAAGTTGAAAAGATCAACCTTTGAAAAGCCTACCCAAAATTCAGAGGCAGTTCCCAATTTTAGATGCATCCAAATTTCTTATTAAAAATGCTTTTAACTTTGTCCAAGTTGTTCAAAAACTATCTTAAACTTTCCTATCATGATTAAACAACCTTTAGAAATGTTATTTTCCAAAATTATAGTCATCTTCTTATGTATTTTGTAATTCAAACTTTAAATTCAAAATTCAGTCTCACAACACAATCTAAGGTTCAAACTTGATGTGGCATATCAAGTTTGAACTTGTTGAAAAATGAGCACAATTGATCTTTTGCAACTGCATGCGAAGTGTAGATTCCAAATGTAAAAAGTGTAGGGTTACAAAGATATACCTATGAGATAAGCACAATCCGGCAATATAGCATAATCAAAGCCATCAAACGATTGACATACTCTTCATCCTTCAACTCTTAAGCTCACTTCAGATGTCTTTTTCACTTTATCTCTAAGTTAAAGAAATCACTTGTCTTCTTTAAAAAAAATCCCACCACACTATCATTATTCAACTTAGTCTATATCAATATTTGTCATTTGTCAAAACTATCGGATTTGTCCTATGGGATAATTTTAGAAATTTATTCCTTAACAAAATCTCCTTTAAAAGCTCACAATCTTCGAGTTTTTATGAGTTTGAGAAAGAATGGTTGAAAGGAAAATGCCAATCAATGAGGTAGCAATTAAGTCCAACAACCACTACAATCACAAAGTAATAAATATAACATAAATGAATGAAAGCAAAAAATAGCAAGATAGGAACACAACAAGTTATAGTGGTTCAATCTCTCCAAGATCTACATCCACAAACATGAGTCCACACTCATGCATTCCAACCAATCCACTAAATAAACAATTCACACAAATACATATGAGCCTCATCCAAGAAAGGGTTTTACATCAATAACCTCTTTACAATTCAATAATCTCTTTACAATTCAATAATCAATGCTCACCTTCACCAAAGGTTCAATGTCCCAAGACAACCTTGAATAAGCAAAGAAATAATGAGAAGATAGATAGAGATTACCTGCAAGAATGTGGATAATAAACAATTCCAAGCACCGCTTCACTTTTTCTTTAGAATCTTGGAATGATCACTTGAAGCACATGAACTTTCGAAAGCTTTTCTTTAATCGTTGAAGATCTCATGTGTATAGCATGTGAGGTCCAAAAACTTCTTCAAAATCTAGGATTCTAGCTTTATATAAATCAAAATGCAAATACAACATTCAAAAAATAGGTTGGTACAGTGCCATTTTCTCTGTTTGGTATGCTGTACAAGTCAATTAAGTCATCTGAATTTGGACCTCGGCGTCCAAATCGGTTGTCCAAATTTCATTAGAAATTTAGTAGCTAGAAACAGAAGCATTCGTAAAAAAAAATCACTTGTCATCCTTCAACACTTAAGCTCACTTGAGATGTATTTTTTCACTTTATCTCTAAGGCAAAGAAATCACTTGTCTTCTTCAAAAAAAAAAACCTACCACACAATCATTATTCAACTTATTCGACATCAATGTTTATCATTTGTCAAAACTACCGAATTTGTCCTTTGGGCTAATTTTAGAAATTTTTTCCTTAACAAAATCTCCTTTAAAAGCTCACAATCTTTGAGTTTTTATGAGTTTGAGAAATGGTTGAAAGGAGAAGACCAATCAATGAGGTAGCATTTAAGTTCAACAACCACTAAATCACCAAGCAATAAATACAACATAAAGGAATGAAAGAAATAAATAGCGAGCGAGGAATACAACAAGTTGTAGTGGTTCAATCCCTCCAAAATCTGCATCTAGTACCTTGAATCCACACTCATGCATTTCAACCAATCTACTAAATAAATAATTCACACAAATACATAAGCGGTCACACAAATACATAAGCGGCTCACTCAATAATGAAATTTACACCAATAGCCTCTTTACAATTCAACAATCAATGCTCACCCTCAACAAAGGGTTTTATGTCCCAAGAAAACCTTGAATAAGCAAAGAAATAATTAGAATATGGATAGAGATTACCAACTAGGATGTAGATAATATACAATTCTAAGTACCACTTCGCTTTTGCTTTAGAATCTTGGAATGATCACTTGAAGTACATGAACTTTCGGAAAAGTTTCTTTAATCTTTGAAGATCTCAAAGATCTCATGTGTATAGCATCTAACCTCCAAAAACTTCTTCAAAATCTAAGATTCTAGCCTTTATATAACTCTAAAATTCAATTACAATGTTCAGAAAATAGGCAGGAAGAGTGTCATTCGCTCATCCAAACATCTCTGTTTGCTATGCTGCACAAGTCAATTTGGTGTCTTCCAAATTTTGACCTCTGCTTCTGAATTTTTTTGGAAATTTAGTAGCTAGAAATAGGTGTAGGGTTCACAAAGATATACCTATGAGATAATCACAACCCTACACTATAGTGTCTTCAAAGCCTTCAAAAGATTGACATACTCTTCATCCTTCAACTCTTAAGCTCACTTGAGATGTCTTTTTTGCTTTATCTCCAAGGCAGTGAAATCTCTTGGCTTCTTCAAACAAAAATCCTATCACACAATCATTATTCAAGTTAGTCTACATCAATGTTTGTTATTAGTGAAAACTGTAAGATTTGCCCTTAAGGCTAACAAGTGTAAATGTATCGTCTTGTTGGATAATCTCTTTCCATTTCTCATCTTTACATTGATTTGGCAAGGTTGTCCTAGAACATAAAAACTTTTTGGTATGGTTGATCCTCGATTGGTGGAATTAAAGAGGTTACTGATGTAAAACTATTGGCAGGTAAGCCTCTACTGTATTTGTTTGACTTGATCATTTAGTGAGTTAGTTGAAATCCTTGAGTGTGGACTCAAGGTAGTGGATGTTGATCTTTGAGAGGTCAAATTACTATAAATCTTTGAATCTCTTTCTTTATTTATTGTTTGCATTGATCTATGCCTTCTTTATTATGCTTTGTGAGTGTTGTTATTGTCGCCTTTTTAATTATTCATCTGCTCTTAACCACTCTTTTTAAGATAAACAAAATCTTGAAGGTTGTGAATTTCAAAAGGTTGATCTTATTAAAGATAAGTTTTCAAAAATTAGACAAAAGCCTGATTCACTCCCCTCTTAAAGTTTTCAATCTAAATTTTTCTTATATTTGTCGTAAACTTATTTCTAATTTATCCAATATAACTTTGTACTGTAATAAGGGAGTTCCTTTTCGAAAAATTGATTTTGAGTGTATCTTGTACCACCACGTTAGGCTGTGCAAGGTTGAAAGAAAATAGGTAAATTTTTTTCATAGACTTGTTTAAGTCTTTTAACTATAATCACATGATGACAAGGTGTCTTAAAATGAATCTAATGGAGAGTTGTACCAAAAATAACTTTATGAAAATATAATAGAAAGTTATTTTTGAGTAAAATATCTATTCCAATATTGAGAAAATAAAATGGTGGACATTTTATTAAAAATGGTCAAAGTAAAATAATAGGTTGTTCAATTACTTGTTTTATATCGATTGCATTATTAGATATATCCTTTTCTCTTATGGGTTTCAAATCTTGATGATATTGAGGTGCTTTAGGCCTAAGGGAAAATCTTGTAGTTTTAATTAATGACAAACATTGATGATGTCTAACTTATATAGTAATTGTGTGATTGGATTTTTAGTTAAAGAAGCTAAGCAGTCTCATCGCCTTAAAGTTGTAGTGCTAAGAACAACTCAAATGAGTTCAAGTGATGAAGAATGAAGAGTATGTCTAAGAAGCTGAAGACTTTGAAGACAATTTAGTATAGGTTTGATTTTGCTTAATAGGTATATCTTGTAAACCCTACTCTCCTTGCATTTGGAATCTAAGTAATACATATGTTAGCATAAAACTTTTTCTAACTTGGTTATGAGCTATAAAAGATTTTGATCATTCTTGAAATACCAAGTATTTTATAATGGTTTAGTGCTCAAAAACTTTTAAATAACTTATCATTTAGTCCAAAATAATTTCAAACTTGTTGCAGTTATGTTTCAAATGATTTGACAAAGTTTGGAAAAGTTTGGACTCTGATTCAAATGTTCGAATTGTAACTTGGCTACTAAATTTTTAGTGAAATTCAGATGGCCAATTCGGATGCATAGGTCTAAGTTCAGTTGACCGAATTGTCCTTGGTAGCCTAGTATACAGAAAGTTCTAATGACTAATTCGGATGTAGTAAGCTCAATTCGGTTAACCTAATTGCACTGTTACTAGCCATTTTTTCAACATAGTATTTGAATTTTTGAGTTATATAAATGGATAGAAAGTCAACTTTTGAAGTAGATTGATGACTTTTCATGCTATTATCTTGAGAACATCAAAGATCAAAGAAAATTTTTCAGTGTTCATGTGATTATCCAAGGATTCCAAAAGCAAATGTGAAGTGGTGTTAGAATTGTTAAATATCTACTATCTTGTTTGGTAATTTCTATCCTTATCTCATCTTTATTTTGTTTAACCAATGTTGTCTTGGGACACAAAACCCTTGTTGGTGAGGGCGAGCCTTGATTATGGAATTTAAAGAGGTTAGTGGTGTAAAACCTTTGGTAGGTGAGCCTCTTGTGTAATTGCTTGACTCAAGCATTTAGTGTAGAATCAAGATAGTGAATGTCAATTTTGGAGAGATCAAACCACTATAAATTGTTGTGTTTCTTTCTCTAAATTTATTACTTGCTTTTATTTGTGCTATCTTCATTTGTTCTGTGTGGTTGTTAATATTAGTTGTGGACTTATTGATTGCTTTTTTCTCTTAGCCATTCTTTTCCAAATAGATAAACTCTTGAAGGTTGTGAATTTGAAAAAGGGATTCTATTAAAGAAAAAATTTCAAAAATTAGCCAAAAATCTAATTCACTCCCTTCTTAGGTTTTTCAAGGTGGAAAACATTCGGATTTACATAAGTAAGATCCTGATCCACTACCAATGTAGGCAAAAAATATTCTGTTTTAAAATCTTTAATAGTCCTATAGGGATATAAATACTATAAGGACTGGTTATAAAGGTATATAAATCATCTTTTCATTGTATGTAATTTTTAACCATAGTCTGTTACTTGAAAAGGTCGTACTTTATCTAAAAATGTTATTCCTAACATTCTTTCTAATGTATTATAAGCTCCTTCAATTTTTATTAATAATATAATTGGTATGATTTCATCACCGAATTTTAATATTGCTTCAACAGCTTCATCTATTTTGTTTATTTCACCATTGAAATTAGTATATTGATGAGTATCTTGAAGTTTTTATCTTTGTAAATTATGGCATAACTTATGGCTAATATAATTACCACTAACTCCAATATTTATAAGAATTTTAACAAGTATAAGTTTCCTTTCATTAAAATATTTACCATTAATGTTATAGTTTTTAAAGTTGCATCTTTTTCTATTACAGGAGTATCATTAAATCTATGAAATGTAGACGTCCTTATATAGGACTAAATTTAAATCTATGAGGTATATGAATAGAAGTAATCAATGGTTTTTGTTGTAAATCTAAATCTAATGGAATTGTTTCAATTTCTTGAATCTTTGAAAGATTAGGAAGGTATATCTAACTTACTTCATTAAATAAATAAGGAAAATCTATAGTGTCTTTTATAATGAAACAATCCAAATGTTTGATGTTGGATATCGCATAAAAAATCATATAAGTTATCAAATATGGCCTATTATATTGATAAAAAGATTCTTTTCTTTTAAAATCTTTTATTAAACTAAGAATTTTATATGGCTATTTTAAGCTCTAAGAGCAAATCATGTTGTCTTGATTAATGAAGAACATTGATAAGTGCAAAGTCCTATGGAAATAATGTTGATTAACCTTGATATGGACTAATGTGCTTAATTGTTGTTTGACAAGATTTTTGGATTGAGAAGAATACAAATCTCATTGCCTTGAAGCTAAAAGTGCAAGAACAACTCAAGATTACCAAAGTGGTTGAGGATAAAAGAGTTGATTCAAGATTATTGAAGGCTTTGAAAACCTTAGTGTAGGTTTACAAATGTATTTTAGGTATATATTTGTAAACCTTGCACTTGTTTGTCTTTGGAATCTAAAACTTTTTCAAGAGAGCTTCAAACTTGTCTTTTCAATCTTAAAAGATTTATCGTACAAATAGTTTTACCAAGTTATTGATAATGACCTTTGGACTAAATACTTTTAAAAATATCCATTTCATAGTCCAAAATGATTTCAAACTTGTTGTGCTTGATTTCTAATCATTTTGACTAAGTATGAAAAACTCAGACTCCAATTCAAACGTTCGAATTATACTTCATGGTTGCTAAATTTCTAGAGAAATTCAGACTACCATTCAGACGCTTATGTCTAAATTTAGTCGACTGAATTTACCCTAGCAGCCTCAAAACAGAAAAATTCAGACGATTATTCCGACGTAGAGGCCCAAGTTTGGTCAACCAAATTTTATTGTTACTAGCCATTACTAGCCGTAATTTGAACGTTGCAACCAATTTTCAAACCCTATAAAAAACATAAACTTCAGATTTTTTGGTAGTTCTTGAGCCTTAAAGAATCTTTACCTTTCCCAATCATTCTCTATCAAAAAGTTCTCTCTTGTCTTGTGCTAAAAAGGTTAAAATTCAAGATTCCTTAGACAAAAAGGTTAAGGTGTGCTAATTTGTCATTATCTACCAAGTTGTTAGTGACTTTCCTATCTTATACTTCATCTTGTTGTTTTCAAGGTTTTCTTGTTGATAAAACCCATGTGTTAGGGTGAACATTGATTATATTGTAAGTGAAAAGAGGTTGTAGTGTAAAACACATAAAGGGTGAGCCTCTATTGTATGATTTGATCAACTTGAGCTATAGTTGAGTTTGGTTGAAATCTTTGAGTGGTGCTCAAGGTAGTGGATGTAGATCTTGTGTGATCAAATCACTATAAATTGCTTGTATTGCCTCTTGTCTTCTATTTCCTTTAAATTTGATTCTTATTGTGTTCTCTTGCATGTCTAGTTAAGTGTTTGATTTCTATCATCTTCCAAATCTATTTGTTAAAAATGAAAAGTTTTCGAAAATTATCCAAATACCTAATTCACCCCTCTCCCTCTTAGGTCTTTCAAGAGCGAGCCTTGATTATTTGTAATTGAAAAGAGTTTGAGGAGTATTTTAGCCCTAAGGGCATATCATGAGGTTTTGATTAAGTTTTGATTAATGACAAACATTGATGAGGACTAATCTTTATGTTATTTGTGTGATAGAATTGTTGGATTAAGAAGTATGAAGTCTCATTGCCTTAAAGCCAAAATGCATGAACAACTCAAATATGTCAAAGTGATTGAGGATTGAAGAGTTTGTTCAAGATGATTCAAGGCTTTGAAGACATGAAGTGTAGGTTACATGTGCTTAATAGGTATACCTTTTGTAAACCCTACACTTGTTTGTCTTGGAATCTGTTGAATGCATAAGAGAGCACAAAACTTGTTTTTTTGAATCTTAAATGGCTTTGAATGGACTTTTGATCAATAAGTGTGTTTTTGACTCTTAAATGATTTTGAGTAAACTTTGTATGATCAAAGAGTTTTGAATTTAAAAGTGTCTAAATGACTTATCAATTCATACAAAATGTTTTCCAAACTTATTGAGGTTGAATTTCAAATGAATTCACAAAGTTCGAACGTTTAAGATGCAAGTTCGGTTTTCCAAACTTTGAAATTGACT
The DNA here is from genome assembly GCA_030512225.1 of Rauvolfia tetraphylla. Lineage (NCBI taxonomy): Eukaryota > Viridiplantae > Streptophyta > Magnoliopsida > Gentianales > Apocynaceae > Rauvolfia > Rauvolfia tetraphylla. The sequence continues at coordinate 777,172 of JAJQKT010000033.1, forward strand.
ACTGTGCTTCCAGAGAAATTCAGACGCAAGATCGGATGTAAGGGAAAAAATTTGGTCGTCCGAATTTTTCCAGACAGCAAGAAACAATAAAGTTCGGACGACAGTTCGGATGCACAAAAAAATTTGGTCGTCCGAATTTTTCTGAAACTAGCCCTTACTAGCAGTTTTATGACTGTTAAAACTGATTTTTGAATTCTATAAAATTCATAAACTCAAGAATTTTTGGGAGTTTTGAATCCCTAAGAAATCCTAACATTCAAACATCTTTAGCAAACATCAATGCTCTCTTTTGTCTTGCGCTTACAAGTGATCATTCAAGATTCCAAAGATAACAAAGTGAAGTGGTGCTATATAGTGTAATCATCTATCAAGAAGTGGTAACATCTCATCCATTCTTCATTTAATTCCGTTTTCTACTAGCTCATTACAAGGTTGTCTTGTAAACATAAAATCCTTTAGGTAAGGGTGATCCTTGAAATTTTGATTCAAGGTTGTTTGAAGATATAAAATCCTTTTGGTAGGGTGAGCCTTGTGTGTAGAAGAATTGCTAAAGAGGTTGTTGGGGTAAAACCATTGTGTGGTGAGCCTCTTATGCAATTATTAAACTTGATCAATATAGTAGATTGGTTGAAATCCTTGAGTGTAGACTCAAGGTAGTGGACGTAGATCTTGAAGAGATCGAACCACTATAAATTGCTTGTGTTCACTGTGCTAAGATTGTTTACTTCTTTGATTATTGATTTAATTATTCTCTCATTGAAACAAGTAATCATAATCTGGTCTAACTCAATTTATAAAAGAAATAGTTTTTCGAAAATTAGCCAAAGACCTATTTCTCCCCCTCTCCCCCCCTCTTAGGTCTTTCAATTGGTATCAGAACAAGGGCTTCTTTGTGTGGTTTTACAACCTATAAGTTAAGAACTTATTGCTAATGTTTCAAACTTACCTTATTTGGAAGGTTCTTCCACAAATAGACCTCCTTTGTTCGATGGAACAAATTATACATTTTGGAAATCTATAATTACAATATATATTTGTTCTATTAACTTTGATTTGTGTAATATTATTGAGAAAGGTCCTTATATGCCAATGAAAATGAGAGCTGATGGAGTTACTCAAGAGCCAAAGCATATAGACGAATTTGATGAGAATGATTTAAAGAAAATGACTTTGAATTATCAAGCCATGAAAATTTTAAGTTGTGCACTAGATGTAACTGAATATAATCAAGTTAGTGGATGTGACACTGCCCATGATATGTGGAGATTACTTCAAGGTAACACATGAATGTACAAATCAAGTAAAGGAGTCAAAGCTTGTTATGCTAGTAAGGGATTATGAGTTATTCACCATGAGCAAGGTGAGAATATTAGTGATATGTTTACAAGATTTACGAGATTTGAAGAGCTTATTGGATCACTGCTTACACATGAGATGAAGGTGAAAAGGTTGAATGATATTGAAGATGAAGAGAATGGAAGAAAAGGAGTTGTACTCAAATCTTCCAATCATCTTAGAGAACAAGAAAAATCATCAAGTGAAGAAGATGGAAATAGTGGAGAAGAAGAGATAGCTATGGCAGTAAGAAAATTTAAGAGATTCTATAAAAAGGAATTTCTCAAGAAAGGAAGAAAGCCAACCAAGAAGAGTGTACAGTCATCATCCTTCAAACCTCAATGCTTTGAGTGCAAAAGCACAGAACATCTTGTTGCTTATTATCCTAAAGTTCTGGAAAGGGAAAGAGACAACTAACTCAAAATGAAATCTACCAAGAAGGGAAAGGGATTGGCTAGCACATGGGATCAACAAGGAAGTGAAGATGACAGTGAAGGAAAAGCCAACATATGCTTTATGGCAATTGATGATGAGGTACAATTTACCTTTTCTATTTCTACTTACTATGATGATGATATTGATCCTAGTGATTCACTTGTGGAAATGTTTGGTGAATTGAAAAAGGCTTCAAAAAGGAATAAGGAAATAAAACCAAAATTAATGAGCTATTAAATGAGAATTTGTTAGCCCTAAGGGTAAATCATGTAGATTTGAATAGTTTTGATTAATGACAAACACTGATATGGACTAATCAATATGTTACTTGTGCGATAGGATTGTTGGATTAAGAAGCAAAGAGTTATCATTGCCTTGGAGCTAAAACTACTAAGGACAACTCTAATATGCTCAAAGATCAAGAATATAGAGCATGTCCTGCGGATAAAAGGCTTTGAAGACTCTAGTGTAGGGTTACACTTGCTTAAATAGGTATATTCTTGTAAACCCTACACTTGTTTGTCTTGGAATCTATTGAATGCATAAGAGAGTATAAAACTTGTTTTTGAATCATAAATGGCTTTGAGTAAAATCTTAATGATCAAATGCTTTGGTAACGGTTTTTGAGTTTAAAAGAGTTTATATGATGTATCTTTTGATACAAAATGATTTCAAATGTTTCGACAAAATTTGGATAGTTCGGACGCAAGTTCGGACGTCCAAACTGTGACATAGTTACTGCTTTTCCAAAGAAGTTCGGACAAAAGTTCGGACGCATGAGGTAAAGTTTGGACGTTTGAACTTTTCCTGACAGTATGTCACAGTGAAGTTGGGACGAAAGTTTGGATGCAGAGGAGCAAGTTCGGACTTCTGAACTTCCTTGAAACTAGCCGTTACTAGCTGTTTTATAGATGTTGAAACTAAATTTTGAAATCTATAAAAGCCATAAACTCTAGAATTTTTGTAAATTTTTGAATTGCTGAGAAATCGTAATATCTAAATCATTTGCAAACATCAAAGATCTCTTTTATCTTGTGCTTTCAATTGATCATTCAAGATTCCAAAGACAACAAAGTGAAGTGATGCTACATTGTGTAATCTTCTATCAAGAAGTTGTAACATCTCATTCATTCTTCTTTTGGTAAGGGTGAGCCATAGACTAGATTAATCAAGGTTGTAGTGTAAAACCCGTGTGTGGGTGAGCCTTGGATTAGATTGGTCTTGAGGTTGTCTTTAGATATAAAATACTAGTGGAAGGGTGAGCCTTGTTGTAGAATTGCAAAAGAGGTTGTGAGTGTAAAATCATTGTGTGGTGAGCCTCTTATGTAATTATTGAACTTGAGCAATATAGTAGATTGGTTGAAATCCTTGAGTGTAGACTCAAGGTAGTGGACGTAGATCTTGAAGAGATCGAACCACTATATATTGCTTGAGTTCACTGTGCTTAGATTGTTTACTTCTTTGATTATTGATTTAATTATTCTCTCATTGAAACAAGTAATCATAATCTGGTCTAACTCAATTTATAAAAGGAAATAGTTTTTCAAAAATTAGCCAAAGACCTAATTCTCCTCCCCCCTCTTAGGTCTTTCAATGGTATCAGAGCAAGGGCTTCTTTGTGTGGTTTTACAACCTAGAAGTTAAGATCTTATGGCTAATATTTCAAACTAACTTTATTTGGAAGGTTCTTCCACAAATATACCTCCTTTGTTTAATGGAACAAATTATACCTTTTGAAAATCTAGAATTAAGATATATATTTGTTCTATTAACTTTGATTACTGGAATATTATTGAGAAATGTCCTTATGTGCCAATGAAAATGAGAGCTGATGGAATTATTCAAGAGCCAAAGCACATAGACGAATTTGATGAGAATGATTCAAAGAAAATGACTTTGAATTATCAAGCTATGAACATTTTAAGTTGTGCACTAGATGTAACTGAATATAATCGAGTTAGTGGATGTGACACTGCCCATGATATGTGGAGATTACTTCAAGTGACACATGAAGGTACGAATCAAGTTAACGAGTCAAAGCTTGCTATGCTAGTAAGGGACTATGAGCTATTTACCATGAAGCAAGGTGAGAATATTAGTGATGTGTTTACTAGATTTACTAACATTTTCAATGGTCTGAAAGCTTATGGGAAGAACTATATAATTGGAGAGCAAAACAGAAAAATCTTGGATGCGTTAGCAAAAGCTTGACAACCGAAAACACTTGCTATTGAGAAATCAAAAGATTTAAAAACTCTTCCACTTGAATAGATCATTGGTTCACTGCCTACACATGAAATGAAGGTGAAAAGATTGAATGATATTGAAGATGTAGAAAAGGGAAAAAAAAGAGTTGTACTCAAAACTTCAAATCATTTTATTGAACAAGAAGAATCATCAAGTGAAGAAGATGGAAATAGTGGAGAAGAAGAGATAGCTATGGCTGTAAGGAATTTCTCAAGAAAGGGAGAAAACCAATCAAGAAAAGTGGACAGTCATCATCCTTCAAACCTCAATGTTTTGAATGTAAAAGTACAGAACATCTTTTTGCTGATTGTCCTAAAGTTTTGGAAAGGGAAAGAGACAACAAATTCAAAAGGAAATCCGCTAAGAAAGGAAAGGGACTGGTTGGTACTTGGGATCAACAAGAAAGTGAAGATGACAGTGAAGGAAAAGCCAACATATGATTTATGGCAATTGATGATGAGGTACAATCTACACCTTCTATTTCTACTTACTATGATGATGATGTTGATCCTAGTGATTTACTTGTTGAAATGTATGAAGAACTGAAAAAGGCTTCAAAAAGGAATAAGGAAATGAAGACCAAAATTTATGAGTTATTGAATGAGAATTCAAAATTATGTTTTGAAAATGGAAAATTTCTTGAGACTATAAACTGTCTAAACATTGAAAAAGAAATTTTAAATGTAACTATTCAAAACATATCTCTTGAAAATAAAGATCTTTGTACAAAAATCATTTGTTTAGAAACTATGCTTAGTGATCATGAGATATTGAAAAAGAGAGTCAATGATCTTACATTATGCATTGAGAAATTTACAAATGGAAGGGAAAATTTAAATAAAATTACTTGGTTATCAAAGATCACCATATGCAAAAGTTGGTCTTGGTTACACTCATGAAAGTTATGCTCAAAAATATAAAAACATCTTAGCTAAAGAAACCTTTAGTTCAATGCCTCATACTTGTTGTACATATTGTGGTAGGCATGGACACAAACTTTCAAAATGTTATGTTAAAAGAAAAATAGAAAATGGTGTTAAAACTATTTGGAGAGTCAAAGGAACTTTCACTAGCCCCCTTGGACCCAAGAAAATGTGGGTACCAAAAGTCACCTTTGCTAATCGTGTGTAGGTTCGTTTTGCTCCAAGATTAAGTGCCACTAAGTGGTTTCTTGATAGTGGCTGTTCAAGACACATGACAGGAAATGCCTTACTTGTTAGTGAACTTCAAACAACAAGTGAAGGTTTTGTCACATTTGGTGACAAGAAGAAGGGAAGAATACTTGGAATTGGTAATATTGGTAATGGTTCCTTACCTCTTATTAAGCAAGTACTACTTATTGATGGTTTAAAATATAACTTGCTTATTATTAGTCAATTATGTGACAATGGTTGCAAAGTTGAGTTTAAATGTGACACTTGTACTATTCTTGATAATGTAGGTGACAAGACTATTTTTGTTGCCAATTGAGTTGGAAATGTGTATGTATTATATCTTGATGAACTTATTGCACATGATATTAAATGTCTTGCCATTCATGATAATGATGGATATCTATAGTACAGAAGATTAGGCCATCTGAGTATGGACTTGTTGAACCAACTTTCATCACAAGAATTGGTTAGGGGACTGCCTAAAATGAATTTTGACAAAACTCGTATTTGCAATGCTTGTCAATATGGAAAACAGTCAAAAAAATCCTTTAAATCAAAGAAAATGGTTTCTACATCAAAACCTCTTGAACTTGTTTATGGACTTATTTGGACCAATGAGAACTACTAGTCTTGGTGGTAAATGATATGCTTATGTGATTGTTGACGATTTTTCAAGATTTACATGGGTAATTTTTCTAGCTCAAAAGGATGAAACTTTTCATGAATTTGTTAAGCTTTTAAAAAAGGTTCAAATTTCTCTTGAGTGCAAATTGATATCTATTAGGAGTGACAATGGAAGAGAATTTTGTAATCAAGACTTTACAAAATTTTGTGATGAATATGGTATTACACAAATATTTTCAGTTGCCAAAACACCCTAACAAAATAGTGTTGTTGAAAGGAAAAATAGAACTTTACAAGAGATGGCCATATCAATGCTTTGTGAAAAATCCTTACCAAAATATTTTTGGGCTGAAGCTGTAAATACTGCTTGCTATGTAATGAATAGAGTTCTCTTAAGACCTTTCATACGAAAAACACCTTTTAAACTCCTATTTGATAAAACTCCTTCAATTGTTTATTTTAAGGTATTTGACTGTAAATGTTTTATCTTAAATACTCATGACAATTTAGGAAAGTTTGATAGAAAATCAGATGAAGGTATATATCTTGGTTATTCATCAAATAAAAAGGCATATAGAGTTTATAATAAAAGAACATTGTGTGTTGAAGAAACTATTCATGTGACAATTGATGAATCTAAAATTTATCTTGAAAGAAGAAATGCAGATGATGTAGGTTCTTCAATAATGGATAATCAAACTCATCATCAAGTACTAACTTTGGAAGAACATGCTAATGAAGAAGAAATAATAGAGCAAGAACAAGATGGCAAAACCAGTAGTGACATAGAGCTTCCAAAAGATCTAAGATATGCAAGAGTCATCCTAAGGTGCAAATCATTGGTGATGTCTCCCAAGGAGTTAAAACAAGGCGGTACTTTATCGACAACTTTACTCTTTTATCTCATATTGAGCCTAAAAACATTGATGATGCATTGTGTGATGATTTTTGGATTTTTGTCATGCAAGAAGAACTAAATCAATTTGAAAGAAACAAAGTTTGGACGCTTGTTCCAAGACCTCTTGATCATTCCATAATTGGTACAAAATGGGTATTTAGAAACAAATTAAATGAACTAGGAGAAGTTGTTAGAAATAAGGCTAGACTTGTTGCTCAAGGATTCAATCAAGAAGAAGGCATTGATTATGATGAAACTTTTGCTCCTGTAGCTAGACTTGAATCCATAAGAATACTATTAGCTTATGCTTGCTTTAAAGGTTTTAAACTATTTCAAATGGACGTCAAAAGTGCACTCCTAAATGGTTTTATTGAAGTAGAAGTTTATGTGGAATAACCACCGATTTTATTCATGAAAAATTTCCTAATCATGTTTTCAAGTTAACCAAAGCTTTATATGGGTTGAAACAAGCTCCTAGAGCTTGGCATGAAAGATTGAGTGGATTTCTTCTTTCAAAAGGATTTTCAAAAAGAACAGTTGACACAAACTTATTTATAAAAAGTTCTTGCACTAATGATCTCTTACTTGTGCAAATTTATGTTGATGATATTATTTTTGGTGCTACAAATACATCTCTTTGTGATGAGTTTGCCAAATTAATGCAAAATGAATTTGAAATGAGCATGATAGGAGAACTAAATTTCTTTCTTGGACTACAAATTAAGCAAACTAAGGATGAAGTCTTCATAAGTCAAGCAAAGTACACCAAAGAGCTTTTGAAAAGATTTGAAATAGATCAAGCAAAAGGGATAAGCACTCCAATGAGTTCATCAACCAAACTTGATAGAGATGAGAAAGGTAAAAATGTTGATGAAAAGGTATATAGAGGTATGATTGGAAGTTTATCTCACAGCCAGTAGACCAGATATTATGTTTGCTGTATACTTATGTACTAGATTTCAATCTTGTCCTAAAGAGTCTCATTTAATTTCTGTCAAATGTATCTTTCGTTATTTGATTGATACACATGACTATGGTCTTTGGTTTTCAAAATCTTCATCTTTTGATCTTGTTGGATATTCGGATGATGATTTTGCTGGATGTAGAGTTGAACGTAAAAGTACTAGTGGTCATTGTCAATTTCTTGGTAGTTTTCTTGTGTCATGGTACAGTAAAAAACAAGCATATGTGTCTTTGACCATTGCAGAAGCTGAATATATTGCAACTGGTAGTTGTTGTGCTCAACTATTATGGATGCAACATACACTACTTGATTATGGTCTTAAATTCAATTGTGTGCCTATACTATGTGATAATACTAGTGCTACCAATTTAAGTATAAATCCGATTCAACATTCCAGGACTAAGCATATAGAGATTAAACATCATTTTATTCGTGATCATGTTGCTAAAGGAGATATATGTTTGGACCATGTGAATACAAATGATCTAATTGCTGATATATTTACCAAACCTTTGGCTGAGGAGAGGTTTTGTTATCTAAGAAGGCTTTTAGGAATCTCAAAATTCAATTACTAATGTGTGTATTGGAGTTTGTCAAAAACAAGTAAAATTCGGATGCATTGAGTGAAATTGGAACATCCAAACTTTCTTCAGAAAATTTTGGACAGAAAAGTTCCGACACATGTTCGGACTCATGACAGAAAGTTCGGACGTCCGAACTTTCTAAAACTGAAGAAACAGAGAAGTTCAGATGCAAGTTCGGACGCAAACCTAAAAGTTGGGTCTTCCGAACTTTGCGGTTACAGTGGTTTTAAAGAAACCGAACAACCGTTACATATCATATATCATCCGAACTCTTTCCCTTTTCTAATTCCACTGGACCCATCCGCGTCCAAACCCTAATCTCTTTGAAATTTCACCATTTTCACATCAAACCATTTAGATTTTTGAGTTTCTAACCCTAAACACTTCTCAGATATCACTGCATTTTATATAGCAAAACATAATGGTGAGAACTAAGAGAGCAAATGTTGAGAAAGGAAAAGGGAAAGCAAAGGAAGGAGATGGAGGACGGATTCTCAATGAACCAAGAAGAATTAGAGTTCCTCAATCATCATCCGGAATAGACAGATTTGTCTCCATCAAAACTACATCAAAATTTGAAGATTGGAGCAAAAAATCTAGAAAGATTATCCACGGAAATAAGGTGAATATTGATAATCTATCAAGTATGGATAATGTGTTATCTTTGTTTAGTGATATTGAATGGAGTAGTCTGTTAGTAATTGATGAAGAATTCTATCCTGATCTCATATATGAATTATATGCAAATTTTAAGGAAGAAAGAATTGAACAAGTAGGGGATGATGTAGTTCAGTGGTACTCATCTAGAGTATCCCAAGTGGATTTTGAATTTAATGATGCTTTGGTTAATAGAATTTGTGGAGTAAGTGATATTGGAGAAAAGTGCTATTCTTTGGGACAACATTGTTATAATCGTGAGTTATTTACCAATTAAAGATTTGAAATAGCTTTCACAAAAGGTAGACAGTTTAGGTCCATAAGAGAAAGGGAAACCAAAGCTTTTGATGCTAGAGGAAGAGTTATGCATCATATGATAACAACCATGATTGTCCCTAATTTTGGTCATAAATCATTTGTTGGAAATATACATATGGTGATTATGCTTGCTTTACATGAGCATAGAAGACTGAATTTTGGGTATATAGTAGTGAAGCATATGTTCAGTATTAAAAAGGCAGCCAACAAAGAGATGATGATAAGAAAGATGAGGAAGACAAGAAAAAGGAAGAAGATAAAGCTGATGACAGTAATGATGATGATGACAGTGATGATGATGACCAAGGGAATGATCGTGAACAAGCTGCTGAGTCACAAAGAAGAGATCAAGGAGAGCAACAAGCTAGAATTAGCCAAGAAGGAAGTCTGATTGCAAGAGCTGAAGTGACAACACCATCCAATCCAACATTCAGCCAAGGAAGAGTCAAGCATGTGAAAATCAAGAAAGGATCGAGAAAGGAATCTCCATCAACATCACAAGACTGAGCATATCTTTCATCTTATCTCTATTTACTGCTTTTATTTGCTTTTGATATACTTAGTCAGACTTATGAACAGTGATTTATGCAATTTCTCTATTTTTCTATTTAAAATTCTAAAATTTAAACTATTTAATGTGGCTTTTGTAATAGTTAAGTGAAGTTGAATGATGAAACCTTAGTGTTGAGAGCTTCTTTTGTTAATGATACTTTGATCACCCCAAGCTTAATTGCTACTATCAAATGGGAGAAGAAGTTGATTTACAAAAATATGCTAAAACTGGTAGTTACTATTTTTGTTGGTTCTAGTTGAATATACTAAACTGTTAGTCTCATTTTTATTACCCCATCTTTGAGTGATGACAAAAGGGGGAGAAAGAACGATGACTGCAATGTGATGGTAATGTGATGTGTGTGTAATCAAGAATGATGACTGCAATGTGATGTGTGTGTGTGTAATCAAGAATGATAACTGCAATGTGATGTGTGTGTGTGCTATGCTTGTGCTAATGAAATGTGTCTATGTTTGTGCTAACTTGTAATATAATGTGTGTAATATGAAAATATTTGCATTTGGCAGCATTTGAAATATAAATTGAAATTGGTTGATTTCTGCAACCTTGAAATAAGGTTAAGTTGAGATTTTTGAAATCTTGATGTTGGTTTGTAACTTGACCTATAATTTTAAGTTATTTCATAAAATGCATAAGTTTTGTGATTTTGCAAAGCTAAAATGAGTGCCATTATGAACATACATATTTAAATACTTCTATAGTTCATTTGCAAATGTAAAATCACATTTTAAAACTTGTTACCAAAAGATCAGACTTGAAGTTCGGATGCAAACCAAAAGTTCGGATGCATCCAAACTTTCTTGCCAAATGTATTTTTCTGTTATTCAAATTGTTTGAAAACTGTCTCAATATTTCCTATCATAATTAAACAACCTTAGGAAAACTTATTTTCAAAAATTGCAGCCTTCATCTCATATATTTTAAAGTCCGGACTTGGAACTTCAAAAGTTCGGATGCATGCCTCAGAAATTCGGATGCATCTATATTTTGTTACCAAAAAGTGCTCTTTTGTTGTTCAAATTGATTCAAATATGTTTTAATCTCTTCTACTACGTTTGAACAACCTTAGGAAAGCTTATTTTAAAAAATAAAAGCTTTCATTTCATATATTTTAAAGTTCGGACTTGACATGTCAGAATTCAGATGCACAGTATCTCAAGTCCAAACTTGTTGAAAAGTGGGCACAATCTAAGGGGGAGCATTGTTAATTTTTTTTGACCTTTAATACCTCTCTTAGAAGTTTTCTTAATACTTAAATGCTATATCTTCTATCCTACTATATTGGAAGGAATGAGGCAAATGGAGGTTGGTTGGGTCATAGGCTCATATTGAGCCATTTGAATGTCAAAGTGCTAAATTGGTTATAATTCATCAATGACATCAATGCTTCTTTGTATTACATTGTTTAAATCCATCACATTTTGCATCAAAGTTTGTCATCATCAAAAAGGGGGAGATTGTTAGCCCTAAGGGCAAATCATGTAGATTTGAATAGTTTTGATTAATGACAAACACTGATATGGACTAATCAATATGTTACTTGTGTAATAGGATTGTTGGATTAAGAAAACAAAGAGTTATCATTGCCTTGGAGCTAAAACTGCTAAGGACAACTCTAATATGCTCAAAGATCAAGAATATAGAGCATGTCCTACGGATAAAAGGCTTTGAAGACTCTAGTGTAAGGTTACACTTGCTTAAATAGGTATATTCTTGGAAGCCTTACACTTGTTTGTCTTGGAATCTATTGAATGCATAAGAGAGCATAAAACTTGTTTTTCAATCATAAATGGCTTTGAGTAAAATCTTAATGATCAAATGCTTTGGTAACGATTTTTGAGTTTAAAAGAGTTTATATGATGTATCTTTTGATACAAACTGATTTCAAATGTTTTGACGAAATTTGGATAGTTCGGACGCAAGTTCGGACGTCCAAACTGTGACATGGTTACTATTTTTCAGACAAGTTCGGACGAAAGTTCGGACGCATGAGTCAAAGTTTGAGTGTCCGAACTTTTCCTGACAGTATGTCACAGTGAAGTTTGGACGAAAGTTTCGACGCAGAGGAGCAAGTTAGGACGTCCGAACTTCCCTAAAACTAGCCGTTTTATAGCTGTTGAAACTGATTTTTGAAATCTATAAAAGCCATAAACTCTAGAATTTTTGTAATTTTTTGAATTGCTGAGAAATATTAATATTCTAAATCATTTGCAAACATCAAAGCTCTCTTTTGTCTTGTGCTTTCAATTGATCATTCAAGATTTCAAAGACAACAAAGTGAAGTGGTGCTACATTGTGTAATCATCTACCAAGAAGTGGTAACATCTCATTCATTCTTCATTTTAATTTTGTTTTCTACTTGCTCAATACAAGGTTATCTTGTGACATAAAATCCTTTTGGTAAGAGTAAGCCTTAGACTAGATTAATCAAGGTTGTAGTGTAAAACCCATGTGTGGGTGAGCCTTGCATTAGATTGATCTTGAGGTTGTCTTTAGATATAAAATCCTTGTGGAAGGGTGAGCCTTGTTTGTAGAATTGCAAAAGAGGTTGTGAGTGTAAAATCATTGTGTGGTGAGCCTCTTATGTAATTATTGAACTTGAGCAATATAGTAGATTGGTTGAAATCCTTGAGTGTAGACTCAAGGTAGTGGACGTAGATCTTGAAGAGATCGAACCACTATAAATTGCTTGAGTTCACTGTGCTTAGATTGTTTACTTCTTTGATTATTGATTTAATTATTCTCTCATTGAAACAAGTAATCATAATCAGGTCTAACTCAATTTATAAAAGGAAATAGTTTTTCGAAAATTAGCCAAAGACCTAATTCTCCCCCTCCCCCCCCCCCCCCCGCTCTTAGGTCTTTCAATGCTATCAGAGCATGGGCTTCTTTGTGTGGTTTTACAACCTACAAGTTAAGATCTTATGGCTAATATTTCAAACTTATCTTATTTGGAAGGTTCTTCCACAAATAGACCTCCTTTGTTTAATGGAACAAATTATACCTTTTGGAAATCTAGAATTAAAATATATATTTGTTCTATTAACTTTGATTTGTGGAATATTATTGAGAAAGGTCCTTTTGTGCCAATGAAAATGAGAGCTGATGGAATTATTCAAGAGTCAAAGTACATATACGAATTTGATGAGAATGATTCAAAGAAAATGACTTTGAATTATCAAGCTATGAACATTTTAAGTTGTGCACTAGATGTAACTAAATATAATCGAGTTAGTGGATGTGACACTGCCCATGATATGTGGAGATTACTTCAAGTGACACATGAAGGTACGAATCAAGTTAAGGAGTCAAAGTTTGCTATGCTAGTAAGGGACTATGAGCTATTTACCATGATGCAAGGTGAGAATATTAGTGATACGTTTACTAGATTTACTAACATTTTCAATGGTCTGAAAGCTTATGGGAAGAACTATACAATTGGAGAGCAAAACAGAAAAATCTTGGATGCGTTACCAAAATCTTGGCAACCGTAAACACTTGCTATTGAGGAATCAAAAGATTTAAAAACTCTTCCACTTGATCATTGGCTCACTGTTTACACATGAAATGAAGGTGAAAAGATTGAATGCTATTGAAGATGAAGAAAAGGGAAGAAAAGGAGTTGTACTCAAAACTTCAAATCATTTTAGTGAACAAGAAGAATCATCAAGTGAAGAAGATGGAAATAGTGGAGAAGAAGAGATAGCAATGGCTGTAAGGAAATTCAAGAGATTTTATAAAAAGGAATTTCTCAAGAAAGGGAGAAAACCAATTAAGAAAAGTGGATAGTCATAATCCTTCAAACCTCAATGTTTTGAATGCAAAAGTACATAACATCTTGTTGCTGATTGTCCTAAAGTTTTGGAAAGGGAAAGAGACAACAAATTCAAAAAGAAATCCACTATGAAAGGAAAGGGACTGGCTGGTACTTGGGATCAACAAGAAAGTGAAGATAACAATGAAGGAAAAGAGACAACATATGCTTTATGACAGTGAACCACTATAAATTGCTTGTGTTCATTGCTTTTAGTTTGTTTTTTGCTTTGTTATTGATTTGATTATTCTCTCATTGAATTAAGTAATCGTAATCTGCTCAAACTAAGTTTATAAAGGAAATAGTTTTCGAAAATTAGCCAAAGACCTAATTCACCACCCTCTTAGGTCTTTCAGAATTCAAAATTATGCTTTGAAAATGGAAAACTTCTTGAGTCTCTTAATTGCCTAAACATTGAAAAAGAAATGTTAAATGTAACTATACAAAACATATCTCTTGAAAATAAAGATCTTTGCAGAAAACTCATTTCTCTAGAAACAATGCTTAGTGATCATGAGATATTAAAAAAGAAAGTTAATGATCTTACATTATGCATTGAAAAATTTACAAATGGAAGAGATAATTTAAACAAACTACTTGGTTATCAAAGACCTTCTTATGTAAAAAATTGTCACGGATACATCCATGAAAATAATGTTCCAAAATATAAGAACTTCTTAGCTAAAGCAATTCCTACTGCAATGTCTCATACTTGTTGTACGTATTGTGGTAGGCATGGACATAATGTTTCAAAATGTTATGTGAAAAGAAAAATAGAAAATGGTGTTAAAACTATTTGGAGAGTCAAAAGAATTTTTACTAACGCCCTTGGTCCCAAGAAAATGTGGGTACCATAAGTCACTTTCGCTAATTTGGTGTAGGTTCATTTTGCTCCAAGATCAAGTGCCACTAAGTGGTTTCTTGACAGTGGCTGTTCAAGAAATGTCAGGAAATGTCTCACTTGCTAGTGAACTTCAAGCAACAAGTGAAGGTTTTGTCACATTTGGTGATAAGAAGAAGGAAAGAATACTTGGAATCGGTAACATTGGTAAATGTTCTTTTCCTCTCATTAAGCAAGTATTACTTTTAGACTGTTTGTAATATAATCTACTTAGTATTAGTCAATTATGTGATAATGGATGTAAAGTAGAATTTAAATGTGACTCTTGTACTATTTTTGATAATGCAAGTAGCAAAACTATCTTTGTTGCTAATAGAGTTGGAAATGTATACGTATTATATCTTGATGAACTAATTACAAATGATATCAAGTGTCTTGCCATTCATGACAGTGATGGATATTTATGGCATGGAAGATTAGGTCATGTAAGCATGGATTTATTAAATAAACTTTCCACACATGAGTTAGTTATAGGATTACCTAAAATGCATTTTGATAAAACTCGTCTTTGTGATGCTTGTCAATATGGAAAACAATCAGAAACATCTTTTAAACCAAAGAAAATGGTTTCTACCTCAAAACCTCTTGAACTTGTTCATATGGACTTATTTGGACCAATGAGAACTACTAGTCTTGGTGGTAAAAGATATGCTTATGTGATTGTTGATGATTTCTCTAGATTTACATGGGTAATCTTTCCAGCTCAAAAGGATGAAAATTTTCATGAATTTGCAAAATGTTTCAAAAAGGTTCAAACTTCTCTTGAGTATAAACTAATTTTTGTTAGAAGTGACAATGAATATGGTATTACTCACAACTTCTCAACTGCTAAAACACCCCAACAAAATGGTATTGTTGAAAGGAAAAATAGAACCCTACAAGAGATGGCTAGATCAATGCTTTGTGAAAATTTTTTGCCAAAATATTTTTTGGCTGACGCTGTAAATACTGCTTGCTATATAATGAATAGAGTTCTCTTAAGACCTTTCATACGAAAAACAACTTTTAAACTCCTATTTGATAAAACTCCTTCAATTGTTTATTTTAAGGTATTTGGTTGTAAATGTTTTATCTTAAATACTCATGACAATTTAGGAAAGTTTGATAGAAAATCAGATGAAGGTATATTTCTTGGTTATTCATCAAATAAAAAGGCCTATAGAGTTTATAATAAAAGAACATTGTGAGTTGAAGAAACTATCCATGTGACATTTGATGATCTAACATTTATCTTGAAAGAAGAAATGAAGATGATGTAGGTTCCTCAATAATGGATAATCAAACTCATCATCAAGCACCAACTTTTGGAAGAACATGCCAAAGAAGAAGAAATAATAGAGTAAGAACAAGATGGCCAACCTAGCAATGATCAAGAACTTCCAAAGGATCTAAGGTATGCAAGAGGTTATCCTAAGGATCAAATCATTGGTGATGTCTCCCAAGGAGTTAAAACAAGGTGATACTTTATTGACAACTTTGCTCTTTTAACATTGATGATGCATTGCTATGCAAGAGGAGCTATATCAATTTGAAAGAAATAAAGTTTGGACTCTTGTCCCAAGATTTCATGATCCCCCCGTTATTGGTACAAAATGGGTCTTTAGAAATAAATTAAATGAACTAGGAGAAGTTATTAGAAAATAAGGCTAGGCTTGTTGCTCAAGGTTTCAAACAAGAAGAAGGCATTGATTATGATGAAACTTTTGCTCCAGTAGCTAGACTTTAATCCATAAGAATGCTTTTGGTTTTTGCTTGTTTTAAATATTTTAAACTATTTCAAATGGATGTTAAAAGTGCATTTTTTAAATGGTTTTATTGAAGAAGAGGTTTATGTAGAACAACCACCCGATTTTATTCATGAAAACTTTTCTAATTATGTTTTAAAGTTAACCAAGGCTCTATATGGATTGAAACAAGCTCCAAGAGCTTGGTATGAAAGATCAAGTGGATTTCTTATATCAAAAGTATTTTCAAAAGGAAAAGTGGATACAACACTATTTATAAAAACCTCTAGTAATAATGACATTTTACTTGTGCAAATTTATGTTGATGACATTATTTTTGGTGCCACTAATACATCTCTTTGTGAAGAGTTTGCCAAATCAATGCAAAGTGAATTTGAAATGAGTGTCATGGGAGAACTAAATTTCTTTCTTGGACTGCAAATCAAGCAAACTAAGGATGCAGTCTTCATAAGTCAAGCAAAGTATACCAAGGAGCTATTGAAAAGATTTGGAATGGATCAAGCAAAAGGGATAGGCACTCCAATGAGCTCATCAACTAAACTCGATACAGATGAAAAAGGTAAAAATGTTAATGAAAAGTCATATAGAGGTATGATTGGAAGTTTTTTCTATCTCACAGCAAGTAGACCAGATATTATGTTTGCTGTGTGCTTATGCGCTAGATTCCAATCTTGTCCTAAAGAGTCTCATTTAATCTCTGTCAAATGAATTTTTTGTTATTTGATTGATACACATGACTATGGCCTTGGGTTTTCAAACTCTTCATCTTTTGATTTTATTGGATATTAGGATGCTGATTTTGCTGGATTTAAAGTTGAGCGTAAAAGTACAAGTGATCATTGTCAATTTCTTGGTAGTTGTCTTGTATCTTGGTATAGTAAAAAACAAGCATGTGTATCTTTATTTATCGCTGAGGCTGAATATATCGATGCTGGTAGTTGTTGTGCTCAAGTGCTATGGATGAAGCATACTCTACTTGATTATGGTCTAGAATTCAATTGTGTGCCTATATTATGTGATAATACAAGTGCTATCAATTTAAGCATTAATCACATTCAACATTCTAAGACTAAGTATATAGAAATTAAACATCATTTTATTCGTGATCATGTCGCTAAAAGAGATATATGCTTGGAATATGTAAATACAAATGATCAAATCGCTGATATATTTACAAATTCTTTGGCTGAGGAAATGTTTAATCACCTATGAAGGCTCTTAGGTATCTCAAAATTCAATTACTAATTTGTGTGTTGAAATGTGATAAGAATAGGGAATATTATGGTGCATGACTTGGATGTATTAAGAGAAATTCGGACGCATAGCAGAAAATTCAGTCGTTCGAATTTTCTGAAATGAAAAAACAGAGATTTTTGAATGCAAATTCAGATGCATAACTGAGAATTTGGTCATCCGAACTTTGCGGTTACAACGTTTTAAATGAAACCGAACATTCATTTTAAACACTTCAACTTCTGAATTCTCTGTTCTTTAAAAACCATTCTTACCCAGCTGCGCCCAAATCATAATTTCTTTGAAACTTCACCATTTTCACTTCGATCTGCTTTCATTTTTGAATTCCAAGCCCTAGATATATCCTAAAAATCACTACTTTTCAAACAAAAAAATCATAGTGAGGACAAAGAAGCCAAATGTTGAAAAGGGGAAAGAAATAGCAAAGGGAGGAGATGGAGGCTTAATCATCAACGAACCAAGAAGAGTTCGAATTCCTCAAGCCTTATCTGGAGTGGATAGGATTTGTATAAATCAAGGCTACTTCTGAATTTGAAGAATGGAACAAGAAAAACAGAAAGATTATCCCTAGAAACAAGGTGAATGTTGACAAACTATCAAGTATAGACAATGTTGACAAACTATCAAGTGATATTGGATGGAGTAGTTTGTTAGTTATTGATAAAGAATTCTATCCTGCTCTCATATATGAATTCTATGCAAATCTTAAAGAAGAAAGAACTGAACAAGTAGGGGATGATGTAGTTCAATGGTATTCATCTAGAGTATCCCAAGTAGATTTTGAATTCAATGATGCTTTGGTTAATAGAATTTGTGGAGTAGGTGATACTGGGGCAAAATATTACTCACCTGGAATGCATTGTTATATTCTTGAACTCTTTACAAAAGAAAGATTTGAAGAGGCATTCACTAATGGCCGAGAATTTAGATCCATTAGGGAGAGAGAAATTAAGGCATTTGATGCTAGAGGAAGAGTATTGCATCACATGATTACTACTATGATTATCCCTAATTTTGGACATAAGTCATCTGTTAGTAACATGCATATGGTAATTATGTTAGCCTTGCATGAGCATAGAGATTGAATTTTGGATATATGGCCTTAAAGCGCATGATCAGTGCAAGAAAAATAGTAAACAAGGCTTTACCATATGGGAGGTTGTTAACAAGAATCTTCAAACATTTTCAAGTTAAACTTCCAGTGAGAGGACAAGCATTTAAGAGTGGAGATATTTATACTAATGATACTCTTAAAAGAATCCAATTAGTTCTTGATGAAGATGGCATATGGAGAACTAAAAGAGAAACTCCTTCAAGAAGAGAAGATATTGATGAAGGTGAGGAGGAAGAAGATGAAGAATAAATACTGGCAAGAGAAAGAAAAACAAAGAGAAGACATGAATCATCAAGTGAGGGGGAGCAACCTCCCTCCAAGAAAAGGCTCTTTGAAGAAGTAACAACTCCTCATTCACATCCCAATATTGAAGAAGGCCCTAGTGGTGAAGGGATTACTAGAGGTGACACCATAGTAGCTAAGGCATTCCAAGAAGCCTTGAATAATCATATTAAAGAAATGGAGAAAATGTATAAGTTCTTTGAATCAATTGCTCCAATGTTTCTTGGAAAACTGGATGGATTAGATAATAGAGTAAAACACATTGAAGATTGAAGAAATTTTGATGGCGACTACACAAAGTGGTGAAGGACCCTCTAGGCATCAAGATAAAGATGATAATGATGATAGGGATGAGGAAGGTAAGAAAGAAGATGAAGATGATGACAGCGATGATGGGGATGATGATCAAGGAGGCAACAGTGAGCATGTGGCAAGACAAGAAAAAGAAGAAAATGAACCAGTACAAGAAGAGCCACAAGAAGGAGGAAGTCAAATAGAAAGAGCAGAAATCGTCTCACCATCAACCATCTCCTTCAGCCAAGGAAGAGTGAAGCATTTGGCAATCAAGAAAGGATCTAGCAGAGCCTCTCTATCAACATCACAAGACTGAGCATCTTTTCAACCTTATCATTTTACTGCTTTTAATTACTTATTTGTACTTTGTCTAACTTATGTGTTTAAATTTCCAAATTGGCCTATGAACTTGTTATGCTTTTCTTTAAATTGCTGCAATTTATGTAATAGTGAAGTTCAATGATGAAACCTTAGTGTTGAGAGCTTCTTTTAAACTATTAGTTGCATTTTCATTAACCCCATCTTTGAGTGATGACAAAAGGGAGAGAAAAATGATGACTGTGATGACTGTAAAATTGTGCTATGTGTTGTGCGATGATTGCAAATTGTGCTGTCAAAATTGTGCTATGTGTTCTACATATGTTAGAAATAGGAAGTGTTAATACAAAGTATTTTTAATAGATAATTGACATAATTGGCTTATTGATTTGTGCTCGCTGGCATGATAATATTATAAATATGATGATCATAAATGTCTTGAGTTGATTTCACATTTAAAATTATCTTGCTTCAATGATTGTGTGATTGATTATATGCACTTATATGACTTTGCCTAAAGTTTGGACTTGAAATTCGGATGCATACCAAAAATTCAGACGCATCAAGACTTCTTGCCAAAAATGCTTTTGTCTTTAATCCTCCCTATCATATTTAAACTGAAAGACCTAAGAGGGAGATGAATTAGGACTTTGGTTAATTTTTAAAAACTATTTCTTTCTATAGATTGAGTTAGACCAGATTATGATTACTTGTTTTAATGAGATGATAATTAAATCAATGACAAAGTAATAGATAATCTAAGCACAATGAACACTAGCAATTTATAGTGGTTCAATCTCTTCAAGATCTACTTCCACTACCTTGAGTTTACACTCAAGGATTTCAATCAATCTCCTATATTGCTCAAGTTAAATAATTACATAAGAGGCTCACCACACAATGGTTTTACACCAACAACCTCTTTAGTAATTCTACACACAAGGCTCACCCTAACAAATGGATTTTATATCTACAAACAACCTTAAATCAAAATTTCAAGGACCACCCTTACCTAAAGGATTTTATGTTTACAAGAAAACCTTGTAATGAGCTAGTAGAAAACGGAATTAAATGAAGAATGGATGAGATGTTACCACTTCTTGGTATATGGTTACACAATATAGCACCACTTCACTTTGTTGTCTTTGGAATCTTGAATGATCACTTGTAAGAATAAGACAAAAGAGAGCTTTGATGTTTGCTAATGATATTTGAATGTTTAGATTTCTCAGAGATTCAAAACGTACAAAAATTCTTGAGTTTATGGCTTTTATAGAATTCAAAAATCAGTTTTAACAGTCATAAAATGGCTAGTAAAGGCTGGTTTCAGAAAATTCGGACGACCGAAATTTTCTTGTGCGTCCGAACTTATCTTCTGAATTTTACTGTTACATGTTTTCTGGAAAAATTCGGACGACCAAATTTTTTTCCTTGCATCCGAATTTCTCTAGAAGCACAGCAGCCTTTTTAAAGTTTGGTTTTTAAACTTTGTAAAATCATTTGAAATTCAACTTCAATAAGTTTGAACACATTTTGTATGAATAGATAAGTTATTTAGACACTTTTAAATTTAAGAACCATTATCAAACCTCTTTGATGATACAAAGTTTACTCAAAATCTTTTAAGACTCAAATACACACTTATTAATCAAAAGTTCATTCAAAACCATTTAAGACTCAAAAAACAAATTTTGTGGTCTCTTATTCATTCAATAGATTCCAAGACAAGCATGTGTAGAGTTTAAAAAAGATATACTTATTAAGTACATGTGACCTACACTTCATGTTTTCAAAGCCTTCAATCATCTTGAACAAACTCTTCAATCTTCAATCACTTTGACTTATTGGAATTGTTATTGCATTTTAGCTTCATGGCAATGAGACTTCATGCTTCTTAATCTAACAATCCTATCACACAAATGACATAAAGATTAATCCTCATCAATGTTTGTCATTAATCGAAACTTAATCATAACCTTATGATTTGCCCTTAGGGCTTACAATATCCCCCTTTTTGTTGATGACAAAATTTGATGCAAAATGTGATGTATTTAAACAATGTAGAACAAAGAAGTATTGGTGTCAATGATAGATAATAACCAATTTAGTATATTGACATTCAAATGGCTCAATATGAGCCTATGGCCCAACCAACCTCCATTAACCTCCCTCCTTCCAACTAACAACTAGGATAGAATGTATAGCATTTAATCATTTAGAAAAGATTCTAAGAGAGGTTTTAAAGGTTGAAAAATTTTAACAATGCTCCCCCTTAGATTGTGCTCATTTTTCAGAAAATATTTGAACTAAGGACTATTCATCCAAACTGCAATAAGTTCAACATAATGAATGTTTAAAATGAAATAAAGCTTACCTAAGGTTGTTCAAATATAGTAGAAGAGATTAAAACATGTTTAAATCAATTTGAACAACAAAAGAGCACTTTTTGGCAACAAAATATGGATGCATCCGAATTTTGAGATTTCAAGTCCAAACTTTAAAACATGTGAGATGAAAAATGTAATATTTGAAAATAAGCTTTCCTATGGTTGTTCAAATATGATAAGAAGGATTAAGACAGTTTTCAAACAATTTGAACAACGGAAAAACATTTTTTACAAGAAGATCTTGATGTGATTTTGCATTTTCAAATGAACTGTAGAAGTACTCAATTATGTATAGTCACAATAGCACTCAAATTAGCTTTGCAAAACCACAAAACTCATACATTTAACTATTTTCATGAAGTAACTTAAAGTCATAAGTCAAGTCAAGAACCATGATCAAAAAATTTCAAAATCTCAACTCAACCATTTTCAAATTCTCAGAAATCAATTTAAATTTCAATTGCAACTATGCAACCACATAATACTCAGTTTTCACAACTTGTTATCATTCACACAACATATACATAGCAGCAACCACATAATACTCATTCACACAACATATACACAGCATATAACACATTTTGTCATCATTCTTTCTCCCCCTTTTGTCATCACTCAAAGATGGGGTTAATGAAAATGAGACTAACAGTTTAGCACATATATCTAGGGCCAAAGCATCATTATTAAAAGAAAATCTCAACATTAAGGTTTCATCACTGAGCTTCATATGCCATACTATTACAAAAACTGCAAAAATTTAAAGAAAAGCATAACAGATTCATAGGTCAATTTGGAAATTTAAAACACATAAATTAGACTAAGTAAAAATAAGTAAATAAAAGCAGTAAAAAATAGGGTTGAAGAGATGCTCAGTCTATTGATGGAGAGGCTTTGCTGAATCCTTTCTTGATTGCCAAATGCTTCACTCTTCCTTGGCTGAAAGAGATGGTTGATGGTGAGATGATTTATGTTCCTTCAATTTGGCTTCCTCCTTTTCGTGGCTCTTCAGGTATAGGTTCATTTTCTTCTCCTTGTCTTGCCACAAATTCACTGTTGCCTCCTTGATTATTATCCCCATAATCACTATCATTATCACTGTCATCATCTTCATTTTCTTTCTTACCTTCTTTATTCTTATCATCTTTATCATCTCTACCTTGATGCCTAGAGGGTCATTACCACTTTGTGTATCCTTCATCAAGATTTCTTCAATCTGCTTCACTCTATTATCTAATCCATCCAGTTTTTCAAGAACCATTGGAGGAAATGATTCGAAGAACTTATACATTTTCTCCATTTCCTTGATATGATTATTCAATGCTTCTTGGAATGCCTTAGCTACAATGGTGTCACCTCTAGTAATCCCTTCACCACTTGGGCCTTCTTCAACACTGAGATGTGAATGAGGAGTTTGTATTTCTTCAAAGAGCCTTTTCTTGGAGGAAGGTTGCTCCCCCTTACTTGATGATTCATGTTTTCTCTTTGTTTTCCTTTCTCTTGCCATTCTTTCTTCTTTATCTTCCTTCTCCTCACTTTCTTCAATCTCTTCTCTTCTTGGAGGAGTTTCTCTTTTAGTTCTCCATATGCCATCTTCATCAAGAACTAATTGCATTCTTTTAAGAGAATCATTATTATAAATCTCTCCACTCTTAAATGTTTGTCCTCTCACTAGAAGTTTAACTTGAAAATGTTTAAAGATTCTTGTTAACAACCTCCCATATGGAAAATCCTTGGTTACTATTTTCCTTGCAGCAATCATGTGCTTTAAAGCCATATATCCAAAATTCAATCTTCTATGCTCATGCACAGCTAACATAATTACCATGTGCATGTTACTAACAGATGACTTATGTCCAAAATTAGGGACAATCATAGTAGTAATTATGTGATACAGTACTCTTCCTCTAGTATCTAATCCCTTAATTTCTCTCTCCCTAATGGGCCTAAATTCTCTGCCATTAGTGAATGCCTCTTCAAATCTTTCTTTTGTGAAGAGTTCATGATTATAACAATGCATTCCAGGTGAGTAATACTTTGCCCCCACTATCACATACTCCACAAATTATATTAACCAAAGCATCATTGAATTCAAAATCTACTTGGGATACTCTAAATGAATATCATTGAACTACATCATCTCCTACTTGTTCAATTTTTTCTTCTTTGAGATTTACGTAGAATTCATATATGAGAGTAGGATTGAATTCTTCATCAATGATTAACAGACTACTCCATCCAATATCACTAAAAAGAGATAAAACATTATCCATACTCCCTTCCTTGGATTTTCCTTCCTTGGATTTTCCTTTCCCCTTTTCAACATTTGGCCTCTTTGTCCTCACCATGATGTTTTTGTTTGAAAAGTAGTAATTTTTAGGATATATCTAGGGCTTAGAATAAAAAATTGAAAGCAAATCAAAGTGAAAATGGTGAAGTTTCAGAGAAATTGTGATTTGGACGCAGGTGGGTAAAAATGGTTTTGAAATAAGAGAGAATTCAGAAGTTGAAGTGTTTAAAAATTTGTTCGGTTTTCATTTAAAATATTGTAACAGCAAAGTTCGGACGCCCGAATTTTCAGGTCTGCGTCCGAACGTGCATTCAAAAATCTCTGTTTCTTCAGTTAAGAAAATTTGGTCGACCGAATTTTCTGTCATATGTCCAAATTCAGAGTCCAAAAATTTCTTGTTTTCACCAAACTCCAACACACACATTAGTAATTGAATTTTAAGATTCCTAAGAGCCTTCTTAGGTGATTAAACCTTTCCTCGGCCAAAGGCTTTGTAAATATGTCAGTAATTTGATCATTTGTATCTATATATTTCAAGCATATATCTATTTTGGCCACATGATCACGAATAAAATGATGTTTAATTTCTATATGCTTAGTCCTAGAATGTTGAGTGCAATTGATGCTTAAATTGAGAGCACTTGTATTATCACATAATATAGGCACACAATTGAATTCTAGACCATAATCAAGTAGAGTATGCTTCATCCGTAGCACTTGAGCACACAACTACTGGCGGCGATATATTCAGCTTCAGTGGTAGATAAAGATACACATGCTTATTTTTTACTAGACCAAGATACAAGACAACTACCAAGAAATTGACATTGTCCACTAGTACTTTTATGCTCAACCTTACATCCAGCAAAATCAGTATCCGAATATCCAATAAGATCAAAAGATGAAGAGTCATGTGTATCAATTAAATAACGAAAAATTCGTTTGACATAGATTAAATGAGACTCTTTAGGACAAGATTGGAATCTAGCACATAAGCACACAACAAACATAATATCTAGTCTACTTGCTGTGAGATAGAGAAAACTTCCAATCATACCTCTATATGATTTTTAATCAACATTTTTACCTTTTTCATCTTTATCGAGTTTAGTTGATGAACTCATTAGAGTGCCTATCCATTTTGCTTGATCCATTCCAAATCTTTTCAATAGCTCCTTGGTATATTTTGCTTGATTTATGAAGACTACATCCTTAGTTTGCTTGATTTACAGCCCAAGAAAGAAATTTAGTTCTCCCATGATGTTCATTTCAAATTCACTTTGCATTGATTTGGCAAACTTCTCATATTAGTGGCACCAAAAATAATGTCATCAACATAAATTTGCACAAGTAAAATTTCATTATTACTAGAGATTTTTATAAATAGTGTTGTATCCACTTTTCCTTTTGAAAAACCTTTTGATATAAGAAATCCACTTAATATTTCTTGGAGGTTGTTTTAACCCATATAGAGCCTTGATTAATTTGAAAACATAATTAGGAAACTTTTCATGAATAAAACCAGGTGGTTGTTCTACATAAACTTCTTCTTCAATAAAATCATTTAAAAATGCACTTTTAACATGCATTTGAAATAGTTTAAAACCTTTAAAACAAGCAAAAGCCAAAAGTATTCTTATGGATTCAAGTCTAGCTACTGGAGCAAATGTTTCATCATAATCAATGCCTTCTTCTTGGTTGAAACCTTGAGCAACAAGCCTAGCCTTATTTCTAACAACTTCTCCTAGTTCATTTAATTTATTTCTAAAGGCCCACTTTGTACCAATAACAGATTGATCATGAGGTCTTGGAACAAGAGTCCAAACTTTGTTTCTTTCAAATTGATTTAGCTCTTCTTGCATAGCAATAATCCAAAAATCATCACACAAGGCATCATCAATGTTTTTAGGCTCAATTTGAGATAAAAGAGCAAAGTTGTCAATAAAGTACCGCATTGTTTGAACTTCTTGGGTGACATCATCAATGATTTACTCCTTAGGATGACCACTTGCATATCTTAGATCCTTTGGAAGATTTTGATCATTGCTAGGTTGGTCATCTTGTTCTTGCTCTATTATTTCTTCTTCTTTGGCATGTTCTTTCAAAGTTGGTGCTTGATGATGAGTTTAATTATCCATTATTGAGGAACCTACATCATCTTCATTTCTTATTTCAAGATAAATGTTAGATTCATCAAAGGTCACATGAATAGTTTCTTCAACACACAACGTTCTTTTATTATAAACTCTATAGGCCTTTTTATTTGATGAATAACCAAGAAATATACCTTCATCCGATTTTCTATCAAACTTTCCTAAATTGTCATGAGTATTTAAGATAAAACACTTACAGCCAAATACCTTAAAATAAACGATTGAAGGAATTTTATCAAATAGGAGTTCAAAAGGTGTTTTTCCTATGAAAGATCTTAAGAGAACTCTATTCATTACATAGCAAGCAGTATTTACAGCTTTAGCCCAAAAGTATTTTGGCAAAGAGTTTTCAAAAAGCATTGATCTAGTCATCTCTTGTAAGGTTCTATTTTCCTTTCAACAACACCATTTTGTTGAGGTGTTTTAGCAGCTGAGAAGTTATGAGTTATACCACATTCATCACAAAATTTTGTAAAATCTTGATTACAAAATTATCTTCCATTGTTACTTCTAATAGAGATTAGTTTATACTCAATGGAGGTTTGAACCTTTTTGAAAAGTTTTACTAATTCATGAAACATTTCATCCTTTTGAGCTAAAAACATCACCCATGTAAATCTAGAGAAATCATCAACAATCACATAAGCATATCTTTTACCACCAAGACTAGTAGTCCTCGTTGGTCCAAACAAGTCCATATGAACAAGTTCAAGAGGTTTTGAAGTAGAAACTCTTTTCTATGGTTTAAAAGATGTTTTGGATTGTTTACCATATTGACAAGCATCACAAAGACGAGTTTTATCAAAATGCATTTTAGGTAATCCTCTAACTAACTCTTGTGTGGAAAGTTTATTTAATAAATCCATGCTTATATGACCTAATCTTCTATACCATAAATATCCATTATTGTCATGAATGGCAAGACACTTGATATCATTTGTAATTAGTTCATCAAGATATAATAGTACAAGTGTCATATTTAAATTCTACTTTACATCCATTATCACATAATTGACTAATACTAAGTAGATTATATTTCAAACCATCAATAAGTAATACTTGCTTAATGAGAGGAAAAGAACCTTTACCAACGTTACCGATTCCAAGTATTCTTCCCTTCTTCTTATTACCAAATGTGACAAAACCTTCACTTGTTGCTTGAAGTTCACTAACAAGTGAGGCATTTCCTGTTATGTGTCTTGAACAGCCACTGTCAAGAAACCACTTAGTGGCACTTGATCTTGGAGCAAAACGAACCTACACCAAATTAGCGAAAGTGACTTTTGGTACCCACATTTTTGGGTCCAAGGGGGTTAGTAAAAATTCTTTTGACTCTCCAAATCGTTTTAACACCATTTTCTATTTTTCTTTTCACATAACATTTTGAAACATTTTGGCCATGCCTACCACAATACGTACAACAAGTATGAGACATTGAAGTAGGAGTTGCTTTAGCTAAGAAGTTCTTATATTTTGGAACATTATTTTTGTGGATGTAGCCAAGACCATTTTTTACATAAGAAGATCTTTGATAACCAAGTAGTTTGTTTAAATTTTCTCTTCCATTTGTAAATTTTTCAATGGATAATGTAAGATCATTAATTTTCTTTTTTAATATCTCATGATCACTAAGCATTGTTTCTAGAGAAATGATTTTTGTGCAAAGATCTTTATTTTCAAGAGATATTTTTTGTATAGTTACATTTAAAATTTCTTTTTCAATGTTTAGGCAATTAATAGACTAAAGAAGTTTTCCATTTTCAAAACATAACTTTGAATTCTCATTTAATAGCTCATTAATTTTGGTTTTCATTACCTTATTCCTTTTTGAATCCTTTTTCAATTCATCATACATTTCCACAAGTAAATCACTAGGGTCAATATCATCATCATAGTAAGTAGAAATAGAAGGAGTAGGTTGTACCTCATCATCAATTGTCATAAAGCATATGTTGGCTTTTCCTTCAATGTCATCTTCACTTTCTTTTTTATCCCAAGTGCTAGCCAATCCCTTTCCCTTCTTGGTAGATTTCTTTTTAATTTTGTTGTCTCTTTCTCTTTCCAAAACTTTAGGACAATCAGCAACAAGATGTTCTGTGCTTTTGCACTCAAAGCATTGAGGTTTGAAGGATGATGACTGTCCACTCTTCTTGGTTGGCTTTCTCCCTTTCTTGAAAAATTCCTTTTTATAGAATCTCATGAATTTTCTTACTGCCATAGCTATCTCTTCTTCTCCACTATTTCCATCTTCTCCACTAGATGATTTTTCTTGTTCACTAAAATGATTGGAGGTTTTGAGTACAACTCCTTTTCGTCCCTTTTCTTGATCTTCAAGATCATTCAACCTTTTCACCTTAATCTCATATGTAAGCAGTGATCCAATAAGCTCTTCAAGTGGGAGAGTTTTTAAATCTTTTGATTCCTCAATAGCAAGTGTTTTCGGTTGCTAGGATTTTGGTAAGGCATCCAATATCTCCAATATCTTTCTGTTTTGCTCTCCAATTGTATAGTTCTTCCCATAAGCTTTCAAACCATTGAAAATGTTAGTAAAACTTGTAAACATATCACCACACAATGGTTTTACACCAACAACCTCTTTAGTAATTCTACACACAAGGCTCACCCTAACAAATTTTTTTTATATCTACAAACAACCTTGAATCAAAATTTCAAGGATCACCCTTACCTAAAACATTTTATGTTTACAAGACAACCTTGTAATGAGCTAGTAGAAAATGGAATTAAATGAAGAATGGATTAGATGTTACCACTTCTTGGTAGATGGTTACACAATATAGCACCACTTCACTTTGTTGTCTTTGGAATCTTGAATGATCACTTGTAAGCATAAGACAAAAGAGAGCTTTGATGTTTGCTAAAGATATTTGAATGTTTAGATTTCTCAGAGATTCAAAACGTACAAAAATTCTTGAGTTTATGGCTTTTATAGAATTCAAAAATCAATTTTAACAGTCATAAAACGGCTAGTCAAAGCTAGTTTCAGAAAATTCGAAAGACCAAATTTTTTTTGTGCGTCTGAACTTATCGTTCAATTTTACTGTTACATGTTTTCTGGAAAAATTCGGACGACTAAATTTTTCTCATGCCGAATTTTTTCCCTTGCATCCGAACTTACGTCTGAATTTCTCTGGAAGCACAGTATCCATTTTAAAATTTGGTTTTCAAACTTTGTAAAATCATTTGAAATTCAACTTCAATAATTTTGAAAACATTTTGTATGAATAGATAAGTTATTTAGACACTTTTAAATTTAAAAACCATTATCAAACCTCTTTGATCATACAAAGTTTACTCAAAATCTTTTAAGACTCAAAAACACACTTATTAATCAAAAGTTCATTCAAAGCCATTTAAGATTCAAAAAATAAGTTTTGTGCTCTCTTATGCATTCAATAGATTCCAAGACAAACAAGTGTAGAGTTTACAAAAGATATACCTATTAAGCACATGTGACTTACACTTCATGTCTTCAAAGCCTTCAATCATCTTGAACAAACTCTTCAATCTTCAATCACTTTGACATATTGGAGTTGTTCTTGCATTTTAGCTTCAAGGCAATAAGACTTCATACTTCTTAATCTAACAATCCTATCACACAAATGACATAAAGATTAATCCTCATCAATGTTTGTCATTAATCGAAACTTAATCATAACTTCATGATTTGCCCTTAGGGCTAACATGAACAATCTTAGAAAAGTTTATTTTCTAAAATTAAAGCTCTTATCACACACATTTTGCAGTTTGGACTTGAAATCTTAAAATTCAGGTGCATGATTAAAAAATTAGGATACATGTTTCAGAAATTCGGATGCATCCATATTTTGTTGCCAAAAAGTGTTCTTTTGTTGTTCAAAATGATTCAAATATGTTTTAATTTATTCTACTATGTTTGAACAACCTTTGGAAATCTTATTTTAAAAAATTGAAACTTTCATTTCACTTATTTTACAGTTCGGACATGATATGTCAAATATCGGATTCACAGCATCTCAAGTCCAAACCTGTTGAAAAATGAGCACAATCTAAGGGGGAGTATTGTTAATATTTTCTGACTTTTAATACCTTTCTTAGAAGTTTTCTTAATGCTTAAATGTCATATCTTCTATCTTAGTTGTTCGAAGAAATGAGGTAAATGGAGATTGGTTGGGCTATAGGCTCATATTGAGCCTTTTGAATGTCAATATGCTAAATTGGTTATTATCTATCATTGACATCAATACTTCTTTGTTCTACATTGTTTAAATCCATCACATTTTGCATCAAAGTTTGTCATCATTAAAAAGGGGGAGATTGTTAGCCCTAAGGGCAAATCATGAGGTTTTAATTAAGTTTTGATTAATGACAAACATTGATGAGGACTAATCTTTATGTTATTTGTGTGATTGAATTGTTGGATTAAGAAGTATGAAGTCTAATTGCCTTGAAGAAAAAATGCAAGAACAACTCAAATATGTCAAAGTGATTGAAGATTGAAGAGTTTGTTCAAGATGATTGAAGGCTTTGAAGACATGAAATGTAGGTTACATGTGCTTAATAGGTATATCTTTTGTAAACCCTACACTTGTTTGTCTTGGAATCTATTGAATGCATCAGAGAGCACAAAACTTGTTTTTAAATCTTAAATGGTTTTGAATGAACTTTTGATCAATAATTGTGTTTTTGAGTCTTAAATGATTTTGAGTAAACTTTGTATGATCAAAGAGTTTTGATAACGGCTTTTGAATTTAAAAGTGTCTAAATGACTTATCTATTCATGCAAAATGTTATTCAAACTTATTGAGGTTGAATTTCAAATGATTTCAAAAAGTTTGAACAGTTCGGACGTCCAAACTTTGAAAATGGCTATTGTGCTTCCAGAGAAATTTGGACGCAAGTTCGGATGCAAGGAAAAAACTGGCTTCTTCTTTATTTTGTATTCTACTATCTATTTTTTAGACAGTAAAGTTCGGACGACAGTCGTCTGAATACTTAATTTCAATTTTTTATATTGTAAATTTCTCTTGAGAATTCTAAAACTAGCTTCTTCTTTATTTTGTATTCTACTATCTATTATTATTAAGTAAGTTGATTAGAGTATGCAAACCTTCTGTAAATGTTTTTTTTATAATTATCTGTATTACTCATATATGTATCCATCCTAAAATATTTCTTATTTTAGGTTTTATCTTTTGTAGTTTATCTTGGATATCTTCTTTAAATAATTAATGCACCATTAATTTGTTAGATGTCAGAGATACATCTTGCACTCTTTTTTGGATATTTAATTCTTGAAACAAATGATGTTTTCAGGATTTTATACCAAATTGTTCTAAAATATTTGTTTAAAATTCAAAATAATTTATTATTAATTTCACATATATTGCATAATTTTAATCTTAATAATGCTTTTAAATATTTATGTATCATCTCAAGATCTATTATGAAACTGCCTTCTCCATACTGTAAAGCTTATGTGGCGTTATCATCTATATTAGAGACTTCTTTTTTAGAGTTTTTATCTAAGTTCTGCCAAAATCTAAGTGTGCTATTTAAAGGGTTCTTTTTAAGAAATGTTTGGTCATATTATAGTCCATTTTATTTACGGTTACTACTATTCTTATGATGGTTTCCCATTTATCTATGGCTTCTTCAGTATTACTTAAAGACTCTAAATCTAAATATATTTCAGATTGTTATGAATTTGTTGGCGCGCAGTCGTCGTCGGCACAACGAAATCGTAATATTAATATAGAGAACTTAATAAAGAGATTATAATATAGAGAATATGAAATGCTATAGAGAGAAAATAGAGAGAAAGAAGAGAATAGCTTTATTGATTCTCTGAGAGTAAAGCAATCAATCAATGAGTGTATACAATACATCAGTCTAAAGCCCTATTTATAGGGTCCAGGGATACATCTCAATAAGAAGAGATAGAGGGTAATCATAAGACAAATCTTATCACGAATCAAAGATATGATAGAACTCTCCCATCTATCTTCTGGATAGTTGGAGTATATCTATAACTCTGATAATAGATTGCCTCTTTGATATCAGATAATGGACATCCACAATATTAATTTCATAACACTCCCCCTTGGATGTCTATTGCATAAGAGTATGCCTCGTTAAAACCTTACTAGATAAAAAAAACCCAGTGGAAAAAACTCTAGTGAAGGAAAAAGAGTACACTACTCTTTATGCAATATTTGCTCCTCCTGATGAGATAATCTTTTGAGACTTCTTAACCAATGCTTTCTAATCAAATGTTGCAATTGATAAGGTCTTAGTGAATAGATTTATCAAATAATCAAATGATCAAATTCAATGCACATCACTATCACATCTCTTCTGCAGCTCGTGATTAAAAATATATTTTATCATAACTCCTTAAATATATTCCAAAATATATTATCATCCAACAATATAGTTGGAATTCCTTCTTAGAGGATATAGATTTATCTCGAATACATTAATCATGATCACACATATTCTCAACCAACATCATAAATTTCTACTTCTTCAACATAAGTTGTAGATGTGGCTGTTATAATCAACACATGTATATAAATGTATGGTTTATGTGGATCATATATGTAACTTATACCTTGCATATCCATCTCAACAGGAGTTGGATTTTCTCAATATTCGAGATAAACTATCTCAAGGAGATATCAAAAGGTAAGTTTAATGGCATCTCAAAATTCATTGGGTAGAGAAGAACTAGAATATATATCTACTTGCATTCGAGTAAGTGTATTTATGCACTCAATTGCAGAATTATGATACTTCAAGACCAAATAATTCTTCACTATCCTTTAATAGATATAAAGGATCTCACTATAATAACCCATGACTATTGATGTCCATATGATACATCTTCAGGATGTTCAATCAAAATAAAATGTTGATTTTTTAAAAAGTTGATCACAATACTTGCTCCTCTAAATTCTTCAGGAAAAATATATTGATCATCAAATCCTTTTCTCTTTTAAAGATTTTTATTTTCAAAATCAAAATCAAGAGATCAATCACGCTTCAGGCATGTATCAAAATCATATGACTATAGAATTTATATATTTGTCCTGCTGGGACATCTATGCAAATAAGAATATCTATAAGTAGAATGTTATATTGACTAACTCTACAGGAGTTAGACAAACAATCAATATGCAATTTTATCCAAATAAATAATATTTTGAACTTCCAGCTCATTAATCCTTGTGCATAGATTAAGATAATAAAAGTCATAAATGATATCCTCTTTAATTGATGATTTTCTCCCCCTAATGTGGAGAACACTATGCCAATCAATAGATTGTACAATGAGGATATCTTCTAATAAAGAAATATGTATAGCAAGTATAGCTACGTATAAAATTTCAACATATATGGAAATATTCTACCATTCTTTTAATAAAAATTCAATAAGACAATCTCATTGTGTTCTACAGGAACAATTATATGCTTCATGCATATCGAATCCATCAGGGACTTCAAATATATGTATCATTATCTAATGATAACAAAGATAAACACATATTAAGTGTTATCATGCACTATTATATCTACCACTAGAAATATATTTCTTCGTTATCAATGCCAGGTCTTACGAAGAATCATACACCATAACTCATGGCAAATATTCACTTTTGTAGTTCACATTTTATAAGCAAATATTAATTGCTATATCTTTGAGATTACACTTCAGGTGTATAATTCCTGATATGAATATATGTACACTTCAAGTGTACTTGTGAAGAGTTTAAACTTTTCATATTTCTCATGCTAACTTTATCATTTCGAGTCTGCAAACCTCAATTTGGAAATCCTCATTCTGAATCAATATATTATGCGTATTAATATCATTGACGTCATATACTCGTGCAGTTCTAATATTTTCCAATCATGTTGAGATCTCATCATTTGCTAAACTTTTCAGGTACCTGAATTTCTTCTGGAAATAATATATCAATCATGTTTGGGGAAAAAATTCTGCTAGAATTTAATTCTCCTCGTCTTAACATATATGACCATCTTAAGTTTTTGCTCCATTGAGGAATTTGTATTCTTGGAACTGACTTATCTACCACATTTCAGTTGTGTCTCAAATTTATTTGTAGTGGTAGATTATCCTTCAGGGATATCAAATATAATAGGAGCATTCTTTGCTGGATGTTGGTCAATTAATATACCTGGCTATATAAATTATCCTTTGAACTTCTGGTTCAAGGTATCTTCTATGAGGATCAAAATAGAAGATTAAGATGAGACACATACTTATATATTTATCCAGCCTCATGCTTTCTCCTCTTTATGTTGGGGCAACATATTCAAAATATGAATCTCTCCCTTAAGATTTGCTCCCAACATATTTAATAATCTCTTTGAAAACATATCCCATTAGTCATTACCTTTGTGGTGGAGTAACATAGTGTATCTCTAAATTTAAGATGAGATATATTTAGTTTTTTACCACAAACCAACTACTATGAGGAGAATCAAAATGTGTTGACAAAATACGAAATAAGTGCTAATAGTTATGAACATTCTGTAGGATGTTCAATATTTATCTCAATACAACCAGTATTATTAGGACAAATTATGTCTTTGGGAGAATGTTAAAACATGAGCTCATTATAAATAAATTGTGCAAACTGCAGGTTGCAAAAACAAGAATATACATATGACTATTGTTGATGCATCAAATAATAATTTCTCCAATTCATCCCAAAATAACACATTCAACCCCAAATGATACTGGTAACTTTAAATAAAACAAGTAGCATTTATAAATTCGTTATATTAGGAAACTTCCGGTTCCATAATAAATTCATAATAATTCTTCGTATTTTAATGATCCGGGATGGCCCAACCGGTCATGCCAACTAATAAATTATTTATCAGTAAACTTCATGTTTACTTAATATTGCATCTTAATTTTATAATTCTATGCAATATAAAGAAGGAGAGATGAATAGTAGTATATATAATTGACATATATTTTATGTCATAATGGTAATGCATATACCTCAAAAGTTCATTCATCCAATGTCTCGATATACTGATAATATAATCAATGTTCAAAAGTTTTACGAGACTATATGGAGAATGATGCATTACAACAATTGACCATTATGTGAAGATCATGTAGCTCTTCTGGAGCTTTTAATCAATTAACTCTTCTAGAGTTATTGATCAACTAGTTCTTCTGGAACTTTGAAATACCATTTATACTTTGGACATATATATTTTAAATTTTGCCTAAATAAATACAAATATTGTTTAGACAAATTGTATCTTCACCATTCTTGATCCAAAATAATATATAAATACTAAAATATAAGTCTATAGTATGAAAACTTTTAAAAAATAATCACAAGATGATAAAATAGAAAAGTAGCAATTTGATAATTCAAAATTTTGATTGACATTTAAAATGCTAAAAACTCTTTTTTGAATATTCAAAAGAATTGGCTACATTCACATGTGTCATATCAATATTATCGACACAAGCATCATTACTATCAGTAGCATAATTCTGGGAAGTAAAGTAATATCAATAATTAATAGATATCCATAACATGTTTGATGTACTACAGGTACGTGACAAATTTTCATATTACATCAATAACATGTTAGAATTCTTTCTTACTTTCCCTTTTTCCTTCTCATTATTTTCTCACTTCTTGTGAGTATCTATTCACTGGGACCAAAATATTGTATAAGAACAAAGTGTATTTCTGCTAGTTACGACCAAAATCTCATACATAAATATATTATAATTTCTAGTGTCATTCGCTTTAGGGAATGTCATAAAAACATTTGGTCGAGCATCAAGATATTTTATTAATGACTCATTCAGTCTCAGAAAATATAAATTCAAAATATTTTTGAAAAACTTTTTCTCGATATTGCTACTTTAAGAGCATGTTAGAGATATGAGAAAAGAAAATTCTTCTATACTGATAGACATAAAATCTTGTAGGCACACTTATAACAAATCATAACTAGCATTTATATAACAATCATCTTCTGGTGATTGTATGTTTCATTCACAATTTGCTAGTAATCAAGTGGCTTTGATACTTTGTATTTCTTAAATGGTGTCTTCAGGACCCAATATATCTAGATGCATATATATTCTGATCGCCATGATTATATGGATTATTCTTACCATATCCGCGTCTATGTTCATGGCTTCGAGCATGATTACGACCTATTCCAGGGTCATAACCATTAGTTCTAATGCATTTACTTACAGATTTAAAGTAAACTGTGCTTTTGGTAGAATGACCATCTTCTGGTGATCAAATCTTCCATTTAGATCCTTTCATAAAATAAGTGGATCTTTCTTGGTAAGATACTCCGCCTTTAGATCTTTATAGAAATTATGGCAGAGAAAAATCATGGCTTTTATACTATTTTCAGATGATGATGCATTATTTTCAACAATGGTGTCTGCCAGACCCATTACATCTCAATAAATTTGAGCATCTAGTGTATATGACATATAGCTCGTTCTATAAATATCAAGAGAGAAAAAAACGAGTTTTGAAAATTTTTGCCATAGGAATTCAAAGGTAGAAAAGAATACCTCGTTTTTCTCTTGATTAATCTCTCAACTTCGGTGGCAGAGACTCGTGCTGATAACGTGTTACGAATTTGTTGGCGCGCAGTCGTCGTCGACACAACGAAATCGTAATATTAATATAGAGAACTTAATAAAGAGATTATAATATAGAGAATATGAAATGCTATAGAGAGAAAATAGAGAGAAAGAAGAGAATAGCTTTATTGATTCGCTGAGAGTAAAGCAATCAATCAATGAGTATATACAATGCATCAGTCTAAAGCCCTATTTATAGGGTCCAAGGATACATCTCAATAAGAAGAGATAGAGGGTAATCATAAGACAAATCTTATCACGAATCAAAGATATGATAGAACTCTCTCATCTATCTTCTGGATAGTTGGAGTATATCTATAACTCTGATAATAGATTACCTCTTTGATATCAGATAATGGACATCCACAATATTAATTTCATAACACAAATGGATTAATTTGTTCATTTTTTATGGATCTGGGATTATAATTATCTTGTTTCAATATATTTTAAATATATTTAGTTTTAAGTATCCTTTAATAGGCTTATCAAATCCCACAAATCTTATATGTGGTGCATTTTGACTACTACTTTCTATGTCAATTATATTAGGATTCTAATTTATCTATTCCTTAATATTTGGTTTAATATTTATAAAATTATAATATATGACATTTAAATCTCTTATCTTTGTTATTAAATTATCTAAATTATTGCTTTAAGATTCACTATCTAAATTTACCTTTTTTTTATCATTTCCTCCATATCCATCAGAAACTTTTATCACACTTCAATATTTTCATATATCTATAGACATCTTTGTTATTTGTCTATTTTTATCTTTTGTAGCCCTTTTTTGACATCTTTTAATTCTTCTAGAATTTATTGCCAAAATAAATAATCATTTTTATTTCTATTAAATCTGTCTCGATTTTTAATTGATTATCTATTTCTTCTAATGCTTTATAATATTTAACCATGTAGATTATTTTTTATAATGCTTTGTTAATTCTTTATGTTTTTCTATATTGTTTGCAAATTCTTCTATTAATCGAACATGTACTTTTAACTGATTTATCTATTTAAGAATAAATTTGCGGTATATACAATGCATTAATTGTATCTGTATCTACAATCCGTATCATCTACTATATGAGCTATGTTATTATCTGTGCCTTCATCTACTTCCATCATCATTGTGGTTTCTACTCTAAAATATCTAGTATTTATTACTAATTGAAATTTTATCAAGTAAACAGATATTAATAAATTATTATTTAAATAAAAAATTATTATTTTCAATTCTCTTTTGCATCTTCAATAAGTTGATTATTATTGTAAAATTTTATCAGGACTAAATTATCCCATCCTTGGTATATCTTGCTTCAAATTTAAAAGAATCTTCATCAGAAATGTTTTCATTATTAGTTTCTTCTATACGTCTAATATCAAAATTTATAGAATTTATGTTTGGATAAATCTTATTTCAATATTTTCAAATATTATTGTTGCTTCAATATGATCAATGGCTCTGATACCATTACCATTGAGGGGTGGTGGTTCCAAATAAAAAAACTATCATTTTGGAAACGTGAAAAATATCTTATTATTTTCATGGCATATTACTTCAAAAATAAAAATAACAATGGTCCAACATGCTTCTATACATTTTTTCTACTTTAACAAAAAAACTACTTCGAGTATCCAAAAATTTAAAATTCTGGTTTTAATGTCAACAAAAAAATACCAAATAAGAACATAAAAAAAAGTTATGAATATTTCAAATAGGGTTGCTAGGCTCAAAACAACCTTTTGCAATTTTATCCATAAATAACTAGTATAGCCTATCTAAATCGATACTCGTAGATCTAATATGTGATAAGTCATCAACATCCTCTTCCGGTTCAAGTGTTGAACCAAGTTTTGTAAATCTTGAATCTGCACCCTTAATTTATTTCTCCCTTGTTACCGTTGCTCATTAGTTATTGATATTGATTCCTTTGACTTTGGCAACCCTTTAGGTAGCATTGGCATCTTGCTATATCCTCCTTCCTCCTTATTTTGAGTAGATTGGGACACTCATATATAATTTTTGAGTAATTTCAGGAATTTTCGTTTCTTCTATCAACTAAATCAACTAAACTAAATTAAAGAGAGACCAAAAGGCTTTGATTTGCTGCCCAAATACAGCAGATTTGAAGAAAAGCTTCAAAAGTTCTAATAGATTATATTGTAATAAAAAAATCTCAATGTTTTAATACAAAAGATCACTATCAATAATCATCAAACGAATAAAGAGTCAAAATCTAATTGCACCAAAAATTTTGTTTTAAAAAAGTTTAAAACCAACACTCTTGAATGGGTAGAAGTGTAACAAAAAAATTCCATTTCCATGCATGAGGTGTCCCTCAAGTGACTTTGGGAATTGTGCAAGAGGGGGAAATGGATAGTAGTGTCAAACGGGCCAGCTCGGACTGTCGCGGGCTGCCCTTGGAACAGGGCGATGAGGGCTAGAAACCCTAGACCGTGGCCCATAGACTTTACAAAACGATGTCGTTCTGCAAAAAAAAAAAGCAACAAAACGATAGAAACCCTAGTCCGTGGCCCGTAGACTTTACAAAACGACGTCGTTGTGCAAAAAAAAAAGTAGCAAAACGACGTCGTTTTGAAAAAAATTTTGTTAAAAAATATTTTAAAAAGAAAAACAGGCTGGCCATCATCCGACTCGCTGGCTAAATGGAGCGAGTAAAAAAAACTCCGTTTAAACGGGCTTGGGCATACTAAGCCCAAGCCTGTCTATACGGGTCGTCCCGCGGGTTTTGCCTAGTATTGACAGTGTTAGAAATAGAAAAGCAAAAAGGTGCAAGAACTATCGAGAAAGATGATGCTTTTATATGGTAGTTGGAAAAGAAGAATTTTCTGTCTAAAAATTATTTTTTATAGTTCTTTTGTCTTTTAATACGTATAAATAATTTATAATATGGTAATTTTGATAAGTTTTATTAGTGGTAGCAGAATTCAACAATTTATACATGTCTCATGCATGTATTACTGTATGCAAGAGCATTTTTTGTCGTTTCATATTATTTTCTACTAAATTTAAATACTTTCTTCTTCTTATTTCTAATGACCTTCTTATTATATTGTAATATTTCAAAATATTTGACACTTTTTATAAAAAATATTTTAATATATTATATATTATTAATTAATTATTAACTCCATTATATATTACTTTTATATATTTAGATTTGACATATAGTACCTGCTGAACCACATATTTTTACTTTTTATCAAACTATATTACTTTTATAATAAAATTTAAAATTTTATATAAAACTCCATATTTGATCAAATATTATAAAAAGAAATGAGACAAAGAGAGTGCTAAATTCACCTTAATGGAGAAATTTGAGCAGATTTTTAAACTTTAAATAGTCATCCATAATACACCTCCAGTACCAAAAATGTCATTATAAAAATGATGACATGTACATAAGCCATGATTTAGTGTATTTAGATTGTGTTTGATTAGAAAATTTTTTATTTTAAATTCTGTGAAATTAAATTTTTTATAAAAAAAGATCTAATTATGTGTCTAACCCAATGAAATATTACCCAAATACAGTCTTAAATTTATCCAGACTACAAGTGGAACGGGAGACCAGGTTCATCAAAGAATTTTCTTTGGCAAAACGCTTTGCATGTCTTGACAAAGACGGTAAAGAAAGCAATGAAAGCCAAAGGGTCATGCAGTGGTGGACTCCAAGTCTTCACCGTACATTCGCTTTTCCTTCCTTAACCCCGAAGATTTTACAACTCAAAAGAAGAATCTTCACCAATATTTTTCTCCTTAACTCACTCTTTAGAAGAACAGCACTTTTCCCAAGTCTTCACCGCACCCTCGCTTTTCCTTCCTTAACCCCGAAGATTTTGCAACTCAAAAGAAGAATCTTCACCAGCATTTTCCCCAAAATCTAAAATTTTGATGTGTTTTTGCGTGATCATCCCCCGTTAAGCACTGCGTTTCTTTGTGTTCTGGTCAGAATTGTGTTTTCTGTTGCAGAATGTCGAAGACACCAAAGGATCATATCGAAGAGATAAGGAGGGTGAAGTTCTCAATTGGAGGTGAGCCGAACCCGCTTACTGAGGATCTTCATCAGGCTGTCAAGAATCTCTCCGCTGAGCTCTATGCTAAAGATGTCCACTTTCTCATGGAACTTATTCAGGTTTTTTCTTTAAATTCTACTTCTCTAAAGTATTTGTTTTATCTATTAGGAACTGCTATTGAATTTACTGGAATTAGACTGATATTCAACAATGATCTTTGCTACAGAAGTTTGACAGTATAATTTCTGTGTTCTTTTCCGCTGGGATTTTTATACTCTGCTTGTTTCTTTATGCAAGTTGACCTTTGAAATTTAGTAAATTTGGGGCTGTGCTATAGTGCTGAGCCGACTTGGCGCAGGCTTTTGTGCGTTTCAGCCACTTAACAAGGAAAATGGGAAGCAGGTTTCCAAGTTAAAAAGAAAAAAAAATTCTCCTTTCGCTGACATGGCAAAATCTTATTGCACCACAGCAGTAGAGGTGGCTGACCGGTTACTGGTCAAACCGGTCAGTCACCATTTTTGGCCAGAATATAAATTAATTTTTAAACTTTGATAAGTTTGAAGTGTTTTATAGTAAAATTTAAACCTAATTCGGTAAGTTTTACTAATAAAATGATAAATTTTAAACAGTGTCATTAACTTTTATAATATAACCTGTTTTGATACCATTTTCATTTTAAAAGTTACCATTTTATTAAAAAAGTAAAGTTTCCTACAAATATAGTAAGTCTAATTACATATATGGTAACTTTTGCTAAATAATTAGTAACCTAATAGAAAATAATACTTACCAGTTTAGTGAATAAACTTATCAGCTTTTATCCAAACATTCCCATTTCCAACTTAAAACTTACCGCCTCATAAAACGGTAAGTTTTATTATGTAAATAGTAATTTTTAGTAAGATAAATGTAAATTAGCAAAAAAAAAAGGAGATTTACTATTCAAGAAACAGAACTTACCAATTTGAATATAAAAATGTTACCATTTTTAACCTTAACCTTACCACATTAGGAAATGGTAACTATAATTATAAACATGGCAAGTTTTTTTTGATTAATTGATAATTTAATAAAAATATAGAAGTTACCAATCTGCATAATATAACTTACTAATTTTTACTCAAAACTTTTCATGTTCATCTCAAGTTTTACCAACGTGTAAAATAGTAATATTTGTGACATGAATGGTAAGTTTTATAAAAACCATCAGTAACTAAGTGAAAATGTAAAACATACCAATTAAGTAATAAAAGTTACTAATCTTTGTTCGAACTTCACCAATACATACTCAAATTTTATTGTTTCATAGAACAGTAAGCTTTGTAATATTCATGCTAATTATCATTAAATGTAAGGGAGCTTAATAAACAAAATAAAATTTAACAACTGTAATGTGAACTTGATAGGTAAATAGTAGTTATGAGAGTTTAGAAAATCTTGTTTATTTTTCAAGAATATAATCACTCATTTTTTGATAAACTAGAAAATGAATATTCAAATTTGGATAGAGGGATACGCAATACTTATAAGATTATGTAAGCTCGTATCTATAAATATAATTCACAAAAATACTCACATATTTACATGTTCATACATATGTATATATAAAACAAATAATGCTATATATAGTATATGCCGTAAATAGTAAATATTCTATGTATACATGCATAAATATATACATACATGTATATAGTACTAACTATTTGACATTTTAAACCTTTAAGTACCAAAATATTAAGAAACTATTGATTTCAACTAGGGTTGTA
The DNA here is from genome assembly GCA_030512225.1 of Rauvolfia tetraphylla. Lineage (NCBI taxonomy): Eukaryota > Viridiplantae > Streptophyta > Magnoliopsida > Gentianales > Apocynaceae > Rauvolfia > Rauvolfia tetraphylla. The sequence continues at coordinate 819,999 of JAJQKT010000033.1, forward strand.
AAATGGTACTAACGGGTTTGGAACTAGACACGTTAACACATATGCAGTATCAAACCCAACCCGATTATTCAACGGGTCTATAAAGTGTAGACCTGTACTTGAACCTATAGGGTATTGGGTCGAGTATAACGATTAGAATAAGGATTAAAAAAAAGTTGCACCGTAATTTATTAAACTCATCATCACAAATAAAAATTCTAATATAATATGTTATCTCTTTAAGAAATCAGAACTATAATATTCATAACTTCCAAGCTTAACTATTACACAAAATTTTAAGTAGAACAGAAGAAATTAAAATGTTTACTATTTTACCATAATAACAATTTTAATCAATATGTTAACTCAAGAATCACTTCTTAATTTTATACACAAAATAAAATTAACTTTCAAAGAAATCCCATGAGAAAAATTATTAATCTATATATATATATATATATATATATATATATATATATATATATATATATATATATATATATATATATATATATATATAGTGTGTGTGTGTATTTATTATATATATCAGGAATAGAATTTATATATAATTACAGCTCAATTTATTTTTACAACTTTAGACACAAAAGTGCTCTCATCAAGAAGAGATATTAGGCAAAAATTAGTATTGCAAAAAGAGTTTCAATACACACTAGTGTAATAAATAAATTATACAAAATATTTATAATATATATTAATTGGGTCCCAAATTTGTCGGGTCCGGTACATCATGTTTCGAACCCATACCAATTAGATAGTACCTTATCAGGTAGAGTCCGAGTAAACGGGCATACTTCTTTGCCCATACCTAGTCTTATTAGATCGGAACAGGTATGGTTTGGTCTCTACTCGACCTATTGATAGTCTTAATTTCAACCCCAAAACTTTGATATGTTTTCATTTCGGACCGAATATAATAGAAATTTAGTCCCCTTATGTTTTAAAATCCTCTTTCAATCTCAAATTGAGGACTAAATTGAACATAGCTTCAAAATATATGGGACCAAATAGTAATTTTTAAACTTTTAGAGACTATTTTTAAAATATTGTTCAACCAAATTAAATATTTTAAATTCTAGGGGTCAATGAGTTATTTTTGTAAAATACTAGGGATTAAGGGTTTAGAGATCACACACACACATATATATATATATATATATATATATATATATATATATATATATATATATATATAGTATACTATATCCTATATATAATATTATTTAATTATACTCCATACGTTCCATTTCTTATGATATTTTTACTCTATTAGGATGTTTCAAAATATTTGATACTTTTTATAAAAATAAATATTTTAATATATTATATATTATCAATCAATTACTAACTCTACTTTAAACTATTTTTATGTATTTAGATTTGAAATAAAGTGACTGTTGGCTCACTTGTTTCTTATTTTTTATTATATTATATTACTTTTATAATACAATTCAAACTTTTATATAAAATTTTGTGTTCTATCAAATAATTATCAAAAGAAATAGGACTGAGGGAGTATATTTAATACTTGTCTTGAACATATCAAATTTTTGTAAAATCTTTTTTTTTCTTAAAACATTTTTAGAATTAAGGGTTTAAAATGTCAAATAGTTAGTATTATATGTACTATATAATACTAACTATTTGACATTTTAAACCCTTAATTCTCAAAATGTTTTAAAAAAGTAAAGATTTCACAAAGCTTTGATATGTTCAAGACAAGTATTGGGGGGTTGTAGCTTAGTTTACTCTGCATTTCAGCATTATTTAGTCTAGATAGTGCTGAGATGCAGAAATATGAGAACGAAATGGCTATGCTCTAAAGCTAATGGTTCCTTCTGTTCAATTGATGGATATGTTATCTGTACTCGTGAGAAATTTTATCGAATCTTCTATACCACATGATTTTCGGTAGGCAATAGACTTGTCTCCTTGAACAGAGACATGATGACTGGAAGTGTTTCTTCGTGTTTACATATATCTTTTCTTGAAAATGGAAATCAAAATACGTGTTGGTCCTTGCACTTAACTTGCGCAGTTGATGCCTACAATTTTTCTTTCCCACTATAATTGACTTCTGCAAACCATCTTCTTGTGCGACAGCTGCTTAGAATAAGTTGAGTGTTTATGGAGTCGGTTCATGCATAGTGTCATCTTGTGCGATAGATGAATAGAGGATTTTTTTTTTCTTAATGTGTTTGTGCGTGTGGATCGCCCTGTTTAGATCTCTGTATTTTGCTTTCTGACTTCCGAGTGCCTAGAGTGATTTCTGCAAAACTAAGTATTGATGAATAAATTTTACCACAGAATGCAGAGGATAACTAGTACGAAGAAGGGGTAAAGCCATCACTAGAATTTTTGATAACTTCGAAGGACATAACAGCTACTGGAAGAGAGGAAGGGTTAGCTTTCACAACATTTCCTCTCATGGAAGACATATTCTGTGTTCAGCATTTGACATGGAAAAGTATGATGACATATTAATGTTTCTGGGCCTGAAACATGTTGATGTTGAATGGTACGCCAAGTGCATCCACAGTTCTAATTTTGTCTTGGGAGTATCAGAGGATGTCTATTTGGATCTTCTACTATTTCTTGCTGAAAATTTGAAAAACAAGCTCTTTTGAAAAGGTTTTAGATTCCAAAGACAAAAAAGTGCAAGCTTTACAAAGATATACTTATAATGCATTGTAAACCTACACTAAGGTCTTCAAAGCTTTCAATAATCTTGAATCAACTCTAACCGCATTGATAATCTTGAGTTGTTCATATGCTTTTAGCTTCACGGGAATGAGACTTGCATTCTTCTCAATCCAAAAATCCTATCAAGGTTAATCAAGGTTATTTTCATATGACATTGCACTTATCAATGTTTGTCATTAATCAAAACAACATGATTTGCCCTTATGGCTTACAATCTCCCCTTTTTTTATGGTGACAAACTTTGATGCAAAATGTGATGGATTTAGACAATTAAACACAGAGAAGTATTTATGTCATATACTAATTGAAGATGATACCAATTTAAGAATCAATTTTAAGTATGACATAGCATAATGACATAAACATAGCTCAACAATTGAGCCTTTGAACCAACCAACCTCCATAACCTCTTTCCTTCCATCAAACTAGAAGATATAGCATTTAAGCAAACATAAAAATACTTCTAAGAGAGGTTTTAAAGGTTAGAAATAGGTTTCCGAACTAAATATTTTTTCACTTTTTGATGAATTTTATAATCAGTTTCAAATTGATTTCTAACTAAAATCGTTTTCAAATGTCAGTTTCTAATCGGTTTTAAAAAATAGGTTTCTAAATTAAATATTTTTTATTTTATGGATTAAGAAATCAGTTTCAAAATGGTTTCTAAACCAAATATTTTTTATTTTTTGATAAATTTTTATAATCAGTTTTTAATTAGAAATTGACTAAAATCAATTTATAAACCAATTTTTTTATGAATTTCATGATCAGTTTCTAATTAGAAACCGATTAAAATCAATTTCAAAATTCAGTTTCTAATCAGTTTCAAATAAAATTCGTTTATAAACCCCATATCTAGAGCGGTTCTAAATCGGTTGCTAAACCCTATTGCGATTTCAAATGAGTTTCTAATATGATTGGCGATCTCAAATAATTTTTTTGCTATATTTTAAAAAAAATTAAAATTTTTCGTTGCTAATTTTTTTAAAATATATATTTTAAATAACTATATACATTTGCCCTATAAAATTTTGAATATTAAAACCTCCTAAAATATACGTAAACAAGTAAGCGATAGAAGTGCTGCTCTTACAGATACAAATCGACAAATAAAATATATGTAAAGCATCAAATATCAAATCGAAGTCATACATTTGCAAAATGGAATTCTAATATGTCAATTAGCTTTCACGGCAGATGTCGGAGCTGGAGCGAAAGGAGGTGGCGGTGGCGGTGGCGGTGGAGGATTTGTAGGACCCTGGGGCAGAGGATGGTGATCCAGTGGGTCAATTGTGTAGTCATCATCATTCATATCATCATTACCGCCAAGTGACGGAGGAGGAGGCAGATTCAAAGTTTGTGACAGAAATGATAAGTAATCTGTTATACTCTCTTGCACGTATTGTAACTTCTTCTCAACTTTCCCCCGCATCTTTCTCTCGTCATCCAACTCCTTATGTAGATCGCTAAGTTCATATGAAGATGAAATAGATGCTCCCTTACAAGAAGAAGAACATCCAACCTCTGTATGACCTTCGATCCCTTAGAGCCCAATCTAAAGACATGGCTCTCCTTGAAGCCTCCCCCAACCTTAAGGAATACTGACTTCTCATCAGGTGGTCAACGAGAAGTCACAGAACTTTCGCACTCTGGCTGAGAATAACATTCTTTAATTGTCTGAACATTATCCTCCAGAAATAGAAAATAAAAAGACCATATAAATATTAATAATTATAATAGCTATTTTTATAACTGTGAAAAATGGTTGATTCATACCAAAGTTTGTCTTGACTTCTCATTGATAAACTCGCCCTACTTTGAACCTCTTTAGAAAGTGTGAAGTTTCTTAAACAACTCCACATAACGAAAGTCATCACCTTTTTCTTTCTGCTATAATTTCAATATTAAAAATAGTAAATATTATTTTTGTAGAAAATATTTAAGAACTAGTTTAAAAAGTGAAAACTAATGAAACGTACCATCATATTCTCATGCTCCGTAAAAGATATAGACCCACCCGTGTGAGATGTGCCGCTAGCAGCAGCTCTACTCCGCTTAGGAGAGGAAGAAATACATTGTAACCCCTCAGTTCTCCACTTCTATAACATCTACTCCCAAAAATCCGGTGAAATCCAATTTCGAGGTTTTCACCTAGCCCAGGCCTTGCATAGCTGGTCGGAAAATCGCTCACGACACTTCTTATTCCAATTCTCCCGTATCCGATTGCTATGCTCTGGGAACCATCTAAAACGACTCTGCAAAACCATTAGATAAAAAAAATATGTTACATAGTTGCTATTAAAATTATGTTAAAACTATGTCTACAATATAAAAAGAATAAAATTTATATATTTTTGTATTTACAGTCTATAACTCGAACCACATATTCTGCACATCTACTAGAATATCTGCAAATCTGGCGTAAGACACAGTGTAGTGTCATTGAAATATCAGTGATATCTCTCTAACAGTATCCACCAATGGGGGGAAACTATTTCAATAAAACGAACATTCAATTAAACATATTCAAGAGAGTTGCAGTTATGCACAATACGAGTACAAGTTGATATTCTTATACCTTTAGCCTTGTTAACCATTACATGCTTTGACAAAGAGCCTTGTTAAACACAATTTCAAAGATGATCAAAAAACTTTAAGGGTGTAAAAATGCCCTTCTCAAAGATAGCTTCAATGTGTATCAAATAAAAATATTTAAAAATAGATAGTACTTACCTATCACTATCAAGCACAATCAAAATGCGTGTCTCTGAGACTCTGCTTCAGGCACAGATGCAGTTGTTGAAGGTATCGATATAGGGGTTCGTTGTTGTCCTGACAAGTCTGGAGAGAGCAAAGGTAGCGAACTGCATAACTGCGAACTTGGACTTGATCTCAATCTCATATTTCTCTGGTAGCAAATATTTAGCCTTTGGAATGGAAACTTTCGTTTCACTGACACTAATAACATGTAACTCAAGTCTATCACAATATACCTCAATATCACGGCGATCTTTTATGTTCTCTTCCGATTTACCTTTTACATCCATTATGGTGTTAAACACATTATCGAAGACATTCTTCTCATTATGCATCACTTCTATGTTATGGGGAATCAAATTAGTTTTTCAATACGACAAATCCCAAAAGATGCTCCTTTTAGCCCAATTGTGATAGATGCCTCTGCCCTCGTCCCTCCCAACTTCTACTGCCGTGTTGACTATCTTTGGAAAAATTGCACACTCTTTGCCACATCTCATCTCCAGAAGCTTGCCTTATAGGTACGGAGGTCTCACATCCCCTATCTTTTTTGAATGACTTTGTATCCTTCATGTATGGGTGATTCGAGGGCAAGAACTGCCATGACAATCTAACCAAGATTGTTTTGACCAATTCTGCAGCTGAAATAATTTTGTTAGCTCCATACAATAAGGATATGCTAATCTTCCTGTTGTACTCCATCCACTCAGCATGCCATAAGTAGGGAAGTCGTTAATAGTTCATAGAAGTGCTGCTCGCATTTGAAAATTTTCTTTATTCGAAATGTCATATGTCAGGACTCCACTACACCATAAATGTAATAATTCATCTACCAAAGATTGTAGATGAACATTTCTTTGGCCCTAGCAAAATTACTATGAGAAACATTACTGGATCTTTCATGCACATCCAAGGAGGCATGTTGTAAGGAGTAACAATAATGGGCCAATTAGAATATTGCTTTCCCGACATCCTGAAAGGTGAAAACCCATTGGTGCATAGAGCAAGACGAACATTTTGAAGTTCCTTGGCAAATTCAAGATGGATCCGATCGAAGTGCTGCCAAGTTTTACAATCTCTTGGATGGCTCATAACTCCCTGTTCCGACTGACTCTCTACATGCAACTTCATATGTTCAGTAGTCGTTTTAGATGCAAGCAGTCTCTGGAGTCTTGGTGTCAATGGAAGGTAATACATCTTTTTGAAAGGAACATCCTTATGTTGTTTATTCTTCCCGATCTTCTTCTTTGACATATATCGGGCATGACCACAAAACTTTCAATCTTTTCTATCTATATCATCCTTCAAGTAAAGCATACAACTATTCGGACAAACATCTATCTTCTAAACTGGAAAACCAAGTTCGGAGACTATCTTCTTTGTTAGTATAAGTTATCTAGAAGCCTTATTATTGCTTGGAAAAACCTCCTTCATCAGTTGCATCACTTGATTAAAACACCTGTGTAAAATATTATTCTCTGACTTAATATTTAACAACCAAAAAACAATCGATAACAACTAGTGGTTTTTGCATCCCTCCCATATAGAAGTGTCAACAGCTTCCAACATATCTTAAAATCTCTTAGCTTCTGCATTAGGTGGTTCCTCCACATCAATAGATGATGGAGGGTCTATTGGAAAGTCTCCACCAAATGCATCAATTACCATCTACTGCAATTAATTAACTGAGGCTGGCCAAACAGATGTGCCAATTGCTATGGATGTAGGTTGCACTAGCATGAGACCCTCGCCATGACTTGTCCAATAATAATAATCAGGGACAAAGCCAAATCTATACAAGTTCATCTCCACCTCATCTAGAGATAGATGAGTTTTATTCTTACATTTTGCACATGGACAACTTAGCCATGACCTCCAACCTTTCGACAGACAATAGGCAATAAAACCCTTTACCCCTTGTTCATATTCAATTGTAAATCCTTTGATCCCTTGCACATGTCTCCTATACACCCAACTACGGTCATCTATCTACATTAAGCAACACTGCCGTAATAAATTTTTAAAATTTTTTATAACAGTATCCTAAAGTTCTCAATTAAGACATCCTTAAACAAACTTTGAAAGAGTCTCTCCTAAAAAATAGACTTTTCTAGATAACCCAAAGAAACAAAACATCACATATCTTTTCTACAACATTGACCAATAATAAAGAAGAACAAAGGCATAGGTTTAAGAGGAAAACAGAGAAATATGCAGAGTATCCATGCATTCATAAAGTAATTAACACAAACTATGGCTAGAGCACGAAAACAGGACAGATGACATATCTAGTTTTAATTAGTTAGTTCTTTGTATTTGGCTCCAGCAAGAACTCCTTTTACCATGTTTACCTCACTTTTCGTTTTATTTTCCTCCTTTCTCCAAATTGATCTTCTCTAACAAGAACTCCTTATAGTATTCTAAACTGGCTAGAAGCACAAGCAATAGGTTTTACATTTAAATAATTAGCATCTCTATTTTCTTGATATATGTTTTTTTTAAAAAAAAAAGAACTTTCTAAGAAATGCTCGAGAATGGCCATCGCCATAAAGATATACATCCATTTCCTAATAAGAAACCCCAGTAATTTTCTTGAAGTCTTGTTCTTGACGGTAATTTCAGTTCTAGGTAGCAAGCACCATCTGCAGAAAGGTCGTTCTAGGGTCAATTTTGAAACCGACAATATTTGATTTCAAATTTGAAATCGACTTTTTTCAGTTTCAATATCAGGTTTTGACTATCAAAATTGAAACCGATTTTCTACGGTTTCAAAATACCTTTTTTCTTGTACCGTTGGAATCGGAATTAAAACCAGAATTGTTAGCTTCGATTCTGGCTCAACGATTGCAATTCAAATTTAGCCACCCCTACTAGTTCATGTCAAACATAAGATTCATGCGGAGGAGTTTTATTCTGGCATCTTTATAATTTATGTTTATCACACAAGTTATACAATTGAACCAATATTATTAGTTATAATACAGACAACCCATGTGGAAGAAATATATCAACTCATTAAAAAAGTTAAGCACTCATAAAATAGTGAGTTGGCATTTTCTATCCACATAGATTTTTCTATTAATAGTTATATAACTAGTGTGATAAACACAACTTACAAAATTATCAAGATAAAACTACTCATTTGTTCATGAGAGAGCAATATTGTTTAATCTGGTAGAGGTCTAAACAAAATTTACTAGTACTCCATAGCCAACTTGTAGTAAATTTAATCTTCTTGTGATACCAAGCAAATACTTCGTCTCCCTGCAGTATTTATCATTTAATCACGGACTTAAAGGATCGACATTACACACTGAGATTCAAAATCAATCTAAATTCCTGTCCAATCAGCAAATTTCCAAGCCCTGAGATCTCAATTGCTGCAAAATTTCCACTAACTTCAACATTACTTTTGCCTGGATATCCATAACTTCTCTGGTTTCTGCCCATTTCCAACTTAAAGCCTTTCAGTTTTGTAACATCAGACAAGCCTAAGAACATCACTTTTCCAATGATCCCTTTCTTGTTCAAGGCAAAATCTCCATTTAAAACCTGGGATTCAAGCATTACCGTGTTCTTATTATCAAAATAGTTATTAAATCGAATCAAGGTCCATTTTCCCCCTACACTTCCCATATCTAGTTCTTCTCCATCATCCAAGAACACTTCACCGGTGCTATTCTCGCCGCTGCTGACCACAACCAGAATTTCAAATGGCGTTTCCTGAGCTTCTCGAGTGGTCATGGCTTCTTGTTGCATGACCAACACATTGCCTTCGCGGACATGCACGTTTATATTATCAGGTGGTGCATCAAGTGTGACATACGTCCCTTGGCTCAAACTGATCGTTTTGGAGTAATTGAAGAGGCTGAACCAGTTTCCGGCAGGAAAGTATGCGTCGACAGTGACTGCTCCCGGCTTCAGGACCGGGGAGACCATGACGCCTTTTCCGAGAAGAAACTGGGTGCTGATTTCATAAGTACTGATGTCTTGAGGGAAGGAGAAGAAAAGTGGCCGTGTATGGGCGTTACTTTTGTATGTGCCTCGTACATCAGCGTATAGAAATATGGAAGTAGTTTATAACGGAGTCCGAGTGCCTTCTTGGCTGATTCGGCAACTGAATCCCAAAGAAAGAGTTCCTGAGAGTTGGCATCTTTGGTATTGTGGTCTCTTGAAAAAGGATAGAATGCCCCTAGCTGCATAGGATTCAGAATGAAAAGATGCAAATATCAATATATATACAACTGGACAAATATATTCTCTATTCCTATGTTTGAAAAAACAGATTTTTTGGAACCTCTTCATTCTAGAAGGGGTCGAGAATAAAACAGTAAGATATATAAGTCGTGGAGAATAAAACAGTAAGATATAAAACGGACAGGAACTCGGATTGTTCAAACACAAAAATATATTTTCATCCTAACTTCAAATATGATCTTTTTAGGGCACATTTTAATGGATATATATATATATATATATATATATATATATATCAATTTAAATTTATTATAAATCATAAAAAATTTCTTTCAATAAATTTTAAACCAATCATCGCTATTTTAATTTCCTTGCTTTATATATTTTCTTCTAAATCTAATAAAATTTGAAAGTAAATCATTTCCAAATTTAGATTTATAAAAAATATATAAAAATGGAAGAACCTAAAGATAACTGGAGTTACATAAGGAAACCAAATTATTTCATTTCTAAATGTAGATATAGGAAATTCTATAGGAAACAGGAGAACCCTAAAGATATTGGAGAGATAAAGAAATGGGATCATTTCAAATTTCATTAAATTTGAAAGGAAATGTTTAAGATAACTATATCTAAACACTTTTTATAAGCACAATACATTTTTTTAGATATGTATAGTAATCATATTTTATTTTTGCTCTTTATATAAATATAGTCTTTTTTTATAAGCGTGATGCGTTTTTTTTAGATATGCACAGTGATCATATTTTTTTTGCTCTTTTATATAAATATGATACTTTCTCCCTCAACTCTCTTATTCAAAACATTAAATTAGAAACATATTTAAAGGGTTTTATGACAAATCTTGTATCTTTTGTTGGATTATTTTCTAACTCTTCATCATGTAATAATTTTATAACAAATTTATAAGTACAATTAGATAGAAAAAATGGTTATATTCTTAATTCGAATAATGAAACTTATAAATAGAAAAAATTTAAAAATAATTAAAATAAAATTTATAAAAGAAATAGACCAAATGAAACTTTAAAAGATTTTAGTGAAGCTTCAATTGGAGCTCCAGGCTTGACGAAACTCCCTTTGGTGGAGTTCCAAAGTGAACTATGCCAACCACTTACGAAACTCTACCAAAATTAAAAATTTATACATCTATAACATTAAAACCTTATGAAATTCAAATCAAATGGAGAATCCATTTTAAATTTTTAAATTTTAATAAATTCTAATTCAAAGTAGAGTGAAGATGTTAAAGAATATATTTTTATGGAGACAGAAGTGTGTAAGTTTATAGTAAGACAAAAATAAAATATGCTTGTCGTGTCTACAAAAAAACTCACTACGCTTAATCAATCCTCATCTAAATTAATAGAGAAAAATTTTGTAGAATATATGATAAACTCAAAATGTTAGAAAAACGAGTGATGCTTTTAAGTTAATATATAGTTATACGGTCATAGCACAATTCATAAATTTTGAACTAACTATTGCACTAGTTTGAACTTTCAAGATATTTTTTAAAAAAATGAAGACCAATATTTACCGCTCTTATTTGAAAAATTTTGGTGCATCAATCATTTATTTATTGATCGTAATTTCCTTGTATATTTCAATTCCAAAACCGTACACCCAAATGAAAGAGATCACTTTCTAGAAATTATTTTCCTTTTCTTTAGTATTTTCTCTAGTTAATCAAATAATACAAAAAGATTCAGTTTCTTAAAGATTTTATATTCTTTTTCCTCGCTAAAATCCTTAATCTGAACAAGGTCTAAGATTCATCTTTTATGGTTTACGATTTACAAAATTTTATAAAAGGAAATGTTATAGATGATTTTGAAATGGAGGGAGTATCACCCGAATCCAGCGCCGACAAAGTTCTTCCGTGGTGTTCCCGAAAAAGCCACATATATCTGCTCCAACCATGGGAATTCCAGACAATCCTGCGGTCAAGATGCTAGGAATCGAGTAAGCCAAATCCTCCCATTTTGCAGCATTATCACCAGTCCAGTGTGCCGTGTACTTCCCCGACCCAGCAAAGGTAGATCTAGCAAGTATAAATGGCCTTTTCCCATTTCCCTTAACCAATGCCTGATGAGTAGCTTTGGACTCCAGAAGCCCATAGAGATTGTGGGCATTATACTCCGAAATGCTACCAAAATGCATTGAATTTGCTGGAACTGTTCTTTGATTGATGGAAATTCGACCTCCCGAATTGTTAATCCTATAGGGAGGGTCTTCGAGTGAAGACGATGGAGAAGAAGGAGATGTGATGAAGTTTGATAGCTCGTTCATGTCTAGCCATAGTCCATCAAAGGGAAGATGACTGTGGAATAGATTTATCTCCTGTTCCCAATAGAGTTTGGTTCTGGGGTTTAAAAAATCTGGATAGTAAACGTTCCCCAGCCAAACAACACCTAAGTAGGGTTTATTGCCACGCTTTATATAAATGTCTGCTTTCATCCCCCTTGCGTAAGTCCCATATGTTTCATTCACGCTTATACCTGCAGTAGGGTATATCAAGGGGAAAAGGAGGGAAAATTGAATTTCTTGAAAATATTGACAGAAAAGGTGTAGGACATTGTGAAGTAGAATTTTTCAGCACCCTCAAGTTGCATTTTGGGAATGTTTTCCTTCACTTATGCTCTAATATTTATTTCGTTGAAGAAATATCATTTGTTTTCTTTGCTTCCCTTGTTCTGTTTTAAATATTTTGTGGGCACTAAGCGCATTATTGTAAAACCAAATTAAAGACTATGACTTTGTGAGGCAGAAACCATCATTGCTAGGACTGTCAATTGGGCCGAGCTAGCCCGAGCCTGGCCCGACCCGGCTCGTTTTTTGAGGGCTGAGCTTTTTTCGGGTTAAGACTGAGCCGGGTTAGAGCCTGAATTTTCGGCTCGTTTGTGAATCGGGCCGAGCTCAGGCTTGACTAAGCTCGGCCCGTTATAAGCTCGGCCCGATCATATATCTAATAATAATTTATAATTATATATTATAATTTCTTGATATAATAGAAATTTTTTGTGTATAATACTATATTAATGTCATCATAACTATATAGATTAAAATTTTATGTGTTTTGATATAAATAAATTTGTTTATATTTCACTTTCAAAAAAATTTAGTGTGTAAAGTTTTCACTTCCAACACTTTAAAATTATATTTTAGAAAAGCAATGTGGTTTAATAGTTTTAATTCTTAACAGATTTGGCAACAATATGCATGCTATTCAATCATAGAGTCTATTTATGAGATTGTAACTACTTATTGAGCTTATCATAATTCTAAGGATATTAAGTATTAACACAGTAAATGCGTAGGTATGAATATTATTACCTTTACTAACACGAGAAATATAAATCATATGAAAGAAGAAGATAAGATCTTAGCATAGTCTTCCAATTGATTTTTACACTTGTAATTTAGAATATTCCAAAGTAAATATTTAGTTTTATAAAATAATATATTCTACATATTCACTTTCGTAATTAATATATTTAACTAATTTCACAAAATATAATTTTTTTCACTTCTCAACATAAATTTAGAAAGAGAAGAGAAAAAATTATCAATTACTTAATGGTTAATACTTATATTATATAACTTATAAGGTGATTAGTAAAGTGATTAGTAAACTTTAGTATTAGCCCAATATCTTTTTAAAAAATCAATATTTATTATTAGGGCACATTAGAAGATTGTTTTTTGTGTATTAATAACTTAATATGCATTCAAAATATTAAACTGCTTACTATACAGCAAACTCAGTGGTGTATGCTGCAAATTTGGTTGATTCTCTATACAGAAAACACAGTGGTGATGTGTTTTAGTGCTTTGGTGCCTAGTTTCATCGTTGGAAATTCACTGATTTCTGGAGTTATAGGATCATTCTTCCTCTTTTCCGGTTACTTCATATTGAAGCACGACATACCAGATTATCAGATTTTAATGCATTATATATCTCTGTTTAAATATCCATTTGAAGGGTTCTTGATCAATAAATTCTCAGACTCTGGTAGTTTGGTGCTCCACTTTTGTTGATTTGTCTTGGTTGGAATTTAATGTGGTTGAGATATTGCTACAATACTTTATTTTGCTATGGTATTTTATTTTTGTTGATTTTTAAATAGACGTTTACTTAGTTTCTAGAGATATTGTTTAATAATATATGCAAATTAGTTGAAAGTTATTGTTAGACAAGTATTAAGACATTAATTTGTGAAGGCAATCATAATTTGTAGTGAGAGGATAATTTGTGAGAACAATAAAAAATAAATATGCATATTTCGGGCTCAGCCCGAGCTCGGCCCGAGCTCATAAGAGCCGAGCTCGGGCTCAACATTTGTGAGCCCGTTCGGGCTGAGCCCGAGCTCGGGCTCAATATGATGTTACTCGGACTGAGCCCGAGTTTAGGTCGGCTCGGCTCGTAGAGCCCAATTGACAGGCCTAATCACTGCATGTAAGTTTTCATATAGAAAATATTTTTTTGAGACTAAATTATGTCACCATTTATTATTTATTTTTGTTCCTTATCTAAGCACTACAACAGTGACAAGGTCATATCTGAAACAGTTAAGTGTCTCATTCATAAAGTAGAACTTATCGATTCTACTTACTGTTATATCTCTCACCGTTATATCTCTCTTTTTTACTGTATCAAAAGAAAAAATGAACTCTTAAAACAATTTACAATACCTTTGGAAATTTGAAAGAAAAAAAAGAGAAATCAACATAATTGTTATAATTTGGACAAATTGACTCAGTGCCACCAAAAGAAAGACCTCGCCTTTTATTATATTATTAAATTTTATTTTTAACTTCCAATACCATTAAACTATTTTAATACTACCATCCATAATACTCCACCACCTCACATGATGGATTTTGACAAAAAAATGGTATGTCCATTGTACATGAGTTAATATTAATTAGAAGCGAAATTATCTCTACAATAAGAAAATTTACCAAAGTGCTGCTAAAAAAGGACCTTGTTGGTCATTATGCCACTAAACTTTACTATCTACTTTTTATAGAAATAAACTGGTTCGTTCCACTATCTATGGCATTCTGCCACTTTGTCGTCTGTGGATTCCAGCAAAAAAGCTTACAACCTGTGAGCTATTTATAAGGGACAAAATTGTTTCTACAATCCCTTTGCCTCCGATTTTTATTATGCCCGTACCTCTCCCCTCCCATCCCATGTCATTACCTTCCTCTTCCATCAATCTCCCTGCATTTCTCTTTCTTCTCTTTTCAATTTGCATTTTGTGCAACGTTCGAAGTACAAAATCCCCTCAAAGTATATCCCTGTTCTTGAACTTAGTTCAAATCAGAGAGTAAAAATGAGAAACATGTGCAGATGAGACGTTTTGCACTAGACTTCAGGTCCTAAAGCAACGATTTGCATAGTTCTTCAACCATATGAAGGGAGGAGGATGAGAGAGGGAGCAAGGTTGGCAGGGGAAGGGGGCGTGACAACACGGGATAGAAGAGAAGATGCTAGGCCTCAATTAAAATTGGGAGGAAAGGAATTATTGAAACAATTTTGTCCCTTATAAGTAGCCCACTTGCAATAAGCTTTTTCACTAGAATCCGTCGTCTAAGTGGCCATGTAGCATGATTAGCAAAAATAGTTTAGTTGTAAGCAAAGGTAAAAGTAAAGTTTAGTGGTTAAAAAGTAATAATGCTTTCTTTAATGACATTTTGGGTAAATTTTTTAATTATATAGACAATTTTACCTCTAATAAGTAGTTCGTGTATAATAAACATACTATTTTTTGTCAAAATCTACTGTGTAAGGTGGCGGAGTGGCATGGATGGTTGCAAGAAATTATTTTAACAGAATAAGAAGATAAAAATAAAGTTTAGTATGACATAGCGCGGAGAGCATTCTTTGGTGAAAAATTGGGCCAACTTCCCTATCACTTACGAAGATTAATTGAATTTTCAGGGTGACAAGCAGTTAAACAGAGCACATTATGTCCATGAAAAAATGATAGCTTACCTAATATATATTAAGTAATGTAAATAGACTTCGAAGGCAGAAATTGTTACCAGGATCCACGATGAGCACATATTTTTGACCGTTTTGGTGAAGCATTTCCAGAAATTTCTTCATCTTATCCAAAGGAAAGTTGATGGGATCAACTGTAAAATCCTTATAGCCATCCATATAATCAATGTCTGTCCACATTACTTCAAGAGGAATTCCAGCTTCTGCATAACCAGCAACCACTCTCTCAAGTTCAGATACATTTTTATAACCCCAGCGGCATTGGTGAAATCCTGTAATTCATTCATGAGTACAAAATTTAATGTCAAAATATAGAAATGGTAAACTGCTATGTAACCAACAGTGTTTTACTATTCATATTCATGCTATGCATTTTTTTCTTCTTTTTACAAACAAGAAGTATCCTCTGTAGGATCATTGTCCCCCTTTCTAATCTAATCCATCCTCAGTTCCATTATTATTAAATAGCTACCTAGTAGTCTTTTATGTAAAAAATATAGAACTTGTAGAAGAAAACAAACTTTAAGGAAAAAAGTGTTACACATGATAATATTTTATAAATTAAAAAAGAATAGGATAGAGAGTTAAGACAAAAAATCCTAAACTATTTGAAATGGACAGTGCTTAAATACAAAGGGGTTCATATTAATTGACCAACAGAGGTTTACTGTTGTAGTATAGTGTTTTACATGGGGCAGGAAACAATTTAAAATGAGTCCGAATCATCTGTCTTACTTTTGATTCCATTCTCTGTTCCATTATTATTAATGGCAATATGATAGTTTTTTATTTTAAAATTATAGAACTTTAAATAAAAAAGAAGAAGAAGAAGGAACTCTAAATGTGACCACATGAAAGCTTTTTGTAAATGAAACATACAGAGGATGAAGACTAAAAGTGGAACAGGATGCAAGCCATTTGAAATGGACAGAGGATCCTAAACAAAAGGGTTCATAGCAAAAAAAAAAAAAAAAAAAAACACAAACAAAAAGAATCACAGAAGAACTCACCGAACGACCAGTAGGGCATTGCAGCTGGACGGCCAATGAGCTGTGTGTATTGGTCCATGACCATCTTAGGCGATGGACCAGAGAAAATGCAAAGGTCAATAATACCCCCAATGACCTTAAAAGTAATTCTATTTCCCGTGTAAACAATGTCCATGCCATTGCTGCTGAGCAGCGAAACTCCATGAGTGGTTCCATTGGGTGCTCTAACATCCATGTAGAAAGGATGGGAACCATAAAGGTTAACATCAAGATTGGCACTGGAAATGTCGGCATTCCAGAGAGTCAATGATTGGTTGTGTTGAAGCTTGAACGATTTCTTGGTGTGCTCTCCGAGGCCGAAGAGGTTGGCCTTCTCTGGCGGGAGTCCAGAGGAAAGCTGGAGGTATTGGTCCTTGAAAACGAGGAAAGTAGTGGGGTTGTTGGGCTCCGGCGCCGCGTCGAAGAGTGTTTCGCCGGTGGATAGACGGCTGACGGAGAATCCAAATGGGGTGGTGTTGTAGAGGCGGAATATGAGGTCTGAGCCGGAGCTGGAGAGCAGGAGGGCTGCGTGGGCTTGTTTTGGTGGTGGTTGGAGGATTTGAGGTGGTTTGGGGCGGGGAATAATGTCGTAGGGGACTTCCCATCTGTCATGGTTGGGGTCTGTTATTCGTATTCTAAGGCAGTTGTCTGATTCGAAGCTGCATATCAAACGCAACGGAATTAGAATTTTAATTTTGTTGGGACAGGAATCGTTTTCAACCTATATATAAAGGAATTTTCAAATATGGTGAGAAGTCAAAGTAAAACAAAAGAAAAGAGACTAAAAATTTATAAAACTCACTAATCCTCAAAAAGAATTATAAATATGCACTAAAAATTTAGGATGTATCTTTTTAATAAAAAAAATTATTTTTTTCTCACTTTTCTATTTCTAATATTACTAATTTTAAAACAAGAGACAATCAACATGGGCCTTAGTAGTGTATACGCCAGTCAATCGGGCTTTACGAGCCGGGCCAAGTTAAGTTCGGGCTCAGCCTGAGTAACATCATACTGAGCCCGAGCTCGGGCTCAGCCCGAACGGGCTCACAAATATTGAGCCCGAGCTCGACTCTTATGAGCTCGGGCCGAGCCCGAAATATACCTATTCATTTTTTATTTTTCTCACAAATTATTCTCTCACCACAAATTATGATTGTCTTCACAAATTAATGTCTTAATACTTGTCTAACAATAACTTTCAACTAATTTGCATATATTATTAAACAATATCTCTAGAAACTAAGCAAACGTTTATCTGAAAATCAATAAAAACAAACTACCATAGCAAAATAAAGTACTATAGCAATATCTCAACGACATTAAATTTCAACCAAAACAAATCAACAAAAGTGGAGCACCAAACTACCAGAGTGTGAGAATTCATTGATCAAGAACCCTTCAAATGGATACTTAAACAGAGATATATAATGCATTAAAATTCAATAATCTGGTATGTCGTGCTTCAATATGAAGTAACCGGAAAAGAAAAAGAATGATCCCATAACTCTAGAAATCAGTGAATTTCCAACGATGAAACTAGGCACCAAAGCACTAAAATACACCACCACTGAGATCACTTTACATAAATTAATGAGATAATTATGTTTATAAATTATACCTTATATGTTATATAATATAAGTATTAACCATTAAGTAATTGGTAATTTTTTTCTCTTCTCTTTCTAAATTTATGTTGAGAAGTGAAAAAATTTATATTTTGTGAAATTAGTTAAATATATTAATTACGAAAGTGAATATGTAGAATATATTATTTTATAAAACTAAATATTTACTTTGGAATATACTAAATTACAAGTGCAAAAATCAATTGGAAGACTATGGTAAGATCTTATCTTCCTCTTTCATATGATTTCTATTTCTCGTGTTAGTAAAGGTAATAATATTCCTACCTACGCATTTGCTGTGTTAATACTTAATATCCTTGAATTATGATAAGCTCAATAAGTAGTTACAATTTCATAAAACTATTAAGCTACATTGATTTTCTAAAAATATAATTTAAAAGTGTTAGAAGTGAAAATTTTATACACCAAATTTTTTTGAAAGTGAAATATAAACAAAATTATTTATATCAAAACACATAAAATTTTAATCTATATAGTTATGATGATATTAATATAGTATTATACACAAAAAATTTCTATTATATCAAGAAATTAATATATAATTATAAATTATTATTAGATATATGCTCGACCGGGCTCATAACCGGCCGAGCTTAGTTGAACCTGAGCTCGGCCCGAATCACAATCGGACCGAAAATTCAGGCTCTGGCCCGGCTCAGTCCTGATTCGAAAAAAACTTAGCCTTAAAAAATCAGGTCGAGTTGGGCCGAGCTCGGATTAGCACGGCCCAATTGACAGTCCTAGTAGTGTACAAATGCATAATGGGAGTCTGTAGCTATTAGTGGAGAAGGAAAGGATCCAAGATCAGACAAAATAGGAACACACAAATGAGCCAAAATGGTTAAGAGTATAGGGTTGGATTAAGATTCCTTTACAGCTGAAAAGGTCACCAGACTTATCCTTAATTTTAATTGCACCAATTAATATTTAAAAAGAAATCTAGAAGCACTAATTTTCCACCCATAAGAACTTGTTATTAAGTCCACAAGTTTTGAGTTTGATACAAGTACATGTTTTTTTGTCGTGCTATTTTTTTTATTTACACACCAAAAAAGAAAATACTGAAATAAGTGATTTTGAAATAGTTATTCTAACACAAAATTTTTTATTTTTCTATTATACTTATTTACCTTCAAATACAAGTTTGCTCAAAAGAAAATATTGAAAGACTTGAATAACATACTCGAAATACAATATTTCTCAACACTATACACTCTTAAATGACTGCCATAAAAATGATCTACCCTCAAATCTCAATGCTTGAATAGCACATTTTCTGACACAGAAAATCAAAGAGCCATATATAGCAGGAAAAGACAAAGGCCAAGTAGGCCCCAGAAAGAAAAGGGCAAAAGGTTTTCCAGTGATCAACGGAAGCAAGCTAATGGTTCGAGAGAAGTCTTTTAATCAATTCAGATTCTCCTCTCATATAGTGGAAAAGAAACCGACAGATGCAATCATGAGAAGATCAAATAGCTGCACAATAAATCAATTGATTCAGATCCTCCCATGATTATCATAATTTTTAAATTAATATATAATTTTATATAATTTATTATAATAAATTATTTTAATTTTAAAATTTTTTTCTTTTATAATTATATTATTAATAAATAATCTTTCAATTATAAAAAAAAATAGCTATGCTGCATGCCACCCGCCTGGCAGCCACTCCTGTTTGTCTCACCCACTAAGTTAATGGCTACACATGTAAAATGGAAACTTGCTATTCAGGTTAAAAAAAAAATCTCTTCCTTCTAGAAGTCACTGACCGTTTGCTGTCAAATGGATCAGTTATCATATTTTACCAAAATATAAATTAACTTTTATAAGTTGAAAAGTTTTTTAAGTAAAATTTAAGTTTAATCATTAAGTTTTACTAAAAAATGAAAATTTTGAAATATTACCATTAAGTTTATAATATTATCAATTTTATAACACTTTAGTCTTCCACTGCTACTACCAATCATCTTCCCACGGCATATGATCAACTTCACTCTTTCATATGATCAACTTCTCTCTTTCTCATACACTCTTTTACTTCTTATTCAATCTTTTTTTTTTTTTTTTGGTTCTCCCGTTTCCCTCAGGACACCCACTACCACTACCGTTGCATCCCTCTTCAACTTGCTTTCCTCCTTTTTCCTTTCCTTAATATTCTGCTACCTCTTTATCTCCTCTCTCCTTTCTCCGTTGACAGCATTCTAAGCAAGAGGGTGTCAGCCAGGAAACTTGAAGGGAGGAGACAAACAGAAAATGAGAGGAAAAAGGAAGAGAGGAGAGAGAGAAAGGCAGAGGAAACTGAAGAAATAGGAAAAGATTTGGAAGTAGTATTGCCGGCAACTGTGCTGGTATTTACTCCGACCTGCAGCGCCTTTTGTTGGCGGTTGGAAGGTCAGGAAAACTAGTCAAATAAGGAGGCAGTTTGATTTTGTGGATAAATGGGTTGGTTGATTCAGATCCGGTAAAAATTGTAGTTAACTGGTACAATTTTATTAGAATAATGGGAAGATTGATTCAATTGAAAGATTAAGGAGGCAGTTTGATTTTGTGGATAAATTCAGGGGGACTTATTGGAATTTACCCATAAATCAATCAAATATCCGGAATGCCCTTCACACACAAAAGGAGAAAAAATAGTTGGTGAGCTAAAGATTACCTTGCTCTGAGCTGAAGATTTTGGATGTCAGGACCAAAAATTGAGGAACTTTTGATCAACTGAAGATTAGCAGTGAATGATTTTTCCGAAAGATCAGTGCTCACTGACTGAACTACATATCCATAACCTATAGCTTGATCTTGCGCTATACCAACACTAAGATATATTCGAGCCAAGTAGAGAAGCAAAACAAAGAGACATTGGAATTGAAGAGCTGAAGAAGATGATAGTCCTCCTTTCATTCTTCTCTCTTTTGCGTTTTTGCTTGCCAGAGGAAGCCCTCTGCTTCGGCTTTCTTATAAAGTAACACGAATATTAATAGTTTATTTAGATAGTATTTGATCTAATTAAATATATAATTAATTAAATTTTATTTTTTTTATAAAATTTGGGATAAAAATTTTTTAATAGAAAACGATTCAAATATAGTAATTTTTTATTAAATATAATAATTTTTAATTATATATAATATTTTTATTAAATATAATACAAAAATTAAATTATTTTTTGATAATTTTATCTCCCCTCTCTCTTCCTCTCCATGTGAAGGTGGCGAAAGTCTAAGTGGACTTTTGCCATTTGCTAGTAGAACTTAAGTGAAAATTTTTATTTTTTAAAATATTATTTATTAAATATTATTAATAAAATAATTTATATAATTAGATAATTTTAAATCATGATTATTAAAAAATATAATTAAAATTTTTATTAATTATATTAGTTTTTTCTTTAAATACTTTTATTTTTTACAATTATTTAAATTATATTTCTCCTAAACAAACATACAATTGGATCTCATTTCTCCTTTTACAAAAAATTCACTTTCAAGGAACCTAAGACAAAATCTCTCCCAACTAAACACAATCTAAATATAATTTTTAATTAATAACTTAAAATACTAATGCTTAATGTTAATTTTAAATTTGACACATTAATTAATTATTTTTAAATAAAAATATTTTTAAATATTTATCAAGCTTTTTATAATTTTTTTAAAATCTTAATTTACGTATAAAGCAAAAATAGTCATGTACTTTGAAACCGGGGAGTGGTGAATTTTTAAAGTCAGTTATCATCCAATCTTGCACCAACTCGCCTTCACGCGTCTAACTCAGTGAAAAAAAAGGAAAAAGAAAAGTAAAATCTCTTCCACCCGATCACTTCCCGCCTTCGAAATACGGCAAAACTGGAAGTCTGCTTGACATCTTGTGTTCGTCCTATAAAAATTTTATATATGTTTATTATGTGATACAATACTGACAACATTAAATTAGGTAATTTAATTTTTTCTAATATATTTTGAATTTTTTATAAAAAAAGAGAAAAAATATAGACCAACCATCAAGTGACACTTGGTCACTTGAATTGATATTTTTTCCTTGTTTGTTTTATAATTTCTTTAAATTTATAGTATAAATTTCTTATTTAGAAAAAATTATTTATTTTATTATTTATATTATAAATTATTTTAGTATAAAAATCTATATGTTTTAGAATTTGAAATAGATTTGATATTTGAGAAAATTTGATATTTGTGATATTTGTGACATTTTATTAAATATATAAATATTTGAATAGAATTGATAATTGTGAA
This sequence comes from Rauvolfia tetraphylla, assembly GCA_030512225.1. NCBI lineage: Eukaryota > Viridiplantae > Streptophyta > Magnoliopsida > Gentianales > Apocynaceae > Rauvolfia > Rauvolfia tetraphylla. Next base: position 842,617 of record JAJQKT010000033.1, read on the forward strand.
ATTTGTGATATTTGATATTTGAAAAAATTTGAGATTTGTGATATCTGTGAAATTTTATTAAATACATAATATATTTGAAGATATAATAAAAATATTATTTATTAATTTATTATAATGATGATAAATAATTATTTTATTATGATTCGTATATATAAAAATTAAATCATAACATATTTGATTATATTTTAACTTTAAATATATATATATATATATATATATATATATATATATATATATATATATATATATATATATATATATATATATATATGTTTGTAGACTATCCGATAATTATGTGTTTTACATATGCCTAGATTTATGCTAGAGTAGTCTAGAAAGATTCACCCGATAAATTAAAATTTATTTTTTTTGAGATTTTGACTAAGGTTTAGTCTTTTAAATTTGTAGGAAATTCGACCATTCCATAGGCAGTGAGTATCAATGATATACATATAGCGATCAGGTGAGTTTACCAATCCAAACTCACTATATTTTTAGTGTTATCAATATTTGTTATTCGCAAGTGTGAATATATTATTTTGAGGATTTCTTTTGCTACTTGTTTCAAATTAGAGAGGTTCTCCATGAGAATTAATTTAATTACTTATTTTAAATTTGGAGAGGTTCTCCACAATATATTTTTACTTGTGCATTAGAAATATTTCGAAGCGGTGCTCCAAATAGGTATTTATTTGATTGAAAATATTTTATTGTGTATTTTTGAAAAGTTATGTGCATTTTCATGGCATATTTAGAAAATTTGTATTTAAATGTTTGGACTGACGGGCGGTTGTTAGTTTGAAGATATGTTGAAACTAGATTTGGTTATGAATTTAGAATCGTTTAGATGACTACTTGAGTGGCCTTTATGTTTGAAAAGGTGCATAAAAATTTCGTACATACCAACTATGATTTGGATATTATGTGATTTGGAATATGGTGTGACTGGATATGATTTGAGCCTGAAACGTCAATTAGCATGGAACGCTCAGATTCTGGATTATAGATTTACTTGAAAGGGGGCGTGGCCCAATTGATACTATATTTATCTGTTTGTGTCACCTAACAGTGAGTCAGGAGGAGTTCAATGTTAAGGTTGATCACCAAGGTTGGACTGGTAGGTGCCCAAATCCTTAGACTAATTTCTTTCTCGGGAGGCATAAGGTAGTTTGTGAAATCGAATATTCGTACTGGTGTATGACTGGTATTGACTATGGGCTTCCGTTATTGGTTCCAGTAAATTTACCGTTGAGCCATCATTTAATTGTTTGTCATGTTTGAGAAACTGGTTTAATGCGCTATGCTGATGTGTCTTGATTCGCTCAAACATTCCAACTAGGCTCGATCTTCACCATCAGTTTGTGCATGTTTATTTAAAATGAAAATAATATTTAATTACATGCAAAGAATTTGTACACTACTATGCATGTGCATTTATCCATATCATTTTGAAATCACAAGCACACATGTAAACTCACTAAGTTTTTTGACTCACACCTATTTTTAATATATATTTCAAATGGATTATACCCAGAGACCGAGCATTGAGCTTCATGTTTATTATAACTTTAATTCGAAGAAGATCTTTTACTATGTATAAGTATTTTTAAAAAATACTGTATCTTTTGTTCTCTTTCAGTAGTTTTAGAAAGAAAAAAGATTATATTAAAGATTTACTTTTGTATATAAAATCTTTCACTGTTTTTTTGTTTAATATATTATTTTATATATGTTTAGTTTTTATTTCTCCTCCGGATGCCAATACATGTACATATCAGTGCCAAAAGACACGCTAATACCTTACTCAACCGCAGTAAAACTTAACGGAGGGGCGGGGGTATCACACATTGAATCCTCTCAAATTGGTCCCTGAAGTATTCAGTTGGCTGCGTTTCCCCCAAAAGCATCTTATTTGTGACTCGTTATTTGTTCACGCAATGGCTGTACACTTAAAAGTGGAATAAGCAAATAATTCAATATCTTCCAATAGTCGAATAAAATGTTCATTGTTTAATGTAATAAAGGATTATCCCATTGAATATCATTTGAAGTTTTAATTTGGTTTCTTGTTATGCCTAATTTGTTCAAATTTCATCCCTATTTGAAGCCTCTAACTCCTAGTGTTAGGACTGTTAATTGGACAGCTCGACTTGAGCCCAACCAATTCGGCCTGATAAATTTCAAACTGAGATGGGTCTGAGTGTCATTTGAGGCCCAAATTAATTTCAGGCCAAGAGGAATTCTTTTTGAGCTCAGCTCGTGATGCGCTCTTCCTGAGTACATATATTCTATACATATATACACGCGCACATATACATATATATTAAATTTTAGTTGCAAACACTCTATATTTATAATTTATTTATAATTATAATTATCCTTATTGATGTAAATAATTCTTAAAGTAACTATTATTAGAGTACAATTTACTATTATATTCTCATGTTATTTTAAAATTTTTTCTTTATAATGCATTTCAATCTTCATTAGTTATTATAGTAGCTTTAGGGGGCAAAAGTTAATAAATTATTTTTTTAAAAAATTAAATTGAATCTTTTTTATTGATTAGTTAAATAAAAAGATAAAATTAGAATTTTTATTTTTATTTAAAGAGTAAATTGGTCATTTAAGCATTTTTTATCGAATTATTTGGGTATCAGTTAAAATTTGTCCAATAATTGATAATTTTAAAAGATGTGGTACTCAATTGACAGGACTATTAACTTTGGAGTACTAAAGTGACATTAATTCAAAAAAATAAAAATACAGGACACAAAAGACTTTTTACACTTTTCAACTATTTGAATTGGCTAGCTCATGAAATTTGATTCCGATTGACCATATAAAAAGATGTGATACTCAATTAATAATACACCTTACTTTAGAATACTAAAATAGAATTAGATTTGTATTCTAAAATACATTAGATTATTTATCTATGTTTTATTCTAAAATACCTGACCCTTGGGGGCAAAAGTTAATAGACACCTATAAAGCAGGTGAAAATAATACCTTAGGAAAAAGGATAACACATTTACAGGATAAATTTAGTGAATGGTGTGGGGATGTAAATTTAGCGAAATTAACTAGAGGAATAAAGAAACGTGTAAATTTATGTTGCGATAAACCTAAAATGCCAATAATGATAGGATGTGATAGTCCATATTATTATTCTAAAATTAAAAAGAAATATAAAAAATAAAAATATTATAAGAAAAAATATTTCAAAAAAAGGAAAACTAGATATTATAAAAAACGAAAATATAAAACACCTAGAAAATCTGAATATATGTTTGATATTGAGACTATTAAAACTGACAAAAATGTTTTGGCTGATTTTTTTACTAGGGATTGCGGAATTATTAGAAAAGATTCTCAAACATTTTGAGGATATAGAAAAAGAGGTAGTTGGAATTAAAGATAATTTATTAGATATTATGGAGTTGGCCAAGAACTCACAAGGCTCGGGAGAGCCGTAACTCAAAAGGCACCTGTTAAGGTAGGAGAACCCTCACACTTATGAATGCTTCTAGTTCTTGCTGAGCATCCCATGTGGGATTCTTAGCTACAGTAGACCATTGACCACGGTCCACGGTACGACTTGTGTATTGGTTACACACTCGGTCAACCACGAATCCAAGGGCTTTGATACCATCTGTCATGTCCACAAGGTGGGAAAGAGCCCAACCCAAAAGACTAAACTACCAAAGGCTAAATGAAAGAATAAATACTGATACGTATAAAATAAAATAAAAAGAATTCTCACAATTATTATCAAAAGAAGTTTGTTCTGAATCACCAAATGCATTTTGGAATAGAAAACAACATATTGTTGAAATCCCTTATAATAAAGAATTTTCTGAATCCAATATTCCAAAAAAAGCAAGACCAATTCAAATGAATATGGAATTACTAGAATATTGCAAAACGGATATCAACATGTTGTTAGACAAAAAAACTAATTAGACCAAGTAAATCTCCTTGGAGTTGTTCTATCTTTTATGTTAATAATGCTGCTGAAATAGAACGAGGAGCTCTAAGATTAGTCATTAATTATAAGCCTTTAAACAAAGCTTTACAATGGATTATATATCATATTCCTAATAAAAGAGATCTTTTAAAAAGAAAATTTTTTGCTAATGTATATTCCAAATTCGATTTAAAATCAAGATTTTAGCAAATTCAAATTGCAGAAAAAGACAAATACAAAACAACATTTATTGTCCCTTTTGGGCACTATGAATGGAATGTGTACTATTTGGTTTAAAAAATGCCTCCTTTGAATTTTAAAATATTATGAATTCCATATTTTCTGCATATTTAGAATTTTGCATTGTTTACATAGATGATCTAATTTTTCTCAAACATTAGAGCAACATTTCAATCATTTGCATATATTTTATAAAATTTTTAAAATAAATGGACTTGTATTATTTGCATAAAAAATGAAATTAGTCTAGATTCAAATTAGATTTTTAGGATATGACTTTCATCAGGGTGTTTATAAACCAATCTGTAGGACTGTAGAGTTTGCAGAAAAATTTTCTGACAAAATTACTGACAAAACTCAGCTTCAGAGGTTTTTATGATGTCTTAATTATATTTTTGATTTTACCCCTATGCTTCAACAAATCATAGAACCTCTATATAGAAGACTTAGAAAAAATCATCCTCCTTGGTCTGAAGAACACAGTCAAGATGTTAGAAAAGTTAAGAAAATAGTCAAAACCTTACCTCTTCTTGGTCTTCCTCATCCAAATTATTACATGATTGTAGAAATTGATGCCTCAAATTTAGGGTATGGTGATATTCTGAAACAAAGACCCCAGCCTGATTCGCCCAAGACTACTGAACAATTGGTAAGATATCATTACGGTGTTTGGAACAATGCTTAGAAGAATTATTTAACTATTAAGCAAGAAGTTTTAGCTATTGTACTATGTATTACCAAATTTCAAGATGATTTGATAAATAAACTATTTTTAGTTAGAATTGATTACAGACCTGTAAAAGAAATTCTAGAAAAAGATGTTCAAAATTTAGTTTTAAAACAAATTTTTGCAAGATGGCAAGCCATACTCTCTGCTTTCGAGTTTGATATTGAGCACATCAAAGGCAACTCCAACTCCCTGACTGATTTTCTTTCTCGTAAGTTCTTGCAGGGATAATGAATGACAAAAGAGTTAGCAATTCAATTTTCAATAGGTATACTGTGTTAGCAAATTTGAATTCTTTCCCTCATTTATCTTCCAATTTTAGGCCTACCATTTCTACTCCACCGTCCACCAAATCTTATCAACAAATTTTATCTCCTGCCACTCTGGCATCTCCCTCAACTCCAAGTACAACTTTTCCTTGCAACTATGTAGTAAAAGCCATGAAATCTCCAAATTTGTTTTCTTGAACCTGAATGGGAATCCCTTCCCATTATCAACTTATGCAAAAAATTATTTTATCTAGATGAATACTTCCTCACCTGTTTTCCTCAGTACTCAAGATTATCCTATGAGTATATTCTTGTAGAATCTAACTCGAGTTGAAGTATCTGAATTTTCAACTCAAGGCAAAGTTGTATTTAAAAGTAAAATCAAAAGAGTCATCTTATCTCGAGACTGGCCAAACAAATATCTTTTGTCCCCAGTCAAATGTACACCCAATCCTCAAACTCCAACTTACACGTGCTAAGACTATATCTCAGCCTGGTATAACTTCTTACTATTTCGTCAAGGAGATCATAGTTGACTTATTCATTTTGATAAAAATATTAGAGATATCAATTTACTTCCAGATTGGTTCTTAACCTGTTTTGAGTTGTTCGGACCAGATAAAAGAATTTTGCCTCCACAAGCAAAGTCAATTTATGACAGCTTTGAAATTTCTAAAATACCCAAACCTCATCATACTGTCAAATTATATCATTTTTTCTTTAAGCGTAAATTTTCCTGGATATTATCGTGGTATTTTGACAAAGCTACAGATCAATATGGTCGAGTGGCGCTAATGCATACTTACAAGGTCAAATGGTGATAACAATTTAAAATACAAGAAGCATCTGCCTCTTCAAGTTCTACAAGTCAATTAGAATTCTTGATGAAAAAATTCAAATTCATGGCAATGCTAGCTTCTCCAAATTCTGAACAAGATTTCAAAAAAGCATTAACAGAGGTCATGTCAATCGTTTCTCTTGAAGGGGATAAAGTCGAACCCAATGGTGATGCTGAAGATGAGGTCTTATCACACTTGTATAAAGAAGAAGACTTTAGCGGACCTTTCTCTCAACTTTATTGAAGACAAGTTCTGCATCAGCATCAACTTTATGTCAACTTTTGTTTTCACTTTTAAATTATTGAACATTTTACTGTTCATATTTTGACAATTTGGCAAAAGCATCTAGATGCTCATCTTTTCATGTAAAAGTAAATTCCTCTGTATGCTCAATTTCTATATATAATGTAATTTTTGAAAAGCAATAAACAAGTTCGATAAGTTTCACAATTGCTCTCTCTCTCTCTCTCTCTCTCTCTCTCTCTCTTAGCCTTCTATCTTCTCTTATTTCATAGCCTTCTACTTCATATCCTGGGATTCGTTGATATCAGAGCCAAATTAGCACAAAGTATCGAGCTTCAATCAAAAGATTTTGAAACATCCGCCTCTTCAAGTTCTCTAAGTCAATTAGAATTCTTGATGAAAAATTCAAATTCATGGCAATGCTGGCTTCTCCAAGTTCTGAACAAGATTTCAAAAAAGTATTAACAGAGGTCATGTCAATTGTTTCTTCTGAAGGGGATAAAGTCGAACCCAATGGTGATGTTTCAAACTATCTATAGGATCTTACTTCTCTTACGTATAACCTATCATAATCTAATTAGTGAGAGTACTAAGGTCCTCTATGCTAAGATAGAGTGGCTTATCCATGTCTGTTTGGCGATAAATCACTACCTCGATATACTCTTAACTAAAAAGAATTATGAACATCAAGAACTAGAAACTGGGAAAAAACCAAACTTCATTCAAACTTCAATCCTTACAAGACTCAGAAAAAAAAGAACTCCTTCCTGAACTGAGAGTTTTAGGGGATTTATAGCAATCCACTCTAGCAATCTTACACACGAAGTAAAGAAAGATACTTTCGTACAATCAACTCAAACAAAGCAACAAAGCAATAAAGCTAAAGTAACTTTTGACTTAGACTATAATAACTTTCTTCACGTGGAATGTCCTTTGGGAATAACTTTTGCTTTATGGACTTGAGTGGTCTTCTGCCTCACTGGCATAGTCTGAATTATTGTGGGGCATCCATGGTTCATCATAATGCAAATCCTCGTCATCAGAAGAGGAAGGTTTTGGGTAGTGATGAATGCGCTAGTCACTACTGTCATAGTCAATGTTTGCTGGATGTGATTCTGTGTAGATCAGGACTTCAGCAAAGTGAGGATGTGTAGACCAATCAGGATACCAGGGAATCTCCATTGAAGGGTAAAATGCACTGTGGTCATCTGTCAAAGATGTGATACCATTTTTTGACTACCATTTGGGTCAGAATGTCTATTCTAATGTCCGGGTGATTCCTTTGGGCTCTTGGGTTAGCAATATTGAATCTGTGCCAGCCCAATATCTTTTCAAGTGGAAAATGATACAGCCGAGGTGAAAGTTCTTCTAGTCCAGTCTGAATGTGTAAATTGAGTATGGGCCTTTGTAAACAAAGAACCACATAAATACTGGATCGGACACATAAAAACTGAAACCAACCAGTAGGCCTGAGATTAGGATGATTATGGATTCCACGAAAAACAGATGTACCATAGTGTTGAAGAAGGAGTTTATGGAAAAATTTATAATTTAAAAAACTACGAAGAGGCAAGGTGTAATCAAGGATAGTTTCAATGACTTCAGGGGGTAAATGAGAAATATTGAAAGGTGCATGGCATGGGATAAGTGTATGAAATGGAGTTGTTTTTTGAAGAGGAGGATTCCTGCTCAAATAATCTGCCAAAATGTTTGTTTTACCAGGGATGTGTTTGACTGTGGAAGTGTACTTAAAAACCACTGTTGCTATCGTAACAGTTGAGCATCTGGAATTATTTTTTTCTTGAAATGTATCATTCGTGGGAACGAAGACATATCCATTTCAATTTGGAAATGATGGCTTACCAGAAAGAACTTAAATTTCTCAATACCACGTTTGACCGCCAAAATTTCTTTGAAGGTGGAGTGGTAGTGTTTTTCTGATTCTTTGAACTGTATACTTTGGTATCCACAAATACGGCGTTGATCATCAATTTCTTCAAGCAAAATAGCACCCCAAAATTCATCTGATCATCTGTCTGGAGGATGCAAAGTCCATCAGCAGGAATTTGTAAAGGAGAGACTTTGGATGCTAGTCTTTAACTGTTGAACCGCTACAATGTGCCGAGCTGTCCATGGTGAAGGAGACTTTTTAAGTCTACCAGAAAGTAATGATCTTGGCTGAGCTATCTGGTGGATGAAATTATGAATATAATTCACAATCTCAAGAAACTGCTGCAGTTGTTGAGTATTGAGGATTTCATCAGGGAATTTCTGCAACCTATGAGCAATGTGGGGTTGTGGAACATAACTTCCATCAAACAATTTCATACCCAAGAAATCAATTTCCTGATTTTCCAAAATCATTTTCTTTTTAGAAAGCATGATTCCATATTGTAGAACAATTTCATGGAAATGCTTGATGAGTTTCAAATGAGAATCAATGTCTTTGGAAAAGATAAGGATATCATCAATGTAAATCAAAACATTGGGAAAGAGGTCATGAAAAAATTTTGTCATTGCCTTTTGAAAATATGAGGGAGCAACCTTTAATCCGAATGGCATGACAATCCATTGAAAATGATGATTTGGAATACATAATGTAATTTTAAATCTATCATCAGGAGAGATACCAAGTTGCCAAAAACCTGCTTTCAAATCAAATTTTGAAAACCATTTTGCATTTGCTAGATATTGGAACAGAGTATTTTTTCTTGGCAAATGGAACTTGTCATCCAGCAAAACTTTATTCAAAGACTGGTAATTGATCACTAGTCTCATTTTTCCTCGAATTTGTTCTGCTCTCTTATTGACATAGAAAGCTTCTGAGGCCCATCAAGAAGATGTGGGCTCAATCAGATGTTCAGCAAGTAATTACTGTAATTCAGTGGTAGCTAACTTATAGTGGTCTGGTGACATGCCACTATGACTAGCTTTTTGTGGTGTTCTCTCAAAGTCTTGTTTGAATGGTAATTTGATATAAAATTCAGTATTCCTCCAGAGAGGATTGGGACATTTAGCTAGGAATTCTGAATGAGACTGAGCACAAGAATGCTTAGCTATTTCTAGATAAACAAAATCAATGGGATCAGGTTCATGTGGTGTAAACTGGAAAAGATTTTTGAGATAGCCCAAGGGACTGTGTGACCTTTGTACAAGATACCTGAAGGAGTATACGACAGTTGTGGTATCTGACATAGAATATCAAATCCTATGATTAAGTCTTTCTGAAGAAGTGTAGATCCTAGGATTTGGTGCTGAATTGTAAGATTAGGCAATATTTGAATATGCACAGGCTTTCTAATCTTATCAATTATGAAATCACTACCATTAGCTGCTCTAAATGTTCTTATGCATAATGTCCAAAAATGAGATGGAAGGATCTTAGGGTTCATGACAGTGCATGCTGCCCCTGTCTAATAGTGCAACTACTGGTATGCCAATTGATGCATGATCAGGGATGATAGTAGCACATATGAGAGGGTATGGTCTAGGAGACATGCTCATGAAGGATGATTCAATCATGAAAATTGAGTCATGGATTTTTGAATCAGAATATTCACCTGAGGACTCATTATCTGTATATGCAATGGCTAAGAGAGAATTTGAGGTTGGTTCATCCAAGAGGTCAAAGAGGGATTCAATGTCTGAATTTTCTCCTGGATCTATATGAGAAGAGATCTGGTTCATGAATTGTTGTCGCTTGGATCTTTTTGGGCAATTCTTTGCATAATATCATTTATGATTGCAAATGTAACATCTATCAGACTTAGACTTTCCTTTGTGACATTTTTTTCGTAAGAATCTCCATTTCTTTCTGAATGTACGAAATTTCCTTGGTCTAGAAATATCTGATTGTTGCTCCTGAAAATATAATTTCTTCTTTGAGGAGCAATCACATTTCTTCTCATCCTTGCATTTGATTGACAAATACTTTTCTGAACAAGCACTGCCTAATAGCTTGGTACTGGACTGTTATTTCTGCCAGAATCTTGTTTGCACACAGCTTTTCCAACGCTTGTTGCATCATTTGCCAAATCTGTCCAATTGTAAGTTGCTGCCAATTTCCATTCTGGGAACGGATTTGTCTCATCGTTTCATCAGCTAGTTTGGAATTTACAAAAGCTTGCTTCAGGCTGATATCATCAATCTGATTAGTGATATAGAATCTTTTGCACATTCGATCAAAATGTCTTTCGAGATCCTTATGTTGAACAGAATAACATTTCATCATAAGGAACTCAGTACGTGCATTTGTTATATCATGAGTGACTTCTCCCAAGAAATGCCTTCGAAGAATAATGATGATTTCTTCAGCAATGTTTAGCTGGAGGAATTGGAGCTGCCTGTATTAACCAAGTGAATTCCAGAAATCTCTGAGACTGCCCTCAAGTCTGGCAACCAATTGTTTGATTACTTCATCAATCAGATACTATTGCATGTCAGTGACTATCCAGGCATAAAGAGATTGGAATTGCTGTCTCCATTTGGATGGAGGAATGTCATCAAGTGTAAACTTGCAATGATGTTTAGCTTTGACAATAGTCCTAACTGAGTGAGGAGGTTCATGGAGTTCATCATCTTGGGGTTTTCTATAGGTTCAACCATTGGTTCGGGTTCCATCATGTAGAGTTGATCATCAGCTTCCATGGAAGAGGTGTCTGAATCTGTATCTGGTGAGGAATTGGACTCAGCTGTGAGAGGAACAATGGGAAGGACAGTTGAGGATGAGGTAAACTGTTTTAAAAAGGAGAAAATAGGATTGGGGTCTGTAAAGGTCATGATTGTTTGTGGTTGTGTAGAAGAAGTTCCTATAGTAGGGTCTGACGGTTCAGAGATTGGTAAAGAGATAGGAGGTTGAGAGAGCGAAGGTTTTGGTAATGGTTTGGGAGCACGTTTTTACGGTGTGGAGAGTCTTTCCAAAGAGCTAGGGATGGAGAGTAAGTGGAACTGGATGTAGGCCAGAGTGTCTGAGTTATTAGAGAGGGTGGTGTAGGAGGGATCTGTGGGAAATAAGAAGGAGTAGTAAAAAGACTGGTTTGAGACTGTTAACTGAGAGATTGATATTGAGTTTCAAGAGATCTGAGCTGGTGTTGCAAAGATTCTTTTTCAGAGAGCAACTTACTCATCTTTGGGGACCATTCAGTGGTTTATTGGACAAAGAATGAGAGTTGCTGATGCAAGGCTTCTACTTTGGAGCGCACTGCCGAGGTTTGGTGCTGGGGATTTTAAGAGACTCTTGATTTCTTTCTTGGCCTACAAATCAAGCAAACCAAGGATGACACTTTTATGAATCAAGTTAAGGTATAAGCACTTCTATAAGTTTATCAACTATGCTTGACAAGAATAAAATGGTTTCATAGGAGTAGTTAACTCTATTTGACTGCAAGTAGAACCAATATTATATTTGCCATGTGCTTGTGTGCTAGATTTCATCTTGTCCTAATGAGTTTCATTTGATTGCTATTAAACACATTCTCTATTACCTTATTGATACACTAAGTGATTATGATCTATATTTCAAATTTGTGGCTGTTATGTGATAACAGTAATGCAATAAATTTGACCATCATACTATTCAACAAACTAGGACAAAGCATATAGAGATCAAGCTTCATCTTACTAGAGATCATTCTACTAAGGGTAATATTTGTTTAAAGAATGTTTTCACTAATGAACAAATTAATGATATCATTACTAAGCCATTGGCCGAAGAAAGGTTTGTCCAATCTTAGAAGAAGCTTAGAAATTTCAAAATTCAATAACTAATGAGTGTATTCAAGTGTTGTAGCTCCAGGTGAGGACACTAAAGCCAAGCATGGGAAAAGGAAAGGGAAAAGCCAAAGAAAGAGAAGAAGGATCAGTGATCAAAGAACTAAGGAAAGTTCATGTCTTGCAAAGCATGTCATGGCTGGATAGATTTGTCACAGCGGAGGGTGCTACTGAACTTGATGACTGGACAAAAAGGAACCATAAGATATATCCAAGTCACAAGGTAGATGTCATCAAACTATTGAAATGGGTAATATATTCTCATTTTTAGATGATGTGAGCTGGACTAGTTTGCTTGTGTTTGATGAATGCTATTACCTTCCTTAGTTTATGAAGTTTATGCAAATATTAAGGAAGAAAGAGTTAAGCAAGTTGGTAATAAAATCTATTTAGTAGTATTCTTCAAAAATATCACAAGTTAATTTTTGAGATTGATAATGCACTGCTCAATAGAATTTGTGATGTTGAGGATGTTGCTTTAGGCATTATTCTCCCGGGGAACATTGTTTTATAAGTAAGTTATACCACTTGTAAGGATTGAAAATGCCTGTACAAATGGTAGAAGCCTCAAGACTAGAAAGAAGAGAGAGAGAGAGAGATAAAAAAAATATAAAAAAAAATTTGATGCTAGTGAAAGAATTTTGCATCACATGCTTACTACCTTGATTATAGCATACTTTAAACACAAATATTCTGTTGATAATATGTATGTTGTAATTATGCTAGCCATGCATAAGAAAAGAAATTGAATTTTGGATATATATATATATATATATATATATATATATATATATATATATATATATATATATATATATATATATATATATATATATAGCTAAAGAATATAATGGCAGCTAGAAGAACCGAGCATAAGCCATTGTCGTATGGAAAGTCATTGACAGGAATTTTCAAGTATTTCCAAGTGAAAATTGCTTTCTAGTGGTTTACCAATAAAGAGTGAAGAAGTCTACACTAACAACGCACTAAACAAAATTCCTTGGATACTTGATGATGATAATGTATGAATGGCTAGAAGAGAAAATCCTCTAAGGGTGATAGAAGAGATGCTAGCGATGATGAAGAAAAGAAGGAAGAAGAAAATGAAGAAGAAGAAGAGGATAAAAAGGAAATCCTTGCTGGAGAAAGGAAACCTAAAATGAGGCATGAGTCATCTAGTGAGGGGGAGCAACCCCACAAAAAGAAGTCTACTTAAAGAGGTACTCTCTATTGAAGGAAAAAAGTTAAAGATGAAAATCTCACTAGAGGTGATACCATAGTTGCCAAGGTGTTTCAAGAAATATTGGACAACCATATAGAGGAAATAAAGAAGATGGACAAATTCTTCAAGTCTTTTTGCTCTGATAATTCTTGACAAATTTGATGGTTTAGAAGCTAGAGTCAAGAATATGGAAGAAGACTTGAGAAAGATTTCTCAAGTGGTTTTAAATGGTGCAAGTCCCTATAAAGCCCAAGAGAACAAGCAAGAAGAAGGAGGTGAAGGAAGTTTAACAAAGTCAAAGCACAAATCCATCACCAATATCCTTCAGCCAAGGGAGGAAACTGTGGTTCAAAGAAAAAAGATCCAAAGACCCTCTCAAATTGATAGCTTTCCAAAGCAGAAATACACAAGCAAGAAATCAACAAATGAAGGACCCTATCATATAGAGATCAAGGGAGACATGGCCATCATAACAAACAAATTTGGAAGTGAAGACCATGAAGCACATCCAAAGACTAAGCCTTTCTATCCCTAAACTCTATTTTGTTGCTTATTTTAGTTTATGCCTTGATGCACATGTTATGCTTTAATATTGAAATTTACTTGTGCCTTTCTAGTCATTATAATGATTTGAAGCTCAATATGTGAAATCTCTGTGGTAAGAGCTTCTTTTGTTTCACTTTTGTTGTCTAACTACTCTCACCCCAAGTTTAATTGCTGATAAAAAGGGAGAGAAGAAGTCGATTTATTATTGTTACATAATGATTATTGCTATTAGGATGATAATTGTTTTGACTAGAACTATACTGTTCATATGTTGGTCATACATTGCTAAATTGCCAAATGAGAGTTGATCAATAGACTGCTTATATGTGATACATGTTGTCTCATTTTCATTAACCCCATCTTTGAGTGATGACAAAAGGGGGAGAAGAAATGTGATGACAAAATGTGTGAAAATGTGAAATAGCAGTAGAATTCATCATGCATGAATAGAAAATGTGTGAATTTTTTGAAAATCCATGCATATGTCAAGGGGAGAAAGAACAAAATATGCTATGTGTTTGTTGTACTGCAATTGCTTGATGTAATTGTGCTGTGTAATGTGAATGTGCTATGAATGTGTACTGTGAAACTAATTTGTTGCATTTGAAATTTAAAATGATTGTTTTCTGAGATTTTAAAAATGGTTAAGTTGGGATTGTGAAATTTTTATCATGGTTCTTGACTTGACCTATGACTTTACATTACATCATGAAAACAATTAAATACATGAGTTTTGTAGTTTTGCAAAGCTAAACTGAGTGCTATTGTAGCTATACATATTTGAGTACTTCTATAGTTCATTTGAAAATGCAATATCACCTTTTTCAACTTGTTTCCAAAAATTTAGACTTGAAATTCGGATGTAGACCAAAAATTCAGACGCATCAAGATCTTCTTGTCAAAAATGTCTTTTATGTTGTTCAAATTGCTTGAAAACTGTTTTAATCCTTCCTATCATATTTGAACAATCTTAGAAAAGCTTATTTTCAAAATTTACAGTTGTTATCTCACAGATTTTACATTTTGGATTTGAAATCTTAAAATTCGGATGCATGATTCAAAATTCGGATGCATCCATATTTTGTTGCCAAAAGCTGCTCTTTTGTTGTTCAAATTGATTCAAATATGTTTTAATCTCTTCCATTATGTTTGAACAACCTTAGGAACACTTTATTTCACATTAAACATTCATTATATTAAATTTATTACAGTTTGGACTTAAGTTTTAAAAAATTCGGATGCAAGTTTTAAAAAAATTCAGATGCATGTCCTGAAATTCGGATGCATGCATATTTTGTTGTCAAAATGTGCTCTATTGTTGTTCAAATTGATTCAAACTTGTTTTAATCTCTTCCACTATGTTTGAAAAACCTTAGGAAAGCTTATTTTCAAAAATTGAAGCCGTCACTTCACTGATTTTACAATTTGGACTTGATATGTCAAAATTCGGATGCATAGCATCTCAAGTCCAAACTTGTTGAAAAATGAGCACAATCTAAGGGGGAGCATTGTTAAACTTTTACAACCTTAAAACCTCTCTTAGAACTTTTTCTTAATGCTTAAATGCTATATCTTCTATCCTAATTGTTGGAAGGAAGGAGGTCAAATGGAGGTTGGTTGGGTCATAGGCTCATATTGAGCCTTTTGTATATCAATGTGCTAAATTGGTTATTTTCTATCATTGACATTAATACTTCTATGCACTACATTGTTTTAATCTATCACATTTTGCATCAAAGTTTGTCATCATCAAAAAGGGGGAGATTGTTAGCCCTAAGGGCAAATTATGTAGTTTTGATTAATGACAAATATTGATGAGGACTAAAATGTTTGATTATTGTGTGATAGGTTCTGTAAACTGAGAAGTATGAAGTCTCATTGCTTTGAAGCAAAAGTTCAAGAACAACTTCAGTTAAGCAAGTATTTGAAGTTTGAAGAATGTTGTTCTAAAGATGATCAAAAAGCATTGAAGACTTGAAGTGTAGAGTACATTTAACTTTTAGGTAAATCTCTATGTAAACTCTACACTTGCATGTCTTGGTTATCATTGTATGCATAAGAGAACATAAAAAAATAATCTTATGATTTTAAAAGGCTTTGAATGAATCTTTTTATAAGATATATTAGTAAACTTCATATGTTCTTGTTTTTCAAGCTTATATATGGTTAAATAAGTTTTCTATACATATCAAATGTTTTTCAAACTCATTGAAGTTATATCTCAAATGATTTTACAAAGTTTGAAAATACTTCCAAAAAAATTCGGTCGTCCGAATTTTGTAGCAAAAGTTTGCTACTATTCTTCCAGAGAAATTCGGAAGAAGATTCGGACGCAGCCAAAAAATTCGGTCGTCCGAATTTTTGGCCTTCAGCATGGTCACTGTTCTTCCAGAGAAATTCGGAAGAAGATTCGGACGCAGCAAAAAATTCGGTCGTCCGAATTTTTGTTCTCAGCATAGTTACTATTCATCCAGAGAAATTCGGACGAAGATTCGGACGCAGCCAAGAAATTCGGTCGTCCGAATTTTCTGAAACTAGCCGTTTCTAGCCGTTTTATGAACGTTTTAACAGATTTTCAAATTCTATAAAAGCTATAAACATGCAAATTTTTGTAACTCTTGAAATTTTGAAAACTCCAAGCATTCAAAAGCATTTAGCAAACATTTCTTAAGCTCTCTTATGTCTTGTGCATTCAATTGATCAATCCAAAGACATCAAAGTGTGAAGGTGAAACATTGTGTAATCATCTACCAACAAAGTGGTAACATCTTACACAATCTCTTTTCTTATCTCAATTGTGTTTTCTACTAGCTAATTGCAAGGTTATCTTGTGACATAAAACCCTTTTGTGGAAGGGTGAGCCATAGACTAGATTAATCAAGGTTGTAGTGTAAAACCCGTGTGAGGGTGAGCCTTGGATTAGATTAGTCTTGAGGTTGTCTTTAGATATAAAATCCTTGTGGAAGGGTGAACCTTGTTTGTATAATTACTAGAAGAGGTTGTGAGTGTAAAACCATAGTGTGGTTAGCCTCTTATGTAATTGTTGAAATTGAGCATATAGTGGATTGATTGAAATCCTTGAGTGTGGACTCAAGGTAGTGGATGTAGATCTTGGAGAGATCGAACCACTATAAATCGTGTGTTCATTTGTTTATAGCTTTACTTGTTTACATACTTATGTTATTATTATTTGTTCTTAGTTGTTGATTGATTGGTTGTGAATTTATTGTTTGATCATCTTGTCTCAACCATTAAATCACATATAAACTTAGAGTTTGTAAATTTGAAGAAGAGCTTTTATTAAGGCAAAGATTTGCAAAACAGGAAAAGATTTCGATAATTAGCCAAAGACCTAATTCACCTCCCTCTTAGGTCTTTCAATTGGTATCAGAGCAAGGTCTTCTTTTTAAGGTCTAACAACCTAGAAGTAAAGATCATATGGCTAGTTTATCAAATTTGCCTTATATGGAAGGTTCCTCCACTAATAGACCTTCATTGTTTGATGGTTCTAATTATATTTTTTGGAAGTCTAGGATTGAGATATACATTTGTTCTATTAACTATGAATTGTGGAATATTATTGAGAAAGGTCCCTATGTGCCATTGAGATTGAAAGCCGATGGAGTTACAAGGGAACCAAAGCCTATGAGAGTGATTCAAGAAAGATGACATTAAACTACCAAGCAATGAACATTCTTTGTTGTACGTTGGTCGTCAATGAATACAATAGAGTGATGGAGTGTGATTCCGCTCATGAAATGTGGAAGCTACTTCAAATCACTCATGAAGAAGAAAGAGCAAATGTGTGCTTCATGGCAATGAATGATGAGGTACAATCCACTCCTTCTACCTCTACTTGTTGTGATGATGATGTTGATGTTGTAGATGATCCTAATGAACTACTTGTTGAAATGTATGAAGAATTAAAAAGGGTTTCAAAAAGAAATAAGGAAATGAAATTCAAAATTAATGAGTTATTGAATGAAAACTCAAAATTATATTGTGAAAATAAAAAGCTTCTTGAATCTATTGATTGTTTAAATATTGAAAAAGAAGTTTTAAATGTTTCTTTACGAAATATATCTTTTGAAAATAAAGCACTTTGTACAAAAGTTTCTTCTCTTGAAAGAATGCTTAGTGACCATGAAATTTTGAAAAGGAAAGTTGATGATCTTACATTATGTATTGACAAATTTACAAATGGAAGAGACAAGCTTGACAAAATACTTGGCTCTCAAAGATCCTCTTTTATTAGAAATGGTCTTGGTTATGATCATGTAAATAATGGACCTAAATATAAAAATTTCTTTGTTAAAGCTACTTCTAGTTCAATGCCTCATACTTGTTGTACATATTGTGGAAAACATGGACACAAATCCATTAGGTGCTTCGTTAAAACAAAAATAGAAAATGGTGTTAAAACTATTTGGAGAGTTAAAGGAATTATTACTAACCCCCATGGACCCAAGAAAGTATGGGTACCAAAGGATACTTCTTCTCCTTATTGCAGGTACGCTTCAATTCAAACCATATGGATAAAGATTCCAAAAATTTTATTTTTGTGAACAATGTAGAACCAATTAAGAGTACTTTTTATGCTACCTATCCAAATTTCAAGGAACAAATGACAAACACTGTGTACATCTCAAAGAGAGCAGTTTTAACTCCTAGAAATGAAATTGTTGACCAAATCAATGTATATGCACTTTAACAAATAGCAGAGAATGGAACAGAATACATTAGCACAAACATGATTGATAAAGCATCAACAAATATATATGGTGAACAACTACTTTATTTTATCCTATGGAATTTCTTAACAGCCTCAATTTGCTAGGAATTTCGGATCATAAACTACAGTTCAAAGTTGGTGTTCCTATAATGCTTCTCATAAACATCAATCCAACAAAAGGCACGTGTAATGGCACACACTTGATTTTTACACAGACAGGAGCAAGAATTGTTGAAGGAAAAATAATCTCTAAATCTCACATATGTGAAAAGGTATATATACCAAGAACAGATTTGAGTTCAGCTAATGCAAAATTTCCATTTACATTCATAAGAAGGTAATTTCCTGTGAAACTTTGCTATGCGATGACAATTAAGAAAAGTCCAAGGACAAACACTGGGAAATGTTGGCTTATTTTTGCCGAAACCTATTTTCAACCATGGTCAATTATATGTGGCTCTTTCTAGAACAAGGTCCAAAAGGATTAAAGGTTTTGATTCTTGAAGACGATCCAACATTCAAAAGTTACATAAAGAATATTGTCTATGAAGAGATATTCTACAAACTACCAATTGTAAGACTTTTCTTTATTTTTATATTCAGCAATGATACCTGTGATTATTATAATATATACTTCATACAAACAACATTAACTTTTTCCACAGGAACACTAGATGTATAATGGAACAAACTCTGTCTTCACAGCAGAAATTCCTTGCACATAAAAAACAACAACAAAAGAAATATTTAAGACAGTTGCATTTACGAAAAAAATGTCTTTGCTAACAATATTTGACAATTTCATATTTTTCTTATTCATTTGCAGATACTTTTGAAAAATAAAAATCAATATCCCTTCAACTTGATATACATGTATGATAAATTCTACATTCAATATCTCTTTTCTACAACACAGTTTTATAACATCATCTATGCTCTATAGAAAAAATCAAATTATTTATGTATAACTAAATAGAAAAAAATGATTTGGAAATGGTTTTCAAAAATGTAGGCAACAATGCAGTTGTACATCAACTCTATCATGTTGTTATTCGCAACAACTATGGAAGTTACTTTATATAATTTTATTATGTAATACTTCAATGTAATGCCTTTCTATATCTTAATCAATTCTTAATTTTCATCACATAAATACAATATCCATTTCAACTATTCATAAACGTATTCTAATAAATATATATATATATATATACTCTATTTAGGTGGCACAACTGCATCAAAAGGACTAAAGCTCATCAGCATTGCTACATATATTAGCTAAGAAAGCTGTATACATCTATGATTCCTATAAAGACTTTGGTAATAAATTAACTACAACTAAAAATACCATTTCAACAGACAATCAAATTCCATTTTTGAAATACCTAAGAGGGGGGGGGGGTGAATTAGGTATTTGGCTAATTTTCGCAAACTTAAACCTTTTATGCGTTTAGACCAAGAACAAGTTATATAAGCTAATTATAGATAATTGATAGCAAGGCAGTAATGAAAGCAATAGCAAAGAACTCAAACAATTTATAGTGGTTCGATCCTCAAGATCTACGTCCACTACCTTAAGCTCACACTTAAGGATTTCAACAAATCTACTAATTGCTCAGGTTTACAAATTACAAGAGAGGTTCACCAAACTATGGTTTTACACTCACAACCTCTTCTAGTAATGTCTACAATACAAGGCTCACCACAAACAATGGTTTTATATCTTAAACAACCTTGAATCACACTTTCAAGGATCACCCTTATCTAAAGGGTTTTATGTTATCAAGATAACCTTGCTAGAGCTAGTAGATCAACACAATTGAATAAGTAAAGAAGAGTGTGTAGAAGTTACCACTTGATGGTAGATATTACACAAACTTGCACCTTCACACTTTGATGTCTTTGGATTGATCAATTGAATGCACAAGACATAAGAGAGCTTAAGAAATGTTTGCTAAATGCTTTTGAATGCTTGGAGTTTTCAAGATTTCAAGAGTTACAAAAATTTGCATGTTTATAGCTTTTATAGAATTTGAAAGTCTGTTAAAACGTTCATAAAACGGCTAGTAACAGCTAGTTTCAGAAAATTCGGATGATCCGAATTTCTTGGCTGTGTCCGAATCTTCGTCCGAATTTCTCTGGATGAATAGTAACCATGCTGAGAACAAAAATTCGGACGACCGAATTTTATTTGCTGCGTCCGAATCTTCTTCCGAATTTCTCTGGAAGAACAGTGACCATGCTGAAGGCCAAAAATTCGGACGACCCAAAAATTCGGACGACCGAATTTTTTGGCTGCGTCCGAATCTTCTTCCGAATTTCTCTGAAAGAATAGTAGCAAACTTTTGCTACAAAATTCGGACGACTGAATTTTTTGAAAGTATTTTCAAACTTTGTAAAATCATTTGAGATATAACTTCAATGAGTTTGAAAAACATTTGATATATATAGAAAACTTATTTAACTATATTTAAGCTTGAAAAACATGAACATATGAAGTTTACAAACATATCTTATAAAAAGATTCATTCAAAGACTTTTAAGATCATAAGATTATTTTTATGCTCTCTTATGCATTCAATGATAACCAAGACATGCAAGTGTAGAGTTTACATAGAAATTTACCTAAAAGTTAAATGCACTATACACTTCAAGTCTTCAATGCCTTTTGATCATCTTTAAAACAACATTCTTCAAACTTCAAATACTTGCTTAAATGAAGTTGTTCTTGAACTTTTGCTTCAAAGCAATGAGACTTCATACTTTTCAATTTACAGAACCTATCACACAATAATCAAACATTTTAGTCCTCATCAGTATTTGTCATTAATCAAAACTACATAATTTGCCCTTAGGGCTAACAATTTTAATTCCTTAATCCAATCTTATAGAGTATCATAGTTCTAACAAAAACAAGATTACTAATAGAACATACCAGATACTAAAGGTAGCAAAGAAGAAAAAATAAATAAGATGCACAAAGAAAGGATGCATAATGTGTATTTGGATAAATTAATCGAAGGAACACAACGGAAAAATATTTTGTTTCAAGTCAAAATAATATGGAATACATATAAAGCTCAAAACGCATATGAATTGTTCAAGAGAATACTTTCATTTGACTGAGTACAGATTTCATTTTCGTTTTTGATTATATTAATAAATCTAAAGTTACTAGACCTTTTTACAAAAAAGAAATCAATTCTAAAGAAGATTATATAACACTTGAACTATATGGAACTGAAGTAGTAGTTCCAAAGTAGTAGCTGCAAAAACCACAATCAACAGCTAAACAACCATAATCAATAGGTAAAGAGAAACCAAAATGAAACATTTAAGAACCAGTAAAAAAAAAGAAACTGAAAACTACTGAAAAATAGATGATTGAAGCATTTTCACATCCATGTAAAATTGTCTTTGCACTTAATTTCTTGATTACATTCTGCTCTGTAATTTTGCAAATTCATTTGCTACAACATGATTCATTATTACATAGTTTAATATATATTACAAAGCAAACGAAGTTATGAAGTTATTATATTTGTAACCATTTCGCATTGCTGAACATTGATAATAATTCTCACATTGGGTTAACAAAAATATATAATTTATATACAACTTATATTAAATTTCTATTTAGAAAAAATCCAAAAAACAATTCAATTAAGTTCATAACCCTAGCCCAGTCCTATATTGGGATGAACAAGTCTACTAATTCATTAATTCCAATTAGTAAAAGGGATCTTGAACTAAGAAATTAACCCTAAAAGAAAAAGAATTGTATCCTTGGCAATTGCAATAATCAGGTCCATTGATATTGCTGTTAGAATAGATGCTACTACACATACAATCAGTATCCTCGTATAATAGAACAATTTGAAACATTGCACAAAATTAGTACATAATTCTAAATAAACTCAAACCCCCTTCTCAAATACTATAACAATTAAACTACCTACATCGAAATACTTTGAATCATCTATGTAATCTAAAACACATAATAAATTCAAGAATATAAATAATGCAACCATTAAACCACCTTTATCCAAATACTTTGAAGTGTCTATGTAGCCTGAAATCGATAATATATTCAGAAATACAAGAAGTCTCAAAAATGACCTTATCTACACTAGAAAACAAATCAATTCAATTAATCACATAGAAACTCTATGTAAGACCAAAAAGTCTTTCATCTATTATCCTAAAAAATTTGCTGCTTCCCTAATTCAGCTAGAAATTGTAAGAAAAGGTCTCATTCACAACTACAACAGTAAGTGTTCAGCCCTCTTTCTGAAAGAATTATATATGGTTCAACACATGCTCAATCTTATGTCACAGTAATCCTTTCTTAGATGGCAACTTTCCAAAGATGATTTGTCAAATGCAAGAAAAAATAATTGACGTGATTGCAATGGTAATACTTTTTCACATGATAATGGACCTACAATAAAGAAGAGGAAGTAACCTTTGGTACCCATCCTGGGTCCATGAGGGTTAGTAATGATTCCCTTTACTCTCCAAACGATTTTAACACCATTTTTCACTCTTTTCACATAACATCTAGTGGCCTTATGTCCATATCTGCACAATAAGTACAACATATATGAGGCATGGAAGTAGAAGTAGCTCTAACAAAGAAGTTTTTATGTTTAGGCACATTGTTTACATAATTGTAACTAAGACCATTTTTTATAAGAGGGGATCATTGAGCTCCAAGAATTTTATAAAGATTGTCCCTTCCTTTTGTAAATTTTTTAATACATGAAGTAAGGTCATCAACCTTCTTTTTTAAAGTCTCATGAACAACAAACATTTTTTCAAGAGACAAAATCTTTTCACAAAGAATCTTATTTTGAAGGGACATATTCTGAAGAGAGACATTTAAAACTTCTTTTTTAATATTCAAGCACTCAATAGAATCAAGAAACTTTTTATTTTCACAAATTTTGAATTGTTATTTAACAATTCATTAACTTTCAATCTCATTTCCTTGTTTCTTTTTGAAAGCTTTTTTAATTTTCGATACATTTCAACAAGTAGATCATTAGTATCATCAACATCATCATCACAATGTGTAAAGACAGAAGGACCGGGTTGTACCTCATTTTCCATAGCCATGAAGCACACATTCATTCTATCTTCATCATGAGTGACTTGAAGTAGCTTCCACATATCATGAGCAGTGTTACATCTACTCACACTTTTGTACTCATTTACATCCAATACACTACTAAAAGTGTTCATAGCTTGATAATTTAAAGTGAACTTCTTCGAATCATTTTTATCAAATTCTTCAATCATCTTTGGTTCTCTTGTAATCCCATTGGCCTTCAACTTCATAGGTATATGCGGCCCTTTCTCAATAATATTTCACAAATCAAAGTTAATATAAAAAATGTAAATGTTAATACAAGATATACATAAAGTACAATTTGATCCATCAAAAAGTGGAGGTAATTTTATACAAGATCCTTTCAAATAAGGGAAGTTTGAAATATTAGCCATAGGAACTTGACTACTAGGTTGTTAAACCACAAAAAGAAACCCTTGCTCTTATACCAATTGAAAGATCCAAGAGGGGTGTGAATTAGGTCTTTTGCTTAATTTTTGAAAGATTTTCCCTTTCGAGAATATAGATTGGAAGATATTTGAAATTAAATTCACAATAAGATATTCAATTTAACACATAGAATTCTCAAATAAAAAGGAGACGAGAGAAGATCACACAAGCAATTTATAGTGGTTCGATCACACAAGATCTACATCTACTACCTTGAGACCTCACTCAAGGATTTCAAATGATTTCTGTTAGCCCTAAAGGGCAAATCATGTAGTTTTGATTAATGACAAATATTGATGAGGACTAATATGCTTGTATGTTATGTGATAGGTTTTGTGAACTAAGAAGTATGAAGTCTCATTGTTTTGAATCCAAAGTGCATGAACAACTTCAGTAAAGCAAACTTATTGAAGTTTGAAGAAGGTTGTTCTTAGATGATCTAAAGGCATTGAAGACTTGAAGTGTGGAGTGTATATACTTAGTAGGTAAATCTCTATGTAAACTCTACACTTGTATGTCTTGGTTATCATTGAAAGCATAAGAGAGCATAAAATGAGTCTTATGATCTTAAAAGGCTTTGAATGAACTTTTTGATGAATGTGGTGTTGTGTCCTAAAAATTTTTAAGTAAACTTTATATGATCAAAGGAATTTGATTTTTGGTTTTCAAACTTATATATGTCTAAATAAGTTTTCTATACATATCAAATGTTTTTTCAAACTTATTGAAGTTAAATCTCAAATGATTTTACAAAGTTTGAATATGATTTCAAAAAAATTGGTATTCCAAATTTTGTAGCAAAAGTTTGCTAATGTTCTTCCAGAGAAATTCGGAAGAAGATTCGGATGCATGAAGAAAAAAATTCGGTCATTCGAATTTCCTGAAAATAGCCGTTAACTAGCCGTTTTATAGATGTTAAAACTGATTTTCAAATTCTATAAAAGCTATAAACGTGTAATATTTTTTAAGTTTTGAATTCTTAATAACTCTAAGCATTCAAAAGCCTTTAGCAAACATTTCTTAAGATCACGCATGTCTTGTGCATTCAATTGATCAATCTAAAGACATCAAAGTGTGAATGTGCAACTTTGTGTAATATCTACCAATAAGTGGTAACATATACACACTCTCCCTTATTTATCAAATTGTATTGTTCTACTAGCTCTAGCAAGGTTATCTTAATAACATAAAAATTAGGTCGTCCGAATTTCTTGAAAATAGCCGTTAACTAGCCGTTTTATAGATGTTAAAACTGATTTTCAAATTCTATAAAAGCTATAAACGTGTAATCTTTTGTAAGTTTTGAATTCTTAAAAACTCTAAGCATTCAAAAGCCTTTACCAAACATTTCTTAAGATCTCGCATGTCTTGTGCATTCAATTGATCAATCTAAAGACATCAAAGTGTGAAGGTGCAACTTTGTGTAACATCTACACACTCTCCCTTATTTATCAAATTATATTGTTCTACTAGCTCTAGCAAGGTTATCTTAATAACATAAAACCTTTTAGATAAGGGTGATCCTTGAAGTTGTGATTCAAGGTTGTTTGAGATATAAAACCATTGTGTTTGGTGAGCCTTGTATTGTAAAAGTTACTAGAAGAGGTCGAGAGTGTAAAACCATAGTGTGGTGAGCCTCTCTTGTAATTTGTAAACCTGAGCAATTAGTAGATTGTTTGAAATCCTTAAGTGTGAGCTTAAGGTAGTGGACGTAGATCTTGAGGATCGAACCACTATAAATTGTTTGAGTTCTTTGCTATTGCTTTCTTCCATTGCTTTGCTATAAGTTGTCTCTATTTTGCTCATATAATCTGTTCTTGGTCTAAACGCATAAAAGGTTTGTTTTTGCAAAAATTAGCCAAATACCTAATCACCCCCCTCTTAGGTATTTCAATTGGTATCAGAGCTAGAACTTCTTTGTGTGGTTTTACAACCTAGAAGACAAAGATCCTATGGCTAATATGTCAAACCTACCTTACCTAGAAGGATCCTCCACAAATAGACCACCTTTGTTTGATGGAACAAATTATACTTTCTGGAAATCTAGAGTTAAAATTTATATTTGTTCTATCAATTTTAATTTGTGGAACATAATTGAGAAAGGTCCTTATGTCCCAATGAAAATGAGTGCAGATGGAATAACCTCAGAACCCAAGCCCACTGATGAATTTGATGAGCATGATTCTAAGAAAATGACTTTAAATTATCAGGCCATGAATATATTAAGTTGTGCTTTAGATGTTACTGAATACAATAGATTTAGTGGATGTGATTCTGCTCATGACATGTGGATATTACTCCAAATAACACATGAAGGTACTAATCAAGTTAAAGAATCCAAACTTGCTATGCTTGTTAGAGATTATGAACTGTTTACCATGAATCATGGTGAAAATGTTAGTGATATGTTTACAAGATTTACTAACATTTTTAATGGCTTGAAAGCTTATGGTAAAAGCTATACTATGGGAGAGCAAAACAGGAAGATTTTAGATGCTTTACCAAAATCTTGGCAGCCTAAGACACTTGCTATTGAGGAGTCCAAGGATTTGAAGACTCTTCCACTTGAAGAGCTCATTGGATCTCTACTGACCCATGAAATGACGATGAAACGGCTAAATGACAAGGAGGATGAAGAAAAGGGAAGAAAAGGAGTGGTACTCAAGTCCTCAAATCACTTGAGTGAACAAGAACAGTCTTCAGGTGAAGAAGAAGGAGGAAACAGTGGAGAAGAAGAGATTGCAATGGCAGTGAGGAAGTTCAAAAGATTCTACAAAAAGGAGTTCCTCAAGAAAGCCAATCAAGAAGAGTGGACAATCCTCATCCTACAAACCTCAATACTTTGAATGCAAGAGCACAGAGCATCTTGTTGCTAACTGTCCAAAAGTGTTGGAAAGGGAAAGAGACAGCAAAAATAGAAAGAAATCTGTCAAGAAAGGAAAAGGATTAGCTGGAACGTGGGATCAACAAGAAAGCGAGGATGACTGTGAAGGAAAGGCCAACATATGCTTTATGACCATTGATGATGAGGTACAATCTTCACCTTCCATTTCAAATGTATGTGATGATGATATTGATTCCAGTGATTTGATTGTAGAACTATATGAAGAATTGAAAAAGGCTTCAAAAAGAAATAAAGAAATGAAATTCAAAATCAATGATTTATCCAATGAGAATTCAAAATTATGTGTTGAAAATGGTAAACTTCTTGAAACCATTAGTTGTCTTACCATTGAAAAAGAAGTTTTGAATACAGCCATACAAAACATATCTTTTGAAAACAAAAAGCTTTGTACAAGAATTATTTCTCTTGAATTAATGATAAAAGATCATGAGTTTTTAAAAAGGAAAGTTAATGATCTAACTTTATGCATTGAGAGATTTACAAATGGAAGAGAAAATTTAAATAAATTACTTGGTTATTAAAGATCTTCATTTGTAAAACATGGTCTTGGTTTTACACATGATTGTTTTGCTACAAAACAGAAAAAGTCTTTTGTTAAAGAATCTTCTCATTCTAGGTCACATATTTGCTGCACATATTGTGGCAAGCATGGACACAAGGTTTCTAGATGTTTTATAAAAATAAAGAGAGAAAATGGTGTTAAGACCATTTGGAAAGTCAAAGGAACTATTACTAACCCCCTTGGACCCAAGAAGATATGGATACCAAAAATCACTCTTTCTAATTTGGTGTAGGTACATTATTCCTCAAGATCAAATGCCACAAAATGGTTTCTTGACAGTGGCTGCTCAAGGCACATGACTGGAAATGCATCACTTGTTAGTGAGCTTCAAACTACAAGTGAAGATTTTGTCACATTTGGAGATAAGAAGAAAGGGAAAATACTTGGAATAGGTAACATTGGTAAATGTTCTTTCCCTCTTATCAAGCGAGTTTTACTTATTGAAGGTTTAAAGTATAATTTACTTATTATTAGTCAATTATGTGAAAATGGATGCAAAGTAGAGTTTAAATGTGATACTTATACTATTCTTGACGGTTCAAGTAACAAAACTATTTTTGTTGCTAAAAAAGTTGGTAATGTATATGTGTTGTATCTTGATGAGCTTATTACTAATGATATTAAATGTCTTGCCATTCATGACAATGATGGATTTTTATGGCATAGAAGATTAGGACATGGGAGCATGGATTTATTGAACAAATTTTCTACACAAGAGCTAGTTAGAGGATTACAAAAATTGCATTTTGATAAAACCTGTCTTTGTGATGCTTGTCAATATGAAAAATAATCAAAAACATCTTTTAAACCAAAGAAAATGATTTCTACCTGAAAACCTCTTGAACTAGTTCACATGGATTTATTTGGACCTATGAGGACTACTAGTCTTGGTGGTAAAAGATATGCTTATGTGATAGTTGATGATTTTTCAAGATTTACATGGGTAATCTTCTTAACACAAAAAGATGAAACGTTTTATGAATTTTTAAAACTTTTCAAAAAGGTTCAAACTTCTCTTGATTGCAAACTGATTTCTATTAGAAGTGATAATGAAAGAGAATTCTGTAACCAAGATTTTACAAATTTTGTGATGAGTATGGTATTACTCACAATTTATCAGCTGCCAAAACACTTCAACAAAATGGTGTTGTTGAGAGGAAAAACAGAACTTTACAAGAAATGGCTAGATCAATGCTTTGTGAAAACTCATTACCAAAATATTTTTGGGCTGAAGCTGTAAATACAGCTTGTTATGTCATGAATAGAGTTTTATTAAGACCTTTTATAAGAAAAACACCTTTTGAACTTCTATTTGATAAAACTCCATCAATTGGATACTTTAAAGTTTTTTGTTGTAAGTGCTTCATTTTAAACACTAGTAACTATCTTGGTAAGTTTGATAGAAAATCAGATGAAGGAATATTTCTTGGTTATTTATCAAATAAAAAGGATATAGAGTCTATAATAAAAGGACATTGTGCGTTGAAAAACTGTTCATGTAACCTTTGATGAATATAACATTTATCTTCAAAGAAGAAATGAAGATGATGCAGACTCCTCAATGGTTGAAAATCAAATTCAACACCAAGTACCCACAATGGAAGATCATGCCAAAGAAGAAGAAATAATGGAGCAAGAACATGATGGTCAATCAAGCAATGATCAAGAACTTCCAAAAGATCTCACATATGCAAGAGGTCATCCTAAGGAGCAAATCATTGGTGATGTCTCCCAAGGAGTTAAAACAAGGCGGTACTTTATTGATAATTTTGCCCTTTTATCTCATATTGAACCGAAAAAATATTGATGAGGATTGTGTGATAATTTCTGGATTATTGCTATGGAAGAAGAGTTAAATCAATTTGAGAGAAATAAAGTTTGGACTCTTGTTCCTAGACCTCATGATCATTCTGTTATTGGTACAAAGTGGATTTTTAGAAATAAGTTAAATGAACTAGGAGAAGTTGTTAGAAATAAAGTTAGACTTGTTGCTCAAGGTTTCAACCAAGAAGAAGGCATTGATTATGATGAGTCTTTTTCTCCAGTGGCCAGATTAGAATCTAGAAGAATACTTTTGGCATTTGCTTGTTTTAAAGGTTTTAAACTATTTCAAATGGATGTCAAAAGTGCTTTTCTAAATGGTTTCATTGAAGAAGAGGTTTATGTAGAACAACCTCCTGGTTTTATTCATGAAAAATTTCCAAATTATGTGTTCAAGTTAACCAAAGCTCTATATGGATTGAAACAAGCCCCAAGAGCTTGGTATGAAAGATTGAGTGGTTTTCTTCTTTCAAAAGGCTTTACAAAAGGAAAAGTGGACACAACTCTTTTTATAAAAATATCTTCTGAAAATGATATTTTACTTGTGCAAATTTATGTTGATGATATTATATTTGGTGCTACTAATACATCTCTCTGTGAAGATTTTGCCAAATCAATGCAAAATGAATGTGAGATGAGCATGATGGGAGAACTAAATTTCTTCCTTGAGCTGCAAATTAAACAAATCAAGGATGGAGTCTTCATCAATCAAGCAAAGTATACCAAGGAGCTACTGAAAAGATTTGGAATGGATCAAGCAAAAGGAATAGGTACTCCAATGAGTTCATCAACTAAACTTGACAAAGATGAGAAAGGTAAAAATATTGATGAGAAATTATATAGAGGTATGATTGGAAGTTTACTCTATCTCACAGCTAGTAGACTAGATATTATGTTTGATGTATGCTTGTGTGCTAGATTCCAATCATATCCTAAAGAATCTCATCTAATTTCTGTCAAACGTATTTTTCACTATTTGATTGATACACGTGACTATGGTCTTTGGTTTTCAAAAACACCATCTTTTGAACTTATTGGATACTCTGATGCTGACTATGCTGGATGCAAAGTTGAACGTAAAAGTACAAGTGGTCATTGTCAATTTCTTGGTAGTTGTCTTGTATCTTGGTTTAGTAAAAAGCAAGCTTGAGTGTCTTTATCCACTGCAGAAGCTGAATACATAGCTGCAGGTAGTTGTTGTGTACAATTGTTATAGATGCAGCATACCTTACTTGATTATGGTCTTAAATTCAATTGTGTGCCTATACTATGTGATAATACTAGTGCTATCAATTTGAGCATAAATCCCATTCAACATTCTAGGACTAAGCATATAGAGATAAAACATCATTTCATTCTTGATCATGTGATTAAGAAAGATATATGCTTAGAATATATAAATACAAATGATCAAATTGCTGACATATTTACAAAGCCTTTGGCTGAGGAAAGGTTCAATCACCTAAGAAGACTCTTAGGAATTTTAAAATTCAATGACTAATGTGTGTGTTGAAGTTTTGATGAAAATAGGAAATTTTCGGATCCATAATTTAGATGCACTACAGAAAATTCGGTAAAGAAAATAGAGACTTTTGATCAAGAATTCGGACGCAGGTTAGAAAATTCGGTCGACCGAATTTTCTAAACTGAAGAAACCGAAACTTTCGACCTAAAATTCAGAAGCATACCTGGAAATTCGGTCGTCCGAATTTTACGAATGCATTGTTTTAAATAAAAGCCAAACGGTTTCTTCCAAACATTACAACTTCCGAATTCTTTCTCCTTCAAAACCTCTCATACCCATTCACGTCCGAATCAAAATTCTTTCAAATACACACATTCTCATCTCGACTTGCTTTAATTTTTGAATTCCAAACCCTAGATACATTTCAAAAAATTGATTTTTCTCAATAAAAAAAACATCATGGTGAGAACAAAGAAGCCAAATGTTGAGAAAGGGAAAGGAAAAGCTAAGGAAAGAGATGGAGACTCAATCACCAACCAACCAAGAAGAATTCAAATTCCTCAAACATTATCTGGGGTTGACAGGTTTGTCTCTATTAAGGCTGCTCATGAGTTTGATGAATGGAGCAAAAATAGTGGAAAAATTATCCTTGGGTATAAGGTGGATATTGATAGACTGTCAAGCATGAATATTCTTCTATCTTGCTTTAGTGATATTGGTTGGAGTAGTTTGTTATTCATTGATGAAGAATTCTATCCTGCATTGATATATGAATTCTATGCAAATTTAAAAGAAGCGAGAACTGAGCTTGTAGGGGATGATGTGATTCAATGGTATTCATCTAGAGTATCTCAAGTGGATTTTGAATTTAGTGAAGCCTTGATTAACATAATTTGTGGAGTAGGTGACAATGGAGCTAGATATTATGCACCTTCCATGTATTGCTATGATCGTTAACTCTTTACATATGTTAGATTTGAAGAGGCATTTACCAATGGAAGAGAGTTTAGATCTATAAAAGAGAGGGAAATCAAGAACTTCGATGCTAGAGGTAGAGTGTTGCATCATATGGTGACTACTATGATTGTTTCTAACTTTGGGCATAAATCATTAGTAAGTAATATGCATATGGTGATTATGTTAGCCTTGCATGAACATAGAGAGTTGAACTTTGGTTATATAGCTTTGAAACACATGATTACAACAAGAAAAACTATAACCAAAGCCTTCCCATATGGAAGATTATTAACAAGGGTGTTTAGACATTTTCAAGTTAAACTTTCAGGAAGAGGTCAAGCATTCAAAAGTGGAGAAATATACACTGATGAAACTCTTAAGAGAATGCATCTTATTCTTGATGATGATGAGGTATGGAGGACAAAAAGAGAAACCCCTCCAAAAAGAATAGAAAGAGAGGTAAGTGCAGAAAGTAAAGAAGATGAAGAAGAGACCCTTGCAAGAGAGATGAAGACAAAGAGGAAACATGATACCTCAAGTGAGGGGGAGCAACCACCAACAAAGAGGAGACTGTTTGAAGAAGAAACTGGAGTTAAGTCAAGTGGTGAAGGAATAACTAGAGGTGACACCATAGTAGCCAAAGCATTCCAAGAAGCCTTGAACAATCATGTCAAGGAAATGGAGAAGATGTATAAGTTCTTTGAATCATTTGCTCTAATGGTTCTTGGAAAGTTAGATGGACTGGAGAGTAGGGTAAAGCACATTGAAGAAATTCTTATGAAAAATGCTCAAAGTGGTGAAGGACCCTCTAAGCCTCAAGATAGAAATGAGGAAGAAGGATATAAGGAAGAAAAGAAAGGAGATGATAATGACAGTAATGATGATCAAAGTGAAAATGAAGAGACTGTGGCAGAAGAAGAATAGGAAGAACATGCACATGAAGAGCCACAAGTAGCAGGCAGCTAAGTAGCTCAAGCTGAAATAGTCTCTCCATAAACAATCTCTTTTAGTCACGAAAGAGTGAAGCGCTTGGCCATCAAGAAAGGAGTGAGTCGAGCCTCTCCATCAACATCATCATCACAAGACTAAGCTTTCTTCCTTCTATTTACTGCTTTTAAGTTGCTTATCTGTACTGAATTTTTATCTGTTATGTGTTATGTATTCTGAACTTGTTAAGTATTTTGCTGCATTTTATGTAATAGTGAAGCTCAATGATGAAATCTCAGTGATGAGAGCTTCCTTTATGTGTTAAATTATTAGACTCATTTTCATTGATCCCATTTGTTTTTGAGTGATGACAAAAGGGGGAGAAAATGAAATGATGAATGATGACTGCAATGATGATTCTGTGATGAACTTGATATTCTGTGCTATTGTGCTTAATCTTGCCACTGTGCTTAATTTTTTTTATGCATGTTCTGAAATTCTTTTGTTGTTCAAATTGATTCAAATATATTTTTAATCTCTTCCATTATGTTTGAACAACCTTAGGAACACTTTATTTCACTTTAAACATTCATTATATTGAGTTTATTGCAGTTTGGACTTAAGATTTAAAAATTCGAATGCAAGGTTTAAAAATTCGGATGCATCCATATTTTGTTGCCAAAATGTGCTCTTTTGTTGTTCAAATTGATTCAAACATGTTTTAAACTCTTTTACTATGTTTGAACAATCTTATGAAAGCATATTTTCAAAAATTGAAGCCTTCATTTTAATTATCTTTAAGTTTGGACTTGACATGTCAGAATTCGGATGCATAGTATCTCATGTCTAAATTTGTTGAAAAATGAGTACAATCTAAGGGGGAGCATTGTTAAACATTTACAACCTTTAAAACCTCTCTTAGAATCTTTTCTAAATGCTTAAATGCTATATCTTCTATTCTAGTTGTTAGAATGAAGGAGTTAAATGGAGGTTGGTTGGGTCATAGGCTCATATTGAGCCTTTTGTATGTCAATATGCTAAATTGGCTATTTTCTATCATTGACATTAATATTTCTATGTACTACATCATTTTAATCTATCACATTTTGCATCAAAGTTTGTCATCATCAAAAAGGGGGAGATTGTTAGCCCTAAAGGGCAAATCA
Organism: Rauvolfia tetraphylla; assembly: GCA_030512225.1. Lineage (NCBI taxonomy): Eukaryota > Viridiplantae > Streptophyta > Magnoliopsida > Gentianales > Apocynaceae > Rauvolfia > Rauvolfia tetraphylla. The sequence continues at coordinate 876,537 of JAJQKT010000033.1, forward strand.
TGTAGTTTTGATTAATGACAAATATTGATGAGGACTAATATGCTTGTATGTTGTGTGATAGGTTTTGTGAACTAAGAAGTATGAATTCTCATTGTTTTGAAGCCAAAGTACAAGAACAACTTCAGTAAAGCAAAGTGATTGAAGTTTGAAGAAGGTTGTTCTTAGATGATCTAAAGGCATTGAAGACTTGAAGTTTGAAGAAGGTAAATCTCTATGTAAACTCTACACTTGTATGTCTTGGTTATCATTGAATGCATAAGAGAGCATAAAATGAGTCTTATGATCTTAAAAGGCTTTGAATGAACTTTTTGATGAATGTGGTGTTGTGTCCTAAAAAGTTTTAAGTAAACTTTATATGATCAAAGGAATTTCATTTTTGGTTTTCAAACTTATATATGTCTAAATAAGTTTTTGTTAGCCCTAAGGGCAAATTATGTAGTTTTGATAAATGACAAATATTGATGAAGACTAAAATGTTTGATTATTGTGTGATAGGTTCTGTAAACTGAGAAGTATGAAGTCTCATTGCTTTGAAGCAAAAGTTCAAGAACAACTTCAGTTAAGCAAGTATTTGAAGTTTGAAGAATGTTGTTCTAAAGATGATCAAAAAGCATTGAAGACTTGAAGTGTAGAGTGCATTTAACTTCTAGGTAAATTTCTATGTAAACTCTACACTTGCATGTCTTGGTTATCATTGAATGCATAAGAGAGCTTAAAAATAATCTTATGATCTTAAAAGTCTTTGAATGAATCTTTTAATAAGATATGTTTGTAAACTTCATATGTTCATGTTTTTCAAGCTTAAATATGGTTAAATAAGTTTTCTATACATATCAAATGTTTTTCAAACTCATTGAAGTTATATCTCAAATGATTTTACAAAGTTTGAAAATGCTTTCAAAAAATTCGGTCGTCCGAATTTTGTAGCAAAAGTTTGCTACTATTCTTCCAGAGAAATTCGGAAGAAGATTCGGACGCAGCCAAAAAATTCGGTCGTCCGAATTTTTGGTCTTCAGCATGGTCACTGTTGTTCCAAAAAAAATCGGACGAAGATTCGGACGCAGCAAAAAATTCGGTCGTCCGAATTTTTGTTCTCAGCATGGTTACTATTTATCCAGAGAAATTCGGACGAAGATTCGGACGGAGCCAGGAAATTCGGTCGTCCGAATTTTCTGAAACTAGCCGTTTCTAGCCGTTTTATGAACGTTTTAACAGATTTTCAAATTCTATAAAAGCTATAAACATGCAAATTTTTGTAACACTTGAAATCTTGAAAACTCCAAGCATTCAAAAGCATTTAGCAAACATTTCTTAAGCACTCTTATGTCTTGTGCATTCAATTGATCAATCCAAAGACATCAAAGTGTGAAGGTGCTAATTTGTGTAATATCTACCATTAAGTGGTAACTTCTACACACTCTTCTTTACTTATTCAATTGTGTTGATCTACTAGCTCTAGCAAGGTTATCTTGATAACATAAAACCCTTTAGATAAGGGTGATCCTTGAAGTTGTGATTCAAGGTTGTTTGAGATATAAAACCATAGGTTGGTGAGCCTTGTTTGTAAAAATTACTAGAAGAGGTTGTATGTGTAAAACCAAAGTGTGGTGAGCCTCTCTTGTAATTTGTAAACCTGAGCAATTAGTAGATTTGTTGAAATCCTTAAGTGTGAGCTTAAGGTAGTGGATGTAGATCTTGAGGATCGAACCACTATAAATTGTTTGAGTTCTTTGCTATTGCTTTCATTATTATCTTGCTATCAATTATCTCTAATTAGCTCATATAACTTGTTCTTGGTATAAACGCATAAAAGGTTTAAGTTTGCAAAAAATAGCCAAATACCTAATTCACCCCCCTCTTAGGTATTTCAATTGGTATCAGAGCTAGAACTTCTGTGTGTGGTTTAACAACCTAGAAGACAAAGATCCTATGGCTAATATGTCAAACCTACCTTACCTAGAAGGATCTTCCACAAATAGACCACCTTTGTTTAATGGAACAAATTACACTTTCTGGAAATCTAGAGTTAAAATTTATATTTGTTCTATTAATTTTGATTTGTGGAACATAATTGAGAAAGGTCCTTATGTCCCAATGAAAATGAGTGCTGATGGAATAACCTCAGTACCCAAGTCCACTGATGAATTTGATGAGCATGATTCTAAGAAAATGACTTTAAATTATCAAGGCATGAATATATTAAGTTGTGCTTTAGATGTTACTAAATAAAATAGAGTTAGTAGATGTGATTCTACTCATGACATGTGGAGATTACTTCAAATTACACATGAAGGAACTAATCAAGTTAAAGAATCTAAACTTGCCATGCTAGTTAGAGATTATGAACTGTTTACCATGAAACAAGGTGAAAATATTAGTGATATGTTTACAAGATTTACTAACATTTTCAATGGCTTAAAAGCTTATGGTAAAAGCTATACTATAGGAGAGCAAAACAGAAAGATTTTAGATGCTCTACCAAAATCCTGGCAGCCTAAAACACTTGTCATTGAGGAATCCAAGGATTTGAAGACTCTTCTACTTGAAGAGCTCATTGGATCTCTACTGACTCATGAAATAAAGATGAAACGGCTAAATGACAAGGAGGGTGAAGAAAAGGGAAGAAAAGGAGTAGTGCTTAATGCCTCAAACAACTTGAGTGAACAAGAACAATCTTCAAGTGAAGAAGAAGGAGGAAACAGTGGAGAAGAAGAAATTGCAATGGCAGTGAAGAAGTTCAAGAGATTCTACAAAAAGGAATTTCTCAAGAAAGGAAGAAAGCCAGTCAAGAAGAGTGGACAATCTTCATCATATAAACCTCAATGCTTTGAATGCAAGAGTACTGAGCATCTTATTACTGACTGTCCCAGAGTGTTGGAAAGGGAAAGAGAAAGCAAAAACAGGAAGAAATCTGCCAAGAAAGGAAAAGGACTAGCTGGAACATGGGATCAACAGGAAAGTGAGGATGAAAGTGAAGGAAAGGCCAACATATGCTTCATGGCCATTGATGATGAGGTACAATCTTCACCCTCTATTTCAAATGTATATGATGATGATATTGATTCCAGTGATCTTATTGTTGAGTTATATGAAGAATTAAAAAAGGCTTCAAAAATAAATAAAGAAATGAAACTCAAAATAAATGATTTATCTAATGAGAATTCAAAATATGTGTTGAAAATGGAAAACTTCTTGAAACCATTAGTTGCATTGCTATTGAAAAAGAAGTTTTGAATACAACTATACAAAACATATCTTTTGAAAACAAAAAGCTTTGCACTAGAATTATTTCTCTTGAATCAATGATAAAAGATCATGAGCTTCTAAAAAGGAAAGTTAATGATCTAACTTTATGCATTGAGAGATTTACAAATGGAAGGGAAAATTTGAATAAATTACTTGGCTATCAAAGACCTTCATTTGTAAAACATGGTCTTGGTTTTACTCATGATTATTCTGCTCCAAAACAGAGAAAATCTTTTGTTAAAGAATCTTATCATTCTAGATCACATATTTGCTGCACTTATTGTGGTAAACATGGACACAAGGTTTCTAGATGTTTTGTCAAAAGAAAAGTAGAAAGTGGTGTTAAAACCATTTGGAAAGTCAAAGAAACTTTTACTAACCCCCTTGGACCCAAGAAAATATGGGTACCAAAAATCACCTTTTCAAATTTGATATAGGTACAATTTGCCTCAAGATCAAGTGCCACAAAATGGTTCCTTGACAGTGGATGCTCAAGGCACATGACTGGAAATGCATCACTTGTTAGTGAACTTCAAACTATAAGTGAAGGTTTTGTCACATTTGGAGATAAGAAGAAAGGGAAAATACTTGGAATAGGTAACATTGGTAAAGGTTCTTTCCCTCTTTTCAAGAAAGTATTACTTATTGAAGATTTAAAGTATAATTTACTGAGTATTAGTCAATTATGTGATAATGGATGCAAAGTAGAGTTTAAATGTGATACTTGTACTATTCTTGACAATGCAAGTAACAAAACTATCTTTGTTGCTAAAAGAGTTGGTAATGTATATGTGTTGTATCTTGATGAGCTTATTACAAATGATATTAAATGTCTTGCCATTCATGACAATGATGGATTTTTATGGCATAGAAGATTAGGACATGTAAGCATGGATTTATTAAACAAACTTTCTACACAAGAGCTGGTGAGAGGATTACCTAAATTACATTTTGATAAAACTCGCCTCTGTGATGCTTGTCAATATGGAAAACAATCAAAAACATCTTTAAACCAAAGAAAATGGTTTCTACCTCAAAACCTCTTGAACTAATTCATATGGATTTATTTGGACCTATGAGGACTACTAGTTTTGGTGGTAAAAGTTATGCATATGTGATTGTTGATGATTTTTCAAGATTTACATGGGTAATCTTCTTAGCACAAAAAGATGAAACATTTTATGAATTTTCAAAACTCTTCAAAAAGGTTCAAACCTCTCTTAATTGCAAACTGATTTCTATTAGAAGTGATAATGGAAGAGAATTTTGTAACCAAGACTTTACAAAATTTTGTGATGAATATGGTATTACTCACAATTTTTCAGCTGCCAAAACACCTCAACAAAATGGTGTTGTTGAAAGGAAAAACAGAACCTTACAAGAAATGGCTAGATCAATGCTTTGTGAAAACTCATTACCAAAGTATTTTTGGGTTGAAGCTGTTAATACAGCTTGTTATATCATGAACAGAGTTTTACTAAGACCGTTTATAAGAAAAACACCTTTTGAACTCTTATTTGACAAAACTCCATCAATTGTCTATTTCAAAGTTTTTGGTTGTAAATGCTTAATTTTAAACACTAGCAACTATCTTGGTAAGTTTGATAGAAAATCAGATGAAGGAATTTTTCTTGGTTATTCATCAAATAAAAAGGCATATAGAGTCTATAATAAAAGAACATTATGTGTTGAAGAAACTATTCATGTAACCTTTGATGAATCTAACATTTATCTTCAAAGAGGAAATGAAGATGACACAGGCACATCAATGGTTGAAAATCATACTCAACACCAAGCACCCACAATGGAAGATCATGCCAAAGAAGAAGAAGTAATGGAGCAAGAACAAGATGGTCAATCAAGCAATAATCAAGAACTTCCAAAGGATATCACATATGCAAAAGGTCATCCTAAGGAGCAAATCATTGGTGATGTCTCCCAAGGGGTAAAAACAAGGCGGTACTTTATTGATAACTTCGCTCTTTTATCTCATATTGAACCAAAAAATATTGATGATGCATTGTGTGATAATTTCTGGATTATTTCTATGGAAGAAGAGCTAAATCAATTTGAAAGAAATAAAGTTTGGTCTCTTGTTCCTAGACCTCATGATCATTTTGTTATTGGTACAAAATGGGTTTTTATAAATAAGTTAAATGAAATAGGAGAAGTAGTTAGAAATAAAGCTAGACTTGTTGCTCAAGGTTTCAACCAAGAAGAAGGCATTGACTATGATGAGACCTTTGCTCCAGTAGCCAGATTAGAATCTATAAGAATACTTTTGGCATTTGCTTGCTTTAAAGGCTTTAAACTTTTTCAAATGGATGTTAAAAGTGCTTTCCTAAATGGTTTTATTGAAGAAGAGGTTTATGTAGAACAACCTCCAGGTTTTATCCATGAAAAATTTTCAAATTATGTGTATAAGCTAACCAAAGCTCTATATGGACTGAAACAAGCTCCAAGATCTTGGTATGAAAGATTAAGTGGTTTTCTTCTCTCAAAAGGTTTTACTAAAGGAAAAGTAGACACAACTCTTTTTATTAAAACATCTTCTAAAAATGATATTTTGCTTGTACAAATCTATGTTGATGATATCATTTTTGGTTCTACTAATATTTCTCTTTGTGAAGAGTTTGCTAAAACTATGCAAAATGAATTTGAGATGAGCATGATGGGAGAACTAAGTTTCTTCTTTGGACTACAAATTAAGCAAACCAAGGATGGAGTCTTCATCAATCAAGAAAATATACTAAGGAGCTATTGAAAAGGTTTGGAATGGATCAAGCAAAAGGAATAAGTACTCCTATGAGTTCATCAACTAAACTTGATAAAGATGAGAAAGGTAAAAGTATTGATGAGAAATTATATAGAGGAATGATAGGAAGTTTACTCTATCTCACTACTAGTAGACCAGATATTATGTTTGTTGTTTGCTTGTGTGCTAGATTCCAATCATATCCTAAAGAATCTCATCTAATTTCATCAAAGCGAATATTTCGTTATTTGATTGATACTACATGACTATGGTCTTTGGTTTTCTAAAACTTCATCTTTTGAACTTATTGGATATTCGATCTTGACTATCTTTGGATGCAAAGTTGAGCGTAAAAAGTACAAGTGGTCATTGTCAATTTCTTGGTAGTTGTCTAGTGTCTTGGTTTAGTAAAAAGTAGGCTTGTGTATCTTTATCCACAGAAAGGTTTGAATACATAGTCTGCAGGGAAGTTGTTGTGCACAATTATTATGGATGCAACATACTTTACTTGATTATGATCTTAAATTTAAGTGTGTGCCTATCTTTGTGTGATAATACTAGTGCTATCAATTTGAGCATTAATCCCATTCAACACTCTAGGACCAAGCATATAGAGATAAAACATCATTTCATTCGTGATCATGTGATTAAGAAAGATATATGCTTAGAACATGTAAATACAAATGATGAAATTGCTGACATATTTACAAAGCCTTTGGCTGAGGAAAGGTTTAATCACCTAAGAAGACTCTTAGGAATTTCAAAATTCATTGACTAATGTGTGTATTAATGTTGTGATGAAAACAGAGATTTATTGATAAAAAAAATTCGGACGCGGGAGATGAAAATTCGATCGACCGAATTTTTACGAACCTAAGAGACGAAACTTTCGACTAGAAAATTCGGGACGTGAGACCTAAAATTCGGTCCTCTGAATTTTGCGGATGCATCCCTTTAAATGAAAATCGAACGGTTTCTTTCAAACATTACAACTTCCAAATTTTACACTCTTTCAAAACCTCTCATACCCATTCACGTCCGAATCAAAATCTCTTCAAATCCACACACTCTCATCCCGATTTTCCTTCATTTTTAAACTTCTAAGCCCTAATTTCATACAGAAAACAATTCCTTCTCAAGAGAAAACATCATGGTAAGAACGAAGAAGCCCAATGTTGAGAAAGGAAAAGGAAAGGCTAAGGAAGGAGATGGAGACCCAATTCTTAATCAACCAAGAAGGATTCGCATCCCTCAAACACAATCTGGAGTTGACAGGTTTATTTCTATCAAATCTACTCATGAATTTGATGAATGGAATAAGAATAGTAGAAAGATTATTCCTGGATATAAGGTGGATCTTTGATAAACTATCTAGTATGGATATGGTTACATCTGTTTCAATGATGTTGGATGGAGTGGTTTGTTGTTTATTAATGAAGATTTTTATCCTACTTTGGTATATGAATTCTATGCAAACCTAAAGGAAGAAAGAACTGAGATTGTTGGGGATGATAGGATACAATGGTATTCAACTAGAGTATCCAAAGTTGATATTGAATTAAGTGAAGCCCTGATTAACAGAATTTGTGGGGTAAGTGACAATGGGGCTAGATATTATGCACCCTCAATGCATTGCTATGATCGTCAACTCTTCACATATGATAGATTTGAACAAGCATTTACAAATGGAAGAGAGTTTAGATCTATAAAAGAGAGGGAAATCAAGAATTTGGATGCTAGAGGTAGAGTATTGCATCATATGGTAACTACTATGATTGTTCCTAACTTTGGACATAAATCATCGGTAGGGTAATATGCATATGGTATTAATGTTGGCCTTGCATGAACAGAGAGAAATTGAACTTTGGATATATAGCCTTAAGACACATGATTACTGCTAGAAAAAGCAGTAACTAAGGCATTCCCCTTTTGGAAGGTCGTTAACAAAGATCTTTAAGCATTTTAAGATTAAACTTCGGGAAGAGGACAAGCCTTTAAAAGTGGAGAAATATACATCTGATGAATCCCTTAAGAGAATGCAACTTATCCTTGATGATGATGGAGTATGGAAAACAAAAAGAGGATCCTCTCCAAAAAAGATTAGGAAGAAAAGAAAGGACAGAAAGTGTAGAAGAGGAAAAGGAGGAGGATGAAGATGAGGAAGATGAGGAAGAGACCCTTGCAAGAGAAATGAAGACAAAAAGAAAGCATGACACTTCAAGTGAGGGGGAGCAACCACCAACAAAAAGAAGAGTAGTTGAAGAAGAAACTGAAGTTGAGTCAAGTGGTGAAGGAATAACTAGAGGTGACACCATTATAGCCAAAGCATTCCAAGAAGCCTTGAACAATCAAGTCAAGGAAATGGAGAAGATGTATAAGTTCTTTGAATCATTTGCTCCAATGGTTCTAGGAAAATTAGATGGACTAGAGAGTAGAGTGAAACACATTGAGGAAATCCTAATGAGAAATACTCAAAGTGGTGAAGGACCCTCTAGGCCTCAAGATAGAAATGAGGAAGATAATGATAAAGAGGAAGATAAGAAGGACAAAGATGATGACAGTGATGATGGGGATGATCAAGGAGGAAATGATGAGACAGTGGCAGAACAAGAAGAAGAAGAAGAAGAACATGTACATGAAGAACCGCAAGAGGCAGGAAGCCATGTAGCTCAAGCTGAAATTGTCTCACCATCACACATTTCATTCAGCCAAGGAAGAGTGAAGCACTTGGCCATCAAGAAAGGGTTTAGCAGAGCCTCTTCATCAACATCACAAGACTAAGCATCTCTTTCATACTATTTACTGCTTTAAGTTATTTGAATTCTGAGTTATGCATCTAATGTTATAATCTTCTTCAGTATTTTTCTTGCATTTTATGTAATAGTGAAGCTCAATGATGAAATCTCAGTGATGAGAGCTTCCTTTATGTGTTAAATTGTTAATCTCATTTTCATTGACCCCATCTTTGACTGATGACAAAAGGGGGAGAAGAAATGAGGATGACAAAATGTGTGAAAAACTAGAGGACAAAATGTGTGAAAAACTAGAGGGCTGAGATAATAAATTTTCTGTATATGAATTTTCTGTATGCATTTTTTTTTATTTGAGTCTTATGTCTCAATTCTATAGATGTTTTCTATGTGTTTTCTGTAAATGAATAACTTGCTCTTGAATTGTTACTCTATGAAAACTCTATGAAAACATTTGAATGCATGAGCTATAACTTGTTGCCAAAAAGTATTCTATTGTTGTTCAAATTGATCTAAATCTGTCTTAATCTCTTCTATTATGTTTGAACAACCTTAGGCATTCATTATATTGAAGCTATTATAGTTTTTGACTTAAGATTTAAAAATTCGGATGCATGTTCTGAAATTCGGATGCATGCATATTTTGATGTCAAAAAGTGCTCTATTGTTGTTCAAATTGATTCAAACTTGTTTTAATCTCTTCCACTAAGTTTAAACAACCTTAGGAAAGCTTATTTTCAAAAATTGAAGCTTTCATTTAACCTATTTTAAAATTCGGACTTGATATGTCAAAATTCGGTTGCATAGCATCTCAAGTCCAAACTTGTTGAAAAATGAGCACAATCTAGGGGGGAGCATTGTTAAACTTTTACAACCTTTAAAACCTCTCTTAGAAGTTTTCTTAATGCTTAAATGCTATATCTTCTATCCTAGTTGTTGGAAGGAAGGAGGTTAATGGATGAAATACCTAAGAGGGGGGGTGAATTAGGTATTTAGCTAATTTTCGCAAACTTAAACCTTTTAAGCGTTTAGACCAAGAACAAGTTATGTAAGCTAATTATAGATAATTGATAGCAAGACAATAATGAAAGCAATAGTAAAGAACTCAAACAATTTATAGTGGTTCGATCCTCAAGATCTACGTCCACTACCTTAAGCTCACACTTAAGGATTTCAACAAATCTACTAATTGCTCAGGTTTACAAATTACAAGAGAGGTTCACCACACTTTGGTTTTACACTCACATCCTCTTCTAGTAATTTCTTACAATACAAGGCTCACCAACCTATGGTTTTATATCTCAAACAACCTTGAATCACAACTTCAAGGATCACACTTATCTAAAGGATTTTATGTTATCAAGATAACCTTGCTAGAGCTAGTAGATCAACACAATTGAATAAGTAAAGGAGAGTGTGTAGAAGTTACCACTTGATGGTAGATATTACACAAATTTGCACCTTCACACTTTGATGTCTTTGGATGGATCAATTGAATGCACAAGACATAAGAGAGCTTAAGAAATGTTTGCTAAATGCTTTTGAATGCTTGGAGTTTTCAAGATTTCAAGAGTTACAAAAATTTGCATGTTTATGGCTTTTTATAGAATTTGAAAATCTGTTAAAATGTTCATAAAACGGCTAAGTAATGGCTAGTTTGAGAAAATTCGGACGACCGAATTTCTTGGCTGCGTCCGAATCTTCGTCCGAATTTCTCTCGAATGAATAGTACCCATCATTTGAGAACAAAAAATTCGGACGATCGAATTTTTTTGTTGCGTCCGAATCTTCTTCCGAATTTCTCGGAAGAGCAGTGACCATCTTGAAGGCCACAAATTCGGACGACCGAATTTTTTTTGGTTGCGTCCGAATCTTCTTCCGAATTTCTCCGGAAGAGCAGTGACCATGCTTGAAGGCCACAAATTCGGACGACCGAATTTTTTTTGGCTGCGTCAAGATCTTCTTCCGAATTTCTCGGAAGAACGATAGTAACTTTTGCTACAAAATTCGGACGACCGAATTTTTTGAAAGTATTTTCAAACTTTGTAAAATCATTTGAAATATAACTTCAATGAGTTTGAAAAACATTTGATATATATAGAAAACTTATTTAACTATATTTAAGCTTGAAAAACATGAACATATGAGTTTTACAAACATATCTTATAAAAAAGATTCATTCAAAGCCTTTTAAGATCATAAGATTATTTTTATGCTCTCTTATGCATTCAATGATAACTAAGACATGCAAGTGTAGAGTTTACATAGAAATTTACCTAAACATTACATGCACTCTACACTTGAGTCTTCAATGCCTTTTGATCATCTTTAGAACAACGTTCTTCAAACTTCAAATACTTGCTTAAATGAAGTTGTTCTTTGAACTTTGCTTCAAAGCAATGAGACTTCATACTTCTCAAATAACAGAACCTATCACACAATAATCAAACATTTTAGTCCTCATCAATATTTGTCATTAATCAAAACTATATAATTTGCCCTTAGGGCTAACAATCTCCCCCTTTTTGATGATGACAAACTTTGATGCAAAATGTGATAGATTAAAACAATGTAGCACATAGAAGTATTGATGTCAATGATAGAAAATAACCAATTTAGCATATTGACATTACAAAAGGCTCAATATGAGCCTATGACCCAACCAACCTCCATTTGCCTCCTTCCTTCCAACAATTAGGATAGAAGATATAGCATTTAAGCATTTAGAAAAAGTTCTAAGAGAGGTTTTAAGGTTGTAAAAGTTTAACAATACTCCCCCTTAGATTGTGCTCATTTTTCAACACATTTGAACTAGAGATATCATGCGTCCGAATTTTTTGCATAGCAAGTCCAAACTTTAAAATAAGTAAAATGAAAGCTTAAAATTTTGAGAATAAGCTTTCCTAAGGTTGTTCAAACATAGAGGAAGAGATTAAAACCAGTTTGAATCAATTTGAACAACAATAGAGCACATTTTGGCAACAAAATATGCATGCATCCGAATTTTCTGATCTTGCATCCGAATTTTTTAAATCTTCAGTCTAAACTATAATAAATTCAATATAATGAATGCCTAAGGTTGTTCAAATATAATAGAAGAGATTAAAACAGATTTAGATCAATTTGAACAACAATAGAATACTTTTTGGCAGCAAGATATAGCTCATGCATTCAAATGTTTTCATAGAGTAAAAAAAATAAGAGCAAGTTATTTATTTACAGAAAACACACAGAAAATAAGACTCAGAAAACATGCATAAAAAAATTCATAAGCCGAAAAAGTCATTATCTCATCCCATAGAACAATTTTGCACACATTTTGTCATCCTCAGTCATCCTCATTTCTTCTCCCCCTTTTGTCATCAGTCAAAGATGGGGTCAATGAAAATGAGATTAACAATTTAACACATAAAGGAAGCTCTCATCACTGAGATTTCATCATTGAGCTTCACTATGCAAGAAAAAAAAAATACTAAAGAAGATTATAACTTTAATTTCAAATAACTTAAAGCAGTAAATAGAATGAAAGAGATGCTTAGTCTTGTGATGTTGATGAAGAGGCTCTGCTAATCCCTTTCTTGATGGCCAAGTGTTTCACTCTTCCTTGGCTGAATGAAATGTGTGACGGTGAGACAATTTCAGCTTGAGCTACTTGGTTTCCCTGCCTTTTGTGGTTCTTCATGTACATGTTCTTCTTCTTCTTCTTGTTACTCGCCACTGTCTCATCATCTCCTCCTTGGTCATCTCCATCATCACCTGTCATTATCTTTGTCCTTCTTATCTTTTTTCTTCATCATCTTCCTCATTTCTATCTTGAGGCCTAGAGGGTCCTTCACCACTTTGAGTATTTCTCATTAGGATTTTCTCAATGTGTTTCACTCTACTCTCTAGTCCTTCTAATTTTCCTAGAACCATTGGAGCAAATGATTCAAAGAACTTATACATCTTCTCCATTTCCTTGACTTGATTGTTCAAGGCTTCTTGGAATGCTTTGGCTATTATGGTGTCACCTCTAGTTATTCCTTCACCACTTGACTCATCTTTAGTTTCTTCTTCAACTACCCTTCTTTTTGTTGGTGGTTGCTCCCCTCACTTGAAGTGTCATGCTTTCTTTTTTGTCTTCATTTCTCTTGCAAGGGTCTCTTCCTCATCTTCCTCATCTTCCTCATCTTCATCCTCCTCCTTTTCCTCCTCTACACTTTCTGTCCTTTCCTTTCTTCCTAATCTTTTTGGAGAGGATCCTCTTTTTGTCTTCCATAATCCATCATCATCAAGGATAAGCTGCATTCTCTTAAGAGATTCATCAGTGTATATTTCTCCACTTTTAAAAGCTTGTCCTCTTCCAGGGAAGTTTAATCTTAAAATGCTTAAAGATCTTGGTTACTGATCTTCCATAGGGGAATGCCTTGGTTACTGTTTTTCTAGCAGTAATCATGTGTCTTAAGGCTATATATCCAAAGTTGAATTTCCTCTGTTCATGCAGGGCCAACATTAATACCATATGCATATTCCCTACTGATGATTTATGTCCAAAGTTAGGAACTATCATAGTAGTTACCATGTGATGCAATACCCTACCTCTAGCATCCAAATTCTTGATTTCCCTCTCTTTTATAGATCTAAAATCTCTTCCATTTGTAAATGCTTGTTCAAATCTATCATATGTAAAGAGTTGACGATCATAGCAATGCATTGAGGGTGCATAATATTTAGCTCCACTGTCACTTACCCCACAAATTCTGTTAATTAGATCTTCACTTAATTCAATATCAACTTGGGATACTCTGGTTGAATACCATTGTATCCTATCATCCCCAACAATCTCAGTTCTTTCTTCCTTTAGGTTTGCATAGAATTCATATACCAATGTGGGATAAAAATCTTCATTAATAAACAACAAACTACTCCATCCAACATCATGGAAACAAGACAAAACCATATCCATACTAGATAGTTTATCAACATCCACCTTATATCCAGGGAATGATTTTTTCTACTATTCTTATTCCATTCATCAAATTCATGAGTAGATTTGATAGAGATAAACCTGTCAACTCCAGATTGTGTTTGAGGAATTCGAATCCTTCTTGGTTGATTGAGGATTGGGTCTCCATTTCCTTTCTTAGCCTTTCCTTTTCCTTTCTCAACATTGGGCTTCTTTGTTCTCACCATGATGTTTTCTCTTGAGAAGGGTTTGTTTTCTGTATGAAATTAGGGCTTAGAAGTTTAAAAATGAACGTAAATCGGGATGAGACTGTGTGAATTTGAAGAGATTTTGATTCGGACGTGAATGGGTATGAGAGGTTTTGAAAGGATTTAAAAATTCGGAAGTTATAATGTTTGGAAGAAACCGTTCGATTTTCATTTAAATAGATGCATCCGCAAAAATTCGGACGACCGAATTTTAGGTCTGCGTCTGAATTTTCGATCGAAAGTTTACGTCCCTTTGATTCGAAAAATTGGGTCGATCGAATTTTCATCGTCTCAGCGTCCGAATTTTTGATCAATAAATCTCTGTTTTCATCACAACATTAATACACACATTAGTCATTGAATTTTGAAATTCCTAAGAGTCTTCTTAGGTGATTAAACCTTTTCTCAGCCAAAGGCTTTGTAAATATGTCAGCAATTTGATCATTTGTGTTTACATGTTCTAAGCATATATCTTTCTTAATCACATGATCACGAATGAAATGATGTTTTATTTCTATATGCTTTGTCCTAGAATGTTGAATGGGATTAATGCTCAAATTGATGGCACTAGTGTTATCACATAGTATAGGCACACACGTAAATTTAAGACCATAATCAAGTAAAGTATGTTGCATCCATAATAATTGTGCACAACAACTTCCTGCAATCTATGTATTCGAGCTTCAGTTTGTGGATAAAGATACACAAGCCTGCTTTTTACTAAACCAAGACACTAGACAACTACCAAGAAATTGACAATGACCACTTGTACTTTTACGCTCAACTTTACATCCCAAAGCATAGTCGAGCATCGGAATATCCAATAAGCTCAAACGATGAAGTTTTAGAAAACCAAAGACCATAGTCATATGTGTCAATCAAATAACGAAATATTCGTTTGACAGAAATTAGATGAGATTCTTTAGGACATGATTGGAATCTAGCACACAAGCAAACAGCAAACATAATATCCGGTCTACTAGCGAGTAAGATAGAGTAAATTTCCAATCATACCTCTATACAATTTCTCATCAATACCTTTACCTTTCTCATCTTTGTCAAGTTTAGTTGATGAACTCATAGGAGTACTTATTCCTTTTGCTTGATTCATTCCAAATCTTTTCAATAGCTCCTTAGTATATTTTTTCTTGATTGATGAAGACTCCATCCTTGGTTTGCTTAATTTGTAGTCCAAGGAAGAAACTTAGTTCTCCCATCATGCTCATCTCAAATTCATTTTGCATAGTTTTAGCAAACTCTTCACAAAGAGAAATATTAGTAGAACCAAAAAATAATATCATCAACATAGATTTGTACAAGCAAAATATCATTTTTTAGAAGATGTTTTAATAAAAAGAGTTGTGTCTACTTTTCCTTTAGTAAAACCTTTTGTGAGAAGAAAACCACTTAATCTTTCATACCAAGATCTTGGAGCTTGTTTCAGTCCATATAGAGCTTTGGTTAGCTTATACACATAATTTGGAAATTTTTCATGGATAAAACCAGGGAGGTTGTTCTACATAAACCTCTTCTTCAATAAAACCATTTAGGAAAGCACTTTTAACATCCATTTGAAAAAGTTTAAAACCTTTAAAGCAAGCAAATGCTAAAAGTATTCTTATAGATTCTAATCAGCTCATTTGGAGCAAAGGTCTCATCATAGTCAATGCCTTCTTCTTGGTTGAAACCTTGAGCTACAAGTCTAGCTTTATTTCTAACTACTTCTCCTAGTTCATTTAACTTATTTCTAAAAACCCATTTTGTACCAATAACAGAATGATCATGAGGTCTAGGAACAAGAGACCAAACTTTATTTCTTTCAAATTGATTTAGCTCTTCTTCCATAGCAATAATCCAGAAATTATCACACAATGCATCATCAATATTTTTTGGTTCAATATGAGATAAAAAGAGCGAAGTTATCAATAAAGTACCGCCTTGTTTTTTACCCCCTGAGAGACATCACCAATGATTTGCTCCTTAGGATGACCTTTTGCATATGTGATATCTTTTGGAAGTTCTTGATCATTTCTTGATTGACCATCTTGTTCTTGCTCCATTATTTCTTCTTCTTTGGCATGATCTTCCATTGTGGGTGCTTGGTGTTGAGTATGATTTTCAACCATTGATGTACCCTGTGTCATCTTCATTTCCTCTTTGAAGATAAATGTTAGATTCATCAAAGGTTACATGAATAGTTTCTTCAACACACAATGTTCTTTTTATTATAGACTCTATATGCCTTTTTATTTGATGAATAACCAAGAAAAATTCCTTCATCCGATTTTCTATCAAACTTCCCAAGATAGTTGCTAGTGTTTAAAATGAAGCATTTACAGCCAAAAAACTTTGAAATAGACAATTGATGGAGTTTTGTCAAATAAGAGTTCAAAAGGTGTTTTTTCTTATAAAAGGTCTTAGTAAAACTCTGTTCATGATATAACAAAGTCTGTATTAACGACTTTCACTCAAAAAATACTTTGGTAATGAGTTTTCACAAAGCATTGATCTAGCCATTTCTTGTAAGGTTCTGTTTTTCCTTTCAACAACACCATTTTGTTGAGGTGTTTTGGCAGCTGAAAAATTGTGAGTAATACCATATTCATTACAAAATTTTGTAAAGTCTTGATTACAAAATTCTCTTCCGTTATCACTTCTAATAGAAATCAGTTTGCAATCAAGAGAGGTTTGAACCTTTTTGAAGAGTTTTGAAAATTCATGAAATGTTTCATCTTTTTGTGCTAAGAAGATTACCCATGTAAATCTTGAAAAATCATCAACAATCACATAAGCATAGCTTTTACCACCAAGACTAGTAGTCCTCATAGGTCCAAATAAATCCATATGAATTAGTTCAAGAGGTTTTGTGGTAGAAACCATTTTCTTTGGTTTAAAAGATGTTTTTGATTGTTTTTCATATTGACAAGCATCACAGAGGTGAGTTTTATCAAAATGCAATTTAGGTAATCCTCTCACCAACTCTTGTGTAGAAAGTTTGTTTAATAAATCCATGCTTACATGTCCTAATCTTCTATGCCATAAAAATCCATCATTGTCATGAATGGCAAGACATTTAATATTGAAAGACCTAAGAGGGGGGGTGAATTAGGTCTTTGGCTAATTATCGAAATCTTTTCCCTTTTTACAAATCCTTTGCCTTAATAAAAACTCTTCTTTAATTTCACAAGTTTCAAGTTTATATGTAATGTAATGGTTAAGATAAGATCATCAAACAATAAGACTATATCCAATCAATCAACAACTATGAACAACTAATAATAACATGAGCATGTAAATAAATAAAGCTATAAGGAAATGAACACACGATTTATAGTGGTTCGATCTCTCTAAGATCTACATCCACTACCTTGAGTCCACACTCAAGGATTTCAACCAATTCACTATATGCTCAAGTTCAACAATTACATAAGAGGCTAACCACACTATGGTTTTACACTCACAACCTCTTCTAGTAATTATACAAACAATACAAGGTTCACCAAACACAATGGTTTTATATCTAAAGACAACCTCAAGACTAATCTAATCCAAGGCTCACCCACACACAGGTTTTACACTACAACCTTGATTAATCTAGTCTATGGCTCACCCTTCCACAAAAGGGTTTTATGTCACAAGATAACCTTGCAAATGAGCTAGTAGAAATTACAATTAAGATAAGAAAAGAGAGTGTGTAAGATGTTACCACTTTGTTGGTAGATGATTACACAATGTTTCACCTTCACACTTTGTTGCCTTTGGAATCTTGAATTTCAATCTTTGAGCACAAGGCAATTTGAGAGCTTTTCAATTCAATTTGATGTAAAACAAGTTGGATAATGTAAGATTTGTTAAGTTCAAAGTTCTTTTAAAAAATCTGGAGTTTATGGCTTTTATAGAATTCAAAAATCAGTTCAAACGGCTATACAACGGCTAGTAACGGCTAGTTTCAGAAAATTCGGATGACCGAATTCTGCGTCCGAATTTTTCGCTTCAAAATTCGGACGACCGAATTTTTTGCATGCGTCCGAATCTTCTTCCGAATTTCTCTGGAAGAACAGTAGCAAACTTTTGCTACAAAATTCGGACGACCGAATTTTTTGTCTGCGTCCGAATCTTCTTCCGAATTTCTCTGGAAGAATAGTAGCAAACTTTTGCTACAAAATTCGGACGACCGAATTTTTGGACTGCGTCCGAATCTTCTTCCGAATTTTTCAAACTTTGTCAAAACATATCCAAATCATTTCAAACAAGTTGGAAAACATTCTAGCCTTAAAGATAAGTCATTAAAGACCTTTTATGTGCAAAAACCATTTATGAAAACTTGATAATTTAGGTAAGTTCAAAACCATTGAAAACATTTAAATCAAGTTTTGTGCTCTCAATTGCAACTCATAGATTCCAAGGCTTAAGAGTGTAGGATTTACAAAGTTTACCTATTAAGCACATGCAACCTACACTTCATGTCTTCAAAGCCTTCTAATATCTTGAACAAACTCTTCAATCTTCAATCACTTTGATATATTGGAGTTGTTCTTGCATTTTAGCTTCAAGGCAATGAGACTTCAAACTTCTTAATCCACAAATCCTATCACACAACATACAAGCATATTAGTCCTCATCAATGTTTGTCATTAATCAAAACTAATCATAACTACATGATTTGCCCTTAGGGCTAACAATCTCCCCCTTTTTGATGATGACAAACTTTGATGCAAAATGTGATGGATTTAAACAATGTAGTACAAAGAAGTATTAATGTCAATGATAGAATATAACCAATTTAGCATATTGACTTACAAAAGGCTCAATATGAGCCTATGACCCAACCAACCTCCATTAACCTCCTTCCTTCCAACAACATATAGAAGATATAGCATTTAAGTATTTAGAAAACTTCTAAGAGATGTATTAAAGGTCATAAAAGATTAATATTGCTCCCCCTTAGATTGTGCTCATTTTTCAACAAGTTTGGACTTGAGATGCTATGCATCCGAATTTTGACATATCAAGTCCGAATTGTAAAATAAGTGAAATGAAAGCTTCAATTTTTGAAAATAAGCTTTCCTAAGGTTGTTCAAACATAGTGGAAGAGATTAAAACAAGTTTGAATCAATTTGAACAACAATAGAGCACATTTTGGCAACAAAATATGGATGCATTCGAATTTCAGAACATGCATCCGAATTTTTAAACCTTGCATCCGAATTTTTTGATCTTAAGTCCAAACTGCAATAAATTCAATATAATGAATGTTTGAAGTGAAATAAAGTGTTCCTAAGGTTGTTCAAACATAATGGAAGAGATTAAAACATATTTGGATCAATTTGAACAACAAAAGAGCATATTTTGACAACACAATATGGATGCATCCGAATTTTAGAACATGCATCCGAATTTTTAAACTCATGCATCCGAATTTTGACATTCCAAGTCCAAATTGCAATAAATTCAATATAATGAAAGTTTAATGTGAAATAAATCTTTCCAAAGGTTGTTCAAACATAATGGAAGAGAATAAAACATATTTGAATCAATTTGAACAACAAAGAAGCACTTTTTGGCAACAAATATGCATGCATCCGAATTTCGAAACATGCATCCGAATTTTTGGTCCGCATCCGAATTTCAAGTCCAAATTTTTTGGAAACAAGTTGAAAAGGTGATTTTGCATTTTCAAATGAACTATAGAAGTACTCAAATATGTATAGCTACAATAGCACTAAATTTAGCTTTGCAAAATCACAAAATTCATGCATTCAATTGTTTTCTTGAAGTAATTCAAAATCATAGGTCAAGTCAAGAACCAAGTTCAAGATTTCAATCTCAACTTAACCATATTCCAAAATCTAAGAAAACAACTAAAACCTCACATATTATAACACTTTCAATTTAAATTCAAATGCAGAAATGCAGCCAAATATTTTCACATTACTCATTACATATTGCACATCAACATATACACAACACACAACACATTTACAAACGAAGCACATAGCACAATTTGTAGTCATTCTTTCTCCCCCTTGATATATGCATGGACTTTCAGAAAATTCACACATTTTCTCTTCATGCATGAGAAATTCCACTGCTATTTCACATTTTCACACATTTTGTCATCACATTTTCTTCTCCCCCTTTTGTCATCAATCAAAGGTGGGGTAAGAGTACTTGGACAACAAAAGTGAAATAAAAGAAGCTCTTATCATAAAGATTTCATATATTGAGCTTCAAAACATTATAATGACTAGAAATACACAAGTAAATTTCAATGTCAAAGCATAACATGTGCATCAAGGCATAAACTAAAATAAGCAACAAAATAGAGTTTAGGGATAGAAAGGCTTAGTCTTGGGTGTGCTGCATGGTCTTCACTTCCAAATTTGTTTGTTGTGATGGCAATGTTTCCTTGATCTCTATATGATGGGGTCCTTCATTTGTTGACTCCCTTCACCTCCTTCTTCTTACTTGTTCTCTTGGGCTTTACCTCTTTGTTCTTCATTCTCATGCTCTTCTTTTGCTTGGAGTGCTTCACTGCCTTTTCCTTCATCTTAGTCTTCTTCTTTAGCAACAAATTGATAGCCATCTCAATTTTCACTGTCATTACTATCATTCTTATTATTGCCATCTCCTTCCATATTTTTTTTTACTATAGTTTCTAGATCATCAAATTTGCCAAGAATTGTTAGAGCGAAGGACTCAAAGAATTTGTCCATCTCCTTCATTTTCTTTACATAGTTGCTCAATGTCTCTTAAAACACCTTGGCAACTATGGTATCACTTCTAGTGAGATTATTACCTTCAAATTTTTTTTTTTTTTCAATAGAGGGTACCTCGTCAAATAGTCTTCTTTTGTGGAAGGTTGCTCCCCCTTACTAGATAACTCATGCCTCATTTTGGTTTTCCTTTCTTGTTAATAGTATCCCATACGGTAAGGCTTCGTTGGCTGGTTTTCTTGCACTAATCATATGCTTCAACGCCATGAATCCAAAGTTTAGTCTTCTATGCTCATGCAAGGCAAGCATAATCATCAAATGCATAGTAGTAGTCATGTGATGCATAACCCTTCCTTTAGCATCAAAGGCTTTGATTTTCTTTTCCCTAATTGACCTAAATTGTCTACCATTTGTGAAAGCTTCTTCAAATCTTTCATTTGTGAACAATCCAAGAATAAAGCAATGTTATTTCAATGAGTAATACCTTGCCTCATTATCATCTACTCCACAAAATTCTGTTCACTAAGGCATTATTGAACTCAAAATCCACTTGATACACTCTAGAGGAATACCATTAAACTACATTATCCCCCTAATGTTCAATTCTTTCTTCTTTAAGATTTGCATAAAGCTCATATGTAAGGGCAGTATAAAATTCTTCATCAATTTCTAGTAAATTGCTCCAATCAATATCATCAAATAGAGATAGAACATTATCAATATTGGAGAGTTTATCCAAGTTTACTTTGTTTCCAGGAATAATTTTATTTT
Organism: Rauvolfia tetraphylla; assembly: GCA_030512225.1. Classification (NCBI taxonomy): domain Eukaryota; kingdom Viridiplantae; phylum Streptophyta; class Magnoliopsida; order Gentianales; family Apocynaceae; genus Rauvolfia; species Rauvolfia tetraphylla. Next base: position 897,968 of record JAJQKT010000033.1, read on the forward strand.
ATTTTTGTTCTTCTTGCTCCATTATATTCTTTAGCAATATATATCCAAAATTAATTTTTTTTATGCATGGCTAGCATAATTATCGCATACATATTATCAATAGAAGATTTGTGTCCAACGTATGCTATAATCAATGTAGTAAGAATGTGATGTAAAACTCTTTCACTAGCATAAAAAAATCTTTTATCTCTCTCTCCTTTCTAGTCTTGAGGCTTCTACCATTTATATATGCATTCTCAATTCTTTCATGTGAGTATAACTCACTTATAAAACAATGTTCCTCGGAAGAATAATGCCTAAACCCAACATCCTCAACATCACAAATTCTATTGATCAATGCATTATCAATCTCAAAAATTAACTTGTGATATTCTTGAAAAATACCACTAAATAGCTTTATTACCAACTCACTCAACTCTTTCTTCCTTATTATTTGCTTAAACTCCATAAACTAAATAAGGTAATAGCATTCATCAAACACAAGCAAACTAGCTCAGCTCATATAATTTAAAAAATGAGAGTATATTACCCATTTCGGATAGTTTGATGACATCCACCTTATGGCTTGGATTTGTCTTATGGTTCCTTTTTGTCCAATCATCAAATTCAGTAGTAGCCTCCACTCGTGACAAATCTATCCAGCCATGACATGATTTGAGAAACATAAACCTTCCTTGGTTCGTTGGTTACTAGTCCTCCTTCTCTATCTTTGGCTTTTCCCTTTCCTTTTCTCATGCTAGGCTTCTTTGTTCTCACCTGGAGCTACACACTTGAATATACTCGTTAGTTATTGAATTTCGAAATCCCTAAGCTTCTTCTAAGATTGGTCAAACCTTTCTTCGGCCAATGACTTAGTAACGATATCAATGAATGCAAACATGCTTTTAAATAAGTATTATTCTTAGTAGAATTATATCTAATGAGATGAAGTTTGATCTCTATATGCTTTGTCCTAGTTTGTTGAATAGTATGATGGTCAAATCTATTGCATTAGTGTTATCACATAATATAGCCACACATTTGAAATATAGACCATAATCACTTAGAGTATTAATAAGGTAATAGAGAATGTTTTTAACAACAATCAAATAAGATTCTATAGGACAAGATAAAATCTAGCACACAAGCACATGACAAACATAATATTGGCTCTACTTGCTGTCAAATATAGTTGACTACTCCTATGACACCGTTTTATTCTTGTCAAGCATAGTTGATAAACTTATGGAAGTGCCTATATCTTAACTTGATTCATGAAAGTGACATCCTTGGTTTTCTTGATTTGTAGGCCAAGAAAGAAATAGAGTTTTCCTATCATGCTCATTTCAAATTTACTTTACATTAACTTGGCAAACACATTACAAAGTGAAGTATTAAAAGCACCAAAAAAGAATTGTATCATATATTTGGACAACTTATAGATCATTGTTACAAGAGGTTTTTTTTTAATGAAAATAGTAGTGTCAACCTTTCCTCTTGAAAATCCTTTTGAAAGAAGAAAAAAACACTCAATTTTTTTTTTATACAAAGCTCTAGGAGCTTGTTTTAAATCATACAAAGCTTTGGATAATTTGAAAACATGGTTAGGAAACTTTTCTTGATCAAAACCGGGTGAGTGTTCCACATAAATTAGAAAAGCTCTTTTGACATTCATTTGAAATAATTTAAAACCTTTAATGAAAGTAAAAGTCAAAAGCATTCTTATGGACTTAAGTCTAGCATTCGGAACAAAGGTTTCATCATAAACAATTCACTCTCTTTGATTGAATCCTTGGGTGACAAATCTTGATTTATTTCTTACACCCTCCTCGGATTCATTGAGTTTATTTCTAAAAACCATTTAGTTCCAATAATGGAATGATCATGAGATTTAGGAATTTTGAAGTTTTGTATCTTTCAAATTTATTTAATTCCTCTTGCATAGTAATAATCCAAAAATCATCACACAATGCATCATCAATACTTTTAGGCTCATATGAGATAAAGAATAAAGTAATCGATAAAATACCGTCTTATGTTTACTCCTTGGGAGATATCACCAATGATTTGCTCCTTCCGAATTTCTCTTGAATATCTTAGGTTCTTTGAGAGCTCTTGGTCACCACTAGGTTGGTCATCTTGATTTTGTTCAATCATTTCTTCCTCATTGGTGTGATCCTCCAAAGTTGGTGCTTGAAGATGGGTTTGATAGTCATTCATAGATGTACCTACATCATCTTCATCTTTTCTTTCCAAGTAAATGTAAGATTCATCAAAACTAACATGAATAGTTTCCTCATCATGTAAGGTTCTTTTTCTTAGAAACTCTATAAGCCTTGTTGTTAGAGGAAAAACCAAGGAATATCCTATCATTCAATTTTCTATCAAATTTTCCAAGTTATCGCACATATTCAATATAAGGCACTTGTAACCAAAACTTTGAAATAGGCAATACATGCAAGTAGTATTCAATATAAAGTACTTTGTTACACGTATTAATGTATATTTGATACAACCAGTCATGTATGTTTAAATTCTAGAGTATTCTATCAAATATAAGTTCAAAAGATTGTGAGCAATCCCATTCTCAAACGACATTGTTTTGTAAAATCTTGATTGTAAAATTCTCTCCCATTGTTACTTCCAATAGTAATCAATTTGCACACAAGAGAGATTTGGACCCTTTTGAAAAGTCTTACAAATTCATGAAAGAACTTCATCTTTTTTGAGCTAGAAAGATCACCCATGTAAATCTAGAGAAATCATCAACAATCATATATGAATTCCTCTTACCATCAAGACTAGTGATCCTCATTGGTCCAAACAATCCATATAAATAATTTTTAAGAGGTTAAGTGAAAGTCATTTTCTTAGGTTTGGAAGATTCTTTTGTTTGTTTTCCATATTGACAAGTATGTGAAAGACAATTTTCTCAAAACACATTTTTAGCAATCCTCCAACTAAATCTTGAAAGGAAAGTTTGTTCAACAAGTCCATGTTCACGTGACCAAATCTTCTAGGCCAAGAAAATCAATCATTATTATAAGCAACAAGACATTCAAGCTTATCAAGATAAAACACACATTGAAACATTTTGTAAGTAATTGATCAAAATCACAAAATATCATATTGTCACATAAGTTCGGGCGACCGAACTTGTGGTCTACATCCAAACTTCAAGTCTCGAACATTTTGTGAAGTTTCATAAAGATGTTTTTGGCCAAGCAAATGCATAGATATTCAATCATAGTTATTTTAATCATTTTATCATGACCAAATTTACTGTGTCATAAATAACAGTCATTATCATGAGTGGAAAATCATCTAACTTTATAAGCAACAAGTTCATCAAGGCAAGGCATTAATACAATTTGCAACAAAAATAGTTCTACTATTGACACCATCAAGTATAGTGCAAGTATTACATTCACATTCACCTTTTCACACTATCACATAATTGACTAATGTTAAGCAAATTATATTTCAAATTATCACTAAGCAACATTTGTTTAAAAAGAAGAGAGGAACCTTTATCAACATTGGTTACTTCATCGGTTGCTTTGACCTTGATTATGCATGAGGTGTTTTCTGTTATTCTTTAAGCCAACATCATCAATATACCTCTTAGTTGTGCTTGAGTTTGAATTGAAGTGTACACTGCAATAAAGGAGAGGAAGTATCCTTTGGTACCCATACTTTCTTGGGTCAGTGAGGGGTTAGTAATAGTTTCCTTAACTCTCCAAATAGTTTTTATACCATTCTCTACTTTTCTTTTAACATAACATTTGGTGACTTTATGTCCATGTTTTCCACAATAAGTACAACAAGTATGATGCATGGAAGTAGAAGTAGCTTTAAAGAATTTGTTATATTTAGGCACATTGTTTACATAATTGTAATCAAGACCATTTTTGATAAGAGGAGATCTTTGAGCTCCAAGAATTTTAACAAGATTGTCCCTTCCTTTTGTAAATTTTTCTATACATGATGTAAGGTCATTAACCTTCTTTTTCAAAGTCTCATGGTCAATAAGCATTCTTTCAAGAGACAAAATCTTTTCACAAAGAATCTTATTTTCAAGGGACATGTTTTGCAAAAAGACATTTAAAACTTCTTTTTCAATATTCAAACAATCAATAGATTCAAGAAATCTTTTGTTTTCACAATATAATTTTGAATTTTCATTCAATAACTCATTAATTTTGAATTTCATTTCCTTATTTCTTTTTGAAGCCTTTTTTAATTCTTCATACATTTCAACATATAATTCACTAAGATCATCACTATCATCATCACAACAAGTAGAAGTAGAAGAAGTAGATTGTACCTCATCATTTATTGCCATAAAGCACACATTGGCTCTTTCCTCATGTGTTATTTGAAGAAGTCTCCACATATCGTGAGCGGATTTGCATTCACTCACTCGATGATATTCATTCACGTCCAATGCACAACTCAAGATGTTCATTGCTTGGTAGTTTAAAGTTATCTTCCTTGTATCGCTCTCATCATACTCCTCCATGGGCTTTGGTTCCCCTGGTAACTCCATCGACTTTCATTCTCATAGGCACATAGGGACCTTTCTCAATGACACTCCACAAATCAAAGTTAATAGAACAAATAAAAATTCTAATTCTAGATTTCCAAAATGTATAATTAGAACCATCAAGCAAAGGAGGTCTATTTGTAGATGAACCTTCCATATAAGGCAAATTTGATAAACTAGCCATATAATCTTTACTTCTAGGTTGTTAGACCTTGAAAAGAAGACCTTGCTCGATACCAATTGAAAGACCTAAGAGGGGGGGTGAATTAGGTCTTTGGCTAATTATCGAAATCTTTTCCCTTTTTACAAATCCTTTGCCTTAATAAAAACTCTTCTTTAATTTCACAAGTTTCAAGTTTATATGTGATGTAATGGTTAAGATAAGATCATCAAACAATAAGACTATATCCAATCAATCAACAACTATGAACAACTAATAATAACATGAGCATGTAAATAAATAAAGCTATAAGGAAATGAACACACGATTTATAGTGGTTCGATCTCTCTAAGATCTACATCCACTACCTTGAGTCCACACTCAAGGATTTCAACCAATTCACTATATGCTCAAGTTCAACAATTACATAAGAGGCTAACCACACTATGGTTTTACACTCACAACCTCTTCTAGTAATTATACAAACAATACAAGGTTCACCAAACACAATGGTTTTATATCTAAAGACAACCTCAAGACTAATCTAATCCAAGGCTCACCCACACACAGGTTTTACACTACAACCTTGATTAATCTAGTCTATGGCTCACCCTTCCACAAAAAGGGTTTTATGTCACAAGATAACCTTGCAAATGAGCTAGTAGAAATTACAATTAAGATAAGAAAAGAGAGTGTGTAAGATGTTACCACTTTGTTGGTAGATGATTACACAATGTTTCACCTTCACACTTTGTTGCCTTTGGAATCTTGAATTTCAATCTTTGAGCACAAGGCAATTTGAGAGCTTTTCAATTCAATTTGATGTAAAACAAGTTGGATAATGTAAGATTTGTTAAGTTCAAAGTTCTTTTAAAAAATCTGGAGTTTATGGCTTTTATAGAATTCAAAAATCAGTTCAAACGGCTATACAACGGCTAGTAACGGCTAGTTTCAGAAAATTCGGATGACCGAATTCTGCATCCGAATTTTTCGCTTCAAAATTCGGACGACCGAATTTTTTGCATGCGTCCGAATCTTCTTCCGAATTTCTCTGGAAGAACAGTAGCAAACTTTTGCTACAAAATTCGGACGACCGAATTTTTTGTCTGCGTCCGAATCTTCTTCCGAATTTCTCTGGAAGAATAGTAGCAAACTTTTGCTACAAAATTCGGACGACCGAATTTTTGGACTGCGTCCGAATCTTCTTCCGAATTTTTCAAACTTTGTCAAAACATATCCAAATCATTTCAAACAAGTTGGAAAACATTCTAGCCTTAAAGATAAGTCATTAAAGACCTTTTATGTGCAAAAACCATTTATGAAAACTTGATAATTTAGGTAAGTTCAAAACTATTGAAAACATTTAAATCAAGTTTTGTGCTCTCAATTGCAACTCATAGATTCCAAGGCTTAAGAGTGTAGGATTTACAAAGTTTACCTATTAAGCACATGCAACCTACACTTCATGTCTTCAAAGCCTTCTAATATCTTGAACAAACTCTTCAATCTTCAATCACTTTGATATATTGGAGTTGTTCTTGCATTTTAGCTTCAAGGCAATGAGACTTCAAACTTCTTAATCCACAAATCCTATCACACAACATACAAGCATATTAGTCCTCATCAATGTTTGTCATTAATCAAAACTAATCATAACTACATGATTTGCCCTTAGGGCTAACAAATATCATTTGTAATAAGCTCATCAAGATACAACACATATACATTACCAACTCTTTTAGCAACAAAGATAGTTTTGTTACTTGCATTGTCAAGAATAGTACAAGTATCACATTTAAACTCTACTTTGCATCCATTATCACATAGTTGACTAATACTTAGTAAATTATACTTTAAATCTTCAATAAGTAATACTTTCTTGATAAGAGGAAAAGAACCTTTACCAATGTTACCTATTCCAAGTATTTTCCCTTTCTTCTTATCTCCAAATGTGACAAAACCTTCACTTGTAGTTTGAAGTTCACTAACAAGTGATGCATTTCCAGTCATATGCCTTGAGCATCCACTATCAAGGAACCATTTAGTGGCACTTGATCTTGAGGCAAATTGTACCTATACCAAATTTGAAAGGGTGATTTTTGGTACCCATATTTTCTTGGGTCCAAGGGGGTTAGTAAAAGTTTCTTTGACCTTCCAAATGGTTTTAACACCACTTTCTACTTTTCTTTTGACAAAACATCTAGAAACCTTGTGTCCATTTTTACCACAATAAGTGCAGCAAATATGTGATCTAGAATGATAAGATTCTTTAACAAAAGATTTTCTCTGTTTTGGAGCAGAATAATCATGAATAAAACCAAGACCATGTTTTACAAATGAAGGTCTTTGATAGCCAAGTAATTTATTCAAATTTTCCCTTCCATTTGTAAATCTCTCAATGCATAAAGTTAGATCATTAACTTTCCTTTTTAGAAGCTCATGATCTTTTATCATTAACTCAAGAGAAATAATTCTAGTGCAAAGCTTTTTTGTTTTCAAAGGATATATTTTGTATGAGTTGTATTCAAAACTTCTTTTTCAATAGCAATGCAACTAATGGTTTCAAGAAGTTTTCCATTTTCAACACATAATTTTGAATTCTCATTAGATAAATCATTTATTTTGAGTTTCATATCCTTATTTCTTTTTGAAGACTTTTTTAATTCTTCATATAATTCAACAATAAGATCACTGGAATCAATATCATCATCATATATATTTGAGATAGAGGGTGAAGATTGTACCTCATCATCAATGGCCATGAAGCATATGTTGGCCTTTCCTTCACTTTCATCCTCACTTTCTCGTTGATCCCATGTTCCAGCTAGTCCTTTTCCTTTCTTGGCGATTTCTTTCTGTTTTTGCTTTCTCTTTCCCTTTCCAACACTCCGGGGACGATCAAGCAATAAGATGCTCAGTACTCTTGCATTCAAAGCATTGAGGTTTATATGATGAAGATTGTCCACTCTTCTTGACTGGCTTTCTTCCTTTCTTGAGAAATTCCTTTTGTAGAATCTCTTGAATTTCTTCATCGCCATTGCAATTTCTTCTTCTCCACTTTGTTTCCTCCTTCTTCTTCACTTGAAGATTGTTCTTGTTCACTCAAGTTGTTTGAGGCATTAAGCACTACTCCTTTTCTTCCCTTTTCTTCATCCTCCTTGTCATTTAGCCGTTTCATCTTCATTTCATGAGTCAGTAGAGATCCAATGAGCTCTTCAAGTGGAAGAGTCTTCAAATCCTTGGATTCCTCAATGGCAAGTGTTTTTAGGTCGCCAGGATTTTGGTAGAGCATCTAAAATCTTTCTGTTTTGCTCTCCCATAGTGTAGATTTTACCATAAGCTTTTTAAGCCATTGAAAATGTTAGTAAATCTTGTAAACATATCACTAATATTTTCACCTTGTTTCATGGTAAACAGTTCATAATCTCTAACTAGCATGGCAAGTTTAGATTCTTTAACTTGATTAGTACCTTCATGTGTGATTTGAAGTAATCTCCACATTTCATGAGCAGAGTCACATCCACTAACTCTATTGTATTCGATTACATCTAAAGCACAACTTAATATATTCATGGCTTGATAATTTAAAGTCATTTTCTTAGAATCATGCTCATCAAATTCATCTCATGGACTTGAGTACTGAGGTTATTCCATCGAGCACTCATTTTCATTGGGACATAAGGACCTTTCTCAATTATGTTCCACAAATCAAAATTAATAGAACAAATATAAATTTTAACTCTAGATTTCCAGAACGTGTAATTTGTTCCATTAAACAAAGGTGGTCTATTTGTGGAAGATCCTTCTAGGTAAGGTAGGTTTGACATATTAGCCATAGGATCTTTGTCTTCTAGGTTGTTAAACCACACACAGAAGTTCTAGCTCTGATACCAATTGAAATACCTAAGAGGGGGGGGGGGTGAATTAGGTATTTAGCTAATTTTCGCAAACTTAAACCTTTTAAGCGTTTAGACCAAGAACAAGTTATGTAAGCTAATTATAGATAATTGATAGCAAGACAATAATGAAAGCAATAGCAAAGAACTCAAACAATTTATAGTGGTTCGATCCTCAAGATCTACGTCCACTACCTTAAGCTCACACTTAAGGATTTCAACAAATCTACTAATTGCTCAGGTTTACAAATTTCAAGAGAGGTTCACCAAACTATGGTTTTACACTCACAACCTCTTCTAGTAATGTCTACAATACAAGGCTCACCACAAACAATGGTTTTATATCTTAAACGACCTTGAATCACAACTTCAAGGATCACCCTTATCTAAAGGATTTTATGTTATCAAGATAACCTTGCTAGAGCTAGTAGATCAACACAATTGAATAAGTAAAGGAGAGTGTGTAGAAGTTACCACTTGATGGTAGATATTACACAAATTTGCACCTTCACACTTTGATGTCTTTGGATGGATCAATTGAATGCACAAGACATAAGAGAGCTTAAGAAATGTTTGCTAAATGCTTTTGAATGCTTGGAGTTTTCAAGATTTCAAGAGTTACAAAAATTTGCATGTTTATGGCTTTTATAGAATTTGAAAATCTGTTAAAACGTTCATAAAACGGCTAGTAACGGCTAGTTTCAGAAAATTCGGACGACCGAATTTCTTGGCTGCGTCCGAATCTTCGTCCGAATTTCTCTGGATGAATAGTACCCATGCTGAGAACAAAAATTCGGACGACCGAATTTTTTTTGTTGCGTCCGAATCTTCTTCCGAATTTCTCTGGAAGAACAGTGACCATGCTGAAGGCCACAAATTCGGACGACCGAATTTTTTTGGCTGCGTCCGAATCTTCTTCCGAATTTCTCTGGAAGAACAGTAGCAAACTTTTGCTACAAAATTCGGACGACCGAATTTTTTGAAAGTATTTTCAAACTTTGTAAAATCATTTGAAATATAACTTCAATGAGTTTGAAAAACATTTGATATATATAGAAAACTTATTTAACTATATTTAAGCTTGAAAAACATGAACATATGAGTTTTACAAACATATCTTATAAAAAAGATTCATTCAAAGCCTTTTAAGATCATAAGATTATTTTTATGCTCTCTTATGCATTCAATGATAACCAAGACATGCAAGTGTAGAGTTTACATAGAAATTTACCTAAACATTACATGCACTCTACACTTCAGGTCTTCAATGCCTTTTGATCATCTTTAGAACAACGTTCTTCAAACTTCAAATACTTGCTTAAATGAAGTTGTTCTTTGAACTTTTGCTTCAAAGCAATGAGACTTCATACTTCTCAAATTACAGAACCTATCACACAATAATCAAACATTTTAGTCCTCATCAATATTTGTCATTAATCAAAACTATATAATATGTCAAACCTACCTTACCTAGAAGGATCCTCCACAAATAGACCACCTTTGTTTGATGGAACAAATTATACTTTCTGGAAATCTAGAGTTAAAATTTATATTTGTTTTATCAATTTTGATTTGTGGAACATAATTGAGAAATGTCCTTATGTCCCAATGAAAATGAGTGCAGATGGAATAACCTCAAAACCCAAGTCCACTGATGAATTTGATGAGTTTGAATTTTTCAAAACTTTTTCAAATTATTTGAAAGTTAACAACAAAAATTTTGTAATCATTTTGGACTGAAAGATAAGTCATTTAAAAGTTTTTGAGCTATAAGTTATTATCAAACACTTTGGTTTTGAAAGAATATGAAAAAGCTTTTAAGCTCATCAACAAAGTATAGCCTGGATCAAAATAGTTTGTACTTCAACATGCAATGTATAGATTCCAAATGCAAGGAGCGTGGGGTGTACAATATAAACCTATCAAGCAAAAGCAAACCTACACTAAAGTCTTCAAAGCCTTTAATCCTCAAAACATGCTCTACATGCTCTAATTCTTTGAACATATTTGAGTTATCTTAAGCACTTTATCTTCAAGGCAATAAGACTTCTTAACTTCCACAATTCAATAATCCTATCACACAACAATTACTCCATTTAGCTCATATTAATGCTTGTTATTGTCAAAACTACAAGATTTGCCCATATGTCTTATAATTTCTAATCAGTTTCAAACAAAATCTGTTTTTAAATTAAATATTTTTTTATTTTTTATAGATTAAGAAATTAGTTTCTAAATCCAATACTTTTTATAATCAGTTTGTAATTAGAAGTTGATTAAAATCGGTTTCAAAATTCAGTTTCTAAGCAGTTTCTAATCGATTTCAAACAAAATCGGTTTCTAAATTAAGTATTTTTAATTTTTTATAGATTAAGAAATTAGTTTCAAGTCAGTTGCTAAATCAAATACTTTTTTGATAAATTTTATAATTGATTTTTAAATCAAATTATTGGCGTGTGCACACACACGCACACTTGGGCTCGTAGCCATGTGCCAAGTGGGTTGGTTGGCTTGCCGGGCCGGGCTGGATTGACCTGATAATTTTTTAAATTTAAAATTTATTTTTTATAATCAGTTTCTAAATTCGGTTTCAATTCAGTTTCAAATCAGTTCTAATGATTTTTTAATTTATCATTTATTTTTCAAAATCAATATTTGAATTCAGTTTCAAATTCGTTTCTAAATTCGGTTTTAAATCGATTCCAATGCGTTTTCAAAACCAATTGTTGTATTTTGTTAAAAAGGTTGGTTCTTGAGTTAATTTTGAAAGCGACTATATTCGGTTTCAAAATTGAAACCGATTTCTTTCAAGTTCAATATCGGGATGCAACCACCATATTTGAAACCAATTTTTTGTGATTTCAAATCTTTGCTTTTAAATCGATTTGTCAATTTCAAAATTAATTTTCCTTGTATTGTAGGCTAAATTTGCTACTTTGATATTCTTCTACAACTATTTATACTATGTATGTGTACATTTTAGTTTTAAACCAATAACATGTATTGTAATTATTTCTTAAATAATAGATCATATAATATTTTTAAAAAATTCTTATTTATAATAGAACTTGGAGAAATAAAATATTAAAAGATATAACTTATTGTATTATATTTTAATATACTATTTTGAATCCTTACGGATACCAACTTTTATTTTTAAACATATCCCTAAACTAACAAAATGAAAATATAATATAAAATTTTATATAGATTTCATTCTCAATGAAACATTGCTATTCATTCATTTCTTATTTTTATTAGGTTATAAACTCATGTTATTAACTTATTAAGTGTGTTTTCTAATTAATAAAAAATTCGTTATAGATGATGTATATAGATAAAACATATTAGCAATATCTATAATTACTATTTTATATAAATTGATACTTATATGAATGTTAACTATAGATCACTTGTATGATATTAGATAGAAAAATTGGCTCTGAGTGCTACTGAAGAATGCATTTACTACTTGTCTTGTCACTAAACATTTTTTTATTCTTTCATGCCATTTAACTATTTTCTAGTAGCTAATTATGCTACTCAATCACCACAAACGGCGAAATCCAGCGGAAAATACCTTGCTCCATTCACGTGTTGAGAATTTGATTTTTTTTTAAAAAAGCAAGGGCATAATGATCAATAATTGGCTATGAATACCACTGAACAATGCACTTACTATTTATTTTGCCATTAAACTTTTTTTTATCATTTCATGCCATTCACTATTTTTGGGTGGCTAATTATGCCATTGAAGAATTTAATTTTTTTAAAAACTATAATAATGTGCATAATGGTCAATACAATTCTCCTTCTATCAATTTCTCACTTACCCGAACTAAATTCATTTTTATCCATTTAAGAACCCAATTTAAAACCTAACAGATTAACTTGATCAAACAGCCACAATGGTTCTTCTTCTGGTACCATTTGTTGTAATTCTTTAATCGCTACATAAGCTAGATTGTTGATTTGGGGTCTTACATAAGACTTGTTTAATATTTTTCTCTATCTTGTTATAGTTTAAAGTTTTATTCATTATTATTTTATAATTAATTTTGTGTCTATTGCGATTGAAATTTCTCGTCCTTTTCATTTTTTATTTGATATTTTACTTTTTCAAATGCACTCCACTCCAAATCACCTATAACATTTTAATATAATATTTTTATAACATTTTTATATAAAAATTTTAATTTAGAATTTATCTTTTAGAGTTGAAGATTTATTTTTTAATTTAAAATTTACAAGTAAAAATTCTACAATAAAAATGTTATAAGGGAAGTGTTAAAAGAAGATATTAACGAGGATCTATACCAGAAGGGTAATACCCATAGTGGATGATTTACCAAAAAAAAAAAAATACCCATAGTGGATGACGTGAAGAAAACCCAAAAGACGAGAAAAAAAAAAATCGCGGGCATTATCTTTCTAGTCCACAAAACGTGGGGCTTTAGAAGATATAGAAAGCAACGTTTTGTTTTCATTCGTGTTGAAATGCGGAAAGATTCGCGTGGAAAATCGGATATAAATAAGAAAGTATCAAACCAAGCAAAATTTCAATCGCTACTCACAGAGGAATGAAGTCGAGATCATCTTCTTCTTCAACGCCCCACATATCTCTTCAACTTCAATGGCTCCATATTTTGCTTCTTATCTACTTCTCTCCGATATCCATTAATGGAGTCGGCGCTCAAGAACCAGTAGGCTATGGCTATGCAGTAAAATCAGTCGGCATCGATCCGACCGGAAGGTCGTTGGTGGCAGATCTCGAACTCCTCCGGGATACCTCGGTGTCTGGATCGGATGTACCGAATCTTCGGCTCACAGCCAGGTAATCCTCCGTTACTCAGAACTCGTACTTTTTTAGACGGCGAATGAAGATGCAGTCATAGAGATGACTTTTAGCTTCACAGGAGAGTAGCTACCTAGAGTTGAATGAATTGCATTTTGGCGTAGTATCAATTATTCGAGATTCTGGTGTACCTGTTTTTTTTTTTCAAATGTTTATCTTTTTATTTATTTTAAAAATTATTTTATTAAAAATTAAAATTATTTATAAACATAATTCTCTTATTTTATCTCGTATTGTTAACAATAAATTAAAATATAAGTTGAAAGACAGATATTTTCCCATGGAACAGTTGAATTCTAGCTTCTAGTCTACCCCGTCAAAGACTACATTGTATAGATTGATAATTAAAAGAGGATTTTTTTAATGAATTCACTGCAAAATAAATGGAAAAACATTAATATTTGTTTAGGTGAGATTCTTTACCCTTGGTTCTTGCTGCCATTGAGGAATTAATATTTGGATCATCCTTTTTTTTTCGGATAAAATATTTGGGTAATTGTGAGGGGGAGAGCCTTTTGGTTTGATGCTTTTGGAGGCTATGGAATTCCACAGAACAGGAGCCACTGTTCCAGTCTGGTTCGGGTTCTGCAGATACCTTTTGCAGTGCGTGCATCAAATCGTTGAATTAGATTTTAATTTTTACAAATTTTTATTTTTAAAATAAGTATAAGAGTATATAAAATTTAATCTAACAAATTAAATTTTATAATTGATAGATCCGATTCTGTACGGACTTTTTATTACTTTTTTATTTTTGCTGAATTGGCAGTGTTGGAATTAGATGCACTTGCCAGATCATAGTCTCCTATCATTGGCCTTCATTTAGCTATACGTACATTTCCAACTTTTGCCTCGGCATTGGGACAATGAGAATTGAGACGTATCCAACGATTGCTTCGTAACTAAAAACAAAAAAGAAAAGAAAAGTTCCCTTTTGTGAATGCATTTACTCTATAACCAATCCGGTGGGTCTCGGACTTTCTGTAACGAGCGTACCCTATCTCTTTGGAGGAGCTGTTTTGACAATGGAAATAGAAGACACAAGTTTACATATATATATATATATATATATATATATATAGAAAGAGAGATAGAGAGAGGAGCATTATTTGCACTTTTTTTTTAAACAAATTATGATGACCTCTCTCTCTATCTGCCTCCTCGAGGGTTCCCTATATAATAGTAACCTTCCTTTGTTTGAGCATTTACTGTCACTTCCTTTTTGGTACTACCTATCATTACCAACCTCTCCTATGATTTGCACTTTACATTGACGTAACCTCACCAACTGTCTAAAATTGATGCTAATCTCCCTTCAAGTACTGTGTCAATCCTTACTAGTTACTAAGTTCAGATGCTATTTAACATTATGGAATGAAAAGGCAGCTAAATTTTCTTGTCCTCTTTTACCCTTGCTTCATATATAGATGTGCATCGATTTTAGAAAAAGAAATATATTTGACTATAGATAGTATTTTGTGGTTGAAAAATGTACTGAATAATAATAATAATAATAATAAATGTTAATACTCAAAAAGGTTTACCAAAATATGGGCAAAAAGTTCTATTTAAATTTAATGGAAAAACAAAAGTTTATGATTTTTATTAAACCTGTCTATTTTAACAACCTCTACTTGATTTAATTATTTCATATATTTGACGAAACATTATTTTCTTTTAAATTTGAGTCAAGGTTTTTATTTGTATTATCACAAAAAAGTTACTATTATCATCATCATCGTTATTATTGATTTTTATATTTATTATATCAGTAGTATATTTTCTTATGAAAATTTGAATGCTATATATTTATTGTACAATATATTTTATGCCAACTTGGAGAAATTTTTATCAAATCAAAAATTTTAAAAAATAATAATATTTTCAACCGTTATTTTCATTTTGTGAAACATGTTAGACTGCATGGGAGGTTAGTAATAATAGATATAATAGATAAGGGAGTTTAATGCAATTTTTAAACAACAAAGGTGGTTGGTAACAATGTATATGACACCTGAAGGAAGAAAAGTATAAATTCTCATACAAGAGGGAAACTTTCTGTTATATCACGAAACTTCAAGAAAGGTCAGTGTAAATTACCCTTTAAAAAAAAAAAAGATGCTCGGTATTTCTTTACTTGTCATTTAATTGACAATAATGCCATCACTTATATTTATTTAATTTTTATGTTGTAAGCTATTTATTTTTAAATTCAATGCCTACTCGTATAAATTTATTAAACTAATTTAAGTAAAATAATAGAGAAAATAATAAAATAGCTTTATTTTTATTTAAGTCTCTATCTTTATTTAAATTTTACTTAGTAAAGAAGACAAAACTCAAAATAGATGTACTAAACCTTTGGAAGTCTATAATACTTTTAACATACCAAATTTTTTGAGTTAATTTTGTTATAAAAAATAAAATTATTCAAGCAGGAATTTTGTTAGAAGAAGTTGCTTGCAAGTTTCTCTCTCTCTCTCTCTCTCTATATATATATATATTGCAGGCTAAAAAGGTCAGTTGCATGTATATATAAAAAAGATTGTTTTCTATTGAATATGTAAAATGTAATTTAAATTTTGATATATAATTCAAAATTAATAATTTAGTCGAAAATAATATTTAGACTAATATAGTTAGTCTCTCTTGTGTTTTTAAGGAAAGATCATCCAAATTTTGTTTCAAATTTTGTGAATTTTGTTTTGCAGCTTTGAAACAAACGATCAGCTAAGAATTCGAATCACAGACCCCAAGCACCAAAGATGGGAAGTCCCATACGACATTATTCCCCGCCAAGAACCCCCGGAAAGTCACTGGTCGGAGTCAAACCACCGCCAGGTCCGCCACCTCTTCTCGGACTCCACCTCAGACCTCATATTCCGCCTCCACACCACCACCCCATTCGGCTTCTCCGTCAACCGCCTATCCACCGGAGAAACTCTCTTCGACACCACCCCAGAGCCCAACAACACCCGGACCTTCCTCATTTTCAAAGACCAATATCTCCAACTCTCCTCCTCTCTGCCTCCGCGCACGGCAAACCTCTACGGCCTCGGCGAGCACACCAAGAGCTCTTTCAAGCTTCAGCCAAACCAAACCCTGACGCTCTGGAATGCCGACATCGCCAGTGCCAACCTTGACCTTAATCTTTATGGGTCCCATCCCTTCTACATGGACGTTAGAGCACCAAATGGAACCACTCATGGAGTTCTGCTGCTCAACAGCAATGGCATGGACATTGTTTATACAGGAGATAGAATTACTTATAAGGTCATTGGGGGTATTATTGACCTTTACTTTTTCTCTGGTCCAACGCCGAAGATGGTTATGAACCAATATACACAGCTCATTGGCCGTCCGGCCTCCATGCCATACTGGTCCTTTGGTGAGTATTTCAATTCGTACTGGTCCTTCTTTATTCTTATTTTTTTGGTTTTTATTTTTTGGGGGTGGGCGGTTTTATAAGGTCACTTCTCTCTATAACGAAATCTACGAACCAAACACATATACAGATGCTATACTTTTCCTCTTTATATAGATAAGAGGTGGATAGAGTAAGAAATTGCTCCAAAAAGAAATCTTTATTTTGTGGATTATCGTAGACCATACATTAATATCTCGCACATCTTTATTGTGTATAGGTATAAAATATACTTTTCACGAGATTTTAATGCACAATCCACTATGTACTTTGGTCCCAATTCGTTTTTTGTATGGTTTGAAAAACAGGATTTCACCAATGCCGCTATGGTTACAAGAATGTTTATGAACTTGAAAGAGTGGTTGCTGGTTATGCAAAAGCTCAGATTCCTCTAGAGGTTATGTGGACAGATATCGATCACATGGATGCTTATAAGGACTTTACACTGGATCCCATCAACTTTCCCTTGAATAAGATGAAGAACTTTTTGGATAGGCTTCACAAAAATGGACAAAAATATGTGCTCATCCTTGATCCAGGTAATTTGTTTCTTCCTTTCTGGATGATCAACTTTCCTTTTGTATGGCTTTGTTTCATTTAGTGAAAGTCTTTCGTCAAGTAAATTCACAAGCTTCTTGTTCCTACCAATTAATGAGGCCTGTTCAATTAATAAAGAGTCGAGACCTTCTATTCCATATATAGGGAGTTTGATTTCTTTCAAATGTAAGCTCGTAAATACGGATAGTAATCTTACGGAGGTAATATTCTTAAGTTACTCTTACTTTGTACCGTAAACTTGTTGTTATTGTAATTGGTAATATTCTTACATAGAACAAATTTTATGTCTATCTGCAACAGGCATCAGTGTGAATGATACATATGGGACTTATATAAGGGGAATGAAGGAAGACATTTTCATAAAGCGTGAGAATAAGCCTTACCTAGGTGTTGTTTGGCCTGGGGATGTCTACTTCCCAGATTTCCTAAATCCTAAGGCTGCCCACTTTTGGGGGAATGAAATAAACCTTTTCCACAATCTTCTTCCCTTCGATGGTCTTTGGATTGATATGAATGAGTTATCAAATTTCAACACCTCTTCTTCTATTCCATCATCCCTTTTTGATAATCCTCCTTACAGTATCAACAACTCCGGGGCTCAACTTTCCATCAATCATAAGACTGTTCCAGCAAGTTCTGTGCATTTTGGAGGCATTCCAGAATACAATGCCCATAACTTGTACGGGTTTCTGGAATCCCGAGCTACGAGTCAGGCACTAGTCAATGCGATTCGGAAGAGACCATTTGTGCTTTCTAGATCAACTTTTGTTGGTTCTGGTAAATACACAGCTCACTGGACAGGAGATAATGCTGCTAAATGGGAGGATTTGCAGTACTCCATTCCCAGCATTTTGAACTCAGGTATCTTTGGCATCCCTATGGTTGGAGCAGATATATGTGGCTTTGGAGGGAACACCACCGAAGAACTTTGCCGTCGTTGGATTCAGGTAAGAGTATATGGTTGCATATCTCCCCACCTTTAATTGGATATTTTTGTACTTTTAAACATCTTAGACTTTAGTGATTGACATACAATTAGTTATTCCTAATGTAATTGAGCTTATGAAGAGGCAAAAAGTTTTTTGGAACGAAAAACTATCACGCACATTGTCGTATGCAGCAAGGGAAATATCAAGCAATCTTAGATCGCCATTTTACTTGATTCCTGTGAGTTAATAGAACTAAGAGTTTCTGCTATTATGAAAATTTGATCGTGATTATTCGCAAGTAAAAGAGTTGCCAAGTGAGTGACGGTGATTATAAGGAATGATAATAAAACAAATATTTACAATATTATTAAATCTTTAATCTTGTTTGAAAAAATGTGTTAGTTTGATACATTTGAACTGTAAACATATACAATTCCTTCAAGGAGAGAAAAAACAAAACCAAATTTCACATATTTCATCTCCTTTACATTCAAAAAAAATTTATTCCTTATTTTCATGAATATTATGTTAGTCTGAGAAATGATAACTCCATGCAGCTAGGGGCCTTTTATCCGTTTGCAAGAGACCACACTGAAAAGAGTTCCATCCATCAAGAACTCTTCATTTGGGATTCAGTTGCAGCATCTGCAAAGAAGGCACTTGGTCTCAGATACAAACTACTTCCATACTTTTACATGCTAATGTACGAGGCACATAAGAAAGGAACCCCTATTGCAAGGCCACTGTTCTTCTCATTCCCTCAGGACATCAATACTTATGAAATCAGTACTCAGTTTCTTCTCGGAAAAGGTCTTATGATCTCCCCCGTTCTGAAGCCGGAAGCAGTCACCGTCGATGCTTATTTTCCTGCTGGAAGCTGGTTTAACCTCTTCAATTACTCTAACGGGATCCACTTAAGTCAAGGGAAGTATGTCACCCTCGATGCACCATCTGATAGTATAAATGTGCATATTCGTGAAGGCAACATCTTAGTCATGCAACAAGAAGCTTTGACAACTCAAGCTGCTCGGAAAACACCATTTGAGCTTCTGGTTGTGGTCAGCCATACTGAGAATAGTACCGGTGAGCTGTTCTTGGATGATGGAGAAGAAGTAGATATGGGGTATGAAGGAGGGAAATGGACGCTAGTGCAGTTTAACAGCTGCAAAAATAAGGGAAGAGTAGTGGTTGAATCCAAGGTTGTAAATGGTGAATATGCCTTGAATAACGAATGGATCATTAAAGATATTTCATTCTTAGGATTAGGTGATCTTAGAAAATTCAAAAGTTTCGAGTTCATCGATTCCAGAAGCCTAAGAAGATATGGTAGTGCAGGAAGAACCAAAAAGATCAGCAGAAGTGATGGGGCAATAGATATCTCAGGGCTTGAGCTGGTAGTTGGAAAGGAATTTAGATTTGAGTTGAAGCTTATCATGTAGAACAAGACCTTCCAAGTCCCTAAACAGAGAAATGAAGAGGCTGCTACGCAAAGTTTCATGTTCTAAATATGGAGTCTTTCCAATTTCTTAGGTAGGTAAAAATGCAAAATTTGTGTACTTTACAAATCTTTTCTTTTTCGTGGAAGAAGAAAACCTACTTAATACATGCTGTCAAAAGATAAATATATATAATTTTGTTTAGGCTGACAAACTTGTCACGAAGACAGTGGATCATGACGAAAATAATTCACAACGACAAATCATAATTTGTCATAAGAAATTTACTTTTCATAACGAATTATCTTCTTCTTCGCGTAAGTCTTTCTCGAATTATTATGTCGTTAAGAGAGGCATATTAGTAATATTTGGAAAATTTTTCTAAATAGAGATGCCAAAAGTTGTATCTAAAATATGTGCACTAAATGAAACAAAGATGGGCCATTTTTTGCACTTCATTAATCTAAATATAGGTGTCATTAATCTATCATGTTTCAGCCAATTGTCTTAAACAAAATTTCATGAATGAACTTAAGGTTAAAGCCAAACAAAAACTTACCTGTTGGATATTGGCATGATTAGGTGAATGAAAAATAGTTTCAATGCATCACTTATTAATGATGTATAAGTGGGAGATGTACTCATTTTAATTGGCAACAACTGAATGTATCTTGGATAATACAAATTCATTCATTTGGATTTGTTATACATGGATATCTAGACATTCATTGTGTTTAGATGAATCTCTACATAGATACTGGTTACATGTATGATGGATAGTTGCAAAGAATTCTAATAATTACTTGAAGAGTTTCAATTAGAATTCTGTTATTGTTTAATGCCAATTACATGTTCCTACCACTTTACCTAGTGTATAAATAGGTGCCTCCGATTCTATTTTATGGATGTCGAACAAGCAAATCGTCCTCTTTTTACCTATCTTCATATGCATATTTTTTACTTAGTGTTCTTGATTAGTTTGTTCAATTTCACCGGGTGAAGAGTTTTTGTGCTTACTACTTTACCTCTTTCGTTGTATCTTGGGAGACAGACGTCCAATTCAACCTCGAGCAGATAAGAGATCGTGTTGAACACGAGCCTCGGATAGTTGTCTTCTTCCTATAGTCTTTGTTTATTTTATATTGATTAAATTATATTAAGCCATATTTTATGTTTCCATATTAAGTGTTGCTCTTTTCTTTGTTTCTACATTCTTAAAACAGATTTCTAACATATTTAATATGGCAATCGATGATGTGAATTTGCCTATTGGAGATGGTTCTAACGGTTTAGGCTCTACCTTCGCTACTACTTTGCAAATGCCTATGGTGGTCAATGCTCCTATGGTTTCTACTGACCACAGTGAGAAACCAGAGAAATTCGATGGTACAAATTTCAAAAGGTGGTAACAAAAGATGTTGTTCTACTTGACTACCTTGAATCTCGCAAGATTCTTGACAGAGAAAGCTCCTAAATTACCTGAAAGAGAAACATATGTGCAAGTCATCAATGTGGTTGATGCTTGGAAGCACTCTGATTACCTTTGTCGAAACAATGTCATGAATAGCTTTCATGACTCACTCTATGGTGTTTATAGTGCACAAAAAATAGCAAATACACTATGGAAATCTTTGGACCATAAATATAAAACGGAGGATGTTGGAATAAAGAAATTTGTTGTTGGCAAATTCCTCGATTATAAAATGGTAGATTCCAAAATTGTTACTAGTCAGGTGCAAGAAATTCAAGTTGTCTTGAATGAGATTGAAGCTGAAGATATGTTTCTAAGTGAACTTTCCAAGTGGCTGCTATTATTGAGAAGTTGCCTCCAGGATGGAAGGATTTTAAGAACTACTTTAAGCATAAGCGAAAGGAAATGAACTTGGAGGAGCTTATTGAAGATAATAGGAGTTTTGAGAGCAAGCCATCCGATCCTATCGGTCTAAGGAAAATATTGTGGAGCATAAGCAAGGACAATGCTCTAAAGGCAATAGGACCAAATCAAAGTTTGGTGCAAAAGGAGGAATTACGAAGCATAAATTTCTAGGGAAGTGCTTTAATTGTGGCAAGAAGGGCCACAAGTCTACTGATTGTAGACTCCTGAAGAAGATGAAAAATCATGAGATGAACATGATTGATGACATCTCTAAAGAGATTTCAGATATGAACCTTGCTGCAGTTATCTCTGATGTAAACTTGATCGGGTGAAATCCAAATGAGTGTTGGATCGACACTGGTGCTACTAGGCATGTTTGCGCTAATAAGGATCTATTTACTACCTTCGAAACAAGTAAAGGAGAAAAGATGTTCATGGGGAATTCTGCCTCTATTGCTGTGAAAGGTCAAGGTAAGGTGCAATTGAAGATGACCTCTGGCAAAACTTTGACTTTGAATGATGTGTTGTATGTGCCAGAAGTACGTAAAAATCTAGTGTCTGGATCACTACTGAACAAGAATGGATTTCACATGGTATTCAAGTCTGACAAAGTTATTTTGTCAAAGTCTGGAATGTATGTAGGAAAAGGTTATGCAACTGTTTGGATTGTTCAAGTTGAATGTAATAACTATGATCAATAAAGATAACAAGTCTTCTACTTATTTGCTTGAGTCTTTCGATGTATGGCATGGTAGGCTAGGTCACGTTAATTATGATACAATACGTAGATTAATTAACTTGAATCATATTTCCTCATTCCAAATAGATTCGAAACAAAAATGTGAAATTTGTGTTAAGGAAAAATTAACAAGGTCATCTTTCCAAACAATTGAAAGAAACACTGAACCTCTTGAATTGATTCACAGTGATGTTTGTGATTTATTGATGATAGCACAAAATACTGGTATGTGTATTTGCTCAAAAGCAAAGATGAAGCTTTAGAAAAGTTTATTCTCTATAAAACTGAAGTTGAAAATCAACTTAACAAGAAAATTAAAAGGTTGAGAAGTGATAGGGGTGGAGAATATGAAACACCAATAGGTGATTTCTGTGCACAACATGAGATTATACATGAACTAACTCCATCTTATTCTCCTCAATCAAATGGTGTTGTTGAACGTAAAAATTGCACTTTAAAAGAAATGATGAATGCGATGCTAATTAGTTCAGGATTACCACAAAATATGTGGGGTGAGGCTATTTTATCAAGTAATTACCTATTGAATAAAATATCCCAGAAAAAGCAAGATAAATCTCCTTATGAGTTATGGAAAGGAAGGAGATCATCCTATAAACACTTGCGAGTGTGGGGATGTCTTGCTAAGGTGGTTGTTCCAACACCAAAAAGAATAAAGATAGGTCCTAAAACTATGGATTGTATCTTTATTGGCTATGCACATAATAGTAATGCTTATCGGTTTCTTGTGCATGATTCAAAAATACATAAGAACACTATAATGGAATCAAGGAATGCATCATATTTTGAAAACATATTTCCTTGTAAATCCAATAGTGGAGTAAGTTCGTCTAAGCGAACATTTGAAACTATGAATCAAGGAGAGCATGACATTGAAAGTCTTGTTTTTGAACCAAGACGTAGCAAAAGAGCAAGGTGGAAAAATCATTTGGAGATGATTTCCTAACTTATTTGTTAGAAAAGGAACCACTAGCATATTCAGAGGCTGTAAATTCTTCTGAAGGTTCTTTATTGAAAGAAGCCATTAAAAGTGCAGTTGATTCTATTTTATAGAATCATACTTGGGAGTTAGTGGATTTTCCTCCTAGTTGTAAACCATTAGGGTCCAAATGGATTTTTAAAAGGAAATTAAAGGATGATGGATCAATTGATAAGTATAAAGCCAGACTTGTAAAAGAAGGTTACAAGCAACGAGAAGGCTTATATTATGTGACATGAATAAATTCTATTCGAATGATTCTTGCAATTGCAGCATTAAGAGATTTAGAGATACATCACATGGATGTGAAAACAGCTTTCTTAAATGGAGATTTAGATGAAGAAATCTATATGGAACAACCTAAGATTTCATGGTCCCTGGGAAAGAAAGGAAAGTTTGTAAATTGGTTAAATCATTGTATGGTTTAAAACAAGCACCAAAGAAATGGCACGAAAAATTTGAATATACAATGATTACCAATGGTTTTAAAATAAATGAGTGTGATAAGTATATCTATACAAAAAAGACAGAAAATGGTTACATCATTTTATGTCTCATTTTATGTCTTTATATGACATGCTTATTGTTGGTAGTGATGACCAAATGGTCAAATCAACCAAGAACATGTTGAATACAAAATTTGACATGAAGGATATGTGACTTGCAAATGTGATTTTAGGAATTAAAATCATAAGAGTGTCTGATGGTATTATTCTGAGCCAGTCTCATTATGTAGATAAAATTCTTGAGAAGTTTAACAAGAATGATTTTGGTTATGCTAGAACACCATTAGATAGTAGTATTCATTTATCCCAAAATAGAGGAGAAAGCATTTCTCAAGTGGAATACTCAAGACTTATTGGAAGTCTAATGTATATAATGAGTTGTAGTAGACCATATATTGCTTTTGCTGTCAGTAAACTCAGCAGATATATGAGTAATCCAAGTATAGATCATTGGAAAGCAATAACAAGAGTATTTAAATATCTACAGTATACTCGAAATTATGGACTTCACTATACTCGATATCCAACTGTACTTGAAGGATATACATATGCTAGTTGGATAACCGATGTAAAAGGTTCAAATTCGACTAGTGGATACATGTTTACGTTAGCTGGTGCTGTTGTGTCTTGGAAGTCTTCAAAACAAACAGTTTTGCTAGATCCACAGAATCTAAATTTATAGCTTTGGATAAATGTGCTGAAGAAGCTAAATGGCTATGTCAATTTTTAGAGGACATACCAGAATGGGAATGGAATGTGCCACCAATTTGCATTTATTTTGATAGTCAATCAGCAATTGGTAGAGCACAAAGTAATATATATAATGGTAAGTCTAAACACATATGTCGAAGACATAATACCATTAAACAACTGCTCTCAACTGGAGTTATCTCTATTGACTATGTGAAGTCAATAGATAATATTGTAGATTCATTGACGAAAGGGTTGAATAGAGAGTTAGTTGAAAAGTTGACAAAAGGAATGGGTTTAAAGCCCGTGGAAGAATAAGCTTGATAAAGGAAACCCAAACTAGTTGACTGGAGATTCCAGGATCTAGGTTCAATGGGACAACCTAGTTATCAAACTTAATGTAGTCAATATGAGGGATAACCTCAACCTATTCCTTTAATGAAACAGTGATGATGAAGTGATAAGGATAGCAATGTTTTGCTTTAATAATTCTTAAGTAAGTAATAGAATTACTTGAGACTTAAGTAAATTACCCATGTGAGAGAGAAGTATGGCCGCTTCAAAGAGAATTTTGTTGGGCTCAATTCTTGAGAAACTCTCGCCGAACCAAGTTGATGTTCACGGCCTAGATGAACATAATCATGAGAACTAAAAATCTAGTTTTTGATTCCTGTGTGAAGTGTATGTTTTTTAACACAAATATAGCAGGACAGTTCAAAGACATTGTGTCTACTAGATAGCTAGTAAAGTCCATATACCTCACAATGGAAGGTTCAAAGGGTAACACCTATCTATCTTATGCAGGATTCAATTGTTGTGGAACACTATGTTGAGTCAAAATCAAAATAATTTTTCATTCATGTGGGGGACTGTTGGACATTGGCATGATTAGGTGAATGAAAAATAGTTTCAATGCATCACCTATTAGTTATGTATAAGTGGGAGATGTACTCAATTTAACTGGCAACAACTGAATGTATCTTGGATAATACAAATTCATTGATTTGGATTTGTTACATGGATATCTAGACATTCATTGTGTTTTGATGAATCTCTACATAGATACATGTAACTTGGTTATATGTATGATGGATAGTTGCAAAGAATTCTAATATTTACTTGAAGAGTTTCAATTAGCATTATGTTATTGTTTAATGCCCATTACATGTTCCTAACACTTTACCTAGTCTATAAATAGGTGCCTCTTATTCTATTTTATGGATGACTAACAAGCAAATCCTCCTCTTTTTACCTATCTTCATATGCATATTTTTTTACTTAGTGTTCTTGATTAGTTTCTTCAAGTTCGCCGGGTGAAGAGTTTTTGTGCTTACTACTTCACCGTTCTGTTGTATCTTGGGAGACAGACGTCCAATTCAACCTCGAGCACATAACCAGAGGTGGCGAATCTGCTTTAAGGAGATCGTGTTGAACACGAGCCTCGGATAGTTGTCTTCTTCCTATAGTCTTTGTTTATTTTATATTGATTAAATTCTATTCAGCCATATTTTATGTTTCCATATTAAGTGTTGCTCTTTTCTTTGTTTCTACATTACCAAGTATAATTGTATGGTGCTTAATATTGATGGTAGTAGCAGTAAGGTAGTAGTTCAATATTAGAAATAATTTTTACCCGGTAGTAGTACTTTCAAATAGACTAACCCATTTATCTGTATATATGGGTAGTTGGTCTAGGACCATTTGAATGTGGACCTACCCAGCTCACTATATTTAGCCCATGGGTCATCACGGTTGGAGCGGGCAAGTTTTTTTTAAAAAAAATAAATGAAACAAGGTTGTTTAGTGTATTAGTGGGCAAAAAAATAAAAATAAAAATAGATTGTAGTTGTAGTTGCAATCTTGCAAAAAAGAGTTGATTTGGTTTTGATTATTTTTATTTGAATGATTTGGTTTATTTGGATGACTTTGTAGAATTAACTTGTAATTTTTGTGTAGGTCTCAAATAATGTCCAAGATTGGGTGAATTGAGCTTATGACAAAAATTAATCTTTTAAACACGAAAATCAATTATCAAAATATTTCTTTAGCTGGACTTTCAAAGTAGGGCATTTAGCAGGTAACACTTAAAGATGAAATCCATACATGGTATCAAACTATTTTCTTAAAGTGAAATTGTATAGAAAGATATTTGTTTGAATAGGTAATTGTAGACATTTACTGGGTTCATAATGCATACTTCTATGAGATTGAAGGATATATTCAAATAGCCTCACTAATCAGTGCATAGTTCAATCAGCCTAAAAAATAGTGCTCAGAAATTATCAAGGTAGATTTTACAAGCAGACAGTATGTGTCAAAGTTTTATGTGTGGATCATAGTAAAACCTTTCTCTGTAAGTTGTGTATATTCCTTTAAGAGGTTGTCATATTCTCTGTAAAACTTTTTATATGTATCTTGAAGATCATCATACAAGGTAGAGTCAAAAGAACGTACTTCTTGTTGTCCTTTATCAAAATGGTTTGTGTCTTTTTTGTCCTCATCTTCTTTGCTGCTCCTCTTGTTGCACTCTTCTCCATATGACTATAAATTTAGCTTTCCATTTCTCTGTGAGTGATTTGACAATCATTTTCACTAGTTTCTCTTCAGTTAGCTTCTTATAAAGTGCATTCAGCAAGTTTAATATATCAATGAATCTATTGTTGATAGCAATGACACTTTCATCCTATTTCATGACGAAAATCTCATAGTCCCTTCATATCATGTTGATTTTGAACTCTTTGGCCTGGTTGGTTCTTCCATATATGAGTTCCAATTTGTCCCGTACTTCTTTCACTAATCTGCAACCTGACACTTTGTTATATTCATTTATATTGAGTGCAAAATGAAGAATAAGAAGAGCTCTAATGTGAATTTGTATGTTGTTCTAGTCATTGTTTGAATACTCAGATTCGTGTTTTATAGTACTAATATTGTCAACAACTTCCATTGGAATGGTAGGATTACTTATAATGACTTTCCACTAATCAATGTCTATGGACTGTTTAAAATTTATCATCCGGATTTTCTAGCAGGAATAATTTGATATTCTCAACAATGGTAAATGCGAAATTGATTGTCCTTCTAATAAAGCAGTACCAATAGCCTCGATGTACAAGCCATGCATCCTCATCCTCTTTAGGTAGTTATACCTTAAAAAAAACTAGCTTTGATACCAAATGTGGATCCCAAATATTGTCCAAGTGGAGAGTGACTTCGACTTTACAAAGTGTTTTGCCAAAAATAATTCTAAAGCTAGATTTTCAAAAGCATTTTATCTAGGTAGTTTACTCAGACATGCTTTAGTAGACTGAGATAGTTTTCCAGAAGAGTTTTCAAGCTAATTCCATATAATAAATTGATCCTTGGTAGAATTTTCAATATAAGAAATTTTAACTGTCCTGTCAACAAAAATAGTCTTGATAGGACTCTGTTAGGTTTTCTACTTAATGAAGTTTAGAGGAAATATTATACTAGGTCGCGTTACAATAGCATATTATAACGTAACATATTGTTACAATAGGCTATTATTATGACAATTAGTTTTGTCGGTTCTAATATGTTCTTTGACAGCTTAAAACGTCACTAAATGGTGCCCAAAAGTTGAGGGATTTAAGCCTATTATGACACCAGCTGTTATCAAGTAAGACCTATATTATAACATTTTTTTATGTTATCTAAGAGCTTAATAGTAACATTTCGCTCTGTAATAATTGACCTTTTATTGTTATAGAAATAAATGTAACTGCAAGCCTCCTTTCTAATAACGCGCCCTATTATCCTATGTTCACGTTCCTGCTTATGTTGTGACCTACAATAACATTTTCTAGTGTCCTAAGGAGCATCCAGTATTTATAGTGATGTTTTTGTTGCTTTTTATCAATTCCCTTGCTTAGAATTTAGTAATCTATTGTGACATTTTTTCATTCCCCATGACAAATTAATATTTTTTAATTTTAACCTATTCTCATTTTTCATATTTACTCCCTGATGGCTACAAATTACTAGATTTTGCAAACTATAACAAATATACAGTAAAAGAAAAGTATAATATAACAAAAAAAAGTGCATTATTCCAAGAAATCATATAATGTAGCAAAATATGAAATCTCCATTACATAATTTCAAAAAAATAAACCATCCACATGTAAAGTGTCAAACACAAGTTTTATAGTGTAGATCCCAAACAATGTCTAAGAGGGAGTTGAATTGGATTTTATGAAAAATTGACCTAATAAAAATACAAAAGTTGAAATGCTATTTGCTGGTTGGTAAAATAAAACCTGAAGTCCAATATGAGTTTCAAGCAAATTTTCTCCGCTTAAGTTAAACAATAGAGCGATATTAGCTTTAGTATAGTATAAAAGTTTTACTTCATGGATGCAAATACCCAAGGTGCCATTTTCTATTGTTTTTGGAAAATACATGATGCCAATAGCCAAGCTAAACATTGCTAGACTAAACTAGCTTAAAGTTGCTATCAAGCTAAATTTTTCAGCTGATAGTTTGAAAGACAGTTTTTACGATATTGGATGAATGACAGTGTCAACATTCCTTTCCATTGTGTGATAAGTATACTTTGAACATAATCATTCTTGCAAAAAATATGTTTCTCATATAACGAGTGAATAAAAATAAAGCAAGCATACCAAAGCAAAGTAAGCATGTAATGAAAGTGACTCCAAGGATTTTTTTTAATGATTCGAAAATTTCCCTACATCCAGTCCTTGAGAATCCCATCTTCTTAAGTATTTTTTACAAAAAGAAACCTCTTTAAAGATATAGATCAAATCATACAACCCTAAGTAACTTACACCCAAGATACTCTCAAGTTGTACGCACTAATTTTACAAATAAATAACTATGTGACCATTAGTTTTTAATAGATCTAGCAACTATTTTCCATCCAAGAACCTCTTCGCCCTTGGTAGCACAAGTTTTAAACCCATACCTGTGAATATTGAAGAGATGAAGATGAATACAATAAAGCTTTCACTTGCTTCTAATTTCATATCACACTTTGCACATTTTCTTCTTTGCTACTCGAGTGAGTTTCTCTTACTATTTTTTGCCTTATACTCTCAACTCTTCTCTCTCTTAAAATCTCTAGACTGAAACGGGTCATTTATACAAGATATACAAACCCTATGCAAAGATAAGAGATAGTACATTCAAATGGTGCTTTGGTCAAGTCTTGTTCAAAGCGTCAAAGTGTTTTTTCGGAAAAATCAACTTTTTGTAAGGCATAAGTAGTCATGTGGTTTTTCAATTGTCCTAACTTGACATATTCTTTAACAGAAAATCAACTCATTTATTTTGTCTCAAAAAATGATTTAAAACATCTTTCTGCTAATTTTGTGCATGAAAAGGGTGAGCCAGATAGCTTTTGAAAAATTCATTCTGGCGAACTGTAAAGTTGTACTAACATGGTGTCAGTCAAACAGTGATTAGTTAATATTTTCCTCACTCATCTTGAGATTCTGTAGTCTGGTAAAAATAACTTGACAAAAATAGTTATGTCTCGATAGTTTAGAAATTAGCTTGATACAAGAATTAAAGAAAAAACACTTTGCCATATTTCAAAAGATTTCCAAATGCAATTTTGAAATGAAACTTTTGAGATACATTTTTAAGGACTAAAAATTTTGAATTTGAATACAGCACACATGGAGACATATTATCTCCAATCAATTCTTGATAGGAATCTAAAATACGCATGAAAGAACACTGCTTGATTCTTGAAATTGTGTGGATTGGTCATAATCACTCAAAGTATATTCTAAAATCACTTCAACAAAAATTCATTATATTACTTAGAACATGTTTTGTTAGATATCAAAATTGGAAGGTTGTATCGTTTAGTCAACATTCTCCCTCTTTTTGATGAATGACAAAACTTGTTAAGTTAGACATAAACCACAAGATATTAGAATGATAAGTTAAGTTAGTAAGTAACTTGGTCATGCTGCTCGAATGAGAAAATTATTTTTTAGATTTTTGAGAGTGCATATGAAAAATGAAAAATCTTGTTGGTTTTTCTAAAAATAAGGACAAATGTTTTTGCACCTCCTGAATTCATGCATACTTTTTGCTGTGAATGACCTTTGAACTCAAGTCAGTAGTTAGAATATGTCTAAGTTGATATTAAGAGGTTACTAAAGATGTTAGTTTGACAGAGAATGTAGCTTGACATCAGATGTTTAGCTTGATAATATATTAGACAAGATAAGGCTGAAAATAAGCACAACACAAATTCACAAACAAGTATTCCTATTATTGTCCCTAGTCGTGCATTAAAGAGGGATTAAAAGGAAATGGAACTGAAAATTGTCAGTTCAAATCAACATCAAAATAGAGTATTAGGAAATGTCATAGGGACAACAAAGGTAAATGTTCAAGGGCATATATCCAAGCTAAGAAAAGTCAATATAAAAGAGATTACAGTGAACAAAGTTGCATCTATTGGCCTGGTAGGCGTTCAGTGCTAGTAGCCACACCCGTAGTAGTTTTTCTTTTCCTAGACGATGGTCATGCAGATAGAGCTGCATAGGAATAGCTTGACCTTGTCCTAAACCTAGAGTACCAAACAATTTAGAAGAAATTGCTCTAATCAGTGCAACATAAATGGCAGTAGACAGAAAAAGAGAGGATATATAGACTGTGTTACTAGAAGTTAGGTTAGAATAGTAGGGGTCAGATTGAGATCAAGAGGTCTGGGATACCTTTACCAATTTGAACAACTAGAGTAGCTTGAGGGAAAGGATACTCAATCTCAGTCCGAGAAGCCTCTGTTAGTGGATTCTCTGGTACGACTTGTGAAGTTTCTTCTTTGTCTACTGGAGAATCAAACCTTTGAATGTTTCAACCACTCTTGAATCTCTAGTTCTCAACATAACAATCTGATCAATGGTAGTTGAGAAGGAAAATGCTATTTTGTTCATGTCATCAACAATCTTTCTTAGCTCCTCTATCCATCTTAGACTCTTTTCCTTTTTCACTCTCCATTTCTTCAACATCTATAACAAGCTCCTTTTCTACTCTTACTTCAACCCTGGATTGCTCAGCCTCTTTAGCTTTTTGGAAATTTTCAACCTCTTGTCTTTTTGGGTCTTCCAATTTTTCCAGACCAGATCTTGTTGTCTTTGGGACAATTTTCTTTTGCCTCTCTCCTTATGTTTTTTAAGCTATTCCTCTAATAGCTTATTCTCAGCCCTAATTTCTACTTTACTTGTAGGCTCATCCTTTCGTCCTTCATCATTATTAGTATCACTACCATCACCCTCATCTGAAATTCCAGATGCTTCTTTCTTTACTTCCTCTTCTACCTCCTCACTAACATCCTTGCTTTCTTTGGCCTCATTGCTTTCTTCTACCTCATCTGTTCCTTCCTTCTCGGCCTCAGGATTTTTGCTCTCTTTTAATGCTTCTTAGTGGACTCATTATTACTTTCTTCTCCTTCCTCCATCTCTGACTCCTCTGAGCTTTCCTTTTTGTCAATCCTTTTCCTTTAGTTTTTCCATCCTTGTTAGCCCTAAGGGCAAATTATATAGTTTTGATTAATGACAAATATTGATGAGGACTAAAATGTTTGATTATTGTGTGATAGGTTCTGTAATTTGAGAAGTATGAAGTCTCATTGCTTTGAAGCAAAAGTTCAAGAACAACTTCATTTAAGCAAGTATTTGAAGTTTGAAGAATGTTGTTCTAAAGATGATCAAAAGGCATTGAAGACTTGAAGTGTAGAGTGCATTTAATGTTTAGGTAAATTTCTATGTAAACTCTACACTTGCATGTCTTGGTTATCATTGAATGCATAAGAGAGCATAAAAATAATCTTATGATCTTAAAAGGCTTTGAATGAATTTTTTTTAAGATATGTTTGTAAACCTCATATGTTCATGTTTTTCAAGCTTAAATATAGTTAAATACATTTTCTATATATATCAAATGTTTTTCAAACTCATTGAAGTTATATTTCAAATGATTTTACAAAGTTTGAAAATGCTTTCAAAAAATTCGTCGTCCAATTTTGTAGCAAAAGTTTGCTACTATTCTTCCGGAGAAATTCGGAAGAAGATTCTGGACGCAGCTGAAAAAATTCGGGTCGTCCGAATTTTTGGCCCTCAAAGATGGTCACTGTTCTTCCGGGGAGAAATTCGGGAAGAAGATTCGGACGACAAAAGAAAATTCGGTCGTCCGAATTTTTGTTCTCAGTATGGTTACTATTCATCCGGAGAAATTCGGACGTAAGATTCTGACGCGACCAAGAAATTCGTGCCGTCCGAATTTTCTCGAAACTAGCCGTTACTTAGCCGCTTTTTATGAACGTTTTAACAGATTTTCAAATTCTATAAAAGCCATAAACATGCAAATTTTTGTAACTCTTGAAATCTTGAAAACTCCAAGCATTCAAAAACATTTAGCAAACATTTCTTAAGCTCTCTTATGTCTTGTGCATTCAATTGATCCATCCAAAGACATCAAAGTGTGAAGGTGCAAATTTGTGTAATATCTACCATCAAGTGGTAACTTCTACACACTCTCCTTTACTTATTCAATTGTGTTGATCTACTAGCTCTAGCAAGGTTATCTTGATAACATAAAACCCTTTAGATAAGGGTGATCCTTGAAGTTGTGATTCAAGGTTGTTTGAGATATAAAACCATAGGTTGGTGAGCCTTGTATTGTAAGAAATTACTAGAAGAGGTTGTGAGTGTAAAACCAAAGTGTGGTGAACCTCTCTTGTAATTTGTAAACCTGAGCAATTAGTAGATTTGTTGAAATCCTTAAGTGTGAGCTTAAGGTAGTGGACGTAGATCTTGAGGATCGAACCACTATAAATTGTTTGAGTTCTTTACTATTGCTTTCATTATTGTCTTGCTATCAATTATCTATAATTCGCTTACATAACTTGTTCTTGGTCTAAACGCTTAAAAGGTTTAAGTTTGCGAAAATTAGCTAAATACCTAATTCACCCCCCCCTCTTAGGTATTTCAATCCTCCTTCACACCTTTCTCGTATTCTTTTGAATTTTTTGTTTTGCTTACAAACTTCTTATCAATCTTTCTTTTCTCATTCACAATAATACAATCTTCTATTTCAAATCCATATTCAAGTATTCAAATGAAATAGACAATATAATAACATAAGGCAATCCCATAGTTTGAGTAACATATTTCATGATATTTATAATTTGATAGATACAGTTGTTTGAAAAAAGTTCATGTATATAAAAGCTAAAATAAAAGATTTTGGATAAGAAGGAAAAATCCAAAATAATTGAAGGGTAGGCGTAGCTGATTTCTGCACAGATTAAATTCGTGTCTTTTCTGAATATGCCACATCAAGCATTACTTATTTCTAGTAACATAATCAAAGCTGCAAGCTTTTTGAGAAATAAAATTTGTGATGAATTTGTGTATCACCCTACTGTGAGTGCGTAGTGGAACTAATTAACATTCCCTCTTTCAAATAGTTCAAAGTTTCTTGTTACCTCCTTTTAAAAGTAAAATTCACAGTAGGATTTCACTTTCTTCACATATCCCTTCTTCAATACTCTGGCTCAAGTGTTAGGAGCTTCCAGAGTTACTCTGTGCTGCTTCTTCTTCAATACGACCTTAATGGCATTAGCTCCTACCTCCTTGATGGTATGGAATTCTATGAATCCCATCCAACCTTAAGCTTTGACCGAGCTCTTGTAGGGCAGTCTTGACTGATCAAGTGTTCCCAATTAGTTCTTGATGGAGTGATGGGAGAAACCAAGGTAATTCCTCTTTCCTCTGAGTGCTTCTGAGCTTTCTCAAAGATAACCTCTTTCTCTTCCTCTACGTTCCTTGGCTTTGAGGTTTTGACCTAATTGATTTCTTGCTCAAAGAAGGTGTTAGCCCTAAGGGCAAATCATGTAGTTTTGATTAATGACAAATATTGATGAGGACTAATATACTTGTATATTGTGTGATAGGTTCTGTGAACTAAGAAGTATGAAGTCTCATTGCTTAGAAACAAAAGTTCAAAAATAACTTCAGTTAAGCAAAGTAATTGATGTTTAAAGAATGTTGTTCTTAGATGATCTAAAAGCATTGAAGACTCGAAGTGTAGAGTGTATATTCTCAGTAGGTAAATTTCTATGTAAACTCTACACTTGTATGTCTAGGTTATCATTAAATGTATAAGAGAGCACAGAATGAAACTTATAACCTTAAAAGGCCTTGAATGAACTTTTTAATGAATGTATTGTTATTTCCAAAGATATTTTTTTAGTAAACTTTATATGATCAAATGATTTTGATTTTCAAACTTATATATGTCTAAATAAGTTTTTTATACATAACAAATGTTTTTCAAATTCATTAAAGATAAATCTCAAATGATTTTACAAAGTTTGAAATTGCTTCAAAAAAATTCGGTCGTCCGAATTTTGTAGCAAAAGTTTGCTACTATTCTTCCCGGAGAAATTCGTAAGAAGATTTGGACGCATGAAGAAAAATTCGGGTCGTTCAATTTTGGCCTTCAGACATGGTCACTCGCTTTCCGTAGAAAATTTCGGAAGAAGATTCGAACGCAGCAGAAAAATTCGGTCATCCGAATTTTCTGAAACTAGCCGTTACTAGCCATTATATGACCATTTTAACTTATTTTCAAATTCTATAAAAGCCATAAACGTGTAATCTTTTGTAATTTTTGAAATCTTGAAAACTCTAAGCATTCAAAAGCATTTAGCAAACATTTCTTAAGCTCTCTTATGTCTTGTGCATCCAATTGATCAATCCAAAGACATCAAAGTGTGAAGGTGCAACTTTGTGTAATATCTACCATCAAGTGGTAACATCTACGCACTCTCATTTATTTATCATATTGTGTTGTTCTACTAACTCTAGCAAGGTTATCTTGATAACATAAAATCCTTTAGATAAGGGTGAACCTTGAAAGTGTGATTCAAGGTTGTTTGAGATATAAAACCATTGTATTTGGTGTGCCTTGTATTGTAAGAGTTCCTAGAAGAGGTTGTGAGTGTAAAACCATAGTGTGGTGAGCCTCTCTTGTAATTTGTAAACCTGAGCAAATAGTAGATTGTTTGAAATCCTTAAGTGTGAGCTTAAGGTGGTGGACGTAGATCTTGAGGATCGAACCACTATAAATTGTTTGAGTTCTTTACTATTGCTTTCATTATTGTCTTGCTATCAATTATCTATAATTCGCTTACATAACTTGTTCTTGGTCTAAACGCTTAAAAGGTTTAAGTTTGCGAAAATTAGCTAAATACCTAATTCACCCCCCCCCCTCTTAGGTATTTCAATCCTCCTTCACACCTTTCTCGTATTCTTTTGAATTTTTTGTTTTGCTTACAAACTTCTTATCAATCTTTCTTTTCTCATTCACAATAATACAATCTTCTATTTCAAATCCATATTCAAGTATTCAAATGAAATAGACAATATAATAACATAAGGCAATCCCATAGTTTGAGTAACATATTTCATGATATTTATAATTTGATAGATACAGTTGTTTGAAAAAAGTTCATGTATATAAAAGCTAAAATAAAAGATTTTGGATAAGAAGGAAAAATCCAAAATAATTGAAGGGTAGGCGTAGCTGATTTCTGCACAGATTAAATTCGTGTCTTTTCTGAATATGCCACATCAAGCATTACTTATTTCTAGTAACATAATCAAAGCTGCAAGCTTTTTGAGAAATAAAATTTGTGATGAATTTGTGTATCACCCTACTGTGAGTGCGTAGTGGAACTAATTAACATTCCCTCTTTCAAATAGTTCAAAGTTTCTTGTTACCTCCTTTTAAAAGTAAAATTCACAGTAGGATTTCACTTTCTTCACATATCCCTTCTTCAATACTCTGGCTCAAGTGTTAGGAGCTTCCAGAGTTACTCTGTGCTGCTTCTTCTTCAATACGACCTTAATGGCATTAGCTCCTACCTCCTTGATGGTATGGAATTCTATGAATCCCATCCAACCTTAAGCTTTGACCGAGCTCTTGTAGGGCAGTCTTGACTGATCAAGTGTTCCCAATTAGTTCTTGATGGAGTGATGGGAGAAACCAAGGTAATTCCTCTTTCCTCTGAGTGCTTCTGAGCTTTCTCAAAGATAACCTCTTTCTCTTCCTCTACGTTCCTTGGCTTTGAGGTTTTGACCTAATTGATTTCTTGCTCAAAGAAGGTGTTAGCCCTAAGGGCAAATCATGTAGTTTTGATTAATGACAAATATTGATGAGGACTAATATACTTGTATATCAGTGTGATAGGTTCTCGTGAACTAAGAAGTATGAAGTCTCATTGCTTAGAAACAAAAGTTCAAAAATAACTTCAGTTAAGCAAAGTAATTGATGTTTAAAGAATGTTGTTCTTAGATGATCTAAAAGCATTGAAGACTCGAAGTGTAGAGTGTATATTCTCAGTAGGTAAATTTCTATGTAAACTCTACACTTGTATGTCTAGGTTATCATTAAATGTATAAGAGAGCACAGAATGAAACTTATAACCTTAAAAGGCCTTGAATGAACTTTTTAATGAATGTATTGTTATTTCCAAAGATATTTTTTTAGTAAACTTTATATGATCAAATGATTTTGATTTTCAAACTTATATATGTCTAAATAAGTTTTTTATACATAACAAATGTTTTTCAAATTCATTAAAGATAAATCTCAAATGATTTTACAAAGTTTGAAATTGCTTCAAAAAAATTCGGTCGTCCGAATTTTGTAGCAAAAGTTTGCTACTATTCTTCCAGAGAAATTCAGAAGAAGATTTGGACGCATGAAGAAAAATTCGGTCGTCTGAATTTTGGCCTTCAGCATGGTCACTGCTTTTCCAGAAAATTTCGGAAGAAGATTCGAACGCAGCAGAAAAATTCGGTCATCCGAATTTTCTGAAACTAGCCGTTACTAGCCATTATATGACCATTTTAACTTATTTTCAAATTCTATAAAAGCCATAAACGTGTAATCTTTTGTAATTTTTGAAATCTTGAAAACTCTAAGCATTCAAAAGCATTTAGCAAATATTTCTTAAGCTCTCTTATGTCTTGTGCATCCAATTGATCAATCCAAAGACATCAAAGTGTGAAGGTGCAACTTTGTGTAATATCTACCATCAAGTGGTAACATCTACGCACTCTCATTTATTTATCATATTGTGTTGTTCTACTAACTCTAGCAAGGTTATCTTGATAACATAAAATCCTTTAGATAAGGGTGAACCTTGAAAGTGTGATTCAAGGTTGTTTGAGATATAAAACCATTGTATTTGGTGTGCCTTGTATTGTAAGAGTTCCTAGAAGAGGTTGTGAGTGTAAAACCATAGTGTGGTGAGCCTCTCTTGTAATTTGTAAACCTGAGCAAATAGTAGATTGTTTGAAATCCTTAAGTGTGAGCTTAAGGTGGTGG
This sequence comes from Rauvolfia tetraphylla, assembly GCA_030512225.1. Classification (NCBI taxonomy): domain Eukaryota; kingdom Viridiplantae; phylum Streptophyta; class Magnoliopsida; order Gentianales; family Apocynaceae; genus Rauvolfia; species Rauvolfia tetraphylla. Next base: position 935,960 of record JAJQKT010000033.1, read on the forward strand.
ACGTAGATCTTGAGGATTGAACCACTATAAATAGTTTGAGTTCTTTGCTATTGCTTTCTTCATTGCTTTGCTAAATTGTCTCTAATTAGCTTATATAATCTGTTCTTGATCTAAACGCGTAAAAGGTTTAAGTTTGCAAAAATTAGCCAAATACCTAATTCACCCCTCTCTTAGGTATTTCAATTGGTATCAGAGCTAGAACTTCTTTGTGTGGTTTTACAACCTAGAAGACAAAGATCCTATGGATAATATGTCAAACTTACCTTACCTAGAAGGATCCTCCACAAATAGACCACCTTTGTTTGATGGAACAAATTACACTTTCTGAAAATCTAGAGTTAAAATTTATATTTGTTCTATCAATTTTGATTTGTGGAACATAATTGAGAAAGGTCCTTATGTCCCAATGAAAATGAGTGCTGATGGAATAACCTCAGTACCTAAGTCCACTGATGATTTTGATGAGCATGATTCTAAGAAAATGACTTTAAATTATCAAGCCATGAATATATTATGTTGTGCTTTAGATGTTACTGAATACAATAGAGTTAGTGGATGTGATTCTTCTCATGACATGTGGATATTACTCCAAATTACACATGAAGGTACTAATCAAGTTAAAGAATCCAAACTTGCTATACTTGTTAGAGATTATGAACTGTTCACCATGAAACAAGGTGCAAATATTAGTGATATGTTTACAAGATTTACTAACATTTTTAATGGCTTGAAAGCTTATGGTAAAAGCTATACTATGGGAGAGCAAAATAGGAAGATTTTAGATGCTTTACCAAAATCTTGGCAGCCTAAGACACTTGCTATTGAGAAATCCAAGGATTTGAACTCTTCCACTTGAAGAGCTCATTGGATCTCTACTGACCCATGAAATGAAGATGAAACGGCTAAATGACAAGGAGGATGAAGAAAAGGGAAGAAAAGGAGTAGTACTCAATTCTTCAAATCAATTGAGTAAACAAGAACAATCTTCAAGTGAAGAAGAATGAGGGAACAGTGGAGAAGAAGAGATTGCAATGGCAGTGAGGAAGTTCAAAAGATTCTACAAAAAGGAGTTTCTCAAGAAATGGAGAAAACCAGTCAAGAAGAGTGGTCAATCCTCATGCTACAAACCTCAATGCTTTGAATGCAAGAGCACAGAGCATCTTGTTGCTGACTGTCCTAAAGTGTTAAAAAGGGAAAGAGACAGCAAAAACAGAAAGAAATCTGTCAAGAAAGGTAAAGGATTAGCTGGAACGTGGGATTAACAAGAGAGTGAGAATGATAGTGAAGAAAAGGCCAACATATGCTTTATGGCCATTGATGATGAGGTACAATCTTCACTTCCATTTCAAATGTATGTGATGATGATATTGATTCCAGTGATTTGATTGTAGAACTATATGAAGAACTTAAAAAGGCTTCAAAAAAAATAAAGAAATGAAATTCAAAATCAATGACTTATCCAATGAAAATTCAAAATTACGTGTTGAAAATGGTAAACTTCTTGAAACCATTAGTTGTCTTACCATTGAAAAAGAAGTTTTGAATACAACCATACAAAACATATCTTTTGAAAACAAGAAGCTTTGTACAAGAATTATTTCTCTTGAATTAATGATAAAAGATCATGAGCTTTTAAAAAGGAAGGTTAATGATCTAACTTTATGCATTGAGAGATTTACAAATGGAAGAGAAAATTTAAATAAATTACTTGGTTATCAAAGATCTTCATCTGTAAAACATGGTCATGGTTTTACACATGATTGTTTTGCTCCAAAACAGAAAAAGTCTTTTGTTAAAGAATTTTCTCATTCTAGGTCACATATTTGTTGCACATATTGTGGTAAGCATGGACACAAGGTTTCTAGATGTTTTATAAAAAGAAAGATAGAAAATGGGTTAAGACCATTTGGAAAATCAAAGGAACTTTTACTAACCCCCTTGGACCCAAGAAGATATGGGTACCAAAAATCACTCTTTCTAATTTGGTGTAGGTACAATTTGCCTCAAGATCAAGTGCCACAAAATGGTTCCTTGACAGTGGCTGCTCAAGGCATATGACTGGAAATGCATCACTTGTTAGTGAGCTTCAAACTACAAGTGAAGGTTTTGTCACATTTGGAGATAAGAAGAAAGGGAAAATACTTGGAATAGGTAACATTGGTAAAGGTTCTTTCCCTCTTATCAAGCAAGTTTTACTTATTGAAGGTTTAAAGTATAATTTACTTACTATTAGTCAATTATGTGACAATGGATGCAAAGTAGAGTTTAAATGTGATACTTGTACTATTCTTGACAGTGCAAGTAACAAAACTATTTTTGTTGCTAAAAGAGTTGGTAATGTATATGTGCTGTATCTTGATTAGCTTATTACTAATGATATTAAATGTCTTGCCATTCATGACAATGATGGATTTTTATGGCATAGAAGATTAGGACATGTAAGCATGGATTTATTGAACAAACTTTCTACACAAGAGCTAGTTAGAGGATTACCAAAATTGCATTTTGACAAAACTCATCTTTTTGATGCTTGTCAATATGGAAAACAATCAAAAACATCTTTTAAACCAAAGAAAATGGTTCTACCTCAAAACCTCTTGAACTAGTTCACATGGATTTATTTGGACCTATGAGGACTACTAGTCTTGGTGGTAAAAGCTATGCTTATGTGATTGTTGATGATTTTTCAAGATTTACATGGGTAATTTTCTTAGCACAAAAAGATGAAACGTTTTATGAATTTTCAAAACTTTTCAAAAAGGTTCAAACTTCTCTTGATTGCAAACTGATTTCTATTAAAAGTGATAATGGAAGATAATTCTGTAATCAAGATTTTACAAAATTTTGTGATGAGTATGGAATTACTCACAATTTTTCAGCTGCCAAAACACCTCAACAAAATGGTGTTGTTGAGAGGAAAAACAGAACCTTACAAGAAATGGCTAGATCAATGCTTTGTGAAAATTCACTACCTAAATATTTTTGGGCTGAAGCTGTAAATAAAGCTTGTTATGTCATGAATAGAGTTTTGCTAAGACCTTTTATAAGAAAAACACCTTTTGAACTTCTATTTGATAAAACTCCATCAATTGTCTACTTTAAAGTTTTTGGTTGTAAGTGTTTCATCTTAAACACTAGTAACTATCTTGGTAAGTTTGATAGAAAATCAGATGAAGGAATATTTCTTGGTTATTCATCAAATAAAAAGGCATATAGAGTCTATAATAAAAGGACATTGTGTGTTGAATAATCTATTCATGTAACCTTTGATGAATCTAACATTTATCTTCAAAGAGGAAATGAAGATGACACAGGTACATCAATGGTTGAAAATCATACTCAACACCAAGCACCCACAATGGAATATCATGCCAAAGAAGAAGAAATAATGGAGCAAGAACAAGATGGTCAATCAAGAAATGATCAAGAACTTCCAAAAGATATCACATATGCAAAAGGTCATCCTAAGGAGCAAATCATTGGTGATGTCTCTCAAGGGGTAAAAACAAGGCGGTACTTTATTGATAACTTCGCTCTTTTATCAGAGTTAAATCAATTTGAGAGAAATAAAGTTTGGACTCTTGTTCCTAGACCTCATGATCATTCGGTTATTGGTACTAAGTGGGTTTTTAGAAATAAGTTAAATGAACTAGGAGAAGTTGTTAGAAATAAAGCTAGACTTGTTGCTCAAGGTTTCAACCAAGAAGAAGGCATTGATTATGATGAGACTTTTGCTCTAGTAGCCAGATTAGAATCTATAAGAATACTTTTGGCATTTGCTTGTTTTAAAGGTTTTAAACTGTTTCAAATGGATGTCAAAAGTTCTTTTCTAAATGGTTTCATTGAAGAAGAGGTTTATGTAGAACAACCTCCAGATTTTATTCATGAAAAATTTCCAAATTATGTGTTCATGTTAACCAAAGCTCTATATGGATTGAAACAAGCCCCAAGAGCTTGGTATGAAAGGTTGAGTGGATTTATTCTTTCAAAAGGCTTTACAAAAGGAAAAGTGGACACAACTCTTTTTATAAAAATATCGTCTGAAAATGATATTTTACTTGTGCAAATTTATGTTGATGATATTATATTTGGTGCTACTAATACATCTCTCTGTGAAGATTTTGCCAAATCAATGCAAAATGAATGTGAGATGAGCATGATGGGAGAACTAAATTTCTTCCTTGGGCTGCAAATTAAACAAATCAAGGATGGAGTCTTCATCAATCAAGCAAAGTATACCAAGGAGCTACTGAAAAGATTTGGAATGGATCAAGCAAAAGGAATAGGTACTCCAATGAGTTCATCAACTAAACTTGACAAAGATGAGAAAGGTAAAAATATTGATGAGAAATTATATAGAGGTATGATTGGAAGTTTACTCTATCTCACAGCTAGTAGACTAGATATTATGTTTGATGTATGCTTGTGTGCTAGATTCCAATCATGTCCTAAAGAATCTCATCTAATTTCTGTCAAACGTATTTTTCACTATTTGATTGATACACGTGACTATGGTCTTTGGTTTTCAAAAACATCATCTTTTGAACTTATTGGATACTCTGATGCTGACTATGCTGGATGCAAAGTTGAACGTAAAAGTACAAGTGGTCATTGTCAATTTCTTGGTAGTTGTCTTGTATCTTGGTTTAGTAAAAAGCAAGCTTGAGTGTCTTTATCCACTGCAGAAGCTGAATACATAGCTGCAGGTAGTTGTTGTGTACAATTGTTATAGATGCAGCATACCTTACTTGATTATGGTCTTAAATTCAATTGTGTGCCTATACTATGTGATAATACTAGTGCTATCAATTTGAGCATAAATCCCATTCAACATTCTAGGACTAAGCATATAGAGATAAAACATCATTTCATTCGTGATCATGTGATTAAGAAAGATATATGCTTAGAATATATAAATACAAATGATCAAATTGCTGACATATTTACAAAGCCTTTGGCTGAGGAAAGGTTCAATCACCTAAGAAGACTCTTAGGAATTTTAAAATTCAATGACTAATGTGTGTGTTGAAGTTTTGATGAAAACAGGAAATTTTCGGATCCAAAATTTGGATGCACAACAGAAAATTCGGTAAAGAAAATAGAGACTTTTGATCAAGAATTCGGACGCAGGTTAGAAAATTCGGTCGACCGAATTTTCTGAACTGAAGAAACCGAAACTTTCGACCTAAAATTTAGAAGCATACCTGGGAATTCGGTCGTCCGAATTTTACGAATGCATTGTTTTAAATAAAAGCCAAACGGTTTCTTCCAAACATTACAATTTCCGAATTTCACATCCTTTCAAAACCTCTCATACCCATTCACGTCCGAATCAAAATCCCTTCAAAACCACACATTATCATTCCGATTTGCCTTCATTTTTGAACTTCTAACCTTAAATTCTTACCAAAAAATCCAGAACTTCTTAACAGAAATATATCAATGGTGAGAACAAAGAAGCCAAATGTTGAGAAAGGCAAGGGAAAGGCTAAGGAAGGAGATGAAGATCCAATCCTCAACCAACCAAGAAGAATTCGAATCCCTCAAACATTATCTGGGGTTGGCAGGTTTGTCTCTATTAAGGCTGCTCATGAGTTTGATGAATGGAGCAAAAGTAGTAGAAAAATTATCCTTGGGTATAAGGTGGATATTGATAAACTGTCAAGCATGAATATTGTTCTATCTTGTTTTAGTGATATTGGTTGGAGTAGTTTGTTATCCATTGATGAAGAATTCTATCCTGCATTAATATATGAATTCTATGCCAACCTAAAGGAGGAAAGAATTGAGACCGTAGGGGATAATGTGATACAATGGTATTCATCTAGAGTATCCCAAGTTGACATTGAATTTAGTGAAGCATTGATAAACAGAATTTGTGGAGTAGGTTACAATGGAGCTAGATATTATGCACCTTCCATGTATTGCTATGATCGTGAACTCTTTACATATGTTAGATTTGAAGAAGCATTTACCAATGGAAGAGAGTTTAGATCTATAAAAGAAAGAGAAATCAAGAACTTGGATGCTAGAGGTAGAGTGTTACATCATATGGTGACTACTATGATTGTTCCTAACTTTGGGCATAAATCATCAGTAGGTAATATGCATATGGTGTTTATGTTAGCATTGCATGAACAGAGGAGATTAAAATTTGGTTATATTGCCTTGAAATACATTATTACTGCCAGAAAAACAGTAACCAAGGCATTCCCATTTGGAAGATTGTTGACTAGAATCTTTAAGCACTTTAAGATTAGACTTTCGTGAAGAGGACAAGCCTTTAAGAGTGGGGAGATTTACACTAATGAAACTCTTAAGAGAATGCAGTTAGTTCTTGATGAGGATAGTGTATGAAGAACAAAAAGAGAATCCCCTCCAAAAAGAATAGGAAGAGAAGAAAAGACTTAAAGTGAGGAAGAGGAAGAAGAAGAGGATGAAGAAGAGACCCTTGCAAGAGAGATGAAGACAAAGAGAAAGCATGATACATCAAGTGAAGGGGAGCAACCACCGACAAAGAGGAGTCTGTTTGAAGAAGAAACTGGAGCTAAGTCAAGTGGTGAAGGAATAACTAAAGGTGACACCATAGTAGCCAAAGCATTCCAAGAAGCCTTGAACAATCATGTCAAGGAAATGGAGAAGATGTATAAGTTCTTTGAATCATTTGCTCCAATGGTTCTTGGAAAGTTAGATGGACTGGAAAGTAGGGTAAAGCATATTGAGGAAATCCTAATGAGAAATACTCAAAGTGGTGAAGGACCCTCTAGGCCTCAAGATACAAATGAGGATGATAGTGATAAAAAGGAAGAAAAGAAGGACAAAGATGATGATAGTGATGACAGTGATGATGATCAAGGAGGAAATGATGAGACTGTGGCAGAACAAGAAGAAGAAGAAGAATATGCACATGAAGAACCACAAGAAGCAGGAAGCCAAGTAGCTCAAGCTGAAATTGTCTCACCAACACACATCTCTTTCAGCCAAGGAAGAGTGAAGCACTTGGCCATCAAGAAAGGAATCAGCAGAGCCTCTCCATCAACATCACAAGACTAAGCATTTCTTCTATTTTTATTTACTATTTTTAAGTTATATTATGAGTTATGCATTAACTATTTTTTAATTATGAACTTGTTAAGTATTTCCTTCCGGATTTTATGTAATAGTGAAGCTCAATGATGAAATCTCAGTGATGAGAGCTTCTTTTATGTGTTAAAATTGTTAATCTCATTTTCATTGCCCCATCTTTGATTGATGACAAAAGAGGGAGAAGAAATGAGATGACAAAATGTGTGAAAATGTTGTGTGTGATGAAACTGTGCATTATATGGATGTTTGAAACTGTGCATTATATGGATGTTTGAAACTGTGCATTATATGGATATTTTCTGAGTTTTTACAAATGGCTAAATTGTTCTTGAATTGTTTCTCAATGAAAACAATTAAATGCATGAGTTATATCTGTTGTCAACAATTTTAGATTTAAAATTCGGATGCATGTTCTGAAATTCGGGTGAATGAATATTTTGTGCCAAAAAGTGCTCTTTTGTTGTTCAAATTGATTCAAATATGTTTTATTCTCTTCCATTATGTTTGAACAACCTTAGGAACACTTTATTTCACTATAAACATTTATTATATTGAATTTATTGCAGTTTGGACTTAAGATTTAAAAATTCGGATGCAAGGTTTTGTTGTCAAAATGTGCTCTTTTGTTGTTCAAATTGATTCAAACATGTTTAAATCTCTTCTAATATGTTTGAACAACCTTAGGAAAGCTTATTTTCAAAGATTGAAGCTTTCATTTCACTTCTATTATAGTTCGGACTTGACATGACAGAATTTGGATGAACAGTATCTCAAGTCCAAAGTTGTTGAAAAATGAGCACAATCTAAGGGGGAGCATTGTTAAACTTTTACAACCTTTAAAACCTCTCTTAGAAGTTTTCTTAATGCTTAAATGCTATATCTTCTATCCTAGTTGTTGGAAGGAAGGAGGTTAATGGAGGTTGGTTGGGTTATAGGCTCATATTGAGCCTTTTGTATGTCAATGTGCTAAATTGGTTATTTTTATCATTGACATTATTACTTCTTTGTACTACATTGTTTAAAACCATCACATTTTGCATCAAAGTTTGTCATCATCAAAAAGGGGGAGATTGTTAGCCCTAAGGGCAAATCATGTAGTTTTGATTAATGACAAATATTGATGAGGACTAATATGCTTGTATATTGTGTGATAGGTTCTGTGAACTAAGAAGTATGAAGTCTCATTGCTTTGAAGCAAAAGTTCAAGAACAACTTCAGTTAAGCAAAGTAATTGAAGTTTGAAGAATGTTGTTCTTAGATGATCTAAAAGCATTGAAGACTTGAAGTGTAGAGTGTATATTCTCAGTAGGTAAATTTCTATGTAAACTCTACACTTGTATGTCTAGGTTATCATTAAATGCATAAGAGAGCATAAAATGAAACTTATAACCTTAAAAGGCCTTGAATGAACTTTTTAATGAATGTATTGTTATTTCCAAAGATATTTTTTTAGTAAACTTTATATGATCAAAGGATTTTGATTTTCAAACTTATATATGTCTAAATAAGTTTTTTATACATAACAAATGTTTTTCAAATTCATTAAAGATAAATCTCAAATGATTTTACAAAGTTTGAAATTGCTTCCAAAAAATTCGGTCGTCCGAATTTTGTAGCAAAAGTTTGCTACTATTCTTCCAGAGAAATTCGGAAGAAGATTTGGACGCATGAAGAAAAATTCGGTCGACCGAATTTTGGCCTTCAGCATGGTCACTGTTTTTTCAAAAAAATTCGGAAGAAGATTCGGACGCAGCAGAAAAATTTGGTCGTCCGAATTTTCTGAAATTAGCCGTTACTAGCCATTTTATGACCGTTTTAACTGATTTTCAAATTCTATAAAAGCCATAAACGTGCAATCTTTTGTAAGGTGTGAAATCTTGAAAACTCTAAGCATTCAAAAATATTTAGCAAACATTTCTTAAGCTCTCTTATGTCTTGTGCATTCAATTGATCAATCCAAAGACATCAAAGTGTGAAGGTGCAACTTTGTGTAATATCTACCATCAAGTGGTAACATCTACGCACTCTCATTTATTTATCATATTGTGTTGTTCTACTAACTCTAGCAAGGTTATCTTGATAACATAAAATCCTTTAGATAAGGGTGATCCTTGAAAGTGTGATTCAAAGTTGTTTGAGATATAAAACCATTGTATTTGGTGAGTCTTGTATTGTAAGAGTTACTAGAAGAGGTTGTGAGTATAAAACCATAGTGTGGTAAGCCTCTCTTGTAATTTGTAAACCTGAGCAAATAGTAGATTGTTTGAAATCCTTAAGTATGAGTTTTAGGTGGTGGACGTAGATCTTGAGGATCGAACCACTATAAATTGTTTGAGTTCTTTGCTATTGCTTTCTTCATTACTTTGCTAAATTGTCTCTAATTAGCTTATATAATATGTTCTCGATCTAAACGCGTAAAAGGCTTAAGTTTGCAAAAATTAGCCAAATACCTAATTCACCCCCCCCCCCCTCTTAGGTATTTCAGAAGGCTTAATTTCTCTCCTTTTGGGGGCTATTTCAGTTAAACAAAAACTATGGGGAAAAGAAGTGATGCTCTTAGAGAACTTGAATATCTTCAAGTTGTTTTAAAGACTTAGAGAGAGATATTGAGATGTTAAAGTTTCAACAGTTTAAGTGAAACTATAAATAAGTAAATCAAAGAAGAAGATAGAGTAGTCAGTAACAATTAAATTGTGGGAAGTGGAGTAAATGAGTGGAGAACGTGTTAATGAGAGTAGATAAAGTGTGAGCAACATTTGCTTTTCGAAAGGTTAAATAAGTTAATAAAAAATTACATCTGTAATTTAATTTATTATAATTGTTTTTTTGAGCTTTCTATGTGCCGAAGATCATTTTACACATAAAAAGAAATTCTGACATAGGACAAAATAAGTGTTTACATAGCAAAGCGATTGTTACATGTCATATCAAACAAAAAGATGATTTAAGCTTATCAACTCCTATCAATTTTCAAGGAACATTTCTTTTGACCACAAATTGATGTTCATAGCTGTTACAAGCCTCATGAGTATATATAATAATTCAGAAAATTTCTTGAAAAGTACTTTTTCAAGACAAAATATTGTGATGTAAAAAAAAATGTGTGTATAATATATACATATGTAAATGCACAGAAATGAGGAAAGTCATTAGACTATCCTTTGAGATTTAGCAGACCATGTTCAATGTAAATTTTACAAAATGGTTCCTCACCTAGAGGTTTTGTGAAAATGTTTACAAGTTGTTTGGTAGTGCGTACAAAAATTAGCTCCATAGGTCTAGACATAATCTCTGATGAAGTGATGCCTAATCTCAATGTGTTTAGTTCTAGAATGCTACACATAATTTTTGTATGATTAATGGCATTGGTAGTGTAAGAGAAAATTGTTATATTTTATACCTTAGACCAAAATCCCCAAGCTGATGCTTTATCAACAAGATTTGAGCTATAGAGCTCCTAGCTGAAATGTATTCCGTTTCTGAAGTTGATAAGCTAACTAAAGTTTGCTTCTTGTTGTGCCATGAGACCAATGCATAACCAAGGAATCGACAAGTTCTTGAGATGCTCTTGCTATCAACTCTACTTCCCATAAAATCAACATCACCATATCCCACCAAGTCAAATGATATGTTATTAGGATACCAAAAGATAAATTCTTGAGTTCCCACAAAATATCTCAAAATTCACTTAACAATAACCATATGTGATTCCTTAGGATTAGCTTGAAAACGAGTATAGAGACATTCTAAAATGAATATCATGCCTACTTTCCATGGTGAGCCGATCATACCTCTGTATAACTTGTTGTTCATACTTCTACCTTTCTTATCATTATCTAGTTTGATTGTAGTGCCATGGGAGTCTTTCATGGCTTTGCATTTTCCATTTGAAATTTCTTCAACAGTTCTTTTGTGTATTTAGCTTGATTAATAGCTATCTCGTCTTTGAGCTGTTTGCAATCCATAGAAGAAATTCAATTCTCCCATCATACTTATTTCAAATTCTTCCTGCATCAAGCTAGCAAACTATTTGCTCAAGTTTTCATTAGTAGCTCAAAAAATTATGTCATTCATATAAACTTGGACAATGACAATTTCTTTAGAATCACTTTTAGCGAACAAGGGTTTCTCCACCTTTCCTCATGAAAAATCATTTTCTAGTAAATCCTTGTTGAGTCTTGCATACAAAGCTCAAGGAGCTTGTTTCAGACCATATGATGCCTTGATTAGCTTGAGACCATGATTAAGTTTTTCAAAATTCTCAAAACTATGTAACTATTCAACATAAACTTTTTCCTTTAGAAATCTATTTAAAAATGTACTTTTAACATTCGTTTACTAACATAAGAAGTTTTTGAAACATGAAATACACACAACATCCTAATTTCTTCTAACCTAGGAACATGAACAAAAGTTCCATCGAAATCTATACCTTCCTCTTAGTTTTATCCTTGAGAAACTAACCTTGCCTTATTTTTGACAACATTCTCATTTTCATCAAACTTGTTTCTGTACACCCATTTTGTGCCTATGACAGACTGGTTTTTGAGCCTTGGAACGAACTTCTATACATTATTTCTTTCAAACTGATTTAGGTCTTCCTGCATGGCCAAGATCTATCTTCCATCCTCTTGTGCTTCCTCATACTTTTTGGTTTCAATTTGTGAAACAAAAGGAACATTTATAATCATATTTTTGAGTTGGCTTTTGGTGATAATTTGCTCAAAAGGTTCTGCTAAAAGATTTTCTTTAGCATGATACTTATAAAATCTCCACTTTTTTGGTAGATTTTCCAAACTGGCTTGAGAAATTAGCTCATCATCAATATTAGCTTCACAACCATTAGCTTGACTCACTTCTTTTTTAGTATTTTTTTTCTCAACATCTTCTCCTTGAGGTTCATTGGTGATTTCTTTATTCTTGTCATTTTCATCGTTTCCATTTTCATTTGCAAGTAGCTCATGTTCCTTGTCACTTGATCTGGTCGAGCTAGCTTTACTGAGGGTAACATGGATGGATTCTTCCACAACAAGCGTTCTTCGGTTGAAGACTCTATAAGCCTTGCTTTGACTTGAGTATCTAAGGAAGATTCATTCATCGACTTTTACATCAACTTTTCCTAAGTTGTCCTTTTTGTTATTTAGGATGAAGCACTTGCACCTGAACACTTTAAAGTATCTAATGTTGGGTTTTCTTCCTTTCCATAGCTCATAGGGCGTCTTATTCAGTATTGATCTTACTAGTGCTCTATTTAGAATATAGCATGTTTTATTCACAGCTTCAATCCAGAAGTACTTTGGCAGACTACTTTCACTTATCATAGTCCTTGTTATCCCTCGAAGTGTCCTATTTTTTCTTTCCACTACTCCATATTGTTGTTGGAGTTCTTGATGCCGAAGTTATGTTATTGATGCCCTTTTATTGTAGAGTTCCTCAAATAGATTGTTCTCGAACTCTCTGCCATGATCACTTTTAATTGCAGTCACACTATACCCATTTTGATTTTGAATTTTCTTGCGCAGATTAACGAACTAATTAAATGCCTCATCCTTTCGAGCTAGGAAGGGGGCACAAGTAAATCTAGAATAATCATCAACTATAACAAGCACATCGCATTTACCACCTAAGCTAGATAGAATAATAGGGCCAAAGCAATCAAGGTGAAGTATTTCAAATGGCCTAGAGATAGAGATAATTCCTTTGGATTTAAATGACGATCTACACTTATGAAATGTGACATGAGATTTACACTTCATAAGGCTCTTGCATGTCCACACAAGGTTTCCATGTACTTGAAGAATTAGGCTATTTAACAGGCTAAACATTTCTGCCTTAGCCAATGGTCCTATCAAAAGAATTAATGGATAACAATGTAAGCAAGTCCTTTATTAACTACAACTAAATCACATATGAAACATCATTATGATCGATTTCACTTCCTTTGGTTTCAACTTACATACCAAGTGTAGTTTGCGTGCTAATTAACTAGAAGATTGGTGCCAATTGCAAATGGCATCTCAAGATCATAAAATTACCATACAAGACAATCATTAACCAAACCACTTATATCAATTAAAAAAAATCAATAAGAATAACTACATTTCACTAGCTATCTTGCAAGCTCTAAGGACAAATCTAGTAGTTTTGATTAATGACAAACCTTGATGAGTACTAATTCATATGCTAACAGTGTGATAGAATTTTTGAATTGAGAACCTAGTGTTCTCCTTGCCTTGGAGCCATAATGCTAAGTACAACTCAAATGAACTTGCGTCAAATTATTGACAATTTTGTATTTTTTAAATTTAAATATATTATCGTCTGCTGTAATTCGTTTCTAATTTATCGTTATATGGTTATTTGACCATTTTTTGGGTCACAAATCCATCGCTAATTGAAATAGAATAATCATTTTGTTGCAATGAGCGAAATGTGTATTTAGTGACGGAACTTTCCATCTCTAACAGGGATTAGCAACGGATATGCCTGTCACTAATGCCTTGTTTTGTTGTAGCGACTACAAAATAAACATACTAATACCATCTATTCTAACTAAGGTAAAGGAATTTATATAATTTCTCTTAAATTGACTACTTAATGTATGGTTTTACAGAATCAAAATTGAATAGAACATATCAGTTTGCTTGAATTAATACATCATCATCAAACTTTGTTGGTGTGCATTTTCCCAAGGGCTACTAGACATTAAAAATACATCTAAACCAATGCAAGAATTCACCTCTGTTGGCTCTCAGGGTAAATCTTATAGTTTTGATTAATAACAATCATTGATGTTGACTAACTTGGATATTGATTGTGTGATAGGATTTTTTTATTGAAGAAGCTAAGTGATCTCCTTGTCTTGAAGCAATAGTGCTAAGGACATCTCAAATAAGTTCACATGGTTTAAGGATGAAGAATATGTCCAAATGGTTGAGGAAAATTAATGTACGGATACACTTGATTTGTAGGTAAAACCTTGTAAACCCTACACTTCTAGCATTTGGTATCTATGCATTACATGTGGTAGCACAAACCTATTTGAACCTTGGTTATGAGCTTAAAAGATTTCAATCTTTCTTTGAATTGATAGGTGTTTGATAACGGCTCATTGCTCAAAAGCTATTAATTAACTTATCTCTTAGTCCATAATGATTTCAAACTTGTTGTGGTTAAGTTTCAAATATTTGACAAAGTTTGGAAAAGTTCAGACTCCAATTCAGACGTCTGAATTGTAACTTTGCTACTAATTTCCTGTGAAATTCACACGACTAATTTAGACGCAAATGTCCAAATTCAGTCAACTAAATTATCCTTGGCAGCCTAGTGTACAAAAAGTTGGATTGAAACACTAAGCCTGATTCAGCCACCAAATTGAATTGTTACTAGCCATTACTTGAATGCTGTAATTGAATTTTAAACGATATAAAAGGCTCATTTTATTATAACCTTTCATTCTCAATGGATAACATTGTCAATCTATTTATTCTAGTTATCAACAGTTTTTAAGCAATTTTTCAATATTAGCATAATCTTTTTTGTTAACATATAAAAAGTCAATCTATCATACTAAAATTATAGAATAAATAGAAATTTCTTTAACTTTTATTAAAATTTTAGTTACTCGAAATTATTAAATGGTATTAGGAGGCTTTCTTGTGTTGACTAAGCATTATCTTTGGTGACAAGGTTACCGGTGATGGTTGGAGAAGAAGCGCCAGCTTCTTTGATTGATGGATGGAATGAAATAAGATAGATCTTGTGCAATGTGTCGGGTATTCAACGTATAGTTGATAAGTATGGTGATTCAAAATTCTATGGTAGGAAATTAGGGCGGCAGTGATGAAAACATCAATGGCATGTACCTAAATGGTAGCAAAAAAGATTGATATAGAAACATACATTTAGCAATATTCATAATTGTTCAAGTTGAATCTGAAAAATTATTCTCACCAATTTCGTAGTCAACAATAGAAATCTTGGAGTCTTCTAGCCTATGTCAATCAAAAGAAGAAAATATGGATGTCAAAGGGGTTTATATGTAGATAGGCTAGAGACCCCACAAAGTAAATTACCTACGCATGTGTTTTCGTCTATAAAGGAAACTAACTATTATGCATAATCTAATTAAAACCTTAACCTATCTAACATCCTATAAATAGGAGATCTTAGCTACATTCATTTATTGAAACCTAATGTGTTGGCTATACTTAAGTCCCTAAATTAAGGATGATTTCTAACATTCTCCCACTTAGCCCATAAATCGTAAGTTAGATATTCACATTGATTGACAATAACAAGAACATAACCATAGAATCATGTAGTCGCTCAAAACTGTAAGACCATGCAACAAACACTTAACTAGAAGACATAATACAAGAATCATGGCGGTCAAACTTTATCAGAAATATTTCCTTTCATGTATTGCTATACATATACATAATATATCCTAATCAAGTGTCAAAACATTATAAATGTACTTAATATATAAGTATCATTCATGGTCCACTTTATTGGATCTCATATAGATCACACTTTGAGACATGAAAACCATATCCACATATTCATGGAAAACAAGAAAAAAATTAATTTGTTTAGACAAAATAATCAGAGAAAAGCAAGTAAAAATGAGCTATGAAATCCCATATGCTTTATCTGATTCTGAAAAACATTAGTTGGTAATCCTTTAGTAATAGGATCTGCCACCATCAAGGTGGTGCTAACATGCTCAACTGACACTCGAACCTAGAGCTAGCTGGTTCTCCTTGAAATGTGTTGAGGCGCAGTAGTTGACTGGACATCTAGGGGTAAAGCATTGTTTCGGTGCAGGCAGCAAGAGCGGTACTGTGTAGTACCGTGAGGGAAGGGTGAAAGAACCCCCATCGAGGAGTGAAATAGAACATGAAACCGTAAGCTCCCAAGGAGTGGGAGGAGCCTAGGGCTCTAACCGCATGCCTGTTGAAGAATGGCCTATTAGAAGTAGAAGGCGTTCTGGTGGGATCTTCACGGACAGAAAAAGATTGCAGTCAGTTTGATAATGATCGAGTGACATTGCTTCTTCGGCCCGAACCGAGGAATCCCTTAGATATGATGCAAAGCGGATCTTGTTCTATCCTTGATCAGAGATTTCTCTATGAAAAATACGAATCGGAGTTTGAAGGGGGGGAGGGAGAAGGATCCCTTTACCTGCAACAGATAGAGGAGGATTTATTTAATCACATAGTTTGGGCTCCTAGAATATGGTGCCCTTGGGCCTCACAGAAGACACCCTTTAGCGACAAAAAAATTTGTCACTACTAAGACATGGCATTGGCAACAAAATTTTATGTTCTCACTGATAGTGGCCCTTTGGCTACTAAAAATCGAAGCATTAGCAAGAAAAGTTAGTTTCTCTCGCTAAAAGATACCATTTGGAGACAAAATTTCTATTTTCTCACTAATGCATGGAGAGGAAAACCAAGTTTCCTAGCCAAAGGACTCATTTTCGCAACAAAACATAAACCTCCTAGTGAAAAGCTACCCTCTTGCAACAAAATTTTGTTTTCCTAGCTAGTACATATCTTATTAGTCACAAAATCATTTCCTAGCTAGAAATATTGATTTTTCTAGTTTATTAAAGACAAAATTTAGTTTTTTATGAGAATAAATAAAATATCACTACTTATACATATATTTTTAAAAAACTATATATGGTCAATGTATTATTTTAACAAAAACTTAAGCCCCAATATCTTTACAAAATAACAATTTCACTCCAAAACTTTGATTTAATTTTTAATCTAGACCAAAAACAATTGCAAAATTAGTCTCTATATTTTCTAAAATGTTATTTTAACCTCAATTAATGACTAAATTGAATATAATTGCAAAATATAGGGATTAAAATACTTATTTTTTAAACTTGAGGAACTAGTGCAAAAATATTACTGTACCAAATTTAGACATTATATAAATATAGTACATCACATAATATATGCAAGACTTATATATATATATATATATATATATATATATATATATATATATATATATATATATAATATCTAATGTATTATTTGTATAATAAGTATTATGCATATATGTATGCGTTTTACACTAGAAAAGAGTATAGCTTTATACTATGCATACCATACACACATACATACACACACTAAAATGACCACTAACCCCTAACCCCAATATTTTAGAAAAATAACTCATTTACCCTTAAATTTTGATAATTTTAATTTTTGTCGAATAATATTTCCAAACTAGTCACTCAAGTCTTAAAAATACTATTTTAACCCATATATTTTGAAATTATTTTTCATTACATCGGCAATTTGGGGTTGAAATAGCATTTTTGAAAACTTGAGGAACAAATGTTAGGGGTGAAAATTTATTAAAGTATATATTAGAAAGGAAAATAATTATTTCTAACTAGAAAATAGTTAGAAAAGTGAAATATGCAAGAATAATAATATTTTTATTGCTAATGAGTAGTTTTTGTTGAAGAATTTATTATTTTCTTACAAAAATGAATCTTTTTAGCTGGAAAATATATGTTTTGTCACCATACTTTAGTGAAGAAATTCAGATTTCATTGCTAAGTTGTACTATTCAGTTAGGAAAAACAATTTTTCAAAGTATTTTGACAAGAAAATTTAAATTTGGTCGCCAAATGTTCAATGTTCTCGTTGATAACTTATTCAATTTGTTGCCAAAGATTCATTATTATTGAGAAAATCAAAATTTCTAACTTTATGGTATCATTTGGCGAGAAATTTAAATTTTCATTCCAATACTCCAATATTTTGTCACAAAAGGGTTATCATTAGTGAGAAAAGCGAAACTTTGTCCCCAAAAGATATCATTTAGTGAAAAATTTAAAATATCTTATTGATGCTCAAATTTTTTGTTGCCAAAGGGGTATCACTAGTGATGAAATTATAATTTTGTCACCGAAGCTTTATCTCAGTGGTGACAAAAATTTTTTGTCACCAAAGAATGTCTACGGGGACAAAATTTGTTTCCTAACCAAAATTTTGTCACTACGGCTCCTTTTTCTTGTAGTGTACACACTAATATAGGCTATTATGATTTATCTAGTAATTTTAAATAGTAAAGTTAAACTTATTTCTCAATTTTTCATTTAAAGGGCGTCTATTATCAAGCAAACTTCCTTTGAGCTTTAAGGAAAGATCCTGTTGTAGTATTGCTGACATTGTAACTCACTTTGATATAAAGTTACTCTTAATAGATATGAAAATGTGGTTTGAAATGAATCTTACATAATTGAGGGGTATACATGTGCATGTATATAGGCTTTCATAAATTTTCATGTTTCAATCAAGATTATGAAAATCTATATAAGACTAAAATTTCTTCCTCCAATGATATATCTAAAGTTACAATGTTGTTCTTCATTTTATTTTGAAGTGCACCATTGTAATTTATATTCTTCAAGGTTAGTGAGAGTAAATAATTTCTTACTCTCATATGTAGAGAGATATTTATTAGCAAAATTTAGCAAACAAATGTATGAGATTTTGAGTAATTTTATATTTTTGAATACCAAATGAAGGGGTCTTAATTGTAATCTATTGTATTATTTGCATAGAGATTCATAAAGGTTTGTAAACAACATTTTATCAATGTTCTTGTGACCCAAATTATGGTATTCTTATAAAATTATATAAAATGCTGGTTATTGCTCATGCTTGTTACATTTAAGATGATTATTTGTTTGTTGCAATACATTGAAATAAAGGTAAATCCAATAATTTTATGACTATATCACAAACATATGATTTGACATATTATTCGTTGATTTTGCTTAAGCCAAATTTAGATTATTCAACTTTTTTGTCCATTTTGAACAATTCATTTTGATAGTTTCTTTTTTAGTTTGAAACAAGTGGTTATTGAGTATATAGTTATGGAGTTAAAATTTTAGTTTACCAGCTGATTTATTACTCAACTCTTGTAACTCAACTATAACATAAAGGTGTTGTTATAATAACATCATTTGTTTAGAAATTTGAGAAATTTTGCTCATATAATTGTGCGCATAAAGTTAATATATAAAGTTGTAATCCATATTGGATTCATAAGGTTGGACCTTGAATGACTTATATTAAGTTCATTCATAAAGTTTCGGAGCATGGTTAGGAGATGTTTTACGTTGTAATACATGGAAAGAAGTGTTCGCCAGAAGAACCTAACTATTATAATTCTTGTATTCTATTTTCGAATTAAGTAACTGTTGCATAACTATATTGCAATAGAGTGATTGTAAAGTTTCCTTGGCCACACTTCAATTTTTTCAATCACTCATACAGGAATTTACCTGATTATAACATGTGGACCAAGTGGAAGAATATAAGAATTTGGTTTTTATTGAAAGAACTAAATGTGTTCAACATATTATAAGTAATTACCATATTTTCTCCTATCTAAATTATCAATTATATAAATATTAATAAAGATATGATTGATTATGATTTTGAAAAATGATCTGAATGTTTTCTTGATGGGAGGAAACTCTGATTGGTATCTATCCTATAAGGGTCCTTAGCCTATTCTATTGAAAGTTTTTGTAATACCATCAGTTTAAGGATTTTTCCAATATTGCAGGCATTAGTTAGAAGACTCCATACGAAATAAATCAAAGATAGTAGAATCACATTGGTTCAAATCGAGGTATCATTTTTTGTAATTATTTGAACAATTATGGCTAAAAATACACATTTAATTATTTTTACTGCAATACATATTTGATCCATGTTTATATTAAATTTCTTTGATTAATTTCTCTGGGTGGAATTCTGGGTCGGGTATAACAACAACTTTTGGTACCTGATTGGAAGGTTTCGGAGTTTGAGATTGTTTCAAATAGCGGTGTATGTTATTTGGTTTCGGAGGAATATTTTTCTTTACAATGTTGAGGGTGGTATTCCACCTCTACTTCCTAGAGTGGCTGATTTGACAGATAGACTTTTTTTTCCTGGGTAAAAAGGCTGGGAGGGGGAGACCAGCGTAGCAACCCCCCTCTGGGGAGACCAGAGGAGCTCCACAACCGCCATGGAATGTCCGAGTGAGGCTTAAGGTTGACAGATAGACTTCATAGTTTGCTTTCTGCTCCTATTACTAATCTTGTACAATTGGTTAGTTTCAATAAAGATCTTGATTATACCAACAATAAGAATTTCCTTTCTGGTTAGAAATAGGCAAATTGGATGGGAAGAAGTAGCCGTTTCAGCATTGAGACAATCCGGCGGTGGGTGAGGATATCGGTTTTGTCTGTGGCGTGGTGTGTTTTTGAAGGAGTCAATTTGAAAGGACATTTTGACCCTTATATCGTTGCCTCATGGATAGCCCATGCATAAGTTGGCTGGCTTCCGCCGCGAGAGAGGCGGCCAGGTTCAAGAATCTTGAAATATAATAGATGCAGGCCAGATATATATATATATATATATATATATATATATATATATATATATATATATATATATATATATATATATATATATATATATATAATGAAAAGATTTGGAGCAAACTTCAAATGAAATAAATAATAATGGGATTAATTATGCCAACTACTCAAGAAGTTAATATATACTTTTTCTAACATTTTATCCTCCATTTACTCATCATCGTTCAATGAGAATAAGAGATAAAGGCTAATTTAAATATTTTTTTAAGAAGAGAGTTGGGGTGCAAACCAACCAAGCCATTTGGGAACACTCGCAAAAATGCTTGGTCAAAGCTTCGCTTGAGCTCATTTAAGTAATATAGCGAGTCCAAATCAAACTTTATTAGACTGAAAGCTCTATAAACTTCGTATTTAACTAATAAGAATCGAATCCATATCAACCTATTGCATTTAGAGACTAGGAAAACTAGTCAAAGATCACATTCATCATGATGTAAAATTAGAAAGCAAACAATTGTTTATTCTTCCCTTAATATCCCTACTGAAGTGTCCATTCAACTTTGTGTTGTATATCTAACATAAGAAATATATAAGAGCGAAATAATTTCAATTGATAAATACAAATTAATTACTTTTTTAAAAAAAAATTATTCAAATAAAAATTTAAAACTACATCTAGTTATTTCTATTTTACTCTTTTATTTTTCAGTGATCTAATGTTATATACTTTCTTTTCCTTAATGATACTAAAATATTACTCCTTTCGTCCCAACTGAACATTCAATTTGGAATGAAGGACTACTACATAAAAGAATAATAATCTAGTTTTTTTATAAAAATACGTACCAAAATAATTTCAAGAGTATAAAATATAAGCTCAAGAAAAGCTCGTGATCGAGGTAAGGTTGAGCTTGACGATGCTTTGTGATATTCGGCTAAAGCTGGAGCTCAGAAAAAATCTAACAAAGCTTGACTGACTCGAATTGTTAGCACCCGTGGGAGGGAGGACTAGAATTATAAAAAGGTTAGATTAAATTTTTATTTTAAAAATTATATATTTTATAAATTTCTTAATTTATGCAAAAAGTAATAAATTAGAACTAGTGCCTTCGTTCTCTAGTACATGTCTGAAATCAAATTTTTTCTTGTCCATTTGTAACTTCAATATTAGTACTATTGCCTTCGTTCTCTAGTACATGTCTGAAATCAACTTTTTCTCGTCCATTTGTAACTTCAATAATGTCTTTATTACAGGGCCCTTATCTGAGTCATCGGTAGAGAGAGATGCTCTCCACTTGGTGGAAATTCCACTGACGGGCTGCCTCTTCATTCTACCTCCCTGGCTGAGATGGAGTTCTTTCTTGGATTCCTTTGATTGCCTCTTGTTCTTTTGCAAACAAGTAGGTTAGTTTCTTCCAGAAAAATTAATTTCTGGTTTGCATTCGGGACTTCCTTGCTGTTTTTTGGCACTGTACCAGAAGAGGTAAGGGTGTGCATCCGATTTCTGCTTTTCTTGGGACGACTACTTGCAAGAGGAAGCTGGTTTTCCAACACCTCTGGCATCCGAGTTCAAGATTGTGGTCAGTTTACTCATTTCCTTCACTTTTCTTTGAATCTGAAAGAGATAGTTCTTGCATGTTCTTAGTCGAGTTTGGTGAAGTTCAACCTGTTTTCGAGCTTTGATCTTTGATTAGGATTGAAATCCTGAATAGTGTATGTTTCCCGCTCCTCTGAAATTCAAAATTTGAATTTCAAATTCGGTCAATAGACCTTTGTTGACTGCTACTTGGCAGGAAAGGTAACTAGTAGCAGGTTTTGTCTGCCGAGTTGGCAACATTTTATGTTGGTTTGTGATATTGGTCAGCAGCCTTTGTTGAAAACCAACCAAAGTTCAAATTCTGTCTGCCATTTATCTGATTTCAAAATTTGAAATGGCAAAAAAGAAAGCTAAATCGCAGAATGTCCACATGAAGAAGGGCAATTCTGTTACTGCTTCACCCTCGGGTCAACTGAATTCATTTGCTCTTCTGGCCGGACACAAACCAGAAGACTATGATGAAGAAGCTCAAAGTTCAAAGAACGAGTCCCGAACGCTTGGAGAAGCAGACTCTTACTCCTTGTGTTCTGATGATGTATCTCATACCGCTAAGGTATCATGGAACAATCTCTCGACAGAGAATTCGTTGGGACAGTCACTGCCTCATTTTGAAGGCCAAGCAGAAATAGTGGTGCTTCAAGATGAAGATGTTCACAAAGAAGCATGGGGTTTCTGCCTTGTGGGCTACTTTGCAGGCCGATTCCCAAGTAAAGCAGCATTACTCAAACTCTGTGATTCCTGGAAAGTCAAATACAAGTATTTCCCCTACCAAAGTGGGTGGTTGGTTTTCCAGTTTGGTTCTGATGAGGACAGACAGCGGGTTTTGGATGGAGGACCCTATTCTGTCTTCGGACGTCCCCTACTCATGAAAAGCTTGCCACATTGCTTTGAGTTCGATGTTTCAGCACTCAAGCGGGTACCGGTTTGGGTCAAATTGCCCGGACTGCCCTTAGAGTGCTGGAACCCGCGAGCATTAGGTAAGATTGTATCCATGGTTGGTGTTCCGGTGACCACCGATCGTATTACAGCATCCAAGGAATGCATTTCGTATGCAAGAGTGCTTGTGGAGATTGATGCTTCTGTTCCGCTAAAGAGATCAGTATGTGTTCAATTTCCAGACGGAAAAACTCGATGCCAGCAAATTGTGTTTGAACATGAACCTAAGTTTTGTTCAGACTGTTCTGCTTTCGGTCACTTAGCTGGCAACTGCGGGACAAGAAACAAAACAAAGGGGCAAAAGAATGCGTCTGAATCGATTCCGAAAGGGACAGCCGCAAAACAACCTTCAACTACCCTGCCTGTTAAGGCTGGCATGGTTCACCAGCCTGAACGGCAGAGTGATGAGGTATCGAAGGCAAAGGTCGTGCCTGATGCTACTGGAGTTGCAAGCCGATCTGACCGGCACAGAACAGGCTGTAACTCTAGTGCTCCGGTTTCCCAAGCCGAAGGTGGCAGCACTTCTGCTCAGCCACAAGTTACGAACGGTGGCAGTACTTCTGCTCAACCACAAGCTAAGAACGGTGGCAAAAATGATGAAGTACCCTTCAGCCACGTGTTGCCTAATCAACAAACAGCCAACCAGTCAAGTGAAATTGTCACAAGAAGCAAACACAAAGCAAAGCAGGCTGCGGTCGTCCACAGCCAAGCAGAGCCGAGTGGCAAGCGGAACGGTGGCGAGAGATGGTACAGCAGTGAATGGCATGAATCAAACAAGCCATAATGCTGCATGTATGTGCCTTCTATAACAAGGCAGAATGTATCATAGCTAGAAAGTCAGCTTTCCAGTTTCGAATTTGGCCTTAGGCCATACTGTATTAGGATTTCGGTATCTTATCGTTTTATCCTTTGTAATTGCGGGTCAAACCGTGCTGGTTGTATAACTGCCCGAGTATGCTCGGTGTATTTGTACACTCTTTTTGATCAATATACATTTACATTTCTGATAAAAAAAAAATAATGTCTTTATTACTACTTTCCAGTTTTAACCTTCTTCTCTACTAATTCACTAAAAGGTCGTATCATGAAAGAGAAAGTCATTGTCATGAAATTTGATTGCAATATACACAAAAACTAACTATAAAATGACAACAAAGAAGATTTAGCAAAAGAGAGAAAGAGAGAACACATGAAATGTAGAAATTAGAATTTTATTGAGAGCTTTTCACCAGACATTCTCTTACAAACTACTCCATACAACCCTATTTATAGAGTTGGAAGTGACATTTCCTATAATAAATCATTATTAGGCTCCTCTATAACTTATATAACTTACCTTCCATTATCTCCCATGTTCTCTAAAATAATGAAGGTAATGGAGATAGTAGTTTATAGAGGATAGATGTTACAACTTTAGTTGTAACCCTAACATTTCACATTCCATAACTTAGAAGAATTATCTTTTGGAATAATGTACAATCATAATATTTCATTATACTCTTCCTTGGATGTCCATTACATAAAGAATCTATCCCGTTCAAATGCAGTGGGAAAAAAAACTTTAGTGAAGGAAAAAGAAAACACTATTTATTATGCATTATTACTCCCACTCATGAGATAATCTTTTGCGACTTTTTAATCGATACTTTCCAATAAAATGTTGATGTCGCTAAGGTATTAATAAATAGATTTGTCAAGTCATCAAATGATTGAATTTGTTGCACATAAATATCATATCTCTTCTAGAGTTCATAAGTAAAAAGAATCTTATGAAAAATATATTTTATCTCCTTTGATATATTCTAAACTTTATTATCATCTAATAATAAAGTTAAAATTCTTTCTTAAAGGACATATTTTTATCTTGAATATAATAAAATATTAATATGATCACACATATTCTCAACCAACATCACAAATCTCTATTTATTCAACATAAGTTGAAGATGTGACTGTTATAATCAACACATGTCTATAAATGACATAGTTTGTATGGATCATATAGATAACTTATACCTTCTGTATCCATCTCAACAGGAGTTAGATTTTTTCAATATTTGAGATAAAGTATCTTAAGAAGGTATCAAAGGGAAAGCTTAATGCCATCTCAAAATTTATTGGGTAGAGAAGAACTAGTATAGATATCTACTTGCACGTAGACAAATGTATTCATGCACTAAATTATAGTGTTATGGTACTTCAGGACCAAAAAGTTCTTCAATATCTTTTAATATCCTTTAATAGATATAAAGGATATTTATCACGTAAATCCAATGACAATTGATATGCTATGTCCATAGGAAGTATCTTCATGATGTTCAATTAAAACAAAATGTTGATTTTCGAAACTTTGATTACAATACTTACTTTTCTAAATTCTTTAGTAAGAATATCTTGATCATCAAATTCTTTTCTCTTTGAGGATTTTGTAAGCCCTAAGGGCAAATCATGTAATTTTGATTTATGACAAATATTGATGAGAACTAATATGTTTATAATGTGTGATAGGATTTGTGAAGAAAGAAGTTTGAAGTCTCATTGCCTTCAAGAGGAAGAGCAAAGAACAACCTCATTAAGCTATGAGTCTTTTGAGGTGTATTTAAAGATAAACTCAAGGCATTGAAGACTTGAAGTGTATAGTAGGTATGATGATAGGTAATATCTATGTGAACTCTACACTTGTATGTCTTGGAGTCTATTGAATGCATAAGAGAGCATAAAATTGGTTTCTTAAGTTTAAAAAGACTTTGAATGAATCTTTAGCAAATGTGGTTTTGTGTTCTAAAAGTTTTTAAGTAAACTTTAAATGATCAAATGAGTTTGATTGTGGTTTTCAAACTTATATTTGTCTAAATAAGTTATCTATATATATCAAATGTATTTCAAATACTTGGAAGATTGATTTCAAATGATTTTATAAAGTTTGAACACAATTCCATGAAATTCGGTCGTCCGAATTTTGTAGCAAAAGTTTGCTACTATTCTTCCAGAGAAATTCGGAAGAAGATTCGGACGCAGCTAAAAAAATTCGGTCGTCCGAATTTTGGCCTTCATCATGGTCACTGTTCTTCCAGAGAAATTCGGAGGAAGATTAGGACGCAGCAGGAAAAATTCGGTCGTCTGAAAAATTCGGACGCAGAATTCGGTCGTCCGAATTTCCTGAAAATAGTCGTTAACTAGCCGTTTTATAGCTGTTTCAACTGATTTTCAAATTCTATAAAAGCTATAAAAGTGCAATCTTTTGTAAGTTCTGAATCCTTGAATATTCTAAGCTTTCTAAAGTCTATTACAAACATTTCTCAAGCTCTCTTATGTATTGTGCATTCAATTGATCAATCCAAAGACATCAAAGTGTGAAGGGACAACTTTGTGTAAATTCTACCAACAAGTGGTAACATATACACACTCTTCTTTACTTATTCAATTGTGTTGATCTACTAGCTCTAGCAAGGTTATCTTGATAACATAAAACCCTTTAGATAAGGGTGATCCTTGAAGTTGTGATTCAAGGTTGTTTGAGATATAAAACCATAGGTTGGTGAGCCTTGTTTGTAAAAATTACTAGAAGAGGTTGTATGTGTAAAACCAAAGTGTGGTGAGTCTCTCTTGTAATCTGTGAACTTGAGCACATAGTAGAGTTATTGAAATCCTTAAGTGTATACTTAAGGTAGTGGAGGTAGATCTTGAGGATCGAACCACTATAAATAGTTTGTGTTCATTTGTTTACATTTCTTATACTGCTTTGCCATAATTTGTTTCTCTCTTATTCATATCATCTGTAATTGGTCTATACATATAAAAGATTTGAATTTGCAAAAATTAGCCAAATACCTAATTCACCCCCCTCTTAGGTATTTCAATTGGTATCAGAGCTAGAACTTCTTTGTGCGGTTTTACAACCTAGAAAACAAAGATCCTATGGCTAATATGTCAAATCTACCTTACCTAGAAGGATCTTCTACAAACAGACCTCCATTGTTTGATGGAACAAATTATACCTTTTGGAAGTCTAGAGTTAAAATATATATTTGTTCTATCAATTTTGATTTATGGAACATAATTGAGAAAGGTCCCTATGTCCTAATGAAAATGAGAGCAGATGGAGTAACTCCTGAACCCAAATCCACTGATGAATTTGATGAGCATGATTCAAGGAAAATGACTCTAAATTATCAAGCCATGAATATATTGAGCTGTGCTTTAGATGTTACTGAATATAATAGAGTTAGTGGGTGTGATTCTGCACATGATATGTGGAGATTACTTCAAATTACACATGAAGGTACTAATCAAGTTAAAGAATCTAAACTTGCTATGCTTGTTAGAGATTATGAATTGTTTACTATGAAACAAGGCGAAAATATTAGTGATATGTTTACAAGGTTTACTAATATTTCCAATGGCTTGAAAGCTTATGGTAAAGGCTATACTATGGGAGAGCAAAACAAAAAGATTTTGGATGCTCTACCAAAATCTTGGCAGCCAAAGACGCTAGCTATTGAGGAGTCCAAAGATCTAAAAACTCTTCCTCTTGAAGAACTTATTGGATCGCTAATTACTCATGAAATGAAGATGAAGAGGTTGAATGATAAGGAAGATGAGGAAAAGGGAAGAAAAGGAGTAGTGCTTAATGCCTCAAACAACTTGAGTGAACAAGAACAATCTTCAAGTGAAGAAGAAGAAGGAAATAGTGGAGAAGAAGAAATTGCAATGGCAGTGAAGAAGTTCAAGAGATTCTACAAAAAGGAATTTCTCAAGAAAGGAAGAA
Organism: Rauvolfia tetraphylla; assembly: GCA_030512225.1. NCBI lineage: Eukaryota > Viridiplantae > Streptophyta > Magnoliopsida > Gentianales > Apocynaceae > Rauvolfia > Rauvolfia tetraphylla. The sequence goes on from JAJQKT010000033.1 coordinate 963,764, forward strand.
AGCCAGTCAATAAGAGTGGACAATCTTCATCATATAAACCTCAATGCTTTGAATGCAAGAGTACTGAGCATCTTATTGCTGACTGTCCCAGAGTGTTGGAAAGGGAAAGAGAAAGCAAAAATAGAAAGAAATCTGCCAAGAAAGGAAAAGGACTAGCTGGAACGTGGGATCAACAGGAAAGTGAGGATGAAAGTGAAGGAAAGGCCAACATATGCTTCATGGCCATTGATGATGAGGTACAATCTTCTCCATCTATTTCAAATTTGTGTGATGATGATATTGATTCTAGTGATTTAATTCTAGAATTGTATGAAGAACTGAAAAACGCTTCAAGAAGAAATAAAGAAATAAAATCCAAAATTAGTGATCTTTCAAATGAAAATTCAAAATTATGTCTTGAAAATGATAGACTTCTTGAGACCATAAATTCTCTTACCATTGAAAAGGAAGTTTTGAACACTACCATACAACATGTATCTTTTGAAAACAAAAAAGTCGTGTTCAAAAATTATTTCTCTTGAATCAATGCTAAAAGATCATGAGTTTTTAAAAAAGAAAGTAAATGATCTTACTTTATGCATTGAGAAATTTACAAATGGAAGAAACAATTTAAATAAATTACTTGGGTATCAAAGATCCTCATTTGTAAAGCATGGTCTAGGTTTTACACATGATTGCCTTCATTCAAAACCAAAAGAGACATTTGTTAAAGAATCTTCTCATTATAGGTCTCATACTTGCTGTACATATTGCGGTAAGCATGGACACAAAGTGTCTAAGTGCTTTATAAAAAGAAAGATAGAAAATGGAGTAAAGACTATATGGAAAGTTAAAGGAACTGTCACTAACCCTCTAGGACCTAAGAAGATATGGGTACCAAAAATCACTCTTTCCAATTTGGTATAGGTACAATTTGCCTCAAGATCAAGTGCCACAAAATGGTTTCTTGATAGTGGCTGTTCAAGGCACATGACTGGAAATGCATCACTTGTTAGTGAGCTTCAAGCTACAAGTGAAGGTTTTGTCACTTTTGGAGATAAGAAGAAAGGGAAAATACTTGGAATAGGTAACATTGGTAAAGGTTCATTCCCTCTTATCAAACAAGTTTTACTTATTGATGGTTTAAAATATAATTTACTTAGCATTAGTCAATTATGTGATAATGGTTGCAAGGTAGAGTTTAAATATGATACTTGTACTATTCTTGATAATGCAAGCAATAAAACTATCTTTGTAGCTAAAAGAGTAAGTAATGTATATGTGTTATATCTTGATGAGCTTATCACTAATGACATTAAATGTCTTGCAATTCATGACAATGATGGATTTTTATGGCATAGAAGATTAGGACATGTGAGCATGGATTTATTGAATAAACTTTATACTCAAGAACTAGTTAGAAGATTACCAAAAATGCATTTTGACAAAACTCGGATTTGTGATGCTTGTCAATATGGAAAACAATCAAAAACATCTTTCAAACCAAAGAAAATGGTTTCTACCTCAAAGCCTCTTGAATTAGTTCACATGGACTTGTTTGGACCTATGAGGACTACTAGTCTTGGTGGTAAAAGATATGCTTATGTGATTGTTGATGATTTTTCCAGATTTACATGGGTAATATTTTTATCACAAAAAGATAAAACATTTTATGAATTTTCAAAACTTTTTAAGAAGGTTCAAATTTCTCTTAATTGCAATCTAATATCTATTAGAAGTGATAATGGAAGAGAGTTTTGCAATCAAGATTTTACAAAATTCTGTGATGAGTATGGTATCACTCATAATTTTTCAGCAGCCAAAACACCTCAACAAAATGGAGTTGTTGAGAGGAAAAACAGAACATTACAAGAAATGGCTAGATCAATGCTTTGTGAAAACTCTTTACCTAAATACTTTTGGCTGAAGCTGTAAATACAGCATGCTATGTAATGAATATATAGCTGCAGGAAGTTGTTGTGCACAATTGTTATGGATGCAGCATACTTTACTTGATTATGGTCTTAAATTCAATTGTGTGCCCATATTATGTGATAATACTAGTGCCATTAACTTGAGCATAAATCCCATTCAACATTCTAGGACTAAGCATATAGAGATAAAACATCATTTCATTCGTGACCATGTGATTAAGAAAGATATATGCTTAGAATATATAAATACAAATGATCAAATTGCTGACATATTTACAAAGCCTTTGGCTGAGGAAAGGTTCAATCACCTAAGAAGACTCTTAGGAATATCAAGATTCAATGACTAATGTGTGTATTGAAGTCATGATGAATGCAGGAAATTTTTTATTCAAAATTTGGATGCACTGCAGAAGATTCGGTCGACCGAATTTTCTGAGTGTCGAGAAACAGAGACTTTTGATCAAGAATTCGGACGCAGGTCAGAAAATTCGGTCAACCGAATTTTCTGAACTGAAGAAACAGAAACTTTCGATCAAAAATTCGGACGCAGACTCTTTAAATGAAGTTGAAACAATCTCTTCAACACTACTACTTCCGAATTTCACATCCTTTTTAAAACCTCTCATACCCATTCACATCCGAATCAAAATCCCTTCAAAATCCCACACTCTCATCCCGATTTTCCTTCATTTTTAAACTTCTAAGCCCTAATTTCATACAGAAAACAAATCCTTCTCAAGAGAAAACATCATGGTGAGAACAAAGAAGCCCAATGTTGAGAAAGGAAAAGGAAAGGCTAAGGAAGGAGATGGAGACCCAATCCTCAATCAACCAAGAAGGATTCGCATTCCTCAAATACAATCTGGATTTGAAAGGTTTATCTCTAACAAATCTACTCATGAATTTGATGAATGGAATAAGAATAGTAGAAAAATCATTCCTGGATATAAGGTGGATATTGATAAACTGTCAAATATGGATATTGTCCTATCTCATTTCAATGATATTGGTTGAAGTAGTTTGCTCTTCATTGATGAGGAATTTTATCCAACTTTGATATATGAATTCTATGCAAATTTGAAAGAGGATAGAATTGAGATGATAGGGGATAATGTGATACAATGGTATTCATCTAAAGTATCACAAATGGACATTGAATTCAATGAAGGATTGATAAATAGAATTTGTGGAGTAGGTGACGAGGGAGCTAGATATTATTCAGCATCCATGCATTGCTTGATCGTGAACTCTTCGTACATGTTAGATTTGAAAATGCATTTACAAATGGAATAGAGTTTAGGGCCATAAAGGAAAGGGAAATTAAGAATTTGGATGCTAGAGGTAGAGTTTTACATCACATGGTGACCACAATGATTGTTCCTAATTTTGGACACAAGTCATCAGTTGGAAATATGCATATGGTAATCATGTTAGCCCTGCATGAGAATAGAAGAATGAATTTTGGGTATATAGCCTTGAAACATATGATTGCAGCCAGAAAAACAGTAACCAAGGCATTCCCATTTGGAAGATTATTAACCAGAATCTTCAAGCATTTTAAGATCAAACTTCCTGGAAGAGGGCAAGCCTTTAAGAGTGGTGAAATTTATACAAATGAAACTCTTAAGAGAATGCAATTAGTTCATGATGAGGATAATGTATGGAGGACAAAAAGAGAAACTCCTCCGAAAAGAATAGAAAGAGAGAAAATTATAGAAAGTGAAGAGGAAGAAGAAGAAGAGGATGAAGAGGAAACCCTTGCTAGGGAAATGAAAACAAAAAGAAAGCATGACACCTTAAGTGAGGGGGAGCAACCTCCAACAAAAAGGAGATTATTCGAAGAAGAAACTGGAATTAGGTCTAGTAGTAAAGGAGTATCTAGAGGGGACACCATTATAGCCAAGACATTTCAAGAAGCCTTGAACAATCATGTCAAGGAAATGGAGAAAATGTATAAGTTCTTTGAGTCATTTGCTCCAATGGTTCTTGGAAAATTGGATGGACTGGAAAACAGAGTAAAACACATTGAAGATATCCTTATGAGAAACACTCAAAATGGTGAAGGAACCTCTAAGCCTCAAGATGGAAAGGAGGAGGAAAGAAATAAAGAAGCAGAGAAAGAAGATAATGAGGATAGCAGTAATGAAGAGGATGATCAGGGTGGAAATGATAAGACCACAGCAGAAGAAAAAGAACAAGAACAGGCTCATGAAGATCTACCAGTGGCAGGAAGCCAAGTAGCTCAAGCTACAATTGTATCTCCAGCAACAATCTCTTTCAGTCAAGGAAGAGTCAAGCACTTGGCAGTCAAGAAAGGAGTGAGCCAAGCCTCCCCATCAACCTCATCATCACAAGACTAAGCCTTCTCTTCTAATCTCTTTACTGTATTTTGTTCAGTTTTCTAAGCATTTTGCTGCTTTTTCTATTCTGAACTTGTTAAATATTGTTTTTGTAATAGTGAAGCTCAATGATGAAATCCCAGTGATGAGAGCTTCTTTTATATGCTAACTTGAACATCTCATTTTCATTGATCCCTTTTATTTGATGATGACAAAAGGGGGAGAAAATATGATGCAATATGATGTAATACATGTGAAAACTTGATCTTATGTGACTTAATCTTATGTGAACTTAGATCTTATGTGAACTTAATCTTTTATACTACTGAATGTTGCATCAATATGAATTTTTTTTATGCATTACAATTCGGATGCAAGGTTTTAAGAATTGAATGTATTCAAAATGTATTCTTTTGTTGTTCAAATTGATTCAAATATGTATTAGTCTATTCCACTACGTTTGAACAATCTTATGAAACCTTTATATCATTTCACAATTTCAATTATATTGAATCTGTTGCAGTTTGGACATGAGTTTAAAAATTCAGATGCATGTGATTCAAAATTCGGACGCATGTGATTCAAAATTCGGATGCATGATATAAAATTCGGATGCATCCATATTGTGTTACCAAAATGTACTCATTTGTTGTTCAAATTGATTCAAATATGTTTTAATCTCTTCTAATATGTTTGAACAACCTTAGGAAAGCTTATTTACAAAATTTGGAGCTTTCATTTATCCTTTTTTAAAGTTTGGACTTGATATGTCAAAAATTAGGATGCATAATAATCCTAGTCCAAATTGGTTGAAAATGAGCACAATCTAAGGGGGAGCATTGTTAAACTTTTACAACCTTAAAACCTCTCTCAGAACTTTTTCTAAATGCTTAAATGCTATATTTTCTATCCTAATTGTTGGAAGGAAGGAGGCAAAAGGAGGTTGGTTGGGTCATAGGCTCATAATGAGCCTTTTGTATATCAATATGCTAAATTGGTTGATTTCTATCATTGACATCAATACTTCTCTGTGCTAATCTGTTTAAATCCATCACATATTGCATCAAAGTTTGTCATCATCAAAAAGGGGGAGATTGTAAGCCCTAAGGGCAAATCATGTAATTTTGATTTATGACAAATATTGATGAGAACTAATATGTTTATAATGTGTGATAGGATTTGTGAAGAAAGAAGTTTGAAGTCTCATTGCCTTCAAGAGGAAGAGCAAAGAACAACCTCATTATGCTATGAGTCTTTTGATATATTTTCTATCCTAATTGTTGGAAGGAAGGAGGCAAAAGGAGGTTGGTTGGGTCATAGGCTCATAATGAGCCTTTTGTATATCAATATGCTAAATTGGTTGATTTCTATCATTGACATCAATACTTCTCTGTGCTAATCTGTTTAAATCCATCACATATTGCATCAAAGTTTGTCATCATCAAAAAGGGGGAGATTGTAAGCCCTAAGGGCAAATCATGTAATTTTGATTTATGACAAATATTGATGAGAACTAATATATTTATAATGTGTGATAAGATTTGTGAAGAAAGAAGTTTGAAGTCTCATTGCCTTCAAGAGGAAGAGCAAAGAACAACCTCATTAAGCTATGAGTCTTTTGAGGTGTATTCAAAGATAAACTCAAGGCATTGAAGACTTGAAGTGTAGAGTAGGTATGATGATATGTAATATCTATGTGAACTCTACACTTGTATGTCTTGGAGTCTATTGAATGCATAAGAGAGCATAAAATTGGTTTCTTAAGTTTAAAAAGACTTTGAATGAATCTTTAGCAAATGTGGTTTTGTGTTCTAAAAGTTTTTAAGTAAACTTTAAATGATCAAATGAGTTTGATTGTGGTTTTCAAACTTATATTTGTCTAAATAAGTTATCTATATATATCAAATGTATTTCAAATACTTGGAAGATTGATTTCAAATGATTTTATAAAGTTTGAACACAATTCCATGAAATTCGGTCGTCCGAATTTTGTAGCAAAAGTTTGCTACTATTTTTCCAGAGAAATTCGGAAGAAGATTCGGACGCAGCTAAAAAAATTCGGTCGTCCGAATTTTGGCCTTCATCATGGTCACTGTTCTTCCAGAGAAATTCGGAAGAAGATTCGGACGCAGCAGGAAAAATTCGGTCGTCCGAAATATTCGGACGCAGAAACTTGGTCATTCGAATTTCCTGAAAATAGCCGTTAACTAGCCGTTTTATAGCTGTTTCAACTGATTTTCAAATTCTATAAAAGCTATAAACGTGCAATCTTTTGTAAGTTCTGAATCCTTGAATATTCTAAGCTTTCTAAAGTCTATTACAAACATTTCTCAAGCTCTCTTATGTATTGTGCATTCAATTGATCAATCCAAAGACATCAAAGTGTGAAGGGACAACTTTGTGTAAATTCTACCAACAAGTGGTAACATATACACACTCTTCTTTACTTATTCAATTGTGTTGATCTACTAGCTCTAGCAAGGTTATCTTGATAACATAAAACCCTTTAGATAAGGGTGATCCTTGAAGTTGTGATTCAAGGTTGTTTGAGATATAAAACCATAGGTTGGTGAGCCTTGTTTGTAAAAATTACTAGAAGAGGTTGTATGTGTAAAACCAAAGTGTGGTGAGCCTCTCTTGTAATCTGTGAACTTGAGCACATAGTAGAGTTATTGAAATCCTTAAGTGTATACTTAAGGTAGTGGAGGTAGATCTTGAGGATCGAACCACTATAAATAGTTTGTGTTCATTTGTTTACATTTCTTATACTGCTTTGCCATAATTTGTTTCTCTCTTATTCATATCATCTGTAATTGGTCTATACATATAAAAGATTTGAATTTGCGAAAATTAGCCAAATACCTAATTCACCCCCCCTTAGGTATTTCAGATTTTATTTTCAAAATCAATAGATTGACCACGCTTCAAGCGTGCATCAAATCATATGGCTATAGAATTCATATATTTGTCTTGTTGAGACATTTATCCAAATAGGAATATCTATAGCTAGAATATTATATTAACTAACTCTACAAAAGTCAATCAAACAATCGATTTGTAATTTTATGCAAATAAAAAATATTTTGAATTTTCAGTTCATTAATGATTGTGCATAAATCAAAATAATGAAAGTCATAAATGATATCTTTTTTTCTATTGATGATATGCTCTCCCTAATGTGAAGAACACCATTTCAATCAACAAATTATACAATAAGGATATCTTTTGACAAAGAAACACATATAGAAAGTATAGCTACGTATAGATTTACTTATATAATGGTCATATTCGATCATTCTTTCAATAAAAATTCAATAAGTCAATATCATTATGTTCTATAGGAACAATCCGCTTATATACTTCAAGCATATCGAGTCCATTAGAGACTTCAAATATAAGTACTATTATCAAATGATAACAGAGATAAACACATATAAAATTTTATAATGCACTATTATATCAACCAGTAGAAATATATTTTGTTCGTAATCAGTGACAGGTCTTACGAAGTATCATAAGCCATAAGTAATGGCAAATATTCTCTTTTATAGTTAGTATTTTATAAGCAAATATATGTTACTATCTCTTTGGGATTACACTTCAAGTGTATAATTCATCTTGGAAATACATATACATTTCAAGGTACTTGTGACTAGTTCAAACTTTTCATATTTCTCATGCAAACTTTATAATTTCAAGTCTATAGACTTTGATTCAAAAATTCTCATTTTGAATCAATATATTATGTACGTTAATAAAGTTGATGTCATATACTTGTGCAATTCCAGTAGCTCCCAACCATGCTGAGATCTCATCATTGCACAGTTTTCAGGTACCTAAATTTCTTCAAGAAATAATATATCAATCATGTTTGGAAAAAATTCTGCCGGAATTTACATCTCCTCGACTTAACATATATGGCCATCTTAAGTCTCTTCTCCTTTCATAATGTGAGGAGTTTGTATCCTTGAAACCAAATTATCTACAATGTTTCAATTGTGTCTCAAATTTATTGGCAAGGGTAGATTGTCCTTCGAGGACATCAAATATGATAGGAGCATTCTTTGCCCGATATTGGTCAGTTAATATACCCTGCTATATAAACTATCCTTTGAACTTTTAGTTCACGGTATCTTCTATGAGGATCACAATAGAAAATCAAGGTGAGACAAAAACTAATATCTTTATCCGGCCTCATGTTTTCTCCTCTTTATGTTGGGACAACATATTCAAAATTAACAAAATACAAACCTCTCCCCTGAGTTTTAATCCCAACATATTAGATAATCTCTTTGATGACTCATCTTATTACTTTATGGTAGAGCAATACACATATCACATTTCTAAATCTTAGATAGAAAATATTTGGTTTCTGACTACAAGCCAACTACTATGAGGAGAACTTATAATGCGTTAGCAAAATACCAAATAAGTACTAATGCATCACAGTCATAAACATTTTGCAAGATGTTCAACATTTATCTCAATACAACCAGTATTATTAGGACAAATTGTGTCATTGGGAGAATGTAAAATAAGAGCTCATTATCAATGAATTACAAACTATAGGTTGCAAAAAACAATGATATATATACGACTATTTTGTTGATGTATCAACTAATAATTTCTCCATATTCATCCTAAAATAACACATTCAACCCCAAGTAATACCAGTAACATTCAAATAATGCAAAACAAATAGCACGTAAAAATTTATCATATTAGGAAACTTTTAGTTCCATAATATTTTTACAAATTCCTAATCATTTTTCGTATTTCAATGATGCAGGATGGTCCAATCGATCATGTCAACTAATAAATTATTTAAATTAGTAAACTTCAGGTTTACTTAATATTATATCTCAATTTCAAAAATTCTATGCAACATATAACTGAAGAGAGAAATAGTAGTATTTATAATTGATAATAACGCTAGGTCATAATGGTCATATATAGGTCTCGAAAGTCCATTCATCTAATGTCTTGATATAATGAGAATATCATCAAGGCTCAAAAGTTTTCATGAGACTATATGAAGAATGATGCATTATAAAAATTGACCATTATAGTGAAGTTTTGGTAGCTCTTCTGGAACTTTTAATCAATTAACTCTTTTAGATTCTTGATTAACTAATTCTTCAAGAACTTTGCACTACCATTATACTTTGGACATATATTTTAAATTTGTCCCAATCAACCGCAATTGATTTGGTACATTGTGTCTACATCGTCATTGAATCTAAAATAAACTAAAGTAATATACTAATACTAGAATATAAATATGCAGTATGCAAGTTTCAAATAATAATCACAAAATAATAGAAAGTAGAAAAGCAATAAGTCAATACTTTGAAAATTTCTATCAATATTTGAAATACCAAAAGTTTCATCTAGATATTAAAAGAAATTGACTACACTCACAAATGTCATATCAATATCATCGATACAAACATCATTACTATCAGTAGCATAATTTAGATAAGTAAAGTAATATTTTATTTTTCTTTTAACTTGATACTTAAGAGAGATTCACAGCATTTTTTATGTACTACAGGTACATTACAAAAATCTTTTGATATTGCATCTATAACATGTTGAAATTATTACTTTTCCTTTTTCCCTTCTCATTATGCTCTCACTCATGGTGAGTATCATACATTTAGAATTTAATGAGTCATTCTTATAACGTAAGAACAAAGTGCATTTCTACTAGCAGCGACCAAAATCATTATCATAAATAAATTATAAGTTCTAATGAAATTTACTTCAAGAAATGACATAAAATTACTTGGTCGGATATGAAAATATTTTATCAATGACTCATTTAGTTTTAGAAGATATAAATTCAAAATACTTATGAAAAACTTCTTCTCGATATTGCTACTATAGAAACATGTTCGAGATATGAGAAAGGAAAAATCTTTTATTCATCACATCACTAGTAATCTTTCTCCTTACAACTTTGAACAACTTTGATGGAGGAGAAATTCTAAATGTAATAAAATTTGGTATACTAATAGACATATTTATAGCCACACTTATAACAAATCATAACTAACTTTTATATACGAATAATCTTCTAGTGATTGTATATTTCTTTAAAATTTGCTAGTAATCAAGTGGCTTTGTTACTTTAATATTTCTTAAACGGTGTCTTCAAGACTTACTATATCCAGATGGATCTTAGCATCATGTATATAAATAAAATGGTTTCCTTTCAAAAAGTCAAAGATCCGAATTTTTAGGTTTGTTGTGAAAATTCAAAGCTGAGTACCTTTCTTGCTTGATTATAAAGTTCAAAAATTCAGTGCCAGAGTTTTGTGCATCCTGCATTCATATAAACCTCAAAGATTGCGGTAGAGTCTCGTGCTGATAATGTGTTGTAAAATTCGGTTGCAATAGACACAAAACCTAACTATAAAATGACAACAAAGAAAACCTTGAACTACAGTTAAAGAGAAAATGAGAGAATACAAGAAATATATAAATTAAAATTTTATTAAGAGCTTTTTACCATATATCGTCCTATAAACTACACAATATGACCCTATTTATAGAGTTGGAAGTGACATTTCCTATCATAAGTCATTAATAGGCTCTTCTATAACTTATATAACATACCTTCCATGTTCTCTCATATTCTCCAAGATAATAGAGGTAATAGGGATAGTAATTTATAAAGGATGGATGTTACAACTTTAGTTGTAACCCTTAACCTTTCATATTCTATAACTTAAAAGAAATATCACTTGGAATAATGTATATTCCTAATATTTCATAATATGTAAATAATTATTATTTATATTTTAAAAAATTGAAAAAGGGCAATAGTTTTGTAATATTAAATTACCATAGAATTTAACCATTTCTTAATCTACAAGTCATGGTAAAAAGGAGTAGTTAATTGCTTAGAATTTGCTTAGAACTCAGGGAGTAATGAATTTAAACAAACAGTCAATTGCCTGCACATCTGAAGTCAACACCACATTCATTATCCAAGGGCCGGCCTTCTGTGTTCTCCAATGTAATGATTTATTCAATTTATAAACTTAAAATGAAGTAAGCCAAGTGGAATCCGCCTAAATTATTTTGGATTAAATATTTGTCTTATTTTTATATTCTCTCCATCCTACAACGATAGGCTTAGTTTTCATTTTCATCCGTCCCAAATTACAGGCTTATTTTTCTTCATAGAGGGTATTTAATTCATTAATTTTTTATATGTTCCGATTTATTGTATATGAGTATCAAGACATTTTCTTCTTTTTAAATAATATTAAAAATTACATGATCTTTTAATATAAAACCAAATGTATTATTCCATATCTTGGCGTTAAAAATGCAAAGAATACTAATTTTAAAAATGAATAATTAATATGAGTAAAAATCATTTTAATATTAGTGAAGGCATATAAGGAGAATATTAAGTAAAAAAATAATAGCTTACTTACATTAGCTAAATTTTCTTAATTTATATAAAAATAGAAGGAAGTCTATCCATGTGATACAGAGGGAGTATAAAACGTTTATTTATTATTTTTTTAAAAACATTACCTATATTTCTAACTAATTATGTAAATATTCTAATTTTTCAAATACCATTAATTTTTCAATAAACTATTCAAATTGCAATCTCATGTAAGAGTACAAAACTCTAATCTCAAAGGTCTCCATCTCCCTCTATACTTCCTCTATATATAGAGGAAGCAAAGAACAAAACCACCACCACCACAAGATTGGCAGGAAATAGGGTGAATATGGAAACTGATCCAGAAGTCAATGATTTCTACTCTCTTGCTCTCATTCTATCAATTTTGCCTCCCATCCTACTTCTCCTTTTATTTGGCAGAAGAAAAGCTGATAATAACTCAAACCTTCCACCAGGTCTTTCTCCATGGCCAATTATGGGCAACATTTTACACCTGAATTCCAAGAAACCTCACATCTCCATGGTGAAACTTGCTGAATCATTTGGGCCTCTCTTCTCTCTGAGACTCGGATCCAGGCTTTTTGTTGTTGCATCAAACTCTACAGCTGCTAGGGAAATCTTCAAGGTCCATGACCGAGAATTATCCGGCAGGTATGCACCACAGATAGTTCGCAGAATGACAGAAATAAAATGTTCTGCGATAGTAATGTCAGAAGAATGCAACGAGAGATGGAGGCTTTTGCGCAGCATCGCCCACACCGAGCTTTTCTCGTCGCAAGCTCTGGAATCGGATTCGCGATCTAGAGTGAAGAAGGTTAATGAGATGTTAGTGTTTCTAAATTCCAGAGATGGTCTGCTGGTGAAAGTTGCAGATGTAGTCTTTGCAACTGTTGCTAATATCTTGACTAGAATGCTGGTGTCTCAAGATATCGTCAAAAGCTGGAGCCACAGTGAAGAAATGCAAAGAACTGTGAGAAGGATTGTCGATTTTGGTGTTCCTGGTATAGTTGATTTATATCCTGCTCTTTCTGGGTTAGATTTTGGGACTAAGAGAATGGTCTAGGATTACAGGGAAATAAATAGAATAACCTGGGGTGAGATCTTAAGTGAAAGGAGGAAGCAGAAACAGGATGCAGGGGTACGGAGCCAAGATTTTCTGGATGCTCTGATAAATAATTCGTGGGATGACAATGAGATCTACAACTTCCTCACGGTATGATCTCTCTCTCACTCTTTCCCCTTTCTATGAAAATCCCATTAGAATATGTATCAGATTTTGCACGACCTTTACATGTTGTAATTGTAAATAATAATAATCCATAAATTTGAGCCAACAGATGTTGTAATTCACCACGTGTGAACTCACACCTTGTTAATCCAAACGGATAAGGGTCTATTCAACACGTGCTGAAAAAGAAAAACTGTCAGCATCTTAACTGGACCCTTAACTTTGAGTCCAAAACAAGAAATGAAGAAATGTTAAAAAAAGAAAGGAAGCGGAATATTGTCTCACCATCTTGATATTCATTTATGCAGGAATTGTTTGTTAGTTCGGAATCTCTTACAACATTGGTGGAGTGGGCAAAAACAGAACTAACAAGGAATGAAGGTGCCCTTGTTAAACTTCAAGATGAACTAGCAGAAGCCACAGAAGGAACGGTTTTATACGAGCACTGCCTAAGTAAGCTACCCTATTTACAAGCCTGTATCAAAGAAACATTTAGATTGCACCCTCCGAGCCCATTTCTTGTGCCTCGTTATGCGTTGCAAACTTCTGACGTGATGAACTATACAATTCCAAAGAATACAGTGGTTGTTGTAAATGCCTACGCCATTGGGCGAGACCCCATGACTTGGGAGGATCCTCTGAGCTTTAAACCAGAACGCTTCCTCAACAGAAGCCTTGATCTTAAGGGAACTCATTTTGAACTTTTGCCCTTTGGTGGAGGTAGGAGGATCTGTGCAGGATTTCCACTGGCTCTGAAGCAGATTCAATTAATTCTTGCTTCCTTGGTGCATGCATTTGATTGGTCTCTTCCTCCTGGAGCAGACCCTACAAAAATTGACATGAGCGAAGAGTTTGGAATAACATTGAAAAAGAAGGAGCGACTGCAACTGATTCCAAAAAAGAGGAAGGATTTGAGGGTGGAATAATTGATTTTTCAAAAATGGTCATGAAAAAGGAAAAACTCAATAATATTTAGTATGTGTTGGAGTCTCTTCAAAGCTTATGCTAGAAGTCATAGTTATGTTACCTAAGTGACAATTTAAGGTTTCTATGTACAAGTCTTTACATTTTCCCTAGTCTTGAAATAATTTAAGTGAGAAGTCGTTTAGAAACCCTATTAATTGGGTTAAAGTCTGAGTCATATGGAGTACTATATATAGTGTTAAGTGTAATACATTTTGTAAAAGTGGAGTTTTATGCTCCTTCGTCAATTGTATTAGTCATAATGCAACTATTATTCTTATCTCAAAATATTAGTAATATTTGTCTTTCGATTTCAAGTATAATTTGAATCATCTTCCAATGTAACTCATATTCAATTAACACAGCGACTCATTAAATAATTTTATTGAAAATATAATGGAAATTAATAAAGTTTTTAAACAATGGTACAATAGTTTATTTTAATACAAATTTTGCGGATTTCAGTAGTTTCTTACTTTTGCTGAATAGCGACATAACATATTGAAACTATGGGAGTATGCTATAGTAATCTTTCTAAAATGACCTCACTTTTCCTAGTTCTTGACTTTCTTTGATTAAAGTAAATTGGATACTGCTATTGCCTAACAGTATGAAAGCCTGCAGAAGAAGCATGCATAAAGTATATCAATAGGATTGAGGAGCGTCATCAATCCAAAAACAATGTGCAGAAACATGAAAATCTCTATTTCAAGAAATTTTTAATATCAATATTCTATATATTGTATTTTTTTCACTACAACAAATATACGACTGAGACTGAGAAATTGATTGTTGAATATTTTGTATCTAATTTATTTAAATTAAATTTAAAATGCAATCACTAATCTGTCAGACTTCACTCACTGTTAAATAAAAACAGTCAGTTACTAGGCTGTTAGAAACTAGATGTCAGTTGATAATGAGTCACAAACGTGATGGTCACAAAGCAATTCTGTCCTAATTATTAAAATAAATAAAAAGGCAGTCAGAAAGTAGTAGTTAGCCGCTAAATAAAAAAGGAAAGTACCTTTCCTTTTTTTCTTTTATTTGTTTACCAAAAAGGGAAAATTTTGTTTGTTATCGCCTTTGAACGGATGCTAAATAGCTTCACCTCAAATGTTTGTATAAAAATCTCTTTAATTATAAGAAAAAGGTACCATTTGCAACCTTGACCATTCTTATTTGTTTGTAACCTAAATGCCATCTTTTGCCGCCTCTGGATGACTGAAATCTATAAATTTCTTTTTTTTTTCTCGTTTTATTTTAGTTTACCGCCTTTTCTTGTGATGCTTTTGATAGAACAAAAGGTCATACAGAGTGGTCAAAAACACAAAAGGATAAACTTTTGGATTAATTATTGGTTGTGGACTGGGCAATATCAACTGACCTTCAATAATCCAACCAAAAGAATTTAAAAAATAAAACTAACCTTGAACGTCTAGAAAACAGACTTCATTTACTTTTATATCTGTTATGCTAATGAACATATTACGCATTTAAAGACACTTGAAATCGGTTGTTGACAACATCATTTTTGAAGATAACTCATATTCTGAATTGAGTCACTGCTTCCATTTTATATGTTCCAAGATGCAATGACGCGAGAATTAGATGTCAGCATTCACTTTACTAAACCTCAGACAAGTTCGATGTATATCCTGCCTCGTAACATATTGTCAAATTACCCCTCTAATATATAGATAGAGGAGGTCCCTTATCTAATTATTTTTGCAGATATAATAGGTAATTCTTAATACTTATCTATATTTTCTGTTAAAAAACATTTAAAGACACTTTTTCTTTAAAAAGAAATCCTAACCGATTTCCCGCTATTTTGAAGGTTTATAAATCACTACAACTATATGTCTATTATTCTCTAAGTTATTCGATGTTAAAGTTATTCGTGTCACTGAATCAATACATAAATTCTCGTGAGAAAATAAATTATCTATGTATTTAGAGTTGTAAAAGTTATAGTAAATCAAAGTTTAGATATTTTAATATAAATATTATAAGAATAGGAGCACAATCTAAATCTTAAATTTGATATTTTTTATCCCTCAACAGTTAAACATATGCAAAATAATTTCAAATGCTATTTACTCCATTTAAGCCGATCACAAATTCAACTACGTCTAGTTTTCTCCACGTGCACTTCATGCGTTGTTTTTTCTTATTTATTTATTTATTTTGAAGAAATTCCTTTCTCATCACAGGTATTTATAATATATGAAAACTAGTGTAAAAGTCAGTAGTATGAACAAGTATTAAATTTTTTATTTCTAATTACAATTATTGAAATATATTTAATAAAAAATTTACAACTATGAAGCAAATTGTATTTTATAATTTAATAAAAGCTTTTATTTTTAACTAAATAGTCATACACTATGAAGCAAATTTATGCATTTAATAAAAAATATTTATCCACTTAAGAGTGAGGTAACGGTAAGAATAAGTAGTAAATACTCACAAAAAAAATGAAGTAATAAATTATACATAAAAAAGTAAAAGTAACTATACATGTCCTTTTTTATTTTTACATCCGCTATCTTTTTTTTAATAAAATAATATTTGAAACTTTTGACAATTCAACCAAAATGAAAAGATAAAGCTATCATAAGTAATATATAGTAGAGTAGTCTAAAACTATTACTCAAAAAACTCGAACCATGAACATAAGTGCATTATCTTTGCATGAATCAATATCCTTTTGAAAATTTTTAGATCCATTCTCATGTTACATGCCAAATTCTGTAAAGAATTGAAAAATTGGAGCTTAGACCAAGTCAAAGTCCAATTGGAGTTTAGACATGCCATATAGAAATTGAAGTTTAGACCAAGTCAAATATCTTATTACTTGAAGCATCTAATTGATTTCTACTAAGTTAAAATTTTTTTATGAAATGTGTTAGCCCTAAGGGAAAATCTTATAGTTTTGATTAATGACAAACATTGATATGGACTAATTCATATGCTATTTGTGTGATAGGATTGTTGGATTAAGAAGTAAAGAGTTATCATTGCCTTGGAGCTAAAAGTGCTAAGGACAACTCTAATATGCTCAAGGATCAAGAATATAGAGCATGTCCTGTGGATAGACGGCTTTGAAAACTCTACTGTAGGTTTACACTTGCTAAATAGGTATATTCTTGTAAACCCTACACTTTTTGTTTCTTGGAATCTATTGAATGCATAAGAGAGCACAAAACTTATTTTTGAATCTTAAATAGCTGAGTAAACTTTTATTGATCAAGAGCTTTAGTAACATTTTTTGAGTTTAAAAGATTTTATATGACTCATCTATTGATACAAAATGATTTCAAACTTATTGAGGTTGATTTTCAAATGTTTTGACAAAGTTTGATCAGTTCGGACACAAGTTCAGACGTCCAAACTGTGAACATGGTTACTATTTTTTCAGAGAAATTTGGACGAAAGTTCAGACGCAGGAGGTAAAGTTCAAACGTTCGAACTTTCCCAGATAACATGTCATAGTAATGTTTGAACAAAAGTTCGGACGCAGAGGATCAAGTTCGAACATCCGAACTCCTCAGAAACTAGCCATTACTAGCCGGTTTATGGCTGTTAAAACTAATTTTTAAAATCTATAAAAGCCATAAACTCCAGATTTTTTAAAGAACTTTTGAACTTTAGAAATTCTTCAAGCTCTAACTTGTTTTACATCAAAATTATTTGAAAAGCTCTCAAATTGCATTGTGCTCCAAGCTTAAAATTCAAAATTCCAAAGGCAAGAAGTGAAGTGGTGCTAGCTATTGTATTCATCCACCAAGAAGTGTTGGTAACATTCAAACTCTATCTTTACATTATTGTTGTGATTGATACAAGGTTGTCAAGAGACTTAAAACCCTTGTGGAGGGTGAGCCATTGACTATATTACTAGATTAATCAAGGTTGTTGAGTAAAATCCATCGATGAGGGTGAGCCTTGGATTAGATTGGTCTAGGTTGTCTAGTGACATAAAACTCTTTGTGATAAGGGTAAACCTTGTTTATTGATTGAATAGAGGTTGTTGTGGTAAAACCCATTGAAGGGTGAGCCTCTTGTGTAATTGCTTGGATTGAGCATTTAGTGAATTGGTTAAAATCCTTGAGTGTGGACTCAAGGTAGTGGATGTAAATCTTGGAGAGATCGAACAACTATAAATCATGTGTTCATTTCCTTATAGCTTTACTTGTTTACATACTTGTGTTATTATTATTTATTCTTAGTTGTTGATTGATTGGTTGCAGTCTTATTGCTTTTATTAAGGCAAAGGATTTGCAAAAAGGGAAAAGATTTTCGATAATTAGCCAAAGACCTAATTCACCTCCCTCTTAGGTCTTTCAAAATGTACTATAGATATATAAGTTCATTTTGTGTCTGTTATTCTACCTTCACCTCCTCCTCTCTCCTCCCCAAAACAAATAAAAATCTCTGTAGAAAATATATTTGTTAAAATATAATAAAAATGTTTAAGGTTTCTTTTAAAATAGGAAGATGTGACTTTGTTTACTCTGTGATATAGCTAAGTCATTTGTGGATTTCTTGACTACAAATGTCCTCCAAAAATGGCATCACTTATATACAAAGTACAATGTCAATATTGAGACTTTTTTGATAGAATTATGGTAGATCATACTTGTGCTGATTTAGTGTGAAGTGAATTTTTGTTGGAACATTTGCTTTCCTACCCAAACTATTATAGTCCATAAATTCAACCCATAAACATGCACGACTCCTAATTTAATCACAAAAGGGGATTATTCATTCTAATAAAAAAAATGGTGGATGATTATTGAATGCGAAAATACAAATATATAGCACAAATGGAGAGCACCATGGAGATTGTTGCAAAAAGAAACCAATACTCATGTGAAACGAAAATGGAAAAATGATTATTATATATACTATCTTTTAGTAAAATCTCATCTCTATTTCATAGTTTACAATTTTTAATATTTTATCAAAATGAGATATATAAGAACAATTATCAAAAGTTTTGCAAAGAAAACTAATTATGAAGCACATTCAAAGGCTTGGATCCAATTGAATTCATATTAAGGATTAGTTATCTTTTTTTTTTTTTTTGGAAAAGGAAATAGTAACTAAGGATATCCCTTGAAACCAATTAAGAAAGGATAAATAGATATAAACCAATTAAGAGGTTTGTTAGCCCTAAGGGCAAATCATGTAGGTTTGATTAGTTTTGATTAATGACAAATATTGATAAGGACTAATATGATTGTATATTGTGTGATAGGATTTTTGGATTAAGAAGGAAGCAAGTCTCATTGCCTTGGAGCTGAAAATTCTAAGGACAACTCTATCATTATGGATATAGAGCATGTTCTATGAATAAGAAGGCTTTGAAGAATATAGTGTAGGGTTGTACTTGCATAAATAGGTATATTCTTGTAAACTCTACACTTGTGTGTCTTGGAATCTATTGAATGCATAAGAGAGAATAAAACTTGTTTTTGAATCATAAATGGCTTTGAGTAGAATCATAATGATCAAATGTTTTGGTAACGGTTTTTAAGTTCAAAAGAGTTTATATGATATATCTTTTGATCCTAAATGATTTCAAACATTTTAAGATTGATTTTCAAGTGTTTTCACAAAGTTTGGAAAGTTTGGACGCAAGTTCAGACGTCCAAATTGTGACATGGTTACTGTTTTTCTAGAGAAGTTCGGACGAAAGTTCGGACGCATGAGCCAAAGTTCGGATGTCGGAACTTTGACAAACAACATGTCACAGAGAAGTTCGGATGATAGCTCGGACGCAAGGGTGAAAGTTCGGACGTCCAAACTTCCCTGAAACTAGCCGTTACTAGCCGTTTTATAGCTGTTGAAACTGATTTTTAAACTCTATAAAAGCCATAAACTCTACAATTTTTGCAAGTTTTGAATCTCTGTGAAATCTAAACATTCTAAATCATTTGTAAACATCAAAGCTTTCTTTTGTCTTGTACTTTCAATTGATCATTCAAGATTCCAAAGACAACAAAGTGAAGAAGTGCCACATTTTGTAATCATCCACCAAGAAGTGGTAACATCTTATTCATTCCTCATCTTAATTATGTTTTCTACTTGTTCAATATACAAGGTTATCTTATAACGTAAAATCCTTTAAGAAGGGTGAGCCATAGACTAGATTAATCAAGGTTGTAGGGTAAAATCCATGTGTGGATGATCCTTGATTAGATTGGTTTTTAGGTTGTTTCTAGATATAAAATCCTTGTTGAAGGGTGAGCCTTGTTTGTAGAATTACAATAGAGGTTGTGAGAGTAAAACCATTGTGTGGTGATCCTCTTATGTAATTGTTGAACTTGAACACATAGTAGATTGTTTGAAATCCTTGAGTGTAGACTGAAGGTAGTGGAGGTAGATCTCGAGAAGATCGAACCACTATAATTGATTGTGTTCATTGCTAATGATTTGTTTATTGCCTTGTTATTGACTTGATCATTCTCTCATCAAATTAAGTAATTATAATCTGCATCAACTAAGTTTACAAAAGAAATAGTTTATGAAAAATTAGCCAAAGACCTAATTCACCCCCTCTTAGGTCTTTCAATTGGTATCAGAGCAAGGGCTTCTTTGTGAGGTTTTACAACCTAGAAGTTAAGATCTTATGGCTAATATTTCAAGTTTACCTTATTTGGAAGGATCCTCCACAAATAGACCTCCTTTGTTTAATGGAACAAATTATATATTTTGGAAATCTGGAATTAAGATATATATTTGTTCTATTAACTTTGATTTGTGGAATATTATTGAGAAAGGTCCTTATGTACCAATGAAAATGAGTGTTGATAGAACTAGTCAAGAACCAAAACTCATAGATGAATTTGATGAGAATGATTCAAAGAAAATGACCTTGAATTATCAAGCTGTGAACATTTTAAGTTGTGCACTAGATGTAACTGAATATAATAGAGTTAGTGGGTGTGATACTGCTCATGATATGTGGAGATTACTTCAAGTAACACATGAAGGTACAAATCAAGTAAAAGAGTCAAAGCTTGCCATGCTAGTTAGAGACTATGAGTTATTTACCATAAAGCAAGGTGAAAATATCAGTGATATGTTTACTAGATTTACTAACATTTTTAATGGTCTGAAAGCTTATGGAAAGAACTATACAATTGGAGAGTAAAACAGAAAAATCTTGGATGCTTTGCCAAAATCTTGGCAACCGAAGACACTTGCTATTGAGGAGTCAAAAGATTTAAAAACTCTTCCACTTGAAGAGCTCATTGGTTTATTGCTTACACATGAAATGAAGTTGAAAAGATTGAATGATATTGAAGATGAAGAAAAAGGAAGAAAAGGTGTTGTACAAAAGACTTCAAATCATTCAAGTGAACAAGAAGAATCATCAAGTGAAGAAGATGGAAACAATGGAGAAGAAGAGATAGCTATGGCTGTAATGAAATTAAAAATCTATAAGAAAGAATTCTTTAAGAAAGGGAGAAAGCCAATTAAGAAGAGTGGACAGTCATCATCCTTCAAACCTCAATGTTTTGAATGCAAAAGTACAGAACGTCTTGTGGCTGATTGTCCTAAAGTTCTGGAAAGGGAAAGAGACAGCAAACTCAAAAAGAAATCCACCAAGAAAGGAAAGGGACTAGCTGGTACTTGGGATCAACAAGAAAGTGAAAATGACAGTAAAGAAAAAGCCAACATATGCTTTATGGCATTTGATGATGAGGTACAATCTACACCTTCAATTTCCACTTACTATGATAAAGATATTGATCCTAGTGATTTACTTGTTGAAATGTATGGAGAATTGAAAAAGGCTTAAAAAAGGAATAAGGAATTGAAGATCAAAATCAATGAGTTATTGAATGAGAATTCTAAATTACGTTCTGAAAATGGAAAACTTCTTGAGACTACTAATTGTCTAAACATAGAAAAAGAAAATTTAAATGTAACCATTCTAAACATAACTCTTGAAAATAAAAATCTTTGTACAAAAATCTTATCTTTAGAAACAATGCTTAGTGATCATGATATATTGAAGAAGAAAGTTAATGATCTTACATTATGCATTGAGAGATTTACAAATGGAAGAGAAAATCTAAATAAGTTACTTGGTTATCAAAGATCATCACATGAAAAAATTGGTCTTGGTTACACTCATGAAAGTTATACTTCAAATTATAAAAACTCCAAAGATAAAGAAACATTTAATTCAATGCCTTATACTTGTTGTACATATTATGGTAGGCATGGACACAAAGTGTCAAAATGTTATGTGAAAAGAAAAATAGAAAATGGTGTTAAAACTATTTGGAGAGTTAAAGGAAATTTTACTAACCCCCTTGGACCCAAGAAAATGTGGGTACCAAAAGTCACCTTTGCTAATCTTGTGTAGGTTCGTTTTACTCCAAGATCAAGTGCCACTAAGTGGTTTCTTGACAGTGGCTGTTCAAGACACATGACAGGAAATGCCTCACTTGTTAGTGAGCTTCAAGCAACAAGTGAAGGTTTTGTCACATTTGGTGATAAGAAGAAGGGAAGAATACTTGGAATTGGCAATATTGGTAATGGTTCCTTACCTCTTATCAAGCAAGTACTACTTATTGATGGTTTAAAATATAACTTGCTTAGTATTAGTCAATTATGTGACAATGGTTGTAAATTTGAATTTAAATGTGATACATGTACTATTCTTGATAGTATGAGTAACAAGACTATTTTTGTTGCAAAAAGAGTTGGAAATGGGTATGTACTATATCCTGATGAACTTATTGCACATGATATTAAATGTCTTGCCATTCATAATTATGATGGATATCTATGGCACAGAAGATTAGGACATGTGAGTATGGAATTATTGAACAAACTCCATCATAAGAATTGGTTAGAGGACTACCAAAAATGAATTTTGACAAAACTCGTATTTGTGATGCTTGTCAATATGGAAAACAGTCAAAAACATCTTTTAAACCAAAGAAAATGGTTTCTACATCAAAACCTCTTGAACTTGTTGATATGGACTTGTTTGAACCAATGAGAACTACTAGTCTTTGTGGTAAAAGATATGTATATGTGATTGTTGATGATATTTCAAGATTTACATGGGTAATTTTTCTAGCTCAAAAGGATGAAACATTTCATGAATTTAATAAGCTCTTAAAAAAGGTTCAAGTTTCTCTTGGATGCAAATTGATATCTATTAGTAGTGATAATGGAAGAGAATATTACAATCAAGATTTTGCAAAATTTTGTGATGAATATGGCATTACACATAATTTTCTGCTGCCAAAACACCTCAAAAAAATGGTGTTGTTGAGAGGAAAAATAGAACTTTACAACAGATGGCTAGATCAATGTTGTGTGAAAACTCTCTACCAAAATATTTTTGGGCTGAAGCTGTAAACACTGCTTGCTATGTAATGAATAGAGTTCTCTTAAGACCCTTCATACGAGAAACACATTTTGAACTCCTATTTGATAGTCTATTTTAAGGTATTTGGCTGCAAATGCTTTATCTTAAATACTCATGACAATTTAGGAAAATTTGATAGAAAATCAGATGAAGGTATATTTCTTGGCTATTCATCAAATAAAAAGGCTTATAGAGTTTATAATAAAAGAACATTGTGTGTTGAAGAAACCATTCATGTGACATTTGATGAATCTAACATTTATCTTGAGAGAAGAAATGAAGATGATGTAGGTTCTTCAATAATGAATAATCAAACTCATCATCAAGCACCAACGTTAGAAGAACATGCCAATGAAGAAGAAATATTAGAGCAAGAACAAGATGGTCAACCAAGTAATGATCAAGATCTTCCAAAGGATCTAACATATGCAAGAGGTCACCCTAAGGAGCAAATCATTGGTGATGTCTCCCAAGGAGTTAAAACAAGGCAGTACTTTATTGACAACTTTGCTCTTTTATCACATATTGAACCTAAAAACATTGATGATGCATTGTGTGATGATTTTTGGATTATTGCTATGCAAGAAGAGCTAAATCAATTTGAAAGAAACAAAGTATGGACTCTTGTTCCTAGGCCTCTTGATCATTCTATAATTGGTACAAAATGGGTATTTAAAAATAAATTAAATGAAGAAGGAGAAGTTGTTAGAAATAAAGCTAGACTTGTTGCTCAAGGATTTAATCAAGAAGAGGGTATTGATTATGATGAAACTTTTGCTCCTGTAGCTAGACTTGAATCTATATGAATACTATTAGCCTATGCTTGTTTTAAAGGTTTTAAATTATTTCAAATGGATGTCAAAAGTGCATTCTTAAATGGTTTTATTGAAGAAGAGGTGTATGTGGAACAACCACCTAGTTTCATTCATGAAAAGTTTCCTAATCATGTTTTCAAGTTAACCAAAGCTTTATATGGTCTAAAACAAGCTCCTAGAGCTTGGTATGAAAGATTGAGTGGATTTCTTCTTTCAAAAGGATTTTCTAAAGGAAAAGTTGACACAACTTTATATATAAAAACTTCTTGAACTAATGATCTCTTTCTTTGTTAAATTTATGTTGATGATATTATTTTTTGGTGCTACTAATACATCTCTTTGTGATGAGTTTGCTAAATTAATGCAAAATGAATTTGAAATAAGTATGAATGGAGAACTCAACTTCTTTCTTGGTCTACAAATTAAGCAAACTAAGTATGGAATTTTTATAAATCAAGCAAAGTACACTAAAGAGCTTTTGAAAAGATTTGGAATGGATAAAGCAAAAGGGATAAGCACTCCAATGAGCTCATCAACCAAACTTGATAGAGATGCGAAAGGTAAAAATGTTGATGAAAAGATATATAGAGGTATGATTGGAAGTTTGATCTATCTCATAGCAAGTAGACCTGATATTATGTTTGATGTATGCTTATGTGCTAGATTTCAATCTTGTCCTAAAGAGTCACATTTAATTTCTGTCAAACGTATATTTCGTTATTTGATTGATACATATGACTATGGTATTTGGTTTTTAAAATCTTCATCATTTGATCTTGTTGGATACTCAGATGCTTATTTTGCTGGATGTAGAGTTGAACGTAAAAGTACTAGTGGTCATTGTCAATTTCTTGGTAGTTGTCTTGTGTCATGGTACAGTAAAAACAAGCATGTATGTCTTTGTCCACTGCAGATGCTGAATATATTGCAGCTGGCGGTGGTTGTGCTCAAATCTTATGGATACAGCATACATTGCTTGATTATAATCTTAAATTCAATTGTGTACCTATACTGTGTGATACTAGTGCTATCATTTTAAGTAAAAATCCCATTCAACATTCTAGGACTAAGAATATAGAGATTAAGCATCATTTTATTCGTGATCAAGTTGCTAAAGGAGATATATATTTGAATTATGTGAATACAAATGATCAAATTGCTGATATTTTTACCAAGCCTTTGGCTGAAGAAAGGTTTAATTATCTAAGAAGGCTTTTAAAAATCTCAAAATTCAATTACTAATGAGTGCATTGAAGTGTGTCAAAAACATGAAAAGTTCGGATGCACAATTCGGATGCATGGAGTGAAATAGCAACGTCCAAACTTTATCCAGAAAAATCTTGACAGAAAAGTTCGGACGCAAGTTCGGACGTAGACCAGAAACTTCAGTCGTCCGAACTTTGCGGTTACAGCGGTTTTAAAGAAACCGAATAGGCAGTTACACAATATTTATCATCCAAACTTTCTCTCTTTTCAAATTCCACTCCACACATCTGCGTCCAAACCCTAATCTCTCTAAAATTTCACAGATTTCACATCAATCCATTCGGATTTTTGAGTTCCTAAACCTAAACACTTCTTAGATTTCACAGCATTTCATATTTTATCATCATGGTGAGAACTAAGAGAGCTAATGTTGAGAAAGGAAAAGGGAAAGCAAAGGAAAGAGAAGGAGGACGAATTCTCTTTGAACCAAGAAGAATTAGAGTTCCTCAAACATCATCTGGTATAGACAGATTTGTTTCCATCAAAGCTGTATCAAAATTTGAAGATTGGAGTAAAAAATCCAGAAAGATTATCCCTGGAAACAAGGTGAACTTTGATAATCTGTCAAATATGGAAAATGTGTTATCTTTGTTTAGTGAAATTGGATGGAGTAATCTGTTAGCAATTGATGAAGAATACTATCCTGATCTCATCTATGAATTTTATGCAAACATGAAAGAAGAAAGAATTGAATAGATTGGAGATGATATAGTGTAGTGGTACTCATCTAGAGTATCCCAAGTTGATTTTGAATTTAATGATGCTTTGGTTAATAGAATATGTGAAGTAAGTCATATTGGAGAAAAGTATTTTTCTTTGGGACAACATTGTTATGATCGAGAGTTGTCTACCTTTGAAAGATTTGAGGAAGCCTTTAAAAAAGGTAGACAGTTTAGGATAATAAAAGAAAGGGAAACCAAAGTCTTTGATGCTAGAGGAAGAGGAGTTATGCATCATATGATAACAACCATGATTGTTCCTAATTTTGGTCATAAATCATTTGTTGGAAATATACACATGGTGATTATGTTAGCTTTACATGAGCATAGAAGACTGAATTTTGGGTATATAGCAGTGAAGCACATGTTTACTATTAAGAAGGCAGCCAACAAAGCTTTACCATATGGGAGACTTTTGACAAGAATTTTCAAACATTTCCAAGTCAAAATTCCTATTCGGGGACAAGCTTTGAAAAGTGGACAAATTTATACTAATGATACCCTTAAAAGAATGTAGTTGGTTCTTGATGAGGATGGTGTATGGAGGACTAAAAAAGAAACTCCTCCTAGAATAGCAGAGGCCAAAGAAAGTGAGAATACTGAAGAAGAAGAAGAAGAAGAGACAGAAGCTTGGGTAAGAGAAATGAAATAAAAAAGAAAACATGATTCATCAAGTGAGGGAGAGCAACCTCCCTCCAAGAGAAAACTTTTTGAGGAAACACCTACCTCTCAGTCACATCCTAGTGGTGGAGAAGTTCCTACTAATGAAGGGATTACTAGAGGAGACACCATTGTTGCTAAGGCATTTCAAGAAGCCTTAAACAATCACATTAAGGAGATGGACAAAATGTATAAGTTCTTTGAAATTTTTGCTCCTATGGTTCTAGGGAAGCTGGATGGTTTGGAAAATAGAGTGAAAAACATAGAGGAAATGTTAAAAAGAAATACTCAAAGTGGTGAAGGACCCTCTAGAACTCAAGAAAAGAAAGATGATGATAAGAGTGATGAGGAAGACAAGAACAAGGAAAAAGAAAAGGATGATGACAGTGACAACGCTGATAACAGTGATGATGGTGATAGCAGTGATGATGATGACCAAGGAAATGATCATGAGCAAGATGTTGAGTCACAAGGAGGAGATCAAGAAGAGAAGCAAACTGAAACCAGCCAAGAATGAAGTTTGATTGCAAGAGTTGAAGTGACATCACCATCCAATCCAACATTCAGCCAAGGAAGAATCAAGCATGTGGCAGTCAAGAAAGGACCAAGAAAGAAATCTCCAGCAACATCACAAGACTGAGCATTTCTTTTATCTTATCTCTATTTACTGCTTTTATTATTTTTTTTGCTTTGTCAGACTTATGACCAACATTTTATGCAATTTCTCTATTTTTCTGCTTTTAAATTCTGAAATTTTAACTGTTTACTGTGACTTATGTAATAGTAAAAATTGAAATTGAGGATCAATGATGAAACCTTAGTGTTGAAAGCTTCTTTTGTTAATGATGCTTTATTCACCCCATTTTTGAGTGATGACAAAAGGGAGAGAATTAATGATGCTGCAATGTGATATAATGTGAAATATGTTGTTTGCTCTGCAATGTGATGTAATGTGAAATATGTTGTTTGCTATTGTCTACAATGATGAGATGTGTATGCTAACTGCATTGTAAATGTGATGCATATGTTTGGTAATATTGACTGCACTATGATGGCAATATGTGTACTATGAAAACACTTGTATTTGGCTGCATTTAAATTGAAATTGACTGATTTCATGAAATGCATAAGTTTATGGTTTTGCAAAGCTAAACTGAATATCATAGTTCATTTACAAATACAAAATCATCTTTTCAAAAGATTGGACTTGAAGTTCAGATGCAGACCAAAAGTTCGGATGCATCCAAACTTTCTTGTCAAAAATGTTTTTCTGTTGTTCAAATTGTTTTACAACTATCTTAATCCTTCTTATCATACTTGAACAACCTTGGGAAAACTTATTTTCGAAAATTGCAGCCTTCATCTCATATGTTTTAAAGTTCGGACTTGAAATTGCAAAAGTTCGGATGCATCCATATTCTGTTACCAAAAAGTGCTCTTTTGTTGTTTAAATTGATTCAAATATGTTCTAATCTCTTCTACATTGTTTGAACAACCTTAGGAAAGCTTATTTACAAAAATTGAAGCTTTTATTTCACTTCTATTATAGTTCGGACTTGACATGACAGAATTTGGATGTACAGTATCTCAAGTCCAAACTCATTGAAAAATGAGCACAATCTAAGGAGGAGCTTTGATAAACGTTTACAACCTTTAAAACCTCTCTTAGAAGTTTTCTAAATGCTTAAATGCTATATCTTCTATCCTAGTTGTTGGAAGGAAGGTGGCAAAAGGAGGTTGGTTGGGTCATAGGCTCATATTGAGCCATTTGAATGTCAAAGTGCTAAATTGGTTATTATTTGTCTATGACATCAATTCTTCTTTGTTCTATATTGTTTAAATCCATCACATTTTGCATCAAAGTTTGTCATAATCAAAAAGGGGGAGATTGTTAGCCCTAAGGGCAAATCATGTAGGTTTGATTAGTTTTGATTAATGACAAACATTGATAAGGACTAATATGATTGTATGTTGTGTGATAGGATTTTTTATTTAAGAAGGAAGCAAGTCTCATTGCCTTGGAGCTGAAAATGCTAAGGACAACTCTATCATTATGGATATAGAGCATGTTCTATGAATAAGAAGGCTTTGAAGAATATAGTATAGGGTTGCACTTGCATAAATAGGTATATTATTGTAAACTCTACACGTGCATGTCTTGGAATCTATTGAATACATAAGCGAGCATAAAACTTGTTTTTGAATCATAAATGGCTGAGTAAAATCTTAATGATCAAATGTTTTGGTAACAATTTTTAAGTTCAAAAGAGTTTATATGATATATCTGTTGATCCTAAATGATTTAAAATATTTTAAGATTGATTTTCAAGTGTTTTCACAAAGTTTGGAAAGTTTGGACACAAGTTTGGACGTCCAAACTGTGACATGGTTACTGTTTTTCCAGAGAAGTTCGGACGAAAGTTCGGACTCATGAGCCAAAGTTCGGACGTCCGAACTTCCCTGAAACTAGTCATTACTAGTCGTTTTATAGCTGTTGAAACTGATTTTTAAACTCTATAAAAGTCGAAAACTCTACAATTTTTGTAAGTTTTGAATCTCTGTGAAATCTAAACATTCTAAATCATTTGCAAACATCAAAGCTCTCTTTTAAGTTGTGTTTTCAATTGATCATTCAATATTCCAAAGACAACAAAGTGAAGAAGTGCTACATTGTGTAATCATCCACCAAGAAGTGGTAACATCTTATTCATTCCTCATCTTAATTATGTTTTCTACTTGTTCGATATACAAGGTTATCTTGTAACATAAAATCCTTTGAGAAGGGTGAGCCATAGACTTGATTAATCAAGGTTGTAGGGTAAAATCCATGTGTGGATTATCCTTGATTAGATTGGTCTTTAGGTTGTTTCTAGATGTAAAATCCTTGTTGAAGGGTGAGCCTTGTTTGTAGAATTGCAATAGAGGTTGTGAGAGTAAAACCATTGAGTGGTGATCCTCTTATGTAATTGTTGAACTTGAACACATAGTAGATTGTTTGAAATCCTTGTGTAGACTCAAGGTAGTGGAGGTAGATCTTGAGATGATCGAACCACTATAATTGCTTGTGTTCATTGCTCATGATTTGTTTATTGCCTTGTTATTGACTTCATCATTCTCTCATCAAATTAAGTAATTATAATCTGCATCAACTAAGTTTACAAAAGAAATAGTTTTTGAAAAATTAGCCAAAGACCTAATTCATCCCCCCTCTTAGGTTTTTCAAGGTTAAACAATAATGAAGTATGTTTGGGGACAAAAAAGCATTACTAGGAAATGGAAAAATCATCTCTCGAATCTCTTAAATATTTTTTTGCTTTCACTAATAATTTGAGACGTATACAATAAAAAAGAAAAATTTCCATACTATGATTTGATGAACATGTAAGAGCAACCCTAAAAGTGGGATTATTTGACTCCAAAGTTGAAAGAGTTTTTGCCTTGTGTACCGCTGAGAAAAATAGATAAATTAAAACCATCAAATCAAGTAATTCTTCCAACTAACCTCGCATTCTTCTAGCTAGCTTGCTACTGTGTTCCCTCATGGTTCTCATGTCCATGCATTTGATATGAAAACTCAAGCACAAATGTATCCGAAGTAATATAGGTTTACTTATAAAAAAGTACACATTCCATTAAAATCAAATTTCGTGGAAATAAATTGAGTAGTATTTTTTTCAAATTCTTGAAGTTCCATTTTAGACTATATAGATTAGGAAACAACTATAGGATCGATATCATAGAATAGGAAGAGTTTTTTGTTTTCCATATTGGCTTATCCCGTAAAGCCATAGTCTAATTTCTTGGACATGGTAATCCTGTAGAGTAATTTTCAGGAGTAATCAAATTGAAAACATTCTTTTTATCATTAAAGTATTTTAGGTTATTTCCTTGAAGTTAAAGGAAATAAAATATTTGTATGAGAACCTCGGATCACCTGTTCCAATCTACATCCACTTATATGAAGCTTATCATCTCACAACCAAAAATAAAGATAAAAAATGAAAAACATCGATCTATTGTTTCCCATAACATGGTTCAAAACTGTACCTCTTTTTTATCTTGAGTTTTTGTCTATTAGAGAAACTAATCTGTGTTACGCATAAGATTCTCCAAAGGCCTTGAATTTGAAAACAATGACAATTGTGAGAGCGTTATATTCACATAAGATCATTCTCACATATCATCGAAGGAAAAGAAAATAATAATTAAATAAAAATTATGTCAAAGGAACAAAAACATCAAATAGCATACAAAAGGATTAAAGGAAAGACTTATTGTTTTGAATATTTACTCTTGCCCTTTTTCCCAAAAATTTGTGATATGGATGCGAAGTTATATCTTTTACTTGCTATTCCATGGGAATTAAACATCAATAAGAGAAAAACCATAAGAATTATAGGAAAAAAGAGAAAAAAGAAATATGTATAAGAAAATTTTTTAAAAATATATTAAGAATGAACTTATAGATTTATGAAATCTGTATGAAACTGAAAATATATTATATATGTTGCAAAGAAGCATATTGGTGTAGGCATAAACATGAATGAAATAAAAAGTTCATATAACCTTTAAATAACCAATTAGCCACCATCCTAACTTCTCCTATTACCTATCAAAGAAAAAGAAAGAGGCACATTAGCACACATGCAGCAGGTTGAGAAAGGGAGTGAAGTATATTGTGTAGTTTTTTATTAAAAATAATTGAATCTAACTTAGGGGACCCAATGAGAAGAGTGGTTAAGGATTACGAGTTACAGAAATGAGGGGATTTAATTGGGCAAGTGGGGATAAGAATTGGAGTTTTTAAATTTAAAAATTTAAATTCTAACTAGTAATAACTTTTCTATCTAGTAAAAAGAAACTTAAAATTCTAATATGTAAAAATAAACTCCAAGGCTTTTAGGGAAGAGAGATAATTAAAGTCTTTTATTGATGCCTCATTCGCAATTAATCAAACATCGATATAATTATTCAAATACATATTTTGGTTCTTTCAAGTTAGAAAAATTAATAAACATTTAAAAAATCATCTTCAGTCTCTCTAGAAAGTTTAATGTTGACTATTTTTATCGTACGAATAATTATTGTGTTATTGCTGTAGAAGTGGGAAACGAAAGAATAAAAGTCTATGTCCTATAAACAGAGAAATCTTGACTTATCTTTACCAATCATTGGCACAAATCAGATAAATTTGACATTTTTTCAAACTCAAAAGATTGTAACATGAAGAAAATGTTTCATGTGTGCATCCTTAATTGTATCATATCACTATTAGTAAAGTCTTGTAAATGAAATAGAAGGATCAATTGAGAAATAATGCTTTCTTAATTGAAGGGGAGAAGTAAATGAGAAAAAATAAAAAACTACTCCGCAATCATCTTCGCTATGCCAAAAAAGAAATCCCCCCTTAAGACCCTAGCATCCTCTCTAAGCACCCCATAATCTTTGGGGTGTGGGATTCTAGAAGTGGCTCCTATCGCATATAGTGTAGAACTTAACTTCCATACATCCGGTTGGTAACCTGCTCTAATACTATAATGTCACATCACATGCCCGCGGGCTCGGGAGCGCAACTCGTGGTCTTGCCAGACTCACACCCAACTACTTGGTAACTATCATCACTTTGCCAAAAGAGATATCCCAAGTTCACAATAGATACTTAGGCCCATACTTATATGCATATAACTTTACTTACAATTATCTCATGTATGATTGAGACATCATATTTTAATATCACGCCCCGTGCCAACAGGCTTGAGTGCGAGACCCATAGGCTTGGTAGCACCTATGGCAAACTATTAGCAAGCGTTCTTGCTATGCCAAAATAGATATCTTAAGTTGACAATAGATATTTAGGCCCATACTCATATAAAGATTCCTTTACTTATACTTTTCCCATATGGATAGCCTGTCACATATGTTTATATATATATATCCATTCCCTTACCAAAAAATAAAAAATAAAACTAGGTCACATTGTGTACTTAATTTTAGGTTTGGATCCTCTAATACACTTTTATGTTATACTCTCTATTACAATTCTAACTATAGAAGTTTTCATTCATATATCCTAAACCATATAAAATAAACCCTAAACATTAAATAATATAATTTTACAAGTGTATTAGAGGATGTACTAGGAGATCCAGTGGCCTTAATTACCCATATAAAGTTAACCTAAATTCATTCCCTTAAAAAAACCTACTTGACGTTGTATATAGTTAACCTAAGTTCATTCCCTCCCAAGGGGGAAAGAAGAGGAAAATAAAATAAAAAAACCTAGTTCACGTTGTGTACTTAATTACCCAAAAATCACTCATTTATGGCACCGAATTTGAGAAATAATAATTAGGGGAATTGAGAACTTGAAGCAGCATTAATTACTTGTTAGAGACATGCTAGAAAAAATTATAAAGTATAGCCTTTTGCAACCGCTACAGGAATATCCCCGATGAGGTTCTACAATGTTGATTATTCCAAAATGTTTTTTAGGTTCCAAACAATGTCTAAGAGGGGGTGAATTGGAATTTAACAAAAATTGACCTATTTAAAATGGACTTAAATGCACAAAATATTTCTAAGCTCAGTCTTTGACAATATGCTATTAGCTAGCAAGTTAAAGGAAAGTTGAAGTCCAATGTGAGTATCAAGTTATGTTTTCTTAGCTTGAGCTAATCGCAAAGTAGTATTAGCTTGAATAACTTATAAAAGTTTTGCAGCTTAAAGTGCAACTTTTCATCATATTAGAAAATACACAAATGCTAATAGTCGAGCTAATAATTACATGACTAAACTAGCTTAAAAAATATGTTCGAAATTTATCGAGGTAGATTTTCCCAACAGACATTTTGAAAGACAGTTTTGTGTTATACTATAAATTACAATTTCAACATTCCTTTCCATTGCTTAGAGAATATGCTTTGACTTGTATCATTCCTAAACAAAATAATTTTGTTGTACAAAGAGTAAATGAAAGAAAGCAAGCAAACTATCAAAGCCAAGTAAGAAATAAAAGTGGCACTGAGGATTTTAATAGTAGTTTGGTAACATGTCTACATCCACTCCTTGAGAGTCTCATCTCAATTATTTCACTAAACACAAAACCTCTTTAACAGTAGGGATCAAACCATAGAACCCTAAGTAACTTATACCCAAGTAACTCTCAAGTTGTACAGACTAGTTTTGAAATAAATTAGCAACTATATCATAACTAATTTTCAATAGATTTAACAACTATTTTCCACACAAGAACCTCATCGGCCTTCGTGGCACAAGTTTGATATGGTACTTGTGAACCTTGAAGATTTGAAGATGAAAATGTTGTAACTTTTGCTTGCCTCCAATTTCAACTCACACTTTGCATATTTGTTCTTTTCATCCTTAGAAGTGTTTATCTCTCTATTTCAACTTGTACTCTCATCTCCTAAGAAATTTTATAGTACAAAATGTCACATTTATACTAGTCACACAAACCCTATGAAAAGATATGTGATATTATAGTCACATGGTGCCTTGGTCATGTCTTGTTTAAAAGGTCCAATTGCTTTATCAGAAAAATCATCCTTTTTGTAAAGCATAGGTAAAAGTGTGATTTTCAGTCGTTCTACTTTGATATATTCTTTCATAGAAAGTCACCTCATTCCTTTTGTCTTAAAAAATGGTTCAAAACATTTTTGCTAATTATGTGCAAGTGTGAAAAAAGATGAGGCTAAAAACTATCTAAAAGACATTATGGCGGACTTTAAAGTCTCAATGGCACTATGTTAGTCAAACAATTATTAGCAACTATCAACTTGACTCGCCTTGAGATTCTGGAGTCTAGTAAAAGTAACTTGACAAAAATTATTGTAACTTGATAGTTTCGAAATTAGCTTGATATAAAAATTAAAGAAGAAACACTTTGTCTTTTTCTTAGAAAATTTCCGCCTGCAATTTTGAATGAAACTTTGGAGGCACATATTTAAAGATTGAAAATTTTAGAATTAGTTGAAACACACATAGAAACCTATTATCTCAAATTAATCCTTAACAAGAGTCTAAAAGATATACCCATGAAAGCACACTGCTTGATTCTTGTACTTGTATGACTTGATCCTGATCACCCAAATTACATTCCGGAATCCCTTCAATAAAGAGTCATTAGATTACTTAAAATATGTGTTGTTATCATCAAAACTGGAAGGTTGTATCCTTGAATCAACAGTCTCCCCCTCTTTTAATGAATGACAAAACTTGTTAAGTTAGAAATAAAACCACAAAATAACAAAGTGATAAGTCAATAGGTACCTTGATCATGCAAGAAGCTTTATTTCCTCAGATGAAAAAAAATATTTTTGTAGTCTCTGAGAATACGTATGCGTAATGGGAAATCTTTTTGGTTTTACTCAAATTGAGGATAAATAATTTTTGCTCCCTCTAAATTAATACATACTCTATGTGGTGAATATTTGAACTTTATTTAATAGTCAAAATATGCCAGAGGAGATATGAAGAAGTTAGATTGATAAAGAAATTAGCTTGACAAGTGCAAAGATAACTCAATCAGATGATAAAGGTAAAGATGAGATAAGATAGATAACCAATATAGCCAAACTAGATAGAAAAAAGATTATATCAAGCTAATTGTAAGATGAAGTTCAAAATGAGCAATAAAATCCACTGCCACTACTACTACTATTTTTCATTTTTGTCAAACATCAAAGAGGGATAAAAAACCAACATAGCAGAATAGAGAATTATCAGTTCAAATCCAAATCCAAATAAAGTAGAGGAAATGTTAGAAAAATAACAAAAATAAATGTTCAAGGGCATATAACCAAGCTAAGAAAATTCACTATAATAGAAAGTGTAGTAAAGCTAAAATGTAGGTATGGTTCAAGAAGATCTTCAACGCCAAGAACGGGACGTCCACCTACTCCTCTAGTGGATTTTCTTCTTCTGGTGGATGGTCCTACAAATGGAGATGCAGAAGGAGTAGCTTGAACTTCTCCAGAACCTCGAGTGCCAAACAGTTCAGAAGGGATTATTTAAAGAGGTGCTATATAAATGGCAATAGTAAGATAAAGAGAAGATATAGAAATAGTGTTACTAGAAGATGGGTTAGGTCTGGTAGGGATTAGATTGAGATCAAGAGGTTGGGGATACTTCTGCCATTTTTGATAGTTGGTATAGCTTGAGGTAGAGGATGTTTAGTTTTAGCCTAGGAGGCTTTATTTGGAGGATTCTCTGTTTCGACTTGTGAAGTTTCCTCTCTGTCTCTTGGAGCACCATCCTGTTTCCTCTATGTCTCTTGTGAAGTTTCCTCATATTTAGTTTGATTTTTGACCTCCCTTAGAACTAGTTTGAATCTTTACTAACACTCAGTCTGTAGCATCTTTAATCCATATTCAAAGATAGCCACAAACCTTCTCCAATACTTATCATAATCTCTATGATCACCCTTGAAAGCCTTATTGACTCCTGTATCTCTAGATCTCATCCTAATAATATGATCAAATGGAGTTGGTGAATGATAGGGCTGCTTTATTCATGTCATCAGCAACATTCCTTAAGTCCTCTTATCTATTTTAGCTTCACTCCCTTTTCACTTTCCATCTTCTCAACATCTATAACATGCTCCCTTCCTGATCTTACTTTTGCTATAATTTGTTCATCCACATTAGCTTTCTGGATGTTTTCAGCCTCTTGTCTCTCTGTTTCTTCCACCCTTCTAATCTTGACTTGGTTGATTTTAGAGCCACTCTTTTCTGTCTCACTTTAGTTTTCTATGAAGCTAATCCACCAATAGCTTGAGTCTCAGACTTAGTTTCCATTTGACTTGTAGTTGCATTACTTTTGCCTTCATTATTACAATCAATTTCACTTTCAGTGTTGTTACCCTCTTCATTAGAATCTCCTGGCTCTTCCTTTTTCTCAACATCTTCCTCTACTTCCTCACCAGCTTCACTAGAATTGTCTTTAGCCTTCCTATTTTCTTCCTCATCTTTAGCTTCCTCCCCTCTTCCTCAGGATTTTGACTTTCTTCTTCCTTTTTCTCGCTTGACTTATTGGTACTTTCTTCTTCTTCGTCTCTCTGAGACTCTTTTGAGCTTTTCTAACTCTTGATGGCTTTCTCAAAAACCACATCTTTTCTTTCTTCCACCTGTCCACACTTTGAGGTGTCTGATACAGATGATTTCTTGTTGGAAGAGGGTTTAATTTCTTTTCTCTTTGGAGCCATTGTGATGGATCAAAGAGTATAAGGGAAACGAAACAATGCTCTTGGAGAGATTGAAGAACTTCAAACTATTTAAGAAGCTTAGAGAGACAACTGAAAGGTTAGAGCTTTGAGCAGTTTGGATGAAATTGAAGGTTGATTAATCGGTGAAGAAGAAGAAGCAACTAGTAACATTCAAAATGGAGTGAATTAGTGTAGAAGGTGGTTCAAGAGAATGAGCAGAGAGAAAGGTGCAAACAATTACTTTTTGGAGGGTTAAATCAATCAATCAAGAACATTAGTTGCAATATAATCTATTATAATGGATTTTATATCCTCTCTATTTCTCAAGATTAATTTTCACTACGATGGAAATTATCTTTTTTCTGACATAAGACAAATTAAGCTTTCTCAAGGTTAAAAGGGGTTTGTAACTTGTCACATCGGGGAAAATTTGACTTGAACTAAACATCTTTGTTGCTCTTGGTTTTCCATTTGTTCATCACCCTTAACTTGATTCTGAATCTCTCTTAGAACTAGCTTTAATGTCTCGTCACACTTAGATGGAAACATTTTTAGTCCATGTGCAGAAGTTGCTACAAATATGTTAGCCCTAAAGAAAAATCTTGAAGTTTTAAAAAATAACAAACATTGATGCAGGATAATTTTAGTAATTCATGTGTAATAGGATTTTTTGGATTAAATAAGCAAAAGATCCCATTTCCTTGAAGCCGCAGAGAAACAATGGCATGCCAAATGAGGCTAAATGAATGAAGATTGAAGTTGATGTCTAGCATAGATGGCTTTGACGATCCAACAGTGCAAGGCCATGGTCATTCAATAGGTATAAATTGTAAACCCTCAACGTCATTGCTCTTGGAACTTAGAATTGCATCTCAAAGCACAAATTTGATAGTTCAAATTTAAACTTTGTTTTTGAGCTTAAGTGATTTCATATTCTTTAAAGAACAATGTTTTTGATAATGTCTTTGAGGTTAAAAGCTCTTTAAACGTTTTATTTTACGATTCAAATGTTTGAATTGTTTTTGTAAAATTTAGAAAAGTTTGGATTTTGTATCTCCAATTCAAATTGAATTTGTTCTATTCTTTTAATTTTTTAGAGAAATTTAAATGACCAATTCGGACTCAGATGTCAAAATTTGGTAGAACAAATTTGACTTGTACAACAAAATGAACAGAGAAATATGAAAACCAATTCAGATGAACCAATTCAGATGAAAGAGCTTCATTGGTAGACAGAACTACTCTATCATGTTTCAAATAGAGAGGAGCTAGAATTTATAGGCAATGAAGCACATCAGATATTGTCTAACAGACCCAAAGGTACATTTTATTTTTTCTGTCCCTAAAAGTTTTTTGTGACGAAAATATAATTTTTATGTTAAATTTTATTTGTCACTAGTAGCCATTTCATCGTAAAATTCTATCCCTTATACAATAAGACTAAATCGGGTTCTCACATCCAAATTGGCTGTCCAAATTTCTCTGTTCATTTTGTTGTACAGGGTAAATTTGATCGATCGAGTTAGACATCCAAGTCCGAACTGGTCATCTGAATTTCTCTGAAAAATCAAAAGAATAGAACAAATTAGTATGCATTAGGTACCAAAAAACCTCTTTTGTGCCCACAGTACGTTCGTGCTACAACCTCTGTTGGAGGCATGTTTCTAAAGTGCCAAAAATAGGCATTTTTGGCATGTAAATAGCTTTTCGTGGCACTTATTACATGCCACCAACGGTCAATTTTGCCATAACTAAATTATGTCTTCAAGCTAATTAAGAATTTCTATTGTTTGAAACATGACTCTTAAAGCTTGATATGAAATGCTAAGTAATAAAGTAATTTAGTTAGTCTTGAACGATTAAATTAATTCTAAGACACACTAGCTAAATCTTTTAAACTCAAACATAGAGTTAATCAAAAGTCTGTAAATGCTTTGCCAATTAAATAGGCATAATCTGCTCCGTCCAGTAGTGGCGGCATGGTTATTGATCCAACTTCTTTTGCCATAATGTTCAAACCAGCTTTC
The DNA here is from genome assembly GCA_030512225.1 of Rauvolfia tetraphylla. Taxonomy (NCBI): domain Eukaryota; kingdom Viridiplantae; phylum Streptophyta; class Magnoliopsida; order Gentianales; family Apocynaceae; genus Rauvolfia; species Rauvolfia tetraphylla. The sequence goes on from JAJQKT010000033.1 coordinate 1,002,745, forward strand.
CTAGAGTTCTTTCTTAAGGATATTCATTCTAGATTTTTATAGAGCATTACTTAGTGTTCCTTACATACATGAAACCCTGATATCATCCTAATTCTTTTAGGTTAGTTATTCATTTGACCCACATAAATTATACATACGTAGTGATGTTGTGATATGTATTATAATAACTACTCTTCAGTTTGTGTTGAAGAAATATATTATTGATTAAATTTGAGGTATTTATGTAATATCCTTTACGAGACAGCGTGATAAGGGATGTGTCTAGCATGTTCACCGGTAAAAGAAAAAGTATATAATGGAGACTACCAAATCGATTCTTCTAATGAACGAAAATAAATGCATAAGGAGCTGCAAGGACTACTTTGCAATGTTGTATCTTCCCAATGATGTCGACGGCAAAGCAACCTTGAGAATGCTCTCCTCTTTTGTTCTTACTGTTTTGGCTGTTTTTGTGCATAATGCATCCCTGGTTGCCATCATTTATGGTTGAGACCAGGATTGTATCTAATCGTCTTTGAGTCGTCAAATTTCATTCTTGATTAATGAAAATATCTTTGTCAAATGATGTTAGGATCAAGAACACACCTCACAATCACTAATGAAGAAAGCAAAAATGAAGAAGAAAAGAGAGAGAGAGAGAAATCTGATGAGAAATAAAATACATGGTAATGCCCTTCGGTAAACTCCACGGCAGTAGGGTTATTTATTGATGACTTAGAATATTTACAATTACAGAGAACACACGCTGTAAAATAGATACACAGAGAATAATAAAGATATAACCTAATAATAAAGGTTGAACCGCTTGAACAATATTATTCTATAGTACACGAAATAATATCAGGCTCCATAACCTAACAATTCTCCCACTTGGAGACTGATCTAGTCTACCAAATAAAAATGCATTCTCAAAAAAATTGTCCCTACATCACCAATATATTCACTGTACCGCAACATCTGTAGAGGCTACAGAAGACCAATCAAGGTTTTGCACAACCCCAGTTTCCCAACATCAACACATTTTGTCAACATGTCTGCTGTATTTTTTGCACCCTCTATCTTCTCCAAACACATATCATCGTCTTTCATTTTCCTGCGAGTGAAATGATACCGTCTTCTGATTTTTTTTTCGAATGACAGACTGGGTTCTTCACCAACTGTATGGCGCTCTGGCTATGTTTGTAAAGAATCTTCCTGCACTGCTTCTTGCCTAACTCTTCCAATTAATCTTCCAGCCATATCATATCCTTCCCAGCTTCAGCTATTGCCACATACTCGGCCTCAGTAGATGAAAGGGCAACACATTTCTGAAGCCTGGACATCCAGCTCATTGCTGTTCCATCTATAGTATAGATATACCTTGATGTGTCCTTGCTCGAGTCCATATCCCCACTAAGATCAGCATCCAAAAAATCCTGTAGAATCACTTTGACATTTCCATAACAAAGTGAAGTACTGGATGTACCTCTCAGATATCTCAGAAGCCACTTCGCAACTTCTCAATATTCTTTCCCCAGGTTTGACATTTACCTGCTAACAACTCCCACTGCATGTGCTATATCTGGTCTAGTGCAAACCATAGTGTACATCAAGCTTCCAACTGCAGAAGCATATGGAACAAGTGTCATGTGCTCACGCTCCTCAACTGTCTTGGGCGACTGCTCCTTTGACAATTTGAGATGATTCCCCAATGGAGTAGTCCTAGGTTTAGCATCATTCATCCTGAATCTGGACAATACCTTCTCAATGTACTGCTCCTGAGATAGATTTAAAGTACCATCAGATCTATCCCGAGAAATCCTCATCCCAAGAATATGCTTCGCTGCACCCAAATCCTTCATCTCAAACACTAAAGACAGGCGTGCCTTTATATTGTTTATCTCCCTCATGGAATTCCTTTTTTTAGAATCCGCTTATTCTATAGCCAAAAATAAATACGTACTTACTCGTCTAAAACTAGACTAGCGCTTCGCTTAGCTAGAACGTATGCTACCATTGGATTTCTTTCTTGTCAGGATCTCTATCTTTTTAGCCTATTCTGCTTCCTAGAACCTGCAATCAACATGTCATCCACATACAAAATCATAAACACATAAGAATCAATGTATTTCTTGAAGTAACAACACTTATCCTTTTCATTCCTGAGAAAACCATTCTTGCTCATGAAGGAGTCAAACTTCTTGTACCATTGTCTAGATGCTTGCTTTAGTGCGTACAAGCTCCTGTTGAGCTTACACACCACACATGTTCCTTCCCTAGAACAACAAATCCTTCTGGTTGTTGCATATCGATCTCCTTATCTAAATCTCCATGTAAAAATGTTGTTTTTACATCCATTTGCTCAAGGTACAAATTTTCTGATGCAACAATACTCAACAGAATTTGAATAGTAGTTAATTTCACAATAGGAGCAAATATTTCATCATAATAAATACCTTTCCTTTGTGAATATCCTTTAACCACTAACCGAGCCTTGAACCTGCTTTTGCCATCTGGTTTAGCCTTGATTCTGAACACCTACCTGTTCAACAAAGCTGTTTTCCCTGCAAGTAACTTAGTCAACACCCACGTGTTATTCTTTTCAAGTGAGTACATCTCATCATCCATGGCTTGCTCCCACTTGATTGAATCCTCTACCTGTAAGGCCTCATCAAAAGAGTCTAGTTTCCATTCATCAGTCAGTAACAAATAATGTATTGAAGGTGAATACTTGTCTAGTGTTCTGATGGTCCTCGATAATCTCCTCAACACCAGCTCAGGTGTCACTTGCTCCGCCTCTGGTTCTTTAGCAACAGTTTCGGAAGTTTCTTGAGATTTTGTTGCAGCATCACTGGGCAAACTCTCTTGTAACTCAATCTCAACTCCCACTTGCTTTGTAGTCTCTGAATCCTTCTTCTCTTTGTCCTTGTACAACATATTTTCATCAAAGGTCACGTCATAGTGTCTCAAGATCTTTCTGTTTTTGTCATCCAAAAACCTGTAGCCAAGCATGTCAGAACCATAGACTATGAAGTAACACATCACAACCTTAGCATCAAGCTTGTCTCTTTTCTCTGGATCAACATAAACATAAGCAGTGCAACCAAAAGTTCTTAAGTGAGAGTTCTTGAGTTCTTTTCCTGTCCATACCTCTTATGGAATCTTGAATCCTAGAGGAACTGATGGTCCTCTATTAATCAAGTATACAGCCGTGCTCACAACATCTCTCCAAAACATCTTTGGCAATCAAGAATGTATTCTCATGCTCCTTGCGCACTCATACAATGTTCTGTTCATCCTCTCAACATTTTCATTATGCCTTGCCTTACCAGGAACTGTCCTCGTCAATCTAATTCCCTCAGCTGCACAAAATGCTTTGAACTCTGACCTGTTGTACTCCCCTCCATTATCAAACTGTAGGCTTTGATCTACAAACCGGTCTGATTCTCAACTTTAGCTTTCCACCTCTTGAATGTGGCAAACACATCTGACTTGTGTTTCAAGAAATAAACCCATACCTTCCAGTTGAAATCATCAATGAAGGTGATAGAGAACTTGGATCCACCAAGTGATGAAACTAGAGATGGTCCCCAAACATCAGTATGAACCATTTCCAATCGCACTTTCTTTGGTTATCTGGGGCCCTTCATGAAGCTAACTCTTTTCTGTTTGCCCATAACACAGCTCTCACAAAGACCCATATCAACGTATTTCAGACCCTCTAAAGCTTCTTTTGCAACCAGAATCTTCATTCCTTTAGCACTCATGTGTCCAAGTTTGTTGTGCCGCAGACTTGAACTGGAAACACATTCAGCAACAGTAGCCATATTTATACACCCTACAATGGTGTATAAGGTTCCAAATTTTGTGCCACGTGCTACCACCATAGAACCTTTCATAATCTTCCACGAACTCTTTCCAAACTCTGCTGCATAGCCTGTGCTATCCAACTGACCAACAGAGATCAGATTCTTCTTGAGGCCAGGAATATATCTGACATCCTCCAATGTCCACTGATTACCTGCTGAAATTTGTATGCAGACATCCCCTTTTTCTTCAATGTCCAGGCTCTTATTATCAGCAAGATACACCTTCCCAAAATTTCCAGACTTGAAATTACAGAACAATTCCTTGCTTGGAGATGAATGAAAATATGCACCAGAATCCAAAATCCAGGATTCAACCGGGTTGTCCACACTAAGGATTAGAGCATCACCAATGTCTTCTGCTGAATTTACAGAGTCATTATCATCTCCAGATTTGTGATTCTGCTTCTTTTTTGGTTTTGTACAGTCATTCCAAAAATGCCCTTTTTCACCACAGTTCCAACACGTTACATTTGGTTTGTTTGGAGATTCCCCTCTGTTCCTTGATTTTGATCAGCCATGTTTGATTTGGCCCTTAGATCTGCTTCTCCCCCTTCGGTCAACGGTGAGAGCACTGCCTGATGAATCCCCAATTTGTCATTTGCGAAAACTTTCATATCTTAGATTTCATCAAACTTCAGTTTCTTAGACCTCGGGAACTGCTAATCGCAGCAACAATAGTATCCCAAGACTTGGGTAAAGAAGACATCAAAATAATCGCTTTAATTTCATATTCGAAATTAATATCCACAAAACTTTGACTCACGATCATATTGAATTCATTTATATGATTCGCAACAGATCCACTTTCAGACAACTGTAAATTGAACAATTTACGCATCAAATATACCTTGTTCATATCCAAAGGTTTGAAGTACATATTTGCATGTGTTTTCAATAGATTCGCCGTTGACTTTTCGTTGACGATTTGAACGCCACGTTTTTGGACAGCGTCAATCAGAACAACCCTAGATCCTGTCGATCCTCGATCATGGAATCCTACTTCCACTGCTCCTCGGTCATGGATTCCGACTTCACCCTGGACAAGGGTTCATGAAGATCTTTCTGGTACTGATAATCTTCAATCTGCATCTTCAAATCGGATCCATCAAACTTCTTGATTCCCATCTTCGTACTCTTCATCTGCATAGATCGTGGTGAATTTCTCCTAGCTTCGATACCAGTTGTTAGGATCAAGAACACTCCTCACAATCACTAATGAAGAAAGCAAAAATGAAGAAGAAAAGAGAGAGAGAAATCTGAGGAGAAATAAAATACGTGGTAACGTCCTTCGGAAAACTCTACGGCGGTAGGGTTATTTATTGATGACTTATAATATTTATAGTTACAGAGAACACACGCAATAAAATTGCTACATGGAGAATAATAAAGGTACAACCTAGTAATAAAGGTTGAACCGCGTGAACAATATTATTCTATAGAACACCAAAAAATATCAGGCTCCATAACCTAACAAATGCTCCGAAGCACTAGTGCTGCGAAGCTCCTATTTGAGCTTAGTCAGTCTCTAACAAAGCTCCTGTTGAAGCTTCATCGAAGTATCCATTTTGATTCTACAAGCTTGATATGGTGCCCGCAACCAATGTAGATTTTTGTAATCAATTGCTGCAAGCTGCAATTGGGGGTAGCCTCGATCAAAATATTCATCGACAAGGCTGCCAATGTTCGCTGATATGCTTCCTTTTTTGTTCCTTGTAGAACCAGAAGTGGTTCCTCTTGATTATTTTCCCCTTTGTTTTGATAGTTCATACCATCTATACAATAGTGTTTTGATCTACGATTTCTATTCTTCGGTGTTTCACTCGTAACATATTATTTCATGCTTTCACTACCTTCTTCTCTGGATTGTACATATGCCTCATCAAAAGAATCATCTCTAGTGCTATCTTATAAAGCGTCTCCTTCCACCCTGACCCCTCTCTTAAAATTCCACTTCTAAAAAGTTATCTTTTCCTTTTGAAAAGTAACTCTCCTAAAAACCTCTAAATGAACAAGTACCAAGTAGTGGTTTTATTACAATTATTAAAATCCAATTTATAAGATCAATGGACTACTAACATTATCACCAACTCCTATCTAGTAGCTAACCAAGAACTCTGATCATTGTTTCTAGCCTCTGTACAAGACACTATTGAAAGTTGCTGCAGATCGTTCTTTAGACGCTAAACTGCATTAGTTCATTTCCCCAAGATGGTGAATTCTTTGTTAGCATTTTAGTTAATAGGGGGATTAGCTAAGTTGACAATGAAATAAAATCTCTCAAGTTATTAACAATTCCACGGAATTGTTGCTCTTATTTTGTTAAGAGATTGGAGTCTGGAAATTTGAGCAACTCTAGACAAAAATGTGGTCTCATACTAGAAGTGTAATCTTTGAAAGCCATTTCTAAGAAAAAGATTTCTGTTTGAGCCAGAAAGAGACATATTCCTCTTCTTATTGGCCATCCTCTGGGTTTAGATTACTAACTCCAAGGCTTATACTCTAATAGATCTGTTGTGGTGAAAGAGTAGAAGATGGGTTTTTAAGACATCAAGCAGATGCTCGCGCATGAAAAGAGTTTGATTCTTTGCATAAATATTTATCAAAAGGTGGTCGTAATGTTCGACTAGAATTAGCTAGTTGTAGCTGGGAAGGGATGCATGTGATCTTGAGTGAAAATACCTATTAAGGGAAGCAGTCAATAGAATTTCATTTTTGCGAAATTTGAAGGCACACACAAGTAATGTTTCCAAATTAAGCACATTGAAAATTCAACCTAATTTATTTAAGGCTGAATGTGATAGAGATATTATATTGAATGGGGTGTGGATTCTGATCAATGATGCCACATCAATTAGTATTACCACAATATTCTCCTTCCTATTCTTCCATTGTTTCCACTAGGTTTCTATTATCTACCCTACAATTCAAACAATCTTCAGCATATTTAGGACATGAAATCAAAAGAATGTACCAACAATTAATGAGCTAAAGAAGTTAGAAAGTGTTTTAATGGCAATCTGATATCATCCCTAACTATTATACCCATTTCAGTTCTGCCACTTTCGTTGGAGCCGAGCAATCCACAATTGCAACAACTATCTTTCTATCCATCAAGATTCTCCCTTGGCTGATCACATGGCCAAGGACCCAGAGCCCCTACTATGGGTTGCAAATGGATAACAGGCGCATGTGTCACTTCTAGCCCGAATTTTGAGACCAATGGAAAACAAGAGAATCAAAAAGTGCTTGAATTTGTTAGGATTGAAGCAGACGAGGGCTGTCGATGCACTCCGATTGGATGTGGAACCTAAAACCAAACTAGTAACTATAGGTCCTAAAACATGAAAATCTTAATATCATTTTTTCGATACAATAGAGGTTTTCACAAATAGCTATTTTGGTATTTCTTTGCACTTCATAAAATATTTTATCTCAATTTTATATTTTAAAATTTCATCTTATTTTAGAAAATATGGAATTGAGATAGCTATCTTGGTTCAATAAGAGACTGTGAATAACTTGAGGTAAGTGATTTTGTATAATCCTTGTATGCTATATTGTTGATTGGGAGTGTAGTTCTTACAAAAATATCTCAAAATGAGTCCAAACAAGGTATCACACTATTTTTCTCAACATGAGCAAGCACATGGTAATATTAGCTTGAGTAACACTAGAAAACTTTGCAGGATTCAGAGTATAAATTTCCATACTTTGTTGTAAGATATGGTTGTTGGAAAGGACTGTAATCTTTTTAAAAAAAATTAAATTTAAGATTAAATTACAAAAATTAAAGTTAAAGGACATCTTTAAACCAAAAATAATAGTTATAGACTCTTTTTGAAATAGAATATTTTATTCTTGGATTCAAGTTGGACTTTGGCCCAAATAAAAGTCAAACAAAATGTTTCGCAAGGATCGTGGAGATTGTATCTCCATGAGTATATCTACAGCCACGACTTTAGCCACCACCCCAATCCTCGTTAAAAAAATATGAGAAGTGGTGTGGGGTCAGGACCGGTAAACTAGTCTAACCCCAAGTTTCTCCATCTTGAGAATCGTAGAAATCTTAAGATATTACCTATTATTTATGTGAAATAGTCCCAATATTAGGACTATTGATCCATTGGATCAAAATCAATTGTCGCATATAATACTAAAAGACAAGAAGAAATCTAAATGTAGGCTTCATAAAGTTGGGTTTCTTGTGGCTTTGCTCGGACAATATACTCTGTCCCTAAACTATTTGATATTAAAAATTTTCGATCGATTTGGGACGAAAATGATGTACTATCTAAAAACCTCGTCAAAAATAATATATTGCATCTTGTTTGAGATTTTAGGAGAGAAGAGTCTTTTAGGTGTATAAATTTGGTGTTCCATTAAAGAAATAGGAAGAAATTTATTGGTATGAAGAAATGGATATAAGCTTTCTTGCAACGGTTTTGTAAAAATATCGGCAATTTGATTATTAGGACACACATAATCCAAACAAACATTACCTTTGCCAACAAACCGTTATCAAAGTCTTTGTTTATCGAAAGATATGAAATCACTTAGGTTCAAAAACAAAATTTAAACTAGAACTATAAGATTTGTGATTCAAAGTGTAATTCTAAGCTCAAAAAGTAAAGAGGTGTAGGGTTTTCAAGTTATACCTATTGATTGACCATAACCCTACACTATTCTATCATCAAAACCTTCTATATTTGACATTCACTTCAATCTTCAATCTTTGAGCCTCACTTGGGATGTCTGAGTTACAAAGTCTTCAACTGAAATGATTATGCTTCAACAGTTGACAAGTTAACTGAAGTTTGCTTCACGATGGCGTCTCCACGAGCATATCTACAGCTCGAGCTTTGATTGCCATCCCAATCTGGCTAGTCCACACCCTAAGGTTACCGATGATGAATCAGCTCGTCATCGTTCTATATTTGACTAGGGTGCATTGCTGGCCCGTATTCGCTTCCCTCCCTTAGACTTGTTATTAACACTTGGACTAAGCGGTACCATTGGGTCCGTTTTTTAAGCAAAATTTTGCAGTTTTCCAATTTGATATCATATTGACTAATTTCAATCGACCGGCCAAGTACTGTTTGACGTTGATAGACACAGAGGAGCATAAGACTAAACAGTTCATTAAGGACTTGAGAAGTAGTCTTAGGAAGGCATTGGTTCCATTACTACCCATAACCTTTGATCAATAATCATTCTTTATTGTTGCAAAAAACTTGCAAGAAATGAAGAAAACAGAATTCACCAATTTGGAGAATGGCATGACCTTTACAATAGTTATCCCCACCTCACGGGATTCACATCAACCAAATCAAATTAAAATTAAATCGTATAATTGATGCGGATTGGCCTGGATTGACGCAATAAGAAACTTTCCTCTTTAAAAGATACCCTCTGGAGTCAAAATTTATATTCTGTCACTAATTCATTGCGAGGAAAGCTAAGTTCCCTAACTAAAGGACTAATTTTGACTACAAAACTAGCAAACTGTGTAATAGGCCTTTCTATGATTCACTTTGATGAGACAATTGGGAGAATTTCTCTTACGATCATATGAATGTGACAATTTTTTAGCCAAAAACACATTGTTAGTAAGGTGCCTTTAGAGGGACTCATTTTGGCGACAAAAATAGAAAACTGTCTCATAGGCATTTCTAAGATCCACTTCGATGAGAGAATTGGCTCGATTTTAACAAAATTTTGCAATGTTCCACGTTGATATCTATTGGCTAATTTCAACCGACTGGTCAAGTGCTATTTGAGGTTGATGACCTGAGAAGTAGTCGACGGAAGGCATTGGCTCCATTACTGCCCATAACCATTGATCAATAATTATTCCTTGTTGTTGCAAGAAACTTGTAAGAAATGACTAAAACAGAATTCACCAATGTGGAGGATGCTAATGACTTTTATAATAGCTATCCTCACCACCCAGGATTCACATCAACCAAATCAACTTAAAATTAAACTGTATAATTGATACTAATTGGTCTGGATTGGTGCAATGAGAAAATTAAGTCTTTCTCACTAAAAAATACTTTTTTGCGACAAAATTTCTATTTTCTCACTAATTCATGGCGAGCAAAGCCAAGTTTCCTATCTAAAGGACTTATTTTGCCAAAAAAAAAAAAACAGTAAACTGTGTCATACGCCTTTCTAAGATCCACTTTGATGAGACAATTGGTAGAAGCTCTGTTACGGTTATAGGAACATGACAGTTGTTAGCCAAAAACACATTGTCGGTAAGGTGTCTTCCTCTCACAAAAAATTTAGGATTTGGATCCTTGTAACATGTATAATAACATTTATCCTATAACATTCCCTTTATAGAATTTTCATTATAAATCTTAAATTATAAAAGATAAATTCAAAATAAAAAAATAGAAACAAAATATTACAATAGATACTACATATTGCTGGCCCAGTTTGTCCCCCATGGTAAGAACACATTATTCTTTTTTTGAACAGAATTATTAAATCATTATGCAAAATCCAACAAAATCAATTTCTTGGAAATGAACAGGACATTGCACGTTGATCTCAAAGGAGGAATAACACCGTTCCGTTTAGCTCGTGGGTCGAATACTGGCCAGTCTGTTTTTTCTTTTTAATTTTTTTAAAAAATATTTTCAAAACGACGTGGTTTTGATTTTTTTAAAATATTAAAAAAAATTTCAAAACAACGTCGTTTTGTAAAGCCCGTTACTTGGTTATCGCGGATCGCAAACTGAGAGTTTTCAGCCGGAGGGTCAAAAGAACCAGCCCGCTTCAGCCCGTTTCAAGGTCAACCCGTGCCGAGCCGGAGCGGAATGGCCCGTTTTACACTACAAGGAACAATGCCAGATTCTATACATCTCATCAACCAAAATGAAGACAAATGGATCATCGGCATAAACAAAATTATTATTGTTTTTAAAATATAAAAAGAAAAAAAGTAAAAAATGAAGAAAGACGGTCGCGCCCATCTTCGACACTGCCCCTTATGGTGTGGTCTAACCGTGCATTAATTGTAATGCCAAGAACTTCACCGTCTTCCTTTTGCGGATATCGGGAAGGCAATGGCTTTTGGAAGCATGCGATTAAGTTTGTCTCCTCTCAAATTCATGAAAGGTTGGCTAAATTACCAATTGAATGCGGAATTGGTACACTTATAGTTTTAAGAATTCAAAGATCTGCACAATTAAGAAAAAGAAAATCTGTTAGAGGAATTGATTGCAGAATAAAAATTAAGAAAACTAAGGGCATACTAGTTTACAAGATATTCTTTCTACAGTCAAGAGAATAGTAGCTATAGCTACAAACAAGGGTAAGAGTAAGTGAGAGAGAGGAAGCAACCGAGAGTAAGGAGAAGAGAGAAGGACAGCTTTAAGAGTAAGTGGATAAATAGTGCCTTTTTTTAACAAATAATTAATTTGAAGTAAAACTTAGGAAAAATTTTGGAAAGTTTGAAATATTTTGAAACATCTTAATGTAGTAAGAAGATCATTAAAAATGAGATGGAGGGAGTACTATTTATTTTAATTAGAAGTTAGGAGAAAAAATTTGTTCAAAATAATAAATCACTTTTTCAAAAATCAACTATTTATAAAATATAGGCAAACATGTGACTATCTAGATGTCCTAACTTGATTATTCTTTTATAGAAAATCAGTTTATTCTTTTTGTTTCAAAAACTGGTTTAAATCACATTTTTACTATACAAGTCTTGAAAAAGTAAAACTGACAACTTTAAAAAATTTATTCTAACAAACTGAAAATTCGTGTTGGCACTATACCAATGTTTCAGTCATTAGTCATTGCCTCGACATTCTGTAGTCTGACAAAGGTAACTTGACAAAATGGCCTTAACTTCATAGTTGAGAAATTATCTTGATACAAAGACCAAGGAAAAAGCACTTTGTCTCTTTTTCAAAAATATTCCAGATGCAATTTTTAAGTAAATCTTTTGAAACACATTTTGAAGACCAAAATTTTAAAATTGATTAAGCACGCGTAGAAACTTATTATCTCTAATTTAATCTAAACAAGAATCTAAATATATATTCTTAAATGCACACTTATTTATTCTTGTATTTGAATGGTTGTTCATGATTGTACATTCTAAAACACACTCAACAAACTTCATTGGATGACTTAAAACACATTTTGTTAGTTATCAAAATTTGAAAGTTTTTATTCTTGAGTCAGTGATCATTTTGAAACTGTTGGATACTCGAATTCTGATTTTGTAGGCCGCAAAGATGCTATATGACCTACTTTCGGATATATTTTATGTTAGTTGGTGAAGCAACATCATCGCGAAGTATCACGCAATCTATTATATCATCTTCTAAAGATGAATTTATAGCATATCATGTTGCTACTTCTCAAGTAATTTAACCGCAGAATTTTGTGGCCAAGCTTAGGATGTTGATTCTATTTCTAATCCTATGATCATATATTGTAACAATTCTACAGCAGTTTATTTTCCTAAAAATAACAAGTTCTCTAGTAAATTTAAACAGATTGAGTTGAAATATCATGTTTTGCATGAAAAGATTCCGCAACAAAAAGTGTCCATTACTCGTATCAATACTAAAATGATGCTTGTAACAAATCATTGACACCGAAGGAGTTTATAAAATATGTTAGTCCTATGATTCTTGCAAAAATTTTATAGAATTGGATAAATAAAGATTTGTCATCATAAAAAGGGGAGATTGTTAGCCTTATGGTCCTAAATAAATAAATAATTTCCAAGAAGTCTTAAACAGTCATACCAAGGAGATGGAGAAGATGATACAAGTTTGTTGAGACATTCACTCCTATGGCGCGAAATAAGATAGACAGCTTGGAGGATAGAGTGAAAAACATTGAGGCCTTCCTAAAGCTAAATTCACAAAGTGGTGAAAGGACCTCCAAAACAAAAGAGGATGATAGTAAAAATGATGAAGAAGATGTTGAAAAGAAAGATGAAGGTGAGGACAAGAATTTATGGTAGTCGAAACTCAATGATGATTTTTTTGTGTTGACTAACACACTATGCCCGCTTTATTTGATTGATGACAAAAGGGAGAGTGAGTAGTTTGTTATAAAATGTGATTAATTGTTTGCGAAATGTGGTTAAATTGGTTATCTTTGGAAATATGATTGCAAATGCGGTGACTTGTTGAATTTTCGATATGAGATGACTTGTACTTGTCAAATGTGGTTGAATTTGGAAATATGGAGTGACTTGTAATTCATTGCAAGAAAACACGGAATTGCGACGACATCATTCTTCCGTCGCTAATTAGCGACAAATTTGAGACGGAAAAAATTTAGCGACGGATAATAATATATTTAAATTTAAAAATAAAAAATTGCTGTTAATTCTACGATTTTTAATAAATAATAAAAGAAAATATAAATTATTATTTAAAATTTTTTAAAATAAAAATTTTAAAATAATGTGGATCAGACTAACCCAACCCAATTTCGTCAAAAGTAAAATTTTAAATTAAAAATTAATAATATAAGAAAATATTAAATTGTTTATTTAAAAATTTTGAAATTAAATTTTAAAAATAATTTGAATTGGTCTAATCCAACCAGATTGGGCATCAATTGATGGGGTTAGCCCAATTCAGCTCCAATGCATCGAGTTAGCCCAATCCAAATTTAATTCTTTTAAATGCTTTGTTTTGCTTGAAGAGGGATTCGAACCCTTGTTTCTCTCAAAGTTAGATGATGTCTTCCTCCACTGGGCCAAGTCACTTCCTATGTTTTATTTCATTATATAATATTTTTATATTATAAATTTTTGTTATCATATAGTATTATATTAATAATAATATATTATATAGTATTATATTATTAAATAATATATTATAATATAAATATATTTATTATTACATCTAATTTATAAATTAATATAATTTTTTATTTTTTTATTCCTATCCGTCGCAAATTCGTCGCTAATAAGAGACGGATTAGCTATAAAAAAAATTTAAATATTTAAAATAATTTTTAAAATTCTTAATTTTTTTCGTACCAAATCCATCGCTAATTAGCGACAGATTAGCAACGAAATAATATTTTTAAATATTTAAAATAATATTTTTAATTCTTAATTTTTTCCGTAGCAAATTCGTCACTGATTAGCCACGGATTTGAGACAGAATAGTATTTTTAAATATTAAAAACAAAAATTTTTTAATCTCTCGCTAAAAATAAAAATAAAAAATAGCAATGACCTTCTTAGTAAAAATAGAAAAAGTCTTCCTAAATACTAATTTAATCTGACTTCACTTATTTTAAATCTTAATTTATTAAGCACTATTTTTTTGAATTGATATTTACTTATAGTCTAAAGTATCTAAATATATATTAATTATCATTTTTATTGATATATATTTGTGTCTATTTCTGCACATATATGTTATATTGTACTTATGTTATATTTATAAATATTATCTTATATGTATGTGTTATTAATATACTATACTACTAGAAATGCGTAGTTTATTACATGTGTATTACATAAGAATAATCCTACTTAGTAATTGATATATATTATTCAATATAATTTATTTTACTTCTATTCATATTCTTCATGCTAAGTAGAAAAATAATATTACTAAATTATTATTTTTTCATTGCTAATCTGTCGCTAATTAGCGATGGATTTGGGACTATTCACAGTTTAAAAAATTTTATTGTTATATTTAAATTATTTTTCCTTCGTTAATCCGTCGTGTTAGCCCTAAAGGGCAAATCATATTAGTTTTGAATAATGACAAACATTGATAAGGACTAAAATGCTTGTATGATGTGTGATAGAATTTTTGAATTGAGAAGGAAGTAAGTCTTTGAAATGATCTTAAATGAACTTTGTGTTAACAAGTATGTTTTTGGAATCTAAAATGATCTTAAAAAGATTTTGTGTAATCAAAATGTTTTTGGTAAAGGTTTTTGTATCTAAATGTGTTTAAATGATGTGTTCATTCATGCAAAACGTTTTCAATGTTATTAACATTGATTTGAACAAGTTTTGACAAAGTTTAAAAAGATTGGATGCAAGTTTGGTCATCCAAACTTTGGAAATGGTATTGTGCTTCCAGAGAATTTCGAACGCAAGTTCGGACGCATGGAGAAAAGTTCGGATGTCCAAACTTTCTCTGATAAGCATGGTCACTGTTTTTTCCAAAGAATTTCGAACGCAAGTAAAATTCGGACGCAAGTTCGGACGCATAACAGAAAGTTTGGACGTCCGAACTTTACTGTTACTAGTCGTTACTAGCCGTTTTATAGCTTTTGCATTTGATTTTTCACATCTATAAAAGCTATAAACTTCACAATTTTTGTAACTCTTGAATCTTTATGAACTCCAAGCATTCCAAAAGCTTTTAGCAAACTTCAAAGCTCTCTTATCTTGTGCATTCAATTGATTATTCAAAAGGCATCAAAGTGTGAAGGTACAATATTGTGTAAACATCTACCAACAAGTAGTAAATGCATAAAAGGTTTTGCCTATATTTTGCCTATATAATTTATTCTTGGTCTAAATGCATAAAAGGTTTAATTTTACGAAAATTAGCCAAATACCTAATTCACCCCGCTCTTAGTTATTTCACATCGCTAATTAGCGACGGATTTGAGACAGAAAAAATTAAGAATTAAAACAAAATATTTTTAATATTTAAATTAGTTTTTCATAGCTAATCCGTCACTAATTAGCGACAGAAAAAATTAAGAATTTTAAAAAATTATTTTTAATATTTAAATTATTTTTCGTCGCTAATACGTCGCTAATTAGCAACGTACTTTGGCCGTCGCTAATTAGCAATGGACGTTCGCCGTTTCTAATTGTGTATTTTCTTGTAGTGATTGTTCTTCACGACTAAAAATCATGTCTTACTAATGATGTGTACTATTGCTTATGTGCACTTGTAATTGTATTTGTGATATTATCAATGCAAATATGGTCATATTGTATCCTGGATTGTTTGTAATTGTGATATTGCTAAGAAAATTGACGTTGGAAATCATAAAGGTTAAGGTGGGATAGTGATTGTGCTTTTCAAATTCGGAATTGATACACTCATATTCGGACTTGTGCAGTCCAATACTGACTCAGTCCACACTTTTACCAAAATGAGTCCTTTTGTTGTCCAAAATTGGTAAACTTCTTCTAAAATCCTTCTAACCTTAATTGGAAAACATTGAGAAAGTTCATTTGTTAAAAATTTAGAAATTACCTTGCTTATTTTACAACTTGGACTTGGAAACCTGAATTCGGACTTATCTTCTTTCAAGTCCAAATGTGTTTAAAAGTGAGCTCAATCTATGGGGGAATTTCAATTGCCCTTTTCTATCTTTAAAAACCTCCCTTAAGTATTCTTGATGCCTAAATGCTAAATGTTTTATTAAATTAGAAGAAATGAGGGATATGGAGGTTGGTTGGGTCATAGGCTCCTCATGAGCCATATTTTGTCACTATGCTTATGTGATTATCTATCTTTTGTGACATCTTTACCTTTTTGTGCTACATTGTTTTCAATCCTTCACATTTTGCATAAAAAATTGTCATCATCAAAAAGGGAGAAATTATTGTCCCTAAGGGCAAATCTTGTAGTTTTGTTAATGAAAAACATTAATGAAAGCTAACTTGAATAATTATTGTGTGATGGGATTTTTTTTATTATAGAAGAAAAATGATCTCATTGCCTTCAAGCTATAGTGAAAAGGACATCTCAAATGTGTTTAAGAGTATTGAGATTGAAGCGAATGTCAAGTCATTGATGGCTTTAAAGATCCAATAGTGTAGCGTGTTGTGTTGTTTATAGATATATCTTGTAAACCCAGACCTTTTCCTCTTGGAATCTATGCATTGCATGTTGAAGCACAAGCCATTTTGATTAAGTCTAAACTTTGTTGTTGAGCTATAAAGCTTTTATGATTCTTTGAAAAACAAAATATTTTTATGTATCTCGAAAGTTTTTAAATGACTTATCTTATTATCTAAATTGACTTGTGTAGCGCAATGACAAAGATATTTCTATCGACCAACTCGGACGTAGTAAGCCAAATTCAGTCAACCGAATGGCACTATTACTAGCCATTACAGGCAAATTTTTTAACATTGTATTTGAAAATTTAAGTCATATAAAAGACTTAAATCTTGTGTCTTAAACCTTATTGGGTGAGCCTCTTGCGTATTTATGTGACATAAAAATTTAATGAATTTGTTGAAATTATTGAGCGTGGACTCAAGAAGTGGGTGCATATCTTGGAGAAATCGAACCACTATAAATCTTGTGTCTCTCTTTGTATTTATTGCTTGCATTAATTTGTTCTATCCTTATTTCATCTTGTAGTAGTTGTTATTGATTGTTACCACATTAATTATTTATCTTCTTCCAACTACTTTACTTTTCATTGTCTAAAGGATACAACGTTTCATTTTTTATGACGACAAAGCATGTTTCAAGTAATCTAATGAATTTCTATTGAGATGCTTTCAGAATGTGCCTTGAATTTTCATGATCAAGCTGCAGAAGTTCAAGAATCAAGTAATGTACATTCATGAGCATGCCTCAAAAAGTTTTATTTCAAAACTATATCTGTAAACCTTTCAAGAAAAAGGCAAATTTTTTCTGCTTTGATCTTTGTATCAAGCTACCTTTAAACCTATCAAGTTCTATTCACTTTTATCAAGCTACTTTTACGAGACTGCAAAAATACGAGTGAGTCAACTTGACAGTGACTAATCAATGTTTGACTGACACTGTGAAAAACCTAAGAGATGGGTGAATTAGGTTTTTAGTTAATTTTTGAAACTTTCCTTTAACAAAAATCCCCTTTAAAAGTTCACATCCTCCAAGTACTTATAAGTTTGGAATAGAGTGGTTGAGAGAAAAAGAGTAGTCAATGAAATATCAATTAAGATTAACAATCACAATAATCACAAGACAATGAAGATATCACATACAAGTGAAAGTAATAAATAACAAGAGAAGTACACAACAATTTATAGTGGTTCAATCTCTCCAAGATCTATATCCACTGCCTTAAGTCCACACTCAAAGATTTCGGCAATCCACTAAATGCTTAAGTCAAACAGTTACATAAGAGGCTCACCCTCAAAGGGTCTTACACCAATATCCTCTTTTTCAATTCAACAACCAAGGCTCACCCTCACCACAAAGGGTTTTATATCACAAGACAACATTGAACAATCAAATCAAGGCTCACCCTCTCGAAAGGGTTTTATATCCTCAAGAAAACCTTGATTAAACAAAGTAAAGATGAGATAAGGATAGAAATTACCAAATATATGGTAGATATTCAGTAATTCTAGTGCCACTTCACTTTTGCCTTTGGAATCCCTGGATAATCACATGAAGCACATGAACAATGAAAGATAATGGCATGTAATTTCATCAATCTTACTCAAAATTTGAGTTTCTAGCCTTTTACATAACTCAAAAATTCAAATACAACGTTCAAAAAAGGGCTAGCAACAGTAAAATTCAGTCGTCCGAGCTTGGACATCTGTGTCCGAATAGGTCATCCGAATGATTTTGTTTACTAGTGGTGCAGGAAATTTTTGGTCGTCCGAATTTTGCATTCGAACAATTCGGTTGTCCAAACTTGAGTTCAGACTTTTTAAATTTTGTCAAATCATTTTAAAATTTAACCACAACAAGTTTGAAATTATTTTGGACTAAACGATAAGTCATTGAAAAGCTTTCGAAAATAAGTACACTTTGTTTTTCAAAGAGTCGTGAAAAAATTTTATGCTTATCAACAAAGTTTAGGCTAGATGAAAATAGGAAAAAGAAGAGCAAAAATGTTTGCTTTAGATATCGAAGGTGACGGAAAAACCTGGTGAGAAAGTGTATCATGGAGGAAGTGGCTTCAAGGGAGTTGTGGTGAGTGTTACAAGATAATGAATAAGTGATGAGAAGTTATGATTTTTGAAAATTTTAAATTAAAATATTAATGCAACACATAAAAATTCTTTTAAACCAATCTAAAATGTTCTAAGTAATAAAAAAACTTAAATTCTTAAAAATTAGAATGCAGACTCCAAGGCTTTTATGGAGTGAGAGAAAGTAAAAGTGTTATATATATATATATATATACACATATATATATATATATATATATATGTGTGTGTGTGTGTGTGTGTGTGTAATTGGGAAGACCATCAAGGCAAGAATTAACCCAAATAGATTGCAAAAAAGACTTCAGAGCATCCAAGAGCAGTAGCGACAGCGGAGAAAGGTAGCATTCAAACTAATGAGAGACAGAGCATTCGAGACGAATAGAGATCGGGCATCGACAATGTTGAGTGGATAATTATTCCTTGGATGTATACTAGTTGATTGTTGTAATTATAGAGATCGGGTGTCGACAATGTTGAGTGGATAATTATTCCTCGGATGTATACTAGTTGACTGTTGTAATTATTCATTGGTTTTAGACCAAAGTAGAGTGAATAATTATTCCTTCTTAAGTGAATATTTGTTAACTCTTGATTTTGTATGCGTTAGAAGAATGTTGAGTGAATAATGATTCGTTCTTGAGTCTATACTTGTTGACTCTTGTAAACTTGTGCTAGACGAATGTTGAGTGAATAATTATTTGGGACCAGAATGGTCCCAAGTGCTAAGAGAATATACAGTTTGATAAATGTTTTGGCGGTGAAATCTGGTCAGGAAATTGTTGCTTGAATCTCATCAAAGGAGAAATGATTCTTGGCCGAGGATGACAGCCCCATGGTCCTAGCAAACTACAAAGCTCTCTTGTACCGAGCAGTCCATCTAAGACTGAAGACCTAAGAGGGGGTGAATTAGGTCTTTGGCTAATTTTCGAAAACTATTTCCTTTATAAACTTAGTTGGAGCAGATTAAGATTACTTAATTCAATGAGAGAATTAATCAAATAAATAACAAAGCAATAAACAATCTAAGTGCAATGAACACAAGTAATTTATAGTGTTTCGATCTCCTCAAGATCTACCTCCACTACCTTGAGTCTACACTCAAGGATTTCAATCAATCTACTATATGCTCAAGTTCAACAATTACATAAGAGTCTCACCACATAATGGTTTTACACTCACAACCTCTTTTGCAATTCTACAAACAAGGCTCACTCTTCCACAAAGATTTTATATCTAAAGACAACCTAAAGACCAATCTAATCCAAGGCTCACCCACACACTGGTTTTACACTATAACCTTTATTAATCTCGTCTATGGCTCACCCTTACCAAAAGGATTTTATGTCACAAGATAACTTTGTATTGAGCAAGTAGAAAATAGAATAAAATGAAGAATGAATGAGATGTTACCACTTCTTGGTAGATGATTACACAATATAGCACCACTTCACTTTGTTGTCTTTGGAATCTTTAATGATCAATTGAAAGCACAAGACAAAAGAGAGCTTTGATGTTTGCAAAATGATTTAGAATGTTAAGATTTCTCAGGGATCCAAAACTTACAAAAATTCTTGAGTTTAAGGTTATTATAGAATTCAAAAATCAGTTTTAACAGTCATAAAATGGCTAGTAACGGCTAGTTTCAGAAAATTCGGAGGACCAAATTTTTCCTTGTGTTTCCGAACTTGCGTCCGAATTTTACTGTTACATGTTTTCTGGAAAAATTCAGACGACCGAATTTTTCTTCATGCGTTCAAACTTGCGTCTGAATTTCTCTGGAAAAACAGTAACCATGCTGGCAGGGAAAATTCGGACGACCGAATTTTTTCCCTTGCATCCGAACTTGCTTCCGAATTTCTCTAGAAGTACAATAGCCATTTTTTATGTTCAAACTTGGTAAAATCATTTGAATTTCAACTTCAATAAGTTTGAAAACATTTTGTATGAATAAGTAAACTATTTATACACTTTTAGGTTCAAGAATCATTATCAAAACTCTTTGATTATACAAAGATTACTTAAGATCATTTTAGACTTAGAAACATATTTATCAATCAAACGTTCATTAAAAGATATTTAAGATGCAAAAACAAGTTTTATGCTCTCTTATGCATTCAATAGATTCCAAGACAAACAAGTGTAGAGTTTACAAAGGTATACCTATTTTTCAAGTGTAAACCTACACTGGAGTCTTTCAAGCCTTCAATCCATAGGGCATGCTCAACTTTCTTGATCCTTGATCACACTTGAGTTCTCCTTAGTACTTCTTGCTTCAAAGCAATAAGACTTCATACTTCTTAATCCAACAATCCTATCACACAAATGACATAAAGATTAGTCCTCATCAATATTTGTCATTAATCAAAATTTAATCATAACCTCATGGTTTGCCCTTAGGGCTAACAATCTCCCCTTTTTTGATGATGACAAACTTTGATGCAAAATGTGATGAATTTAAACAATGTAGTACAAAGAATTATTAATGTCAATG
Organism: Rauvolfia tetraphylla; assembly: GCA_030512225.1. Taxonomy (NCBI): domain Eukaryota; kingdom Viridiplantae; phylum Streptophyta; class Magnoliopsida; order Gentianales; family Apocynaceae; genus Rauvolfia; species Rauvolfia tetraphylla. The sequence continues at coordinate 1,024,010 of JAJQKT010000033.1, forward strand.
ATAGATAATAACCAATTTAGCATATTGACATTCAAAAGGCTCAATATGAGCCTATGACCCAACCAACCGCCATTAACCTCCTTCCTTCCAACTACTAGGATAGAAGATATAGCATTTAAGCATTAAGAAAACTTCTAAAATAGGTATTAATGGTCATAAAAAATTAACAAAGCTTCCTCTTATATTGTGCTCATTTTTTAACAAGTTTGGACTTGAGATACTGTGAATCCGAATTTTGACATATCAAGTCCGAACTGCAAATTACGTAAAATGAAAGATGCAATTTTTGAAAATAAGCTTTCCTAAGGTTGTTCAAACATAGTAGAAGAGATTAAAACACATTTGAATCAATTTGAACAACAAAAGAGCACTTTTTGGCAACAAAATATGGATGCATCCAAATTTCTAAAACATGCATCCAAATTTTTGAAGCATGCATCTGAATTTTAAGATTTCAAATCCAAACTGTAAAATGTGTGAGATAACAGCTTTAATTTTTGAAAATAATATTTTACAAAATTGTTCAAATATGATAGGAAGGATTAAGACTGGTTCCAAACAATTTGAACAATTGTTCAAATATGCGTCCGAAATTTTTTTGGCAGCAAGTTTGAAAAGGTGATTTTGCATTTTCAAATGAACTGTAGAAGTACTCAAATATGTATGTTCACAATGACAATTAGTTTAGCTTTGCAAAACTAGAAAACTCATGCATCCGATTGTTTTCATGAGGTAATTCAAAATCTTAGGACAAGTCAACAACTTAGCCAAATTTCAGAAAATAACCAAGATCTCAAACTCCAAATGCAATCAAACAGTTTCACATAACACATTCATTGTTCATAGCACAATTTAGCACAATTTTGCAATCATTTATACACATAGCACAATTTTACAGTCATCATTCTTTTCTTCCCCCTTTTGTCATAAATCAAAGATGGGGTCAATGAAAATGAGACTAACAATTTACCACATATAACAATTTAAAAGAAGCTCTCAACACAAAGGTTTCATCATTGAGCTTCACTATTACAGAAATTGCAGAAATTTAAAGAAAAAACATAACAGATTCATAGATTAGTTTGGAAATTTAAAACACATAAACTAGACTAAGTACAAATAAGTAATTCAAAGCAGTAAAAGATAGGGTTGAAGAGATGCTCAGTCTTGTGATGGAGAGGCTTTTCTGAATCCTTTCTTGATTGCCAAATGCTTCACTCTTCCTTGGCTGAAAGAGATGGTTGATGGTGAGATAATTTCTGCTCCTTCAATTTGGCTTCCTCCTTCTTGTGGCTCTTCATGTTCAGATTCATTTTCTTCCTCTTGCCTTGCCACATACTCACTGTTGCCTCCTTGATTATTATCCCCATCATCACTATCATCATCACTATCATCACCTTCATCTTCATTCTTACCTTCTTCCTCCTTATCATCTTTATCATCTCTATTTTGATGCCTACAGGGTCCTTCACCACTTTGTGTATTCTTCATCAAGATTTCTTCAATGTGCTTTACTCTATTATCTAATCCATCCAGTTTTCCAAGAACCATTAGAGCAAATGATTCGAAGAACTTATACATTTTCTCCATTTCCTTGATATGATTTTTCAAGACTTCTTGGAATGCCTTAGCTACTATGGTGTCACCTCTAGTAATCCCTTAACTATTAGGGTCTTCATCAAAGATTATTTTCTTGGAGGGAGGTTGCTCCCCCTCACTTGCTGATTCATGTCTTCTCTTTGTTTTTCTTTCTCTTGCCAGTCTTTCTTGTTCATCTTCTTCCTCCTCACTTTCTTCAATCTCTTCTTTTCATGGAGGGATTTCTCTTTTAGTTCTCCATATACCATCTTCATCAAGGACTAATTGCATTCTTTTGAGAGTATCATTAGTATAAATCTCTCCACTCTTAAATGCTTATCCTCTCACTGGAAGTTTAACTTGAAAATGTTTAAAGATTCTTGTTAACAACCTCCCATAAGGAAAAGCCTTGGTTAATGTATTCCTTGCAGTAATCATATGTTTTAAGGTCATATGTCCAAAATTCAATCTTCTATGCTCATGCAATGCTAACATAATTACCATATGCATATTTCCAACAGATGACTTATGTCCAAAATTAGGGACAATCATAGTAGTAATCTTGTGATGCAATACTCTTCCTCTAGCATCAAATCCCTTAATTTCTCTCTCCCTAATGGACCTAAACTCTCTGCCATTTGTGAATGCTTCTTCAAATCTTTCTTTTGTGAAGAGTTCACGTATATAACAATACATTCCAGATGAGTAATATTTTTCCCCGCTATCACCTACACCACAAATTCTATTAATCAAAGCATCATTGAATTCAAAATCCACTTGGGATACTCTAGATGAATACCATTGTACTACATCATCTCCTACTTGTTCAATTCTTTCCTCTTTGAGATTTGCATAGAATTCATATATGAGAGTAGGATAGAATTCTTCATTAATAGCCAACAGACTACTCCAACCAATATCACTAAAAAGAGATAAGACATTATCCATACTTGATAATTTATCAAAATTCACCTTGTTTCCAGGGATAATCTTTCTGTCTTTCTTGTTCCATTCATCAAATTTTGAAGCAGCCTTGATTGATACAAACCTATCCACTCCAGACAAGGCTTGAGGAATTCGAACTCTTCTTGGTTCATTGATAATTAAGCCTCCATCTCCTTCCTTTGCTTTTCCTTTCCCCTTTTCAACATTTGGCCTCTTTGTCCTCACCATGATGTTTTTGTTTGAAAAGTAGTGATTTTTAGGATATATCTAGGGCTTGGAATTCAAAAATGAAAGCAAATCAAAGTGAAAATGGTGAAGTTTCAAAGAAATTGTGATTTGAACGCATGTGGGTAAGAATGGTTTTGAAATAGGAGAGAATTGGAAAGTTGAAGTGTTTAAAAAACTGTTCGTTTTCATTTAAAATGTTGTAACCGCAAAGTTTGGACGATCGAATTTTCAGGTATGCGTCCGAACGTACGTCCGAAAATCTCTGTTTCTTCAGTTCAGAAAATTCGATGAACCGAATTTTCTGCCGAATTTTCTGCCATGCGTCCGAATTTTCCCTGTTTTCACTAAACTTCAACACACACATTAGTAATTGAATTTTGAGATTCCTAAGAGCCTTCTTAGATGATTAAACCTTTCTTCAGCCAAAGTCTTTGTAAATATATCAGCAATTTGGTCATTTGTATTTACATATTCCATGCATATATCTCTTTTGGCCATATGATCAAAATGATGTTTAATTTCTATATGCTTAGTCCTAGAATGTTGAATGGGATTAATGCTTAAATTGATAGCACTTGTATTATCACATAATATAGGCACACAATTGAATTCTAAACCATAATCAAGTAGAGTGCACTTTATCCAAAGCACTTGAGCACAACAACTACCGGCGGCGATATATTCAGCCTCAGTAGTAGATAAAGATACACATGCTTGTTTCTTACTATACCAAGATACAAGACAACTATCAAGAAATTGACAATGACCACTAGTACTTTTACGCTCAACTTTACATTCGGCAAAATCAGCATCCGAATATCCAACAAGATCAAAAGATGAAGATTTTGAGAACCAAATGCCATAATCATGTGTATCAATCAATAGCGAAAAATTCATTTAACAGAGATTAAATGAGATTCTTTAGGACAAGATTGGAATCTAAAACATAAGCACACATCAAACATAATATCTGGTCTACTTGCTGTGAGATAAAGTAAACTTCCAATCATACCTCTATATGACTTTTCATCAATATTTTTACCTTTTTTATCTTTATCAAGTTTAGTTGATGAACTCATTGGAGTACCTATCCCTTTTGCTTGATCCATTCCAAATCTTTTCAGTAGCTCCTTGGTATATTTTGCTTGATTTATGAAGACTCCATCCTTAGTTTGCTTGATTTGCAGTCCAAGAAAGAAATTTAGTTCTCCCATCATGCTCATTTCAAATTCATTTTGCATTGATTTGGCAAACTCTTCACAAATAGATGTGTTAGTGGCACCAAAAATAATATCATCAATATAAATTTGCACAAGTAAAATATCATTGTTACTGGAGATTTTTATAAATAGAGTAGTGTCAACTCTTCCTTTTAAAAATCCTTTTGAAAGAAGAAATCCACTTAATATTTCATACCAAGCTCTTGGAGCTTGTTTCAATCCATATAAAGCCTTGGTTAACTTGAAAACATAATTAGGAAACTTTTCATGAATAAAACTAGGTGGTTGTTCTACATAAACTTCTTCTTCAATAAGACCATTTAGAAATACACTTTTGACATCCATTTGGAATAGTTTAAAACCTTTAAAACAAGCAATAGCCAATAGTATTCTTATGGATTCAAGTCTAGCTACAGGAGCAAAATTATCATCATAATCATTTCATTCTTCTTGACTGAAACCTTGAGCAACAAGCCCAACTTTATTTCTAATAACTTCTCCTAATTCATTTAATTTATTTCTATAAACCCATTTTGTACCAATAACAGGATGATCCTGAGGTCTTGGAACAAGAGTCCAAACTTTGTTTCTTTCAAATTGATTTAGCTCTTCTTGCATAGCAATAATCCAAAAATCATCACACAAGTCATCATCAATGTTTTTAGGCTCAATATGAGATAAAAGAGCAAAGTTGTCAATAAAGTACCGCCTTGTTTTAACTCCTTGGGATATATCACCAATGATTTGCTCCTTAGGATGGCCTCTTGCATATCTTAGATCTTTTGGAAGCTCTTGGTCACTACTGGTTTTGCCATCTTGTTCTTGCTCTATTATTTCTTCTTCATTAGCATGTTCTTCCAAAGTTGGTACTTGATGATGAGTTTGATTTTCAATTATTAAGGTACCTACATCATCTTTATTTCTTCTTTCAAGATAAATGTTAGATTCATCAAAAGTTACATGAATGGTTTCCTTAACACATAAAGTTCTTTTGTTATAAACTCTATAGGCTTTTTTATTTGATGAATAACCAAGAAATATTCCTTCATCAGATTTTCTATCAAATTTTCCTAGGTTGTCATGAGTGTTCAAGATAAAGCATTTGCAACCAAATACCTTAAAATAAACAATTGAAGGAGTTCTTCCAAATAAAATTTCAAAAGGTATTTTTTTGTAAAAATGTCTTAAAAGAGCTCTATTCATTACATAACAAGCAGTGTTTACAGCTTCACCCCAAAAGTATTTTGGTAAAGAGTTTTCACACAACATTGATCTAGCCATCTCTTGTAAAGTTCTATTTTTCCTTTCAACAACATCATTTTGTTGAGGTATTTTGGTAGCTGAAAAATTATGTGTAATGCCATATTCATCACAAAATTTTGTAAAATCTTGATTGCAAAATTCTCTTCGATTGTCACTCCTAATAGATATCAATTTGCACTCGAGAGAAACTTGAACCTTTTTCAAAAGCTTAATAAATTCATGAAAGGTTTCATCCTTTTGAGCTAGAAAGATCACCTATGTAAATCTTGAAAAATCATCAACAACCACATATGCATATCTTTTACCACCAAGACTAGTAGTTCTCATTGGTCCAAACAAGTCCATATGAACAAGTTCAAGAGGTTTTGATGTAGAAACCATTTTCTTTGGTTTAAAAGATGTTTTTTACTATTTTCCATATTGACAAGCATCACAGATATGAGTTTTGTCAAATTTCATTTTTGGCAGTCCTCTAACCAATTCTTGTGATGAAAGTTTGTTCAACAATTCCATACTCACATGACCTAATCTTCTATGCCATAGATATCCATCATTATCATGAATGGCAAGACATTTAATATCATGTGCAATAAGTTCATCAAGATATAGTACATACACATTTCCAACTCGATTGGCAACAAAAATAGTTTTGTCACTTACACTATCAAGAATAGTACAGGTGTCACATTTAAACTCAACTTTGCAACCATTGTCACATAATTGACTAATACTAAGCAAGTTATATTTTTAACCATCAATAAGTAGTATTTGCTTAATAAGAGATAAGGAATCATTACCAATATTACCAATTCCAAGTATTCTTCCTTTCTTCTTGTCACCAAATGTGGCAAAACCTTCACTTGTTGCTTGAAGTTCACTAACAAATGAGGCATTTCCTGTCATGTGTCTTGAACAACCGCTATCAATAAACCACTTAGTAAATGTAAAATGTAAAACAATAATATACCTAATTAATAAACACCACATGACTTTTAATAAAAAAAACTTACAAAAAACTCAACATTTAATCCAAAATTTTAAAAATAGCTTACCAAAAAATAACTAAACCTTACTTTTAAACAAAACTCGACATTTAGTTTACTAAATTAAAAAAGAAAAACTTACAAAAACAACTCGAGTTTTAACCTAAGAAAGTTAAAATCTTATATTATTAATACCATAATAATTTATGCTAACAGTAATTAATAATATCACAATAATACCATAATAATAAAATAGTCCACTCCAAATAAAAGTAAATGTAAATAAAGATATATCTAATTAATAAACACCACGTGACATTTAATAAAAAAATTTACAAGAAAGTCGACATTTAATCTAAATTAAATTAAATACATAAATTAAATTTGATATTTAAAAAATTGAAAATATTGCACACTTGTACTATTTTTTTGTGTAAGTTGCTCGCCACGTGCACCAACAGCTGGTACAGTTCTGTACGATTTGTGTCAGAAGATGGTACAAGTTCCACTCAAATTAAAAATTTTTGAAAATTAACCGTTTTAAGATAAATATACAAACACATAAAATTATATAATTTAATAAACTAATCTTCATTTACATAAATATAAAGATGCTCTTCGAATGAAAGAAACTTTATAAATCTAAAATTATAATAATAAATAATAAAAATTAATGGTATATAGTTTAAAAATATCTGTATATAGCAGCAACTCGTTCCACAATCAATTGTCTCTCGTGAACGGAACTTTACTTTCATGTGAAGGAGCAGTTGGAAAAGCAAAGCATCTTAAAAAGTTGGCAATTTTTTAATACTTTCTGCCATAATCATATTCATTGTTTTGGCTTATATTTTGGAGACCATTTGGTGTTGGATTACCAAGAATTAAGTATTCTTGAATGCGTAATCTCTTAACTAAACATATTCCCTTTAAGCATTCATTTGAAAAATGTTATGTTCCCTGAGATTGAGTTTCTAATTTTATACGTTAAAATATTCGTGAAAAGTATGTTTATTTTCCTATCCTTAATCCAAAAATCTATAAGTAACTTTATTTGCTTGAGATAATTTTTCTAATACAACAGTCCAACAATAACTCTTTAATTAACAAAATAAGATAGTAACTTAATTATGATCAAATACTCTTATAAATTTATATTAGAAATGAAAATAGAACATTATGCTAAGAGTACTAGATAACACCCTATGTTGGAGGAGGTAGAAAACTGTGAATCTCAAGTATATTTAGGGTTTGTTTTTAATTATTTAAAATAAATTACTTATATAATTTTTTTTAAACAAAGAGTTATTTTTGAAGTGTTTGTAATTACTTATTCATTTTTATTTTAACTTAAATAAATTTTAAAATTTTATTTTTGAGAAGCTACCACACTAGTACTTTTCAAAAAGCTTTTATCTATTAAAACTACTAAAAATGGGATTATTTTTTTTTTAAATTTTAGAAGTACTCTTTTTCATGAGCACTTCTTTTTCCGAAACTTCAAAAAAATTTCAACAATCGAAAAGATGCCCTAATGATATACGCAATGGCATTTCCTATCCAAATAAATAGAAAAGTATATATTCAATTTTAAGTGTTAAAAAGAACTATAAATTCTTTATAACATTTCCATTATAGTATTTTGTGTTGAGGTTTATCTTCTATGATTTAAAATTATAAAAATTAAAATGGAGATTATCAATGTAATCCTCAAACTTAGAGGTCGACACACTATGGTCCTAAAAGTTTTTCTGCAATTATGGTTTTTAAAGAAATTACACACAACCAATAATCACCCAATACCATCCTTCGTTTACAAATTTTGACCTGAAAATTTCACGCTCCACACATGTGACATCTTTTAGAGATAAAAATAAGCATATTACATTCTTGTAGCAAATCCTTAGCCATTTTCTTGTTCTTTTACTACTGTCTTGTCTCCTATTTTTTTTTTCTTTTTTTCATGACAATTATAGTGAATTTCTCCGATTTAGTTTCTTTCTGCCAAATTGAGGCACATGTGCTTGTAGCGTCAGTGTATTTTGGAGAAAAACATGTCACACGAATGGGGTGTGGATTTTTTAGATCAAAGGCTATAATGTGTTAGCCCCTAAGTTTGAGGACCAACAAAAATGCTGTGATATATAAAGTTGTTACAAATACAGTGTTACAAAGGATGTTATAAAAGATTAATAGGATTGAAAGGAGAAATGATCTGGTTAGTTTATTCCGGGTAGGTTAATTAATTACTCCCAAAAAAATTCATTAAAGTTGATCTTTTTTACCATTGTTTGTGTCCACTCCTGGAAGAAAAGAGATGTAAATATTTTAAATTTAGAGTTAATCCCTGCATTAATCATACCATCCACTTTTCTTTTCTCCTTTTTTTTTTCTTGAGGGATGACTTTTGGTTTTTTTTTTTTTTGGTAAATAAAGAATGTCGGGATAAATGTGTTGTAGCTATCCCAAATAATAAAACAAGCCATTGCTCAATGTTTCCTTCGCCTAAAACGATAAGAGCTTCATTGGGACTAAAGCTAGCCAAGTCACTATTACTCTCCCACTGTACTAATGAGTTAAACCTGTAATCCTTGTTAGGAATTGTCTAACGTTACTTTAACTCCACATTAGTATGATATTGTCCGCTTTGAGTTAAACCCTCACGGATTTATTTTTGAATATCTCTCAAAAGGCCTCATACTAATGGAGTTATCTTGAATCTTATATTTAGACAACTCTTCCATTAATTTTTCTATATAAGACTTAGTTTACATTCCAACAATCCTTACAAAATTTAACGTTATAAATCGATCACGACTATCTCATAATACACTTACCAAAAGTGACATGATTTCCAACGGTGAAGTTAATGATATAATGGACAGACAACTACGTTTGTAGCGGATGACTTTTGGTTCACCGCACTGTTTATCTGAAGACTTTTCTCGCCCGACAAGATTTCACGCGCTTTTGTTTTAGTTTGACAACTAGCAAACAAGCCCAGCAACAACCCATTTGGACCCCATGATTGTGCTTCCTTTGGTAATAATTTGCCTATCTTGCCCTAAATTGGCCCAATATGGGTCTACTTGGATTCGTTTCTTTTTCCAAAGGAATATATTTTCTGCAGAATATTGATCTATAGGTTAATTGTTCATCGAAAGTTACATAGTACTATTTGACTGATCTAGCTGCTCAAGTTCCGGATTATATGGACGATTGAGTAAGTAAACATTATTTACATAAAAGAATCAGACTATTTTCTACTCTTTAGGTTTAAGGAGTAAAGTCTCGAAAGCAAAACTTCTCACACTTGTGCCTGAGGTTACTTGACCAGGTGAGGTGTGAATCGAGAAATGTGTAAGAGTGACAGTCCTATTAGGGAGAAGATAAATGAACTAAATCTAGTAACAGTCCCTCGTAATATTTAAGTAGAGAACTATCATCACACGGATTCAAACTCGTGTTGTCAGAGTGTCTCCACCTTAATCACCTGGACACTTACCAACACGCCTATTCCTGGGGCGACTATTCTCTATTCTATGTAGTCGTATAAAGGATAATAAGAATAAAGCACCATACAATAAGGAAATAAAATACAGGGAAAATAAGTGGATAAAAAAAGTAGGAAAACAATAGAATAGTACTAATTTCTAAACCTTTTATGTCACTAAAAACATATCTAAGCTAACTGAATCAGTACTATATATCTTATTATTTAACGTGCTTTTTTTATTATTGGAAGAGTTGATATATATATATATATATATATATATATATATATATATATAAACTATTTTTATTTTTCTCCTTTTATACCAAAATTTTTTATTTTATCTCTTTATATACATTAACTATTTTAATACATATACACCTAACAATTAGTGAAGTTTGTCACAGATTTTAGTTAATTTCAAGCGTAATTTTTTTCCCATTCAATCTACTTCAAGGTAAATTAGGCTTTTTAAAAGGAAATTGAGATATTAGATGGACCAAAATACCCCTAAATTTTGTTGGGATTCACTACATATATCACTAATTTGTTAAATTTGCAAGTTTAAAAATAATTTGAATATATAAAAAGATAAAATAAAATTTTTTATGTGAAATAAAAAAGTGAAAAAAATTTTTGCACAAAAATAATCAATTTCTCTTAAGATTATTATTATGCATAGTCAACAATTCTCAAATTATTGGTTCCAATTGTTGCTTGACAAGTCGCAAAGCCTTTTTACAAGGGTAGCACATAGTATTAGTTAAAGAATCCTTAAAAAAAAGGAAAAGGCAGAAGAGTCCTTAGTCCTACTAACTATTCCCGCTCACATCCCAATTCTACAAAAAGAAAGTAATCCAGAAACTAGAAGGAAAAAAGAAAAGGAATATTGACCGATGCTTTCTTTTTCTTTTTTGATGAAAGAATATAGACCAATGCCTATTTGCAACACGATATTCACAAAGCAACTACAAGCGCAAAGATTTTATTTTCTATAGTACAGGCAAAGAGGTTCCAAAGTTCACTGCTCCACTATTCATTCTCATACCTCTAAATTATAAAACTCTATTTTAAAATATATGTCTTATTTTTTAATTTATTTTAAAATATATATTTTATCCATTTCAAAATATATATCATACTTTCTTTTTTTCGTTTATTTCAAAATATAATTTTCTTTATATATAAAGTTTTTATTTATTACTTTTATTTTTAATTTTACCATTGTTTTCAACCAACTATTTAAATATTTTTATTTTAAAAAAATTATTAGCTTTCCAACCTATAACCCTAAACATCAATCCTTAATGTTAAATTTAAATTTGACACACTAATCAAGAATTTTTAAATAAGAGTATTTTAAACATCTATCAAACTTTTTCTATAAAATTTACTAAAACTTTAAGTTCTGTGTAAAAAAAAATATGTTATATATTTTTAAACGGATGGAGTATCATCTTTTCATATAAAAATTTTATTTATTATTTTATTTTTATTTTTATTCTTATCTCCAACTAACTATTTAAATACTTCTATTTTTCAAAAACTACTAGTTATGTAACCAACAACTTAAAATACCAATTCATAATATTAAATTTAAATTTAACACATTAAATAATTATTTTTAAATAAAAATATTTTAAACATTTATCAAAATTTTTTATATAATTTATTAAAATTTTAATTTCTGTATAAAAAAATATATCATGTATTTTGAGGTAGATCGAATAACTACACTATTTCTATAAGGTAATAGAGCTAAGTTCGAGACTTACGAATGTTTTATCTACTTCGAAATTTAGTGTCCAATAAAATAAGAAGCATTTTAGAATGAAATAAGAAAAACAAATAATGGTAATATAATAAGGTAAGATATTTAATTACATCAAAGAGGAATGGCCCAATTTATGTTCCTTCCTTCATTGGGTTAACAAATTTTTTTGTGTAATAAATTAGTAGTTTAATGATAAAAGCATTTGTTAGAGGGAGTTCGACTCATATCTCTCCCCTTATATATCAAGAAAAAGAAAAATATGTTTAAATAATATGTTTTCTTCAAAAATTTCATAAAACTTAAACTATTTTGACCAGGAATATGGATCATAAATACAAATAGTTTAGTTAGATAGTATTTAATTCAATCAAATATACAATTGAATCTCATTATTTCTTTTACAAAAAATTTATTTTTATAAAATTTAAAATAAAAAATTTTTAATTAAACATAATTTAAATACAATAAAAAATTTAGGTATAATTTTAGATTGAGATGGTCACGGACGATGGCCCTTAATAATAACACTGGCTGCCCAAACTGACCCACACAGTTTTAGGCCCTCTTAGGCAAACAGAATTATGTTTTGGTTAGAAATATTAATGGCACAGAAATCATCACACATAAGCAAAATTTATAAAGCAAAAAGATTGCTGTAAGAAGTGCATCATACTTCACCCACACTGAAACTCAAAAATCTCCCTCTCCCTCTCCCTCTCCCTCTCCCTCTCTTTCTGTCTATCTCATTAAAGAAATGGGCAATTGGTTCTTTATAGTATTATTCATCACAACGATTTCGGTTTCCATCAAGCAATCGGATGGAAGGTATCTCCGGCCGTCGGACCACGGCTTAGCCTATCAGAACACATCGATTGCCACCAAAGAAGAAATGCCAGAGATGCGATCCTTCTTCAATGGCGGCAAAACGACCTCGTTTCAGCCCACCACTCCGTTGCCGAAGGCCCGAAACCTGAGCACCAGTTCCAGCGATCCCGCGGCGACGTGGTGGGGCAAGAACAGAAAGTCACACGACGGCAATGGCAAAAGTCAGGTGAGGAAAGTATTATTGGCGACTAGCTTGGCTTGTGGATTAACCGGCGTCCTCCTACTGGCGGTTTCCGTCTTTGTTTTCTTCTACCGCTACAGGAAGCAGAGGCTGGAGGCGGAGGTGGCTAAACAGCGGGCTTTGCAGACACCGGCGATGTCGTCGGCGTTGGCTTTAGCCTTGCCGAGTGGGATGGAGAAGAAAGATTCCAAGTAATAGAAGTACGGACACGATATTAGTGAAATCAACTCAGAGCCGTTGATTATCAAACTGACCAACCTTGCTTCCGGTTCTTCTTACCAGCAACTACAGTTTCGATCTCCGATCTTTTTTAGGTTTCGGGTAGTCAACTGTTTAAGACTGTTAGCTCTCGGAAACAGCGGCGTTGCTTATCAATTGTTTGACTATTAGTTCACAAAGACAGTGGCATTACTCCGAATTTTTATTTTTGATTTTTGCTAAGTGGCATTTCTCTGAATTGATCTGTGTTGTATTGTGTAGATTCTCTGTCGTGTTAACTTTATAATGAGACATTGATTTTGATGGTCACATGATTCTGAACCATGGATTTGTTGTTTTGAGTTTTGGATCTTTTTTCATTTGTTTGAGTTTGATTCTATTCTTATTTTTCTTTTTCTTTTACTTGAATTATAGTCGAATTGCTTCCTGTCTCATTTATATACCAAATATATCAGGAGATGAAATTTCGAAACTTATTCTGTTATTCTTAACATATTCCAATTTTACATGAATAAATGGTAAAATGGGCTACGTACTACTTCTATTCTCAAAGAAATTACCACTTCATAAATTCTAAATTAAATAGGAAGAATAAATACTCTTTTTATATAAAATTGAATATTTTATTTTGAGTTGATACAAAAATGAGAAGAGTTGTTTGATTATGAATACTCTCTCTATTTTAAAATATATGTTCTAATTCTATTTTACGAGAATTGTGATTTGATAAGTTTTTAAAAAATTTTGAAAGATATTCAAAATGCTCTATTAAAAAAGTGTTAGTGTTCTAGAATTAAATTCAATATGAGGGATCAGTATTTTAAATAGTTTGTTGAAAAATTAATAATTTTAGATAAAACAAATGCATTTAAATGGTTTGCTAGAAATAAAAATAAAAATAAAAAATGAATAAATGACGACTTTATAAGGAAAGATTACATATATATTAAAATAGATTAAAATAAAAATTAGATAGATTTTTAAATAAAATGAATATTTTTTAAAATTTAGAATATTTAATTCCAAAAGGGATTGATTGGATTCTAACCTTCCGTTTAATGCATCCTTCAATTTTTCATTCTTCTTAGGTCACCTCCGAAGATTTCAGTTTATTGCGATTTAATTTGTTTGTGTACCCTTTCAAGTTTAGAGGATTTAGGATTTTGTTTGCTGGGACCCCCTAAGGACGTGTCAAAAGGACGACTGTACATACACATGCGGTGCTATCGGATGAAGGGAGTCTATTTTCTTACATGTTAAGAAATCCCCAACTTATATCCGTTTTAGTGGCTTGCGGGTCCGAACTTTTTTTGAATATATTATTTTTTGGTCTTTTTTTCTTTCGATATCATAAAAATTCATAATTATTATAGAAATAATCTTTAGTTAATTATAAATATTTTTAAAATATATAAAATAATTATTAGTTATATATATATATATATATATATATATATTATAATCTACCTAAGGAAGAAATTTAAAATAATATAATAGTACAACAAGAATGAAGAGATTGATTTTATAGAATTTTATAAAATTAAGTCAATCAACTTAGTCGTGGGTATGCTTTCATTTTTCTATGATGTTTTTAACACCAAATAAAAATTAGATTTCACCAAATCTTTTTATCAAAATTTCATTAAACTCTTTAATTTTTTAATTTAAAAAGTACACATCTTTAACTTCATGTCGAAATATTTATATTGTTAGAATCGCATTAAATATTAAAGTCAAAGTAAAAATTCAAAAGTGATAAGAAAAAAGTGAACTTTAGTTAAAAAAAAAAAATTGGCTCGCTCGAATGTTGGCCTGCACTTAAATAGATTTGGACAAACTATATCTAGATCTGTCTATTTATATAGATAAAAAGGTTGGATTGGGGGCTACGACCGTTTTTGGTAGGTTTTAGGCCTTGGAGAAAGGGGAAGAGAACAAGGATATGCCAAGAGTATCCAAAGAGATGAAGGAAACTACGCTCTACTTACATTTGTTTTTTTAAAGTAAAATTATTTTTAAATCTAATTTTTCTTGTATAATGATAAGCAACCAAATTCCACTTTGAACACCAAGGTTTGAATATTATTGAGGATGTAAGACTTGTCAATTATCTATATGTATATTATATAAATTTTACCATTTCTTTCTTATGTCTCCAAACTTCTCATTCTTATTTTTAAGATTTTTTATTTTTAAAATCTTTTCAAAAATATTTCATTGGTTGATACTATATACCCACTTTAGTTTCAAATTTAAAATTTAAATTATGTTTTAAGCAATATTACCACCAATCTATCAATTTTCCCCCTATGCAACCAATTAACATTATTACATGTTTCCGTTTTTAAAATTTTTCACACCATCACAGTTTCATTCTATCACTTTTGCAAGGATTCAGGTACTTTTCCTTCCATTCCCCTCTAAAACTTTAACATATTTTTCATTCTCCTTAATCGGTTCAAGGTTAAATTGCATGTAAATAACTTTAGTGGATTCTTTTTCAGCCATGGTTGACAACTTTGGGCCTAGAAGCGTTGAATCTTCACCGCTCTCCCAAGGCTTCCAGGTAAACATTCAACTTCTTTTTTTGCCCCTTTTTCCTCACTTAAAAATTATCGACGCCTATTTATTAAATATTTCCCTTTTTAACCATTTTTAGACCATCACACTTTTTCATATAAAAATTACAATTTCTCTATATTACCATCTTGGATCCTTCAATGGTTGTATGGGAGATCAAGGAAAATGAAAAACGTTCCGCTAAGTTTCTCTATTTTTATTATGTAAAATTTTGTGTGTATCCAAGGTTTCCAGGTAAACATTCAACTTCCTCTTTTGGCCCCTTTTTCCTCACTTAAAAATTATCAACATCTATTTATTAAATGTTTCCCTTTAGAACCATTTTCGGACCATAACAACATTTTAAAATAAAAATTACAGTTTCTCTCTATGGGAGATCAAAGAAAATGGAAATTTTACGTTTCCCTATGTTTGTCTATTTTTATTATGTAAAATTTCATGCGCATAGTTTATTTGTGATAGTAGGGATTCAATTAATTATTTCGACAATCTAAAACAGAAGAATTATTTAGATTTATAAACTCTTTTATTCTGTTAGGAAGATGACTCAAATGGAAGCCTTTTGTTTGTTTCTAATTCAATTCCCTTTTCGTATTTATTTAATTTTAGATTTGTTATTGATCAAAATTTTTTTCTGTTCTAATCTTACCAATAATATTATTAGTATTTGGTAGATATTTACTGATAAAGAGCACATTTTCTCGCAAGTCCATTACTCAAAGCATAATGATAATTGTATTATACGATGATATCTATTTAATAAAGTGATTATGAAGCTATTGGTTACAAAAATGGTTCGATATCATAGATAAAGAACAATGATATTCCATTATTTTTTATTTTTTTAGTTTTTCTTATGATTGTTGTTTTTTTTTGGTTGAAATCCTTTGGTCATTGTTTTTTCTTCTTTTACGATGAATTCTTTGATCACTATTTACCATTTTGTTTTTTTCATTATATTTCTTGAATTGGTCTTTTTTTAATGAAGTTATTAAGGTTAATATGAAATTACTCGCACATAATATTTTGTTTGTGTTTATTTAAAAATTCTTTTGATCAAAGAGACAAAAATTATTATATAGATATATATTAGATTTCTTAAAATGATAAGTTAGGCATTGATTGAAAATATTTAACTAGCCAAGAAGACTACTAACTTGCCATGTTCAAGAAGCTGTGAAGATTGTGAAGATATGGGTAGAGATAAAGGCAACAATGAGTTCACTTCAACTAATCTTACAATATTTATTTTAAAAAATTTCTAAATACAGTTTTTTAAGTGGAGGGATCAAAGTAAATTTAGTGGTATATTATTTTTTTCTTTATTAGTTATACTATTTTTATTTTTAGGGTGATATGGATATGCTTTTAGGCTATGATATTGTAAATTGTCCTATATAAAGCAAATATTAGGGAAATATTAAAGAGAAAAACAAGGATGAGATTACAAGGGTTTTATGTAGTCAATGGCTCACCCTCCATAAGGGTTTTATGTGTCTTGATAACCTTGAATCAATCACAACAATAATGTAAAGATAGAGTTTGGACGGTACTAATACTTTTTAGTGGATAAATACAATAGCTAGCACCACTTCACCTCTTGCCTTTGGAATCTTGAATTTCAACTTTTAAGCACAAGGTAATTTGACAGCTTTTCAAATAACTTTGATGTAAAACAAGTTAGAGATTATGGGGTTTCAAAAGATTGAAGAACTATACAAAAATCTGAAGCTTGTGGTTTTTATAAGGTTTAAAAATCAGCTCCAACGTTCAAGAAATGACTTGTAACGACTAGTTTTTGAGAGATTCGGATGTTCAAATTTGACTCTCTGCGTCCGAACTTTCATTCGAATTTTTCTAGAAATATAGTAGTCACTATTCATTGTGCAGGAAAAATTCAGACAATTGAATTTTTTATCATGCATCCAAACTTGCATCTGAATTTTTCAAACTTTGTCAAAACATATTCAAATCAATTCGAACAAGTTGGAAAACATTCTAACCTCCAAGATAAGTCATTAAAGACCTTGTAAGTGCAAAAGCCATTGATGAAAACTAGGTAATTCAAGTAAGTTCAAAACCATTGAAAGTTTAAAACCAAGGTTTACCTATTAAGCGTAGGAATACCTACAGTATATGTCTTCAATGCCTTCAATTATCTTGAATAAACTCTTTTATCTTCAACTACTCTGGTAACCTTGAGTTGTTCTTGCACTTTAGCTTCAAGGCAATGGACTTGTAATCTTCTCAATCCAAAAATCCTATCACATAACTATTAAATACATTAGTCCGTATCAAGTTAATCAACATTATTTCCTTAGGACTTTGTACTTATCAATGTTTGTCATTAATCAAAACAACACGGTTTGCCCTTAGGACTAAAAATCTCCCCCTTTTTTATGACGACAAACTTTGATGAAAAATATGATCGATTTAAAGAATTTAAGTACATATAAGTATTTATGTCATATAGTAATTGAAGATGATGCCAATTAAAAATTAATTTTAAACATAATATAGCATAATGACATAAACATGTCTCAAAATGAGCCTATGACTCAGCCAACCTCCACAAACCTCCTTTCTTCCATCTAACTAGAATATATAGCATATAAGCAAATGTAAAAATACTTCTAAGAGAGGTTTTAAAGGTTAGAAATAGTTAGCAAAGCTCCCCTTAGATTTTGCTCAGTTTTCAAAAAATGTTAGATTTTGGACTATGAGTCCAAACTACAATTTATTCAACATAATGATTGTTCAAACTGAAATAAAGTTTCCCTATGGTTGGTCAAACATAGTAGAAGAGAGTAAAAGAGATTTGAAACAATTTGAACAACAAAAGAGCACTGTTTGGTAACAAAATATGGATGCATCTGAATTTCTGGATATGCATCCGAATTTCAAGTCCAAACTGAAAATTGAGTGATTTTGAACTTGAAATTTGTGAGGTAAGTTCAATCCAATCAATCATATAACTGTACAGACTTAAGCAAGCAAATCTTGGTATCAATGTAACCCAAGTATAGCATAATATAACTCAAGATGACAACACAGATGTAAGCTATTAACAGTTTGAGCAATTTGAGAAATATTTCCTCTTTGGCATAAATTGAAAATCATTTAAATAATTTAAAAAACATATGCAAGGCATTTTTTTTATGTATGTCATTTAAACAACCCAGACAAAATATGTGCATGCAACAATAACTTTAAATAGTTCAAATAACACAGCATACAACAATATTTCAACGGGACAGATTTTTAGTCAAATAATTTCTTCTCCCCCTTGACGTATGCATGGATGTTCATAAAATTCACACATTTTCTGTTCAATGCATGCATGAACAATTCCACTGCTATTCCCTTTTTTTTTTACATTTTGTCATCACATTTTCTCTCCCCCTTTTGTCGTCAATCAAAGATGGGATAAGAGTACTTAGACAAAAAAAAGTGAAACAAAAGAAGCTCTTATCACAAGGACTTCATCATTGAGCTTCAAAGTATTATAATAACTAGAAAGGCACAAGTAAATTTCAATTCTAAAGCATAACATGTGCATCAAATCATAAACTAAAATAAGCAACAAAATAGAGTTTAAGGATAGAAAGGCTTAGTCTTGGACGCACTTTATGGTCTGCACTCCAAATTTGTTTGTGTTAGCCCTAAGGGCAAATTATGTAGTTTTGATTAATGACAAATATTGATGAGGACTAAAATGTTTGATTATTGTGTGATAGGTTCTGTAAACTGAGAAGTATGAAGTCTCATTGCTTTGAAGTAAAAGTTCAAGAACAACTTCAGTTAAGCAAGTATTTGAAGTTTAAAGAATGTTGTTCTAAAGATGATCAAAAAGCATTGAAGACTTGAAGTGTAGAGTACATTTAACTATTAGGTAAATTTCTATGTAAACTCTACACTTGCATGTCTTGGTTATCATTGAATGCATAAGAGAGCATAAAAATAGTCTTATGGTCTTAAAAGGCTTTGAATGAATCTTTTTATAAGATATGTTAGTAAACTTCATATGTTCTTGTTTTTCAAGCTTATATATGGTTAAATAAGTTTTCTATACATATCAAATGTTTTTCAAACTCATTGAAGTTATATATCAAATGATTTTACAAAGTTTGAAAATGCTTCCAAAAAATTCGGTCGTCCGAATTTTGTAGCAAAAGTTTGCTACTATTCTTCCAGAGAAATTCGGAAGAAGATTCGGACGCAGCCAAAAAAATTCGGTCGTCCGAATTTTTGGCCTTCAGCATGGTCACTGTTCTTCCAGAGAAATTCGGAAGAAGATTTGGACGCAGCAAAAAAATTCGGTCGTCCGAATTTTTGTTCTCAGCATGGTTACTATTCATCCAGAGAAGTTCGGACGAAGATTCGGACGCAGCCAAGAAATTCGGTCGTCCGAATTTTCTGAAACTAGCCATTTCTAGCCATTTTATGAACGTTTTAACAGATTTTCAAATTCTATAAAAGCTATAAACATGCAAATTTTTGTAACTCTTGAAATCTTGAAAACTCCAAGCATTCAAAAGCATTTAGCAAACATTTCTTAAGCTCTCTTATGTCTTGTGCATTCAATTGATCAACCCAAAAGACATAAAAGTGTGAAGGTGCAAAATTGTGTAACATCTACCATCAAGTGGTAACTTCTACACATTCTCATTTATTTATCAAATTGTGTATTTCTACTAGCTCTAGCAAGGTTATCTTGATAACATAAAATCCTTTAGATAAGGGTGATCCTTGAAAGTGTGATTCAAGGTTGTTTAAGATATAAAACCATTGTTTGTGGTGAGCCTTGTATTGTAAACATTACTAGAAGAGGTTGTGAGTGTAAAACCATAGTTTTGGTGAACCTCTCTTGTAATTTGTAAACCTGAGCAATTAGTAGATTTGTTGAAATTCTTAAGTGTGAGCTTAAGGTAGTGGATGTTGATCTTGAGGATCGAACCACTATAAATTGTTTGAGTTCTTTGCTATTGCTTTCATTACTGTCTTGCTATCAATTATCTATAATTAGCTTATATAACTTGTTCTTGGTCTAAATGCATAAAAGGTTTAAGTTTGCGAAAATTAGCCAAATACCTAATTCACCCCCCTCTTAGGTATTTCAGTTTGTTGTGATGGAAATGTCTCCCTTGATCTCTATATGAAGGGGTCCTTCATTTGCCAACTCTATGCCCGTGTAGTTCGACTTTTGGAAACGTGGCCAATCGAGAGGATCTTTGGATCTTCTTCCTTTGAACCACATTTTTCCTCCTCCCTTGGCTGAAGAAAATTCGTAAGGGAGTTGTGATTTGTGCTGACTTTGTTAAATTCCCTTCACCTACTTCTTCTTACTTTTCCTCTTGGGCTTCACCTCTTTGTTCTTCATGCTCAAGCTCTTCTTCCTCTTGGGGTGCTTCACTGCCGTCTTCTTCATCTTTGTCTTCTTCTTTAGAAACAAATTGATAGCCATCTCTATTTTCGCTATCATTACTATCATCCTTATTGCTGCCATCTCTATCCATATAATCTTCTTGATCTTCTTCATTTTCCTCTTCACTGTCCACATTCTTATATTCTTTCTTTTCTTCTTCTTTGGCTTTAGAGGAACTTGCACCATTCAAAACCACTTGAGAAATCTTTCTCAAGTCGTCTTTCATATTCTTGAATCTAGCTTCTAAACCATCAAATTTTCCAAGAATCATTGGAGCAAAGGACTTGAAGAATTTGTACATCTTCTCCATTTCCTTTACATGGATGTTCAATGCCTCTTGAATCACTTTGGAAACTATGGTATCACCTCTAGTGAGATTATCACCTTCAACTTTTTCTCCTTCATTAAAGTGTACCTCTTCAAATAGTCTTCTTTATGTGGAGTTGCTCCCCCTCACTTGGTGACTCATGCCTCCTCTTGGACTTTCTTTCCTGGGCTTGAGTTTCTTTTTCATTCTCTTCAGATTCTTCTTCTTCTTCTTCTTCACTTTCTTCTTCCTCATTTCTATCTTCAGCTTTCAATAGAGTTTCTCTCTTTGTCTTCCATACTCCATCTTCGTCAAATGTCAACTACATTCTTTTGAGAGAGCCATTTGTGTAGACTCTCTACTCTTCATAGGTAAACTCGTAGCAGGCATTTACACTTGGAAGTGCTTGAAGATTCTTGTTAATAACCTTCCATATTGCAATGCCTTATGCTTGGTTCTTCTAGCTACCATCATATGCTTTAAAGCTATATGTCCAAAGTTCATTCTTCTTTTCTTATACACGGCAAGCATAATCATAGCATACTAATAGAAGACTTGTAACCAAAATTCAAAATTATCATGGTATTGAGCATGTGGTGTAAAACTCATCTACTAGCATCAAAAGCCTTAATCTCCCTCTCATTTATAGCCCTGAAGTTTCTACAATTTGTATAGGAATTCTCAAACCTTTCATGTGAGTATAACTCACTTATAAAACAATCTTCCCCGGAAGAATAATGCATAAACCCAACATCCTCAACATCACAAATTCTATTGAGCAATGCATTATTAATCTCAATACTCTTGAAGAATACCACTGAATAACTTTATTACCAATTTGCTCAACTCTTTCTTCCTTAATATTTGCATAAAATTCATAAACTAAGGAAGGGTAATAGAATTCATCAAACACAAGCATATTAGTCCAGCTCATATCATTGAAAAACGAGAGTATATTACCCATTTCGGATAGTTTGATGACACCCACCTTGTGGCTCAGATTTATCTTACGGTTCCTTTTTGTCCAATCATCAAATCAGTAGTAGCCTTCATAATGACAAATCCATCAAGCCTTGGCATGCTCTGAGGAACATGAACCCCCTTGGTTTATTGATCACTGGTCCTCCTTCTTCTTCTTTGGCTTTTCCCTTTCCTTTTCCCATGCTAGGATTCTTTTTTCTCACCACTATGAATTTCAGAGAAAGGATGTGATTTTCAAAGAGTATTTAGTGCTTAGAATACAGAAATCAAGTGGGATTGGTGATTTAATGTGAAGTTTGAGAGAAATTTGAGTTTGGATGAGGATGGGTTGAGAGAGTTTTGAAAAAGAGAGGAATTCGAATGGTTGAAGGAATTTAGAATGGTAAAAGCTGTTGGTTTCTTTCTTTATAACTGCCACAATTAGAAAAGTTCGAACGATCGAATTTTTGGTCATGAGTCCGAATCTTTTTGTTAGGAATTTTTTGAAGGAAGTTTGGACATCCGAATTCACTCCATGCATTTGAATTATGCGTCCAAAATTTTCCTTCTTTTTGTCACACTTCAACACACACATTAGTAATTGAATTTTGAAATACCCAAGCTTTTTCTAAGGTAGCAAAACCTTTCCTCAGCCAAAGGCTTGGTAAATATATCAGGAATTTGATCATTAGTATTCACATATTCGAAGAAAATATCACCTTTAGCTACATGATCTCAAATGAAATGATGTTTGATCTCTATATGCTTTGTCCTAGAACGTTGAATGAGATTTATGCTCAAATTGAATGCATTAGTGTTATCACATAATATAAGCACACATTTGAAATCTAAGCCATAATCAAGTAGAGTGTGCTTCATCCATGGCACTCAAGCACAACAACTACCAGCGGCAATATATTCAGCCTCGACGGTAGACAATGAAACACAAGCTTGTTTCTTACTATACCAAGATACAAGGTAACTACCAAGAAATTGACAATGATCACTAGTGATTTTACGCTCGACTTTGCATCCAACATAGCTGGCATCTGAATATGCGACAAGGGCAAAGGAAGAAGATTTTGAAAATCAAAGGCCATAATCATGTGTATCAATCAAATATTTAAGAATGCATTTTACGACAATTAAATGAGACTCTTTAGGAGAAGATTAGAACCTAGCACATATACCCTTTCATCAACATTTTTACCTTTCTCATCTTTATCAAGTTTGGTTGATGAACTCATTGGAGTGCTCATACCTTTTGCTTGGTCCATTCCAAATCTCTTCAAGAGTTCCTTGGTATACTTGGATTGATTTATGAAGGTGCCATCCTTAGTTTGCCTAATATGTAGCCCAAGAAAGAAATTGAGTTATCCCATCAAAATCATTTCGAACTCACTTTGCATTAACTTGGAAAATTCCTCCGAACATGAAACATTAGTAGCTCCAAATACGATATCATCAACATATATTTGCACAAGTAAAAGATCATTGTTGTAAGAGGTTTTTATGAAAAGAGCAGTGTCAACTTTTCCTCCTGAAAATCCTTTTGAAAGAAGAAAACTACTCAATCTTTCATACCAAGGTCTAGGACTTGTTTTAAACCATACAAAGCTTTGGAAAGCTTGAAGACATGGTTAGGATAATTTTCATGAGCAAAACCGGGAGGTTGTTCCCCTTAAACCACTTCTTCAATAAAACCATTTAGAAAAGCACTTTTGACATCCATTTGAAATAACTTAAAACATTTGAAACAAGCAAATGCCAATAGCATTGTTATAGATTCAAGTCTAGCTACCAGAGCAAAAGTTTCATCATAATCAATGCCCCTTCTTGATTGAATCCTTGGGCAACAAGTCTAGCCTTATTTCTAATTTCTTTGGATTCATTAAATTTGTTTTTAAAAACCCATTTTGGGCCAATATAAGGGTGATCAAGGGTCTTGGGACAAGAATCCAAACTTTGTTTCTTTCAAATTGATTTAATTCCTCTTGCATGACAACAATCCAAAAATCATCACATAATACATCGTCAATTTTTTTAGGCTTAATATGAGGTAAAAGAATAAAGTTATCGATAAAGTACCGCCTTGTTTTTACTCCTTAGGAGACATCACCAATGATTTGCTAATTTTGGGTGGCCTCTTGGATGTCATAAGTCCTTTGGGAGCTCTTGGTCACCAATAGGTTGGTCATCTTGATTTTGTTCAATCATTTCTTCCTCATTGGCATGATGCTCCAAAGTTGGTTCTTGAAGATGGGTTTGATAGTCATTCATAGATGTACCTACAACATCTTCATCTCTTCTTTCCAAGTAAATGTAAGATTCATCAAAACTAACATGAATGGTTTCCTCAACACATAAAGTTCTTTTATTGTAAACTCTATAAGCTTTCTTATTAGAGGAGTAACCTAGGAATATACCTTCATCCGATTTCTATCTAATTTTCCCAAGTTGTCATGGATATTCAATATAAAGCACTTGCAACCAAACACTTTGAAATAGGCAATCGAGGGTATTCTACCAAATAAAAGTTCAAAAGGAGTTTTTCTCAAAAATTGCCTCAAAAGAACTCTATGCGGTGTTTATGACTTCGGCCCAAAAATATTTTGGCAAAGAATTTTCACAAAGCATAGACCTAGCCATTTCTTGTAACGTATGAATTTTTCTTTCAACAACCCTATTTTGTTGAGGTGTTTTGGCAGTCGAAAAGTTATGAACAATCCCATTTTCATCACAAAGTTTTGTAAAATCTTGATTAAAGAATTCTCTCCCATTGTCACTTCTACTAGAGATCAATTTGCAATCAAGGAAGATGTTAGCCTTAAGGGCATATCATGTTGTTTTGAGTTATGACAAACATTGATCATTGCATAGTATTAAGAGAATATAGTTGATTACTTTGATATGGACTAATGTATTTGATTATAATTTGATAGGATTGGTGGGTTGAGAAGTAAACACGTCTCGTTGCCTTAAAACTACAACGCAAGAACAACTCAAATATGTCAAGGAGGTAGAAAAGTTTATTCAAGGTGATTGAAGGCTTTGAAGACCTTAGTGTAGGTTACTATGCATTATATGTATATCTTTGTAAACCTTGCATAATTTTGTCTTTGGAATCTAAACATTTTTCAAGAGCTTCAAACTTGTTTTTAAATCTCAAGTGTTCTATCTTACAAATGTTTTTACCAAGTTCTCAATAATGGCATTTGGACTAAAAGACTTTTAAATCATCTATCTCATAGTTCAAAAGTGTTTTCAAACTTACTAAGGTTGATTTCAAGTCATTCTAAACTAGGTTTGAAAATTCATCATAAAAGTTGAAGTTCCAGAGAAATTCGAAAGACTAATTCGGATGAGAGTGTCCAAATTTGGTTGACCGAATTTGTGCTACAATGAAAATTCCAGAGAAATTCGAATGACAATTTTAGATGCAGGAGTCCAAATTCGGTCGATCAAATTTTACTATTACTAGCTGTTATTAACCGTTTTGAACGTTTGAGCTGATTTTCATACCCTATTTAAACCCCAAACTTCAGATTTTCAAGAAGAAATTTTGAACTTTCGAAATCCTACAGGCTCTAACTTGTTTTACATCAAAATTATTTGAAAACCTCTCAAATTGTCTTGTGCTCAAAGGTTGAAATTCAAGATTCCAAAGACAAGAGGTGAAGTGATGCTAGCATTGCAATCATCCACCAAGTTGTTTTTGCTAACATTCATTACTCTATTTTTGCATTCTTGTTGTGATTGATACAAGGTTGTCAAGAGACATATAAATCTTGTGAAGGGTAAGCCATTAACTAGATTAATAAAGGTTCTTGTGTAAAACCCTTTGGTGAGGGTGAGCCTTTGATAAGATTGGTCTAGGTTATCCAGTGACATAAAACCCTTTGTGATAAAATGTGAGCCTTATTTATTGGATTGAAAAGAGATTGTTGTGGTAAAACCCATTGAAGGGTGAACCTCTTGTGTAATGCTTGACTTGAGCATTTAGTGAATTGGTTGAAATCCTTGAGTGTGGATTTAAGGTAGTGGATGTAGATCTTGGAGAGATCGAACCACTATAAATCGTGTATTCAATTCTTTATAACTTTACTTGTTTACATACTTGTGTTATTATTATTTGTTGTTGATTAATTGGTTGTGGTCTTATTGTTTGACCATCTAGTTTCAACCATTAAATCACATATAAACTTGAAATTTGTGAATTTGTAGAAGAGCTCTTATTAAGGCAAAGGATTTACAAAACGGGAAAATATTTTGATAATTAGTCAAAGACCTAATTCATCCTCCTCTTAAATTTTTCAGAAAGTTTGAACCTTTTTGAAAAGTTTCACAAATTCCTGAAGTGCTTCATCCTTTTGTGATAAAAAGAGTACCCAAGTGAATCTTGAAAAAATCATCAACTATGACATATGCACACCTCTTACCACCAAGACTAGTGGTCCTCATAGGTCCAAATAAATGCATATGAACAAGTTTAAGAGGTTTTGAAGTTGAAACCATTTTCTTGGGTTAGCAAAATGCTTTTGTTTGTTTTCCATATTGACAAGTATCTCAAAGACAACTTTTCTCAAAATGTATTTTTTTTTGGGCAAACCTCTAACAAGTTCTTGAGAAGAAAATTTGTTTAGTAAATTCATGTAAATATGACCCAATCTTCTATGTTGCAAATAACCATCATTATCATAAACAACAAGTCACACGTTCATTTTCAACTTTATTTGCAACAAAAAATAGTTTTACCACTCACACTATCAAGAATGACTCATGTATCACATTGAAGTTCAACTTTTCATTCATTGTCACATAATTGAATAATGCTAAGTAAGTTATATTTCAAATCATCAATAAGAAAAACTTGTTTAATGAGAGGAGAAGATCTTTTACAAATATTACCTATTCCAAGAATTCTTCCTTTCTTCTTGTCACCAAAGGTGACAAATCGATCATTTGTGGCTTGAAAACTTGCCTATGAGTAAGTCATTTCCGGTCGTATATCTTGAGCAATCACTATCAAGAAATCACTTAGTGGCATTTGATCTTGGAGGGAAGTGGACCTACAATAAAGAAGAGGAAGTAACCTTTGATACCCATATTTTCTTTGGTCCATGAGGGTTAGTAATGATTCCCTTTACTCTCCAAATACTTTTAACACTATTTTCCACTTTTCTTTTCACCTAGCACCTAGTGGCCTTATACCCATGTCCTCCACAATAAGTACAACAAGTCTGAGGCATGGAAGCAGAAGTAACTCTAACAAAGAATTTGTTATGTTTAGGTATATTGTTTACATAATTGAAACCAAGACCATTTTTGACTAGAGGGGAACTTTGAGTTCCAAGAATTTTATCAAGATTGTCCCTTCAATTTTTCAATACATGAAGTAAGGTCATCAACCTTCTTTTTCAAAGTCTCATGATCAACAAGCATTTTTTCAAGAGACAAAATCTTTTCACAAAGAATCTTATTTTCAAGGGACATGTTTTATAAAGAGACATTTAAAACTTCTTTCAATATTCAAGCATTCAATAGAATCAAGAAGTTTCTTATTTTCACAAAACAATTTTGAATTGTCATTTAACAATTCATCAACTTTCAATCTCATTTCTTGTTTCTTTTTGAAAGCCTTTTTAATTGTCCATACATGTCAACAAGTAGATCGCTAGGATCATCAACATCATCATCACAAGCTGTAGAGGTAGAAGGAGTAGGTTGTACTTCATTTTTCATAGCCATGAAGCACACATTCAATCTATCTTCATCATGAGTTACTTGAAGTAGCTTCCCCATATCATGAGCGGTGTCACATCCACTCACTCTTTTGCACTCATTTGCATCCAATGTACTACTAAGAGTGTTCATAGCTTAATAATTTAAAGTCATCTTCTTTGAATAATTTTCATCAAATTCTTCAATCATCTTTGGTTCTCTTGTAATCCCATCGGCCTTCAACTTCGTAGATATATGTAACCCTTTCTCAATAATATTCCACAAATCAAAGTTAATAGAACAAATGTAAATCTTAATACGAGATTTCCATATATCATAATTTGTTCCATCAAAGAGTGGAGGTCGGTTTATACAAGATCCTTTCAAATAAGGGAGGTTTGAAATATTAGTCATAGAACCTTAACTTATAGGTTGTTAAACCACAAAAAGAAGCCCTTGCTCTGATACCAAATGAAAGACCTAAGAGGGGGTGAATTAGGTCTTTTTCTAATTTTCAAAATCTTGTCCTATTTTGCAAAACCTTTGCCTCTTCTTCAAATTCATAAACTCCAAGTTTATATGTGATTTAAAAAGAATGGTTGAGACAAGCTGATCAAGCAACAGAGCCACAACCAATCAATCAATAACTAAGAACAAGTGATAGTAACACATATGTAAGCAAGTAAAGCAATAAAGAAATGACCACACGACTTATAGTAGTTCAATCTCTCCAAGATATACATCTACTAACTTGAGCCCAAACTCAAGGATTTCAAAAAATTCACTAGATGCTCAAGTCAAGCAATTATACAAAAGGCTCACCCTTCAATGGGTTTTACCACAACAGCATATTTTCAATCCAACAAACAAGGCTCACTCTTATCACAAAAGGTTTTATGTCACTAGACAACCTAGATCAATCTAATCAAAGGCTCACCCTCCACTAGGGTTTTATGTCTCTTGACAACCTTGAATCAATCACAACAAGAATGTAGAGATAGATTTTGAATGTTACCAACACTTCTTGGTGGATAAATGCAATAGCTAGCACCACTTCACCTCTTGCCTTTGGAATCTTGAATTTCATACTTTGAGCACAAAAAAATTTGAGTGTTTTTCAAATAACTTTGATGTAAAACAAATTAGAGATTTTTGGGTTTCAAAAGATTGAAGAACTACACAAAAATCGGAAGTGTGCAGGAAAAGTTTGGACAACCGAATTTTTCATCTTGCATCTGAACTTGCATCCGAATTTTCTAAACTTTGTCAAAACATATTCCAATTAATTCGAACAAGCTGGAAAACATTCTAGCCTCCAAGATAAGTCATTAAAGACCTTTTAAGTGTAAAAGCCATTGATGAAAACTAGGTAATTCACGTAAGTTCAAAACCATTGAAAGTTTAAAACCAAGTTTTGTGCTCTCAATAGTTAATTAGATAATTCCAAGACTAAAGAGTGTAGGGTTTACAAGGTTTACCTATTAAGCGTAAGACCACCTACACTATATGTCTTCAATTCCTTCAATTATCTTGAATCAACTCTTTTATCTTCAACCACTTTGGTAACCTTGAGTTGTTCTTGCGCTTTAGTTTCAAGGCAATGAGACTTGACTTGTATTCTTCTCAATCCAGAAACCTATCACACAACTATTAAATACATTAGTCCATATCAAAATTAATCAACATTATTTTCTTAGGACTTTGCACTTATCAATGTTTGTCATTAATCAAATCAATATGATTTTTCTTTAGGGTAACACAATGTTTTTTATTTTCTTTTTTGGAGGAGGGGAAACTTTTTTCTAATTATAAATTTAATTATTTTTTAAATAAATAAATGTACGACATTTTATTTCTAAAATATTTTAATGCCCGTGTATTGCACGGGTCTTTTTAGGCTAATTTAAGAATATTATGGAATAGTGATACCCAGTCCATAATGCTTGATTCAGTGAGATATCGACTTATTCATAAGTGTGTTAATGGAACTTTGGTAACTATGTTGGATCTAATCCCAACAAGTTATGGCGAAAAAGAACATTCGGCAGTGGTTAGGCTCTCTTAGTTGAATCTAAACTTTAATTCAAAAGAAAAAAACATAAATGCTAAATGAATCATAGTTTTATTGATTCATAATAATTTTTATATAATGTTAATGTTTTTATCCTTCAAACATTCTATAAGATTTTTAAATTTCCCATATGATACTTATTTCATTAGTTTTCCAATAATTATTATATAGTATGATCTACTAGAAAGTCAAGATTTATCGTTTTACTTGAATTATGTCAACGTTGAAGTAAATTACATTGATTTGATTTTTTTAGGTAAGTATGTTAGATTTTGGCTCCTTAAAGTGGCATTGGCAGCACACTAAATTCTGCCATGCAAGAAACATTAAAGTGGCGCCGATCTCCATTCCTTTTTCTTTTTTTTAAAAAATTATTTTTAACTATTTTATTTATTTGTTAATAGTGTTATTAGTCTTTTTATCGATTTCGAGTACAAGAAGTACCAAACTATTACTGGAGATTGCATGATCAATAATTAATTATAGTACAAACCGTAACAAAGGAGAAAATAAGTCTTAATAAAGGAGAAAATAAGCCCTATAAAAGGAGGGTAAATCTGGCATTATACAGAAGTTGAACTTCCAACCTGGTTGGGAGGCCTCAGCACTTGGCCCTAAGAAAAGGCCTCCTAAGCAAATTTATTAATGATTAGTATTAACATTTTTGTGTTGATTTTGTGTCTAAAACAACTTAGTAATTTGGGATGAGACACTATAGAAAAATTACTAAGAGTATTTTCATAGAAATGATTGATTTCCTACTATACAAATGTTACAAGAATAGGTAACAAACATCGGTAGTCCATTAATCTTATCAATTATTTTGAAGTGATTGTAATCAAACCTTTAGTTGTTTTTGAATGATTGTTATTGATTGAAAGAGGATAAGAATACCAAATCCTAACTGAATTCCATCACATATTTAAAAATTTAAAAATAAAGAGAAAATAGATATGATTTAGAAAATTGTAATTAATTGTAATCAAATTTTCAAAAGAATTGCTAATCGCAAGACCATAAAAACCAATTTGATTACACTAGACAGCATAAAAATAAAAATTTTTAAAAAGAAGTATCAAGTAGAGCCTAGTTCACAAAGAAGCACAAGAGTATCTTGTATTTATACATTCTTTTCACTGATAGTTTTAAAAATTCAATGGCTTTGTATTCTTTTGTGACTCCCTGACTTTTTACTAACCGTGTGTTCATGTTTGAAACTCAGAGCATTATAATATTCTCTACCATCTTTATTTTACTTTAAATTGTAATTTATTGAAATTCAAAAATTCAATATGATTTCTTTATTTGATCCAAATTTGATAAAATTTGAAAATATGTTAACTTAATATATTTTATTAACTTTAGTAAATGAAAGACTTAAGAGGGAGGGGGTAAATTAGGTCTTAGGATAATTTTTAAAATCTTTTCCTTTTTGAAAATTCTATCAAGAATGCTCAATCTCCAAGAATTTGAAAAGCCTTGATGAGTAGTAGTTGAAGAGAAGATATTAATAAAATGTATGAACAATAAATGTTAACTACCCCTTAACACAAAGCTAGTGGAATCAATATAACGAGCAATCAATGAGGGAAGAATAAAGAACACAATGATTTATAGTAATTCAATCTCTTCAAGATCTACATCCACTACCTTGAGTTCCTACTCAAGGATTTCAACCAATTCCACTAAAATAACTCCACACAAAAGTTCACGAGAGGTTCATTGCACAAGTTACGCAACAACCTCTATTACAATATAAGAATCAAGGTTCAATAAATGTCAACTACCCTCTCCAAAAGGATTTTATGTCTTCAAGACAACCTTTAATAAACAGAGATGAGATGATATAAAGAAAGATTTTACTAACAATTTTTGCAGATGATTACAAATACTAGCATCGCTTCACTTTTACTTTTGGAATCTTGAATAATCACATGTAGCACAAGACAAATGATATATTTTTGGTATTCTTAAGATAATGAAGTGTAAAAATTTTCAATATATGCAAAAGCTTTAAAAACTTTGAAGTTTAAGCATTTTAGATGATTTGAAATTCAAGTGCAATGTACAAATAACGGCTAGTAATATTGTAATTCGGTCAATTGAGTCGGGCCTACTGCGACTAAATTGGTCGTTCGAACTTTATGTATACTAGGTTGCTAAAGGATATTTGATTGACCAAATTTGAACCTTTGCATTTGAATCTCTAGAAATTAGGCAATAAAGTTACAATTTGGATGTCTGAATTGTAGTCTAAACTTTTTCAAACTTTGTCAAATCATTTGAAACTTAATCACAAGTTTGAAATTATTTTGGACTAGATGATAAGTCATTTAAAAGCTTTTGAGCAAATAGCCGTATCAAACACTTGGTATTTCAAAGAATGATCAAAATCTTTTAAGCTAATCACCAAGGTTAGAAAAGATTTGTGCTACGATATGTAATGCATAGATTCCAAATGCAAGAAGTATAAGGTTTATAAGGTTATATCTGCAAAGCAAGTGTATCCTTATACTAAAGTGTCTTCAAAGCCTTCAACCATTTGGGCATACTCTTCATCCTTCAACCATTTGAGATGAACTTGTCAATTTATCTTCAAGGCAAATAATTCACTAGGCTTCTTCAACCAAAAAATCCTAATAGACAATTATTATCCAAGTTAACCTGCATCAATATTTGTCATTAATTAAAATTACAAAATTTGCCCTTAGGGCCAACAATATAGATTCACGAGGTTTTGGCAATGCTCTCTTTGGAGCTTCCCAAGGGTCAGGCTTGGGAGCACCACCAAGGGTAGGAGAAGCTCCAATAAGAGCTTCACCAAAACATAACACACCTTCATCTGGTCCACTTTTTTATGAAATTTATTTTTAATTGTATTTTTTATTTTTACTATTTGTAAGTTTAAATATTGAATTAAGAATGTAAGCAATTTTCAATAGTCGATACCTTTTGCCAACTAGGGGTGTTCATTTGGTTTACTGTTTAGTTTTTTGATTGAAAATTCAGCTTTAAGAAAATTAAACCTAACCAAAAATACTTAATTTAGTTCAGTTTGGCTCGGTTTCAAACCGAATTTCTTTTGTTTTTAATTTTTTAAATAATTTTGAGAATTATATGTAGGATTTATGTAAGTTATTTTTATTATTTCAGTTTGGTTTTGTTAAAAATCAAACCAACCAAACCAAAATTCTACCTATTTTATAGAATTTCCATTTTTCAGTTTATTTTAAGAATCTAAAATCGAAAACTGAACTGAAATTATATTGAGTTTATAAAATTGAATTGAAATTTCTAAAAATAGAATTCAATACCGAAATATAATGCGATTCGGTTCCATCTTTATTTCAGATAAAAAATTTCAGATAAAAATTTATTTTTTTGGCTCTTTAAAAATTTATATATAAAAAAATACAGTTTTAAATAAAAGATGTGATTTACTAACCTTGTGTTCAAGATTTATTGAAGAGATCCATCAAATCTATTTCTAGTTTGATGGTTTGAATTAGAGGGTTAAGAAAGAATAGGGGTGAGAGAGAAAAGACTATATTTGTATAATGGGACAAAGTGAAAATATGTTCACTGCACTTACTAAAAAATTGTCGCCCTTATAAAAAATATTAAATAAAGAGATACGTATATACAATACCACTCTTTTTGGACATAGTGCCTTTTTCTTTGATATTACAATTGGGCATGTGATATCGGATTAGTTAACTTTTCGTTGCTCTATTTATATATTTGTGTGTGGTTGTATGTTTCACTAGCTTTAGGATTTCTATATGAATAGAATGGCATTACGATCACGCTCTACAACACGTAATTTTGATGTTCAAGGTGAAAATCTCTAGCACTCACAGTCAGAACAATCTGAGGAGCAACCATCGCATCCAAAGTTGACAAGTACTGATATAATTGAGCTGTTTATGGTTAGGATGATTGTACTTTTTGAGACAGCTGTTGAAGCTCGAAGGACTAAGTGGGTATCAACACCTGAAACCATTAAAACTTTGAAGTGGTTTTTGAAATGAAGATTGTCATCCACAGTATGAATGAAGATTCTCATTCATGCTTTCTAGTATGCATAATTTGCTCCATCCAACAGTGGCAGCCTTGTTATAGATCTTGCTTATTTGTCATAATTGCACAAACTACCTTCCCACGATCTAACCTACTAATTAAATAGCTAAATAGTAACAATTGGTGACCTGCTCTGATACCACTTGTATGGTTAAGTTTATGAAACTTTTTCGTGTTTGTCAAACTCCATGTGTTGAAGTCTATTTTGCACAGTTTAACATAACGCACACAAACAAACAAGTAAAATTTGTCACAACAAAATTGGTAATGCAGTTTGGCTCAACAACCTACATCTGCGGGGCCATATCCAGAAAAGCAATCCACTAAAATTTATATTTCTAAAGTATAGGAACACACTCTCAATCTCCTCTAGTGATTCCCCTAGTGGATTTGGCAAAACACCTTTTGCCAAAGCTGCCTCAACAGCTAGAAATCCAACAACCATAGTGTTACCTTCACGATTGGAAACACTCCAATCACAACTCCCGCCTCCACAATTGTTGAACTGTCATCCATCCACAACTCACTTTTGTTGAACTCTCCTCAATAGAATTTGTCGAACTTCTTTCAACATGATGCGACAAGATTCCACTTGCACTTACTGTTTTAAACTGACCTCAATCAGTCACAAAATCGTGAGGTATTTGAGTAGAATCTTGTCAAGTGCATTCCAGCATCTGTTGAACTCCAATTTCCAGCACTTGAATAGAAATAACACAATTTAATACATGAGTATCATAATAAGAAGATAAATTTTGCTGCAGAACTCTACCAAAATATAGCTTCTATATAATGAGTTCAAAGAATAAATCTCTTAAGAATATTGCATGAAATACATAGAAGCCTCTTGTTACAATATATTTGAGAATTTCACAAAAATGTTAAGAGCTCCTTGAGGGTTGATACAAGTTCTTTCTTGGGTAGTTAATTTACTTTGCATTGAAGTTCATATATGTAATATGTTGGAGAGTCTTGATGTGATGCCCTAAGAATCCCACACGGGATAATTATGAAATTTGTGATATATATATATATATATATATATATATATATATATAAGCATGGGCCTAAATATTTATAGTCAACTTAGGATATTCATTTTGGCATAGCAAGGACGATTACCAAGTAGTTGGTTGTGGGTGCTGCTGGGCCAATGAGTCACTCACTTTGGCCCGCGAGCGCAGGACATGACATTATGGTATTAGAGCAGTTACCAGATGTGTGAGAGCTAAGTGCTACACCGTACTCAGTGGGAGCCACCTCTAGAATCTCACACTTTGGTTCGGTCCTATAGTCCCGAGGGCTTCTAGCGGGGACGCTAGGGCTTTAAGTAGGGGTGGATATGATGCCAGAAGAATCCCACATGGGATAATTATGAAATTTGTGATCTGTATATAAGTATGGGCCTAAGTATCTATAGTCAATTTAGGATATCCAATTTGGCATAGTGAGGATGGTTGCCAAGTAGTTGATTATGGGTGCTGCCAGGCCCATGAGTGACACTTGAGCTTCCTTCTTCTCCAAGATTGATATCCCAAGAATATAGCAAGAAATCCCAAGACAGTAGGATATCAATCTTCTCAATATTTGGTGTAGATAGATCTTCATGAGATTCTTCAAATCCTAGAAGCTTTAGGGGACACCAAATATCTTCTTCTTTCCATAATGAAGTTTTGCTCAAATAATGTCAACTTCTAAAGTAGAGTTTTTTATGCCATAAAGATCTTCTTGGCAAATAGTTTCTCATCAAATCCTAGTGCCAAAAACTTTCCACACATGCTTGCTCCATGTCGTAAAAATCTCCCCTTTTGGCATTTTTTGTTGCAAAACCTCCATAAGCCTTTATAACTACTTGCTCAGT
The DNA here is from genome assembly GCA_030512225.1 of Rauvolfia tetraphylla. Lineage (NCBI taxonomy): Eukaryota > Viridiplantae > Streptophyta > Magnoliopsida > Gentianales > Apocynaceae > Rauvolfia > Rauvolfia tetraphylla. The sequence goes on from JAJQKT010000033.1 coordinate 1,059,784, forward strand.
TATGTGTATGTCATGAGAATTCAGGGAAGTACTTTGACAGCACACATTCAACAACTTTAGAGCACTATGTTGAACCAGAGCATAATATTGCATGTATTTCAACAATAGTTCAACAGGAATAATAAACCATGAATTCTTTTAAAGCAACATAATGCAGATATATGACATAATACAGTCATCCAAAAGTATCCAAAATAATAAAACTGTTAGATAAAATTGTTCAACAATAAAAATTGCAAGTAAAATCTGTAAGCCCAAGGGCAAATCATGTTGTTTTGATTAATGACAAATATTGATAAGTACAATCTCCTATAGAAATAATATTAATTAACCTTGACATGAACTAATGTGCTTATATGATGTGTGATAGGATTTTTGGATTGAGAAGAATGCAAGTCTCATTGCCTTGAAGCTAAAAGTGCATGAACAACTCAAGATTATCAAAGTGGTTGAAGATAAAAGAGTTAATTCAAGATTATTCAAGGCTTTAAAGACCTTAGTGTAGGTTTACTGCATTATATGTATATCATTGTAAATCTTGCACTTGTTTGTCTTTGGAATCTCAAATTTTGTCAAGAGAGCTTCAAACTTGGTTTTTAATCTCAAATGATTCATTTTACAAGTGTTTCTAGCAAGTTCTTGATAACTGTCTTTGGAATAAAAACTTTTTAAAAGATCCATTTTATAGTTCAAAATGATTTCAAACTTGTTGTGCTTGATTTCTAATCATTTTGACTAAGTTTGAAAAATTCAGAGTCTAATTCGGATGTTGAAATTATACTTCGTGGTTCATGAATTTTCAAAGAAAGTTGGACGACCATTAGGACGCTTGTATCCAAATTTGGTCAACTGAATTTACCCTGACAACCTCAAGACAGAAAAATTCCATCAAGACAGAAAAATTCAGACATAAAGGTCCAAGTTCGATCGACTAGAACATTGCAACAGATTTTCAAACCCTATAAAAGACATAAAATTCAGATTTTTTAGTAGGTTTTGAGCTTTAAAGATTCTTTATTCTTTCCAGTTATTCTCTATCAAAAAGTTCTCTTTTGTCTTATACTAAAAAGTTCAAATTCAAGATTCCATAGACAAAAAGGTGAAGGTGTACTAATTTGTCATCATCTACCAAGTTGTTGGTAACTTTCTTATCTCATACTTCATCTACTTATTTTTTTCAAGATTATCTTGTTGATATAAAACCCTTATGTAAAACCCTTGAAGGGCGAGCCTCTATTCTATGATTTGATCAACTTATGATTATAGTTGAGTTTGGTTGAAATCCTTGAGTGGGTGCTCAAGGTAGTGGATGTAGATCTTGTGTGATCAAACCACTATAAATTGCTTGTGTTGCCTCTTGTCTTATAATTCCTTTAAATTTGATTCTTATTATGTTTTCTTGCATATCCAGTTAAGTGTTTGATTTCTATCAACTTCCAAATCAATTTGTTGAAAAGGAAAAGATTTAAAAAATTAGCTAAAGACCTAATTTACCCCCCTCTTAGGTCTTTCAGTTGGTATCAGAGCTTGGGCTTCTTTGTAAAGTTTTACAACCTAGAATTTAAGATCTTATGGATAATTTTTTAAAATTACCTTATTTGGAAGGCTCTTCCACAAATAGACCTCGTTTGTTTGATGGAACAAATCATACGTTTTGGTAATCTAGAATTAAGATATATATATTTTTCTATTAACTTTGATTTGCAGAATATCATTGAGAAAGGACCTTATATACAAATGAGGATTAGAGCCGATAGAGTCACTAGGGAACAAAATTCTATGGATGAATATGATGAAAGTGACTCAAGAAAGATGACCTTGAATTATCAAGCAATGAACATTTTGAGTTTTGCTTTGGACGTCAATGAATACATCTGAGTAAGCGGATGCGACACTTCTTATGACATGTGGAGACTTCTTCAAGTAACTCTTGAAGGCACAAATCAAGTGGAGAAGTCAAAGCTTGATATGCTATGAAGGGATCATGAGTTATTCACCATGAAGCATGAAGAGAGTATTAGTGACATGTTGACAAGATTCACCAATATCTCAAATGGATTGATGTCATGTACGAAGAATTACTTGGCGAACAAAATAGAAAGATCTTGGATGCTCTACCCAAGTCTTGGCAACCAAAAACTCTTGTAATTGAAGAAACAAAATATTTGAAGGTTCTTCCTCTTGAGGAAATCATTGGATCATTGCTCATTCATGAGATGAAGGTAAAGAGATTAAATGATCTTGAAGATGAGGAGAAAGGAAGAAAAGGAGTGTTACTTAAAGCCTCCAACAACCCAAGCAAGCAGGAGGACTCATCTAGTGATGAAGATAAAGATGAAGCAGATGATGAAATAGCCATGGTGGTTAAGAAGTTCAAGAAGTTCTATAAAAAGGGATTTCTAAAGAAAGGAAAGAGGCCTTCCAAGAAAAGAGGGTAATCATCTTTATTGTTCAAGCCTCAATGTTATGAGTGCAAGAGTATTGAAAATCTTGTAGCCAATTGCCCTAAAGCAATAGAGAAGGAAAGAGATGCTAAATTCAAGAAGAAGAAGTCTATTAAGAGAGGCCGATTAGTAGGCACTTAGGATCAACGAGCCAATGAAGATAGTGGAGATGAAAATGATGAAAGAGCAAATTTGTGCTTCATGGCTATGGATGATGAGGTATAATCTATTCCTTCAACCTCTACACATTGTGATGATGATATTGATGATCCTAGTTAATTGATTGTAGATATGTATAATGAATTGAAAAAGCTTTCAAAAAGAAATAAAGAGATGAGGTTCAAAATTGAAAATTTATTGAAGGAGAATTCAAAATTATTTTGTGATAATAAAAAACTTCTTGAATCCATTGATTGTTTAAATATTGAGAAAGAAGTTTTAAATGTTTCTATGCAAACATATCTCTTGAGAACAAATCACTTTGTGCCAAAATATCTTCGCTAAAGAAAATGATTGTGGATTATGATAGTTTGAAAAAGAAAGTTGATGATCTCACCCTATGTGTTAAAAAATTTACAAATGGTAGAGATAATCTGGACAAGCTTCTTGGATATCAAAGATCCCCTTTTTTCAAAAATGGTCTTGAATACAATCATGTAAATAATATTTCAAAATACAAAAATTACTTTGTTAAAGCTAAATCTTCCTCTATGCCTCATACAGGTTGTACCTATTGTGGTTGAAATGGCTACATGGACACTAGGTGTTTTGTGAAAAGAAAGGTTGAGAGTGGTGTTAAGACCATTTGAAGAGCTAAGAGAAGTATCATTAATCCCCTTGGACCCAAGAAAATGTGGATACCAAAAGTCACTTCCTCTTATTTGATGTAGGTACATATTCCTTCAAGATCAAGTGCTACCAAATGATTTATTGATAGTGGATGCTCAAGACACATGACGGAGAATGCTTCACTCATTAGTGAACTTCAAGCCACAAGTGATGGATTTGTCACATTTGGTGACAAAAAGAAAGGAAGAATTCTTGGAGTAGGTAATATTGGTAAAGGATCTTCCCCTCTCATTAAACAAGTTTTACTCATTGATGACTTGAAATATAATTTTCTCAGCATTAGTCAATTATGTGACAATGGATGCAAAGTTGAATTTAAGTGTGATAATTGTACCATTTTTGATAGCATAAATGGGAAAACCATTTTTGTTGCAAATAGAGTTGGGAATGTATATGTGTTATATATTGATGAACTTGTTGCCAATGATATTAAAAGCCTTGTCGTTCATGACAATGATGGTTTCCTTTGGCATAGAAGATTAGGTCATGTGAACATGGATTTGTTGAATATACTTTCCTCTCAAGGTTTAGTTAGAGGAAAGCCAAAAATGCTTTTTGAGAAAAGTCGACTTTGTGATCCATGCCAATATGAAAAACAACCAAAAACTTCCTTCAAACCCAAAAAAATGGTTTCAACTTCAAAACCTCTTGAACTTGTTCCTCTGGATTTATTCGGACCAATGAGGGCCACTAGTCTTGTTGGTAAGAGGTATGCATATGTCATAGTTGATGATTATTCAATATTCACTTGGGTACTCTTTTTATCACAAAAGGATGAAGCATTTCAGGAATTTATGAAACTTTTCAAAAAGGTTCAAGCCTTCCTTGACTGTAAATTGATCTCTATTAGAAGTCACAATGGGAGAGAATTTTACAATCACGATTTTCTGAAACTTTTTGGTTGCCAAAACACCTCAACAAAATGGGGTTATTGAAAGAAAAAATTGAACTTTACAAGATATGGCTAGGTCTATGCTTTGTGAAAATTCTTTGCCAAAATAATTTTGGGCCAAAGCTGTAAACATCGCATTCTATATTATGAATAGAGTTCTTTTGAGGTCATTTTTGAGAAAAGTACCTTTTAAACTTCTATTTGGTAGAATACCCTCTATTTTCTATTTCAAAGTGTTTGGTTGCAAGTGCTTTATATTGAATATGCGTGACAAGTTGAAATTTTTTGATAGAAATCGGATGAAGGTATATTCCTTGGTTATTCCTCTAACCAGAAAGCTTATAGAGTTTACAATAAAAGAACTCTATGTGTTGAGGAAACCATACATGTGAGTTTTGATGAGTCTAACATCTATTTAGATAGAAAATATGATGATGATGTAGGTACATCCATGAATGATAATCAAACTCATCTTCAAGCTCCAACTTGGGAAGATCATGCCAATGAAGAAGAGATGATTGAGCAAGAACAAGACAATCATCCTAGTGGTGACCAAGAGCTACCAAAGGATCTAAGATATGAAAAAGGCTACCCTAAGGAGCAAATCATTGGTGATGCATCTTATGGTGTCAAAATAAGATGGTACTTCATTGACAATTTTGCACATTTTATCTCACATTGAGCCTAAAAATATTGATGATGCTTTACATGATGATTTTTGGATTGTTGCTATGCAAGAGGAATTAAATCAATTTGAAAGAAACAAAGTTTGGATTCTTGTCCCAAGACCCCTTGATTATCCCGTTATTGGCATAAAATGGATTTTTATAAACAAACTTAATGAATCCGGAGAAGTTGTTAGGAACAAGACTAGACTTGTTGCCCAATGATTCAATCAAGTAGAGGGAATTGATTATGATGAAACTTTTGCTCCAGTAGCCAGACTTGATTCTATAAGAATTCTTTTGGCATTTGCTTGCTTCAAAGGTTTTAAGTTATTTCAAATAGATGTCAAAAGTTCTTTTCCAAATGGTTTTATTGAAGAAGTGGTTTATGTGAAACAAGCTCCCAGTTTTGCTCATGAAAAGTTTTCTAACCATGTCTTCAAACTTTCCAAAGCTTTGTATGGTTTAGAACAAGCTCCTAGACATTGGTATGAAAGATTGAGTGGGTTTCTTCTTTCAAAAGGATTTTTCAAGAGGAAAAATTGACACTACTCTTTTCATAAAAGTCTCTTACAACAATGATCTTTTACTTGTGCAAATCTATGTTGATGATATCTTATTTGGAGTTACTAAAGTTTCACTTCGTGAGAAATTTTCCAAGTTAATGCAAAGTGAGTTCGAAATGGGCATGATGGGAAAACTCAACTTCTTTCTTGAGCTACAAATCAAGCAAACCAAGGATGACACCTTCATAAATGAATCCAAGTATACCAAGGAGCTCTTGAAGAGATTTGGAATGAACCAAGCAAAAGGTATAAGCACTCCAATGAGTTTAACAACCTAACTTGACAAAGATGAGAAAGGTAAAAATTTTGATGAAAAAGTATATAGATGCATGATTGGTAGTTTACTTTATCTTACGGCAAGTAGACCAGATATTATGTTTACTATATGCTTATGTGCTAGATTCCAGTCTTGCCCTAAAGAGTCTCATTTAACTGCTGTAAAATGCATTCTTAGATATTTGATTGATACACATGTTTATGGCCTTTGATTTTCAAAATCCTCTTTCTTTGACCTTGTTGCATATTCGGATGCCCACTATGCCAGATACAAAGGTGAGCATAAAAGCACTAGTGGTCATTATCAATTTCTTGGTAGTTGCCTTGTATCTTGGTATAGTACGAAATAAGCATGTGTCTCATTATCTACCGTTGAGGCTGAATATATCACCACCGATAGTTGTTGTGCTCAAGTGCTATAGATGAAGCACACTCTACTTGATTATGGTTTAGATTTCAAATGTGTACCTATTTTATACGATCACACTAGTGCTATCAATTTGAGCATATATCCCATTAAACATTCTATGACTAAGCATATAGAGAGCAAACATCATTTCATTTGAGATCATACAGCTAAAGGTGATATTTGTTTGGACTATGTGAATACTAATGATCAAATTGCTGATATATTTAGCAAGCCTTTGGCTGAGGAAAGGTTTTCCTACCTTAGAAGAAGCTTCGGTATCTCAAAATTCAATTACTAATATGTGTGTTGAAGTGTGGCAAAAACAAGAAAAATTCAGACGCAAATTTCGGATGCATGAAGTGAAATTCGGATGTAGAGCTGAAAATTCGGTCATCCAAACTTTGTGATTTCAGCGATTTTTAAACTACTCAACCATTCAAAGCCCTTATTTCTAATCATCCGAATTCTCTCCTCTCATAAAACCCACTCTACGCACACTCATCCAAACACAAATCCATCCATTATTTCTTGAAAATCTCTTGATTTTCTTGTTCTCTATCATTTATTATCTTTTAAATCCATCATTCTCAAGAAAACCTCATCATGGTTTGTCAAAGAAGGCTAATGTGGCTGTGGGGAAAGGAACAACGAAAGTTGGAGTTGAAGGGCTCATTATAAACGAACCAAGGCGGGTTTGAATTCCACAATCCAACCTTGTAGTTGATCGATTCATTTCCACTCGAACCATGGTCGAATTTGAAGAATGGAGCAAGAAGAGTAGAAAGATAATCTCCGGGCATAGAGTGTATATTGATAAACTCACCAATATGAGTAATGTGCTTTCTCTATTTGGCAAAATTAGTTGGGGTAGTTTACTTAGGGTGAATAAGGATTATTACTCATCTCTTGTCTATGAATTTTATGTCAATTTTAAAGAAGGGTTGAGAATGTTGAGGGTAACATGATTCAATGGTATTCATCTAGAGGATCCCAAGTAGAGTTTGAATTTAATGATGCTTTGATGAATTGCGTTTGTGGTGTTGATGATATTAGTGCTAGATATTATTCTTTGGGACAACGTTGCTATATCCATGAATTATTCACCAATGAAAGATTTGAAGAGACTTTCACTAATGGTAGAAGATTTAGGTCCACTAGGAAAGAGAAACCAAAGCCTTTGATGGTAGAGGAAGGGTTATGCATCACATGATTACTACTATGATCGTCCCTAACTTTGGACATAAATCATCGGTTATTATGTTTGCCTTGCATGCACATAGAAGATTAAATTTTGGATTCATGGCATTAAAGCATATGATTAATGCAAGAAAAATGGTCAACAAAGTCTTGTAGTATAGGAGATTTTTTACAAGAATCTTCAAGCATTTCAATGTCCAACACCCGGAAGAGGAAACCGGATGAAAAGTGGGAAAATCTACACCAACAGATTTCTCAAGAGAATGAAATTAACACTAGATAAGGATGGTGTATGGAGAACGAGAAGAGAAACCCCTCTAAGGGATGAAAGGTAGAAACAAGTAAGGTGGATGAGGAGGAGACTTTGGCTAGAGAAAGGAAGAGAAAGAAAAGATATAATCTATCAAGTGAGAGGGAGCAACTTCACACCAAGAGAAGACTATCTGAAGAAGAGCCCACTCCTCAATCTCATGAAAACCTTGGAAACATGCCTAATGAGGAGGGAGTTACTAGAGGTGACACTATAGTAGACAACGTGTTCCAAGAGGCTTTGAACAACTATGTAAAAGAGACGGAGAAAATGTCTAAGTTCTTTGAATCTTTTGCTCCCATGGTTCTAAGAAAACTGGATGGCTTGGATGCTAGGGCGAGGAGTATTGAAGAGCTATTGACGAAGAACAATCAAAGTGGTGAAGGACCTTCTATGCCTCAATCTAAAGATGACAAGAAAGATGAAGGAGATGAGAAAGTAAGAAAGGGAAAAAAGGATAGAAATGATGATGATGATGATGATTATGAGGATAATGATGGAGATGATGATCAAGGAGGCAATTTTGAGTTCGTGGCTAGAGAAAGTGGAAGAGATGAGGGTGTTCAGGAAGAGCCACAAGTGGGAGGAAGTCAAGAAGGAAGTATAATTGAGAAAGCCAAGATCACTTCACCATCTACCACTTCATTTGGGCAAGGAAGAGTCAAGCACATTGTCAAGAAAAGGGGGACAAGGAGATCATCCTGGTTGGCTACTACTCCAAATCCAAACTACATCGACAAGGAGAAAGTAAGTGAAAGTCCACTTCATATCGAGCTTAAGGGAGACATAGGTATCACTACCAACAATTATGACGTGAAGACGATGACCAAAATCAAAGTCTAATTACTCCCTAACCCTCTCTCATTTTACTTAGGTACTTAGTCTAGCTTATGCACTTTTATTTTGTGATTAGCTAATGTATCTAGAATAATCCATGTATTTTCAAGCTTTGACCTTCAATGTGCCTTTCTAGTTCAAGTGATTTTTTTGAAGCTCAATGATGATATCAAAGTATTGAGAGCTTATGTTTTCATATTTGCTTCACTTTCAATAACCTACATTTGATTGATGACAAAAGGGGGAGAAATAGGAAGTGTTATGCAAAATGTACTTTGAGATCTTTGATATATTTGCTATGATGAATGTGGCATATTGGATTATTGATGTGTGCTCATTTTAGGGGATATGTGATGAATGATTGGCTTATAGTTGGCTTATAAAATGGTTATTATGTGCTCTTTGGCATTTTGGCATTATGAGGATGATCATTTTGAAAGACTTGAGTTGATTTATGCATTGGTTAGTTAAGGTGATTATGAATGTGTCTTATAGTTGATCGTCTTGCTTTTATGATTGTGTGATTGATTATAAGCATTTGTATTGCAAAATCAATTTTTTGATGACTTTGCCTAAAATTTGGACTTGAAATTTAGATGCACGTCCTGAAATTCTGATAAATGTCCTGAAATTCGGTTGCATTTATATTTTGTTGTCAAAAAGTGCTCTTTTGTTGTTCAAATTGATTCAAATCTATTTTAATCTCTTCTACTATGTTTGAACAACCTCAGGGAAGCTTTATTTCAGTTTGAACAAGCATTATATTGAATAAATTGCAGTTTGGACTCATAGTCCAAAATCCAACATTTTCTGAAAATCAAGCACAATCTATGGGGGAGCTTTGCTAAGTATCTCTAACCTTTAAAACCTCTCTTTTAAGTATTTTTTATGTTTGCTTAAATGTTATATCTTCTAGTTAGATGGAATGAAGGAGGTTTATGCAAGTTGGTTGGGTCGTAGGCTCAATTGTTGAGCATGTTTATGTCATTATACTATATCATGCTTAAAATTGATTCTCAATTGGTATCATCTTAAATTAGTACATGACATAAATACTTTTTTGTGCTGAAAATGTCTAAATCCATCACATTTTTCATCTTTGTCATCATCAAAAAGGGGGAGATTGTAAGCCCTAAGGGCAAATCGTGTTGTTTTGATTAATGACGAACATTGATAACTGCAATGTCCTATGGAAATAATATTGATTAACCTTGATATGGACTAATGTGCTTATATGATGTGTTATAGGATTTTTGAATTGAGAAGAATGCAAGTCTCATTGCCTTGAAGCTAAAAGTGCATGAACATTTCAAGATTATCAAAGTGGTTGAAGATAAAAGATTTGATTCAAGATTATTGAAGGCTTTGAAGACCTTAGTGTAGGTTTACAAATGCATTATAGGTATATCCTTGTAAATCTTGCATTTTTTGTCTTTGGAATCTACAAATTTTTCAAGCGGCGAGCTTCAAACTTGGTTTTCAATCTCAAATGATTCATCCTAGAAATGTTTTTAGCAAGTTGTTGATAATGGCCTTTGGACTAAAAGATTTTTAAAATATCCATTTTATAGTCCAAAATGATTTCAAACTTGTTGTGATTGATTTCTAATCATTTTGACTAAGTTTGAAAATTTTAGACTCTAATTTGGAAATTTGAATTATACTTCATGGTTGCTGAATTTCCAGAGAAAGTCGGACGACCATTTGGACAGTTGTGTTTAAATTTGGTCGGCTGAATTTAACTTCTGAATTATACTTCATGGTTGCTGAATTTCCCGAGAAAGTCGGACGACCATTCGGACACTTGTGTCTAAATTTGGTCGCCTGAATTTACCCTGGTGGCCTTAGGACAGAAAATTTCGAGCACAAAGGTCTAAGTTCAGTCTACCGAATTTTACTGTTACTAGCTGTTATTAGATTGCAACAGATTTTCAAACTCAATAAAAAACATACTTTAAATTTTTTAGTAGTTTTTGTGCTTTAAAGATTCTTTACTCTTCCCAATCATTCTCCATAAAAAATTTCTCATTTGTCTTATGCTAAAAGTTCACATTCAAGATTCTATAGATAAAAAGGTATAGGTGTGCTAATTTGTCATCATCTACCAAGTTGTTGGTAACTTTCTTATCTCATACTTCATCTACTTGTTGTTTTCAAAGTTATCTTGTTGATATAAAACCTTTTTGTTAGGGTAAGCCTTGATTATTTTTATTTGAGAGGAGTTGTGGTGTAAAACCCTTGAAGGGAGAGATTAAATTGTATGATTTGATCAACTTGTGATTATAGTTGAGTTTGGTTGAAATCCTTGAGTGGGTGCTCAAGGTAGTGGATATAGATCTTGTATGATCGAACAACTATACATTGCTTGTGTTGCTTCTTGTCTTCTAATTCCTTTAAATTTGATTCTTATTGTGTTCTCTTGCATATCTAGTTAAGTGTTTGATTTCTATCATCTTCCAATCAATTTGTTGAAAAGGAAAAGACTTCAAAAATTAGCCAAAGACCTAATTTACCCCCTCTTATATCTTTTAGTGTTGAATTCTTTTGATTGTGTAGCTTTAAGAACAACTTTTGAAATGCATGAAAGGTTTTCGATTTTTGTCTCAAAATGTCAATCCAAGTATATCTGGAGAAATCATCAACACACAGTAGCACATATCTTTTGCCTCAAACACTTTCAGTTTGAGTAGGACCCAAAAGATTTAGGTGCATGAGCTCCAATGCTCTAGAAGTGTTGATCTCTATTGTTTCTTTGTGAGAAGACCTTTTCTTGTGGTTTTGGGATGTATTGGCATGCCATGTACTGCTTCTATTGAGCTCAACTTTTTCAACAGTCTAAGATTTATGTGTCCTAACTTTTGATGCCAAAGATCAACTTCATCATCCTGAGCTGCCATACACTTGATCATTTGATTTTATCAACTTGTAACAATTGTCCGATGTTCTAGCTCCAGTGAGAACCAGCCTGTTGGAGTCATCCATTACAAAATACTTGTCTTTGCTGAAGTTAACTTGTAAATTATCATCACATAGTTGGATTATACTTATCATATTAACTTTCATTCCTTCAACAAATAGAACATCTTTAAGTATATGCATACCTTTGATATTTAGAGTTCCAATGCCAACTACCTTATTTTTGGAGCCATCACCAAAGGTTACATTACCTCATTCACAGGCTATATAGTTAAACAAGACTCCCTTATGTCTTGTCAGGTGTCGAGAACAGCCACTGTCAAAGTACCATACATCATTCATACTTGCTATAAATGACACATGTGCAACATATCCTCTGAGTTCTGTAAATCACATGTGCAGTGTTGTTCTTGTTATAGCCTAGTCCTGTCAAATCTCCTAATGGCTTGCCAATGAATAGTATTTCATCAAGCTTCATCTTGCCTGAATTCAGCCTTTTGATGTAGTGTTTTGCTTTTCAAGTTTGTCATTGATAAGTTGGGGTGATTTGACATGATATTGTACTTGCTGTTAAGCAACTTACGTCCTGCTGCAGTAAACTATTCTGTTGTTACAGTTTCTGATTTTCTTCTTTTAACCTCTTATTGATCTCGACAATTTCTAGCCATTTTGTATACATTAATTCATATTCATTTCTTAGTTTTTCATAGGCAACTTCATTATCAATAGTTTCGCTTCTGTCAGACTGTAATTATGCACTTGAATGGAATGCAATAAAATTGCTCATGTGATTTTCCTCATCTCCCTTCACTGCTGATGTTGTTAGATTCCTTATCATCATCACTCCATGTCGTGTTGTATGGTTTGTTCTTATTCTTTTTCAAGTTATTTACACACTCATTTTGAGTATGGCCAATTCCTCTGCATTCCAAACATCTAATACTGTTATTGCTGTCACCTTTTTTGTCAAAATCCTTCGCATCACCATTCTTCTTGTGTTCATCTCATCTTCTGATACCCTTGTTGAACTTCTGCTCATTAAACTCTCTGCTTTCTTTCTTTAGCATCTTGCCAAACTTCTTTGTCAACAAGGCAATGTTGTCAATATCAAAATTCATATGGGTTGCTTACGAGCTACTTTCAGCTTTTAGTGCAACACCTTTGTTTTATGTTGAGTGTTAAGATATATTTCAAAGTCTGCAAGGATCCCATTAATTCATCCAGCTTCAACTCTGACAGATTTCTAACTTCTTCAATGGTAGCAACTTTGGCGGCAAGGATCTCAAGGTTTTGTGCCCCAGTTTTTCTTCACAATATTTTTTATCAAGTTGAAATGCTTGATTTGCAATATCTCTCGATTTGTTGCTGAATATGGGAATAGTCTCGTCTTCTATCATTCTCAATTCCTCAAATTGAAAGGTCAACATCTGTAACTTTGTCATCTTAACATGGCGTGTTCCTTCAAAAAATAGTTTGCAGCATTTCCCATGCCTTTTTTACAGATTGGCAAGTTGAGATTAATTTGAATTGCTCTGCATCAACAGTAGTGAAGATAGCATTGAGGACCCTAGCATTTGTTGCATTCATCATTTGTTCAACATTTGTCCATTCCTCCATGGTTTTTTCAATAGCAATCCCTTCATGATTCATGATGGTTGGTGGAGTCCATCCTTTTTTATGTTTACTTTGAGGTAGGCAAAGATATGTTTCTTTCCCTTCTTCTTCTGGAAATCTTAAACTATCACAAGTAGAGTTTCTAAGATCTTCCGGAATTTCTTTGCTGAAGTAGACATTAGACTTCTCATAATTGATTGTAAATAAATTTTTTATCTTAATTTATTAATTTAAAGGTTATTGGTTGACTCCATAGGTGAGAAAAATTATCTCAAAGATAGGAAGTTAGTCATTAAACTTTAGATAGAAATTATGTTTTTTTATAAAAAAAAAGTGGAAATACTTTTGTTTTTCGAGGAAATCAAAACAAAAATTGACGTGCTTTTTCCAAGCATCCCTAATAGAAAAGTGAAAATTCATTCTTGAACGAGATGGGATATATTTACTTGAAAGATTGTAATTCTGGGTAATCTATATAAAATGAGCCCCAATATATAAGCCAAAACATGAATACGATTCTCGCAGAAAGTATTAAAAGATTACCAACTTTCAGGATGTTTAATTTGCTTTTCTAACTGGTCTTTGACATGAAAGTGAACCCTCTCTTCACGAGAAACAACTGAATGGATAAAACAGTCCTGCAGAATAAATTTAAATGATATAAGTTATAGCAAGTACAATAATTTATTATTCCCTGTCACTTAATTATGTTTAAAATATAGATAATAGTTTTGACATTATTTAAATTATCAGGATTGTTTGACAAATGCCTTTTCATGAACCTTTTGTCATCCATTAGTCTCGTGCCTTTTCATGAACCTTTAGTCATCTATTAGTCTCGTTCCTTCACAAAGTTTTAGAGAGAGTTTCAATACGAAATTTAATACAAATTTTTTATTTTAAATTTTATTTTTTTTTACAATTCACTTTTATAAAATTTAAAATAATAAATCTTAAATCTAAATTTTATCCAATCCTATTCTTTATTTATATAAGAGGCGGACATGATTGGACTTTTGTAGATTGCATTTTTAATCAATATTGTTTAGTGTAGGTATTCTTCTAGTGATGAAGATAAGAAGGAAGTCCAGCCTCTAGTTTAATGTGCACTGATTACTGATTAGAAAGACTTATGGAGTTTGTCCCAAAGACCATTTCGAGTTTGAATGAGAAATGAAAGAAGAGGAAAATGTAGTTTCTCATTTGGAATTTAATTGAGGAAATACCCTTAATTGCCGTTCATAAAATGGTGTCACGCCTGAAACCTTAAAGTATATAATGGTCTATTCGGAATCTCAGAAATTAGTAAGAAAGAACATTCCGCGATGGTATTGGACACTAGGAAATTCTGTTAGAAGCCCACTATGTTGTGGAATAGGCTCAAGCCCATCGAAGTTATTAGCCCAACGGAAGCTAATTTACAGTCTATGTAGATAAGGTCAGCAGAAGGGGTAAAATACAGTTTTAAGGAAGAAAGTGATCAGAAAGTGTCTACGCCAGTCTGGGATAACAGAATTTGGACTCCACAATTGTAAAATTATTATGAAATATTATGGATGTTAATTATTTTAAGAAATAATTCATCTAAGTTATGAAATATAAAAGGCCACGAGTTATAATCAAAATTGTAACTTTCATCTATAATAGACCACTATTCTCATTATCTCTATTATATTAAAGAACATGAGAGATAATAGGAAGTAAGTTATGTAAGTTAAAGAGAAGGCTACTAATGACCTATGATAGGAATGATCATTTCCAACTCTATACATAGGAGCTTGTAAGAGTGTAGATATACGATGAAAAGCTATTAATAAAAGTTTAATTTATATATTTCTTGTGTTCTCCCCTTCTTTCTTTTTCTATAGTTCAAAGTTTTCTTCACTGTTATTTTATCGTTAATTTTGTATCTATTACCAAATTTTATAACACGTTATCAACATGAGTCTCTGCCATTGGAGTTTAGAGTTTAATCAAGACAAAAAGAGGTATTTTTTCTATATATGAATTCCCATAGCAAACCTTACAAAACTCAAACTTTTTACGCTTGACATTTCTGGAAAGAACCTTTTGTTATGGACACTAGGTGCTCAAATTCATCTAGATGTAATGGGTCTACCGAACACCATTGTTAAAATAATGCATCATCATCTCAAAATTGTGCAAAAGCCATGATATTTCTCTGGTATAATCTCCATAAGGATCAAAAGGCGAAATATCTTACTGTGAGAGATCCACTTGTCTAGTGGAATGATCTAAAAGGAAGATTTGACCATCAGAAGATTGTCATTTTACCAAAAGTACAGTATGATTGGATGCACTTGCAGCAACAAAACTCTTTAACTAAATATAACTTAGCAATGTTTTAGATTACCTCTAAATTGAAATCATGTAGATAGAATATTACTAATGCTAATATGTTGGAGAAAACATTCTCTATATTTCATACCTCGAACATTGCCTTGCAACAACAATATCGAGGAAAAGGTTTTAAGAAATATGCCGAATTAATTTCTTGTCTTCTTATGGCTGAGCAAAACAACGAGTTATTATTGGAAAATCATGAAGCCCAACCAACAGGTTCTACTCTACTCCCTGAAGTGAATGCAGTTAGAACCCATGGTTATGGTCCTTGAAGGGATTGAGATTGTGGTCAAAGCCGTGGACATGGATGCGGCCGTGGTAGGAATCATCCATATAATCATGCCAATCAGAATAAAGCATCAGTCACAAAAAACAACAGAAACCACCAGAAGTGGGCAAAAAACAATGAGAAAGAAACAAGGAAGGAAGTATATCCAAAATATTGTGAAGAAAAATGCTATCAATATGGTATGCAAGGTCATTGGTCTCATACCTATCATAGGAAAAATCACCGTGTTGAGTTTTACCAAGCATCGATTAAGAAGAAGGCAAAAGTCCTAAAGTAAATTTTACTTTCGGAAATTCTATTCCTGATGATGGTGATGATAATAATCTTGATGATGTCAATGTTGATGTAACACAACTGAATGTGGCTAAGTTCTTGCAGCATCCAAATGGAAAAGTTGACCATTTAATTGGAGATGGAGGTGTCTAAAAGATATGAGAGTTTTATTCCATGTTATTTCTAGTTTTTAGTTAAGTTTATGTTAGCCCTAAGGGAAAATCATATTGTTTGGACTAATGACAAACATTGATAAGTGCAAAGCCCTAAGGAAATGATGTTGATTAACTTTAATATGGACTAATGTGTTTAATTGTTGTGTGATAGGATTTTTTGATTTAGAAGAATACAAGTCTCATTGCCTTGAAGCTAAAGTGAAAGAACAACTCAAGGTTGCCAAAGTGGTTGAAGATAAAAGTGTTAAATCAAGATAATTGAAGGTAATGAAGATATATAGTGTTGGTGGTCTTACGTTTAATACGTAAACTTGTAAACCCTACACTCTTAAGTCTTGGAATCTATGTGTTGCAATTGAGAGCACAAAACTTGATTTAAATGGTTTCAATGGTTTTGAACTTACCTAAATTATCAAGTTTTCATAAATGGTTTTTGCACATAAAAGATCTTTAATGACTTATCTTTGAGGCTAGAATGTTTTTCAACTTGTTTGAATTGATTTAAACATGTTTTGACAAAGTTTGAAAAATTCGGACGCAAATTCGGTCATCCGAAATTTTTCTGCACTGTTAACAGTAACACTATTCACGTGAACAGTAACACTATTCTTCCAGAGAAATTCGGTCGAAGCTGGAAAATTCGGTCTTCCGAATTTTTATAACCGGTGCATGAATAGTGCATGAACAGTACTACTGGTCACATGAACAGTACATGAACAGTAGCACTATTCACATGAACAGTATTTTCTGAAAATAGCCGTTACTAGCCGTTTTACGGCTGTTTAAACTGATTTTTGAATTCTATAAAAGCCATAAACTCCAGATCTTTTAGTAGAACTTTGAACTTAACAAATCTTACATGCTCTAACTTATTTTACATCAAATCAAATTGAAAAGCTCTCAAATTGCCTTGTGCTCAAAGGTGTACATTCAAGATTCCAAAGGCAAAGGTGAAGTGGTGCTAGCAATTGTATTTATCTACCAAGAAGCGTTGGTAATATTCAAACTCATTTATTCCTCATTTAATTATGTTTTTCTACTAGCTCATTTCAAGGTTATCTTTAGACATAAAACCCTTTTGTGTTAGGGTGAGCCATAGACTAGATTAATCAAGGTTGTGGTGTAAAACCCATTGTGTGGGTGAGCCTTTGATTAGATTAGTCTTTAGGTTGTCTTTGGATATAAAACCCTTGTGGAAGGGTGAACCTTGTTTGTATAATTACTAAAAGAGGTTGTGAGTGTAAAACCATTGTGTGGTGAGCCTCTTATGTAATTATTGAATTTGAGCATATAGTGGATTGGTTGAAATCCTTGAGTGTGGACTCAAGGTAGTGGATGTAGATCTTGGAGAGATCGAACCACTATAAATCGTGTGTTCATTTTCTTATTGCTTTACTTGTTTACATACTTGTGATTATTATTTATGCTTAGTTGTTGATTGATTGATTATGGTCTTATAGTTTGATAATCTTGTATTAATCATCAAATCACATATAACTTGAAGTTTGTGAATTTAAAGAAGAGCTTTTATTAAGATAAAGAATTTGCAAAAAGGTGAAAAGATTTCGATAATTAGCTAAAGACCTAATTCACCCCCCCTCTTAGGTCTTTCAATTGGTATCAGAGCAAGGTCTTCTTTTTAAGGTCTAACAACCTAGAAGTAAAGATTCTATGGCTAGTTTATCAAATTTGCCTTATATGGAAGGTTCCTCTACAAATAGACCTCCTTTGTTTGATGGTTCTAATTTTACATTTTGGAAATCTAGAATTAGAATTTTTATTTGTTCAATTAACTTTGATTTGTGGAGTATCATTGAGAAAGGTCCCTATGTTCCTATGAGAATAAAAGCTGATGGAATTACAAGGGAACAAAAGTCTATGGAGGAAATTGATGAGAACGACTCAAGAAAGATAACCTTAAACTACCAAGCAATGAATATCTTGAGTTGTGCATTGGACGTGAATGAATACAATAGAGTGAGTGAATGTGACACCGCTCACGACATGTGGAGACTTCTTCAAGCAACACATGAGGAAAGAGCCAATATGTGTTTTATGTCAATAAATGATGAGGTACAATCCACTCCTTCTACCTCTACTTATTGTGATGATGATGTTGATGATATTGATGATATTGATGATCCTAGTGAATTACTTGTTGAGATGTATGGAGAATTAAAGAAGGCTTCAAAAAGGAATAAGGAAATGAAAACCAAAATTAATGATTTATTGAATGAGAATTCAAAATTTTTTTGTGAAAATAAAAAGCTTCTTGATTCTATTGAATGCTTGAATATTGAAAAAGAAGTTTTAAATGTCTCTTTACAAAATATGTCCCTTGAAAATAAGATTCTTTGTGAAAAGATTTTGTCTCTTGAAAGAATGCTTGTTGATCATGAGACTTTGAAAAAGAAGGTTGATGAACTTACATCATGTATAGAAAAATTTACAAAAGGAAGGGACAATCTTGATAAAATTCTTGGAGCTCAAAGATCTCTCCTTGTCAAAAATGGTCTTGGTTACAATTATGTAAACAATGTGCCTAAATATAACAAATTCTTTGTTAGAGCTACTTCTACTTCCATGCATCATACTTGTTGTACTTATTGTGGAAAACATGGACATAAAGTCACCAAATGTTATGTTAAAAGAAAAGTAAAGAATGGTGTAAAAACCATTTGGAGAGTTAAGGGAAATATTACTAACCCTCACGGACCCAAGAAAGTATGGGTACCAAAGGAAACTTCCTCTTCTTTATTGCAGTACTCTCCAATTCAAACTCAAGCACCACTAAATGGCATATTGATGATGTTGGCTTAAAGAATAACAGAAAACACCTCATGCATAATCAAGGTCAAAGCAACCGATGAAGTAACCAATGTTGATAAAGGTTCCTCTCTTCTTTTTAAACAAATGTAGCTTAGTGATAATTTGAAATATAATTTGCTTAACATTAGTCAATTATGTGATAGTGTGAAAAGTTGAATGTGAATGTAATACTTGCACTATACTTGATGGTGTCAATAGTAGAACTATTTTTGTTGCAAATTGTATTAATGCCTTGCCTTGATGAACTTGTTGCTTATAAAGTTAGATGATTTTCCACTCATGATAATGACTGTTATTTATGGCATAGTAAACTTGGTCATGATAAAATGATTAAAATAACTATGATTGAATATCTATGCATTTGCTTGGCCAAAAACATCTTTATGAAACTTCACAAAATGTTCAGACTTGAAGTTTGGATGTAGACCACAAGTTCGGTCGCCCGAACTTATGTGACAATATGACATTTTGTGATTTTGATTAATTACTCGCAAAATGTTGCAATATGTGTTTTATCTTGATAAGCTTGAATGTCTTGTGGCTTATGATAATGATGGATTTTCTTGGCATAAAAGATTAGGTCACGTGAGCATAGATTTGTTGAGCAAACTTTCCTCTTAAGATTTAGTTGGAGGATTACTAAAAATATGTTTTGAGAAAATTATCTTTGAGATACTTGTCAATATGGAAAACAAACAAAAGAATCTTTCAAACACATGAAAATGCATTTAGACCTCAATCATCTTGAACATGTTCATATGGATTGATTTGGACTTATGAGGTACTCTAGAATTAATGACTTGAAGTATGCCTTAGTAGGGGTTGAGGATCTCTAAATATTCACTTTAGCATTATTCTTTGCTCAAAAGAAGATAAAGTGTTTCATATGATTGTAAAACTATTCAAAAAGGTTCAAACCTCCCTTGAGTGCAAATTGATTTCCATTAGAAGTGACAATGGGAGAATTTTACAACTAAGTCTTTACAAAATTTGCTTTGAAAATTGAATTTCATATAATTGTTTCAACTGCAAAAACCCCACAACAAAATGGTGTTATTTGAAAAGAAAATTTAAACTTTGTAAAAATTGGCTAGGTCCATGCTTTGTGAAAATTCTTCCTCAAAAATATTTTTAGTCCAAAGTCGTAAACATCACATGTTATGATAAATAGAATTCTTTTAAGATCATTTTGAAGAAAAACATCTTTTGAATTCTCTTTTATAGAATGCCTCAAATTGCATATTTTAAAATGTTTGGTTATAAATGTCTTATCTTAAATTCTTGTGTTAACTTACTTAAAATTTGATAGAAATCTTGATATTGGTATATCTCTTATCTATTCTTCTAACAAAAAGGCTTATAGAATTTTATAACAAAAAGAACCTTACATGATGAGGAAATCATTCATGTTTATTTTTGATGAATCTTACATTCACTTGGGAAAGAAAAGATGAAGATGATGTAGGTACATCTATGAATGAATATCAAACTCATCTTCAAGCACCAACTTTGGAGAATCATACCAATGAGGAAGAAATGATAGAACAAAATCAAGATGACCAACCTAGTGGTGACCAAGAGCTTTCAAAGAACTTATGATATCCACAAAGGCCACCCTAAGGAGCAAATCATTGGTGATATCTCCCAAGGAGTAAAAATAAGGCGGTATTTTATCAATAACTTTATTCTTTTATTTCATATGAGCCTAAAAGTATTGATGATGCCTTGTGTGATGATTTTTGGATTATTGCTATGCAAGAGGAATTAAATAAATTTGAAAGATACAATATTTTGGATATTCCTAAATCTCATGATTATTCTATTATTGGAACTAAATGGTTTTTAGAAATAAACTTATTGAATCCGGAGAAGTTGTTAGAAACAAGGTTAGACTTGTTGCCTAAGGATTCAATCAAGAAGAGGAAATTGATTATGATATGAAACCTTTGTTCCGAATGCTAGACTTGAGTCCATAAGAATGCTTTTGACTTGTACTTGTTTTAAGTTATTTCAAATGAATGTCAAAAGTGCTTTTCTAAATGGTTCTATTGAGGAAGTGGTTTATATGGAACAATCACCCGGTTTTGCTCATGAAAAGTTTCCTAACCATATTTTCAAACTATCCTAAGTTTTGAATGGTTTTAAACCAGCCCCTAGTTTCCTTGAGTAGTTTCCTTCTTTAAAAAGATTTTCAAGAGGAAAACTGAAACTACCCTTTTATAAAATCCTCATGCAACAATGATCTATAACTTGTCAGAATACATGATACAATTTTTTGTGCTTCTAATACTTCACTTTGTGATGTGTTTTCCAAGTTGATGCAAAGTAAATTTGAAATAAGCATGATAGGAAAACTCAATTTATTTCTTGGCCTACAAATCAAGCAAATCAAGGATGGCACTTTTATGAATCAAGTTAAGGTATAAGCATCCATAAGTATATCAACTATGCTTGACAAGAATAAAATGGTTTCATAGGAGTAGTCAACTCTATTTGACAGCAACTAGAGCCAATATTATGTTTGCCATGTGCTTGTGTGCTAGATTTCATGTTGTCCTAATGAGTTTCATTTGATTGTTGTTAAATACATTCTCTATTAAATTATTAATACTCTAAGTGATTATGGTCTATATTTCAAATGTGTGGCTATGTTATGTGATAACACTAATGCAATAGATTTGACCATCATACTATTCAACAAACTAGGACAAAGCATATAGAGATCAAATTTCATCTCATTAGATATAATTCTACTAAGGATAATACTTATTTAAAGCATGTTTGCATTCATTGATATCGTTACTAAGTCATTGGCCGAAGAAAGGTTTGACCAATCTTAGAAGAAGCTTAGGGATTTCAAAATTCAATAACTAACGAGTATATTCAAGTGTGTAGCTCCAGGTGAGGACAAAGAAGCCTAGCATGAGAAAAGGAAAGGGAAAAGCCAAAGATAGAGAAGGAGGACTAGTAACCAACGAACCAAGGAAGGTTTATGTTTATCAAATCATGTCATGGATGGATAGATTTGTCATAGTGGAGGCTGCTACTGAATTTGATGATTGGACAAAAAGGATCCATAAGACAAATCCAAGCCACAAGGAGGATGTCATCAAACTATTTGAAATGGGTAATATACTCTCTTTTTTAAATAAGATGAGCTGGACTAGTTTGCTTGTGTTTGATGCTATTACCTTACTTAGTTTATGGAGTTTAAGCAAATAGTATGGAAGAAAGAGGTGAGCGAGTTGGTGATAAATCTATTCAGTGGTATTCTTTAAGAATATCACAAGTTGATTTTGGATATTGATAATGCATTGCTCAATAGAATTCGTGATGTTGAGAATGTTGGGTTTAGGCATTATTCTTCCGGGGGACATTGTTTATAAGTGAGTTATACTCATATGAAAGAATTGAGAATGCCTATATAAATGAAGAAGCCTCAAGACTAGAAAGGAGAGAGAGATAAAAGCTTTTTGATGGTTAAAAATATATATATATTTTTTGGAATCACATGCTTATTACCTTGATTATAGCATACTTTGGGCACAAATCTTCTGTTGATTATATGTATGCTGTAATTATGCTAGCCATGCATAAAAATATATATATGAATTTTTGGATATATATAGTGCTAAAGAATATAATGGAGCAAGAAGAACAGAAAAATTATTCTCGAAAACAAAGTAAACTTGAATAAACTATCCAATATGGGTAATGTTCTATCTCTATTTGATGATATTAATTGGAGCAATTTAATAGTAGTTGATGAAGAATTTTATACTGCCATTATATATGATTTTCATGCAAATCTTAAAGAAGAGAGAATTGAACATGAGGGGAATAATATAGTTCAATTGTATTCCTCTAGAGTATATCAAGTGGATTTGAGTTCAATAATGCCTTAGTGAACATAATTTGTGAGGTAGATGATAATGAGGCAAGGTATTACTCATTTGGGACAGTATTGCTTTATTCATGGATTGTTCACAAATGAAAGATTTGAAGAAGCTTTCACAAATGGTAGACAATTTAGGTCAATTAGGGAAAAGAAAATCAAAGCCTTTGATGCTAGAGGAAGGGTTATGCATCACATGACTACTACTATGCATTTGGTGATTATGCTTGCCTTGCATGAGCATAGAAGACTAAACTTTGGATTCATGGCGTTGAAGCATATGATTAGTGCAAGAAAACCAGCCAACGAAGCCTTACCGTATGGGATACTATTAACAAGAAATGAAAACCAAAATGAGGCATGAGTTATCTAGTAAGGGGGAGCAACCTTCCACAAAAGAAGACTATTTGACGAGGTACCCTCTATTGAAGAAAAAAAATTTGAAGGTAATAATCTCACTAGAAGTGATACCATAGTTGCCAAGGTGTTTCAAGAGACATTGAGCAACTATGTAAAGAAAATGAAGGAGATGGACAAATTCTTTGAGTCCTTTGCTCTAACAATTCTTGGCAAATTTGATGATTTAGAAACTAGAGTAAAAAAAATATGGAAGGAGATGGCAACAATAAGGATGATAGTAATGACAGTGAAAATTGAGATGGCTATCAATTTGTTGCTAAAGAAGAAGACTAAGATGAAGAAAAAGGCAGTGAAGCACTCCAAGCAAATGAAGAGCATGAGAATGAAGAACAAAGAGGTAAAGCCCAAGAGAACAAGCAAGAAGAAGGAGGTGAAGGGAGTCAACAAAAGAAGGGCCCCATCATATAGAGATCAAGGAAACATTGCCATCACAACAAACAAATTTGGAAGTGAAGACCATGCAGCATATCCAAGACTAAGCCTTTCTATCCCTAAACTCTATTTTGTTGCTTATTTTAGTTTATGCCTTGATGCACATGTTATGCTTTGACATTGAAATTTACTTGTGTCTTTCTAGTCATTATAATGTTTTGAAGCTCAATATATGAAATCTTTATGATAAGAGCTTCTTTTGTTTCACTTTTGTTGTCCAAGTACTCTTACCCCACCTTTGATTGATGACAAAAGGGGGAGAAGAAAATGTGATGACAAAATGTGTGAAAATGTGAAATAGTAGTAGAATTCCTCATGCATGAAGAGAAAATGTGTGAATTTTCTGAAAGTCCATGCATATATCAAGGGGGAGAAAGAATGACTACAAATTGTGCTATGTGCTTGCTGTAAATGTGTTGTGTGTTGTGTATATGTTGATGTGCAATATGTAATGAGTAATGTGAAAATATTTTGCTGCATTTCTGCATTTGAATTTAAATTGAAAGTGTTATAATATGTGAGGTTTTAGTTGTTTTCTTAGATTTTGGAATATGGTTAAGTTGAGATTGAAATCTTGAACTTGTTTCTTGACTTGACCTATGATTTTGAATTACTTCAAGAAAACAATTGAATGCATGAATTTTTGTGATTTTGCAAAGCTAAACTGAATGCTATAGTGGGCATACATATTTGAGTACATCAACATTTCATTTGAATGCAAAATCACCTTTTCAAACTTGTTGTCTAAAATTTAGACCAAAAATTCGGATGCATGTTTCAGAAATTCGGATGCATGCAAATTTGTTGCCAAAAAAGTGCTTCTTTGTTGTTCAAATTGATTCAAATATGTTTTATTCTCTTCCATTATGTTTGAACAACCTTAGGAAAGATTTATTTCACATTAAACTTTCATTATATTGAATTTATTGCAATTTGGACTTGGAATGTCAAAATTCGGATGCATGAGTTTAAAATTTCGAATGCATGTTCTAAAATTCGGATGCATCCATATTGTATTGTCAAAATGTGCTCATTTGTTGTTCAAATTGATTCAAATATGTTTTAATCTTCTCTAATATGTTTGAACAACCTTAGGAAAGCTTATTTACAAAATTTGCAGCTTTCATTTTACTTATTTTAAAGTTTGGACTTGATATGTCAAAATTCGGATGCATAGTGTCTCTACACCAAACTTGTTGAAAAATGAGCACAATCTAAGGGGGAGCATTGTTAAACTTTTACAACCTTAAAACCTCTCTTAGAACTTTTTCTAAATGCTTAAATGCTATATCTTCTATCCTAATTGTTGGAAGGAAGGAGGTTAATGGAGGTTGGTTGGGTCATAGGCTCATATTGAGCCATTTGAATGTCAATGTGCTAAATTGTTTATCTTCTATCATTGACATCAATACTTCTTTGTACTACATTGTTTAAATCCATCACATTTTGCATCAAAGTTTGTCATCATCAAAAAGGGGGAGATTGTTAGCCCTAAGGGCAAATCATGTAGTTTTGATTAATGACAAATATTGATGAGGACTAATATTCATGTCATTTGTGTGATAGGATTGTTGGATTAAGAAGTATGAAGTCTCATTGCCTTGGAGCTAGCAATGCATGAACAACTCAAATATGTCCAAGTGATTAAAGATTGAAGAGTTTGTTCAAGATTAATGAAGGCTTTGAAGACATGAAGTGTAGGTGACATGTGTTTAATAGGTAAATATTGTAAACCCTACACTCTTAAGTCTTGCAATCTATGAGTTGCAATTGAGAGCACAAAACTTGATTTAAATGGTTTCAATGGTTTTGAACTTACCTAAATTATCAAGTTTTCATAAATGGTTTTTGCACATAAAAGATCTTTAATGACTTATCTTTGAGGCTAGAATGTTTTTCAACTTGTTTGAATTGATTTAAACATGTTTTGACAAAGTTTGAAAAATTCAGACGCAAATTCGGTCATCCGAAATTTTTCTGCACTGTTAACAGTAATACTATTCACGTGAACAGTACACTATTCTTCCAGAGAAATTCGGAAGAAAATTCGAACGCATAGAAAAATTCGGTCGTCCGAATTTCGTGAATAGTGCATGAACAGTGCCTACTGTTCACATGAACAGTGCCGACTATTTTTCCAGAGAAATTCGGTCGAAGCTGGAAAATTCGGTCGTCCGAATTTTTGTGACCGGTGCATGAATAGTGCATGAACAGTACTACTGGGCACATGAACAGTACATGAACAATAGCACTATTCACATGAACAGTATTTTCTGAAAATAGCCGTTACTAGCCGTTTTACGGCTGTTTAAACTGATTTTTGAATTCTATAAAAGCCATAAACTCCAGATTTTTTAGTAGAACTTTGAAATTAACAAATCTTACATG
The DNA here is from genome assembly GCA_030512225.1 of Rauvolfia tetraphylla. Lineage (NCBI taxonomy): Eukaryota > Viridiplantae > Streptophyta > Magnoliopsida > Gentianales > Apocynaceae > Rauvolfia > Rauvolfia tetraphylla. Next base: position 1,085,825 of record JAJQKT010000033.1, read on the forward strand.
CTCTAACTTATTTTACATCAAATCAAATTGAAAAGCTCTCAAATTGCCTTGTGCTCAAAGGTGTACATTCAAGATTTCAAAGACAAAGGTGAAGTGGTGCTAGCAATTGTATTTATCTGCCAAGAAGCGTTGGTAATATTCAAACTCATTTATTCCTCATTTAATTCTGTTTTTCTACTAGCTCATTGCAAGGTTATCTTTAGACATAAAACCCTTTTGTGTTAGGGTGAGTCATAGACTAGATTAATCAAGGTTGTGGTGTAAAACCCATTGTGTGGGTGAGCCTTTGATTAGATTAGTCTTTAGGTTGTCTTTGGATATAAAACCCTTGTGGAAGGGTGAACCTTGTTTGTATAATTACTAAAAGAGGTTGTGAGTGTAAAACCATTGTGTAGTGAGCCTCTTATGTAATTATTGAATTTGAGCATATAGTGGATTGGTTGAAATCCTTGAGTGTGGACTCAAGGTAGTGGATGTAGATCTTGGAGAGATCGAACCACTATAAATCGTGTGTTCATTTTCTTATTGCTTTACTTGTTTACATACTTGTGATTATTATTTATGCTTAGTTGTTGATTGATTGATTATGGTCTTATAGTTTGATAATCTTGTATTAATCATCAAATCACATATAACTTGAAGTTTGTGAATTTAAAGAAGAGCTTTTATTAAGACAAAGGATTTGCAAAAAGGTGAAAAGATTTTGATAATTAGCCAAAGACCTAATTCACCCGCCTCTTAGGTCTTTCAGCTAGAATGTTTTCCAACTTGTTCGAATTGATTTGAATATGTTTTGATTAAGTTTGCAAAATTCAGATGCAAGTTCAGATGCGAGATAAAAAATTCAGTCGTCTGAAAATTTCTTGCATAATAAACAATGACTATTATTTTTCCAGAAAAATTCGGATGTAGAGGGTGAAATTCGGACGTCTATACCTCTCAGAAACTAGTTATTACAAGCCTTTTTTTGAATATTGGAGCTGATTTTTAAACCCTATAAAAGCCACAAACTTTAGATTTTTGTGTAGTTCTTCAATCTTTTGAAACCCAAAAAGCTCTAACTTGTTTTACATCGCAGTTATTTTTAAAGCTCTCAAATTGCTTTGTGCTCCAAGGTTGAAATTTAAGATTCCAAACACAATAGGTGAAGTGGTGCTAGCTATTGTATTTATCCACCAAGAAGTATTGGTAACATCAAAACTCTATCTTTGCATTCTTGTTGTGATTAATTCATGGTTGTCAAGAGACATAAAACACTTGTGGAGGGTTAGCCATTAACTAGATGCATCAAGGTTGTTATATGACATAAAACCATTTGGTGCGGGTGATGCTTTGATTAGATTGGTCTAGGTTGTCTAGTGACATAAAACCCTTTGTGATAAGGGTAAGCCTTATTTGTTGGATTGAAAAGAGTTTTTTGAGGTAAAACCCATTGAAAGGTGAGCCTCTTGTGTAATTTTTTGACTTGAGCATTTAGTGAATTGGTTGAAATCCTTGAGTGTGGACTCAAAGTAGTGGATGTAGATCTTAGAGATATCGAACCACTATAAATCTTGTGTTCATTTTCTTGATTGCTTTACTTGCTTATATACTTGTGTTACTATCACCTGTTCTTAGTTATTGATTGATTGGTTGTGACTCTATTGTTTGATCATCTTGTCTCAACCATTCTTTTTAGATCACATATAAACTTGGAGTTTATAAATTTGAAGAAGAGATTTTATTAAGGCAAAGGTTTTGCAAAATGGGAAAAGATTTTGAAAATTAGTCAAATACCTAATTAACCACCCTCTTAGGTCTTTCATTTGGTGTCAAAGCAAGGACTTCCTTTTGTGGTTTAATGACCTAGAAGTTAAGGTCCTATGTCTAATATTTCAAACCTCCACTCTTTGGTGGAACAATTTATGATTTATGAAAATCTCGTATTAAGATTTACATTTGTTCTATTAACTCTGATTTGTGGAATATTATTGAGAAAGGGCCACATATACCTACGAAGTTGAAGGCCAATAGGGTTACAAGAGAACCAAAGATGATTGAAGAATTTGATGAAAATTATTCAAAGAAGATGACTTCAAATTATTAAGCTATAAACACTCTTAGTAGTGCATTGGATGTAAATGAGTACAATAGGGAAAGTGAACGTGACACCGTTCCTGATATGTGGATGCTACTTCAAGTCACTCATGATGAAGATAGAATGAATGTGTGCTTCATGGCTATGGAAAATGACGTATAATCCACTCTTTCTACCTCTACACCTTGTGATGATGGTGTTGATGATCTTAGTGATCTACCTGTTGACATGTATGGACAATTAATAAGGTTTTCAAAAAGAAACAAGGAAATGAGATTGAAAGTTGATGAATTGTTAAATGACAATTCAAAATTGTTTTGTGAAAATATGAAACTTCTTGATTCTACTGAATGCTTGAATATTGAAAAAGAAGTTTTAAATGTCTCTTTACAAAACATGTCCCTTGAAAATAAGATTCTTTGTGAAATGATTTTGTCTCTTGAAAAAATGCTTGTTGTTCTTGAGACTCTGAAAAAGAAGGTTGATGACTTTACTTCATGTATTGAAAAATTTACAAAAGGAAGGGACAATCTTGTTAAAATTCTTGGAGCTCCAAGATCCCCAAAAAATGGTCTTGGTTATAATTATGTAAACAATGTGCCTAAACATAACAACTTCTTTGTTAGAGCTACTCCTACTTCCATGCCTCATACTTGTTGTACTTATTGTGGAAGACATGGGCATAAGACCACTAGATGTTACGTGAAAATAAAAGAGAAACATGGTGTTAAAACCATTTGGAGAGTAAGGAGAATCATTACTGACCCCCATGGAACCAAGAAAATATGGGTACCAAAGGTTACTTCTTCTTCTTTATTGTAGGTCCCCTCCAAGATCAAGTGCCACTAAGTGATTTCTTGATAGCGATTGCTCAAGATATATGATGGGAAACACCTCACTCATAGCAAGTTTCAAGCCACAAAAGATGGATTTGTCACCTTTGATGACAAAAAGAAAGAAAGAATTCTTGAAGTAGGTAATATTCTTAAAGGATCTTCCCCTCTCATTAAATAAGTTCTGCTTATTGATGATTTGAAATATAACTTACTTAGCATTAGTCAATTATGTGACAATGAAACAAAAGTTGACCTTCAATGTGATAAAAATGGGATTGTCCACAACTTTTCAGCTGCCAAAACACCTCAACAAAATGGGATTGTTGAAAGGAAAAATCGTACTTTACAAGAAATGGCTATGTCTATGCTTTGTGAAAATTCTTTGTCAAAATATTTTTTGCTACAATCGTAAACACCACATGCTATGTTACGAATAGAATTATTTTGAGGCCATTTTTGAGAAAAACTCCTTTTGAACTTTTATTTGGTAGAATACCCTCTATTGCCTATTTCAAAGTTTTTGGTTGCAAGTTCTTTATATTGAATATGCATGAAAACTTGGGAAAATTTGATAGAAAATTGGATGAAGGCATATTCCTTGGTTATTCCTCTAACAAGAAAGCTTATAGAGTTTACAATAAAAGAACTTTACGTGTTGAGGAAACCATTCATATTAGTTTTGATGAATTTGACATTTACTTGGAAAGAAGAGATGAAGATGATGTAGGTACATCCATGAATGACTATCAAAGCCATCTTGAAGCACCAACTTTGGAGGATCATGCCAATTGCAAGAAATGATTGAACAAAATCAAGATGGCCAACCTAGTGGTGACAAAGAGATCCCAAGGGACTTAAGACATCCAAAAGGCCGCCGAAGGAGCAAATCATTGGTGATGTCTCCCAAGGAGTAAAGACAAGGTAGTATTTTATCGATAGCTTTATTCTTTTATCTCATATTGAGTCTAAAAATATTGATGATGCTTTATATAATGATTTTTGGATTGTTTCCATGCCAGAGTAGTTAAATCAATTTGAAAGAAACAAAGTTTGGATTCTTGTACCAAGACCCCTTGAGAAGAGGGTATTGATTATGATGAAACTTTTGCTCTGGTAGCTAAACTTGAATCTATAAGAATGTTTTTGGCATTTGCTAGCTTCAAAGGTTTTAAGTTAATTCAAATGGATGTCAAAAGTGCTTTTCTAAATGGTTTTATTGAAGAAAAGGTTTATGCAGAACAACCTCTCGGTTTTGTTCATGAAAAGTATCCTAATTATGTCTTCAAACTTTCCAAAGATTTGTGTGGTTTAAAAGAAGCTGCTAGAGCTTGGTATGAAAGATTGAGTGGTTTTCTTCTTTCAAAAGGATTTTCAAGAGGAAAAGTTGACACTACTCTTTTCATAAAAACCTCTTGCAACAATAATCTTTTACTTGTGCAAAATATATAATGATGATACCATATTAGGAGCTACTAATGTTTCACTTTGTGAGGAATTTGCCAAGTTAATGCAAAGTGAGTTCAAAATGAGCACGATGGGAGAACTCAACCTTTTTTTGGCCTACAAATCAAGCAAACTAAGGATGACACCTTCATAAATCAATCAAGTATACCAAGGAACTATTGAAGAGATTTGGAATGGACCAAACAGAATGTATAAGTACTCCAATGAGTTCATCAACCAAACTCGACAAAGATGAGAGAGGTAAAAATGTTGATGAAAAGGTACATAAAGGCATGATTCGTAGTCTACTTTGCCTTACCGCAAGTAGACCAGATATTATGTTTATCGTATGCTTATGTGCTAGATACCAATCGTAACATAAAAAGTCTCATTTGGTTACCGTAAAACGCATTCTTAGATATTTGATTGATACACATGATTATGGCCTTTAGTTTTCAAAATCCTCATCCTTTGACATTGCTGCATATTTGAATGCCAACTATGCCAGATGCAAAGTAGAGCATAAAAGTACTAGTGGTCATTGTTAATTGTTAGTAGTTTCCTTGTAGCATGGTATAGTAAGAAACAAGCACGTATGCCATTGTCTACTGCCGAAGCTGAATATATCACCGCTGATAGTTGTTGTGCTCAAATGTGATGAATGAAGCACATTCTACTTGATATTTATTCAAATGTGTGCATATTCTATGTGATAACACAGTGCTATCAATTTGAGTATAAATCTCATTCAACATTCTAGAACTAAGCATATACAGATAAAAAATCATTCCATTAGAGATCACATAACTAAAGGTGATATTTATTTAGACTATGTTGTTAGACCTAAGGGCAAATCATATTAGTTTTGAATAATGACAAATATTGATAAGGACTAAAATACTTGTATGTTGAGTGATAGGATTGATTATTTGAGAAGCATGAAGTCTTATTGCCTTGGAGTCACAATGCAAGAACAACTCTACCATGCCAAAGGTGATTGAAGATTGAAGAGTATGTTCAAAAATAGTGAAGGCATTGAAGACTTAGAGTGTAGAGTTTTTATGTTAAATAGGTATATTTTTCTGTAAACTCTACACTTGTATGCCTTGGTTTCATTTGAATGCATGAGAGAGCATAAAACTTGTTTTTGAAATGATCTTAAATGAACTTTGTGTTAACAAGTATGTTTTTGGAATCTAAAATGATCTTAAAAAGATTTTGTGTAATCAAAATATTTTTGGTAAAGGTTTTTGTATCTAAATGTGTTTAAATGATGTGTCCATTCAAGCAAAATGTTTTCAATGTTATTAACATTGATTTGAACAAGTTTTGACAAAGTTTAAAAAGTTTGGATGCAAGTTTGGTCGTCCAAACTTTGGAAATGGTACTGTGCTTCCAGAGAATTTCGAACGCAAGTTCGGACGCATGGAGAAAAGTTCGGACGTCCAAACATTCTCTGATAAGCATGGTCACTGTTTTTCCAGAGAATTTCGGACGCAAGTTCGGACGCATAAGGAAAAGTTCGGACGTCCGAACTTTTCCATCTGAACTTTTCCAGACAGCTTGGCACAGTAAAATTCGGACGCAAGTTCGGACGCATAACAGAAAGTTTGGACGTCTGAACTTTACTGTTACTAGCCGTTACTAGCCGTTTTTTAGCTGTTACATTTGATTTTTCACATCTATAAAAGCTGTAAACTTCAGAATTTTTGTAACTCTTGAATCTTTATGAACTCCAAGCATTCCAAAAGCTTTTAGCAAACTTCAAAGCTCTCTTATCTTGTGCATTCAATTGATTATTCAAAAGGCATCAAAGTGTGAAGGTACAACATTGTGTAAACATCTACCAACAAGTAGTAACATCTACACACACTTCTTTATCTATCAATTTGTGTTGTTCTACTTGCTCTAGCAAGGTTATCTTGATAATATAAAATCCTTTAGATAAGGGTGATCCTTGAAGTTGTGATTCAAGGTTGTTTGAGATATAAAACCATTGAGTTTGGTGAGCCTTGCATTGTAAAAGTTACTAGAAGAGGTTGTGAGTGTAAAACCATAGTTTGGTGAGCCTCTCTTGTAATCTGTAAACCTAAGCTAATATAATAGTAGAGTGTTTGAAATCCTTAAGTGTGAGCTTAAGGTAGTGGACGTAGATCTTGAGGATCGAACCACTATAAATTGCTTGAGTTCTTTGTTATTGCTTTCTTCATTGCTTTACTTTAAACTGTCTCTATTTTGCCTATATAATTTGTTCTTGGTCTAAAAGCATAAAAGGTTTAATTTTGCAAAAATTAGCCAAATACCTAATTCACCCCCTCTTAGGTATTTCAATTGGTATCAGAGCAATAACTTCTTTGTGTGGTTTTACAACCTAGAAGATGAAGATCCTATGGCTAATATGTCAAACTTACCTTACCTAGAAGGATCCTCCACAAATAGACCACCTTTGTTTGATGGAACAAATTACACCTTCTGGAAATCTAGAGTTAAAATTTATATTTGTTCTATCAATTTTGATTTGTGGAACATAATTGAAAAAGGTCCTTATGTCCCAATGAAAATGAGTGCTGATGGAATAACCTCAGTACCTAAGTCCACTGATGATTTTGATGAGCATGATTCTAAGAAAATGACTTTAAATTATCAAGCCATGAATATATTAAGTTGTGCTTTAGATGTTACTGAATACAATAGAGTTAGTGGATGTGATTCTGCTCATGACATGTGGAGATTACTACAAATTACAAATGAAGGTACTAATCAAGTTAAAGAATCCAAACTTGCTATGCTTGTTAGAGATTATGAACTGTTCATCATGAAACAAGGTGAAAATATTAGTTATATGTTTACAAGATTTACTAACATTTTTAATGGCTTGAAAGCTTATGGTAAAAGATATACTATGGGAGAGCAAAACAGGAAGATTTTAAATGCTCTACCAAAATCTTGGCAGCCTAAGACACTTGCTATTGAGGAATCCAAGGATTTGAAGACTCTTCCACTTGAAGAGCTCATTGGATCTCTACTGACCCATGAAATGAAGATGAAACGGGTAAATGACAAGGAGGATGAAGAAAAGGGGAGAAAATGAGTAGTACTCAAGTCTTCAAATCACTTGAGTGAACAAGAACAATCTTCAAGTGAAGAAGAAGGAGGGAACAGTGGAGAAGAAGAAATTGCAATGGCAGTGAGGAAGTTTAAAAGATTCTACAAAAATGAGTTTCTCAAGAAAGGGAGAAAACCAGTCAAGAAGAGTGGTCAATCCTCATCCTACAAACCGCAATGCTTTGAATGCAAGAGCATAGAGCATTTTGTTGCTGACTTTCCTAAAGTGTTGGAAAGGGAAAGAGACAGCAAAAACAGAAAGAAATCTATCAAGAAAGGTAAAGGATTAGCTGGAACTTGGGATCAACAAGGGAGAGAATGACAGTGAAGAAAAGGCCAACATATGCTTTATGGCCATTGATGATGAGGTACAATCTTCACCTTTCATTTCAAATGTATGTGATGATGATATTGATTCCAGTAATTTGATTGTAGAACTATATGAAGAACTTAAAAAGGCTTCAAAAAGAAATAAAGAAATGAAATTCAAAATCAATGACTTATCCAATGAAAATTCAAAATTCCATGTTGAAAATGGTAAACTTCTTGGAACCATTAGTTGTCTTACCATTGAAAAAGAAGTTTTGAATTCAACCATACAAAACATATCTTTTGAAAACAAGAAGCTTTGTACAAGAATTATTTCTCTTGAATTAATGATAAAAGATCATGAGCTTTTAAAAAGGAAGGTTAATGATCTAACTTTATGCATTGAGAGATTTACAAATGGAAGAGAAAATTTAAATAAATTACTTGGTTATCAAAGATCTTCATTTGTAAAACATGGTCTTGGTTTTACACATGATTGCTTTGCTCCAAAATAGAAAAAGTTTGTTGTTAAAGAATTTTCTCATTCTAGGTCACATATTTGTTGTACATATTGTGGTAAGCATGGACACAAGGTTTCTAGATGTTTTATAAAAAGAAAGATAGAAAATGGTGCTAAGACCATTTGGAAAGTCAAAGGAACTATTACTAACCCCCTTGGACCCAAGAAGATATGGTACCAAAAATCACTCTTTCCAATTTGGTGTAGGTGCAATTTGCCTCAAGATCAAGTGCCACAAAATGGTTCCTTGACAGTGGTTGCTCAAGGCATATGACTAGAAATGTATCACTTGTTAGTGAGCTTCAAACTACAAGTGAAGGTTTTGTCACATTTGGAGATAAGAAGAAAGGGAAAATACTTGGAATAGGTAACAATGGTAAAGGTTCTTTCCCTCTTATCAAGCAAGTTTTACTTATTGAAGGTTTAAAGTATAATTTACTTAGTATTAGTCAATTATGTGACAATGGATGCAATGTAGTGTTTAAATGTGATACTTGTACTATTCTTGACAGTGCAAGTAACAAAACTATTTTTGTTGCTAAAAGAGTTGGTAATGTATATGTGCTATATCTTGATGAGCTTATTACTAATGATATTAAATGTCTTGCCATTCATGACAATGATGGATTTTTATGGCATAGAAGATTAGGACATGTAAGCATGAATTTATTGAACAAACTTTCTACACAAGAGCTAGTTAGAGGATTACCAAAATTGAATTTTGACAAAACTCATCTTTGTGATGCTTGTCAATATGGAAAATAATCAAAAACATCTTTTAAACCAAAGAAAATGGTTTCTACCTCAAAACCTCTTGAACTAGTTCACATGGATTTATTTGGTCCTATGAGGACTACTAGTCTTGGTGGTAAAAGCTATGCTTATGTGATTGTTGATGATTTTTCAAGATTTACATGGGTAATTTTCTTAGCACAAAAAGATGAAACTTTTTATGAATTTTTAAAACTTTTCAAAAAGGTTCAAACTTCTCTTGATTGCAAACTGATTTCTATTAGAAGTGATAATGGAAGAGAATTCTGTAATCAAGATTTTACAAAATTTTGTGATGAGTATGGAATTACTCACAATTTTTCAGCTGCCAAAACACCTCAACAAAATGGTGTTGTGGAGAGGAAAAACAGAACCTTACAAGAAATGGCTAGATCAATGCTTTGTGAAAATTCACTACCTAAATATTTTTGGACTGAAGCTGTAAATACAGCTTGCTATGTCATGAATAGAGTTTTGCTAAGACCTTTTATAAGAAAAACACCTTTTGAACTTCTATTTGATAAAACTCCATCAATTGTCTACTTTAAAGTTTTTGGTTGTAAGTGCTTCATATTAAACACTAGTAACTATATTGGTAAGTTTGATAGAAAATCAGATGAAGGAATATTTCTTGGTTACTCGTCAAATAAAAAGGCATATAGAGTCTATAATAAAAGGACATTATGTGTTGAAGAATCTATTCATGTAACCTTTGATGAATCTAACATTTATCTTCAAAGAAGAAATGAAGATGATGCAGGCTCCTCAATGGTTGAAAATCAAACTCAACATCAAATACCCACAATGAAAGATCATGCCAAAGAAGAAGAAATAATGGAGCAAGAACAAAATGGTCAATCAAGCACTAATCAAGAACTTCCAAAGGATATCACATATCCAAGAGGTCATCCTAAGGAGCAAATCATTGGTGATGTCTCCCAAGGAGTTAAAACAAGGCGGTACTTTATCGATAATTTTGCCCTTTTATCTCATATTGAACCTAAAAATATTGATGATGCATTGAGTGATGATTTTTGGATTGTTGCTATGCAAGAAGAGTTAAATCAGTTTGAAAGAAATAAAGTTTGGACTCTTGTTCCTAGACCTAGAAATCATTCAATTATCGGTACAAAATGGGTTTTTAGGAATAAGTTAAATGAACTAGGAGAAGTTGTTAGAAATAAAGCTAGACTTGTTGCTCAAGGCTTCAACCAAGATGAAGGGATTGACTATGATGAAACATTTGCTCCAGTAGCTAGATTGGAATCCATAAGAATACTTTTGGCATTTGCATGTATTAAAGGATTTAAACTATTTCAAATGGATGTCAAAAGTGCATTTCTAAATGGTTTTATTGAAGAAGAAGTTTATGTAGAACAACCTCCAGGTTTTATTCATGAAAAATTTCCAAATCATGTTTTTTAGTTAACCAAAGCTCTATATGGATTGAAACAAGCCCCAAGAGCTTGGTATGAAAGATTAAGTGGATTTCTTCTTTCAAATGGTTTTGTAAAAGGAAAAGTGGACACAACTCTTTTTATAAAAACATCTCCTAACAATGATATTTTACTTGTGCAAATTTATGTTGATGATATTATCTTTGGTGCTACTAACACATTTCTCTGTGAAGAATTTGCCAAATCTATGCAAAATGAGTTTGAAATGAGCATGATGGGAGAATTGAATTTCTTTCTTGGGCTGCAAATTAAGCAAACTAAGGATGGAGTCTTCTTCAATCAAGCAAAGTATACCAAGGAGCTTTTAAAAAGATTTGGAATGGATCAAGCAAAAGGAATAGGTACTCCAATGAGTTCATCAACTAAGCTTGACAAAGATGAAAAAGGTAAAAATGTTGATGATAAATCCTATAGAGGTATGATTGGAAGCTTGCTCTATCTCACAGCAAGTAGACCAGATATTATGTTTGCTGTGTGTTTGTGTGCTAGATTTCAATCTTGTCCTAAAGAATCTCATCTAATTTCTGTCAAACGTATTTTTTGTTATTTGATTGATACATATGACTATGGTCTTTGGTTTTCAAAATCTTCATCTTTTGAACTTATTGGATATTCGGATGCTGATTTTGCTGGATGCAAAGTTGAACGTAAAAGCACAAGTGGTCATTGTGAATTTCTTGGTAGTTGTCTTGTGTCTTGGTATAGCAAAAAGCAAGTATGTGTGTCATTATCCACTGCTGAAGCTGAATACATAGCTGCTGGTAGTTGTTGTGCTCAATTATTGTGGATGCAGCATACCTTACTTGATTATAGTCTTAAATTCAATTGTGTGCCTATACTATGTGATAATACTAGTGCTATTAATTTGAGCATAAATCCTGTTCAACATTCTAGGACAAAACATATAGAAATCAAGCATCATTTTATTCGTGATCATGTTGCTAAAAAGGACATATGCTTAGAATATATAAATGCAAATGATCAAATTGCTGATATTTTCACAAAGCCTTAAGCTGAGGAAAGGTTTAATTATTTAAGAAGACTTTTAGGAATTGCAAAATTCAATTACTAACATGTTTGTTTAAGTGTGACAAAGGCAGGAAAAATTTGGATGCATTGAGTGAAAATGGAACGTCCAAACTTTAACAGAAAAAATCTGGACAGAAAAGTTCGGACGCATGTTCGGACGCATGACAGAAAGTTCGGACATCCGAACTTTCTAAAACTGGAGAAACAGAGAAGTTCGGACGCATGTTTGGACGCATACCAAAAAGTTTGGTCGTCTGAACCTTGCGGTTACAGCGGTTTTTAAGAATCCGACTAGCCGTTATTCACATAATTTAACATCCGAACTCTCTCCTTTTCAAAATTTCTCTCTACCCACTCGCGTCCAAACATAAATACCTCTATGATTTCACCATTTTCACATCAAAACACTTGAATTTTTGAATTCCTAACCCTAGATACTTCTCAAAACTCACTGCTTTTTTGTTTGAAAATCAAAATGGCGAGAACAAAAGGAGCCAATGTTGAAAAAGGAAAAGGGAAGGCAAAGGCCATTGAAGGAGGACAAACTCATCATGAACCAAGAAGAATTAGGGTTCCTCAATCATCCTCTGGTGTAGACAAGTTCATCTCAATTAAAGTTGCATCAGAATTTGAAGATTGGAACAAGAAATCAAGGAAAATCATCCCTGGAAACAGAGTTGATTTTGAAAAGCTCACAAATATGGGTAATGTCCTATCTTTATTTGGTGATATTGGGTGGAGTAATCTGTTGAATGTTGATGAAGAATATTATCCTTCTATTGTGTATGAATTCTATGCAAATCTGAAAGAAGAAAGAATATAATATGAAGGAGAAAATTTTAATCAGTGGTATTCATCTAGAGTATCTCAAATAGATTTTGAATTCAATGATGCATTGTTGAATAGAATCTGTGATATAAGTGATGTTGGTGCAAAATATTATTCCATGGGACAACATTGCTATGAAAGAGAGTTATTCACCAATGCTAGATTTGAAGAGGCATTTACAAATGGCAGAGAATTTAGAACAGTTAAGGAAAGAGAAATTAAGGCCTTGGATGCAAGAGGAAGATTTATGCATCATATGATAACTACCATGATTGTCCCTAACTTTGGACACAAAACATTTGTGGGAAATATTCATATGGTAATTATGCTGGCTTTGCATGAACATAGAAGATTAAACTTTGGATACATGGCATCAAAGCATATGTTTGGGGCTAGAAAGACTGATAACAAGGCTTTACCATATGGAAGACTTTTGACCAGAATTTTCAAATTTTTTCAAGTCAAACTTCCTGCTAGAGGACAGAATTTTAAAAGAGGTCAAATTTATACAAATTTATACAATTGACCTTGGATGATGAGGGAATATGGAGAACTAAAAGAGAGACCCCTCCAAAGAGAGTTGAAGCAGAGGAAAGTGAGAAAACTGAAGAAGAAGAAGAAGATGAGGCAAAAACATGGGCAAGAGAAATGAAGAGTAAGAGAAGGCATGATTCAACAAGTGAGGGGGAGCAACCTCCCTCCAAAAGAAGACTCTTTGAAGAAGAGCCAACTTCACAATCACATCCTACTGCTAGAGAAGGAACTAGTGCTGAAATTCAAGAAGCACTAAACAACCACATGAAAGAAATGGAGAAAATGTATAAATTTATTGAAACATTTGCTCCTATGGTGCTTGGAAAGCTAGATAGTTTGGAGAATAGAGTCAAGCACATTGAGGAAATATTGACAAGAAATCCTCAAAGTAATGAGGGGCCTTCCAGAACACAAGAGAAAAAGGATGATGAGTATGATGAAGATAGCAAGAAAGGTGAAGAAGACAGTGACAGTAATGATGAAGAAGGAAGTGACAGTAATGATGAAGATGATGATGGTGATCAAGGGAATGGCAATGAGCAAGTCATGGAATCTCAAAGAGGAGATCAAGGATTGCAGCAAACTGGAGTCAGTCAAGAGGGAAGTCAAATCGCAAGAACTGAAATAGTGACTCCATCTGATCCAGCATTTAGCCATGGAAGAGTCAAACATGTTGCTGTCAAGAAGAAACCGAGAAAGGACTCTCCATCAACATCCAAAGGCTAAGCATACATTCACTCTTCTCTTCATTTACTGTTTTTGCTGTTTATGAACATTTACTAGTTGTTTTCTATTCTCTTTCTATTTTTGCACTTTAACTTTCTGCACTTTATCATTTTTATTGCCATGTAATAGTTTCTTTTTATAAAGCTTAATGATGAAACCTTAGAGTTGAGAGCTTCCTTTGGTAATTGTCAGTCTCATTTTCATTTACCCCATCTTTGATTGATGACAAAAGGGGGAGAAGAATGATGGAAATGATGGTTGCAATGAATGTGCTGAAATCTACATGATGTGCATGATGTGTGTTATGCATAATGGATGTTTTGTGCTAAATTTCAATAAATATGCTGAAATATGTGTGCTAATATGAGTATGTGATACACTGAAAATTTGCTTTATGGCATATTTAACTGTATTGGTGTATTTAAACTTTAAACTGGAAGATTTATAATATGTGAAGACAGAATTTTAAAGTTTGGACTTGAAGTTTGGATGCAATCCAAAAGTTTGGATGCATCCAAACTGTTTTGCCAAAACTGATTTTTCTGTTGTTCAAATTGTTTGAAAATTGTCTTAATCTTTTCTATCATATTTGAACAACCTTAGGAAAACTTATTTTCAAAAATCAAAGCCTTCATCTCACATATTTTCCAGGTTGGACTTGAAACTTAAAAATTCGGATGCATGTTCTGAAATTCGGATGCATCCATATTTGGTTGCCAAAAAGTACCCTTTTGTTGTTCAAATTGATTCAAATCTGTTTTAATCTCTATTACTATGTTTGAACAACCTTTGGAAAGCTTATTTTCAAAAATTGAAGCTTTCATTTTACTTATTTTAAAGTTTGGACTTGAAATGTCAGAATTTGGATGCCTAGCATCTCAAGTCCAAAGTTGTTGAAAAATGAGCTCAATCTAAGGGGGAGCATTGTTAAACTTTTACAACCTTTAAAACCTCTCTTAGAAGTTTTCTAAATACTTAAATGCTATATCTTCTATATATTGTTGTTGGAAGGAGGCAAATGGAGGTTGGTTGGGTCATAGGCTCATATTGAGCCTTTTGCATGTCAATGTGCTAAATTGGCTATTATCCATCATTGACATAAATGCTTCTTTGTACTACATTGTTTAAATTCATCACATTTTGCATCAAAGTTTGTCATCATCAAAAAGGGGGAGATTGTTAGCCCTAAGGGCAAATCATATTAGTTTTGAATAATGACAAACACTGATAAGGACTAAAATTCTTGTATGTTGAGTGATAGGATTGATTATTTGAGAAGCATGAAGTCTTATTGCCTTGGAGTCACAATGCAAGAACAACTCTACCATGCCAAAGGTGATTGAAGAGTGAAGAGTATGTTCAAAAAGAGAGAAGGCATTGAAGACTTAGAGTGTAGAGTTTTTATGTTAAATAGGTATATTTTTCTGTAAACTCTACACTTGTATGCCTTGCTTTCTTCATTGCTTTACTTTAAACTGTCTCTATTTTGCCTATATAATTTATTCTTGGTCTAAAAGCATAAAAGGTTTAATTTTACAAAAATTAGCCAAATACCTAATTCACCCCCCCTCTTAGGTATTTCATATGTGAATACTAATGGTCAAATTGCTGATATATTTAGCAAGCCTTTGGTCGAGGAAAGGTTTTTCTACCTTTGAAGAAGCTTGGGTATCTCAAAATTCAATTACTAATGTATGTGTTGAAGTGTGCCAAAAACAGGAAAAATTCGGACGCATAATTCGAATACATGGAGTAAAATTCGGTCTTCCAAACTTCCTCCTGAAAACTCCTAACAAAAATATTCGGACCAAGTTCAGACACATGACCAAAAATTTGGTCGTCCGAATTTTAATGAATGAAAGATTTAGTTTTCGAAAACAAGATACAGTTTTAAACTGAAATAATTTCTTACTCAAGGACAACATATCCTTGTGTTCCCAAGAGTTTTCTGATAATAGTTGCGAGGGTGATCAAGCTAAGGTTGACATGACAGCCTTCCCTAAACCTAGCATCATCAGCATTTGTCTATGAGGCCTTCTCACTTCCAGCTAAATCTACAAATTTCTGAAACACTATACAGGTATGGTTGGAAAAATAAAGAAAACAAAAATTAACTTACCAAGCTATAACACATGACCTCACACAATCTCCATTTGAGGAAGTGTACTTTCAATTGTCTATTTATGATCTGTAGGAAGTAAAGAATACCCTTTTTTCATTCCCCACTCCCCCCATATATAAGTGCCACTAATTATTAATTAAGATGCTTATATTCAATGAGTATACTGATCCACTGAATTTCTTAATGAAGCGGCTCACTTCTTATTTTTCCAAGGAAGAAGGCAAGCAAGTATTGTATATGGATGGGCAGCTTGGCGAGAGGCAACAACAATTGGTGATGCACACTTTGAATGTGGATGATAGTGAGGCACAAGTTCTTGTATCCATCACATTTTTCCCATATGCAATGACAATTAATGATCCACACTCTGAATGCGCATGACAGTGAGGCACAAGTTCTCGCATCCATCACATTTCAAAAAGTTCATATTGAAATTAATCTATAATGTTTTGGTTGAGATGATTGTAATAAATAATTATTGAATGCACTTTACGAGTAACTTCTAAAAATAAGTATTACCCTCTATGTAGCCTTCCTCTATGTAATTGCAATTAAATTTGGGAGGTAACTACTATAATTACAGGAGATTTTTTTTGTGTACAAATTAGAGAAGTAAGTGCTACAGTTAAATTAGATAAGTAACTAATATAATTATAGGAGCTCTTTTTGTGGGTAGAAATTAGAAAAGTTTTAATGTTCCCTTCTATTAAATTGGAGAAGTGACTTCTTTGAGTGGAAAGGGAATGAATGTTGTTTTGGACCAACGGAGTTGGAAGAAAGGCAATTACATTGTAGGGTAATCAAAATAAAAAATAATTTATCCAAACCAAGGGTAATTTTGTCCATTCAAAAAGAAAGAAAAAAGATTTAAATCCACCTGACTCTCTCCCATACTTTTAGAATAGTAATAGATTACATAAAAAAAGAAGATAGAGTCTTTCACACATTGTAAAAATTTAACATTCTACTGGGCACTGGCTAGAAGAATGTGCGAACATTAAGAGGGAAGCCATTGATTTTTTCTCTAGTTTATTTTGGATAGCTAATCTTCTTCTTCTTCTAGCAACTTGCTAGAGCTTATTGAATTCTTCATCTGTAGACCACAACAATATGCTTGATTAATTACCCCCACAAATAAAGTGGTGAAGTAGGTCATGTTCTCTTTGGGGAAAAATAGTGCTCCGAGACCTATTGGTATTTTTGGTTGATTTTTTTACTGATTTTTAGGTTATTTTCTACCTTGATGTATTGCAAGTTGTTCCTGATTTTTGGGTTGGGATTCCTATGCCTATAAGATTTACAAGCGACTTTACTAATTTGATTCCTAAAATTCAGATCCCTACATCATTCTCAGACTTCAGGCAAATCAGTTTGTATAATTTTGTGAGTATGGTCACTACTAAAAGTCTGGTTTTGAGATTTGGGAAGGTTCATCTTTTGCTCATTGGTGGAAATCAGACTACTTTGGATCAAGAAAGGAGTATTGCTGATAATATTCTGGTAGCAATGGAATTGGCTCATTCTATCTATTACAGCAATATTTTCCTATGCGGTTTTTATGGCATTAATGGAATTAATTTGGATATTGATATTATTTATGCAAAACTCTACTATATAAGAACAAGATTTTTTGGGAATCTTAGGAAGATTGCAATTAAAGATTTGATGCATTTTATGGCAATCTTCTATCACCAAAATTAAAGAGATTGATATCCTGCAATCAAGGAATTTCATGATATCATTTAGGGATGTCTTTCTTTGTGAAGAAGAAGTTCATGGCTCATAAGAATACATATTTAATCAATCTTCAAGTGAAGGAATGAACTTGTGGAATTACAACCTATATCTTGAGATTGTTGTGACTGAATTGTTGGAGGCACTAAAACGAACTTCGTATATTTATGGTTTTCATGTTTTAATTGTGTTGTTGCTTTAACAAACCTATTGGAGGCACTAAAATGCTTTGGTATTCCTTCCACCTTACAGGGGAAAAGAGTGTTGTGACTGGAGGCTTTAATTTGTAGAGATAGTAGGTAAGTGTGATCTTATCGCACCTTGTTGAATGGAAATCAATACATCCTATTGAGAAAAGTTCAATAAAGCAAACTATGATTGGATGAAATTCCCAATCATGGAGGCAGTTTTATGGTTGATGAATTTCCAATCGTTGAGGTATCTTTGACAAAAGGGAGTTTGGAAAATCCACTAGAGGAATCACTTGATGATTGAGATATATGTATTCCTATACGTTTTGTGTTCAAAGTTTAGTGGATTACTTTTTAAAGTGTTGCCTTACAGATGTAGGCTATTGACCTGTACTGTAGTAAAGTATACGTAGTAGAAGAACCTGATAAAAAGAAAACTAGCAGTTGAGAAATCTTAAATAAAACATGTAAAGATAAATTACTATGTCGTGATAATCCACTGCCCTGAAAGTAATATTTTGGTACGATCTCAATGCAATCGTACTGCTACTTTGCTCCCCAAGGTTAACACAGTTTCCTCCAACACATGCACTCGTGACAGAGGATTGGAACTCGTAAACTTCAAATGTCCAGAATCACGAGAGTATGAAAACAATAGAACAAGAGAAGAAGAAGAAACAATGAAAGAGCAGCAGAAAGAGTAGCAGAGAGAGAGTTGATTTTTCTCCTCCTTTCAGAATTCCCCAAAGTATGGTATTTATAGGTGAAAAACTAGTGTTGGGGAAAAGAAAACTAAGCAAGCCATAAATGGCAATAAACAGATAAAACGGCTTTGAAATAATCAACCTTGTAATAAATAGTAATAAACTATCAGCAATAAACGACTAGCAATAAACGAAAATAAATGGTCGACAATAAACGGTAATAAAAGATCGACTGTTACAATTTTCACTAAATGGCAATAAATGGCTAGTCGTTACCATTGCCAATAAACAATCAACCGTTACATTGCCATTACCATTGCCAATAAATGGATAATTATTAACACCTTGATTACTCCATCAGGCAAAAATTGTAGAAATAATTATGAAATACCTAAGAGGGGGGGTGAATTCGGTATTTGGCTAATTTACGCAAACTTAAACCTTTTATGCATTTAGACCAAGAACAAGTTATATAATGTAATTTGAGATAATTGATAGCAAGGTAATGAAGAAAGCAATAGCTAAGAACTCAAACAATTTATAGTGGTTCGATCCTCAAGATCTACCTCCACTACCTTAAGTTCACACTTAAGGATTTCAACAATTCTACTAATTGCTCAGGTTTACAAATTACAAGAGAGGCTCCCCACACTATGGTTTTACACTCACAACCTCTTCTAGTAACTCTTACAATACAAGGCTCACCAAATACAATGGTTTTATATCTTAAACAACCTTGAATCACACTTTTAAGGATCACCCTTATCTAAAGGATTTTATGTTATCAAGATAACCTTGCTAGCCTTGATAAATAAATGAGAGTGTGTAGATGTTACCACTTGATGGTACACAAATTTGCTCCTTCACACTTTGATGTCTTTGGATTGATCAATTGAATGCACAAGACATAAGAGAGCTTAAGAAATGTTTGCCAAATGCTATTGAATGCTTAGAGTTTTTAAGATTTCAAGAGTTACAAAAGATTACACGTTTATGGCTTTTATAAAATTTGAAAATCAGTTAAAACGGTCATAAAACGGCTAGTAACGGCTAGTTTCAGAAAATTCGGACGACCGAATTTTTTGGTTGCATCCGAATCTTCGTCCAAATTTCTTTGGAAAAACAGTGACCATGCTGAAGGCCAAAATTCGGACGACCAAATTTTTTGGCTGCGTCCGAATCTTCTTCCGAATTTCTTTGGAAGAATAGTAGCAAACTTTTGCTACAAAATTCGGACGACCGAATTTTTTGGAAGCAGTTTCAAACTTTGTAAAATCATTTGAGGTATAACTTCAATGTATTTGAGAAACATTTGATATGTATAGAAAACTTACTTAGCCATATGTAAGTTTGAAAACACAAATTAAATTTCTTTGATCATATAAAGTTTACTTAAACATCACATTCACTAAAAACCTTATTCAAATCCTTTTAAGATTATAAGATTCATTTTATGCTCTCTTATGCATTCAATGATGACCAAGACATGCAAGTGTAGAGTTTACATAGAAACTTACTTACTAAGTATACACACTCTACACTTCAAGTCTTCAATGCCTTTAGATCTTCTAAGAACAACATTCTTCAAACTTCAATCAGTTTGCTTAACTGAAGTTGTTCTTGAACACTTGCTTCAAAGCAATGAGACTTCATACTTCTTATTTTACAGAACCTATCACACAATATACAAGCATATTAGTCCTCATCAATATTTGTCATTAATCAAAACTAATCAATCTTATATGATTTGCCCTTAGGGCTTACAATCTCCCCTTTTTTGATGATGACAAACTTTGATGCAAAATGTGATAGATTAAAACGATGTATTTCATAGAAGTATTAATGTCAATGATAGAAAATAACCAATTTAGCACAATGACATACAAAAGGCTCAATATGAGCCTATGACCCAACCAACCTCCATTAACCTCCTTCCTTCCAAGTCAGATACAAGATATAACATTTAATCAATTAGAAAACTTCTAAGAGAGGTTTTATAGGTCAGAAAAGATTAACAATGCTCCCCCTTAGATTGTGCTCATTTTTCAACAAGTTTGGACTTGAGATACTGTTTATCCAAATTCTGTCAAGTCAAGTCCGAATATTAAAATAAGTGAAATGAAAGCTTCAATTTTTGAAAATAAGATTTCCTAAAGTTGTTCAAACATAGTAGAAGAGATTGAAACATGTTTGAATCAATTTGAACAACAAAAGAGCACATTTTGGTAACACAATATGCATGCGTCCGAATTTTAAATCCAAAATTTTTTACAACAGATATAACTCATGCATTCAATTGTTTTCATAGAGAAACAAGTCAAGAACAATTTAGCCATTTGTAAAAACTCAGAAAACATCCATATAATGCACAATTTCATAACACACAACACTTTTCATAACACACAACACTTTCACACATTTTGTCATCTCATATCTTCTCCCCCTTTTGTCATCAATCAAAGATGGGGCCAATGAAAATGAGATTAACAATTTTAACACATAAAGGAAGCTCTCATCACTGAGATTTCATCATTGAGCTTCACTATTACATAAAATGCAAAAGGAAATACTTACCAAGTTCATAATTAAAAACAGTTAATGCATAACTCATAATATAACTTAAAACAGTAAATAAAAATGGAAGAAATGCTTAGTCTTGTGATGTTGATGAAGATGTTCTGCTGATTCCTTTCTTGATGGCCAAGTGCTTCACTCTTCCTTGGCTGAAAGAGATGTGTGTTGGTGAGACAATTTCAGCTTGAGCTACTTGGCTTCCTGCTTCTTGTGGTTCTTCTTGTGCATGTTCTTCTTCTTCTTCTTGTTCTGCCACAGTCTCATCATTTCCTCCTTGATCATTGTCACTGTCATCACTATCTACATCCTTGTCCTTCTTTTCTTCCTTTTTATCACCATCATCCTCATTTCTATTTTGAGGCCTAGAGGGTCCTTCACCACTTTGAGTATTTTTCATTAGGACTTCCTCAATGTGCTTTACTCTACTTTCCAGTCCATCTAACTTTCCAAGAACCATTGGAGCAAATGATTCAAAGAACTTATACATCTTCTTCATTTCCTTGACATGATTGTTCAAGGCTTCTTGGAATGCTTTGGCTACTACGGTGTCACCTCTAGTTATTCCTTCACCACTTGACTTAACTCCAGTTTCTTGTTCAAACAGCCTCCTCTTTGTTGGTGGTTGCTCCCCTTCCCTTGAGGTATCATGCTTCCTTTTTGTCTTCATCTCTCTTGCAAGGGTCTCTTCTTTATCCTCTTCTTCTTCCTCTTCCTCACTTTCAGTCTTTTTTTCTCTTCCTATTCTTTTTGAAGGGGATTCTCTTTTTGTTTTCCATACTCCATCATCATCAAGAATAAGATGCATTCTCCTAAGAGATTCATCAGTGTATATTTCTCCACTTTTGAAGGCTTGCCCTCTTCCTGGAAGTTTAATCTTAAAATGCTTAAAGATTCTTGTCAACAGCCTTCCAAATGGGAATGCCTTGGTTACTGTTTTTCTAGCAGTAATCATGTGTTTCAAGGCTACAAAACCAAAGTTCAATCTCCTCTTTTCATGCAAGGCCAACATTAATACCATATGCATATTACCTACTGATGATTTATGTCCAAAGTTAGGAACAATCATAGTAGTCAACATATGATGCAATACTCTACCTCTAGCATCCAAGTTCTTGATTTCTCTCTCTTTTATAGATCTAAACTCTTTTCCATTTGTAAATGCTTCTTCAAATCTATCATATGTAAAGAGTTCACGATCATAGCAATGCATGGAGGGTGCATAATATTTAGCCCCATTGTCACCTACTCCACAGATTCTGTTAATTAGGGCTTCACTAAATTCAATGTCAACTTGGGATACTTTAGATGAATACCATTGTATCCTATTATCCCCAACAGTCTCAATTATTTCTTCCTTTAGGTTTGCATAGAATTCATATATCAAAGTAGGATAAAAATCTTCATTAACAAACAGCAAACTATTCCAGTCAACATCATTGAAACAAGATAGAACATTATCCATGCTAGAGAGTTTATCAAAATCCACCTTATATCCAGGAATAATCTTTCTGCTATTTTTATTCCATTCATCAAATTCATGAGCAGCTTTTATAGAGACAAACTTGTCAACCTCAGTCAAAGTTTGAGGAATTCGAATTTTTCTGGGTTGATTGAGGATTGGATCTTCATTTCCTTCCATAGCCTTACCCTTGCCTTTCTCAACATTTGGCTTCTTTGTTCTCACCATTGATATATTTCTGTTGAGAGGTTCTGGATTTTTTTTCTTGTATGAATCTAGGGTTAGAAGTTCAAAAATGAAGGCAAATCGGAATGAGAATGTGTGGATTTGAAGGGATTTTGATTCGGACGTGAATGGGTATGAGAGGTTTTGAAGGGATGTAAAATTCGGAAGTTGTAATGTTTGGAAGAAACCGTTTGGTTTTCATTTAAAGGGATGCATCCGTAAAATTCGGACGACCGAATTCTCAAGTCTGCGTCCGAATTTTCGATCGAAAGTTTCTGTTTCTTCAGTTCAGAAAATTCGGTCGACCGAATTTTCTGACCTGCGTCCGAATTTTTGATCAAAAGTCTCTGTTTTTCTTTCACTCAGAAAATTCGGTTGACCGAATTTTCTATAGTGCATCCAAATTTTGAATCAGAAAAATTCCTGTTTTTATCAAAACTTCAATACACACATTAGTCATTAAATTTTGAAATTCCTAAGAGTCTTCTTAGGTGATTGAACCTTTCCTCAGCCAAAGGCTTTGTAAATATGTCAGCAATTTGATCATTTGTATTTACATATTCTAAGCATATATCTTTCTTAATCACATGATCACGAATGAAATGATGTTTTATCTCTATATGCTTAGTCCTAGAATGTTGAATGGGATTTATGCTCAAATTGATAGCACTAGTATTATCACATAGTATAGGCACACATTTAAATTTAAGACCATAATCAAGTAAGGTGTGCTGCATCCATAATAATTGTGCACAACAACTTCCTGCAGCTATATATTCAGCTTTCGCAGTGGATAAAGACACACAAGCTTGCTTTTTACTAAACCAAGATGCAAGACAACTACCAAGAAATTGACAATGACCACTTGTACTTTTACGTTCAACTTTGCATCCAGCATAGTCAGCATCAGAGTATCCAATAAGTTCAAAAGATGATGATTTTGAAAACCAAAGACCATAGTCACGTGTATCAATCAAATAACGAAAAATACGTTTGACAGAAATTAGATGAGATTCTTTAGGACATGATTGGAATCTAGCACACAAGCATACAACAAACATAATATATGGTCTACTAGTTGTGAGATAGAGTAAACTTCCAATCATACCTCTATACAACTTTTCATCAATGTTTTTACCTTTCTCATCTTTGTCAAGTTTAGTTGATGAACTCATTGGAGTACCTATTCCTTTTGCTTGATCCATTCCAAATCTTTTCAGCAACTCCTTGGTATACTTTGCTTGATTTATGAAGACTCCATTTGGTTAGCTTATACACATAATTTGGAAATTTTTCATGAATAAAACCAGGAGGTTGTTCTACATAAACCTCTTCTTCAATAAAACCATTTAGAAAAGCACTTTTGACATCCATTTGAAACAGTTTAAAACCTTTTAAACAAGCAAATGCCAAAAGTATTCTTATAGATTCTAATATGGCCACTGGAGCAAAAGTCTCATAATAGTCAATGCCTTCTTCTTGGTTGAAACCTTGAGCAACAAGTCTAGCTTTATTTCTAACAACTTCTCCTAGTTCATTTAACTTATTTCTAAAAACCCATTTTGTACCAATAACAGAATGATCATGAGGTCTAGAAACAAGAGTCCAAACTTTATTTCTCTCAAACAGATTTAACTCTTCTTCCATAGCAATAATCCAGAAATTATCACACAATGCATCATCAATATTTTTCGGTTCAATATGAGATAAAAGAGCAAAGTTATCAAGAAAGTACCGCCTTGTTTTAATTTAACCCCTTGGGAGACATCACCAATGATTTGCTCCTTAGGATGACCTTTTGCATATGTGATATCCTTTGGAAGTTCTTGATCATTGCTTGATTGACCATCTTGTTCTTGCTCCATTATTTCTTCTTCTTTGGCATGATCTTCCATTGTGGGTACTTGAGGTTGAGTATGATTTTCAACCAATGATGTGCCTGCATCATCTTCATTTCCTCTTTGGAGATAAATGTTAGATTCATCAAAGGTTAGATGAATAGTTTCTTCAACACACAATGTCCTTTTATTATAGACTCTATATGCCTTTTTATTTGATGAATAACTAAGAAATATTCCTTCATCTGATTTTCTATCAAACTTACCAAGATAGTTGCTAGTGTTTAAAATGAAGCACTTACAACCAAAAACTTTAAAGTAGACAATTGATGGAGTTTTGTCAAATAAAAGTTCAAAAGGTATTTTTCTTATAAAAGGTCTTAGTAAAACTCTGTTCATGACATAACAAGCTGTATTTACAGCTTCAGTCCAAAAATACTTAGGTAATGAGTTTTCACAAAGCATTGATCTAGCCATTTCTTGTAAGGTTCCATTTTTCCTCTCAACAACACCATTTTGTTGAGGTGTTTTGGCAGCTGAAAAATTGTGAGTAATACCATACTCATCACAAAATTTTGTAAAATCTTGATTACAGAATTCTCTTCCATTATCAGTTCTAATAGAAATCAGTTTGCAATCAAGAGAGGTTTGAACCTTTTTGAAGAGTTTTGAAAATTCATAAAATGTTTCATCTTTTTGTGCTAAGAAGATTACCCATGTAAATCTTGAAAAATCATCTACAATCACATAAGCATAGCTTTTACCACCAAGACTAGTAGTCCTCATAGGTCCAAATAAGTCCATGTGAACTAGTTCAAGAGGTTTTGAGGTAGAAACCATTTTTTTTGGTTTAAAAGATGTTTTTGATTGTTTTCCATATTGACAAGTATCACAAAGACGGGTTTTATCAAAATGCAATTTTGGTAAACCTCTTACTAGCTCTTGTGTAGAAATTTTGTTCAATAAATCCATGCTCACATGTCCTAATCTTCTATGCCATAAAAATCAATCATTGTCATGAATGGCAAGACATTTAATATCATTAGTAATAAGCTCATCAAGATACAACACATATACATTACCAACTCTTTTAGCAACAAAGATAGTTTTGTTACTAGCATTGTCAAGAATAGTACAAGTATCACATTTAAACTCTACTTTGCATCCATTGTCACATAATTGGCTAATACTAAGTAAGTTATACTTTAAACCTTCAATAAGTAAAACTTGCTTGATAAGAGGAAAAGAACCTTTACCAATGTTACCTATTCCAAGTATTTTCCCTTTCTTCTTATCTCCAAATGTGACAAAACCTTCACTTGTAGTTTGAATCTCACTAACAAGTGATGTATTTCCAGTCATGTGCCTTGAGCAGCCACTGTCAAGAAACCATTTTGTGGCACTTGATCTTGAGGCAAATTGTACCTACACCAAATTAGAAAGAGTGATTTTTGGTACCCATATCTTCTTGGGTCCAAGAGGGTTAGTAATAGTTCCTTTGACTTTCCAAATGGTCTTAACACCATTTTCTATCTTTCTTTTTATAAAACATCTAGAAACATTGTGTCCATGCTTACCACAATATGTGCAACAAATATGTGACCTAGAATGAGAAAATTCTTTAACAAAAGACTTTTTTTTGTTTTGGAGCAAAACAATCATGTGTAAAACCAAGACCATGTTTTACAAATGAAGATCTTTGATAACCAAGTAATCTATTTAAATTTTCTCTTCCATTTGTAAATCTCTCAATGCATAAAGTTAGATCATTAACTTTCCTTTTTAAAAGCTCATGATCTTTTATCATTGATTCAAGAGAAATAATTCTTGTACAAAGCTTCTTGTTTTCAAAAGATGTGTTTTGTATGGTTGTATTCAAAACTTCTTTTTCAATGGTAAGACAATTAATGGTTTCAAGAAGTTTACCATTTTCAACATGTAATTTTGAATTTTCATATGATAAGTCATTGATTTTGAATTTCATTTCTTTATTTCTTTTTGAAGCCTTTTTCAGTTCTTCATATAGTTCTACAATCAAATCACTGGAATCAATATCATCATCACATATATTTGAGATGGAAGGTGAAGATTGTACCTCATCATCAATGGCCATAAAGCATATATTGGCTTTTCTTCACTGTCATTCTCACTCTCTTGTTGATCCCACGTTCCAGCTAATCCTTTACCTTTATTGACAGATTTCTTTCTGTTTTTGCTGTCTCTTTCCCTTTCCAACACTTTAGGACAGTCAGCAACAAAATGCTCTGTGCTCTTGCATTCAAAGCATTGCGGTTTGTAGGATGAGGATTGACCACTCTTCTTGACTGGTTTTCTCCCTTTCTTGAGAAACTCCTTTTTGTAGAATCTTTTGAACTTCCTCACTGCCATTGCAATCTCTTCTTCTCCACTGTTTCCTCCTTCTTCACTTGAAGATTGTTCTTGTTCAATCAAGTGATTTGAGGCCTTGAGTACCACTCCTTTTCTTCCCTTTTCTTCATCCTCCTTGTCATTTAGCCGTTTCATCTTCATTTCATCGGTCAGTAGAGATCCAATGAGCTCTTCAAGTGGAAGAGTCTTCAAATTCTTGGATTCCTCAATAGCAAGTGTCTTAGGCTGCCAGGATTTTGGTAGAGCATCTAAAATCTTTCTGTTTTGCTCTCCCATAGTATAGCTTTTACCATAAGCTTTTAAGCCATTGAAAATGTTAGTAAATCTTGTAAACATATCACTAATATTTTCACCTTGTTTCATGGTAAACAGTTCATAATCTCTAACTAACATGGCAAGTTTAGATTCTTTAACTTGATTAGTACCTTCATGTGTAATTTGAAGTAATCTCCACATGTCATGAGCAGAATCACATCCACTAACTCTATTGTATTCAGTAACATCTAAAGCACAACTTAATATATTCATGGCTTGATAATTTAAAGTCATCTTCTTAGAATCATACTCATCAAATTCATCAGTGGACTTGGGTACTGAGGTTATTCCATCAGCACTCATTTTCATTGGGACATAAGGACCTTTCTCAATTATGTTCCACAAATCAAAATTGATAGAACAAATGTAAATTTTAACTCTAGATTTCCAGAAAGTGTAATTTGTTCCATTAAACAAGGGTGGTCTATTTGTGGAGGATCCTTCTAGGTAAGGTAGGTTTGACATATTAGCCATAGGATCTTTGTCTTCTAGGTTGTTAAGCCATACAAAGAAGTTCTAGCTCTGATACCAATTGAAATACCTAAGAGGGGGGTGAATTATTAGGTATTTGGCTAATTTACGCAAACTTAAACCTTTTATGCATTTAGACCAAGAACAAGTTATATAATCTAATTTGAGATAATTGATAGCAAGGTAATGAAGAAAGCAATAGCTAAGAACTCAAACAATTTATAGTGGTTCGATTCTCAAGATCTACCTCCACTACCTTAAGTTCACACTTAAGGATTTCAACAATTCTACTAATTGCTCAGGTTTACAAATTACAAGAGAGGCTCACCACACTATGGTTTTACACTCACAACCTCTTCTAGTAACTCTTACAATACAAGGCTCACCAAATACAATAGTTTTATATCTTAAACAACCTTGAATCACACTTTCCAGGATCACTCTTATCTAAAGGATTTTATGTTATCAAGATAACCTTGCTAGAGCTAGTAGAACAACATAATATGATAAATAAATGAGAGTGTGTAGATGTTACCACTTGATGGTACACAAATTTGCTCCTTCACACTTTGATGTCTTTGGATTGATCAATTGAATGCACAAGACATAAGAGAGCTTAAGAAATGTTTGTCAAATGCTATTGAATGCTTAGAGTTTTTAAGATTTCAAGAGTTACAAAAGATTACACGTTTATGGCTTTTATAGAATTTAAAAATCAGTTAAAACGGTCATAAAACGGCTAGTAACGGCTAGTTTCAGAAAATTCGGACGACCGAATTTTTTGGTTGCATCCGAATCTTCGTCCGAATTTCTTTGGAAAAACAGTGACCATGCTGAAGGCCAAAATTCGGACGACCAAATTTTTTGGCTGCGTCCGAATCTTCTTCCGAATTTCTCTGGAAGAATAGTAGCAAACTTTTGCTACAAAATTCGGACGACCGAATTTTTTGGAAGCAGTTTCAAACTTTGTAAAATCATTTGAGGTATAACTTCAATGTATTTGAGAAACATTTGATATGTATAGAAAACTTACTTAGCCATATGTAAGTTTGAAAACACAAATTAAATTTCTTTGATCATATAAAGTTTACTTAAACATCACATTCACTAAAAACCTTATTCAAATCCTTTTAAGATTATAAGATTCATTTTATGCTCTCTTATGCATTCAATGATGACCAAGACATGCAAGTGTAGAGTTTACATAGAAACTTACTTACTAAGTATACACACTCTACACTTCAAGTCTTCAATGCCTTTAGATCTTCTAAGAACAACATTCTTCAAACTTCAATCAGTTTGCTTAACTGAAGTTGTTCTTGAACACTTGCTTCAAAGCAATGAGACTTCATACTTCTTATTTTACAGAACCTATCACACAATATACAAGCATATTAGTCCTCATCAATATTTGTCATTAATCAAAACTAATCAATCTTATATGATTTGCCCTTAGGGCTAACAAATTATATTTAGATCGTCGTTAAGCTTAAGCATTTATAACATAGCTTTCAAAACTCTCTAGCTAATAAGTTAGGCTTCATAAGCAGTAGGATAGAGATTAAAAATTTTCATCTTAAATCAAAATGATTCTTTTACGCCCCTTCATTAAAAATTCACGGCAAATTTTTTGCTTTCAGATTGTAGGAAAGTATACGTAGTAAAACAACCTGATAAAAAGCAAACTAGCTGTAGAGAAATTTTAAATAAAATGTGTAAAGATAAATCACAGTGTCGTGGCAATCCACTACCTGAAAGCAATATTTCGGTGTGACCTCGGTGCAACCGTATCACCACTTTGCTCCCCAAGGTTAACACAGTTTCCTCTAACACGTGCACTCGTGGTAGAGGATAAACTTAAAATGCCCAAAATTACAAGAGTAGGAAAATGATAGAACTAGAAAAGAAGATAAACAATGAAAGAGTAGCAAAGAGAGAGTTGATTTTTCTCCTCCTTTCAGCATTCCCAAAGTAGGGTATTTATAGGTGAAAAACTGGTGTTGGAGAAAAGAAAATTAAGCAAGTCATAAATGGCAATAAACGGATGAAATGGCTTTGCATTAAACAACCTTGTAATAAATAGTAATAAACGGCCAGCAATAAATGAATTTCGTGTGTCAAACTTTAATTTTTTATTCGCGTGTATCATGTTAAATTTTTTTACAACTACTTCAACACTAGTTTGATAAGTCATCAAAATCATACAAACTAAACCTTACCAATAGTATGAGTACATGCCACTAATTGTGAAAAAGGTCGTTTGAGCAATTTTGTCAAGGACAATAACCAGTTTGCTACTATTTGATGGAGACTATTATGGTTATTGTAAAGCACAAATGAGATTCTTCATCCATACTATCCATGAGAATGCATAGATTGCTATTGAAAAAGAATAGACTCCACCAACTCTCACAAATCGTAATGGTATTGTTATTGAAAACCCCATAGAGGAATGAATGAATGATGAACAAAAGATGAAGGCAACAAATGACTGAGTGCTCAGCTCTATTTTCATTGTTATTGACCCAGAATAGTTCAAGTTAATCTAATCTTGTCAATCAGCCAAAGATGCATAGGAAGTGCTGCCAACAGTATATGAAGGAATAACTCTAGCTAGGATGTCAAAGTTGCAGATATTGACCTCACAATTCGAAGAGTAAAAAATGTAAGAGGATGAGACCATTTTTATCTTCAGCTACAAGCTGCGTAATATTACAAATGAAGTGTTTCACTTGGCAAAATATATTCAAAAGAAAAATTGGCTCAAAAAACATTGATGTCCTTACCACTAAGGTTCATTACCAAAGTTGCTAATATTGAAGAAGTCAGAAACTTATCAAAATTGAAGCTTGATAAATTGATAGGCTTCATGCAAATCTTGATGAGATGAAGATCACAAGATTAGAAGAGAGTGAAGTAAAGGAAAAGAAGAACTTTAGCTTCTATCACCCGCAAGAAGATAGAAGAATATGACGAGATTTCAAGTAATGGAAGCTTTGAAGACCTCGAAAAAAGTTCTTCTTGTGAAAAAAGAAAGCTTATCCAATGAAAAGGATAGCGATGTAGAAATTTTACATCTTTGACGGTAAGAGAAAAGTCTATTATTAAAACTTGCAAAGCTAAGATGGAAGAAAGGGAGAGGATAGAATTCTAGTTTCACTTGAAGTGATATTGAAAAAGGTGATGACATGCTTGAAGCTCTAAAATGTTTGATAGTACATAATGATGATTCTAGTAACAAAGATGATATGTTTCTCTCATTACTAGGTAAAAAATTAAAGGAACAGTACTATTTCATCCCTCTAATACTTCACACAGTGATTCTGATAAATTTAAAAATAATTTTAAAAATGTACTCATGCTTTTGGTCACGTGATTCTTGTACATTCAAGATAAAATGTTATAATGATATTTCATAAACCAAATCATAAATATATATTTTAAAAATTATTAGGAATGGTCGCCTTGCCGATTCCCCTAGAACACAGGGCCTTCCGTTTTTCTGGGGGGTGGCGGGGGAGGTAACATTAAGGTCTTTATTGGAAGTAGAAAAGTAAATATTATTTCATACATGATGTAATACCTTTATTATACATTAAAATCGTTGATGTGCTACACTATCACAATATGAGTCTAGAAGTATATATAGTAAAACATTATATGGGCAAGGAAACTAGATATTTCTTTTTCCATGCACTAATAAAGTAATAACACGATCGTTGTTCAGATCCTAACACTTATAATTTATAATACTAGAATTAGTAAAATCATATTTAGTTATTAAAATTATAATTTTAAATATTAATATTTTTTCTATTTTATAATACTCGAATTAGTAAAATCATATTTAGTTAATAAAATTATAATTTTAAATATTAGTATTTTTTTTATAGAGATGAAGGATCATTGTGTTTGATATTTACTTACCAATTAAAATACCAATACCTTCAACCTGATTGTGAATGTCCTTTAATAAAACAAACCTTAATTTATAATCTTAATATTGGAATATCTGGCCCTTAGACAATTTATTAAGGTTCTTTAAATAGGTAAGAAATACAACAAATTCTCTTAAGAGTCCGTAATTTAAAAAATTCTAAAGGGTCTCTTCTTAAAAATATATAATTGGTGTAAACAGTTATTATGTAAATAGATATATTTGTTTAAGAACTAACTATTTGTAAATAACAAACAAATATGTTTATTTACTAATTTACTTAATTACTAAATAGTGGTTGTATATTTTCAAGAAGGGATATTTAAAGTCTATAAATGAGGTGTATATATATGTGCATATACATTACCTTAGTTACTCAAGGTCTTTGATTAGGTAATGAGCATTGTTGGACTAAAAGTACAAAATGCCATGTGGCTCAATGAGAGTGAAATTAAGACTCACGAAATCCATATCACACGTCTTCAGTGATCGCCTATCTTTTCACTTTACATATTTTCCATAGAACGTTCTTTAAATGGTGGATAACTTACTCGGTCTTCGTATATTAGATATTTGTAATATAAAATAATTATAATTAAAAATAAAACTTTTAAACTCAATATATAATCGTATTCTTATAATTACAATCACGATATCCGCGCCAAACTAACCCTTTCTCTTTAAAAGGAAAAAACAGACTATTGCTTAAAATATAAAATCAAAGACTCAAAATCAGTTTTTCTTGCCTGAAAAATCTACATAGCAATATAATGATTTGTTGTTTCAAAAAAGGGGAAAATGAATAAAAATTCTGCTTTACTTTACCATATGTACGTGCAAGATTTTAACTTTACTCTAATTATCTCCTATAAATCTTCTAAATCTGAATAAAACAAGTATATCAACATCGTCCTTTTGGTTATTTGATGCGAGCAAAACTATGGATTGCTATGATGACTTGGACATGTCCAATAAAGAGCTAACTATACCGATTGGGCCTATGACTAGAGCTAGGGCTAAAGCACTTCAAGATGCTTTGTTTGCGTATGTATACCAATATTTGAAAATGATAGAGTTAACCAAACCTGTTGGAGGAGAGTTAGTTGGGTCGCAGCTAAACTTGGTTCATTTGTCTCAAATACCTGGGTCGGATGACTTTAGCACTTGAAGGCTATGTAATGGACTCAAGCTCAAGAGGAAGTTATGTTTTAAAACTTGGGCTGCCAATCTATGTTGGATTTGTTTTATATTGGGCTTACATGTATCACTAGTCTAATCCTTTCATATCTTACCCTGGCTATAAGTAGTCTTCTTGAAGACAATTATGTCAGATTTTTGGTGTTATTAGAGAGGGGTTGCCGCCACCATCTTGAGAGGTTAGGATTCCTCTTACTCTTGTTACTCAAAGAATTACACTTCACTTATCAATTGAGATTTTCAATTGTTGCGTGTAAGTGTTCTTCTTACTTGGTTAAATTCTGATTATCATGATTGCATAGAACAAAGTTTCTAAGAGGTGTCGTAGGAATTTAATTATCTTATGTGTTTGATCATACACTTGACTTCAGAAGTTAGAGTTTTGTTTATTCAAATCGAAAAACCCATCATTTTCATCATTTCTTCTGCGGATTGCACGTCGTTATTGACATCTTAATCATAATTCTAATTACACTAAAATCTTTATTTTAAAATAACATGAGCCAGCGTATCAAGGAATCATATCTCTGGAGGAGAAAAAGATTTGAAAGCTTTTTTTTGAAACATTAATTACATTTTCTTCCTCCAAGTTTGTCTAAATTATAATTTCATCTCTCTATTTTGAACAAACTACAATTATATCTTTTTTATTTATACATTCATAACTAATAAATCCTGGCTACTTATTTCAGTAAAATCATTTTTTAAAGACTTTGGGCCAAAGAGTTTATAATCTTTCTAAATTAAGATACCATATATTAAGATAATAATATTAGTTATTAAAAAATTAGTTATACAAAATAATATTTTTAAAAAAATATTTTTGTCTTAATATACGGTATCAAACAAGAATTAAACTCTCAAAAAAGATAATTTAAGAAAGATACAAACTTTTTCTTAAAAGATTGTTATTCTCTGAGAAATGTTTTTATTGCAATTAATAATTGAGATTCATTAGTTTTGAATTTATAAATGATAAATATATATTTATAATTTATTCAAATAGATAGATAAAATTATAATTTAAACAAACCCAAAGGAAGAAAACGTAATTAACCCTTTTTCCATGTCAACTTTATAGCAATTACTTGAACCAAGAGAAGGTATTAGTCAATGTCTAAATCCATCACGCGATAACGTTTTTCATTTTTAGACCTCCACTTGATAACTTACAGCTTCACGTAAAATAAAGCTATCAACATCATCCTTTAATCATTGACTTCTTAGTCCACATATTCGGTTTCTAATTGTCACTCTAGATCCTCAATAATATCCTTTGTAATAACTCTCTGTAACATTCTTATTGTAAACTTTTTTTTTATATATAGTTTATCTTTAGATTTTACACTTCATGTTTTCTATAGTTTACAATTATCTATGAATGAAAATTTTATAAAGGATCTAATTCCAAGGACAATCTTTACTAAAATATCATGAATTGTGGTATGGAAAAATGACATATTTAATCCTTAAAATTTGAAGTAAAATATATTAACATGCTCGTAATTTATTTTCAACCATTATGATCCCCAATAAATTTTTCCCCTACGAAAACACCCCAACAACTGATCTCCATTCAGACCTCTGGCTAGAAATAAATATGTCATTATTATGTATTAATTTTTCAAAGGTAAATTAGGTCAACAACTCATTGCCTTCAAAAAAACCAACATGCCCAATACATAATCACATTTAGCTATTGTCTCTCATATTTCCCACTTGTTGAAGGAAATGAGAGAGAATAGAAGTAGCACAAACACAAGAACTCCTTCATTTGAAACAGCCGAACCAAAGCTAAGACATAAATCCTTTCTCTATGACCATCAAAATAAACTCTTAAAGAGAAGATAGTGGCTGTAAAATTCTTGCATATTACTCTCAAATGGTAACCTAAGTTTCAAAGAGGGCTAAGTGTTTGTGCATTCCGCCATGACATGGAGAACTCCCAATCTCTCTAAACAGTAAGTGCTTTCATCCCTTATATATGTGATGACTATTTGAAAAGTTAAATAGTTGGTTTATGCTATTAATTGTATTTATTTAATGAAATCAAGGTTGTATTTGTGTGTCAGGGAGATGGGGTAGTTTCGGAGGAACATGAGATGGGTTACCTAATTTACCCTTAAAAAATCAACATGTGACAATGACATACTTGTTTTTTGCCGAAATTCTAAGCAAAGATTTTTTGGTTATGCTGTTTTGGTAGAGCGAAAATTCATTAAAGATTAAATAGGATCTTACTTCAAACTTTAAGTATTAAATAGGCCATTATCCCATTGTCGTATTAAGAAATGATATCTTCCTAGGAAGATAATCTTGATACCTAAACATTTCCTAACACTACCACATTGTAGTTTATAAAGAAAAACTAAAATAAATATATAACTTCGTTCTTAAATTATTGACATATTAAACAAAATTATTGATTTTCATATTCCTATGCAATCTTTATTTAAACAAGTTTTATAAATCGAGCGAATATTTTGTAGGTGTAGTGGATATATTCTATTTTTACTATAACTATTAACTTATTTATTTTTCTTTCTTAAAAAAATGTTGTACAATCTTCAATTTACTTTGAATTAAATTTTTTTTACAATTCAAAAAATTCAAGATTGATTCACCATTTGATCCAAATTTGAAAAGTTTTGTAATAATTTTTATATGATAGGTCATTTAAAATTCATTAATTTTAGAGGAGTTTTGCTATGCATTGGTAAATCTTCAGCCGCGGCGAAGTTCCGAATGAAGTTTCCCGAAGCCCTAGCAAAACTCCTCATAGAGCTTTTCCACTCCTGAGAAAGCTCTTTCCAGCCCCACTTTTCTTGTAAATTTTATTATTGTAGTTGTAGTTTTAAAAAATTTCAATTTAGAATTTTGAATATTCAAAAAAAAATTATAAAAAAAAGTGAATTAGATGGAATTTCACCGAGCCCTAGTGAAGCTTTGGATATAGCTTCGGCTTGGGGAAGCTCCATCTGGAGTTTTATTAGGGTTTGGATTTTCGTTAGGGCTTGGAGCTTTGCCACGGATTAGGAAGCTCCAAATGATGCTTTCCTGGACTTGGCAAAACTCCACTAACATTAATGAATTTTGAATAACGTATTATCTAAAAATTACTTCAAAACTTATAAAATTTTAATAAAATAAAAGATCAATCTTAACTTTTTAAATTTTAATAAATTCTAATTTAAAGTATAATGATGATGACAGAGAGTAATTTTTAGAGAAAAATATGTAAGTTATGTAGGGAGGGAAAACCCAAAATATGTATGCTACGCCTAGAAATTATTTAATATGCTGTACAACCTCCTTAATCGTTGACATCTTAATCCAAATATCTAATTTCTAATTCCCACTCTAGACTCTTCGTAACACTTTACCGTCCATATTATGAAATTTTATTCTTATAGTTTATCTTTTAGACATTACAATTCATTTTTAATTTTTTTTAAAACACAAAATTCAACTATTTTATAAGTTAAAATTATTTTAAAATAAAAAATTTATTGAGTCAATCTAATTCCAAGGCGAACATTGCATGGAACATCATGAGTTGACGTATCAAGAAATGATATCTTCCAAAGAAGATAACTTGATTCTAATACCTAAAGATTTCCCCACCCTACCACATGATAGCTTAAAAAACAAGTAGATTAGACTAAAATAAATATACAATCTCCGTTATAGACACATCAACCAAAATTATTCAGTTTTGAATTTCAATCTAATGTTTATTAAAATAGCATAAGTTATTGTTCAAGCAATGATATATTTAATAATTTTAAAACTCAGGAGACATTGCCTACCCCTACCACATGATAGAGTTTGAATGAAAATAAATTTAACTATAGATTTTAATTAAGTTTAATACTTTAAAATTTTTATATTATATTTTAAATTTTATAAAAAAATAAAAATACAATATATTTATTGCGCCTACAAATTATTTGATATGCTTATAAAACTCCTTAATCCCTGACATCTTAATAGAAATATCTAATTTCTAATTCCCACTTTAGATTCTCTGTAACACTTTACCATAGTTTATCTTTTTAATTTCTAATTTCTAATTTCTAGTTTAATCGAAAAATAAGCAAATTATTTTTTGCTTATAGTTTATCTTTTAGACTTTACAATGCATTTTTTAATTTTTTTTGAAACACAAAATTCATCTTTTTTATAAGTTAAATTATATAAAAATTAAATTTTTGCTGAGAATCCAGACAATCTAATACCAAGACGAACATTTCCCAAAGCATAATGAGTTGTCGTACCGAGAAATGATATCTTCCAAAGAAGATAACTTGATTCTAATGCCTAAAGATTTTCTCACACCTACCACAGGATAGCTTAAAAAGCAAATAGATTTGACTAAAATAAATTTATAATCTCCCTTATAGACGCATCAACCAAAATTATTGAGTTTAGAATTTCAGTGCAATTTTTATTAAAATAGCATAAGTTATCACTAGCCTAAACTATACCATACACGAATATATTTTAAAATTAAAATTTCAAAATAATTATCCAAAGAATTTTTTTTGCTTCTCAAAATATATGTGTTTGGAAAAAAATTAAATTATACAAAGCATTAAAATTTCATTTGTTTAAAAGCATTCAATAACTGCTTCTTCATTTTAGGATCTTAACATGTAATATATACCATTTTTGTTCTTTATAATACCAAAAGAACACCATAAGTAGATATTATGAGTCATGCTATTGTGGTACTACAAAAAAGAAAGAAAGCAGAATATTAAAGAATATATAGAATAAGCAAAATAATAAAGTATGAAACTTAATGTAAAATTTTAGACATTGAGGCTTGTGATCAAAGTACCTAATAATAACTAAATTTATATTTGTTGACAACTATTAAATAATTAAAGTTTTACTTTTACAAAATAATCGAATATAAAGAATTCAAAATTTAAGTTAATATATGTATAGGTTTACAAAATTTTTAAAATAATAATTAAAGTCTCATATTTTTATAAAATAACTTAATATATGGAATTTAAAATTAAAATTAATGCATAAGTTAGGAGTATAACTTTAATGAATTTAGTTTAAATTAAGAGATTATGTTAAACAAAAATGATCAAGATAAGTAGTTTAAAATTATTTTAATATATTAAAAATGGTCCCAACCAATCTAATTTTTAAAAATTAATTAAAAATTAAAGGCAAAATATTAAAAAAAATACAAAATAGACAAAATAATAGAGTAGAAAACTAAATTCATATTTGTTGACAACCATTAAATAATTAAAATTTTACTTTTATAAAATAAATTAATATGCATAATTTAATTTTATTAAGAAATATGAAATTCAAAATTCAAGTTAATATATAAGTAGTTTTACAAAATTTTTAAGGTAATAATTAAATTCTCATACTTTTACAAAGTAACTTAATATATAGAATTCAAAATTAAAATTAATGTATGAGTTAGAAATTTAGTTTAAATTAAGAGATTGAGTTAAACAAAAATGATAAAGATAAATAGTTTAAAGTTATTTTAATAGATTGAAAATGATCCTAACCAATCAAATTTTTGAAAACTAATTAAAAGAGTAAAAACTTTAAGAAATTAGGATGAGAGGTTTGGAGTGGCGAAAGAAAGGTTTACATTTCCATATATATATATATATATATATATATATATATATATATATATATATATATATATATATATATATATATAGATAGATATCAAGCAATGATATATTTCATAATTTTGAAAAATAAAAAGTTCAACTACCAAAGCAATAAGGTATAGTTTGAATGAAAATAAATTTGGAAAAGGTGAAAGTGAAATATATTTGTTGTGCCTACAAATTATTTGATATGCTTATTAGCCTCCTTAATTTCTAATTCCCACTCCAGACTCTTTGTAACACTTTACCGTCCATATTATGAAATTTTTTGCTTATAGTTTATCTTTTAGACTTTACAATCCATTTTTTTTTTTTTTTGGAAAACACAAAATTCATCTTTTTATAAGTTAAAATTATTTAAAAATGAAAATTTTTACTTAGAATCTAGACAATCTAATTCCAAGAACAAAAGAAACGAGCCCAACTCACTACTTTATGATGGATAATACTAGCTCATTCGATTGGAGTGTTATCTTCTGACTAGTTTATACTATAATTTTCCTATAATCTTTCTTTATTTATTCATGCAAGAATCTACATTGCAATATTAAACTTTTAATTTATGAAATTCATTGACAATTAAAATCAGATTGAAACGTACAAGGAATTAGTAAAGATTGCTTTGAAATTCGAAAGTTGATGATTCTGGTACGGATGTCATTAGTTGAAGGAGGTGTATTTGGACATCATTTTTTTCCGGTACCTAATTAAAAAATTTGAAGTTTAGGACTTCATCTCTTCTCATATAAAATTTAATTTTTATATAATTTAAAATAAAAATTTTAAAATTAAACTCTATTAAATATCATCTTTAGTCAAATTTATTTTCATTAAAACTATACCATGTGTGGGGGTAGGCAATGTCTCATGAGTTATTGCTTTCATACTTGATTTTTTTATTTTTAAAAATTTATTAAATATATCATTGCTTGATCAGATAGCTTATGCTATTTTGATTAAGATGGCTTTGAAATTCACAACTCAATAATTTTGATTAATAGTTATTAGATATATCATTGCTTGATAAAATAACCTATGCTATTTTGATTAAGATGGCTTTGAAATTCACGACTCACTAATTTTGATTAATAAGTCAATAATTTAAGAACGAAGGTTATATATTTATTTTAGTCAAATCTATTTGTATTTTTAAACTACCATGGCGTAGGGGTGAGGAACTTTGGAAGATATTTTTTCTTGATACGACAACTCATGATGTTACGACAACTCATGATGTTTCAGGAAAGGTTTGCCTTGGAATTAGATAGTCCAGATTCCCAGCAAAATTTTATTTTAAAATAATATATTATAAAAATATTACACTGTCTTTATTATGCCTCTAAAATTTTTATTCTTATTTTTTTAATTTTTTTAATTTCTTAAAAAAGACTTCATTAGTAAATACTACATATCAACTTTCAATTCTAAAGTTATCTTCATATATCTTATTTATTATAGAGTAGAAGTCCATACTTAATAAAACTCAATAAATTATTACTATATAATAAATCACCTAATTCAATACAAATCATTCTTAATTATATTCATAAATCTTATTTATTATTTAAAACTGAAACCTATCATACTCAATTTTTTGTGAAGACCTATTATTCAATTCTTTTGTTTCACAAACTTGCAATTGTCACCTAAACTCCTTCTTTATGTAATATGTTTTAATTTTTTATTTTTTAATTATCGACACTAGTAATCATTCCAGAACCTTGCAATTGTTGCAATTCTAGTAAAATATAATAATTCCTTCAAGTCTTTTGTGTAATTTTTTAATATTTTTTCTTTAATTATTTTTCTCTAATTTTTTTAATTTTTTGTTCTTTACTTGCCGCTGCTTGCAATTGTCACAATTTCAGCAAAAGGTAATAATTTCTTCAATTATTTTATGCAATTTTTTATTTTATAATGATTTTAATTTTTTTAATTGCAGATACTTGCAATTATTGTAATTCTGGTAAAATGTAATAATTCATTCAATTATTTTTTGTAATTTTTTAATTTTTTTGTAATATTCTGTCTGCGTGTCATTGGAAATGACACACAGACACAATTAATCTAATGAAGAAAAACACAGTAACATGTCATTCTTTTCTCATGCGATCAACCATTGCAAACCTTTCAATTAGTGTCTACAAGAGAAATCATCAGCAAGAAACAAAAATTACGTTGTTCAATATTTTAATTGGGTTGGAACCAAAAACTAAAAACAAAAGATTTACTATTAATAACCCAAGAGACATCATAAGTTGGACATTTCTATCGCCTACTCACAAAAAATGAGGGGAAAAAGATAAAGTTCTTTTATGTATTTTTTTTAGGTTTTTGTTCTTTAATTATTTTTTTGTAATTTTTTTGTAATATTTTTATTTTTCTAATTGCTGCCACTTGCAATTATTCCAATTATGATAAAAGGTAATAATTCCTTCAATTATTTTTCATTTTTTAAAAAATTTTTATTCTTTAATTATTTTTGTTTTGTAATGTTTCTAATTTTTGTTCTTTAATTACCGCCACTTGCAATTGTTTCAATTCTGGTAAAAGGTAATAATTTCATCAATTTTTTCTATAATTTTTTATTTTTATCCTTTAATTAGTTTTCTATAATGTTTCTTTTGTTCTGTAATATTTTAAATTTTTTCTTTAATTTTTGTCACTTGCAATTGTTTGAGAAACTTCAATTATTGCAATTTTAGTAAAAGATAATATTTCTTTCAATTCTTTTCTGTAATGTTTTTATTTTTTTATTACATGTTTCTAATGTATTCTAAAGTATTTATAAAAGTACAATTATGGTCAAGCATATGCATTATTACTAACTTTATGAATGGTTAATTATATTTTTACATTTTTAGTAATCATTCTTTACTTTATTAGACAAAATTCATTTTTTAAAACTTTTCTTTATAGTATGAGTTTGAGTATGTTGGATCATACTAAGAAAAAATCTAATTCTAAGTTAACAATACTACAGAGAAGGAAGCACATACTCCTTCAAAAAAAAAAAAAAAGCGAACATACTATTGATATTAAAAAATTTGAATAGATCAACATTGACATTGGATTGGGGTGTCAAAATATTTAAGAGCCATTAATGAGACATAGTAGTATTTGCAAGAGATGGACACTTGAAATGTATCAATGAGATACATCTGTCTTATATGCCACTTCAATATCCATTGCTTTTTCGTATGGTACAGATGGGTGGTGCATTGGGATAAATTTTTCTCCAATTGCTAAAATGTAGCGTTGAAGATTTATATCCATGAGGAAATTCTATGCATTTAGAATGCAAAGTCGTGAATTTGAAGGAAATGTACTTTTATGAGAGAGCTAACTGTTTCAACAATTTTTTGTAGATTGTTATGCTTGAATTGAGCATAATAGATTGGATTATATTAGGACCCACCAATCAAATTTACATGCAGATCTATACCAGGGTTTAGAAGATGCAATTGCTATTGAAGATATTGATGCACTGACTGTAGGTAGAAGATTTGTGCTACTTTTATCATTTATAAGAGGGCCATGAAATATGATTCAACACTATCAAGATGCGATGGTAATATGTAGATATTTTGGTCCTCCAAGCATTTTCATTACGTTTACCTGTAATTTCAAATGGCTAAAAATAGAAGACGAGTTAATGAGAATGCCACGTCAGCGTGTTAAAGACAAACTAAATATTGTTGCATAAGTCTTTCGCATAAAGCAAAAAAAGCTTACGGATTATCTTAAGAAGAATAATTTCTTCGGTAGAGTACTTGCAGGTATTACTTTTCTATCTCTATAAATAATAAATCTATATCCTTAAATTTTCTTTATTTTTCAAGTTTATTTTTATTTATACAGATATCTCATTAATATAATTTAAAAAACGAGGTTTTCCACATACACATTTAACTTTAACTTTGGCACTAGGAGATAAGTTAAATACACAGAATCCAGTAGATGAGATTATATCAACTGAAATACCAAACAAGAAAATTGATCCAATTGTTTATAAGATCATCATAAGATGCATGTTCCATGGACCCTGTGGTGATACTTTCACAAATGCTCCATGTATGGTAAATGGTAAATGTTCAACGCATTACTCGAAAAAATTATGTGATGCAACAACAATAGAAAAGGATGAGTATGTAGAATATATTTGCCGAAATGATTCAAGTAAAAGAGTTACAATAAATGATTTGTTGGTATTGATGGATGCTTATATAAATGTTGAAAAAGTAAATTTTAAGTGTATCGTCAAATATTTGTAAAAGTACATGACCAAAGGAGTTGATAGAGCACATGTTCTCCTTGAAGTAAATGTCAATACATCAAACAATGAATAACAACAGTATCGAATTGTTGATGAGATTAAACAGTATTTAGACTGTCAATATGATCATAAAATATTATAGTGCAGAAATGAATAGTACTCTCAAAGATAAGCATGCAGAATTTGTAATTAGGTTTTCAGCTGATCACCTAAATGAAATGCAAAGATAGGTATTGGTATATTCATACTTCTAACAATTTTTTTTAGCACATCCAAAAGTTATGTGATTGTTTAGATATTTTTAATTTTATATATTTAACTCTAAACTATAATATTTGTGTATCAGGAGAATGGATTAGAAAATTTTCATAAGCATATCAATTCATGCAAAGATTGTGCATTTACATTCATGGTTTGAGCACTACATGATGTCAAAATTACAGAAATTTACCACAAATAACATTTGAATTACGTGTAGTTGGTGTGAAGAATATTCTCATATGCAAAAGAGAATCACAATATAATATATTCATTTGTGAAATTATCTAATAATACTTTTATGCATCTCTACTATGTATTTCTTATCATGGTATTTGTTTTTTTTTTACTTTTGCTCAATTGACAAAATTCCCAATAGCATTTATTAAAACTTTC
The DNA here is from genome assembly GCA_030512225.1 of Rauvolfia tetraphylla. Taxonomy (NCBI): domain Eukaryota; kingdom Viridiplantae; phylum Streptophyta; class Magnoliopsida; order Gentianales; family Apocynaceae; genus Rauvolfia; species Rauvolfia tetraphylla. Next base: position 1,129,208 of record JAJQKT010000033.1, read on the forward strand.
ATACTATATATCAAATTTTAATTAATTAATTAATTATTAGATTGGTTGTAATGATTTAGAAATTTGATAATTTAATTTATTCAATAAAAAAGAGTTTGAAGCTTCCTTGTAATTGATTTTTGATTTTACTAGATATATTACTGCAAGAGTTGTATTTGAAAAAAATATATTGTGCATAGCACGGTTTTTTGACTAGTTTTAACTTATAAAAAAGATGAATTTTGTGTTTTAAAAAACTGTTAGCCGTAAGGGTAAATCATGTAATTATGATTAGTTTTGAATAATGACAAATATTGATGAGGACTAATGTGTTTGTATGATTGAGTGATAGGATTGATGACTTGAGAAGCATGAAGTCTTATTGCCTTGAAGCTAAAATGCAAGAACAACTCAATATCCCAAATGTGATTGAAGATTTGAAGAGTATGTTCAAAATGATTGAAGGCATTGAAGACTTAGAGTGTAGAATTATTAAAATAGGTACATTCTTATGTAAACTCTACACTTGTATGTCTTGGTTTCATTTGAATGTATGAGAGAGCACAAAACTTATTTTGAAATGGTTTTCAACAAACTTTGTGATAACAAGTATGTTTTTGAAATCTCAAATGAACTTGAAAAGATCTTGTATAATCAAAGTATTTTTGTAACAGTTTTTGTGTTTAAAAGTGCCAAAATGATGTGTCCATTCTTGCAAATGGTTTTCAATGATAACAACAATGATTTTCAGATGATTTGATTGAATTTGAAAAGTTTGGATGCAAGTTTGGACGTCCAAACTCTGGAAATGGTTACTGTGTTTCTAGAGAAGTTCGGACGTAAGTTCGGACGCATGGAGTAAAGTTCGAACGTCCAAACTTTCTCTAATAGCATGGTCACTGTTTTTCCAGAGAAGTTCGGACGCAAGTTCGGACGAATGAGGAAAAGTTCGGACGTCCGAACTTTTCCGGACAGCTTGGCATAGTAAAATTCGGACGCAAGTTCGGAAGCATAACAGAAAGTTTGGACGTCCGAACTTTACTGTTACTAGCCGTTAATAGCCGTTTTATGGCCGTTTGAACTCATTCTTGAATTCTATAAAAGCTATAAACTCCAGATTTTTTAGTAGAACTTTGAACTTAAGAAATCCTACAAGCTCTAACTTGTTTTACATCAAAATTACTTGAAAAGCTCTCAAATTGCCTTGTGCTCAAAGATTGAAATTCAAGATTCCAAAGGCAACAAAGTGTGAAGGAGAAACATTGTGTAATCATCTACCAACAAAGTGGTAACATCTTACACACTCTCTTTTCTTATCTCAATTGTGTTTTCTACTAGCTCATTGCAAGGTTATCTTGTGACATAAAATCCTTTTGTGTTAGGGTGAGCCATAGACTAGATTAATCAAGGTTGTGGTGTAAAACCCATTTGTGGGTGAGCCTTTGATTAGATTGGTCTTTAGGTTGTCTTTAGATATAAAACCCTTGTGGAAGGGTGAACCTTGTTTGTATAATTACTAAAAGAGGTTGTGATTGTAAAACCATTGTGTGGTAAGCCTCTTATGTAATTGTTGAATTTGGAGAGATCGAACCACTATAAATCGTGTGTTCATTTTCTTATTGCTTTACTTGTTTACATACTTGTGATTATTATTTATGCTTAGTTGTTGATTAATTGGTTGTGGTCTTATAGTTTGGTAATCTTGTATTAATCATCAAATGACATATAACTTGAAGTTTGTGAATTAAAAGAAGCACTTTTATTAAGGCAAAGGATTTTCAAATAAGAAAAAGATTTCGATAATTAGCCAAAGACCTAATTCACCCCCCCGCTCTTAGGTCTTACAATTGGTATCAGAGCAAGGTCTTCTTTTTAAGGTCTAACAACCTAGAAGTAAAGATCATATGGCTAGTTTATCAAATTTGCCTTATAGGGAAGGTTCCTCCACTAATAGACCTCCATTGTTTGATGGTTCTAATTATATTTTTTGGAAGTCTAGGATTGAGATATACATTTGTTCTATTAACTATGAATTGTGGACTATTATTGAGAAAGGTCCCTATGTGCCATTGAGATTGAATGCCGATGGAGTTACAAGGGGACCAAAGCCTATGGAGGAGTATGATGAGAGCGATTCAAGAAAGATGACATTAAACTACCAAGCAATGAACATTCTTTGTTGTGCTTTGGTCATCAATGAATACAATAGAGTGATGGAATGTGATTCTGCTCATGAAATGTGGAAGCTACTTCAAGTAACTCATGAAGAAGAAAGAGCAAATGTGTACTTCATGGCAATGGAAGATGAGGTATAACCTACTCCATCTACCTCTACTTATTATGATGATGATATTGATGATCCTAGTGAATTACTTGTTGAGATATATGGAGAATTAAAAAAAGGCTTCAAAAAGGAATAAGGAAATGAAAACCAAAATTAATGATTTATTGAATGAGAATTCAAAATTGTTTTGTGAAAATAAAAAGCTTCTTGATTCTATTGAATGCTTGAATATTGAAAAAGAAGTTTTAAATGTCTCTTTACAAAACATGTCCCTTGAAAATAAGATTCTTTGTGAAAAGATTTTGTCTCTTGAAAGAATGCTTGTTGATCATGAGACTTTGAAAAAGAAGGTTGATGAACTTACATCATGTATAGAAAAATTTACAAAAGGAAGGGACAATATTGATAAAATTCTTGGAACTCAAAGATCTTCTCTTGTTAAAAATGGTCTTGGCTATAATTATGTAAACAATGTGCCTAAATATAAAAACTTCTTTGTTAGAGCTGCTTCTACTTCCATGCATTATACTTGTTGTACTTATTGTGGAAAACATGGACATAAAGTCACCAAATGTTATGTTAAAAGAAAAGTAGAGAATGGTGTAAAAACCATTTGGAGAGTTAAGAGAATTATTACTAATCTCCACGGACCCAAGAAAGTATGGGTACCAAAGGATACTTCCTCTCCTTTATTGCAGGTACACTTTAATTCAAACTCAAGCACCACCAAGCTGTACATTGATGATGTTAGATTAAAGAGTAAAGGAAAACACCTCATTCATAAGCAAGGTCAAAGAAACCAATGAAGGATTTGTTTTGAGACAAGAAGAAAGGAATAATTCTTGGAGTAACCAATGTTGGTAAAGGTTCCTCTCTTCTTTTTAAACAAATGTTGCTTAGTGATAATTTGAAATATAACTTGCTTAACATTAGTTAATTATGTGACAGTGTGAAAAGTTGAATGTAAATACTTGTACTATACTTGATGGAGTCAATGGTAGAACTATTTTTGTTGAAAATTGTATTAGTACCTTGCCGTGATGAACTTGTTGCTTATAAAGTTAGATGATTTTCCACTCATGATAATGATGGTTATTTACGGCATAATAAACTTGAATGTCTTGTTACTTATGATAATGATGGATTTTCTTGGCATAGAAGTTTTGGTCACATGAGCATGGATTTGTTGAACAAACTTTCCTCTCAAGTTTTAGTTGGAGGATTCTTTGAGAAAATTGTCATTGAAATACTTGTCAATATGGAAAACGAACTAGAGAATTTTTCAAACTCATGAAAATTCTTTTATACCTCAAAACATCTTGAACATGTTCATATGGATTGATTTGGACTCATAAGATACTCTAGTATTAATGACTTGAAGTATGCCTTAGTAGTAGTTGATGATTTCTAAATATTCACTTTTGCATTATTCTTTGCTCAAAAAGATGAAGTGTTTCATAAGTTTGAAAAAAAACTATTAAAAAAGGTTCAAACCTCCCTTGAGTGCAAATTGATTTCCATTAGAAGTGACAATGGGAGAGTTTTACAAACAAAGTTTTTACAAAATTTGCTTTGAAAATTGAATTTCATATAATTATTTCAACTGCAAAAGCTCCACTATAAAATGGTGTTATTGAAAGAAAATTTTGAACTTTACAGAAATTGGCTAGGTCTATGCTTTGTGAAAATTCTTCTTCAAAAATATTTTTGGGCCAAAGCCTTAAACACCACATGCTATGATAAATAGAATTCTTTTAAGATCATTTTGAAGAAAAACATCTTTTGAATTCTCTTTTATAAGACGTCTCAAATTGCATATTTTAAAATGTTTGGTTATAAATGTCTTATCTTAAATTCTTGTGATAACTTACTTATATTTGATAGAAAACCGGATATTGGTATATCTCTTAGCTATTCTTCTAACGAAAGGCATATAGAGTTTATAATTAAAAGAACCTTATATGATGAGGAAACCATTCATGTTTGTTTTGATGAATCTTACATTTACTTGGAAAGAAAAGGCGAAGATGATGTAGGTACATCTATTAATGACTATCAAACCCATCTTCAAGCACCAACTTTGGAGGATCATACCAATGAGGAAGAAATGATTGAATAAAATCAAGATGACCAACCTAGTGGTGACCAAGAGTTCCCAAAGAACTTAAGATATCCAAGAGGCCACCCTAAGGAGCAAATCATTGGTGATATCTCCCAAGGAGTAAAAAATAAGGAGGTACTTTATCAATAACTTTATTCTTTTATTGCATATGAGCCTAAAAGTATTGATGATGCATTATGTGATGATTTTTGGATTATTTCTATGCAAGAGGAAATAAATAAATTTGAAAGATACAAAATTTTGGATATTCCTAAATCTTATGATGATTCCATTATTGGTACTAAATGGTTTTTAGAAATAAACTTATTGAATCCATAGAAATTGTTAGAAACAAGGTTAGACTTGTTGCCTAAGGATTCAATCAAGAAGAAGGAAGTGATTATGATGAAACCTTTGTTCCGATTGCTAGACTTGAGTTCATAAGAATGCTTTTGACTTGTACTTGCTTTAAGCTATTTCAAATGAATGTCAAAAGTGTTTTTCTAAATGGTTTTATTAAGGAAGTGGTTTATGTGGAACAATCACTCGATTTTGCTCATGAAAAGTTTCCTAACCATATTTTCAAACTATCCTAAGTTTTGTATGGTTTAAAACCAGCTTTTAGAATTTAGTGAGAAAGATTGAGTAGTTTCCTTCTTTCACAAGGATTTTCAAGAGGAAAATTGAAACTATTTTTTTTTTTTATAAAATCCTCATGCAACAATGATCTATAACTTGTCCAAATATATGATACAATTTTTGGTGCTTCTAATACTTCACTTTGTGATGTGTTTTCCAAGTTGATGCAAAGTAAATTTGAAATGAGCATGATAGGAAAACTCAATTTCTTTATTGGCCTACAAATCATGTTAAGGTATAAGCACTTTCATAAGTTTATCAACTATGCTTGACAAGAATAAAAAGGTTTCATAGGAGTAGTCAACTCTATTTGCAACAAGTAGAGCAAATATTATGTTTGTCATGTGCTTGTGTGCTAGATTTTATCTTGTCATAGAGAGTTTCATTTGATTGCTATTAAACACATTCTCTATTACCTTATTGATACTCTAAGTGATTATGGTCTATATTTCAAATGTGTGGCTATGTTATGTGATAACACAAATTCAATAACTTTAACCATCATATTATTCAACAAACTATGACAAAGCATATAGATATCAAACTTCATCTCATTAGAGATCATTTTACTAAGGGTAATACTTGTTTAAATCATGTTTGCATTAATAAACAAACTAATGATATCTTACTATGCCATTAGCCCAAGAAAGGTTTAACCAATCTTAGAAGAAGCTTAGAAATTAAAAAAAAAATTCAATGACTAATGAGTGTATTCAAGTGTTGTAGCTCCAGGTAAGGACAAATAAGCCTAGCATGAGAAAAGGAAAGGGAAAAGCCAAAGAAAGAGAAGGAGGACAAGTGATCAATGAACAAGGAAAGTTCATGTTCCTCAAAGCATGTCATGGCTGGATAGATTTGTCACAGTGGAGGCTGCTACTGAATTTGATGATTGGATAAAAAGGAACCATAAGATAAATCTATGTCACAAGATGGATGTCATCAAACTATCCGAAATGGGTAATATACTCTCACTTTTAAATGATGTGAGCTAGACTAGTTTGCTTGTGGTTGATGAATGCTATTACCTTCCTTAGTCTATGAAGTTTATGCAAATATTAAGGAAGAAAGAGTTGAGCAAGTTGGCAATAAAACTATTTAGTGGTATTCTTCAAGAATATCACAAGTTGATTTTTGAGATTGACAATGCATTACACAATAGAATTTGTGATGTTGAGGATGTTAAGTTTAGGCATTATTCTTCTGAGGACATTGTTTTATAAGTGAGTTATACTCACATGAAAGAACTGAGAATGCCTATATAAATGGTAGAAGCCTCAAGACTAGAAAGGAGAGAGAGATAAAAGCTTTTTGATGCTAGTAAAAGAATTTTGCATCAAATGCTTACTACCTTGATTATAGCATACTTTGAGCACAAGTCTTCTGTTGATAATATGTATGCTGTAATTATGCTAGCCATGAATAAGAAAAGAAAATTGATTTTTTGGATATATAGTGCTAAAGAATATAATGGCAGCTAGAAGAACTGAGCATAAGGCATTGCCGTATGGAAGGTTATTAACAGGAATTTTCAAGTATCTCCAAGTACAATTGTCTTCAAGTGGTTTACCAATAAAGAGTGAAGAAGTCTACACTAACAACTCACTAAAAAGAATTCCTTGGATAATTGATGAGGATGAAATATGGAGAACAAAAGCAGAAACTGAAGAAAAGAGGTTGAAGAAAGTGAAGAGGTTGAGGAAGAAGAAGATGAAGAAGAAATATTGGCAAAGTAAATGAAGACAAAGAGGAGGCATGACTCATCCAGTGAGGGGGAGCAACCTTACACAAAAAGAAGACTATTTGAAGAAGTACCATCTATTGAAGGAAAATAAGTTGTCAATGTGTTTCAAGAGATATTGAACAGCCATACAAATTCTTCAAGTCCTTTGCTCCAATGATTCTTGGCAAATTTGATGATTTAGAAGCTAGAGTCAAGAATATGAAAGAAGACTTGAGAAAGATTTCTCAAGTTATTTTAAATAGTGCAAGTTCATATAAAGCCAAAGAAGAAGAAATGAAAGAAGATGAGAAAGAGAACAGTGAAGAGAAAAATGAAGAAGATCAAGAAGATAATATGAGTGGAGATGGCAGCAATAAAGTTGACAGTAATGACAGTGAAAATTGAAATGACTATCAATTTATTGCTAAAGAAGAAGACAAAAGATGAAGGAAAAGGCAGTGAAGCATCCCAAGAAGAAGAAGAGCCTGAGAATGAAGAACAAAGAGGTAGAGCTCAATAGAATAAGCAAGAAGAAGGAGGTGAAGGGAGTTTAACAAAGTCAAATCACAAATCCATCAGAAATTTCCTTCAGCCAAGAGAGGAGGAAAATGTGGTTCAAAGGAAGAATATCCAAAGATCCTCTCAATTGGTAACTTTCCAAAGCACAATTACACGAGCAAGGAGTCAACAAATGAAGGACCCCATCATATAGAGCTCAAGGGAGACAAGGCCATCATAACAAACAAATTTGGAAGTGAAGACCATGAAGCGCATCCAAGACTAAGCCTTTCTATCCCTAAACTCCATTTTGATGCTTATTTTAGTTTATTCCTTGATGCACACATTATGTTTTAACATTGAAATTTACTTGTGCCTTTTTAGTCATTAAAATATTTTGAAGCTCAATATGTGAAATCTTTGTGATAAGAGCTTCTTTTGTTTCACTTTTGTGGTCCAAGTACTCTCACCCCAAGTTTAATTGCTGCTAAAAAAGGGGGAGAAGAATTTGATTTATCATTATTGAAATGCTACATAGTGATTATTGCTGTTAGTATGATAATTATTTGATTAGACATATGTTGTTTATGAGAGTAGGTCAATATATTGCTTAATTGCTAAATGAGAGTTGATCAACATACTGCGTATATGTGATACATGTTGTCTTATTTTCATTAAACCCTGTCTTTGATTGATGACAAAAGGGGGAGAAGAAATGTGATGACAAAATGTGTGAAAATGTGAAATAGCAGTGAAATGTATGAAAATGTGAAATAGCAGTGGCAAGGGGGAGAAAGAATGTTGACTGCAAAATATGCTATGTGCTTGTTGTATTGTAATGTGCTTGCTGTAAATGTGCTATGTATGATTGTTATAGGTTGAAATGTAAACTAAAGGTGTATTGTGCAAATATATGGTTGCATTTGAAATTTAAATTGAAAATGATTGTTTTCTGAGATTTTGAAAATGGTTGAGCTGAGATTGTGAAATTTTTCATCATGGTTCTTGACTTGACCTGTGACTTTATGTTACATCATGAAAACAATTAAATACATGAGTTTTGTGGTGTTGCAAAGCTTATTGTTGCTATACAGATTTGAGTACTTCTATAGTTCATTTAAGAATGCAAAATCACCTTTTCAAACTTGCTATCAAAAGTTTGGACTTGAAGTTCGGATGCAAACCAAAAGTTCGGATGCATCCAAACTTTCTTGCCAAAAATGTTTTTCTATTGTTCAAATTGTTTGAAAACTATCTTAATCCTTCCTATCATATTTGAACAATCTTAGAAAAGATTATTTTCAAAAATATAAGTTGTTATCTCACATATTTTACAGTTTGGAATTAAAAGCTCAAAATTTGGATGCATGATTTAAAAATTCGGATGCATGTTTCAGAAATTCGGATGCATGCATATTTTGTTGCCAAAACATGCTCTTTTGTTATTCAATTTGATCCAAATATGTTTTAATCTCTTCCATTATGTTTGAAAAACCTTAGGAACACTTTATTTCACTTCAAACATTCATTATATTGCATTTATTGCAGTTTGGACTTAAGATAAAAATTCGGATGCAAGGTTTAAAAAGTTCGGATGCATGTTCTGAAATTCGGATGCATCCATATTTTGTTACCAAAATGTGCTCTTTTGTTGTTCAAATTGATTCAAACATGTTTTAATCTCTTTTACTATGTTTGAACAACCTTTGGAAAGCTTATTTTCAAAAATTGAAGCTTTTATTTTACTTATTTTATAGTTTGGACTTGAAATGTCAGAATTTGGATGCCTAGCATCTCAAGTCCAAAGTTGTTGAAAAATGAGCTCAATCTAAGGGGGAGCATTGTTAAACTTTTAAAACCTTTAAAACCTCTCTTAGAAGTTTTCTAAATACTTAAATGCTATATTTTCTATATGTAGTTGGAAGGAAGGAGGTTAATGGAGGTTGGTTAGGCCATAGGCTCTTACTGAGCCTTTTAGATGTCAATGTGCTAAATTGGTTATTATCATTCTTTGACATCAATGCTTCTTTTTACTACATTGTCTAAATCCATCACATTTTGCATCAAAGTTTGTCATCATCAAAAAGGGGGAGATTGTTAGCCCTAAGGGTAAATCATGTAATTATGATTAGTTTTGAATAATGACAAATATTGATGAGGACTAATGTGTTTGTATGATTGAGTGATAGGATTGATGACTTGAGAAGCATGAAGTCTTATTGCCTTGAAGCTAAAATGCAAGAACAACTCAATATCCCAAATGTGATTGAAGATTTGAAGAGTATGTTCAAAATGATTGAAGGCATTGAAGACTTAGAGTGTAGAATTATTAAAATAGGTACATTCTTATGTAAACTCTACACTTGTATGTCTTGGTTTCATTTGAATGCATGAGAGAGCACAAAACTTATTTTGAAATGGTTTTCAACAAACTTTGTGATAACAAGTATGTTTTTGAAATCTCAAATGAACTTGAAAAGATCTTGTATAATCAAAGTGTTTTTGTAACAGTTTTTGTGTTTAAAAGTGCCAAAATGATGTGTCCATTCTTGCAAATGGTTTTCAATGATAACAACAATGATTTTCAGATGATTTGATTGAATTTGAAAAGTTTGGATGCAAGTTTGGACGTCCAAACTCTGGAAATGGTTACTGTGTTTCTAGAGAAGTTCGGACGTAAGTTCGGACGCATGGAGTAAAGTTCGGACGTCCAAACTTTCTCTAATAGCATGGTCACTGTTTTTCCAGAGAAGTTCGGACGCAAGTTCGGACGAATGAGGAAAAGTTCGGACGTCCGAACTTTTCCGGACAGCTTGGCATAGTAAAATTCGGACGCAAGTTCGGAAGCATAACAGAAAGTTTGGACGTCCGAACTTTACTGTTACTAGCCGTTAATAGCCGTTTTATGGCCGTTTGAACTCATTCTTGAATTCTATAAAAGCTATAAACTCCAGATTTTTTAGTAGAACTTTGAACTTAAGAAATCCTACAAGCTCTAACTTGTTTTACATCAAAATTACTTGAAAAGCTCTCAAATTGCCTTGTGCTCAAAGATTGAAATTCAAGATTCCAAAGGCAACAAAGTGTGAAGGAGAAACATTGTGTAATCATCTACCAACAAAGTGGTAACATCTTACACACTCTCTTTTCTTATCTCAATTGTGTTTTCTACTAGCTCATTGCAAGGTTATCTTGTGACATAAAATCCTTTTGTGTTAGGGTGAGCCATAGACTAGATTAATCAAGGTTGTGGTGTAAAACCCATTTGTGGGTGAGCCTTTGATTAGATTGGTCTTTAGGTTGTCTTTAGATATAAAACCCTTGTGGAAGGGTGAACCTTGTTTGTATAATTACTAAAAGAGGTTGTGATTGTAAAACCATTGTGTGGTAAGCCTCTTATGTAATTGTTGAATTTGAGCATATAGTGGATTGGTTGAAATCCTTGAGTGTGAACTCAAGGTAGTGGATGTAGATCTTGGAGAGATCGAACCACTATAAATCGTGTGTTTATTTTCTTATTGCTTTACTTGTTTACATACTTGTGATTATTATTTATGCTTAGTTGTTGATTAATTGGTTGTGGTCTTATAGTTTGATAATCTTGTATTAATCATCAAATCACATATAACTTGAAGTTTGTGAATTTAAAGAAGCGCTTTTATTAAGGCAAAGGATTTTCAAATAAGAAAAAGATTTCGATAATTAACCAAAGACCTAATTCACCCCCTCTTAGGTCTTACAAAAACAATTAAAAATGAATTGTAAAATCTAAAAGATAAACTATGAGCAAATAATTTCATAATATGGATGGGAATGTGTTATAAAGAATCTAGTTTGAGAACTAGAAATTAGATATTTCGATTGAGATGCGAACGATTAAGGAGGTTGATAAGCATATCGAATAATTTGGAGGCACAACAAATATATTTCACTTTTATCTTTTTATAAAATTATAAATAAAAAAATTTTAAAACCAAACTATATCAATACTCATCTTTACTCAAATTTATTTTCATTCACACTATATACCATGTTGACGAGGTAGGAAGTGTCTCATGATTTATTGCTTTGGCAATTGAATTTTTTATTTTAAAAAATTTTTAAATATATCATTTCTTGATGTATATATATATATATATATATGTATTACAGAAATATGACTCTTTATTTTTTAAGATTCCAAACCTGTCTTCCTAATTTATTTGATTTTTTACTTTTTTAATTAGTCTTTAAAAATTTGATTGGTTAGGATTATTTTCAATCTATTAAAGTAACTTTAAACTACTTATCTTTATCGCTTTTGTTTAACTCAATCTCTTAATTTAAACTAAATTCATTAAAGCTAAACTCCTAACTTATACATTAATTTTAATTTTAAATTTTATATATTATGTTATTTTGTAAAAACTGGAGACTTTAGTTATTACTTTGAAATTTTTGTAAAACTACTTATATATTAACTTGAATTTTGAATTATGTATTTTTTGATAAAATTGAATTCCATATATTCAATGTAAAAATAAAACTTTAGTTATTCAATAGTTTTCAACAAATATAAATTTAGTTATTCTTTGGTTCTTTGATCACATGTTTCAATGAAATTTTACATTATGTTTCATACTCTATTATTTTGTCTATTATATATTTTTTCTAATATTCTACCTTATTGTGTTTGGTGGTACCACAATGACATAGCTTATAGTATATGCTTATGATATTGTTTTATTTTCTTCTGGTATTGGGAGGAACAAAAGAGACAAAAATCATGCACTACGAGGCTAAGATGGGGAAGAATGCATTGAATATTTTTTATCCAATGAAATTTTAATATTTTATGTTATTTGATTTTTCTCTAAATATATATATTTTGGGAGGTAAAAAAATTTCTCTTCAGATACTTCTTTTAAAAATCTAATTTTAATAATTTTTTAATTTAAAAATATATCCATGCGCATTGAACGAGTTTAAACTAGTGATAACTTATGATATTTTAATAAAGATTGCATAGAAATTCAAAACTCAATAATTCTGGTTTACGCCAATAATTTAAGAACGAAGATTATATATATATTTTAGTAAAATCTATTTACATTTTAAACTATCATGTGGAAGGGGTGAGGAAATGTTTTAATGAACAAGAACAAGTCGAATCCACAATCGTAAGGTTAATCTATAGAATGCGATATTTTCTTTTTAAGAGGAAAGAAATTCATTGTTACTCGCGAAGCCATACAAACATTTTGGGAAAAATAATCCGATAGAAGAAAATTACTTTACCATTACCATTTCAATAATATTTGAATTGAGCTGTTTTATTATAGAAGCAATTCAAATTTTTATTTTGAATTTTACTTTTATAAATTTTAAAATAAAAAATTTCAAATCGAAATTTTACCTAATCACATTACATAATAATATTATTAGAATAATTTTAATTGCACAGGAAGTTTCTTCTTTGTACTTGGGAACTTCCCGTACTACTAACTTATTGAGCAATTAGTATCGATAACAATTTTTGTTTAGTGTCTTTGAACACCAATTTTCGTACACATTCGCTTTCACAAATTGTTATTGGTTTTGAGTAAGGACGGAAGCGGGGACGGGGACCCCCGTCCTCGGTCACATCCCTCCCTTGCCTCACCATCCCTGGTCCCGTCCACGGAAGTGAAGATGAAATGAATCCCCATCCTCGGGCCTATTGGGCAACTGAGGATAAAAGTCACCAGCGAACTAAAAGAAAATTCGGGGATAAAAATTTCTTACTTGGTTAAAAATAAATAATTAAAAAATATTTTATTACTCTTATATAATAGTTGAAAAACATAACGCAAATTTTGTCTATATACTTGTTCAAAACACTTGTCAAATTACACTAAATAAAATGTCTAACAAATTATATAGACAAAAAATTAGATTTTTCCTAAAAAGAAATACTAACTTAAGTGAAACACAATTCAAACAAAAAAATTTAGGTTTATTTATTAAAGAAAAATTGAAAGTTTTTTGAAGTACTTAGAAAGAAAACTCTTTTTAGATTATTAGCTATCCTTATGTAAGTAGTGTTTTTTTAGACAATTTGCTTTTTAAAAAAGTTTAAATATATGTATAATTATATACACACAGCTACAGGTACCATTAGTTTAATATATATATAAAGAGGATAAATAATTAAATTTTACATATTGCTTAATAGTTTGTAAAATTGTATAACTATACATGCGTATAAAATATATGTGTGATTGTATATAAATTTTATAAATATATGTATATATGTACTTGTATGTATATGACTTATACATATATATACAATACATAAATAAATATATAAGATTGTATTTATATATATATATATATATATATATATATATATATATATATATATATATATATAAGTATGCATATAAGAGTGTACATAAATATAAATTTATAAGAATATAATTAATTAATTAAATTTTTAAAGAAATATATGTATAAGATATGTGCTCATGTATAAATATAAGAATATATGCATAAGAGTGTATATAATAAAGCATAATATAATATGTGTATATATATAAGTCATAATTTTAATTGAGAATAATTAGAAAAAAGAAAGAATAAATAGAGATTAAACAGGGAAAAGCGGGGACGGGGACGACCTTATCTCCGCCCTCGGTCCTTCCCTCGGTGGCAGGAGAGGATTCTATGTAGAGAATTAAGGTGGCACAAATAGTGGATCAAATTGTTAAATATAAATTTATTACTCTAGTAAACTCTCACTTACAAGTCACCTAACACTTACAATTAGAGTGTATTTAATTTCTTACTAGACACTCTAACACAAGTAACTCTCACTCTATTTTTTCTCTCTTATTTGCTCACTCAATAGAGCACCTCACACTTACTTGCACTCTTCACTCTTTTTTACACACTTCACTCTTTCTTGTACACAAACTTCTCTTAACCACTAGCATATTTATAGTTGTTTCCTTACCGACTTGGCAAGGCTAATTGCTAATATTTAATTGATTCTAGAATAGTCTAATTATTTATTTATTGCAAGCATTTTCAAGAGGATTCTAGATGAACAATTTGCTGCACCAAATGTTTCTTCTCCAATCTTCCAGATTTCGGCTGCTCAAAATTTGTTGCTGCATACTAATTATTCTAGAGTAGTCGATGGATTTTCTTAACATTCTACCTCTACCTCCGCCCAAGACCCAGTTAAACTAGGAATTCCCCGGCCTACCCAAGATGGGAAATTCTTAGGTGAGCCCGGTCCACTACCCCACCTGTGGACCGGATTCACCTAAAGAAGCCAAGTGTCCATCTTTACCTGAAAACCTATTCAACCATTTCCTCAAAACTCCTCTTTCCTTTCCCGTGTAACCATAAAAAAGAAAAAAGAAAAATAAATGTTTAAATATAAATTTTTTATATAATAAAAATAAAAAATTTATATTTATAATTAAAAATTAAAATATTTTATATTTTAAAATAAATAATATAATAAATTTTTAGCTTCCATAACTACAGTGCAATATCGTAAGTAGTGCATAGCGTGACAACAGAGAAAGATAATTAAAAGATAATTAAAAATTAAAATATTTTATATTTTAAAATAAATAATATAATAAATTTTTAGCTTCCGCAACTACAATGCAATATAGTAAGTAGTGCATAGGTAGCTACAGTGGAACATTTTAGAATGCCATAACATTCGACTTGGAACATTTTTCTTTTTTATGGTTACACCGGGAAGTGAATGAGGTTTGAGAAAAGAGTTGAATAGGTTTCCAAGTAAAAATAGACACTTGGCTTTTTTAGGTGAATTCGATCCACAGGTGAAATCGTGAACCAGACTCACCTAAGAATTTCTCACCCAAGATAGATCCCCAGTTTAACCGGGGAACACTTCCATCCCCAGTTTTGAGTCCTTATGTTCTCCGTAAGGCAGCACAATTATCCACATCCACATCTTTTATCATTTTTGTTTTTCAATTTTTTACAAAGTAAGTGGCACGTGTTTTAAATTATTTTTCGGTAATTAGAATTTAGGTCATCCATCACTGATCTTCGACTCCCTGCAATGAAGCTAAGGATGTGATTGGATAGTGTTTTGTTTTGAGATTTTCTGTCTTGGATTTTGAAGAGAGAATTTTTTGTGAGAGGAAAAAGTGAAATCCAAGTGAGATATTTGTATCGTACTCCGTGTCGAGGAGCAATCCAAATACACCCCCCTAAGAGTAGACGGTGATAGCTGTTGGTTAAACAAAATTTAAAATTTTAATTATAAATTTAAATCTCTTTTCATAAATAATTTAAATTTTAAAAAATTTAAAATAAAAATATCAAAATTAAATCTTATCATTCACCCATATAAAGGCATTGGCTGACAGAAATTGAAAGTACACCTCGCGGACAAAAGCTCTCATAAATTTCTTACTTTCCAGATTTATCTTCCAAAGAAGCTACATGTGCATAAGCCCTGACTGATGTGGAAGCTTAAGGTTGCTGAAGGCCAAGGGCCATGGTTATTTAGCACCAACAATTTCCTGGGCAGGCAAACATGGGAGTTTGATCCTGATCTTGGAACTCCTGAAGAACGAGAAGAGGTTGAGAAAGCTCGAACGAATTATCGTTTGAATCGATTCCAGACAAAGCCTTCTAATGACAGTCTCAAGGATATGCAGGTGAACGAACATCTTATAACCCAAATATTTGTTCATTCAGTTTTTCTCTGTCTCCGGAACCAAACCTTACTTTTGGAGTGAAGATCAGTAAGCACTTTATTAACGACCAGAAGATGGCCAAGATATTGCTGTTTTTCTCTATATCTTGCGTACAATGATCTCAGAGGTTTATTCTCTTTCCTGCCTTACAAGTACACAACTTGTACTTTAAGACATCGTTAGACAAATTAAGGCATTAGAAATGATCCTAAAACTACTGATTTTATGTTATATAAATAGTTCCATTAGAAATACAAACTTTAGACTGTTTACCAATGTGTGAAATGTTATAAATGAATGTGTAACTTTGTAGGAATCGTACAAAGCAATACTCCCACCATCTAGAATAGAATTTTGATTTTTCTATTTAAATTAGAAAGAAAAGTAAATATGTAATTTTCGGATTGAGGAATATCATTATATTGTGCATTGTTCATGGTTTCTTGATTTTTATGCTCTTTACCAGAGTATATAAAGTCGGCAAATCATGGATATGCTGTATAATATTCGAACTTCGCTCATGTAAAAAGTGTTCTGAATGACAAACTGAGAAGAACAAATTGTGCTAGCTCATCAAAGAAAACAAGGCAGACCTAAGGTTGCCTAAACTGAGGGTGGAGAAAGTGGAAGAAATCAATGGTGAAGTTGTGGTAAATGCTCTCAGAAAAGCCCTTCAATTTACCTCTGCAATTCAGGCGCACGACGGACACTGGCCATCAGAAATGAGCGGTCCTATGTTTTATACACCTTTTCTTGTAAGTTATACTTTCTTTATATCAAAATATAAATTTTTTTAATTTGTTTTTAAAAAATATTTGATATTTAATAAATTCTTAATTTTTTAAAATTATTTTTATTTATAAATATAATTTCTCTGTTATCTTTTGTATTAATAAAGTATAAATTAATTTAATTCTAGATATAATAAAAAATTTATTTTTATTTTTTCTTTTTAAATTTATAAAAAAGTGTAGACTTCATATTTTGAAATAAAAGACACATTGTTCAAAATTCGGCAAAACCCACAGAAACATGGAGTCATGGAGAGAGATTTAACGAAAAAGGCTAGAGATGTTAAATGGTGTCACTTCCTGCAGATCATTTTTCTATACGTGAGCCGTACTATGGATCAGATTCTTTCGGCAGAGCACAAGAAGGAGATCCTGCGTCATATTTACAATCATCAGGTACCATTTAGCTTGTCTTTGTCGCTTTCTTTCTTTTCTTATTTTTTTTTCAATCCCTCCTATTTATATTAACAATGTACGATTGGATGTCGAGTTTAACGCAAAAATTAGAATTGTACTGAAAAAATAATCTAATATTAGTAATTGTAGGAAATATGTAAATATGTATTTTATATTAAATTTAAATATATAAATCTCTATTAAGTCACAGACCATCACAATTTGAAACAGGCTAACCTACCAATTTTTTTTGTTTTAATGAAATGATGTTATTTAGTATATTAGTGGGCCAAAAAATAAAAAATAGATTTGTTTGCTTTACAAATTTTAACAACTTTGAACTTTCTTTTAGGAAAATATGAAATTTTCTTTTACTTTATTCACAATTTTGTCTCACTTTTCTTGTTCTAAAATCCTCAAATAAATTAATTATTTCATATAATTATCATATATATAGAAAAGTGTTTTTTTCTAGAAAAGTACATGTAATATCAAATTACAATACATTGGTTCAAATTAGAAATAAAATAGCATTTGTTTTAGAAGGAAAAAAATTAAAAAAATATGTTATTAAAAATAAAAAAACTAGTTGACATGTGAGCCCGCTGGGCAGGTTTGAAATCCCCAGGCTCACAGATTAATAGGCTAGACCCCCTCCGCTCTATTGGAGGCAGCCCGTCAGGGCCAAAGCTAGTCGCCATGTTCTATACTACAAAGTATAATGTATAAATTTTTTTTAATAAAAAGTGTCAAATATTTTAAAATATTATAATATATTAAAAATGTCATTAACAATAAAAGGGGAGAGTAAATACACTCGTTTTCGACCTCTTCTGGACTTATGGTATTAAATAAATTTGATTAATTATGGATAATATATTATGTAGAACCAAGATGGAGGATGGGGCTTCCACATAGAGGGCCCAAGTACAATGCTTTGTACTGCACTTAACTACATTACGTTGCGTTTGCTCGGAGATAACGGAGATAACGGAGACAGTGTTTCAAAGGCACGGGCATGGATTCTTGATCATGGAGGTCTAACAATGATACATGCTTGGGGGAAGATAACTCTATCGGTAAGAAATAGGTTAGAACTGCATTCCCCTTTCCCCAGTAAGAAAAGAACAACCTACATATCTTAAATAGTTGTTTCGGAGGTAAAAAGTATAATTTTTTAAATAATTTTTACATATAAACGAAATAGATAATTGTTTAACTCTGTGTTCATATAATATTTATATCAACGGTTGATTGAATTGAAAAAAGTTCTTATTGTCAGATTCTTCGAGAGATTCATAATTTTGTTCTTCTTCTTTTTTCTTTAATATATTACAATATACTTTATTTTTAGCTAAAAACATATAAGATGTCCTTCTTAAAATAAATAATTTAAAGTGATTAACATTTTTACTCAAAAAATGATTCTATGTTTATTAAAGCTTACCTGAATTATTTGCTATTCTTTTTCGCGGAAACAAATGTTTCACAAAATGCAGAATTGGATATTAGAATTTACTCCAGCCCTTCAAATTTTAAATTTGAAGAACTATACCCATCTAGGTTCATATTCAGCTTGAATTTTTTTTTTTTTGGGTTTCTTAAAAGTATAGAAGTTAGGACACGTCACACCTTCATTAGAGTCCCCGAATCGTTTTTTTATTTTTTTATTTTTTTATTTTTTGGTTTTCTCACCTTAAAACTCTCTCCGACGCATTTCTACTAATAGTATTTGACCAACATTCAAAAATATGAATTATATTATTAAAATAATATCTATAATAATACAAAGTGAGCAACATATATCCACATATGTATTTTATGTCAATTTTAAACACAAAAGTAATTCATAGGGGAAAAATGACTTTTTAGTAATATATATTAAAATCCTTCATTTTATTCGGCATTTTAAATATTTTAATATATTCAAATATAATAAGAAGGTTATTAGAATATAGATAGGGGGAAGTATGTAATTTCATATATCCATTTTGTATAAAAAATTTATATATCCATTTTGCACTCATTGTGGCATCAAATGGTATTGCTCCCTCTATTTCAACATATAAGGTACACAAATATAAGGTGTTTTGAACTTTTTTTGCTCTAGATTAAAGAAGAAAAAAATAAGAAGTATTTTTTCTATTATATCATTAATTAATTTAATTTATTTTCAACTTACACGAAAGACAATGTAGGAAATATATTTATGTATGAGTCTAATTTTAGAAAAGTAATTCATAAAATTTAAAAAATGATAAACCATTTTGGAAAAAATAGATTCAAAAGGGCCTATATTTTGGGACAAAATTTGTAATAGATATAGTATAAATGTCAACATAGCATGTCTTATGCATTAATATTGTTCCTTCACTCTTTTCCACAGTCATCGCCCGAATATACAAAGCATCAAGAAAAACTTAGAAAAAGAAATTACATTTTGTTAAAATAGCTTTGAAAGTTTTTCCCCAACTAATTAGCAGGTTCTTGGAGTATATGAATGGTCAGGATGTAACCCGATCCCTCCAGAATTCTTCTTTTTGCCTGCACATCTACCGGTCCATGCAGGTAAGCAGCCACATCCAGAATATTGTTCAATCTCGGCTTCTATTATTATTACCGACTACTCCATTTTTGTAGCTCAACTGCTATATGAGTTACTACAATTTTTGTACATATTACAACATCAGAAATATAATGTAGTTTCATTTTGACTAGTTATTTGAACACTTAAAGCGTGCAATCCAAGAAATGATCATGTCTTTCATTTTTAATATCGTTGTTTATCTCATTTTGAAAAAATCAAATTTGGCTCGGGTTAAAATGAAGCTACATTATATTACTAATGCTATGTATATATGCATGCACGCATTGACACTTGATAGCAACATCTTCTCTAATAATATCAATCTAATGTTATCATAAAAGAACGTTCTAGAAATGGTCTTACAAGACACTCATTAGATTATTGGATCCTCTTTCTCTTTCTCTCATTTTCTAGCCCTTGTTTGGTTTCCACATCATATTTTGAAAGTTTAGAATGGAAAAAAATATTTCTGTGTTTCCCCTCACTTGTCTTTCTGTTACATGCGAAAATACTTATACTATACATTATGAAGATGTCTGCAACCTGATCTGCAATTAGACAATAATTAACCACAAATTTTTTATTTTGAACCAACTCTCGAATACAATGATACTTGATATTTATGTGTTTTTTATAACCATGTAAGACTGGATTTTTGGTCAAATCAATAGCTGGCTTATTATCACAAAATATAGTAGTAGGACTAGTCTATTGCTGTTGTAGAAAGTCAAGTATATACCTTAACCAAATTGCTTGAGTAGTATAATTTGTAGCTGCCATGTATTTTGCCTCTGCCGTAGATAAAGCTATTACTTGCTGCTTTTTTGAAGATCAAAATATTCCAGAATCCAAAGTAAAAGCATAACTAGAAGTGCTTTTATACTTCACTATATCACCAGCCCAATCACTATTTGTGTATCTAACACGAGTTATACTATCAGTACGCGAATAAAGAATGCCATCAGATTGCGTACCTTTAATATATCTGAAGATCCTCTTTGCTGCCTGCAAATGTGATTAGCAAGGTGATTATATAAATCTACTAATCAAGCCAACACCACAAGTAATATCAGGCCCTGTGGCCAAACCAATCTTTTATAAGCAGTAGCAGCAACAAGGGCTCCAGTCCCTTCTTTAGTTAATTTCAATTTCTCCTCAATCGGAGTCATGATAGGTTTGGCTTCATCCATTCTAAATTTCTTCAAGATATCACTTGGATACTTTTTCTAAGAAATAAAAATTTCTTTATCCAATTGTTTAACTTCCAAACCAAGAAAATAAGACATCAAACCCAAATATGTTATCTCAAAATAGTTTATCATAGCCTCCCTAAATTCAGAAATTAATTTGAGATTGTTTCCATCGAAGATAAGATCATCAACATACAAGCACACAATAATAATATCACCACCACTATTAAACTTCAAATATAAAGTATGCTTATAAGGCCATCTCTCCAAACCATGATCAAGAAAATAAGAATCAATACGAGTATACCAAGCTCTAGGAGCTTGTTTTAACCTATATAATGCTTTCTGCAATTTGTAAACCTTATCTTCTTGACCTTCTTTAACACAACTATTAGGTTGCTCAACATATACCTCTTCTTCCAATACTCCATTCAGGAAAGCAGACTTAAAATCCATTTGATAAATATTCCAAGAACTTTGAGCATCAAGAGATATAATCACACGTACCGTATCAATTCTAAAAACAGGTGCAACTACTTTAAAATAATCAATGCTAGCCTTTTGGTTATATACCTTTGCCACCAATCTTGTTTTAAAGCATTCCACCTCTCTAGAAGGCTTAATTTGGTCTTATACACCCATTTGACTCCAATGGGTTGCTTACCAGGTGGAAGAAAAGTCAACTCCCAAGTTTTATTTTTATCGATGGCATGAATATTCTCATTTATGGCACGTATCCAATGATCCTCATTCACATCCTCCTTATAAGTGACTAGATCACAATCTATAAATAAAAAAAAAATTATAATATCTTCATCAGATAAAATAGCATCACCAACAACATAATCTTGCAAACGGGTATGAAGATGACGCTCTCGTTGAGAACAAATAGATGGCTGTGCAGGATCTAACTGCATACTACTTGGTTGCTCAATCTCTTATCTATCTTGTCTTGTAGATTCTGAATCTTCCAAAATTGAAGATCTCAATGGGATATAAGAGGGTATGACTGGCTCTACGGACTTGTTCGACCAATCCCAAGCTGATTGCTCATCAAAAGTAACATCTCTACTAATAATAACCTTCTTAGTATCAGGATTGTACAACTTGTTCCTCTTTGTCTCATGGCTATAACCAAGAAAGATACACTTTTCTGCTTTTTGATTTAATTTTTTTACGAAGTGCATTAGGGATATGTGAATATGCAATGTATCCAAAGACTTTAAGATGGCCAATATTGGGTTTGCGACCTGTACAAAGTTCTTGCGGTGTCTTTCCATTATTATTCCTAGTAGGACATCAATTTAAAACATAAATAGCTTAAACAACAGCTTTTTCTCAAAATTCTTTAGGCAAATTTTTGGAATGTATCATGGATCTCACCATATCGGATTTTTCTATTTTTCCTCTCAACAACCCCATTCTGCTATGGAGTGTAACTGGTTATCAATTGATGCATAATACCATGTTTTTTCAAAAAATCATCTCACACAAGAAATTCTGTCCCCCTATCGGTTCTCAAAATCTTAATAAAATAACCACTTTGCTTCTCCAAATAAACTCTGAAACTCTTAAAAATATCACAAGCGTCAAATTTATGCTGCAGAATATATACCCAACTCTTCCTACTAAAATCATCAATAAAAGTGATAATTACCACTAAATGAAGGAACTTCCACGGAACATAAATCAGAATGAATTAACTCCAGTGGTGAATTTACTTTTCATGCTTTATCTTTCAGAAAAGAATCTCAATGATTCTTTCCAATAATGCAAGACTCACATTTTTTATCACCAAAATCAAGTGAAAGTAAGCCCAAAACTAACTTTTTCTTAGCAAGGAAGTTTAAGCTAGGAAAATTTAAGTGCCCAAAACACATATGCCACAGCGAATTATTATCAAATACCTTAGTGTTGAAGCAAGGTAAATCTTCAAAACTAATAGAGAGTGGAAACAAGCGATTAGTCGTAACATTAACCTTTGCAATGAGCCCCTTCTGTGAGTCCTTAACTGTGCAAATTAATTCCTCCACTAAAAGTAATATTATACCATTTGGTAGATAATTGGCTAGTACTCAGCAAATTATGATGAAAACTGGGAACATAAAGAACATCTGAGATAAAATGAGAAGACTCATCTTTCAAGTAATGGCAATATTTCCTTTTCCAAGAACTTCTACTTGTTCATTGTTTCCAAGTTTTATGGAACTCTGAATTGTAGTATTTAACTCTATAAAAATATCTTTATTTCTACACATATGATTACTACAGCCAGAGTCCAAAATCCATTCATTCTTTTTATCTCCTCTACTCTCAGAAGAAACAAATAATAAGGCTTCAGAATTATCAACAGAAGCTTCTATAAATTTTACTTGAAGTTGTGTCATGCGTTCCTTTTTAAATCTATAATCGTTCTCTAAGTGACCATTTTTTTATAGTAAAAGACTGTAGTTTTGACTTATCCACCTTTTGATAAGCATTATTATTTTGAGTATCCTTATCAAAATTATTTTGCTGGTAATTAAAATTACCTCTATCATGGCCTCAGCCTCTTCCTATGTTGTTGTCTCTGAAGTTTCCTCTACCTCGTTCTTTTCCTGTAAAATTTTTCCCACCTCTCTGATGAGATTCCCCTTGATTTGATGTTTCAAATTTCTCCTTTTTCACATGTACTTGGGCTTTTAATGCCTTCTCCTCAAAGGAACCAATTGAGTATTGATCTAGAGACAGCTCATAAGATAACAATTCACCTTCTTTGTGGCTTGAAGAACTATATTCTTGGTATGAAGCTTGGAGTTTGTGGATTAATGGAGTAATTTTTCAACAACGAGAGCTTCTGTTAAAGCCTCACCATTGAATCTCATATTGTTAGCAAGATTTTGTATCTTGCCAATATAATCTCCAATTGACTCTGTAGGTTACGTAAGAGCCAATTCATACTCCTTCATCAATGCTTGCAATCGGACACGCTTCACCTATTCACTGCCTCTATTGGCATTCACCAAGATGGTCCACAACTCTTTTGCAGTTTTCCTATCCACAAAATTTTGAGCCACATGTAACTCTGCCTTATTCAAAAGATGGAATCTTATCAAAGCATCCTCGGAGCTTTTTTTCTTTTCTTTTTCAATTAGTTTTGTGTTAGGAGATGGTTGCTCAAAACCTTTCTCAATGATATCCCAAACGCCGAGCATTGCAATGAAACTTTGCATATGTTGCCTCCACATATCAAATTCATTTTTGCCATCAAAGACAAAAATTGTACAAGGAGTAAAAACCTTCTGATATATGCTTAACCTTTTTATCAAGGAAAAGAGTAATAGAAGCTTTAGATGAAGGAGTAAACCCACCACGTTGGTTTCAAAACTCTGACCAGCAAGATAATTACTCTTGAGATTGAGAGTTTAGACATGATCAATAATGTCAAGGCCAAAAGATTCAGGACAAATAAGGAAGCCAATCAATCTAATCTTCTTCAAAATAATCTTTTGTTTCTCTTTCGTCTCTAAGCCTGCTGAACAAGGAAGGAATTCCTCTAGACCAACAAAATTGATCTTTGCAGCGATGCAGTTGGAAGATAGCCAAACTTTACCTTGAGTTGCACTCTTATGCTAACAAAAAAAAAAAAAAAAAGCAACTTTTCAAGAGCCCTCCTCTTCTGGCTCTGATACCATTTATCATTGTGAAAGAATTTTGAGAAGACAATAACTAAATTTTTTGGTAAAGAGAAATCTCTCTAACTCGCTCCATACAAAATAATCATCCCACCATATATATTTATAGCTTAAAATTAGCCAAAACCAACTATGATTTGATTTACCAAGCCAATCCTAACTAGGAACCAAATCCTATTAGGAAATCATAATTATCTAGAAACCAATGTGAATTAGGAAACTAACTTAGTTTAGTATTCTACACATTACAAGTAAAAACCCCTACCTAGTTAAAATAAAATCAGTGTTAAACTATCGTCAAGTTTTAACCAAACAAGATATGTACATATCAAACAAAATGTACATACTGTATGATATGATATATATATATATATATATATATATATATATATATATATATATATATATATATATATATATACATCAGTATCTATCAATCATAATCTAAAGTATTTCTTGCGCAACAACAGGGAAGGTATGGTGCTATTTACGGGATGTATACGCTGCGTTGGCGTATTTGTACGCAAAAAAATTTGTAGGACCAATCACAGAACTTATTGTTTCATTGAGACAAGAACTTTACAACGAACCTTATGATAAAATTTGTTGGAATAAGGCAAGAAAGTCTGCCCTACAGGTACATTTTTTGCTTTCCTTCATATATATATATATATATATATATATATATATATATATATATATATATATATTCTGTCGAATCCTTCTGAAAAAGCATTTAAAAGAGTCATATCAAATTCTGAAACGCAGAACGATCTAGCTGTTCCTCGTGCTTTTCTACTGGAAGTGATTTTTGACTTCCTGTATTATATTGGAGAGCCAATGCAAAAGCTCTGGCCCTTCTCCAAGCTTAGAGAACAAGCTTTGAAGAAGATAATGACGTATATTCACTATGAGGATGAGAACAGCAGATGCATAAACCTTGCATGCGTGAACAAGGTATGTAAGAAAATTTTGAGTGCAGTATTCACTCTTACTGTAATTAGGATATCGAGAAAGGTCCTAAATCCTAATTAATATAGAACTCTTTAGGGTGTATTTAAATTGAGTTCTGTTAATACAAAATTTTTATTTTAAGTTTCTTATTATAAATAGTTCATTTTTATCAAATGTAAGACAGAATTTTAAACCAAACTTTATCGAATTTCTCTCTAAATATCAACATCAGAAAGTTATTCATGAAATATTGTTGACATATCACTACAAACTTTCCAGATTTTCCATATGATGGCTTGTTGGGCAGAGGATGCAAATCCAAACTCAAAAGCTTTAAAGTATCACCTCGCACGAGTTCCCGATTACTTATGGATTGCTGAGGACGGGATGAAAGTGCAGGTATTGCAATGAATAAAAAGTTACATGAGTTAATCAGGAATGTTTATCACTATTTTTTTGCAGGGTCTGGGAAGTCAGTTATGGGATACTGCCTTTACTACTCAAGCAATTATAGCTAGTGATCATATAGATGAATATGGGATGACTTTGGAGAAGGCGCACCATTTCATTAAAGAAACACAGGTATCAGAAACACATTTAGTTTGCTGTAGTACTCTATTATTTTCCCACATAATTGCCTCTAGCAAAGCGCATTTCTTATGTCTATATTGGAATAAATTTTAAGGTACGAGAAAATCCATCGGGCAACTTTCGTAGCATGTATCGTTATGCATGTAAAGGCGCCTGGATGCTAGCTGATCGAGATCATGGTTGGCAAGCATCTGATTGCACCGCGGAAGCAGTGAAGGTACTTAATCTTTCTATTTCCATAGTAAGCCAAAATGTTAATACTGCATTTTAGAATAAACCTTAACTTTGGTCCCTCTTGTCCAGGCATTACTTCTTTTCTCACAAATCTCTACCGACATTGTGGGCGAAAAGATTGCAGATGAGAGGCTTTACGAAGCTATTGATTTCATGTTGAGTTTCCAAGTAATTTAAAGAATGAACTATCCTTTGAATATTTTTTTCTTCTTCTTTGGTATAGTAGTTTCTGAATATTCTATTTGATCATACGAATAAGAAAATGGATGTCTAAGTTTCACAAAACTGGATCATACTTTTATTGCAAAAATATTGTTTTCAGAGTAAAAATGGGGGCTTTGCCATTTGGGAGCCGTCAAATTTACCATCATGGTTGGAGGTGAGCCACACATATACACAGATTAAAAAAGAAAACTCATAAATTATGTCATGAAAGAATTAGTAATTCTTACCAGCTTAAAATGTGTTTTATTTTACAGGTTTTTAATCCAACAGAGCTTTTCCGCAATGCTGTTGTTGAGCACGAGTAAGATTTATTGGCGTTTTATGGGTAAATTTTTATTATTTATGACCTACTTATGTTTTTTAAGTATGTATCTTGATTGATTGATGATGCTAGGTATGTTGAATGCACGTCATCTATTACGGAATCACTAATATTATTCAATTACTCATATCCAACGTATCGGAACAACCAAATAGAAACGTCCATAAAGAGGGCAGTAGAATTCATTGAGAAAATTCAAAATCCAAATGGATCATGGTAATTAATCACATCATTTTGAATTGTATTTTCAGTATTCCAAAAGCTTATTTCACGTATTTTTCTGGTAAAATGACCTTTACAGGTTTGGCTCCTGGGCAATATGCTACACTTATGCCTCCTGGTATGCATTAGGAGCTTTAGCAGCAGTTGGGAAAACATGCTACAATAGCGATAGTGTTCGTAAAGCCTGTGACTTTTTGCTCTCAAAGCAACACGAAGATGGTGGATGGGGAGAAAGCTTCCTATCAAATCTAAAGATGGTAATTAACTCGATAAAAATTAACGAATTGGTAATAATCAGTTAGCAAAACAATAATGACCTATTTTTTCGTTCGTTGAATCTTTTTTCATGCAAATAAAAAATAACCATTGTTGAAAATTTTATATACGATTAAAATAAATTTCTTATTTTTAATGGTTTTAATAAACAAAAATTATTTTGAAAAGATAACTGCTCAAATGCAATTTTTTCATTTTATTTATACTAAAATTGAAACTAAATAAATAGTTGATAATAAATAAAAATAACTTCTAAGTTAAAAAATTAGAAATAATTTATTTTAAATAATTAAGAACAAGATCTAAATTGTCAAACCTTGTATTGTGTTTTAAGATTTATAGAATTCAAATTTAAATATGCTTATCACAATTTTATCTGCATCATTTATTCTGTTGTCTGCTCTCTATTGATATGTATTGACAATAACACATTCGTAACAGGAGTACATAGAGTTGACTGGAAAAAAGTCCAATTTTGTACAAACATCATGGGCACTAATGGCTCTTATTCGCGCTGGACAGGTCTGGCTGATCTTGCATCTTTTTGAACTCACTCTTTTTTTTTTCCCCCACTATTACTGTATAAATTTTTTTTATTATATACAATTTAAAAATTAAATTTTTTTAACTTCTTTCTTTCTATCCCACACATTCGCTCTCATTTTCTTTCTACTATTGGGCAAAATTTATGGAAGAGTTCTGCCACTCCAAGGCGGAACTAAACCATTAGTTCCGCCCGAGAGGGCATAAGTTGTTCAAAATTCAAAAGGATTTAAATTTTTTAAAGTTTTTCAAGTTTTTTATTTCAAAATCGAGGAAGTATGATGTTGTTATTTATCTAATTGTATTTTATAACTTGATTTAATGCATTGTTCATTAATTTTAATAAAATTATAAAGAGAGAATAAAAGACAAGATGTTAGGTTGGGAGAAAAGAGTTAAAAATGATTAATTTTTTTATTGTATATAATCAAACTCAGAACTATATATAATAATGACAATTTTTTCGAAAGTTTTGTACACACTTTGGAACTAAGCAAAACCTCATTAATTTGTTTCAAAATATAGGTTTTTACGTCATTCTTTTCTACTCAAAATATTTAATTTTTTGTTAGTTTTAATGATTATTTTTTAGAGTTACATTCACCTATAAATATAATTCTCCTATTCTCTTACATGTCAATAGAGAATAAATTAAATTATAATTAATATAGAATAAAAAATCATTATTTTCTTCTTCCTTAATTTAACAAAAATTTTCAAATGATCTTATATTTTGAAAAAAAAAGATCTAAGTCCCGAATCATTAGAGGAAAACAGTTAGTAAATTTGGGTATCGGGGTAAAACGTAATCTAAAAAGCAGAAAAGTAATCTTTCTGGAAATGACATTGTAGCTGGTAGAAATAATTTTCACAATTTTGAGCAGGCAAAGAGAGATCCAAAACCTATACATAAGGCGGCATTGCTACTAATGAATTCACAGAGGGATGATGGAAGTTTTCCACAACAGGTATACTTATTCAACAATGTCATGTGAAATCTCTCATTTTGAATAAATTTGAACATAATCAACTTTCATACGTTGTCCTCTCATTTTGAATAAAGATTCTTTTTCAGGTCTGACAATCTCTCTTTGCTTAATCCCCATTTTGGAGTTTTGAGAATTTATTTTCTTGTTCAAACAAACACCATCTATTTTCTTGAGATCGACTCTTTCACAAGATTGACTCAGTAGAAAATTCCAAGGTTTTGTTTTACTAATGATTTTAAGTTGTTTCACATGAAATATGGGTTTTTTCATGTGTCTTTTCTTCTCTAGTTTCCCTTCTCTCAGAATGCAGCATAATTTTTTCTTCTAAATTTTCATTTCAAACTATTGTTGTTTATTTGTATAACTAGATAACACTCTCCCAGAACTAATCTTCCTTAAAGTACTATTTCACCAAGTCCACGGTAACTTTTAAATTTTTTTTTTTTTGGCAGGAAATAACTGGTGCTTCCTTGGGAAACAGCATCTTACACTTCGCGGCTTATAGGAACATTTTCCCTTTGTGGGCATTAGCAGAATATCATAAACATTGTTTTTAAAAACAGTCAAAGGGTAGCCCTTAATTGTTATATTTGCTCTATGACAAGCATGTTTGTGTTTTTGCTAATATTCAAGGATTAAGGGAGAGAGTATTTTCAAGTGAGAATGCTGGAAATATTTTTAGTCGTACTCTCTTTAGAGTCATAATACATCATGGGGTTCAATTTTTGCAGTTGAAATTACTTTGATCAAAGCATGACTCTTAGAACTTAATCAAGAAGACTATTGCTCTACGAAAATAGAGAACTTTTCTACTTTCTAAGTAATAACCAAGACTTAAACTAGCCAAATAAAATGGCTGCACATTATCCTAACATTTCCTCCCTTAATGCAAGCTTCTCTTTGAAATAGCTGAACTTGTTACTTGGAAGTGCGTTGGGGAAAATATAACAACTTACTCTTCACTGTTGCAAAATTTCACCTCAACTTCACGATCTTCAATTGCATTTCTAATGAAATGGATCTCGATGGCAATATGGCTAGTTCTCTCCAATGATGAACTGGATTTTTTGTCAATATCAATTGCTAATTTGTTGTCACAAGACATCTCAATAGCCGCCTCTTGCTTTTCACCAATATCTTCGAGAATTTGCTTAAGCCCAATAACTCGTGAAGTTGCAAAACCAGTTGATACATGCTCAGCTTCTACAAAGGATTGTGCCACACTTTGTTGCTTTCTTTATGCCCAAGAAAACATTCCTGATCCAAGACTAAAACTGTAATCATAAGTGCTTGTGTAATCATCAAGGCAGCCACCCCAATCAATGTCACAATAACCAAATAATGTAGTTCCAGCTCCTTTGCTAAATTTGACTCCATAGTTGGCTGTTCCTTTGATGTATCTTTAGCGGAAACTAAAAATTGAAGAAAGGAATTTGAGTAGAAAGGGAATTCTGTTCTGTATTAAGTGATAATCACAATGATACAAGAGTAAAATGAGGCTAATAGACAGCAATGTACATTTACTGATAATATTACTATATTAAGAAAAGAACTAAATCAGCCTTGCTAGAAGCAACAACATAATTTTAGGATTCTTTCATTATGGTCCTCATGCGGCTTTTCGGTGGAGCCTTCAGTGCCTTAAATTGTGCGTCTATCAGCCCCTCGTCAAACTAGAGTTGAGGGAAAACAGATCATTGAAGCCAAGGGACTAGAAAGTAGGCAGAAGGGTGGAAATGGCATGCTTTTGGTGAACAAATCAGCAACTTGGCAGTGAGTTTTAATGAGTAACAGGTTTACAAGTCCAGTTTACAGTTTTTCAATGGTAAAATTGTAGTCAATCTATCTATGTTCTTGGTGCGTTCATGGAATGATGAATTTGAAGGAAGAGGACACTGCAGTTTTCACAAAATAGTGGAACAACAAAGAGATTAGCAACACCGAGGTCATGAAGTAGATACATTAACCATTGTATTCCTGAAGCAGAGGTTGCAAGTGCTTGAAAATCTGCCTCAGATGAGCTTCGAGGCGCAGTGTTAACAATATAATATAAGCTTGGTGCCAGACATAATAAAAACAGTAGCATGGGCGCATTCAAGGGTGTGTTCCAAAATTCACATCAACCAATAGGCCTGCATGCTTGAAGCCCGGTTTCTGAGGCATCTGCAAGCAGAAGGAAGAAGATAAATGGAAAAGATGATATCATGTGAAGGGAGAACAGCAAGGGCTCCAAAATTTAAATGGTATCAGAGCAAAACAGATCATGAGTGACTAGGAAAGTTCAAATAAAGAAGTTGGGAAAGCTTCTGGACCTTATACATGTTGGGTTATGGAGTCTTGATGGGCTCAGTTTAATTGGACTTGTTTTATGTTTCTTGTTGCCTATGTTAGAAACCCTAATTAGTCTCTATAAATAAAACATCTTATACTTGAAATTTAACACGAGTGTGAGAGGTAGTATGCAATAGAAAAATCTTGGTTGCAGCCCGTGGACGTAGGTCACATCGATCGAACCACGTAAATCATTGTGTCTCATATTCTTTACTTTTATGCAGTATATATTGTGCGTGTGTGCTAATACTCGAATCCCTAACAACTGCTATCAGAGCTTCAGTCGCCGCTGCTAGGGTTTCTATAGAATAGTCACCGTCGCCGTTAGAGTTTCTATAGAACAGCTGCTGCCGCTGTCGCTAGGGTTTCAACCGCCATCGTCTCTACAGTCCGTCGCCATGTTTTTTGCCGGCAGTTTCAGTTTCTAACTGAGTTACCGAGATTCAAAATCAGTTTTACCGAGTGTCTTGTAAACGAGAACTGTAGGTTGAGGTCCTTGGTCTTGTTCAGTAGAACAGTCGTTAAGTTCAAGCCGATGCCATTGCTGTGTCTGTTCACTGTTCTCGATCCTAGTTATTTTCTTGTTTTAGTCGTTCGAGATGGCATAAGACGGGAAGATTCGAATCGAAAAATTTGATGATAAAGATTTTGGTTGGTAAAAAATATAAATAGAGGATTTGCTGATTCAGAAGGACTTGGATTTGGCATTAGGAGAAAAACCAGAAAAGACGACACCAGCTGAGTGGGAGACTTTGGATAAGAAGGCCAAGGCTTTTATTAGACTGATGTTGATGAAGGATGTTGTGTTCAACATTCTGAAGGAAACCTCAGCGAAGGGTTTCATGGAGACACTGTCTAATATGTACGAAAAGCCATCGGCAGCTAACAAGGTTTTCTTGATTCGAGAGCTAGTGAACACAAGGTTGAATGAAGGAAATCCAGTAACAGTGCACATCAACAATATGAGCACGATTTTGTCCAGACTTGGGTCAATCGATATAAATTTCGAGGATGAGGTTCAAACTTTACTACTGATATCTTCATTGCCAGATAGCTGGTCTGGAACTGTTACAGCGATTACTTATTCTACTAGCAAGCTCACTTATGATGGGATTCGGGATATTATTCTGGGCGAAGATGTCAGACGAAGAAGTTCAGGTGAATCATCTAGTGAATTGTTGAATGTTGGCAGAGGAAGAAGGAATAACAGAGGTAGTGGGAGTGGGAACAGAAAAAGAAGTCAGTCTAGGGCTCGGAATGATGTGACTTGTTGGGAATGTAAAGAGGTGGGACACTTTAGGAATCAGTGTCCAAATGAAAAGAAAGATGCGAACTATGCAGAAGACTACAAAGAAGATGAAGCCTTGATCTGCAGTGTAGAGAGCATGGTGGATTCCTGGGTCATGGATTCTGGTGCTTCATTTCATGCTACCTACAATAGTGAAGCATTGCAGAATCTGAAAGAAGAAGACTTTGGTAAGGTAAGACTGGTGAATGATGATGTTCTTGAAGTTACGAGCATGGGTGATATAGATTTGGTTACTTCAGCCGGTTCATGGACTTTAAAGGATGTCAGGGTGATTCCAAATTTGAAGAAAAGGTTAATTTCTGTCGGGCAGTTGGATGAACAGGGACATGAGGTTAGGTTCAGGAACGGGCAGTGGAAAGTTGTGAAAGGAAATCTAGTCATGGCTCAAGGAAGAAAGAGAGGTTCGCTGTACATGGTCAGTTTACCATTTGAGGGAGAGACCATCCCAGTTCAAAAGAAAAACAAAGTCCGGTTCACAGAGTCTCATGGGCAGAAAAAGGTTTGCTTTGCAAGTGAGAAACCCAAAGCCAAAGTGAAGATTCAGAGTGAATGTGCGTGGAAGAGTTCAGTTAAACCAATTAGAGGATTTCGTGACAGTGGGAGCACGAGTAGTGCTTCAATTTAAGTTCTTAGACAACATTGGGTTAAAAGAACTAATATTCTAGCTGATAAAGTTTCTCCAAGGGATTACTTGCTGAATATGGAGAGTGTTGTTTATTCTCAGGGTATCTCAGGATCCGGTAGTTCGTTTCAGTGGGAGTCGGTAGGGACAGAGAGCGGGTCAGGGGCAGTACTAGCCATGACTAATGTGTTGGAGCTCAGGGGAGCTTCAGCGGGCCTTCAGGTTGACTGATGAGAAAGCCGCTGCAACCAGGAGAGTTGAGGAAGATTGCAAGAAGTACAAGTGTTCACAGCGGATGGCAGTTTAAAGATTATCAAGCCTCCAAGTGGGAGATTGTTGGGTTATGGAGTCCTGATGGGCTCAGTTTAATTGGGTTTGTTTTATATTTCTTGTGACATAAGCTAGAAACCCTAGTTAGTCTCCATAAATATAACATCTTGTACTTGAAATTTAACACGAGTGTGAGAGGCAGAATGCAATAGAAAAATCCTAGTTACAGCCCGTGGATGTAGGTCACATCGGCCAAACCACGTAAATCCTTATGCCTCGTGTTCTTACTTTTCTGCAGTATAGATTGTGCGTGTGTGCTAGTACCCGAATCCCTAACAATACATTGATGTCTGGTGATAACCCAGTCCTGTTAATCACGTAGGTACAGTTGAAGTAAGAAAATTATGATGAGTGGGCAATGGCCTTTCACACTGCATTGCAAGCCAAGAAGAAATTATCGTTCATCAAAGGAACTGTTGTTCAATCGAATGAGGATTCTGAAGAATTGGAAGATTGGTGGACTATGAACTCCATGGTCATTTCTTGGATCTTTAATACAATCAAACCCACTCTGCGATCAACAATCACTTATATTGATTCTGCCAAAGATCTTTGGGATGATCTAAAACAACAGTTTTCTATTGGCAATGGTCTGATAACTCAAGAACTGAAGGCGGCAATTGCAAATTGTCAACAGCAAGGAGATAAAGTGATGACTTATTATGGTCGATTGAAGAAATTATGGATGAGCTCTTGAACTATCAACGTATTCCAGTGTGCAGCTGCAAAGGCTGTAAGTGTGAAATTATGACAGAACTCGTGAAGTGCCAGGAAGAGGAGAAATTACATCAATTTTTAGCAAGGTTTGCTCCAATATTCTGCAAATGGAACCGTTGCCTAATGTGAAACAAGCCTACTCCATGATAATCAGAAAGGAGAGGCATCACATGGTGAGTAAAAGTAAAGAGGAAAGGCAGGAAGCCATTAGTTTTGCTATGAAAACTGGGCGCAGTAATAACCATTTCAGTCTGCAAGAAAAGAGTTGCACCGTTTGCAACAAACCCAGCCATGGAGCAAAAGGATGCTTCCAAGTAATCGGTTACCCAGAGTGGTGGCCAGATAAAGCAAGAAACGTAGCAGGAAAAGGTGGAAGAGGAACCGGAACTCGTGAAGGCACTTCGACTGTCTGGGCTAATGCAGTTCAATTGTCTCAAGTTGAATGCACAAATTGCACCAACCCTGCTATACCGGGACTTACCACAAAACAATGGAACACCTTGTTGGGTCTACTCTGTAAGACCTAAGAGGGGGGGTGAATTAGGTCTTAGGCTAATTGTCAAAATCTTTTCCCTTTTTACAAATCCTTTGCCTTAATAAAAGCTAATCTTTAATTCCACAAGCTTCAAGTTTATATGTGATGTGATGGTTAAGATAATATCATCAAACTACAACCAATCAATCAACAACAATCAATAAGTAATAACATGAGCATGTAAATAAATAAAGCTATAAGAAAATGAACACACGATTTATAGTGGTTCGATCTCTCCAAGATCTACATCCACTACCTTGAGTCCACACTCAAGGATTTCAACCAATCCACTATAAGCTCAAGTTCAACAATTACATAAGAGGCTAACCACACTATGGTTTTACACTCACAACCTCTTCTAGTAATTATACAAACAAGGTTCACCCTTCCACAAGGGTTTTATATCTAAAGACAACCTCAAGACTAATCTAATCCAAGGCTTACCCTCACACGGGTTTTACACTACAACCTTGATTAATCTAGTCTATGGCTCACCCTAACACAAAAGGGTTTTATGTCACAAGATAACCTTGCAAATGAGCTAATAGAAAATAACACAATTTAATAAGGAGATAAGAATGTGTATATGTTACCACTTGTAGGTAGAGTTTACACAATATTGCACCTTTACACTTTGCCTTTGGAATCTTGAATGTACACCTTTGAGCACAAGGCAATTTGAGAGCTTTTCAATTTGATTTGATGTAAAATAAGTTAGAGCATGTAAGATTTGTTAAGTTCAAAGTTCCACTAAAAAATCTGGAGTTTATAGCTTTTATAGAATTCAAAAATCAGTTTAAACAGCCATAAAACGGCTAGTAACGGCTATTTTCAGAAAATACTGTTCATGTGAATAGTGGTACTGTTCATGCACTGTTCACAAAAATTCGGACGACCGAATTTTCCAGCTTCGTCCGAATCTTCGTCCGAATTTCTCTGGAAAAACAGTCGGCACTGTTCATGTGAATAGTAGTCACTGTTCATGCACTATTCGCAAAATTCGGACGACCGAATTTTTCCAGACTTCAGTCCGAATCTTCGTCCGAATTTCTCCGGAAGAATAGTAAAGCGGTTCAAATGAATAGTGTCATTGCTCACGTGAATAGTGTTACTATTCATGCGTTGTTCACTGTTCACTGTGTTACTATTCATGCGTTGTTCACTGTTCACTGTGTTACTATTCATGCGTTGTTCACTGTTCATAGTGCAGAAAAAATTCTTCACAAAATTCGGACGACCGAATTTCTTCTGCATGCGTCCGAATCTTCTTCCGAATTTTTAAAACTTTGTCAAAACATATCCAAATCATTTCAAACAAGTTGGAAAACATTCTAGCCTTAAAGATAAGTCATTAAAGACCTTTTATGTGCAAAAACTATTTTATGAAAACTTGATAATTTAGGTAAGTTCAAAACCATTGAAAACATTTAAATCAAGTTTTGTGCTCTCAATTGCAACTCATAGATTCCAAGGCTTAAGAGTGTAGGGTTTACAAAGTTTACCTATTAAGCACATGCAACCTACACTTCATGTCTTCAAAGCCTTCTAACATCTTGAACAAACTCTTCAATCTTCAATCACTTTGACATATTGGAGTTGTTCTTGCATTTTAACTTCAAGGCAATGAGACTTCAAACTTCTTAATCCAACAATCCTATCACACAAATGACATGCATATTAGTCCTCATCAATATTTGTCATTAATCAAAACTACATGATTTGCCCTTAGGGCTAACAATCTCCCCCTTTTTGATGATGACAAACTTTGATGCAAAATGTGATGGATTTAAACAATGTAGTACAAAGAAGCATTAATGTCAATGATAGAAAATAATCAATTTAGCACATTGACATACAAAAGGCTCAATATGAGCCTATGACCCAACCAACCTCCATTTGCCTCCTTCCTTCCAACAACTAGGATAGAAGATATAGCATTTAAGCATTAAGACAACTTCTAAGAGAGGTATTAAAGGTCAGAAAAGATTAACAATGCTCCCCCTTAGATTGTGCTCATTTTTCAACAAGTTTGGACTTGAGATGCTATGCATCCGAATTTTGACATATCAAGTCCGAATTGTAAAATAAGTGAAATGAAAGCTTCAATTTTTGAAAATAAGCTTTCCTAAGGTTGTTCAAACATAGTGGAAGAGATTAAAACAAGTTTGAATCAATTTGAACAACAATAGAGCACATTTTGGCAACAAAATATGGATGCATCCGAATTTCGAACATGCATCCGAATTTTTTAAACCTTGCATCCGAATTTTTTTATCTTAAGTCCAAACTGCAATAAATTCAATATAATGAATGTTTGAAGTGAAATAAAGTGTTCCTAAGGTTGTTCAAACATAATGGAAGAGATTAAAACATATTTGGATCAATTTGAACAACAAAAGAGCATGTTTTGGCAACAAAATATGCATGCATCCGAATTTCTAAAACATGCATCCGAATTTTTAAATCATGCATCCGAATTTTGAGCTTTCAATTCCAAACTATAAAATATGTGAGATAACAACTTCTATTTTTTGAAAATAAGCTTTTCTAAGATTGTTCAAATATGATAGGAAGGATTAAAACAGTTTTCAAACAATTTGAACAACGAAAAAGACATTTTTTGACAAGAAGTTCTTGATGCGTCCGAATTTTTGGTCTGCATCCGAATTTCAAGTCCAAATTTTTGGAAACAAGTTGAAAAGGTGATTTTGCATTTTCAAAAGAACTATAGAAGTACTCAAATATGTATAGCTACAATAGCACTCAGTTTATCTTTGAAAAAAAAACACAAAGCTCATGTATTTAATTGTTTTCATGATGTAATGTAAAGTCATAGGTCAAGTCAAGAGCCATGATAAAAACTTCACAATCCCATCTTAACCATTTTCAAAATCTCAGAAAACAATCATTTTAAATTTCAAATGCAACCAATTAGTTTCACGAGTACACATTCATAACACATTTCAACTTATAGCACATTTACTGACAAAGCACATAGCATATAGCACATCTTGCAGTCAACATTCTTTCTTCCCTTGACATATGCATGGATTTTTAGAAAATTCGCACATTTTCTATTCATGCATGAGGAATTCCACTGCTATTTCACATTTTCACACATTTTGTCATCACATTTCTTCTCCCCTTTTGTCATCACTCAAAGATGGGGTTAATGAAAATGAGACAACATGTATCACATATAAGCGAGTATATTGATCAACTCTCATTTGGCAATTTAGCAATGTATTGACCAACTCTCATAAACATGTATAGTTCTAGTCAAATAATTATCATCCTAACAGACAATAATCATTGTGTAGCATCTCAACAATAATAATACAATAATCAATATATTATCAACTTCTTCTCCTCCTTTTTAGCAATGATTAAACTTGGGATAAGAATACTTGGATAGAAAAAGTGAAACAAAAGAAGCTCTTATCACAAGGATTTCATGCATTGAGCTTCAAATCATTATAATGACTAGATAGGCACAAGTAAATTTCAATATTAAAGCATAACATGTGCATCAAGGAATAAACTAAAATAAGCATCAAAATAGAGTTTAGGGATAGAAAGGCTTAGTCTTGGATGCGTTTCATGGTCTTCACTTCCAAATTTGTTTGTTATGATGGCCATGTCTCCCTTGAGCTCTATATGATGGGGTCCTTCATTTGTTGACTCCTTGCTCGTGTAGTTCTGCTTTGGAAAGCTACCAATTTGAGAGGGTCTTTGGATCTTCTTTCTTTGAACCATATTTTTCCTCTCTTGGCTGAAGGATATTGGTGATGGATTTGTGCTTTGACTTTGTTAAACTTCCTTCACCTCCTTCTTCTTGCTTGTTCTCTTGGGCTTTATAGGAACTTGCACCATTTAAAATCACTTGAGAAATCTTTCTCAAGTCTTCTTCCATATTCTTGACTCTAGCTTCTAAACCATCAAATTTGCCAAGAATTATCAGAGCAAAAAGACTTGAAAAATTTGTCCATCTTCTTCATTTGCTCTATATGGTTGTCCAATATTTTTTGAAACACCTTGGCAACTATGGTATCACCTCTAGTGAGATTTTCATCTTCAACTTCTTTTCCTTCAATAGAAAGTACCTCTTCAAATAGTCTTCTTTTGTGGGGTTGCTCCCCCTCACTAAATGAGTCATGCCTCCTCTTTGTCTTCATTTCCCTTGCCAATATTTCTTCTTCATCTTCTTCTTCCTCAACCTCTTCAGTTTCTTCAACCTCTTTTCTTCTTAAAAAGAGTTTCTACTTTGTTCTCCATATTCCATTCTCATCAAGAACTAACTGCATACTATTAAGAGAATCATTTGTGTAGATTTCTCCACTCTTGAAAGTTTGTCCTCTTATGGGAAGTTTGACTTGGAAGTATTTGAAGATCCTTGTTAATAATCTCCCATAAGGTAAGGCTTTATGCTCGGTTCTTATAGCTGCCATTATATTCTTTAGCACTATATATATATCCAAAAATTCATTTTTCTTTTCTTATGCATGACTAGTATAGTTACAGCATACATATTATCAACAGAAGATTTGTGCTCAAAGTATGCTATAATCAAGGTAGTAAGCGTGTGATGCAAAATTCTTTTACTAGCATAAAAAGGCTTTTATCTCTCTCTTCTTTCTAGTCTTGAGGCTTCTTATCATTTATATATATATAGGCATTCTCAATTCTTTCATGTGAGTATAACTCAATTATAAAACAATGTCCCCCAGAAGAATAATGCCTAAACCCAACATCCTCAACATCACAAATTCTATTGAGCAATGCATTATCAATCTCAAAAAATTAACTTGTGATATTTTTTGAAGAATACTACTAAATAGCTTTTATTACCAACTTGCTTAACTCTTTCTTCCTTAATATTTGCATAAACTTCATAAACTAAGGAAGCCAATAGCATTCATCAAACATAAGCAAACTAGTCCAACTCATATCATTTAAAAATGAGAGTATATTACCCATTTCGGATAGTTTGATGACATCCACCTTGTAGCTGGGATTTTTCTTATGATTCCTTTTTGTCCAATCATCAAATTCAGTAGCAGCCTCCACTGTGACAAATCTTTCAAGCCTTGACATGCTTTGAGGAAAATGAACCTTCCTTGGTTCATTGATCACTGGTCATCTATCATTTTCTTTGGCTTTTCCCATTCCTTTTCCCATGCTTGGCTTTAGTGTCCTCACTTGGATGCTACAACACTTGAATACACTTTAGTTATTGGATTTTGAAATTCCTAAGCTTCTTCTAAGATTGGTCAAACCTTTCTTCGACCAATGGCTTAGTAACAATATCATTAATTTGTTTATTAATGCAAACATGCTTTAAACAAGTATTACCTTTAGTAGAGTGATCTCTAATGAGATGAAGTTTGATCTCTATATGCTTTATCATAGTTTGTTGAATAGTATGATGATCAAATTTATTGCATTAATGTTATCACATAACATAGCCACACATTTGAAATAGACCATAATGACTTGGAGTATCAATAAGTTAATAGAGAATGTATTTAACAACAATCAAATGAAACTCTTTAGGACAAGATAAAATCTAGCACATAAGCACATGGCAAATATAATATTGGCTCTACTTGCTGTCAAATAGAGTTGACTACTCCTATGAAACCATTTTATTCTTGTCAAGCATAGTTGATAAACTTATGGATGCTTATACCTTAACTTGATTCTTAAAAGTGTCATCCTTGGTTTGCTTGATTTGTAGGCCAAGAAAGAAATTGAGTTTTCCTATCATGCTTATTTCAATTTTACTTTGCATCAACTTGGAAAACACATCACAAAGTGAAGTATTAGAAGCACCAAAAGTTGTATCATATATTTGGACAACTTATAGATCATTGTTACAAGAGGTTTTTATGAAAATAGTAGT
Source organism: Rauvolfia tetraphylla (assembly GCA_030512225.1). Lineage (NCBI taxonomy): Eukaryota > Viridiplantae > Streptophyta > Magnoliopsida > Gentianales > Apocynaceae > Rauvolfia > Rauvolfia tetraphylla. The sequence goes on from JAJQKT010000033.1 coordinate 1,169,880, forward strand.
GTTAACCTTTCCTCTTGAAAATCCTTTTGAAAGAAGAAAATCACTCAATTTTTTATACCAAGCTCTAGGAGCTTGTTTTAAATCATACAAAGCTTTGGATAATTTTGAAAACATGTTTAGGAAACTTTTCATGAACAAAACCGGGTGGTTGTTCCACATAAACTTTTTTCTCAATAGAACCATTTAAAAAAGCACTTTTGACATTCGTTTGAAAGAGTTTAAAGCAAGTACAAGTCAAAAGCATTCTTATGGACTCAAGTTTTCATTCGGAACAAATGTTTCATCATAATCAATTCCTTCTTCTTGATTGAATCCTTAGGCAACAAGTCTAACTTTGTTTCTAACAACTTCTTCGGATTCAATAAGTTTAATTCTAAAAACCATTTAGTTCCAATAATGGAATGATCATGAGATTTAGGAATATCCAAAATTTTGTATCTTTCAAATTTATTTAAATCCTCTTGCATACAAATAATCCAAAAATCATCACACAAGGCATCATCAATACTTTTAGGCTCATATGCAATAAGAGAATAAAGTTATTGATAAAATACCGCCTTATTTTTACTCCTTGGAAGATATCTCCAAAGATTTGCTCCTTAGGGTGGCCTCTTGGATATCTTAAGTTCTTTGGGAGCTCTTGGTCACCACTAGGTTGGTCATCTTGAATCATTTCTTCCTCATTGGTATGATTCTCCAAAGTTGGTGCTTGAAGATGGGTTTGATTGTCATTCATAGATGTACCTACATCATCTTCATCTTTTGTTTCCCAAGTGAATGTAAGATTCATCAAAATAAACATGAATGGTTTCCTCAACATATAAGGTTCTTTTCATTATAAACTCTATAGGCCTTTTTGTAAGAAAAATAGCTAAGAGATATATCAATATCCATTTTTCTACCAAATTTAAGTAAGTTGTCACAAGTCTTTAAGATTAGACATTAACCAATCATTTTAAACTATTCAATTTGAGTCGTTCTATAAAAGAGAATTCAAAAGACGTTTTTCTTCAAAATGATCTTGAGAGAATTCTATTTATCATAGCATGTGATATTTATGACTTTGGACCGGAAATATTTTTGAAGAAGAATTTTCACAAAGCATGGACCTAGCCAATTTTTACAAAGTTCAAATTTTCTTTTCAATAACACCATTTTATTGTGAAGTTTTTGCAGTTGAAACAATTATATGAAATTCAATTTTCAAAGCAAATTTTGTAAAGACTTTGTTGTAAAATTCTCCCATTGACACTTGTAATAGAAATCAATTGCACTCAAGGGAGGTTTGAACCTTTTTGAATAATTTTACAAACTTATGAAACACTTAATCTTTTCGAACAATGAATAATGCTAAAATGAATATTTAGAAATCATCAACTACTAGTAAGGCATATTTCAAGTCATCAATACTAGAGTTCCATATAAGTCCAAAACAATCCATTTGAAGAAGCACAAGATGTTTTGAGGTCTAAAATCATTTTCATGGATTTAAAAGATTCTTTTGTTTGTTTTTCATATGGACAAGTATCTCAAAAATAATTTTCTCAAAACACATTTTTAGCAATCCTCTAACTAAATCTTGATAGAAAAGTTTGTTCAACAAATCCATGTTCACATGACCAAATCTTTTATGCCAAGAAAATCATTATCATAAGGAACAAGACATTCAAGCTTATCAAGATAAAGCACACATTGAAACATTTCGTGAGTAATTGACCAAAATCACAAAATATCATTTTGTCATACAAATTCGGACGACCAAATTTATGGTCTTCAAGTCTGAACATTTTGTAAAGTTTCATAAAGATGTTTTTAACCAAGAAAATGCATAGATCTTCAATCATAGCTATCACGACATATAATCAATTTCAAGAACATATAAACCATGAATTCAATCTCATATAATCAATGTTACCTAATCAACTTCGAGAGAAGCAATTGACAAGTCATGGTTGGCAAATTTTCAAATATTGACTAAAAGCATTCTTAAATGAAATTTCACATTTTGGCATTCAACCTCTTATTCATTGTCACACAATTAACTAATGCTAAACAGGTTATAGTTCAAATCATCAATAAGCAAAACTTGTTTAAGAAGAAGAGAGAAACCTTTACCAACATTGATTACTCCAAGAACTCTTCCTTTCTTCAAAAACAAATCCTACATTGGTTGCTTTGACCTTGATTATGAATGAGATGTTTTCCTTTATTCTTTAAGCTAACATCATCAATGTGCCGCTTAGTGGTGCTTGAGTTTGAATTAAAATGTTCCTGCAATAAAGGAGAGGAAGTATCCTTTGGTACCCATACTTTCTTGGGTCCATGGGGGGTTAGTAATAGTTTGCTTAACTCTCCACATGGTTTTTACACCATTCTCTACTTTTCTTTTAACATAACATTTGGTGACTTTATGTCCATGTTTTCCACAATAAGTACAACAAGTATGATGCATGGAAGTAGAAGTAGCTCTAACAAAGAAGTTGTTATATTTAGGCACATTATTGACATAATTGTAACCAAGACCATTTTTAACAAGAGAAGATCTTTGAGGTCCAATTAGTTTGTCAAGATTGTCTCTTCCATTTGTAAATTCTTCAACACATAATGTAAGATCATCAACTTTCTTTTTCAAGATTTCATGATCACTAAGCATTTTTTCAAGAGAAGAAACTTTTGTACAAAGAGATTTATTTTCAAGAGATATGTTATGTAAAGAAACATTCAAAACTTCTTTTTCAATATTCAAGCATTCAATAGAATCAAGAAGCTTTTTTATTTTCACAAAATAATTTTGAATTTTCATTCAATAAATCATTAATTTTGGTTTTCATTTCCTTATTCCTTTTTGAAACCCTTTTTAATTCTTCATACAATTCAACAAGTAGTTCATTAGGATCATCTACAATATCAACATCATCATCACAACAAGTAGAGGTAGAAGGAGTGGATTGTACCTCATCATTTATTGCCATGAAGCACACATTTGCTCTTTCTTCTTCATGAGTGATTTGAAGTAGTTTCCACATTTCATGAGCGGAATCACATTCCATCACTCTATTGTATTCATTGATGACCAACGCACGACAAAGAATGTTCATTGCTTGGTAGTTTAATGTCATCTTTCTTGAATCGCTCTCATCATAGTCCTCCATAGGCTTTGGTTCCCTTGTAACTCCATCGGCTTTCAATCTCAATGGCACATAGGGACCTTTCTCAATAATATTCCACAATTCATAGTTAATAGAACAAATGTATATCTCAATCCTAGACTTCCAAAAAATATAATTAGAACCATCAAACAATGGAGGTCTAGTAGTGGAGAGAACCTTCCGTATAAGGCAAATTTGATAAACTAGCCATATGATCTTTACTTCTAGGTTGTTAGACCTTAACAAGAAGACCTTGCTCTGATACCAATTGTAAGACCTAAGAGGGGGTGAATTAGGGTCTTAGGCTAATTGTCAAAATCTTTTCCCTTTTTACAAATCCTTTGCCTTAATAAAAGCTATTCTTTAATTCCACAAGCTTCAAGTTTATATGTGATGTGATGGTTAAGATAATATCATCAAACTACAACCAATCAATCAACAACAATCAATAAGTAATAACATGAGCATGTAAATAAATAAAGCTATAAGAAAATGAACACACGATTTATAGTGGTTCGATCTCTCCAAGATCTACATCCACTACCTTGAGTCCACACTCAAGGATTTCAACCAATCCACTATAAGCTCAAGTTCAACAATTACATAAGAGGCTAACCACACTATGGTTTTACACTCACAACCTCTTCTAGTAATTATACAAACAAGGTTCACCCCTTCCACAAGGGTTTTATATCTAAAGACAACCTCAAGACTAATCTAATCCAAGGCTTACCCTCACACGGGTTTTACACTACAACCTTGATTAATCTAGTCTATGGCTCACCCTAACACAAAAGGGTTTTATGTCACAAGATAACCTTGCAAATGAGCTAATAGAAAATAACACAATTTAATAAGGAGATAAGAATGTGTATATGTTACCACTTGTAGGTAGAGTTTACACAATATTGCACCTTACACTTTGCCTTTGGAATCTTGAATGTACACCTTTGAGCACAAGGCAATTTGAGAGCTTTTCAATTTGATTTGATGTAAAATAAGTTAGAACATGTAAGATTTGTTAAGTTCAAAGTTCCACTAAAAAATCTGGAGTTTATAGCTTTTATAGAATTCAAAAATCAGTTTTAAACGACCATAAAAGCGGCTAGTAACGGCTATTTTCGGAAAAATACTTGTTCATGTGAATAGTAATACTTGTTCATGCCATTGTTCATGTGAATAGTGAGTACTTTGTTCATGCACTATTCATGCACCGGTCACAAAAAATTCGGACGACCAGATTTTTCCAGCATCGTCCGAATCTTCGTCCGAATTTCTCCGGGAAAAAGCAATCGGCACTGTTCATGTGAATAGTAGTCACTTTGTTCATGCACTATTCGCAAAAATTGGACGACGGAATTTTTCCAGCTTCGTCACGAATCTTCGTCCAATTTCTCTCGGAAGAATAGTAAAGCGGTTCAAATGAATAGTGTACTGTTCACTGTGTTACTATTCATGCGTTGTTCACTGTTCACTGTGTTACTATTCATGCGTTGTTCACTGTTCATAGTGCAGAAAAAATTCTTCACAAAATTCGGACGACCGAATTTCTTCTGCATGCGTCCGAATCTTCTTCCGAATTTTTAAAACTTTGTCAAAACATATCCAAATCATTTCAAACAAGTTGGAAAACATTCTAGCCTTAAAGATAAGTCATTAAAGACCTTTTATGTGCAAAAACTATTTTATGAAAACTTGATAATTTAGGTAAGTTCAAAACCATTGAAAACATTTAAATCAAGTTTTGTGCTCTCAATTGCAACTCATAGATTCCAAGGCTTAAGAGTGTAGGGTTTACAAAGTTTACCTATTAAGCACATGCAACCTACACTTCATGTCTTCAAAGCCTTCTAACATCTTGAACAAACTCTTCAATCTTCAATCACTTTGACATATTGGAGTTGTTCTTGCATTTTAACTTCAAGGCAATGAGACTTCAAACTTCTTAATCCAACAATCCTATCACACAAATGACATGCATATTAGTCCTCATCAATATTTGTCATTAATCAAAACTACATGATTTGCCCTTAGGGCTAACATACTCAATTCAAATGAACCTACTGCTACTTTTAAAAATCTCTTCGGTAAGAGATATGATGGTTTTTGGCTTCTTGATACTGGCGCGTCACAACATATGACCGGTCGACTTGATATTCTTCATAGCACCCAAGATATAAACCCTTCTCCAATTGGTTTTCCAAATGGTTCAGACACCATGGCTGTTAAAGAAGGACATGTATCATTGAGTCCAAACTTGATGCTCCAAAAAGTCTTATATGTTCCAAATTTATGTTGTAATTTGATTTCAGAGTCTCAATTATTAGCCGAAAATCATTGTGTCATTTCTTTTACTAATTGTTTATGTGCAATACAGGATCTTACCTCGAGGATGCTGATCGGAGCGGGTGAATAGAGAGAAGGGGTTTATGTATTTCATTCTATTTCTTCAGTACGTGCTTATCAAGCAAGAATGGTCATTTCTCCGAATTTATGGCATGTCAGGTTGGGTCATCCTTCTGATTTTACTAGATCATTTATCTATGGTTCAACGTTTAAATAAATCTGTGGCTATGAAACGACCTTGTGTTATTTGTCATAGAGCCAAACAGACAAGCAATGTATTTCCTTCTAGTTCCAATAAGGTTGATGCTATTTTTGATCTGATACATTGTGATGTTTGGGGGCCCTATAAAGTACCATCCTCATGTGGAGCTTCGTATTTTTTTTACTATAATTGATGATTTTTCAAGAGCTATTTGGATTTATTTAATTGCTGAGAAACGAGAGGTTCGACAAATTTTACAAAACTTCTGTGCAATGACTCGAACACAATTTAATAAGTCAATTAAAAGTGTTCAAACAGATAATGACACCGAATTTACTTTTCTCAAATCTTATTTTTTGGAGCATGGTATTATGCATCAAACTACTATTGCTGGAACTCCACAACAAATTGGTAGGATCAAAAGAAAGCATCGCCATATTTTGAACGTTTCTCACGTTTTGCATTTTCAAGCTAATTTGCCAATTAAATTTTGGGGAGAATGTATTTTGATGGCCGGATATTTGATAAATCATACTCCTTCTGAGCTACTTCATGGAAAAACACCATATGAATTTCTTCATGGAAAACCTCCGGTGTATGACCATATTTGTTCATGTGGATGTTTATCTTATGCACATAATCATGGACCAGATAGGGATAAATTCACCACCCGTAGTGACAAGTGTATTTTTGTTGGCTATCCAAATATAAAAGGGGATGGAGACTATTAGCCCTAAGGGCAAATTATGTAGTTTTGATTAATGACAAATGTTGATGAGGACTAAAATGTTTGATTATTGTGTGATAGGTTCTGTAAACTGAGAAGTATGAAGTCTCATTGCTTTGAAGCAAAAGTTCAAGAACAACTTCAGTTAAGAAAGTATTTGAAGTTTGAAGAATGTTGTTCTAAAGATGATCAAAAAGCATTGAAGACTTGAAGTGTAGAATACATTTAACTTTTAGGTAAATTTCTATGTAAACTCTACACTTGCATGTCTTGGTTATCATTGAATGCATAAGAGAGCATAAAAATAGTCTTATGATCTTAAAAGGCTTTGAATGAATCTTTTTATAAGATATGTTAGTAAACTTCATATGTTCTTGTTTTTCAAGCTTATATATGGTTAAATAAGTTTTCTATACATATCAAATGTTTTTCAAACTCATTGAAGTTATATCTCAAATGATTTTACAAAGTTTGCAAATGCTTCCAAAAAATTCGGTCGTCCGAATTTTGTAGCAAAAGTTTGCTACTATTCTTTCAGAGAAATTCGGAAGAAGATTCGGACGCAGGCAAAAAATTCGGTCGTCCGAATTTTTGGCCTTCAGCATGGTCACTGTTCTTCCAGAGAAATTCGGAAGAAGATTCGGAGGCAGCAAAAAATTCGGTCGTCCAAATTTTTGTTCTCAGCATGGTTACTATTCATCCAGAGAAATTCGGACGAAGATTCGGACGCAGCCAAGAAATTCGGTAGTCCGAATTTTCTGAAACTAGCCGTTTCTAGCCGTTTTATGAACGTTTTAACAGATTTTCAAATTCTATAAAAGCTATAAACATGCAAATTTTTGTAACTCTTGAAATCTTGAAAACTCCAAGCATTCAAAAGCATTTAACAAACATTTCTTAAGCTCTCTTATGTCTTGTGCATTCAATTGATCAATCCAAAGACATCAAAGGGTTGAGGTGCAAATTTGTGTAATATCTACCATCAAGTGGTAGCTTCTACACACTCTTCTTTACTTATTCAATTGTGTTGATCTACTAGCTCTAGCAAGGTTATCTTGATAACATAAAACCCTTTAGATAAGGGTGATCCTTGAAGTTGTGATTCAAGGTTGTTTGAGATATAAAACCATAGGTTGGTGAGCCTTGTTTGTAAAAATTACTAGAAGAGGTTGTATGTATAAAACCAAAGTGTGGTGAGCCTCTCTTGTAATTTGTAAACCTGAGCAATTAGTAGATTTGTTGAAATCCTTAAGTGTGAACTTAAGGTAGTGGATGTAGATCTTGAGGATCGAACCACTATAAATTGTTTGAGTTCTTTGCTATTGCTTTCATTACTGCCTTGCTATCAATTATCTCTAATTAGCTCATATAACTTTTTCTTGGTATAAACGCATAAAAGGTTTAAGTTTGCAAAAATTAGCCAAATACCTAATTCACCCCCCGCTCTTAGGTATTTCAATTGGTATCAGAGCTAGAACTTCTTTGTGTAGTTTTACAACCTAGAAGACAAAGATCCTATGGCTAATATGTCAAATCTACCTTACCTAGAAGGATCTTCTACAAACAGACCTCCATTGTTTGATGGAACAAATTATACATTTTGGAAGTCTAGAGTTAAAATATATATTTGTTCTATCAATTTTGATTTATGGAACATAATTGAGAAAGGCCCCTATGTCCCAATGAAAATGAGAGCAGATGGAGTAACTCCTGAACCCAAATCCACTGATGAATTTGATGAGCATGATTCAAGGAAAATGACTCTAAATTATCAAGCCATGAATATATTGAGCTGTGCTTTAGATGTTACTGAATATAATAGAGTTAGTGGGTGTGATTCTGCACATGATATGTGGAGATTACTTCAAATTACACATGAAGGTAATAATCAAGTTAAAGAATCTAAACTTGCTATGCTTGTTAGAGATTATGAATTGTTTACTATGAAACAAGGCGAAAATATTAGTGATATGTTTACAAGGTTTACTAATATTTCCAATGGCTTGAAAGTTTATGGTAAAGGCTATACTATGGGAGAGCAAAACAGAAAGATTTTGGATGCTCTACCAAAATCTTGGCAGCCAAAGACGCTAGCTATTGAGGAGTCCAAAGATCTAAAAACTCTTCCTCTTGAAGAACTTATTGGATCGCTACTTACTCATGAAATGAAGATGAAGAGGTTGAATGATAAGGAAGATGAGGAAAAGGGAAGAAAAGGAGTAGTGCTTAATGCCTCAAACAACTTGAGTGAACAAGAACAATCTTCAAGTGAAGAAGAAGGAGGAAAGCAGATGGAGAAGAAGAAATTGCAATGGCAGTGAAGAAGTTCAAGAGATTCTACAAAAAGGAATTTCTCAAGAAAGGAAGAAAGCCAGTCAAGAAGAGTGGACAATCTTCATCATATAAACCTCAATGCTTTGAATGCAAGAGTACTGAGCATCTTATTTCTGACTGTCCCAGAGTGTTGGAAAGGGAAAGAGAAAGCAAAAACAGAAATAAATCTGCCAAGAAAGGAAAAGGACTAGCTGGAACGTGGGATCAACAGGAAAGTGAGGATGAAAGTGAAGGAAAGGCCAATATATGCTTCATGGTCATTGATGATGAGGTACAATCTTCTCCCTCTATTTCAAATTTGTGTGATGATGATATTGATTCTAGTGATTTAATTCTAGAATTGTATGAAGAACTGAAAAAGGCTTCAAGAAGAAATAAAGAAATAAAATCCAAAATTAGTGATCTTTCAAATGAAAATTCAAAATTATGTCTTGAAAATGATAGACTTCTTGAGACCATAAATTCTCTTACCATTGAAAAGGAAGTTTTGAACACTACCATACAACATGTATCTTTTGAAAACAAAAAGTTGTGTTCAAAAATTATTTCTCTTGAATCAATGCTAAAAGATCATGAGTTTTTAAAAAAGAAAGTAAATGATCTTACTTTATGCATTGAGAAATTTACAAATGGAAGAAACAATTTAAATAAATTACTTGGGTATCAAAGATCCTCATTTGTAAAGCATGGTCTAGGTTTTACACATGATTGCCTTCATTCAAAACCCAAAAAGAGACATTTGTTAAAGAATCTTCTCATTATAGGTCTCATACTTGCTGTACATATTGTGGTAAGCATGGACACAAAGTGTCTAATTGCTTTATAAAAAGAAAGATAGAAAATGGAGTAAAGACTATATGGAAAGTTAAAGGAACTGTCACTAACCCTCTTGGACCCAAGAAGATATGGGTACCAAAAATCACTCTTTCCAATTTGGTATAGGTACAATTTGCCCCAAGATCAAGTGCCACAAAAATGGTTTCTTGATAGTGGCATGTTCAAGGCACATGATCTGGAAATGCATCACTTGTTAGTGAGCTTCAAGCTACAAGTGAAGGTTTTGTCACTTTTGGAGATAAGAAGAAAGGGAAAATACTTGGAATAGGTAACATTGGTAAAGGTTCATTCCCTCTTATCAAACAAGTTTTACTTATTGATGGTTTAAAAATATAATTTACTTAGCATTAGTTAATTATGTGATAATGGTTGCAAGGTAGAGTTTAAATGTGATACTTGTACTATTCTTGATAATGCAAGCAATAAAACTATCTTTGTAGCTAAAAAGAGTAAGTAATGTATATGTGTTATATCTTGATGAGCTTATCACTAATGACATTAAATGTGTTGCAATTCATGACAATGATGGATTTTTATGGCATAGAAGATTAGGACATGTGAGCATGGATTTATTGAATAAACTTTCTACTCATGAACTAGTTAGAGGATTACCAAAAATGCATTTTGACAAAACTTCGGATTTGTGATGCTTGTCAATATGGAAAACAATCAAAAAACATCTTTCAAACCAAAGAAAATGGTTTCTACCTCAAAGCCTCTTGAATTAGTTCACATGGACTTATTTGGACCTATGAGGACTACTAGTCTTGGTGGTAAAAGATATGCTTATGTGATTGTTGATGATTTTTCCAGATTTACATGGGTAATATTTTTATCACAAAAAGATGAAACATTTTATGAATTTTCAAAACTTTTTAAGAAGGTTCAAATTTCTCTTAATTGCAATCTAATATCTATAAGAAATGATAATGGAAGAGAGTTTTGCAATCAAGATTTTACAAAGAATTCAGTGATGAGTATGGTATCACTCATAATTTTTCAGTAGCTAAAACACCTCAACAAAATGGAGTTGTTGAGAGGAAAAACAGAACATTACAAGAAATGGCTAGATCAATGCTTTGTGAAAACTCTTTACCTAAATACTTTTTGGGCTGAAAGCTGTAAATACAGCATGCTATGTAATGAATAGAGTTTTACTAAGACCTTTTATAAGAAAAACACCTTTTAAACTTCTATTTGATAAAACTCCATCAATTGTCTATTTTAAAGTATTTGGTTGTAAATGCTTTATTTTAAATACTAGTGACAATCTTGGTATGTTTGACAGGAAATCTGATGAAGGTATATTTCTAGGCTATTCATCTAATAAAAAAGGCTTATAGAGCCTATAATAAAAAGGACATTATGTGTTGAAGAAACTATTCATGTAACTTTTGATGAATCTAATATTTATCTTCAAAGAATAAATGAAGATGATACAGGGTTCTTCAATGGTTGAAAATCAAACTCAACACCAAGTACCTACATTGGAAGATCATGCTAAAGAAGAAGATATAATGGAGCAAGAACATGACGGTCAATCAAGCAATAATCAAGAGCTTCCAAAGGATCTCACATATGCAAGAAGTCATCCTAAGGCTCAAGGAGTTAAAACAAGACGGTACTTTATTGATAATTTTGCACTTTTATCTCATATTGAACCTAAAAATATTGATGATGCATTGTGTGATAATTTATGGATTATTGCTATGGAAGAAGAGTTAAATCAATTTGAGAGAAATAGAGTTTGGACTCTTGTTCCTAGACCTCATGATCATTCTATTATTGGTACAAAATGGATATTTAGAAATAAGTTAAATGAACTAGGAGAAGTAGTTAGAAATAAAGCTAGACTTGTTGCTCAAGGCTTCAATCAAGAAGAAGGTATTGATTATGATGAAACTTTTGCTCCAGTGGCCAGATTAGAGTCTATCAGAATACTCTTGGCATTTGCTTGTTTTAAAGACTTTAAACTATTTCAAATGGATGTCAAAAGTGCTTTTCTAAATGGTTTTATTGAAGAAGAAGTTTATGTAGAACAACCTCCTGGATTTATTCATGAAAAATTTCCCAATCATGTTTTCAAATTAACTAAAGCTCTATATGGACTGAAACAAGCTCCAAGATCTTGGTATGAAAGATTAAGTGGTTTTCTTCTCTCAAAAGGTTTTACTAAAGGAAAAGTAGACACAACTCTTTTTTATTAAAACATCTTCTAAAAATGATATTTTGCTTGTACAAATCTATGTTGATGATATCATTTTTTGGTTCTACTAATACTTCTCTTTGTGAAGAGTTTGCTAAAACTATGCAAAATGAATTTGAGATGAGCATGATGGCAGAACTAAGTTTCTTCCTTGGACTACAAATTAAGCAAACCAAGGATGGAGTCTTCATCAACCAAGAAAAATATACTAAGGAGCTATTGAAAAGGTTTGGAATGGATCAAGCAAAAGGAATAAGTACTCCCAATGAGTTCATCAACTAAACTTGACAAAGATGAGAAAGGTAAAAGAATTGATGAGAAATTATATAGAGGTATGATAGGAAGTTTACTCTATCTCACAGCTAGTAGACCAGATATTATGTTTGTTGTATGCTTGTGTGCTAGATTCCAATCATGTCCTAAAGAATCTCATCTAATTTATGTTAAACGAATTTTTCGTTACTTGATTGATACTCATGATTATGGCCTTTGGTTTTCGAAAACTTCATCTTTTGAACTTATTGGATATTCTGATGCGGATTATGCTGGTTGTAAAGTTGAACGTAAAAGCACAACTGGGCATTATCAATTTCTTGGTAATTGTCTTGTATCTTGGTTTAGTAAAAAGCAGGCTTGTGTATCTTTATCCACAGTAGAAGCTGAATACATAGCTGCAGGAAGTTGTTGTGCACAATTATTATGGATGCAGCATACTTTACTTGATTATGGTCTTAAATTTAAGTGTGTGCCTATACTATGTGATAATACTAGTGCTATCAATTTGAGCATTAATCCCATTCAACACTCTAGGACCAAGCATATAGAGATAAAACATCATTTTATTCGTGATCATGTGATTAAGAAAGATATATGCTTAGAACATGTAAATACAAATGATCAAATTGCTGACATATTTACAAAGCCTTTGGCTGAGGAAAGGTTTAATCACCTAAAAAGACTCTTAGGAATTTCAAAATTCAATGACTAATGTGTGTATTAATGTTGTGATGAAAACAGAGATTTATTGATCAAAAATTCGGGCGCAGACCAGAAAAATCGGTCGACCGAATTTTACGGACGAGACTCTTTAAATGAAGTTGAAACAATCTCTTCAACACTACTACTTCCAAATTTCACATCCGTTTTAAAACCTCTCATACCCATTCACATCCTAATCAAAATCCCTTCAAAATCCCACACTCTCATCCCAATTTTCCTTCATTTTTTAAACTTCTAAGCCCTAATTTCATACGGAAAAACAAATCCTTCTCAAGAGAAAACATCATGGTGAGAACAAAGAAGCCCAATGTTGAGAAAGGAAAAGGAAAGGCTAAGGAAGGAGATAGAGATCCAATCCTCAATCGACCAAGAAAGATTCGCATTCCTCAAGCACAAGGAGTTGACAGGTTTATCTCTATCAAATCTACTCATGAATTTGAAGAATGGAATAAGAATAATAGAAAAATCATTCCCTGGATACAAGGTTGATATTGATAAGTCAGTCAAATATGGATATTGTCATATCTCATTTCAATGATATTGGTTGGAGTAGTTTGCTCTTCATTGATGAAGAATTTTATCCCACTTTGATATATGAATTCTATGCAAATCTGAAAGAGGATAGAATTGAGATGATAGGGATAATGTGATACAATGGTATTCATCTAGAGTATCACAAATGGACATTGAATTCAATGAAGGATTGATAAATAGAATTTGTGGAGTAGGTGACCAGGGAACTAGATATTATTCAACATCCATGCATTGCTATGATCGTGAACTCTTCACACATGTTAGATTTGAAAATGCATTTACAAATGGAATAGAGTTTAGGGACCATAAAGGAAAGGGAAATTAAGAATTTGGATGCTAGAGGTAGAGTTTTACATCACATGGTGACCACAATGATTGTTCCTAATTATGGACACAAGTCATCGAGTTGGAAATATGCATATGGTAATCATGTTAGCCCCTGCATGAGAATAGAAGAATGAATTTTGGGTATATAGCCTTGAAACATATGATTGCAGCTAGAAAAACGAGTAACCAAGGCATTCCCATTTGGAAGATTATTAACCAGAATCTTCAAGCATTTTAAGATCAAACTTCTCGGAAGAGGGCAAGCCTTTAAAAGTGGAGAAATATACACTCGATGAATCCCTTAAGAGAATGCAGACTTATCCTTGATGATGATGGAGTATGGAAAACAAAAAAGAGGATTCTCTCCAAAAAGATTAGGAAGAAAGGAAAGGACAGAAAGTGTAGAAGAGGAAAAGGAGGAGGATGAAGATGAGGAATTTACAATTTTTTTGTTTGGGGGTGTGAGAGGCTAGCTTAGGGTCTATTTGGATTGGGATTTTTTAAGTAAAATTGTATTAAAATTTGTAAAAATAAATTATCTGTGAGAAAAAGAGTTATTTTAAAGTAAAAAAAGTAAATTTTTTCTCCTTTGAAACTTAATACTCTTTAGTCTTTAATCAATCTATAACTGTTATGCTATTTAATTGTAAGTAAATATTAGACTTTTTATACTTTAGTCTATTTCGCTCATCCAATTCTATTATACTTGAGAGTCTATTTCACAAAGAAATAATAGACTAATTGATAAATATAATATCATAAATTATTCAAACAATTATTTATTTTGAGTAGTTTTATCTTTGTAAATTAGTAATTTATTGATATCTTAATAATTACTTATTTATCAATAAAAATATACGTGTAAATAAAATAGCAAATTTAATATATATTAAGAAAATTTTATTGTCATAATTTCATTCACATGTATATTTTTTATTAGTAGATAAATAATTATAAGAATATAACAAATTATTAGTTTATAGAGATAAAATTACTCATTTCTTTCTGTGAACTCTTCCTTTTTATTAAACTTTGTTATGTTTCCCTCAAAGCCTATATTTTTAGGTTAATTTCGACAAAATAACATGTTTTTTGAGGTCTGATTTTGTCGTTTTCAATGCAAAAACCAATACTTGTTTGATTTTTTTAAAAATTTTTGGTTGGGTCAATAGTTGTATGAAGTTATGAATTTTTACGGGGCTCCAAGTCTCCGTAAGGTTTTCATAAGATTATTTGCATTGCCCGACGAAGTCGTCCACAAGAAAGGAGAAAAAAAATAGAAAATGAGAATTTGACGTTACTGCATTTTGCAATTTACAATATTATATTTAAAAAAATCATTCTTAGAAAGAAAAAAAAAAAAGAATCTCTCCACTTTCTCACTACAGGCCCGGTGGAGTTTTCTTGTTTATTTTTGTAGATTCTCCAACTGCTGACTCTCAAATATTTTTCCTCTCTCCGCCCTCTCGATCAAATCGATCTTTTCACAAAACCTATCAGGAGAGAAAAGCTCTGTTCACCATCTTCTCTCATGACGCTTGGTTCAGGAGGATCCAGTGTCGTGGGTCAGTCTTTAATCATTCTCACTTCTTTAACTTCAATTTTCTGTTTTTTTGCGGTTTCGCTTCTGATTGCTCTCTGTTCTAAGAAATTCTACCTGAATCTGGTAATGAGTTCTTTGAATTTCTTGTTTTCATGCACGATTCTCGGTGTCTGTTTTAGGCCTTTGCTGGTGTTGGGTTTGAGGATTTTATTATTAGTATTGTGTTTTCATAACATGCTAGTGGTTGAAAGGGAAAGTTTTTACCTTTTCTTTCTCAAGCATTTGCAGGTTGTTGAGCTCGATTTACCGTGTCGTTCTTGATCCAATTGAGCTTCTTTCTTGTTTTCCTGAATTTTTAGTAAGTCAGTTTGATTATTGTGATGTATTAAGCAGTAGGTGAAGGATTCTTTTGACAAATCATAGGAATTAGGTTTCATGTCTTAGGTGTTGGGATAGACCTTTTTGTGTTGGGGGAAATGCTGTTTCATAAACAAAAGATTCAAGTGCTGATTTTTCAGGTGTTTTAGTGGCAATAAATTCGATGAAGAAAATTATTCAGACAACCCATTTCTTTCTACATTGCTAGTTCCATGACTGAAACTTGTTTGTGTAGCATTCAGTCCATTTTATTCGAACTGGATATTTCATATTTGAACTGGGTTTTCCAAGATTCTTCTTTTTTTTTTTGGCCGGGGGAGAAGGGGGGGGGGGGGGAGTATTATCCAGAATTCATGTTCCTGACTTTGAAATTTATTGCATCAACCATCATATTCTGCTCCTTTGAAAATCTTCACGTATGAACAGTAGCTAATTTGTAGTTCAGTTTCTATTTTCTCCCACGCCAGTGATGTTGTCTTAAAAGGTGTTCTAATTTCCTGCATTCTATTGAAAATACTTTAAAACTGTCTCTTTTCAATTCTTTTCTAAATTTACTAAGTTTAGCATAATTCTGAACGTCTTGTGTGATCTAACCAATTGTTTTTTGGCATATGTCGGGTGTCAGAAATGAGTTTGTAGTTAATTCTGAACGTCTTGTGTGATCTAACCAATTGTTTTTTGGCATATGTCGGGTGTCAGAAATGAGTTTTTAGTTATGTCTAGCGAACTTGTTGACTTATCTTCATGGGCTTTGTGTTCATAGTTGTTCTCTTTTCTATAGTCTGGTAGGACCCACGCCTGGTCCACTTAGTAGCCTGCTCTCTTATGCACCGTGATGAAGGTTGTAAAAGCTTAACAAAGGGGAAGAGAATGCTGTCATAACAGTATATACTTAATGATTATAACCTGAATAAGAGTATGTACATCACTTTCATTTGTTACAATATAGCTCTAACATTTGTACACAGGTACACTTAGATATTTTTTGTTGAATAATGAGCAAATCCACTGCATGAAGATTCAACTTCTACTGCCTACACAGAGAATACTCCTGAAAGGCTAATCTTCTATGCTTTTTCTGCACAATTTTGACATTCCAAAGCACATGGCTAGCCCCCCTTAAGGGAAGACGTACTTGGTATGACATTTTGATGATGTCTAGGATGAAACTTTGAATCTTCTTTTTCTCTTTCCTACTCCTCTTCTGTGGCTTTTGCTGGTCTTTTAAAAATTTGTAAAGGTTCCTTTCGTTTTCCTCCTTTGTTTTCCCTGTGTGAATGTTTGTCTCATGCTCTCTTTTGTGCCTGTCCTATTTATAATTTTGCCCTCTTAGAGTGACTATAGGATTGTTATACACGTGAACTTCCTTGGTTGGCTGGGATTCTCTCTCGAGGATTGTGGATAGTCTGCATTTACTTCTATTTGCTTTCATTAGAAGTGAAGGATAATATTAAGATCATTATCATCTCTGATATTTTAAACTTCTTTTGCAGTCCCTCGAAATTTTAGATTGCTGGAAGAGCTTGAGCGAGGAGAAAAAGGTATTGGAGATGGCACAGTGAGCTATGGAATGGACGACGGAGACGATATTTACATGCGGTCTTGGACCGGTACCATTATTGGTCCGCATAACGTAAGCATGTCTTTCTTTTTTCGTATTAGTTTGTAGAATGACATCACACAAGCGCACATACACACATCTAACTCTGGTATGTGGCAATGATTTTTATGTGTGTACAATATGCCTTATGTGGAATGTTGTAACAATAATGTCTATCTTATGAGCACTTAAAAGACTTTCTCCTATCATACAATGTCTAAATATAACAATTACTTGATCCTAATTGAAATATGTAATTCTATTTGATGATGTGTACATGTATGAAGAAAAAGCAATCTTTTTTGCACTTCTCTATAGATTGCTGGATGTTGATAGTTGTAACTGTTATTTAAGGATATGTTATGAAAAGAGACTGGATAATTCTTCCTCCCTTCCACTATATTAGCCACAATATGGCTATTATTCTTGTCCCAAAATATTAGCCACATTTGTCTTTCCCAAGTAAAATATAAATCTTTCTTCCAATAGCCCCTATTAATTAACACAACAACTCATTTGATAGCTCTATTGAGACTTTAGTAATCTTTTATGTGGTTTTTAAAAGAAGGGTGCAAAAGTCTTCTTCAATTCAAATCTTACGAATTTTAGTTGTTCTTTGGTTTTGGTAAAAAGCCACAATGTGGGCTAATATAGTGGAACGGAGGGAGTATAGAATTCTATTAGAAACTGATCTGTATGAAAACAAAATAGTAACTAAACATCAGACTTGAAAATCGTCATTTTGTCAAAAATTGGGTCCCTGCGAATTCTCTCACATGTGAAAATTCACAAACCTCCCGAAACAATCACTATTTTTGGATTCGAACCAATAAAGGTTATGGCCACAGGATAGTTAAATATATGGCAATAAAGGATGCTCTGCTTGGGGATATTTTCCGTTTTATATGCACTTCTATACAAATCGATTGTTTTGGGGTAATGTATAATTTGATCTGAATCTGATACAAGTTTAATTGAATTACCCTTCGAAGTAGATATATCCTTTGAATTTGGAAATTGTCATGGGAATAACTTCTGCTCTTTCATTTTTGCTCATTATTTTGGATTTTTCTTTGACTGCTAAATTTTCTATGCACCTTTGTGATTTGTTTTTTTCAGTCTGTACATGAAGGTCGCATTTATCAGTTAAAGTTATTCTGCGACAAGGATTATCCAGAGAAGCCACCAAGTGTTCGTTTCCATTCTCGAATCAACATGACCTGTGTTAACCATGAAACTGGAGTGGTAAACAGTTCATCTGAACTCAATGAACTTTGAATCTATTATTAAGTGGATTCTCTTCATGGCATTTGATTGCATACAATTGGAAAATGTTTCTTTCTCAGTTGGCACGTATATTTTCATTATGTTCTCAAACTGCCATCCTGTACATAGAGATTGAAAGTAGCTCTGGTCTTAAGGTTTTGTATACAGGAAATAGAGCATCAAGGGTAAGAAACCCCCAAAGCAGCTATGGTTTTTGATAAACTAGTATTAGTGGATATTGAATAATAGTTGCAAGAAGTAATGTCACTCGGTCTCTCTGGTGCTTCTTATAGTCAATGACAGTAACTTGATACTCGTCTTGCAAAAAGATAATAAATGTAGAGTTTTAAGAGAAATAGAACTAGAATGTGGATAGGAAGCTAAATCATGATGGATTGTTTCAATTGTCCCTCTTTAAGTATTTTCTGATAATATTCTATCTGCCATTAGATGTTAACTAATATGCATCTGTTTGTGTTTAATTCCTTTCCTTATGGACTGAGTGCTATTCAATTGTAATCTGAACATCTAATCGCCTATTAGTCCATCAATTGGAACAACGTTCCACCTCGTATTCCAATTCAATTTTATGACAAGGATAGCATCAGAACATCTATATTACCTAGTATATTGGCTAAAAATATAAGTACAAAAGCTAATGGGACCTTCTTACTACTATTGTCCTGCTCCAAAGAACAAATTTGCTTACTGTTGTCCTGTTTCCATGAACAAGTTTGCAGTTAAATTAATTGGTGATCATTCATTCACTGCTTTGGTAGGTGGAACCAAAAAAGTTTGCGCTTTTAGCAAATTGGCAACGTGAATACACCATGGAAGACATACTGACACAGTTGAAAAAAGAAATGGCAGCGCCACACAACCGCAAGCTGGTCCAGCCTCCAGAAGGAACCTATTTTTAGTACAAACCATTTGCCGGTCTTCTTTGCCATATGCAAATCTTATACTAGTCTGTAATGCTGTTGCAAGTCCAAGTAGAAGGACCGGGACATGCCTCCAGAGTCCTCTGATTATGCTGGCTTATTCATCTGTTCTTCTGCTGTTCTGTTTAATGAATTGTGTCATTCAATTTCTGTTTGTTTGATGGGATCTCTACAGTATGCCAATTCCGAATTGCATGATTTAACTAATGGCAAGTTATTTCTCACATTATTTAGCAAAAAAAAAAAAAAAGAGAGAGGTTATTTCGTGCATTTCCCAGATGAACGGATATTTCTACCTGTGTCTGATTGATTCTTTAATTAATTGGAAATCTCATGTCAGACTATGCCTGTGGGGGTATTAATCATCGCGTGATTAATACTTCACTCCAAGTCCCTCTTCAAAAGCTTCCCTATGCTTTGTTGGCTTTGTTTGTCTGGAGGCAAAGGTAAGACTTGTTTATGCTCAAAAGCTAGCAAGGATGATGGTGGCTGTGGTTAATACAAGGGTTGCAGGCTTGGATTTTACCAAAAGATAATTGTCTGATCGTGGCAGCGCACTCCGCGTGAGATTGATTACCTCTTCTGGGATGTTATATTTGAACACTGATAAATGGAGAGAGCAATTTCAGGCTTGTTTTCCTTGAATGTGGAATTGCCTTTGTCTCCACTGGGAAAAAGTTATTATTATTATTTTCTTGATGAATGACAAAATATTAATTGGAAAGATTAATGATTAATGCATCTTCTAGTTCTGGCTTCGACCTTGCAGTAATAACTAATAAGGTGTAATTGAAATGGTTAGAATGTGCGCAAAAGATGCTTGGAAATTTCTATGAACGCACAAAGTATCAAAGGATTCTAAATTTTGTTGACAATAGAACAGTTTTATATGAAAATGACGAAGACGTGGATATGTGACAAATGATGACTACCAAATCAACATGTGCAGTCGATTTCAAAATGTTCCTTTTATAGTAGCAGTGGAACCCCCACTAGCGGAGTAGTTTTCAGACAGACTACTTTAGTATGAGATAAGATTAGACGGTGGGGGAGCTCGCTACGATTTGCGTCCGCCTCAGACTTCATTTCACAAGCATAACAGTTTATCCAGTTTGCACGCCTTTACCAGTAAACGACAGGAGAAAGAAAAAGCCTCATCAATTATTACTGATTGGAACTCCATTTGCTCTCTCTCTCTCTCTCTCTCTCTCTCCCTTCATTTTTTTCCCTCAAAAAAAAAAAAAAAAACGAGTAACAGGAAGTCCGGTCCACGGCGGGCCACCGACTTCTTAACACGTCTCATCTGCCTACCGAAAAAAGTCCGAGTCAACGAGGTATCGCTCCGACCATCCATTCTAATATGCCCATTTTGCCCTTTTGCCAAAGGTGGTCCTCAACCGAATCAATTTTGATGTAGAATTGGCACATGTAATTTGATCATTGTGGGATGATTCTTTTTTCAATAGAATATTTTTCGGCTATCAATTAACTAATTTTTATTCTTTTGTACGAAAAAAAGCGACCTTAAACTAGGATGCTTGATTGATAATGCCAATATATACAAAATCATTATTTTAAAAGTAAAGACAATTTTGAGAAAATTTTATGTTGGAGCCAATAAATGTATCAGCTAAAGAGAAAATTAATTGTAAGGGTTTAATTGTTACTAAAAAATTAAAAATTAGTAAAAAAAATATTCTATTGTCTGATACATACTAAATTTAATATTTGTAAAATATTATGTAATATTATAATATGTTATTATATTCTTATATAATATATTCTTTTGCGTATATATTTTATTAATAATATTATTATATTTTTATGAAATATTTTTTTCTTTATATATAATAATAACTTACAGATTAATAAGATTGATTAAGAAATATTAAAAAAAATTAATATGATCAATTGAGGTAGTCTTGCCAGTAGGAAGAACATATTGAAAATTCTTTCTATAAGAATTCGATATATTATTATAAATAAAATAATAGAGGAAAGAATATGTGCCCCAATAAATAGTTAACTGAGATCTTTCAAGTTGATAAGCTGCTTTACTAACTTGTTTTTCCCCCAATTTAGTTAATAATTTTACCTGGTTCAACTAACTGAATTAATCTTGTAGGGTATTTCAGTAAAACAAATAAACCCTTGGAAGAAAAAATAGAAGACAAAGCAAAACCAGGGCCTCCAAATCCGACGGTGCTCTTTCCCACCACCCCCTCCATCAACCCAATTAAAGCGCTCAGATGACGCCTCCACGTTCCCTCTCTAACCTCCTATTCCACTCCCACTACTACTATTACTACTCACAGAGCCAACTCGGAACTTCCCCACCGAACTCCTAGCCTCGCTATCGCCATCACAAGCGTCGCTTTTCCTCCCCTCTCCCGGACCAAAAAAAGAAAAAAGAAAAATCGGAAAAATAATTCACCCACACCCCCGATCTCGATCTGGAGTCCTCAGATCCTCGATGTCCTCCGCCTCCACTCCACCAACGCCTCCGCCCAAGCCTCCACCACCCGTGGAGGCAGTGGAGGCCGGCTTAGCCAAGAAGCCGATTTCGATCCGCTCAGTGTGGTCTAGTAACTTAGACTCCGAGTTTGCACTGATCCGGCACCTCATCAATAAGTACCCTTATGTCTCCATGGACACTGAGTTCCCCGGTGTCGTCTTCCGTCAGGATCCCCGGCACCGGAACCCTATTCACCACTACAGAACTCTCAAGTCTAACGTTGACGCTCTCAAGCTCATCCAGGTTGGGATCACTCTCTCTGACGCCGCCGGCAACCTCCCCGACTTGGGCTCGCCCGACCACTACTACATCTGGGAATTCAATTTTTCTGATTTTGATGTCGCCCGTGATGACCATGATCCTGGTTCCATCGAGCTCTTGCGCCAGCAAGGCATCAACTTCGAGGATACCCGGAAATACGGCGTGGATTCCACCCGATTTGCGGAACTGATGATGTCATCTGGCCTTGTCTGCAATGAAGACGTGATGTACATTACATTTCATAGTGCCTACGATTTTGGGTACTTGATCAAGGCCTTAACCGGTCGGCTGTTGCCGGCGGAATTACAGGAGTTTATGGAATTGCTGAGGGTGTTTTTCGGGAACAGGGTTTATGATGTGAAGCACTTGATGAGATTCTGCAAGAGTCTCCACGGTGGGCTTGACCGAGTGGCTAGGAACCTTGAGGTTACCCGGGCTGCTGGGAAATGTCACCAAGCCGGGTCTGATAGCCTGCTGACATGGCACGCATTTCAGAGGATCAGAGAGGTCTACTTCAATGGCGACCTCGGCCTGGCGGAGAAGTACGCCGGTGTTCTTTATGGGTTAGAGGTCCTCTCTGCTTGAATTTCTCTGTTTCTGATTAGGCTGTAGTGGTTCTCTTGATGTAGAGCGCTCTTTGAATTTCTCAGTCAAGTTGTACAATTTCTTGGCTTAATATTAAAAATTAGTTTCAGCTAATTTTCCGTTTTCCGGTCCCGCAGCTTTATTTTGGTATTTGGGTTACGTGTGTTTTTTTTTTTTTTTTTGGTGGGGTGGTGGTGGGAGGGGGGTTCAAGATTTTTTGAGCTAGGTGATAGTCTTTTGTATTACTGATATAACCTACTTGATTGAGGAGAGTTGTCAAATAATGTTTTTTTGGTCTATCAAGTTTTAGGCAAAAATATTCTTGAATGCAGAATTTATGATGCCCACCTGTATTCTTGATGAAAATTCAAATTTTGACTTTCCCAGAACACTAGCGGATTTTATACTTGTCTGTTTTTGTTCCTCACTAAAGTTTCAGCCCTTCTAAGGTACGAGTCTGTGTCATTCATAAATGCATCCCTGGACCCTGCATACATCCACTGTTGAGAACATCAGACTTATCCGTAGCAAGAGGAGCATAAGAAAATGGCTGATTGATATTTTAGTCGGTCTTTCTGGTGATTTAGTGATCTTATTCATGAGTTAGTTTAGGGCATGTTATTAGGGGTGTGAATAAAGTTCTATCTTTATGAGGTGGTTCAAGTTATGGATTTTGAGATGCTGCAAAAAATTGTTACCGTTTCAATCACAAACTGGTGCTATTGAACTGGCCATTTAAATTACATAGATTCATCCAGGTCTGACATACAATCTCTGGTAGTTTGCACATGCCAACACCAGTTGAATTTTACTAGCAATTTACATTACATGGTTGCTGATTTTTTTCCCACTCTTCTAAGAATAATTTCTTGTAGTAGGATACTGCTTTGGTCAATTGAATGGTTTCGATTAATCACACATATTTCAGGTTATTTAATGATGTGAAAGTGTATGTTAGAAAGATGTTTCTGCTTAACTTTGCGCTCTAAACGCCTCAAAAGTGATGTAACAATTGAATCCCTGTATAATATGAAGTTTTTCAAAATATTTGCAGTTCCCCCAAGAGCACAAAGCTTAACCAAATTTAACCAAATGAATAAAAGGTTTCAATTCGAAATTGAGTAACCAATGAATCTTACCTTATTTCTACTTCTTGTTTCTCTTTCCAATACTGCTGACAGCCGGGGACTTCAAATTTTTTTTTTTTTGGAGATTTTCTCATGTGATGCTTTATTCTTCTGAAATTGCTTCTCTTTCCACTGAAGTGAATTTAGAAGCAGGCTTTCTACTGAGGAACAAATGTCACAAATATCTCGTAAATGAAGTTCTGAATGATCATAGAATTAAGAACCCCAAAATGTCATTTTCTTATCTGTGGGTTTTTGCCAATCCTCAGATAAACAGTTTAAGATAATGAAGATGCCGGCAAGAAGAAATTACTGAAGGATGTTTTAAATGGTGCACCCTCATGTTAAAAAATTTTTTATTCTAATCGATCCTCGGAGGGCTTGGATTCAGGAAAGGGGGGGTGGTGTTGGGCTTTTGGTATTGTTTTCTTTCAGTTTCTAGCAATATGGAAAATAAAAAGAATACTGATAAAGGAGCAGATTGAACTTTTATTTTCTTGCTGAAGACAAGAGAAGTAAGTTCTTAATCTTGGATCTCCTTGAGTTTGTCCTTTTCTATCTGTACATCTGAACTGTACAAAAACTGTCCTAATCAAGTTGATGCTTTACCAGAATTCTTCCATCTTTAATGCTGTAGACAAAAGAAGTAAGTTCTTAAAGCTTCAATCTCCTTTAGTTTGTTTTCCTATCTGTACTGCCTGAATTTGTATTAAACATTGTGCTAGTTTAATTGACTTTTTAGCTGAATTATCATGGTTTCCATCCTTATATAGTGCAACATAGTCATAAACTTCTAGACTTGGTTTCTCTGTTACTCAAAAGGCATTACTCATTGTTCATTTTGATGGCTTTGCTTTCATTTTGTCCTACCAAATATGAGAGAGAGAAAATGATCATTTTTACATCAACCTATGGAGCAAGTGTACTGTTCCCTGGCTTTCTTTAGTTGGAAAACTTGTTTCCCCCAAACAAGAATGAAGTTGATTAGTTTTCTGGAATGACAAGAATATAGGTTAATCAAAGGTTTCCAAGTGAGGTGGAGAGAGATTTCTCGAATATACGGACCTTCCCCTACTTTCAATAAATAATCCTCTCACAATAAAAGGGTTAGATTAAAAAATATAGTACAATCTTAATTGACCAATAAGATATACATGAATTCATTAAGTATTATTTGAGACTGCATCTAATCTATTACTCAATTTATCCCTTATTATGGTCATGATTTCCATTTGGGATGTGTCAAATTTAGAGTTATCCTTTGGAAGATAGGTCATTCCTTTTACAATCATCATTCATAAAATGAAAGCAATTGGTATGCAATTTTTAGTGCAAGTGTGTGAAGTGTGGCACTCCTTTGGTTAAATGCCAATGCATAACTTTGAAGCTTGTGCCGACATGCCATAACTGCATCGAATTTAACTTTTTCCCTGGCAGATCCTGTAATTATGCATGTATTCTTGCAGTCACTTGTTGGGAAGATAACATGGATAGAACTGGTTATTCCTGTGACAAATATATGCTGACACTATTAGTATAAAGTTAGAATTACAGAGCATTACTATAATATTGGGATGATGGAATAAATTGTAGTATGAGGTCCTTGAATTAGTGTTTCTAATGACTGGTGGTTAGAGATTAAGACTTTCTGCCATGATGAAGGATAAAAATAAGAAAATGAAAATGAAGCATAAAAGCAGATGGTAATAAAGTAAAAGTCTTTATAGTACTAATTAATAGAAGTCTTTATACCAGTGTCACATCACTCAGCCTAACAGTCTATGCACTCATGGAAGTAGCCAAGCATCAGAAAGCCTAGGAGCAGGAAAGATCTTGAGAAGTGATTGGTGGGTGCAAAAGAGTTTACTTTTTGCCTTGGGGGGGGGGGTTGGGATCTGAATCATGATACGCGCAATTTCAGAAGGATTCAGTATCCAACATTCTATTTATGTTAACAATTTTCATGCACACAATTTAGAAGGGTTAAGTTATCTACGTGCCAGTTTTAAACCAAGATGTTGTTATTATTTTGTTTGTCAAAAGTTCTTTATGAAGTAATGTTTTTTAATTAACAAAAACAGGGGAAAATGGACCCCCTTTCTGGGCCAAAATTTGTCCTTTAAAGTTCTGAATCTTTCTATGTGCAAGAGAGTTTATCTTATGGGTTTTCATCTCAATTTTACTTTTTAATGTTAACTCATGACATCAGAAGAGTTGACAAGGACTGAAGGAGCTAATCAAATAATTCTTGTCACTTCTCTCCATCAGCCATTGACTAGTATGTGATTTGATGGTTGTTATGGAGTTCGGTAAGTGTGTTTTCTTTGATGTTATTTTTAGTTATGTACTTGTCAACTGAGCTGGGTGGAATACATTTAGTACACTAAGGATGGTCATGCCAGAGTTGCCATAATTATTGGCTGGGTATGTACAGCGGTTTCTTATGACTGTTAACCTGAGAATATGGAGAATGTGTTTCTTCTTTGATGCATAATTTAGCCTTAGTAGATTATGTATGTCCTTGACAAGGTTGTGAGCTTCACTAGTGCTATCTGCAAGAAATACGTTGTATGTTTTGCTTTTAACATGGGGAAGACTTATATTATATAAGACGATAGAATCCAACAGATTGTTGGAAAATTTTTGTCACTTATTGTTAGTAGCATCTTGCATCTTGCTATATGTCCTAGTCAGTATTCAAATATTTCAATTTTCTCTTTATGGGTCTGAATCAACGGCTTGTGTTCAAATGCTTTTGTGAAGATAGAAGCTTGTTTTTTGCCCGACTGCTTCTTTTCCTATATCTGCTTGTAGGTTTCCGCTGGGTGTTTATTGGAAGGGGAGGTGAGCCAGTTCCCAGAAATGATTATTCAGAGATTTCATGGACTTGATGTTGATAGGATCCAGTCAAATATGGCCATTATTCTCTGGTCAGAAATTTTAATATTGTAATCTCTAAGGGAAAAGCCATAATGTGAGGCCTGAAAAGGATGAAGTTCCCATGGTATTGGGCTACCAGTGAGTTTATAAGATAGTTTAGCTTGTGAAAGTTTACTACTATGTTGCGTTTTGGTTTTAGTTTGTTTATCATTTTCATTTTGGACTTCCTTTAAGATTGGTGATTTGAATTCAATTATACTGACCCTTCAAAATTTGCTTTTAGAAATCTAGTTTCACAATCAAACTCACCCTTCAACTTATGCAGTCGCAATAGATTATATGCTGAATGCTGATAGTACTTCTCATGTTTAGACTGGTGTCCAGCAGCTTGAATTTTTAGAAGCAATTTTGAGAGCAAGAGGCATTCACATTCTGTTTCTATGAAAAGTCTCTACCTACAGAAGTTTGAGCTACATTTTAATCTTTGATTTTGTTGTTTCTAAGTCTCTAAATCTTCTTTAAAGCTGTTTTAGTATTACTTGGATGGTCCAAAACCAGATCTAAATGCTTTATTTCAGATTCTTCATCCTCTTTCTTGTACTTCTCCTTTCAGGTAGAAAACCTCCACCCTTCCGGTCCCAATAGATCCAGACAACACCAGCATAAACTTTACGTCTTTCTTTTCTCCTCAGATTTATCATTTGGAGTAAATATTAACATCCACTTGTGTGTTTGACTCTTCAATGGATCTAGCAATTTCTAGGAGCAACTCTTGCTAATTAAAAAGAAATAAAAAAGCAAATTTGCTAAAAAGTAGCTTTGGAAGCTCCTCAAGAAGTACGAAAATATATATATTTTTTACATCATGGAGCCGATCACGGTAGAGTTTAAGTGGTTATATTATAGTTTCTGGAATTTTAGGCAAGATGGCACACCTTTCCATTTCTTCTCATAGAACTGAAAGTCCTACTTCCTGATCAAGCTCTACCAAATTTTGTCCCTTTTTCTCTTTTCCTCATCCTTTTTTTTTTTTAGCTGGATTTCTCTTTTCCTCATCCAGTATCTAGTTTTTGTGTTCTCATTGTCACCCGGTAAACCAATAGACAAGCTAATATATCTCTAATATAGACAAGGAAAATTTTCATTTTCTATATTCTCTTCTGGAAAGGAAACTTATTCTCTGAATACAAATCAATTGTTAGTTGGATGAGACGAAAAGAAATGGTATGTGGCTAAGATACAAGGATGTATCTCTTTGACATTTACCAGAATTTTATAACTTATCATTTTTTGACTTATTTATGGGTTTCTACAATAGGTATAAACCACCAATCTGAAAGAGATTCAATTAATGTGAGATTGGCTGTTACTGCAAAAATGCAGTCTTCTTTCTAGTTTATACTTTTTTTAAAAAAAATTTATGTTTGATTTTTTTAAAGTTAGCATCATCATAAGCATTCCACATTTCAAAGTCTAATTACAATGACCCTTTCCATGGCCACGTATTTTGATATGACTAGTTTTAATTAGTATGACTAGTTTTAATTAGTATGACTAGTTTTAATTAAAACAAAAGTTTTAATTTTTCCTTAAAAAGCAGAAGATGCTTTCTTCCTGACCAGTAAAAGGATGTCTGTCATAAGCTTTATGCATATCAATGGGCTTTACAAATTGACCATATACACCCATCTGTGATCTTTTGCAAGGGAAGAACATGAAGTGAGGAGTCTTAACTATCATATGTTTGGAGGAGGTATGTCTCGTTGAGGCTTTTTCTGATCGACAATTTTAGACATTGCAGTCGATTATGTGATACTACGTTTGACCTTCTGCAGGTGGTTCTTGCCCGGTCAATAAAGGTGATGCAGTTTAAAGGAATGATTCTTTGGCTGGTAAAATTTTAGCGTGGAATTCTTGCTTGGAGATTTGGTTGAAGGCCACGAGACTGGTTTTATCTCGTGAGCTCTATGCAGAGGAATTGGTACCTCAGATTGAAGCTGATGAGTATCTCGAATGCTTTAGTTTTGCTCGTTGAACATCTTTAGCTTCCATATTTTGCATTTTTATTTGTTTTGAAGCCACTTAACATTTCTTATCCATAATTCTCATTGGCACTTGCCATTTGGATGTGCTATAAATTAGAATTTACTAATTATTCTTGTCATTTTTAAGTAGTTATTTTATTGTTTTTGTTTTCTTGACTTGATGCTTAAAAGTTCAGAAATCTTGAAAGGTGGAAATATAGATTCTCAAGAAACATGCCTGACAAATATGGCAGGAAGGAAGCTGATTTAGGCTTGTTGATAATCTTCAAGAACGTCATTTATTATATTCAGGATTAGGAAACGATTAATTATTTAAAGTTTGGTGTGGGGAGTAGATAGGGTAGCATTTGTCCGCTGAGATTTGATAATTCCATGGTCGAAGATTCTCTTAGAAATGCAGCCTATTTGGATTTTCTTAGATTCTGGAATATGATAACCTTTCTTTCTACTGCAGCTTCTTGCTTTCAACATGAACAGCAGAAGCCAAAGTTTTGCTGCCCGGTGGATCTTGTAATTGCTTCAGGTATATGTAGAAGTTGTTCTTGCAATATATATGAACTCATGATAGCTTTGATATTTGCTAGTCCATTTTTAAATTAAGCTAAAGCTTGATTTTCGGAAAGATTCTGAACACTAAAAGTGCAATTGGATCCTAACTTCAATAATGAGATTTTTGACTCGTAGACATGCTGCATATTCTCTCGAGTGTCAAACTTACATCAGCCAGTATAATTTAGTCTGAAGTGTTTGCTGATAGTTCTTACGGTCAGTAGGTTTCACTTCGGTTGTTGGAATTATATACATTCTCTTGGGATGCTCTGTCTGCTTGCATAACTTTATTCTTAAATAACCGCTGATATATCTCCTTACTAGGTCAGTTCCATGTACTACTTGTGTTTTCTTGTGATTTCCATGTTAGACTTCTCATCTTCTACTTTTAGATTGGAATCTTTATTTTACTAGAGAAAAGACTATGGAGTATGGCTTGCGAAGGCAATAAGCAATCCGTTGTTACTTGCATATGAAATTGCAAAAAGACGGTCGCCTGGAATTGGTTAGTCTGTGGTTTAGGATCATGTAACGCATTTAAGTTGAGATTTTCTTCTACATTTTTTGAAATACTGAATTTAAATGATGTACCAAAATTGCGGCACGATAACTGTTCCTAAAAGAGTTGTCTTTGCAGAATAACTATTAGCTTCTTTCTCAAATTGCGACTTTTGGTTTTGCTAGCTATATATATATATCTCTGTATGCATGCAAGCATTTTGACCACGTGTACCTTACATATTGTTACTTGTTTCTCTTCCCCCCAACCACCCCACATCTTTGTCATGGTTCTTGATGCCCCGTGTGAAAAATTTAACCACAACCCACCCTCTCCCACCATCCATAACCAACCTCCTCCCCCCACGGCAGCCTAACCACTCCCCCACGTCCAAGACAACACTGTAGAGAGGGAGAGGGAGAGTCTAAACTTGGTAATTATGAGTTTCTGGTGGTATCCTTGTCGATAGGCTTAGAATGGTCCTTTGAAGCAAAATATGGGGAAAGAGTTTAGGCGTATTAGTTTTCAAATCCACATCGTATATGCCTAAAATCAAGCAATATTGTGGGGGCATAACGGCCCCGCCATAGTATGTTGGACCGTTGAGCTTTAAATTCCAAGCTTAGGATCAGAGAAGTCGATGTCCTGAGCATTGGAAAGATAAAAATGCAAAACCAGGAATTTGATACATTCTTCAGAGTTGAAGGTTTTGGTCCCTTCCCTTTTCTTTTGGATGTTTATCAAACAATCCATTTAATGCAAGAAAAGGAGGGGAAAAAACAAAAGAAAATTCTATCACAATTAAAAAATCCTGAGACAAGTCACACCGGCAAAGTAGCTTTCATTCCCTCCCCTCCTTGGATCTTTGATGTATCCATGGAATTGCATATGGGTTTGCACGTGATATAGGAACTTCAGTATTAATTTCCTCACATGATAATCCATCCAACCTGTTCCCCTTCCCATTTTGCTTCTCGCCTCTCAATTTATTGCGGATGGTTTAAATTGCTGCCATGCATTATTTCCCTCCAAATTCGCCTTGCCGTATATGCAGCAATTGTCTTCTTTGGGATGGCTCACTGTTTGTTAGCTCCCTAGCGAATGATGACGATCGTTTGAATCTTTATGGATCAGAGAAGCTTTAAGATATTGCATCATATGTATTGATAAATTTTATATTTTACAAAAGTCGGGTTATAACATAATGCGTGGAAAAGAATCGAATCAATGAATGTTATAGATTATTATATTGTAGTAGAAGTTTTTAGCCTCCCGTTCTGTGCTCCTTGTGCCGACGGGCATCTGTGCTGCTGTCTCAGAAAAGACGAGTCTGCGGATAGATTTTCGGCGCATTTGTGGTGGCCGTATGAAGTGAAACCAGAATAAAGGGGAGTTAGCGTCAATTTGGACCAATCGCCGATTCGCCATGACTCTTCCAAATATTGTTTAGGGTTAGTTTGGTTGGGGCCAAGTGTGAATGGTAAAAGAAGAGAAGAAGCCAAGTATAGATATGAAGGCCCCATGTACATTTGGATCTCAAGGTGGAGAGGACGACATGAAATTAGGAATATTACTACAGCATTTCTTTCCCTCTTAAATTGGAGGGTTTCTGAGAATGAAAATTACTTATGAGATTGGCTCAATTTTGGTAATACAAATTAAATATGGGGAAAAATGGAAAAATAAAAATGTAAAAGAATAGATTAATAATTCTAAACCTTTTTTCCACTCTCCCCCTCTTCTTCTTATAACAAAAGAAAAAGATACTCTTTTCTCATTTCTTTTGTCAGGAATCAAATTATGCGTTATTGGTATTTTATTTATTTTAAAATATAAGAATTTTTAGTTATCTTTTTTAATATATTAAAGAAGAAGAAAGTATGAATTTTTTTTATTATGTTCTAAACTAATGTAATTTAATAGATAACAAAGAAATTGATATTTATAGAGAGTAACTTTTAACTCTTAAGAAAATAATCCTTACAGCTAACAAAAGCCATCAACATCTTGGGATGGTTTGGTCTATTTATCGCTGTGGGATCCACAAAAAAGAGGAGTGTGGTTCCTTACGATCACTCTTGTATTTGTAGGTTCAGAAGGAGATTTCCCAGATTGGATTGAACGTTTGAGTTAGTGTTTTTTAAGCTAAACGCAAAAAAGGTGTAATTAGTGAAGTGGATTTAAGGGCTGCATCTGAAGTTACTACAAGTCCTCAACGGTCTCCACCTAATCCTCCTTCTATCAGACCGGCCTAAACGTCTCTCTACATATCACATCTCCTTCGTACGGTAAAAATTCATAAATTCCGAGTCTTGCCCGACATTTTCTTCGGTTAGGGTTTTATGGGGCAGCTGTAAACACTGTCACGTAATTATGATGGGTAATAAATGACCTCCTCGGCGGCGATGATGCCGTTGCTTCCTAGTCGGAAAACATCGACGAGGGTGGCTGAGGCTAAGGGTTTTTGAAAACGTTAGTGCAGTGTTACAAGAATGCAAATCTTGTGTAAACCATCAACTTTCTTACTTGTATAGAGATATGAAAAACTTTTTTTACTCGTAATTATACATTAATATTTAAATAAATCATGATTAATGTTGGATTTATAGACTTTTCTTTCTCCACAAAGATTTTGAGTTGAACGTGATATTTTTTTCTTTTTTTTTTAAAATTAAAGAAAAGAAAAAGATTAGCAAACTCGAGGAGGGTTTATGGAGTAGAACCCGTACATCTTGTTAGTTGTACAGATACGAAGCACACAGAAAGGGGGGGAAGCAGGCGGGGTTTCACTGCTCGAATACCGTTCAAATTTATCACTAGAAGACATGCACGTTGGTTTTTAGGTAACAAGATGACAATTATATATATATGTATGTGAATACGTGAGGTCCTAATAAGACATGAATCAAGTTCACTAACACCTATTGACGTCTTGTGGCTTTTTTTTTTATTAAAAAAATATGGTTAAGATTAGATTTATTATTTTTTTATTTTATTTTAATTAACCTTCTTATTTTTTAAGTTAAAAATATAAGTAATTTTAGATTTATATACCAAAATTAATACTTTTGAAATAAGAAAACATTGGAGATAAAGTTTCTTTTTGGTCCTTAATAAATAAGAAAAAAGAGAGAAATAAATAAGATAAAGAGATGAATAAAATTAAAATATACATACCAAATATTTCTTTAAATGCATAAAAAAATTTATTTTGATTTCTTCATTTAAATTTAAAAATACTTATATTTTTTTATCGAAGAGAGTATGAAATATTTCAAAATACTTTATACTTCTCTCTAATTTAGCATATTACTTATGTAATATAATAAGTCATTGTTCTCATAATAAATTACTTTAATATTTTTAAATTTTAAAATAAAATATTATAATTTTTATATTAAAATTTAAACTCTTATATAAAATCTTACGTTGAGTTAAATACAAATGTCCTCAAAGAAATACATCATACCCACATGCTGAGCCATACCGTTTGCCATGTCATGTATAATTACGTATATGTACAATAGTTGGTTTGACCCCACCAACCTTGTCTCACCACTCCTTTAAAATCTGAAATTGAACTACTCCCGTCTATCTTTTTAATGCCACAGCAGGAAGCAGAAACTCACATTTACAACTCAATAGCCACTACAGAAGAAAATTTCTGATCTCCACACACTGTGCCTCATTGCAACCCTAGTTACGTTCATCAAATGGGCAAGAAAATGAAGCTCCCTTTCTTCTTCATGAAATCCATGGACACGCCCTCTTCGTGGCCGTGGCCAGCTTGTGGAAGCCCTAAGACCCTCTCTTTTCGAGCAGGAAACAATGTTTTCAAGACAATGAACACCGCTTTCGTCGAAACCAGCAGCATTGAATTGGTTGACGCTCCAGATTCATCATCTTTTAGCAACGCACGTGAACCCGCAAGCTTCTCAACTGCCTCGGAAGCCCTGGGAGGTGAACAGTCCATAGAGACGATGATACGAGGGTTAAGATCAGAAAGGCTATTCTTTGAGCCAGGAGAAACTAGCTCAATATTGGAGGAGGTAAAGAGCGATGGGTTCCCATTCAAGGAAAGCGTGGTAATGGCGGTGGATTCTAGGGACCCTTTTGTGGACTTCAGGAGATCAATGGAGGAAATGGTGGAAGCTCATGGCTTGAAGGACTGGGCGTGCCTCGAGGAGCTTTTAGCTTGCTATCTAAGGGTCAACGGCAAAAGCAATCATGGGTACATAGTTGGGGCCTTTGTTGACTTGCTCGTTTGTCTTGCTTTTTCTTCTTCTAATTCTCCCTTTCCTTCTTCTTCTTCTTCTTCTGATGATCGCTGTTCTTCTTCCACTACTCATTCTTTTACTTCACCTCTGTCATTTTCTTCTTCCACTTCCTCCACTAGTCCGTGTTTGTCAATATTAGAAGTTGATGATGAGGTTGAGAAATCGATCGACAACGCTTCTTCCTCAGGTGTCTGAAACCTGAATTTTCTATACCATAATCAGCTTTAGAAATGACACTGAGTTTTAGTTTGACTCTGTGTTTCTTGAGATAGTTAGTACATGCTCAGAATAAGGTCATGTCTGAAGCCGATTGGGATAGGGAAAAACCCATTTCAGACGTTGTTGCCGTTTCAAGAAAATCATATGTCTCTTCTGCATTGGAAAAAATACAAAGCAATGGGGAAAAGCATGACAAGTGGAGGGATGATTATTCTACTACTCCCAGCATAATCCAAAGAGCAAATGGAGGAAGACTCTGGTCCAAAGGTATTCTTCTGCTATAAATGACCTGCTGAAATCCATGTAGTTCTAGTTTGACTACTAACATTTTATTGTTTTTCACTATGTAAGAATGGTTTAATTGTGTTTGTACAGCTACTACTTTAGAGAGAAATACAAGTATTTTATGCCAATTCAAATTCCCAGTTTGCAGCACTAGTTGTGTTCCAGCATGATACTCGATATGGACAATTGAAAGAGAAACAAACAGAATCAAAGTTTTTTTTTTGGGGGGGGCGCAGTTGGGGGAGGGGAGGTGGAGAGGATAGCCATTAATTATTTTTCGGGAAGGATGAGCAAATGACCCCAGATTTCAAATTGCAGTCTCTGTCATTTGATAGTTACCATACTGGTATTGCTCTGTTGTGGTCCTCTGCTCTTCTTACCCCCTGCAGCCTGCAACACATTAGTTATAAACTCTTTTAGAAAAAAATTTACGTTTATTTGAGAATCTCTAATTGTTAACTCTGGACTTTGAAGTAGCAGAGAGTTCTCTGAGATATAAAGCGAAGGACTGTCAACCATGCATATGCGTGTTCAAATATTTTGAGGGTGCTTTTCCATATAAGAACAGAATAAAAGTTTAATCCCAGTGTTGGTAGGCCATCTCTACCTCCTATTTTGCAGTGGCTGCTACAAGGGTCCGAGTGTTTTTCTGTGTATAAGCAGCTGAAAGATAGAGGAAAAAACAAGAAACAAAAATATTCTCATGGCCGACGGAGATTGTCCCCGCCATACAAATGCATGTGTTGGTGGTCCTATGCTGGTGTAATATTGCTGGTTTGGATCATGAAACAGGCCAACAAGATAAGGATCAAAGGATAAAAAGATCTTCTTGCTCCATTTTCATTAGTAGTTTCAAATGATTCATGAGGGCCTAATTAATTAAAAAAATGTTTTACTTCTCTTCTTTAGGAACCCCATAACTACAAACCTTTACCAGTGAATTTTCTGATATAACTGAAATGCTGCTGATTTGAATTACACCATTGAAGTGGGGAACAAGATAACTGAAAGCCATGCAATTGGCCACAAAAATGTTTTATGGGTCGAGCTGAACATGGAACGAGAAGCAGATAAAGCATTTGTCTTTTATGGGGAAAAAAATTGCTCTGGCACGGACTGGATATGATCAAATTGGCTCTGGCAGCACTGCCCACCAATACCTGTTAAAAGATCCAGACGGGAACGTAAATACAAATACATGTCTTTCAAAGAGCTGGTTGGAGCAACCTTTATTGCCTAGTACTCGTGGGAATCCAAGTAATTGCTGTTAGTCGTCGTCAGGAATTTCACATCAAATTATATACTACTAGCTAGCAACATTCGGAGCTCAAATAATTTAGAGAGACAACTCTTTTACCTTGCATGGCAACTTTCGATAGGGGATCAAATCATTCCATTACTGGCACATAATTAATCTCCACATTTACTTTCGGCTTTTGCTGTAGAAAACTGGGCCGGGAAGAAACAAGAAAATGACCATGTATTTAATCCATTTGTTCACAGAAATTCTAACCGAAGGTAAATGTTCTAAGTTACAGACTAATACATGTCTTTGTTTCTGAAGTTGCATTCAGTTTCTTTCTTCTGTCAGCAAGTATACGTACAACTGGATGGAACCCAATGAATAAATTCTGCAGATCGAGCTGCCGAAAATGGACCTCGGCAATTTCATGGAGACATCCTACCATAATATGCTCCAGAGTTTATGCTGTCCATCACTATAATGTCAAATGCACCATCGTAATTATAAACAAATTAAACTGATTCTTCTACACGCATGCAAATACTAAAGAAATAAGTATCAAGTTGATCGATAGTACTATACTATGTTATCGACTGCTCCTTAATCTCAGAACCCAGATTCTTGTCTCCGCTGCGAACCTTCTAAACCCTTGTGCTTCGCTTTTCTTTTGGTTCTCGAAACTATCATCAGTTTGAGCAGCGACACATGACGTCCATGAACCATGCAAATTAATGGCTATAAATCTAGGCTTCCGTGGATTTTTTTTATATGTTAGCCTGTCTGTTCTTTTCCTTGCAACAAGATTTAGAAAAATTACTAATGCAACACGATACCAATTTTCTATATTAGCGAGACTAATTGTGATGCTAATGAATTGTTCATGTACAAGAGTAGAGCAGATTTTACAAGAGTGAAGTTCGTTAATGGCGAAGGGGGTAGGGGGTTGGTGAACAAACTAAGTTGGATATTGTAATATTCTTCCGAGCATCCAAGCAATATCGTAGCAATTTTTGTGTATGGCTTGTGGTCTCGAAAGTAAATGAATGTGGGATTCTTGAACATCGTTTCAAAAGGACAAGAAAATTTTAGGTGATTGTGTGGCTAAGCCATTTGGGAACATGCGAGAGGAAAGTGAACGCCTCTCTGCCCTCTGCGTGAAATTGACCGACTAATTTCACACAATAAGATAGGGAGAGAACACTTAAACCGGGAATTCGGAGGCATGTCGCTATCCGTTTCCCCTCTCTACGCTTCTTCTTGACTTCCGCATTGTGAACATTGATTTTAGGGCCTATTAGCCAAAAAAAAAAAAGGTAATTTATAATTTGTGCGCTTGATGTTGAAATTTATGTTATCATAAAATGTATGAATATGGGAAGATTGAACTCAAAATTTCTTAGGTACTACCTTGTTTCTAAAGAATTGCTACTTTTGGATAATATGTAAATATTCTTATAAAATTAATAGAAAATACTGAAATAACCTTATTAAAAAAATTGAGTGTCTTGGAAAAGGCATTCAAGTGACACATTAGACATTAATTCTCCCCATGGTTTGGAGATTAGTGTTTTTTTCTAAAAGAAATGAGAAGATTTTACCTCAAAAATAGTTAATAATGAGGGCTAAAAAGGGAAAAAAGAATAAATGCTACTATAGAAAACATAAATATTTTGAAATGAAAAGAGTAAGAAAGAATATTTTCTTACTAATTAAACTACTCATTTTACACACTAGTATTGTTGAGTCACATATTTCGATTCATAATGATGAAATGCTCTTAGAGTTCAAAAAGTCGGCGGTTTTCTTGAAATTTCTTTATAATACTCGTAATCCAATGGAATGAGGGCTATATTTCCCTTTTAGCCCACAACATTTTTATAGACTAATTTGCCACTTTTCAGCCAAACAAGGGAGATAATGAAGAAGGAAGCAGTAGGCTTTTTGCCATTTTTATGGACTAACATTCTTGGTCTCTTAATGAATCTGCAATTAGAGCCACATAATTAACCATTGCAGACGAACTTGCGTCGGCTTTTGATGTCCTTCAGCAGAGAAAGGAATCGGTTCACTCAAAAATCCACAAGAAGAAGAAGATGGAGCATGGGCAACTCTCCATCTTCTTCTAGGGGTCCGAAAATAATTTCTGACTGAGGATATATTTTTTGAATTGCAAAAGTTTTTGTGACCATATTAGTTTAAAAATATTTTCATTTAAGTTGGAATCCTTTTTGCGTTCTGTCCTGTTCCCAAGGTACAAAAATTGATTCCGGCATACGAGCGTAGTAGGACCTTCACGTTCCTAGGCATCCATGGGTAATGTGGTCATTTCCCACACAAGTGTTAGAGGGCCTACTTTCAATTGCAAATTTTTTCCATTTTACTGCCTTTATTTTCTACTTTTACACAGATTAAAAAACACAGAAATCTATAAAATTCAAAGGAAAAAGGTTTATTAAGTGGTATTTTCTTAACATTGAATACATCATCTAACTTAACTAGAATTCATTAATGTGAATATTTGAAATTTGAAATAGGTAGTAGCTAATAAGGGAAAAGAACATACTTCCTCCAATTTGAAATATAAATCCTTTTAGTAAGAAGATGTATTATCAAAACACAAATACCGTTATATATTTTGAAGTATTTATTACGTGTTTTTAAATTTTATTTATCTCTTTATTTTATTTACTTCTCTCTCTCTCTCTCTCCCCCCCCCATCTTAATTAAGGGTATAAAAGGTAATTTATCTTAAAATTTTCTTAATTTTTGCCCATAAATTTAAAAGAATTTATATTTCTAACTGGAATGAGTGAAAAACTTATCAATGGTGTATTTAGATTAGGTTTCATTCAAAATCCGTGCAATTGGTTTTCTCCCATCTCTTCTTTCTCAAAAAAAAATTTAATTTTATAAAAAAGAAAACTGTTATAAATATCCTCAAACAATTTTGCTTTTCTTATCTTAACCACAAACATTGTTTTTATCTTTTTGTACCTATGAACTATTTTTGTGTCACCTAAAAATATCAAAATTGTACATGGACGGCAGAATCTGGCAAAAGCAAGTCATACTCCCTACACGTGTGTTGGAAGAAGAGGGCATTTTTGCCTATTCAATTCTTTCCCTTCACCAGACCCTCCAAGATAAAGAAAAGAAGAATTACATCTTATGAGCTTGGATGAAAAAACCATCGAACCCTTCTCCATATTTGCTTCCTCCATCACCTTCATCAGCCAACAAGCTTCCATTCACTTCGAAAAGATTAACTAGCAACACCTTTAGCTTCCCACATCCACCTCTTTCATAACATCTCCTTACTGCTTCTACCTCCCTTTATTTTGATAGCTTACTGATCTCTTCGGATAGCTCTACCCGCATATATCGCCGTCCCATACATCTTCTACAAGCTTATGTTGATCCATCAAACAAGCTGCACCTCAGCTCCCATATCTCTCACAAACTCCATCTACTGTTTCTGGTATTCCACTAGCTTGAGGCGGTGCTGCCAACCCAGTAATTTTTACCACAGAGCCATTGTTGAAAGTGGTATTATTTGTCGACAGCTCAAAACTACCCCTAATTATTGATAAATTCTCACTCAAACTAAAGTTCTCCAAAACGTTTAATACAATTTCACAACCAAAAAACGGGTAGTACACTATAACATCAGGAAGAATATAAAAATTGCCTTCCCTACTATATACACATTCTTTGAGATATTCAAATCAGATACTATTTTGCAAATGGTATCTAACGAATTGACTTCTCTAAGATTGCCCTCACAAGTGACCAATGGCATGTGGGGTGGCGCCAGCACCAACACCGATAGGGAGTAATCTTGATAGAAATTTAATAAATCGGAGTCTTCATAGTCAAAATGGGCATGGGTATCGCTAGATGGAATTGCAAAAGAGAAGCTAAGACTTGTGATGAATACTATGATATTGAAAGAATATTGCGACGAGCCATTGACGAACGAAAATTGCATCAATTGTATATATTAAGTATATATACCAATAAAGTATTTGATTACATGAAGTCAAAGCAGCGAAAATTCATTCATCTCTATGTGCATGTATGATGGGTATGATCGTATAGGTTTGGAAAAGAAGAACAATGCGGTTTTGCAGAGAAAGCCCTAGAAAAGAGTTTTGCAGATGCTAGTGAGTTTAGAGAGGGAGAGAGTGTTTGTGTATGTATGTGTGAGAGAGATAGATACAAAGAGTCAGTTTAACCCATGTACAATGTGGGCACTTTAGTAGGGTGGATAAAAGGATGTGACTTGCTCTTGCCGGATTCTACTATCCATGTGCAATTTTGATATTTTAGGTGACACAAAAATAGTTTATGAGTACAAAAAGATCAAAACAATTTGTGGTCAAGATGAGAAAAGTAAAAATTGTTTGAGGCTAATTATAGCATGTTTCTCTTTATAAAATTTAAAACAAAAAAAATCAAACCTAAATTCAATTCAAATGCACTTTTAATTTTTATTCATATATATATATATATATATATATATATATATATATATATATATATATATATATATATATATATATATATATTAGATACTAGTGTAAAAGTCCGTGCTATGCAAGGGTATTAAATTTTTTATTTTTAATAATAATTACTTAAATATATTTTTAAAAAATTACATGTGTTAAACAAATTTATGTGTTTAATTAAAAATATTTATTCACTTAGAAGTACTTGTAGGTAATAGTTGGAAGAAATCGTAAAAGCAACTATACATACCCATTATTATTTGTATTTGAAGGTAACAATAAACTCTTAGCCTTATTTCTTATTCATTCTAAATAAATAAAGAATTGAGTAAGAAACATCATAACCTACCTATATGAAGTATGAAATAATTAAAATTTTAAATATTAATTTATGAAGTTACTTATAAAAATAAAAAATAAAAGAAATTAAATACTTAAATAACTGTGAGCTCTCTGAAGAAAAAGAAAGAAAAACTTGAATCTTCCTGGTGAGGATACCTACACGAAAGATGAAATGATTAAAACTATAAATACTAATTTATGAAATTATTTATAAAAATTAAAAAAATGAAATACTTAAACAGCTATGAGCTCTTTAAAGTAAAAGAAAAAGAAAATTGAATCTGCCTAGTGAAGATACCTGCACAAAGGATAAAATTATTAAAACTTCAAATACTAATTTATAAAGTTATTTATAAAAATCAAAAAGAAAAGAAATTAAATACTTAAATGACTATTGTAATACTAAAATGTTCTTATAATAAACTAATTATACTTTAACCACAAAATGTTTCTAAAATATTATCGTGATCAAAATTTTAAGAGAAAAACTATTATAATATCTAGTCTAATTTCTTTTCTTATACTACTCTCTCCATCCAAAATTGCATGATTACAACATAAACTATTTATTTTAGTAAGAAAAGAAAAAACTTTTTCAAATACGATAGCATAAAATATTCATATTATATAAAATTATTGATACTTTTTCATTAAAAATTCTCAAAAGGAGATTAATGATTTATAAAATACTAATTTTATGTTGACATGTCACACTTATTTATTTATTTTTGCTAAATCTTATCAAACTCTTTTGTATTTCGCAAGTCTATCCTCTCAAAGAAAAAAATTTAAAATTAGAAAAAGTCATTAATATTAAAATATCAAGGTAAGCTTATTTTAATTGTGATATTCTTACACTAATTCTTAAAGAAAGTCTCGGTAAAAAAATATAATATCATGGTAAATATTAAAATCCTCTTTCCCTTGTCTCGCTACTCCTAAAAAATAAATAACTTATAAAATAAAAGATATTAATATTTTATATTAAAAACCTCAAAGAAAAGTTTTTTTAAAATTAAAAAATTCTCAAAACATTGCTCAAATTTTTTTCAAAAAAAAATATTTTTGATCCACCAGAAAGAAATCATAGTGTTATTATACTTATTACACTTTACAACAATTATTTATTTCTTTTAATCTACTTTAGGGGTGTTCATTATTTGGTGCAATCTGAAAAACCGAACCAAACCGAACCGAAATATACATTTCGGTTCGGTTTTTCAGATTTTTGGTTCGGTTCGATTTTTCAGATTTTTGGTTCGGTTCGGTTCGATTTTTTAGATTATAATGAAATTCGATTCGATTTTCAGTTTTTATTCTCAAACCAAATTATTTCGGTTCGGTTTGGTTCGGTTTTTTAAAAAATTCAGTTCGGTTCGATTTTGTAAAATTTCAAAAAAATCGAACCGAAAGCCGAATTATCCCACCGAAACCGAACCGAAAAACTGAATGAACACCCCTAATCTACTTGATGAAAAGATTAAAAAAATTCAAAAACCATCAATCATTACATTTCATGCCTAATGTACTGCAATGTTATACATGTTTTGATACAGAATGTTTTAATAGGTAATTAGACACTTTTGTCCTTAAGTTTTAGCATATGAAGTATCAAATTAGAATAATAGATACCAAGGATTAAATAAATAAATATTTCTAAATTATCCACTCAAAGAAAAAAAGAAAAAGTTTTGTAATTAAAACAAAGTTGTTGTAATATACGAATCTTCAAAACTTGCTAATGAAAATAAAAATTTATTAATTTTCTATTAAAAGAACTAAAAATATATATTAGTATAGATAATCTAATTAAAACAAAACAAGAAAAGGCATGAAAGATGTAGAAAGAGAAAATATGAATAAGGTAAATATGAATAACATAAATTAGGCAATTTGATAAGGGAAGTGTAGTTAAAAATTAAAATTTTTAAAATTAAAAATTTAAATTTTAATTAATAGTAACTTTTCTATCTAGTAAAAAAATTTAAAATTTTAAAAAATAAGAATAAAAATTTTAAAGTTTTTAGGGGAGGAAAGAGAGTAAAAATATTTTAGTAATATATATAATTATATATTATGAAATAAATAAATAAAATAAGGAGTAGATTTCAAGGCGGAATTTTGAGGCCCAAGGTGTTTGATAATTGGTTTTGCA
The DNA here is from genome assembly GCA_030512225.1 of Rauvolfia tetraphylla. NCBI lineage: Eukaryota > Viridiplantae > Streptophyta > Magnoliopsida > Gentianales > Apocynaceae > Rauvolfia > Rauvolfia tetraphylla. Next base: position 1,212,759 of record JAJQKT010000033.1, read on the forward strand.
TTGTGAAAATAAAAAAATAAATCATAGAATATGATTGGGCTGCGACAAACAAACCAGCCGCAGAGCCCATAGGTCTTCGCTCTGCGGGTTTTAACTTGTCATTTACATATTCAGAAACCCAATGGAGTGTGGTTTTACCTGTAGAGTACATCTAAGCTCGGGTCATTTTCTCAATAATGAACTATTAATGTGATTTTCATTTCCAAGAAAATTATCTTCGAAGTAATGACAAAGCAGCATAGAAGTTGATGCCCTCGGCTTCATCTTTTTCATCAACAGTTGATCTGCATTAAATTCATCTCTGTGGGCCGAGGCCCGAAAATTCAACAGTGGATGCGCATTTAAATGGAATTCCTGTATGAGCTTGAAGAAGAAACCATTCCTTGTGCTATTCTACCTTGCCCATTAACGATAATAACTGTGTGCTGCCATGTTCCTGCGGTGCTAGCTAGCCCCACTCATGAGCAAGAACTGCTCTACATCGAAAAGAAATACAACAACTATACTACGTGCGTTAGCTCAGGGGGAAGAACCTACGGTGGTAGCATCGGGGATGAATGATGCAACGAGATTGAAGACATACTGTTTACTGCATAGAGTGGGTGAAAGGGGGGCTACTTTTCTGATTGAGACAATTGATTCAGCCCATAAATTTCGACAAGCAAAAGCGATTTCATAGATATCAAATCAAGCATTATAAGTAAAGTAGTACTACTGCTTTTGATCAAGAAGAGCGAAAGTTAAAATAGTTACTACCTCACCATGTATACTTGAATGCGCTACTGTGTTGTTGTAGTAGCAGTAGTAGTAGTAGTAATTGAGAGCAAGATTTCATATCAGTTTGGTCCATCTTATTGAATGTTCTCTATGGAAAATGATGTGCCTGAAAATCTTCTTCTTGGAAAAAGGTGATACGAAAGAGACTGATGCGTTTTTTGATTGACGCTTGCTTCTTCATTCATTCATATTCAATACTACTCTACAAACCCTTTTTCCGTATTTGTAATCTCTTCGGAGTCCTTCCCGGATAGAGAAATGTGGAAGGAAGAGAAAAAATATTAGGAAGGAGAAATTGTAAATATTTTTCTTTTTGATAAGTAGAGAAATTGTAAATATAAAAAATAAAAGTTGCAAATATTAATAAATTATTTCGGCCTTCATGGCTTCATAGGCGGTTGAATGTCCTCTCCCTCTCGAGTCCCTCCTTCAATCTGTTCTTTCACAGACAACTTTTAACACTCGCAAGACCTATTCACACGTAACGCTACGGTATAGTAAGTCTTATTTTCGATTATTGAAAATTTTTTAAATAATTAAAAAATAAATATTTTTTAAAAATTAAAAATAAAATTTTTATTTTTAATAAGTAAAATTTATTTTTAAAAAAATTAAGGATAACTTTTTAAGAATAATTTTTTAATTTATTTAAATTAAAAATTAAAAATAAATAAGTAATTAAGCACAATTCAAAATAATTTTTAAGTTAAAAAATTATAAATAATTTATTTTAAATAATTAAGAATAAATTCGTAATGTGGTCAAGAGAATGCTAACATTTAGTAATTTATCACGCACTTCTTTTCCTTTTTTCTTTAGAAAAGACTAGAAAAAGAGAAAATATATATGTACACTAGAACTATTTTCTTTAAGATCATCATAAGTATGCATTTTGCCCTGTTATGGTCTAAGGATTCAGAGCGTGGTTATAACCAACAAATTTACCATTTGAACTACTTTCTCATGTAATAATAGACTCTTGCGGGAAACAAATACTCTCCCTTTTTAAAAATAATTGACATAATTTTGTTTTAAATAAAAATTAATATTTTGTGAATTTTATAAAAAAAATTTATAGATGTTTAAAATATTCTTATTTAAGATTCTAATTTAAATAGTTATTTAGAAAAATTATAAGAACAAAAATTTTTAAATAATTAATTGACGAAAAGGGTAAAGTAATAAGCAAATAATGAATAAACTTTTTATATAAAAAAAAACAAATACTTGGAAACCAATCAAAAAGAAATTAGGATAAACCAAGGGTGTAGAATAAAAGGGTATACTCCTTAAGTAGCGAGTGAAAAGATATAGACAAGATTTAAGGGGTATAGACTAGTTGGAAATAGGCCTCATGGTTTGACTCTTTTAGAAGTGTAAAAATGGGGACCTTTCTTGGTCCTTATCTGAAGCTTACTTGACATTGCAACCACAAGTTATCTGAACTCTTTGAGTATCTTAGGACCCAGATGTTGCAAAAGCGAACTCCATTAGTGTATACCTTTCACAAGCCACAGGGAATTACAGAAAGTGCCTCCCGAGTGGGGGCAACACAGTAGCAATGAGGTTTCATGTAATCTATATGGAGTAACAAATGGGTATGATGCCGGGTCTTTCTTACTCCTCTAGACAAATGGATTATGGTGACAACTGGGCCTAAGACTGCGTGACAATTCTCCAAAATGAAAACACTAATTTCATTGGCTGAAAATAGAGGTTATTGCGCATCGCATTCTGCATCCCCCTGTTTTAATCCAGTTCGCTGTGGGAATAGATTTTTGATGTTCAGAACTCTCATCTTTGTCTAATCTTTAACGAACAAGACGATCCCTTCTGATTTGTTAAGATGATAAGATTAGAACTTTCATTTCCATGGGGGCAATCATGTCTCTCTCAGAACTCTTTCTTTTCCTTTTCTTGACATTGATTGGGCAGATCTTCTAAAGCACAAGGTTTTGTGGATAAACTTCTATGGCTGGACAAGAAACATGATAGAGTAGAACTTGGGATCTTTTCCAAATATGGTGACCCATCCATTTACTGCCTAACATCTGAGGGAGAAATCAGAAGTTCCAGTGGCCTGTTCTCCAGTGATGGGATATCCTAAACCAGGAAGCATTTTGTAGAAAATGTTGCTATATTTTACATCAGATATGGGCTGAGTGTCTTTAACTTCTATAGTGAAGTCAAATAACCAAACATTATGAGAAAATTAAATGGAAACTTGTACATGCTATCTAGCAGATCCCAGACATTATGGTGTATTAAATGGGTAGATCAGATAATTTCTCCAATTACATTGCAAGATAGTCTAAGCTAAAGTTAATGGATCTATGATGGAACCTCTTCTTTTTCCCTCTTTTGACCTACTCTGTCAAATGAGCATCACCACAAGTTTTTGTTCAAGAACAGCCGTCTCCACAAGAGAAAATTTTCATATGTTCATAGCTTTCCCAAAGAAAATCAAACCTAGACAGGGAAAGAAAAAAGAATAATGTCTCCTAGTAATACCTTCTTGGCACACTTCATTAAATCTTTATTTTCAGTTCCACTTTCTCTTTCTATCATAGTTTTCTGTTCAATTTCTTTCATCCTGTAAAGGCATAAAGACCAGCAGCATCGTCTTTTTGCTGCAACAAAAGATGTCTCCCACCAAGAGGGTAAACCTTCAAGAATTCTCACAAAGAGAGTTTTTGTGTCTACATACATTACAGGGAGACAGCCAACTGCTACTCTGTTTTTTCTCAGCTGAGCATAAGTTTTGTGAGAAATATCCACCTACTAAAAGAAAATCAAGAAAAATACACACAGACACACACTTGGGGGAAGAAAAATATGAGGCACACAGAAACAAGAGTATAATCATTCGCTGGATAGTAACAGCATCTGAGCAAAGGACAATCTGCAAAGCAGTAGATCACAGAGAAGTCATCATTTGAAGGCAGGTGAAGACTGGGCTACTACTGCTTGCACTTCTTTTTGTAATTTCTTAAAGTCGAAACAAGAAAAGAATTAAAGAAGATAAAACTTAGCTGGAGACCAGTCACTGAAATTAAAGAGATTTGACTGCATTACTGGCTACCTTGGTAATATAACCCATCACAAGGAGAGCGTTTTTTTCTGCATTTTCTTGATTTAATGAAGGTCCACCACTGCAGAAAGATTCCCTTAGCTTAGTTCTCATTTTTTACTTAGATGCATTTAAAACCTCTTAATTCTGATTCGACATGATTTCTCCGAGCTCCAAAAGGGAGAAAAGAGAAAGAGTATAGAGAGAAACAGAGGGGGAAGAGTCTATCCCGCTGTAAAATAATTGAGAAAGGGATTTACGTTGTTCTGTACTCCCTTGAACTCTAGATACCACGTTGCGCTAGGCATCAAAATACAAATCTGCACCTTAAATTCTCAAGGTCTATGGCTTAATGTATTGTATATATTCATAGGCAATTCTACTATGCTTATTTTATTTGTAATAATTTTGTGTTAGATATACATATTGCCTTCTAATGTATTATAAAAATAAGTTACACTCACATATATTTTTATCTATTTTGAAAACTCAAAGATCACAATAGACCCCAACTACATCCGCAGCTTAATGTGGTGATGTATTGGTGTTTTCTACAACAAAACTCCTGCATCAAAGGGATTTCCCTGTTCTTGCTAAAGGATATTACCTTGGAAATTTTGTCAACTTAAAGCAGTATAAGAAATGTAGAATAGAAGTCACTATTCCTTGTAGTAGTACTAATAAACTATTCTTTGAGCAGAAGGGTTGGGAAGCCCACAAGAAAGGGATGGAGATAAACAATTCACATGCAACGAAAGAATTAATATGGCTTTAAGTCGATTCGGCAGCTTGGGCAAGTGACAAGAAAAGAAAGCGGCCAAATGTTGATTGATACATTTGGAAAATGTACCACAACCCAGAGCCAGAAAACTCACGAAAACTTTTAATTCCTCATTAATGGCCATTAAAATTATTGTCTCTTCCCACTTACCACATATATTTCCATTCATGCATTAATTTTCAAATCCCAACGTCTATCCTTCCACCACCAACATTTTCTTTTTACCGGAGGAGAGGAGAAGAGTGAAGAGGATCGTAGACTTCATCCTTGAACAAATTCATTATGCAAGAAGCAGGCAATTTTTCCTTATCTTACCTGCAACTAGTCGAGTTTCGCTAAATTTATAAGCTCAAATTCGAATCCAAACTCGATCGAATATAAATAAGTTTAACTTGATTAATTACACTTTAGCTTTAATAAAGAAAACTATATCATCACTTTGTGACCGCTGCTAATAGTTGAGAGCCGGCATATTTGCACTTTTCCTACACTTTGGCCTTGGTTTGCCTGCGGTGCGATCGATCTCCATAACATAATATGGGTACCAAATGGTAGAACGTTAAAACAATGACTAAAACCAAGAAATTTGCTACTACTAGTAAGTACTACATTCATTAATAATAATGCTTCTAGATTACAATTTTCACAGCATTTTTGACCACCTCGATACCATCTACCATCTTCTTTCTCCACTACTGCAGATTGATTAACACTAATGATTACCACACGTACTAATCAAAAAGGCTGTGAAAGTAGAACCCTTTCTACATATACCGAAAGGCTAAAAAAAGAAAAAGAAAAAAACCTAATTAGTCAACCTAGCACCTCTCTTATTGGGTGCTAGTTTTAGATAACTGCTGATAAAACACCAGACTTGAGTCTTGTTAATTTGATTCACTGAGGGGTACATGTACGGCAGGTGCATGGCCTAATGGTCACGTGACTTCCAAAGACCATGCAAGTTCGGGGAGCTGTAGCTGGACCTCACAGAGAAGACACCGTTCCAGATCTCCGTGAAAGCTCTAACGATGATACCGTGGTAGTCAGGCGAATTCAGCTGCAGGAAACAGTTGAGCAGCTCTTTGAGATCATCCTTGGAGTAAATATCCTTCTCCAGTATCATCTGAAGCATGGACTGCCGAAAATCAAGATAAGGGTCGTCGGAGTCTTTCTCCACAGCAACACTCTCGCCGCCAATCTTCCCGAAGCCCTGAACGGCCCTCAAGCTCTTGATGTCGGACTCAGTGTCGGAGGAGTAGTAAGCCGGCGTGTCCGCCTCAGGGGAGAATGTAGTGGTGTTGGTGTCCCAGGAGCAGCCGGAAGAAGAATAGTAATGGCTGTGCTTGCGGTGAGCGGTGGGCGATTTCCGCCGTGGTTTTGGGTTGAAGACGCCAGAGAGCCTCGGCCTTCTGCAACTGCTGCAGCCGAGATTCACTGCAACTTTGCTGATAATGAGTCTTTTCTTGGGGGTTGACATTGTAGAGAGAGTAAGAGAGAGGCCAAAATGGGGTTGCTCTGAGGAAGAAGAAGTAAGGAAGAATCAAGGAAGTGAGTGCAGAGTAGTAAGGAGTCGTACAGAGGGTGAGAGTATATGGCGCAGAATATCATATAAATTCGGCATGTGAGCGAAGGTTGGAGGGACCCTTCATTCTAACCTGACAGCTAGTGGCATCTTTTAATATTTCTTTTCTTTTCTATTCTAACCGAAGGTTGGAGTGAATTTTAACTTTAAAAAAAAAGGAAAAATTGGCCAGGGCTGATTAGGATGAGCTTTTGGTCAAAGTATAGACAGAGCAATGTTAAATATAATGGAGCTGGGTAAGAAGGAGAGAGGTTAGGGAAGCACATGTGCGAGCTTAAAATAGTAATATGGTATGAATGAGAATGAGAATTACATAGAATAAGGAAGCTGGCATGACAGTAGGTACATGATCTGTATCTATATTGGGATCCATATCTTGCAAAAACTATAAACAAATATGATTCCCCCCAACAATTGTGTCCATTTCATTTTCTATAACATCAGTTTTCTGCATAAACATGGAACTGGGACGTGGGTGGCTGGGGCGGGGACAAACATAGGTAACTTAAGCTGCAGCATTTTCTCTTCATTGGGGGGGTTGGTTTGGGCTGGGGGTGGAGGATCAATTGCATAAGTCGACACCTTTTCTAGGGTTCTTCTTTTGAGCAATTCTTTCCCTGATTGCTGAAGCATGCATACAGAAGCTAAAACTAATTAGAAGAAAATGTGATGGATTTTTGATGTAGAAGTCTCTGGGATATAAATCAAGTGGCAAAATATCTAAATATGTCAATAAGAGTAGACTTTTATCACGTGTTTATTGATAGCCAATGCCTAAAATATAATGTTACTCGTGGTAAAAAAAGAGGCAAGTAAACAAATTTTGCATCCACCACTCAATCTTCAACAGTAATGTCTCTATTTTTTACTTTTTCTGCAGCCAAAATAGCCATATCCCAACATTAGTTCAGAGGCAGTCTATTGTTTAAGAATGCCACAAACAGAAGGTACTAGTTTCTGTCACAGTTGATAGAATCTGTTTGAAATTGGGTATTGAGTTGTTTTAAGTCCCCTTCAAACCCCACTCCTTTTTAAGTTTATGTATGATGCTTTATTAAGGTTTGAAGATCCATAAGTGGTCTCTAAAATAACTATACTCTGAGATTCTTTAGCCTCTGGATTTCCAAATATGGAATTCAGCACAATCAATAGTAGAGATCCTTCAACAGTTTCTTCCCTATCTTATTATGGCCAAGATGAAAAGAGAAATTACATCAGCCAATCAAGAACAAGAAATGGCAAACCTAGCCCTCACCAACTTGAATTTGATATAAGATTCTTTATTAAGGTTGCCACATGCTGAGCAACCCATAAGGAGCCAGCCTCTCTGCAACAGAAATTATGAGAATGACCCTCGCGTTCAACAGCTACTACAGCATCTGGGACCTGCTTTTTTATCTGTAAGCTCAAAGTGCATAGAAGGTAAGTTAAAACACGAATTTTAAGCAAAGGAAAAAAAACATGAAGGAACTTCACAGGTTAAACGTCCTCATTAGGAATTTTTGGTGTATGCTTGTGCAAATATGAATTTGACAATCCTCAATGAATTGAGAAGTTTCAAGCTGAATGAATCTGCACAAAGAGTAGAAATAGATTCAACAAGCTCCAGTCAAAGTGGTAACTTACTAAATACAAACTTCAACTTTCTCAACCATGTATCACAAAGGTTTTCTATATCTTTCTTCCATCCCCTTGCTTTAATGTATAAGGCAAAAATATAACAACATTAAATCTGTCACTTCCTGAATGGTAAGCTTCAGTGTTCAAAATAAACTAAAAGGAGCAAAATTTTCCATGCTGCATGAACGATAGAAAGACAGAGAGAGGGAGAGAGGACATTTCATGTCCAAGGAGCAGACTGTCAGAAGATGAAAAATAATTTCTTAGTGGTTGGACATAGAAGCTTTCTTCTACTAGAAATTGCAAGATCATCAATAATATTATGTCATTTACTCTTAATAGTTAACATATAGAGTAATGGATGTTCTGTCTTGCTGGCTTATAATTAAGTCACTTTTCAGAAATAGCATAGCCATACGGTTCCACCAGCATCTTAAGAGATATTGCCACACAAGGAACTGCATCTGTTGTAGATTTAAGTGGCAGAAACTGGTTGAATTGTTGGGTGGATTCCTATCTTATTTGCTAGTAATTGGAGGATGATCCTGAAACTTCCAGCAGCCACAACATAATTAAAAATTTGATTCTTTATAATCTTCGCATTGACCCCATTTAATTTGAGGCTATTGTCAAAGATTAGCGTTGTGAACAAAATTTATTTAATGAGAAACTAATATCTATAAACAGGGAAAGTAAAGAAAGTATTGACACCCACGGTACAATAAAAAATATGAGGGTTCTTTACATACTTCAAAATTGAGAATGTATGTTGTTGATATTCAAATATAATTGGATTGTAAAAGTAAATGGTTGCACTCAAACTGTCACTTCCAATGTCAACAGAGAAAATATAATGCAAGAAAACTAGAACTGGTTGTTATTTACCTCCTCCAGCATTTGTAAGGGACCCCAGTGATCATCAAGGCCAAAAAGAAATGAAATCTGACTTTTCTTTTCCCTCATGAATGCCCAATCTGGTGTTTCTGAAAGCTGAATTGAAGACTCGTGATTAGCAAATGTTGGGAAGGTTCTACAAACATCTATAAAAGAATGGTTTCACGCAGCCACCATGGTATGTTTCAAGAGATTTCACTTGTTTTCTCATATATAACCAAAAAAAGAAAAAACCCTGATGGAAGCATCTGAAATTACTATCTGAGATCCCAATTGATGAGGTGCAAAAACTAGAATAGGCAGTGGACAAGTATAAAACAATAACCACCCAGACTAAGTTAAGCATGTAGAATAAATCAGTGAAGTTAAGCATGTAGAACAAATCAGTGACAAAGTACGGGTAGCTAAATGGAATCTCTACTTCCTTGGAAGCAAAAGGAAATTACTTAAAAATAATGCAGAAGCAATGTAATGTCGTTTAATTGAACACAACATATTTCCTTATTTTCACTACATGAGAAACATAGTTACTGAGCAGTATATGATTATGTTACCTCTTTAAATTCTGTCATTGCCATAAAGAGCACATTCCTCATTGTGTGGTACTGAAAATAAAATAAGTTGCCAATTGAAGATCAGCACAAAGATCTATTGATCTATAGCATGCAAATATAAGTATCTAGAAACTGAAATTATTTAAAACTTGCAGTAAAAGTTTATAATAGAACATCAAATAGGTATGTCCCAAGGATGGGAAAAAGAAGAAACAACTATCAACCAGTATGCATATGTAGGAAGTGGAGATGTGAAATTCAAAGCAAGAGCAAGCCACTTAAAAATTGGCAATCACCAAAACAGTATAACTCTCACAGACTATTAGCCCATTCAAACATGACCAAGATTAATCTGACAGCAAGGAGAAACACTTATGTGATCTTTAAACTATATGGTGTACACATCTAAGTATCAAAAAGATTTACACTGTAAGCCAGATTAGATGTTTATTATGGGAAACTAAAAGATTGTAACCGTCGGATCTGAAACCAATAAGATCTCTCCCAGGGGAATTTCACAGAACTGAGCATCAGAAGATTTGTTGTAGTTTAAAACATTACAATTGGAAAAATACAGTCACTCTCCTCTACCTTCTCTCAAATACAATAGCTCAGAAGTTGAAGGATTCTGAAACTCTTATTTCTCTTTGAGATAATAGCCAATTATCTATTCTCTCTTTTGTGCTGAATTAACAATCCAATACATGTCAGATTGTTTTCCTCATACCTTCTCAAGCTGGCATTCCCAATGTATACCCACATGACTACCCGTCCCTAACCAGCCCTCCTTCTAAAGTAAAGTACACAGTTAGATATACATGACAAAATTTAAGCTAACCAGTTGACTGTAGAAGCTGTCCTGCATTATGTCAGCTCAGACTTCAAAAGAGAAACTGCTTTCTCTTTTCAAATCTTTTCTGATTTGTTGTTGAACTTCAGATAATCTACAATAATGCTGAGTACAGGATATAGTCGGTCCCTAGAGTAAATAAGCTCATTGTATGACTCTGCTCCAGCAAGACACTTAGAGGAGAGTAATCGTGCCAAGGCAGTCATCTTGATTTTCACATTTCAACCATAACTCAGAAGGTCTCTATTGTTGATATTCATTGACTAGTATTTGGACTGGTTTTCTTTTGAGTATTCTTTTTTGATAATGAAAAACGTGAATTGATTTGTGAGATGAGAGATGGTGAGAAAAAATGCATTGTTTTTCGTAATGAAAACCAACCCAAATACACCCCCGCTAAATGCTGAATCAAAACTGGAGACAGATAACTGTGAAGCTTTTTCTTTTCTTTTCTTTTCTTCCCTCTAAACCATGAGGCATTTACAACTCACAGTATAGGCATGATAACTTTCTCCTTGAATTTCTCAGCTTTCAAACTGGTATATAATGTAGTATCGGCTCAGAGAATGTGCACAAGGAAATCTAAATCCATAGTTTGTACCTCTAACAAGGAAGTACATCAATGAGATCTCTAGTAGCAGAGATTCAAGATTGAAAACAAACATGATGTACCCAACATGAAGCATTTCAGCCTTATCATGCACTCAGAATCACATACCATTTCAAAGAAACAGAACTCTAACCTGAAGCACATGAGTACATAAATAATCAACAGCAGAGGCAGACCAAACCCTCCCTAAAGATTCTTTAACAAGAAACCTGGAGATCCGAACTGGAAGGGTTCCCAACAGGGCCACAATGGAACTAACTGTAGTACACAGAACAGGAGACCTACAATCACAACACTGAAACATCAATTTAAGAAATAAACATTGATTTCTGGATGAGAAAATAGTAGAAACCAGAAATTTTATTTTGCAACATGTTTCAGAATCTTCCTGGAGAAAGTACATGAAACAAAATAGGCACTAAAAACTGGGCCAACAAGGACACTGAATGAGGAGAATCCAAACTTTTCACACTGAAGAATATTTTTTTTGATATCTATGATCACCTGAGTAGCACATTTGATTACTGAAGGAATAGGAATTTGCTAAATCAACTAAGACAAATTACTTAGTTGAGACATACACTTCTCATTTCATTCCCTTAATCAGGGACATCTCAGAAGTTCCTATAATTCTTGAATAATCAATACTATAAGTTTAGTAAGTTAGCCTGTCTCTTACTGAAAAACACAATTCAAACAATTTTTCCAAATTTAAATTGAATGGTGAAAGAATAGTATCAGAAAATTACAATAACTACAAAAGTACTTGACTTTTAAAACTGGAAAGTAGATCCACAAATAATCAAAGAATGGAAAGGACAGAGAAGCATATATTAGCACAAGAAAGAATAGATTAATATGGTTCTGACGATGTCCTTTAACCAAGACACAAAAAACCTCAAAAGGATTACCATTTACAAGTGTTAAATACTATTACAAAGTGCAATATTTTTCTATGAAATCATTTCATAAATATTTTTTTTGCAAATGAATCAAGCTTACCAACTCATCCCATTAGTACATGATATTGATACCTATATCAAGTAAACTTCTCCTTTCAATTCTCATTTCCATATTCTTATCCTTTAAACTAGTTTCTACAATAATTATTTCTGTTACAAATGTACTACCAAGGTCCTAAGACTAGCAAAAGCGACTTAGAAAGGGGTCAATTATTGATCAAAAGTTTAGCTCAATTTCAATTTTGGACTTAAGTCCTCATACTCTGTAAAATCAGTTAAGTCCTCTTATTCTGTCAAAACAGTCTGTACAGATTTGACTAGGGAAAATGTGAAAGAAAATTTACCAAGAAAGACAATGCTATTACATAGAGCAAGGTAGGAGAAAGGAGTATAGAGTGGAAAGAGCTTTACTCTGCAAGCTTCCTAATAGTAGACTGTATTGAAGAGTTGGTATTTACTGCCAAAAATGGGTACAGACAGATGCAGTATTTCACCTACAAATTCAAAGGCGAAGCAGCAAATGGTAGATTAGAGTGTAAAACAAGATTATATCAAATTCACATTTCGCAATAAAATATATATTTTTATCACCTTTCTCTGAGATTTCCTCAACATTTCCATAGAGATATAAGCACCAATGGAATGACCAACCTTCAGAGAGTAATATGTCACTAATTGATGAACTTATCTGTTTGACGATAACCGAATAGGACCCAATATGATAATGATAACCAAGCAACTTGAACATGGCACTAAAAGTTGAATAGGCACAGAAGCGAGACTAAATGCAAACCAAAGAGTTTTAATCACCAATTTAGCTACTATAAAAAATTAGAATACATCTGAAAACTAATTTTCATACAGAAAATCATTAACGCCATCCCACCATAAAGATACACTGGCAGAGGACTGAAGGTGGTTCCTGAGCTTAGATTCTGTGGCTCGAATATTGGAATTCAAGTACCATGATATAAACCCTGCTGAAATCTCTCACAATCAGCACTGATTAAACCCTAAACAACACCTTTGAAGAGAAAATGAAGTCAAAAGCACAATAAACCATTTGCTTCTCCAAAAAATATACGAAGGATGAAAGACATTCATGGAAAGTGAAGTTAAGAAGCAGTGGTGTGGAACGGAGTGGAGGAGCAAACTTCATTCAAGATCTTATGGTAGATGATGAAACTCAGTGACAAGAGATGAACTAGAGCTGGAAAAAGTGCAAAGGATCAAGTTAACTTATTTATTTTAAAATAATAACAACATACCAGTAGTAATGGCACTTCAACATCCTTAAGTTCTTGTTCTATGAAACTCATCTGTCAAAAGAAGAAGAGAAACCAAGATAGTTAAGAAGAAATTACATCAATTATATTCCAATTCACATGGATGTATTTTCTCTTTTCTGAATTATGGAAGGAAACGAACTAAAAGTGAACATCTTAGAAAGAAATAACTTTTCTCGTCATCAGAAAACTTCACAAATCACAAGGTTATAAGACACGACCTTATGATCAATTTGTTCTTGTAAAGAGAACAACCTTCCACGCTCCCAGTTCTGAAAATGGAAAAGGAAATGTTATTTATCTATGTTAACCATGAAACTAGTCCCTTGCTAGTGATTGCTGAATGTGATGAAACGAAATTTTGATGATATAATAGGAAAGACACATAAACTGTTCTTATGTCTCCATTTGTTAAGCTATAGAAAGGAGAAAAGGGGCTAGGTGGAGCTAATTAGGTTTTATTATTAGAGGGGTAGCTAAATTTAGCACAGCTTTCTATGTCATAAAGCCTGAAACAGCTATGTGAAGGAGAATTATGTCAGAGTAACTTTGAGGCAAGCAACTGAGAACCAAGGCAACACCTTGGAGAATAGAAAGGCAAGTACAATAACCCATCTAGGGAACAGGAAATTGAACAAGCCACATAAATTCTAAATAGAAATATCTATCCGAACTTGTTTAAAATTCTGCATTAGTCAAGTGTCAAAGGGAAGATTTGATTTATCCCCAAATACAAACCAAAGCAAGTGTCAAGTTTCAGCAGCATTTCCACGAGTTCATGTTAGAAAAAAATCCACATTACCTTTTCTGTGTGTGATACATGTGCAATACCTGATGACAAGACAAGAACAGAATCGAGCAACATCAGTAATTCACTGCTGGATAAGAATGGTATCAAGCAGCATCAGTAATTCACTGCTTTGAACTACTATGGGAATTAAAAAAATCACGAAAATGAATCAAAAAAGAAGTTAATTCAGCTACCAAATTACAGAATCCAACATGAGAGGCGAGAGGTGACATATCTTGCCTGTCACAGACGCATTTCCTCCCAGCAGCTCATATAAAGATTCTAGAAAATCAGTGTAAAATGGCATAACACCTGCCGAAATATCATAACTACCGCAATCAACCTCAATTCTTCCCAAAAGCTTCACGACAACCGTAACTCGTCCCTCTCCCAACGCAAAAAGGAGAACAAATGAGGACAACACAAATAGTACCTGGGTTACCAGGAATGAACAGGACATGGAATGCGGGATTTTGGGCATGCATCTCCAGCAAATCAGTCTTATAACTGCCAAGAAGTAATACCCCTTCAGGAATAACAGCTAGAATGACATAATGAAGCTGAAAAAATGCATATATTGCAGAGAGAAAAGAGAGGAAGATTGAAACTAACATACCCGGAGACAATGCAAAGCCGGGAATTTGCAAGCGTCTTCTCGCGAATTAACTTCGTTTTAGCACGACCCATCTGTGAATTTGTACAAATTGATGAAAATATTCTCCTGAAACATGAACAGCGACTAATTATACAGATTGAATTGCTTACTCCGGAACTATTCTAGAAAAACTAAACTGGGTTTTGCAGCAACCTTTGCATGAATGCACTCACTTAGAAAATCAAAGTTGGTTCTTTCTAATATGCCCAGATGTAAAAGAATGAGGTTGAAATAATAGGATTACAGCTGAAAATTGATTAGGATACCTGGAGTGAAGGGAAAGCCAGGCAACTGGGGGTACAAAACCCAGAAGCATAATCTTACAACAACTCATAGATAATCAAACAGTTACGGTGGTTAGTTTGTGGGGCTGTATCACTATTTTTGGTTTTCCATGGGCACGATTTTGGCAATTACAGGCTCTAATAGTCGTCGAACTTCGTACTTTCTGTACGGCACTTAAGAGTAGGTTTGTTGGTAAATGTTAACCAATAGAACCAATTTGGCAATTTATCGACTAGGTTAGTTAGTAAGTGAATATAAGTCAAATTTAAGACTTTGTCAGTGAGGGTATAAATTATCATCCTATTTTATTTTAAAATATAAAATTTTTTTATTATTTTTGTATAAATCAAATAAGAAAAAAATAAAAAAATATTTTTTATTATATTTTTAAATAATTTTATTAATATAATAAAAAATATCAAAATTATTTTTATGTGTGAAGGTAATTTTTAAAAAATAATCTTTAAAATTTAAAAAAATTAAATATTTTGATAAGAAAAAAGAGATTAAAATTTATTGTTTCATTCAAATTGTATCAATATTAAATTTTATTACTTATTTAAATTTTTAAAAATTAAAAAAATAGATCTTAAAAATTATAATTAATTATAATAAAATTTTAAATTTATTTTAAATCATTGTAATTGAATTATGATTTTAAATCTTAATATAAATTATTAAAATTTTTTTAAAAATTAATAAAATAATATTTATTAATTTATTATTTTTTAAAAAAAGAAAACAGAAAAATGAAACAAAAAGAAAAAACAAAACTTGGGAGAGAGGAGATGCCCAAGCTGGGCAACCCCTTGGAGCCGAAGGTTTGGGCACCTCTATTTTTTGTGGTGCGCCACATTAATTTATTTTTAAAATAAAAAGTATAAAAGGTTAAAATTATAAAAAATTATCATGCATCAATAAAATCATTTTGTATCTAGTAATTTCTTAAAAGATATTATATTTTAAAACAAATTAAGTATTATAATTAGTGATTTACTCTTCCACCCTTCTCTTAACAAATGAAGGTTATTATCATTTGGTGAAGGAAATTACTAAATATAAGACAAATTCTATGCAGTATAATTTTTATAATTTTAATATTTTATAAATTTTTATTTTTAAAAAAATTAAATAAAAATAAAAAAAGAAAAAAACTATAAAATTTGAAATTTTATAGTGTTTGAAGGATAAAAACGATAAAATTATTTAAAAATCATCATTTGGAGAATCATGAGGTGTTTTGCTCGTACAAGACATTAAAATATAGGCCTGATTTAATTCATCTAATGTGAAATTTTTGCCCTATAAGACAATGCGGTATCTTAAAACCAAAAGAGAGAAAAATATTACAACAATAGTAATCTACTAGTCATACATCAACTTTATGGTGAAGGTCCTACCCCTTCTTTCAATAAATAAATGGAACAAATTATTCAACAGAAAATAAGTAAACATTCCTTTGAATTCTCACCACAAACTGAACTGAAATTGGGTTGGAACATAAACATGAAGAGGAGGAGATGAGTATATATCAGTAAGATTGGGGTTGCATTTAGCAATCTTATTATCTTTCTTGTTAAAGAAAATGACAAAATATATATATATATATATATATATATATGGTATTCCTTTCTGTTCCTATCCCACTTTACATACCCTACCATGTACCAAAACTAATGGCGATTTGAGTGCTATTGTACAATTATTAATAAAACTACTTCACAAATTAATCAGTATCGTAAGAGTTGTAGTTATATTGATGCACTCTAGTCCACATATATCTTCTTCCTCTCAAAAATTAAAGAAATGATTAGTTAGGCTTGATTTACTGAGTTAAATGACTAAAAAGACCATCTTGAAAATTTGGATATAATTTATATTCTAGTTGTTAAATTAATAAATGTGAGGGTAAAATTGGGGAAAAAATGAACAAATGCAATCTTGAACTCATAAAATAACAAGTAATTTGAGACAAAAAAAATATTAAAATTTTGACAAATAATTTGAGACAAAGGGAATATTAAATAATAATCCAAACGCCTCATTAATAAATATAGGTCGATTTGGTCATAACATTGAACATAAAGAAGAGAATATTGAAACCCAATCCCACTAAAATAAGCACACAAACTCATCTCACGCATGACGACAAAATCAACTAAGCACTAAGGCAGAGGAACCATATATATCACCATCAATTTCATTATAAACTACTAGTAGTAGCGTGCGTGGTAGAAAATTCCAAGTATTTTTACCATTTAAATAACTATCTCCTCACTTTTCTTTAACTTAGAATATAATATTTCTCATAGTAAAATAATAATTTCAAATTATTAGTTTGATCAACAAATACTTGATATGTTGACCAAAAGTAAACCTTTTTGATGTCATAAAGTTTTACATTATTCCAAAAATTTGGTCAAGAGTTAACCTACCATAACTACCCTTCATCTGGCTTCCGTAGATAGCGCCAATTATTTTCCATTTCATTTTTTCTAATAATAAAATATTGTCACGTAATAATTTTTTATTATAAAAAAATTTTAAAATTATAAACTTTATTATAAATACGAAAATCTTAAAAAGAGAGAATCCGAACAAGTTTTTTTTCATTTATTTTGTTTAGCAACTATGTTATTTAAGCTTTACTCAATGCGGTCTTTTTAGGATCAGTCTAACTAGAATGATATCTGCAAACACACTTAGTAATTAGCTAAATAAATCAGAGGGACTTGATATTGACGAATCATGACATCTAACCATAGTACGCGAATATTGTGATTCTGTCATCTAATATGTGGAAATTTCACAACTTTGTCCAATGTTGAAACCATGCAAAGACGACTCATTGATTTCATCACTATCTTCAACATTGACTTCGTAAATTCATATCTTTAAAAATATGTATAATTACACAATTTCACGTGCATCAAGAGTTTGATTTTTGATAAACCAAACAAAAAATCATTTTCAAGGAAGCTTCGCAGAACTTTATGATTTTAGGAGGTCAACAAGTCTTCTTAGAGTCCGTGCAGAAGCTTTTATTTAGATAGTGAAGAATATAGGCCCTATTATGAAAATGTCAGCAAGGTCACCTTGTCCAATGAAAAAAAAAAGAAAAAAGAAAAAAAGAAAAAGAAAAAAGAATTTTAGTGGTATCAAGAAAATGACTAGCAAGGTTGAAACTTTGACCCCACATAAGATTTGTCTCAAGTCTCCAAAGCAGTTGAGCTTACTTCGTTAATAATTGAACCCAATGAAGAGCACTCCTTTATCTTTAGCATCTCAGACTATCACGAGTTGACAAATGGAATGCCCTTTTAAATACTAAAATGAATGCAAAAAAGAAAAAGAAAAAGAAAAATTTTGTTAAGGTGTCACACCAAACCCAAATAAAAGGGGGCCATTTTTTTCCCTCCTCGGATTGAAGACAATAAGTGGAAAAAAAAAAAGATAAAGGGTAATCCTCTTTTGCCCTTTGAACAAGTGGATGTGCTATTTGTTGATGAGTTTCACCACCACCTTCAAATTGGGGAAATTTCTTGCTGCAGTTTCTGATAATGTTGTGTTGGTGCACAAATTTAAACTAGGTTGGCAACACAAAAAGCATCACGAATTGAACTCTTGTTTGAATGTAATTTTCTCGAAATTTATAATCACAATATATGACGGGATAATTTGTTGTGTTATTAAATTTAATTTCTTCGAAAGAGATCTACTATGATTTTATATTCTCTTGAATAATAATTGAATAAAAAAATTTAAATGCAAAACCAATGAAATACACCATTTACAATTATTGAATTTTGTGAAGTTATTTCCTAGAGAAGAAATAGCTTGATATCAGTGATGATAGGAGACTCAAAAGTTATGCCACTTTATGTTACTTACAAGCAAAGAAAATATGTTACAACCTTATCAACAAGAGTATCAGTTATTGGATGATGTAAAATGCATGTGATAGATTCTAACTTTTTCATATAATATTTTCTAAATTAAGAAATGCTTTAACATTTTATGATTATTGTTAAGCTAATAATAGTTAAGCCCTTGATTCGTAAAAGTTGGAGATTCAGAAACTCATAAGTATTAATAATTAGTACAAATAAAACACATTTTAATAGTAGTACTTGAAGTATAAAAATACTTTGATCCTTTTTTATCAAATAAATAGAAATAATTTATCAAAAACCAATAAGAGGTCTCGTATTAGGATACTTGACCGTTTGGTTATTCCTCCATCGTCCCCTTGCCATACTATAGGCCCTATCAAGATCTTCTATATAACACACTATTGTAACATTCCATGTAATATTTTTAATTATGATATTTAATTTTTAGATTTTATCTTGTTAAATTTAGAATATATTAATGATAATTTTTATAACTAAGAGTATTACGTATAATGTGTTACGAAAGATCCAAACTCTTATAAGTAAACTTTGAAGCTTCAAAAAAAATTAAGGATGTATTTGCATTGACTTTTCGATTCAAAATAATTTATTTTTTTACTTTTTAAATTTTATTTTTTATAAATAATTTATTTTTATCATTCTTAATACAATTTTATTCAAAATAAGAGTCTGAACTTAATTTTAAGATCAAGTTGAACTATTCTCTCCAATGACATTTTCAATCTTTACCATTTTACATAACGTGTTCGTTTACTCTTCAAACGTGCCTTAAAATGACAACGACACCCCTTGCCGGAAAAAATAACCGCCAAAACCGTGGACCACGTTGAAGAATCCCAGGAAATCCACTGCCTCTCACTCGGGAAAGGGCAATAAGTACTATATATTACGTGGAAATTAAGGAAGAAGGCGTCCGTGGCAAGAAATCCCCTCTAGAAAGGCTTCACAAAATCCCTCTCTTTCTTCTACGCTTTAATCATAAAAACCCAACTCCACATTTAAATAAACTCTCCCAAGTTCATTGTACTTGTGCCATTGTGTGTTTCCGTGTCTCTGTATATATATTTATAACCAACTTCATCTTCCTGCCTTCTTACTTTTCTGGGGGGTTTGTTTGCATTTCTCAAACACCCAGAAAGCCAAAGATCCTTCCTTTTGCATCAAGGTGCCAGCAGTTTTCGGTTTCTGTTGTCGTCTTCTTCTTCGTTTTTCTTTAATTAGTACCAATGGGATGTGTATTTATTTTTCTTTTTTAATTGTTTGCAATTGGGGTTTTTCTTCTGATTTATTGTTTTGTTTAGAGGCTTAGTTGTTTGATCTTCGCTTGGAGTTTATCGGTGGTAATTGCTTTCCGGGCTCTGGGTTTTTACATTGCCAGCCGCATCAGCAGGTCGGGTTTCCGTTCTTGTTCTCCAATGGATAGTTTTCTTGTCCGATTGAGTCCTGTGATTTTGTTCATATATGCCAATTCTTGCTGGAGAATCTGGGTTTTATGAGTTATATTGCGGTACTTCAGAAGGATGATGAAAGATTATATTGGGTGTTTTACATTACAGGAAAGAAGGAGGGCTTTGGTTCTTCAAAGATGTTGGGAGAACTCATTACCCAAGCTTTAATGTATGTTGTGATCTAATCCCTTTTCTGATTACTGTTGTATTGATTCTTTATGTTTCACCTTTAGTTTTTGCTTCTTTTCTGCTTTGTTGAACTTCTCTGAATTGGTATCCTTGAATAGTTTACTCTTTTCTAGAATGACTGAATCATTTCCATTCGTGATGCCAGGTTGGTTCTAGGATATGCTTACCCTGCCTTTGAATGTTTCAAAACTGTTGAAAAGAACAGAGTTGGGATTGAAGAACTCCGGTTTTGGTGCCAATACTGGTATGATGATGACTTCTAATTTTATTTTTTCTTTTTGGAGATTATGGATTACAAGAGACACGCAATTTTATTTCGTGAAACTGTTGAAAATTGAATAGTTTTTGGCCAATCAGAACTTCTCTTTATTAAATCAAAGCAGTCAAATTTTTCAAAATGTTATCTGAATAATGTAGATTTACAAATGCTACTAATTAAGTTGTTTTTAGTGTTGAATAAGAAAAATATGATGCGTATTAACTAGTCAATCGTAGATTCACAGTGGAGTGGTTCTAGCTTTAATTGTTTGAAATTGACACAAAGATTGCACTGTAGAAGTGTATGTAGGACACAGATAGGAAACTTCGCAACAACGATGCTGTTTTTAGTGTGATTATATCAACGAAAACTAGATGAATTCGCCAATTGATACTGCTTTTTAGTTTGATTGGTTACCTAAAGGCTAAAGGAACTAGCAGGTCACCTTCCCATTGATATAGAAGTGGGCAGTATATCTTCAGTCATCATAGGCCCATGTCTCTAATTGTCTTGATATTTCAATGCTTTCCTTTATTGGGACGTCAGAGTTATGTTAATCGTTTGATACAAAATTGTGGTTATTTCAGGATTCTTGTTGCAGTCGTCACAGTGCTTGAGAAAATTGGGGACATATTTGTATCCTGGTATGCTGTAAACATAAGCTCCTTTAACATTTCAAGGAAGATGGTTTCTTGCGTTTTTTTGTTAACTTTAAAAATATTTATTTCTAGGTTGCCAATGTACGCTGAGATGAAGTTGGCTCTCTTCATCTACTTGTGGTATCCCAAAACAAAGGTAAAACTGAAACCTTACCATTGCAAGATTATGGTTTTTCATCATTGCCTGTGGCTTCAGAATTAGTTCGCATCTTCTTATATGGAACTCTTCAGGGAACTGGATTCGTCTACGAAAGCTTATTAAGGCCTTGCATGTCAAAGCATGAGACAGACATTGATCGGAATCTGCAGGAATTTAGGGCCAGAGCCTGGGATTTGCTCATTTATTATTGGCAAAATTGTACAGAGCTAGGCCAAACAACATTTCTCCATATGGTTCACTACCTAGCTTCTCAGGTTGGAAAGCTTAGAAACCCAAGCTTAGAGCCAGAGGTAACTACTTGCTATAGTTAATTCTCTCCCCACCACCTATACATGCTTATTTGCTGTATTTGCATTTCAAATTTTCCTACATCCCCATTTGATTCTTCATTTAAATATATGTACTGACATATAAATTATGGCAATCTGACTGAGAAAACCATCAAAACTTTATCCCTATTCCTCAAAATGCACTGCATCATGTTCTTCTTTTGGGTTGTTTTCTCCCTACTTAGCTTTCAATTCAGTTCATCTAGGAGTTTAATTAAACTTCAGTTTCACTCCATAGAACGGCTTGATGTCCTAAGTAAAGAGAACTTACTGCATTAAACCACTGCAATTGCTGCTGTCTTCACCTGAGTTTCTACAGTGGCACTCAACGCATCATTATCCCCTGCCTCTGGAAAGTTTTCTTTGATCTCAGCAATAGGAGCTTCATTCCTCTAATTATGTTTGTTCTATCAAACAAATAGCAGAATAACTCATGCATCTATCTTTGTAATTTATGTCTTGTATGACCGAGAATGGATTTCGCTGATCTTCAACTAGGTTATTCAAGAGGAAAATGGAAATTTGTCTAAAGAATGATGAAATTATGACGGTCGTGCCTGCACACGTCTCTATAGCTCTACTCTATGCGTGCAGCTTTAATATTCCAAATCATTAGATGACTCCACAATCACTTTCAATGGCTGCCCGCTTCTGTACTGGATCAAGTAGAGAGGGTCTTTCTTTCTCACCTCGTTTTCAATACTGTGAGGCTTCATTAAACACCAATCCCACAAAGAAATGACCAATAAGAAGCAAGATAAGATAACCACAACACTTTCCATTTTATGATCAAAACTTTTGGCACGGTCTTCTCATGCATCAACATCATCAATTCTTGCTGAACTTTTTCTGGTCATTCACAAGCTCCCTTACAATCTGCAGGGACACAAAGCTGAGAAGCAAGAAACCATCCCGGCCCCTCCTAAATCACCATTAGGAGGAATATTCAGAAGGCGTAAGCAGCCATCTGATGATAGGCGGCGACCACCACCAATTCCCCCGCCATCACCGTATTCAAGCTACCGCTCCGTCGCCCCAGCCCCCAAGTCAGAATTAGTCCGAGTCCTCCCAGCCCAAACACAATTTGTCCGTACTGAGGAAGTGGACATAGACGATGGTCCAAGCCCAAAGGACAACTCAGACTTACATTTGAACCACAATTTACAAACGGCCCGACTCAAACTTAGGCGCACCGCAGGCTCCCATTTGCCTCATTAGCACTTGTAAAAACAGTCTTGAAAATGAAAAATTTGCGAACAGGGAAAAAAGGAAAAAACGAAGTTCTTGTACATTCTTTGCTTTTTGTCTTTCCCATTTGTTTATTGAATCCCTTGCACATTACAACCTCAAGCTTTGCAAATTTCGCAAATTTGCAATCGCTTTACGAGAAAAGAAATTGTACATTATACATTTGCTAATGTCTGAGCATATTAGATGAGATATATCCAAATTTCAGCAGGGATCTCAAATCAAATCGTCATACGGAAACAAATTTTAAACGGGTCGCCGTTGCCCGTCTGTATAGACTGTATTGCTTATTGTAACCGTTGCTATTTGGAGCTTCTGACCCTAACGACACGAAGGAGCCAGTCAAAAGCACGATTGAGTCTCCCAAAGACATGGCGATCGAAGAGTCGGAAGAGCGCAGCTACTGGATTCTTGGTGATGAATTGGTCCCAAAGGCGGTGGAGGAAGTTTCGGCCCGAGGAGTCCGGTGACGTTGACTTGGGCTGGAGGTAAGCCCACGCGGCCTGCTTGACGAGGTGGTTCTTTATGGAGATTTCCGGTCCTGATTGGACCTGATTCTGAGCAGGGGACTTGGGTTTAGGCGAGTTGACAGCTGCGGAGGGCAACAGGTCCCTTAGCGAAGTGTAAGACACGGGCTTGATTGATATCAGGTCGAAGTCGCCGGATGATGCTGACGACGACGAGGTGGAGGTGGAGGTGGAGGTGGAGGTGGAGGTGGAGGAGGACGATGAAGACGAAGACGGAGTCGTGTCAGACGACTGCTGGTGAAGTTTGAGACTGGCGGGGACGACGACTGATCGGGGAATGGAGTTACGGTGGCGGAGAAACCGATTCTGGTAGGCCTCAATCAGGGGTGGTGAAGTTGATAGGCCGCTGTCCATGACTGGAAGCCTCTGAGTGAGGAAGAGAAGCGGGGGAAAGGGAGTCCGTCGGCGGGCGTCCGGTTGGGATATATGGGGAATTTTGGGAGCGGCGGCTATGGAATTGGAAGCTAATGGTGTGCTACGATTTGTTGGATGAGTGACGCAATTATTGGCGTACGTAGTCGCTGATATAAATTGGTCTTCAGGAAGTTGGGCAACAATTCCCCCCTTTTCCCACTCCGCCTTTCATTCCTTTATTTATGTTTTATGTATTAGTAGGATGGAGTGGACTGGAGAATAGTCAAACCTAGTATTTTTGTTTTAGTAGAATTTGTAAGAAGTGAATTGTTTTTTAAGCACTCTGCAAAAAAAAAAAAAAAAGGTTGTTTTATCTAAATAGTCAAAATACAGCTTAAAAATTAATGCTAGAATATTTATTGAATTGGCATCTCTTCACTTATCTTTATTTATTTAATATTAAGACGGTTTATTTGAATATTTGTCACGATTGATTAAGATTATGCACTTTTAATGATGGAACTTGAGTCATCAGTTGGATTTGTTTAATGTCTGGAGTTTGATGGTGAAAGATTTTTAAACATTTTTTCCACTGGATTTTGTTGGGATTTCATTCGGGAATGCCTTAAACTTCCTCTTCGATTGGTTGATTTGTGGTTTCCAATGCCATTTTTTCAATTTGAAAGAGCAATATCTTACTACTGGTATGTTAAATGTTAAAACCAAGTGTCAATTCCCTTCAGAGAGGCAAAAGTTGTCGCAAACCGTGAAGCAGTCAAACCATTCTGGGAAAAGGTGCTCCGGGCTGCAGATGAGAGAGACTCCTACGGATTTAAAATATATATTATATTTTTTATTTTTATTTATTTTAAAATATAAATATTTTATTTATTATTTTATTTTTAATTTAATTAATTATCTAAATATTTTTATTTTTTAAAAATATTAATTTTCTAATCAATAACTCTAAACACTAATTTTTAATATTAAATTTAAATTTAACATACTAATCAAGAATTTTTAAATAAAAATATTTTAAATATTTATTAAATTTTTTTATAAAATTTATTAAAATTTTAATTTAATTATAAAAATATATGTCATAATTTTAAAACAAAAAGAGTACATCCCAATCTTGTTCAGGTCAGAAAAAAAAAAATGAAAAACCGCTCGTAATCACACTGGGACAGGAACTGGAGATGACTATGGATGGGTTCTGAAAAACGCGATTCCCGTTAACTAGTGGACAAAGGAGGAGATAAGAGAGAACAAAATCCACTTTGCTTCCGCGGAGTGTTACGTCTTTGACTCTTTATGCTATCTTCTTCCACTATCGTATCCGGATCTCATGTTCAATTATGAATCACAAACATTAATGCCCAAAACCCAAACTGCTAACATTGCCTGCGATGTTTTCTGCAATAGATTCTTTTGATTGTTTCTTCAACGTTTTTTTAATAACAATAACAAAAAGTAATTAACTGATAAATGCACGATAACAGTTGCAAAGTTGTTATCAATCTTTAGCTGTTGCGGATGCAAAAAAACCATCAAACGGACGCTCAGCCTGCAAACAGATAATAACCATACACTTCAATCGTCTGAAAATGATACTGGATCTACCCCCAGTGGGTATTGCATCATTAGAATCACCGAGGCATGAGAAATACAGATTGACAACAGAGCTATTACAGATCATTACCGGAGAAAAACCCGAAGACCCTAAAACATTGTAATGAACATAAATCCCCAGAATCCAGATTTTTATTCTTATTCTTCCTCAGTTTTACAAATGCCAAATGTCTGGAGAGAAAGCAGGGATGTAAAAGTGTTCAGTTTTTTTCTTGATTTGGGGTCTATTACACATAACCCAATATAAATATCTCATCTTGTTCTGAATGTCGAACAGAAAAATGCATCTGAAATTTTGAAAAATATACATATATTGGCCTCTAGATAACAGAGGGCCATACAGATAGCTGAACTGTACAAAGTGAGCCCTCACCTCAGATTTTACAAAAATCCCTGTCTTCTTCATGGTTTCTTAGGTTCTCACTGCAAAGATCAGTATCTCTTGGAGTAACTAAAAGATTGTACACCGTAGCAAAACTGAATGCAGCGACTTGCAGTCTATGGATTAGAGCTGCATTTCAGAATCCAGCTCAGAAAATTAAACTAGATCACCTCAAAGGCTCATTCCCAGAAGGATAAGATATGTTAGCAACATCGGATGGAGGAGTCTGTGGCCGAGGAATACCAATGTCAGCCATTCCAAACTCCTCGGGAAACATATTCACTCCATCCCATTCAACACCAGCTGCAATTGGAAATCAGAAAATTAGGCATCCAAATTCAGCAGAAAAACAAAGAAACTGCTTCAACTGTACTTAAAAAGAAGAATACCATCTGACTTCCACATGTCTGTGATGCTAACACCTGAATCTGAGAGAAGCCAGTAATCGGCATCATTCTGGAAAACAAAAGCACCATATGTAAATCATATCATGGCAGAGAGCATTACCAGAGGAACACGTTGCAACATCACTCATTTGTCTAAACTTTTAGCAAGCAAATAGGCATTGTATCATGCGCCTGGCTAGAGGCCACCATTAAACCACTCGGACTAACCAAGTAAGCATAAAAACTTGTTGCAAAAATCCTTAGATGGAATTCGGTGCCTACATCCCCCCACCCCCACCCCCAGCCAAAAAAAAAAACAGCAGTATACTGAAGGAGAAATACAAATGAAACAGTCTAACCCTCTGCCTTAAAGTTACTCCTTTCTTTTCATCTTTCCCTTTCCACTCCAAAACCATAATATGTGACTACTTATATTCTTTGATACATTTATAATCCCACATGTGGCCTTGTTAAAAGGCACTTGAGATTAACTCATGCTTCTTGGTACCAGGCTCATAGAAGGTTGCTTCCCCATTGACTGCATTGAACTTAACAAATCCTAGAAGGAATCTTAAATCATATAGAAATATTTAGGTAGTAGAAACACTCACATCAACATCTGAAGGGAGAATTTTCATCATTCCTCCACCACAGTCCTGTGAGGCGCAAGGATCAGCTCTAGTACTGTTGCCATCATATGATGGTGCTCCTAAATTTAAACCACTCCTTTCCAGATTTGATCTCTCTGTTGTTGGATTGTCATTCGAACCTGAACTTGAAGCAACTGGGTAACTCATTGATGGTTCAACACCATTCATCTCCTCAAATTTCTCCTCAAATTGACTAAAAGATGAAGTAGAATTAGTTTTCAGAAAATTTAAAATAACAAAGAAAATATGAATATGGTTCACTCCGAATAAGAACATGAGTCAAGGCATCTTTGAGCATTTATAGTCTAGCGATGAAAAAATTTGTGTACTTCAAAAAGGCAATAATACCTGACAAGGTAAACATCAATGGGACCCATGGTGCTTCTTAGGATTATTCTGTACCTCCTTTGTGGATAATCAACAGCCTGAAAATGAAAAGTCAAGCCACTCCTCTAGGTAGAATTACTTAAATTAGAACCATGAAATTCCACCTCCTAATTTTACCTCATGAGGATCAGGGACTTCCAGGGTGGTACCATGTGGAGCTTTAATGGCAATAAGGGTTTCATTCTGCCAAAAGCAATGTATATAGAGGGTTATGTTTCAATTCAAACTTAGATACACAAGACAACATCCAGGCACAAGAGTCTAAGAATAACTTCTGTCGGTTTATTTTACAAATATGCACAACAAAGTGGAAGACTTGAGAGACAAAAGAACAAGGAGAAAATTACCTGAAAACCTGGTAGGCTCTTGATATCTTCTTCAGTTACAAAAAGCCATCTGTAAGAGTTAAGCAGTGGAATTAATAAGAAAATATCAAATTTGGATAATTGTAACTAAGCTAAGTAAGAAAATTTACTTTTGATTGTTCTGGTCTTCGCTCAAATCCCTCAACTTTTCTTGCATCTCCCTGCAACAGTTTGATGCATCAGCATGAAATTACAGTCTCAGGAGCAAATATTGCTTAGGGGTTAATAAGACACATAACCTTATGCCATCATCCAATCTCCTTTCCTCAATAGAAAGGCTCTCAACTTCTGCCTAAAATCAAAATTAGTAAATCAATCATCAATCATGGCAAACATCTAAGAGAACCACTGTAAGATGACTGGCATGACCCATATTGAGATAGCAATAAACCTTTTACAAACAAATAAGTGGACATCTCCAACAAATGCATTACATGTTTAAATAATCAAATGCATTACATGTTTAAATTACATTAATCATCTGGCACCTACCTGTAAAATAGAAGCATCATTTTCCAGTTCCTCTGGTCCCGAAGAATCAAGCCCTCTAATAAGACAATTAAGGCATGTGTAAGTTTTAAATTTAATATATATATATACACCCACGTGTGTAAGTGCGCACACGCGCGTGTAAAATAAATTATGCTTATAATGGCCAATCTGATACAACAGCATGAAAGCAAAATGTTCAATGGCCTTAGACACGCAAACAAACTCACTAAATAAGCTATCCCAATCCTAGGACACAAAAGAAAGCTTACTTCCATCGGATCCTGTTCTTCAGCTTCTTTTCAATGAGACCAATCCCCTCAAGAACATTTGTTATGTCATATATCCGTCTTTTCTGCACCTGAATCATCATAATTTTGGTTAGAAACCATGTTAAATGTAGGATATAGATTAAGGAAATAAATCACCTCTAAAGTGTCAGCCGCTTTATTTAGATCAAGAATACCATCTTCAGCATGCTTTATTAAGTTGATGAATTTTTTTGTTAGAAGACCTGAAACAATCACGAATACTTCTCAGAAAAATCTCTTTTTGTACCTAGATGGTAGAACAGAAATAACAGCACTAGCATAGAAGCAAAACACAACTAGCGTAAGTATTACCCAAAGAGCTGTCATAGCGGCAGCTGCCTGCAGGAGTAAGAGGAGAAGGAGAGCCTGCATTTTATATACATTTCCTGTCATATATTATCTTTGGTATATTATAATCAATGCAGAAATGATCCAGTCTACTAAAGTATTTCAGTTTGATTGCATCATTACATAAAAGAAATTAAAAATCTGTTTCAAGCATTGTTTCTCAAAAAAAAGTATTAAATATATCTGCAGAACATCCCTCACCTGCATTAGATGAAGGGGTTGGAGGGGCAGATGCACTGTTTCTTGTGACCTTCAATCTGCCCCCTGTCCTTTCCCCTTTGACAGATACAGGAGTGCAAAATGGGCTGCTAGCCACGCTATTATAACCAGGACTAGCAGTCCATTCAGTAGACGAAGCTTCATTATGGTCATTTCCAGTCTTCCGTTTCATTGGCTGGGTGAAATTTTATTTGTAAGAAGCAGGATTAGCTACTTGAAAAAGGTGGGTAGAAACCTTCAATAAGAACTTTGAGAAGTTTTTGCATTCTTCTATGCACTAAAATGTAAATCATGCATCAAAAAGATAAGATCCAACAATCATGACTCCTAAAATCAAGGATGCACAAGTTTTGATTTAATAGAAAAGTTGACAATTTTGAATCATTATTTCCCCCTCTCAATTATACAAACAGACTTTAGATGCATGACAAAATCAAGAGACGTAAGATCATCATCAGAGACATGTTCTTCCAGGTTGTATGAAAATTGATCTGATATGGTAAGATCTCAAAATGTTCAAAACAGAGTGCAAAGTACCACTATTAGTCTTTGATGCAAGGGACTAAAGCACTCTGTTCATGAACCCTAATGCCGGGAGAGAGGATAGATGAGATTCTACAAAAAACAAGTTTAACTCTAGGGTTCAAACATTTTGAATAGTCAAAATAAAGAAGAAGAACACAGGGAGAAACTCTTTAGCCCAATAACCTTGCCGAAAACGTCATCAAAGTCTGTTCAACATGGTTTGACAATTGGTAGATAAGTAACTATCATCAAATATATACACACATTCTCGGGATTGATCTCAAGTTGTGTATCATCCAACCATTTCACAAGAAGACCTGTATTCCCGAATGACTTCAATTAACTGATACTTTCCCTTTGTAATGGAAAATTTCTGGGTTCCACTAATGTTGTAATGGATGATTAAGTGAGAAGAATAGCCAAAACCCCGTTATTACCATGTATAGCACAAACATAAATGTTTCCCAACCTGGTTGCGGTTGGACTATGGCACTCTACTCGGCCTACATTTGAAAACATGAAATGCTCCACCTTATTCTGATCCATGTAGATGTATTTGACACGAACATAGCATTTTCAATATACTTCCACATTTCAACCACACAATCTTGTCTATACTTCCACATAATCAACTATTTACGCGTCACAGCCTTTAAGACACCAGATAGGTGCCATCACTCAAACTGTGACTATTATCTGTGTGGTAGAACTCCTACCTCAAGCCATCTACATGGTAGTTTTTTGCAAGAGAAATACCAGTTAGGGGAGGTATACTTTGGGCTGCTGGGAGGAATAAAGTTTCAGTGCTGCCACTGGTTTTCCAGCATTAAGAGTAAGACTACATGCCATAAAGAATTCCTAAAGCAACTATTGTGCTTTAACTTGTCCCAACGATTTAAGCACTGGCTATCCTTTTATCAACTTCCAGAAAACTGGAAACTCGAGCTGTAGGAAGATCTTGTTGCATCTTTCACAATTCAACAAGTAGAATTCTCTTTAGTTGCCAGTACAGTGAACCCGTGTCCAGTTTGACACTTCCTATTAATAATTCTACATGAAACATACTCGGACACTTCTCACATGGGCAAACTTGAGCTCTTGCAAATCTGATCTTACGTTAAACTTCTAGTCCAAATTTTAGTTCCAATTAATGGCACATACAGCAGTTATGAAATGAATACTAAAATCTCGATTAAAATTTACTACTAAACCTAGCTAAGAAGAAAAGCTTCAATTCTATTCCAGCGTTTTCCTTTTTTTGGCTCTTCCAGTCCCGGAGTGAGGTTTTTAGCAGTTAATCACATCGACAAGATTTTCTTATAAAAATATGAACAGAGTAAACCGTAGTTTCCTGAAACAATTAAACTGATTAAATTAACTTAGAACGAGACTGACTGGAGATTTCACTATAATAGCTTCGGCTTCGTGATTCCGGGCATCAGCGGCGGCGCCAGCGGGGGTGTTGAACCGATGGTAATCCTCCGACGACACAAAAGGCGGCTTCATAGATGAGAAAGGTAAGTGACGCTTAATGGGCTTGGGGATCTGGCGTCCACCATTGGCCGCCGGAGTCGGCGACGCCACCGCCCCTCTTGTTGGAGCTGGAGGCGTAGACATAACTCTTATTAATTATTTTTTAATTAAATTACAAAAAATCTATGCCCTTTCTTCAGCAAGCGGCTTAAATGAATCTGTCCGGCTGTGTTCTGATGGCGGAAGGCTATACTGTGTGAAGATGAGTGTGTGTTGGTGCGTGGCTGTGTTTTCTGCGTGTGTCTGGAGGAGGGGCAAAGCAATGGCGAGTGCGGGGTGCTGTGGCTGTGGGGTATAAAAAGAGAAGAAAACGAGGGAAGGGAGGGAATTTTGGTTCGGATAGATGTGGAGGGAACGCTCAGAAAAAATGAAAAAGCCAACACAAATCTTGTGGTAATTATAGTTTTGGTACCCAAACTTTGAGATTTTGTCATATTAACCCAGTTAGTCCTTCTACGAGTCATTTCTCTTGGTCTAATGATCAACTAAAGCATTGACTTTAAATCCATTAGTGGACGGTTTTTGGGTTTTAAATTTTCTTATTTTGATATTGGTAAAATAAATATACTTTTATGGAGCACTTATATTTGAGTTTTTAATAAAATTATCTAACTGTTTGATCTACAAAATACTAATTAATAAACTAACTAATTGATAAGGGTCAAATAATAAGTGATAATGGAATGGCAAACTCCAACAACTTTCCTAAAATTCCAGACATAGTTTCCAACAAAATATGATGATTAAAGCATGAGAAAATAGAGTTGAATGTGATTAGGAATGATATTTTGGAGGAAATTAACTTTGATGTTATAATAATTTGATCCAAATACACGTGAAAGCATAAGTAAACTTTAAAAATTAAGGAAGCCAAACTTAAATAAGATGAAAAAACTAGAAATTAACTTACTATAAGGTAAACTAATACAAACAAAGTTTAAAAAGACAAAACTTAAAACTAAAACTTGAATTCTTAGATATTCATGGATGGTGTCTTTTTTATATACTATTTCCTATATTTGTTATTTATAATAGTTGAAGCCATCTTCGAGTCCTTTATCGTGCCTTAAAAGTTGCCCATGATCTCCATATAATGGTCATGGTACTAGTGGGTAGGAGAGTGTTGTTAGTGCCCTTAAATAGTGAAAACCTTCATAGCTTGACCAACTCAAACCTCTCCCACAAAAGACTACATTCTCGACCATTTTTCCTTTTAATTTTAGGTATAAAGTTCGATACCTCAATAACTCCTCAACATTAGGGGTTGGATTTTTTGGCCAACTTGACTAATCCTATTCGACTATATATTGGTCGACCAATCAGATATTATCTTAATAAACAAATCAGCTAGTCACATCTTCTTTTAACTATTCATGATATTTCGACAAGTCAAACAATAAGGTTTCATTGATAGTCGATCAGCCAAGTGTTTTGGCCACCAATACTTTGTTGTCCGACGACTTTTAAGCCACTTGTGATTTTTTTAATGGATCGATTAACAACATATTTTGGAGACCAACAATTAGCATGTACTTGTTTCCTCAACCAATGCATCAATTAGCAAAATATGTTTAAATATCTTTATTGTATTTTAACTCAATTGCTGCATTATATCCATATATCTTGGTTGTATTTTGACTCAGTCTTTCTTTATCTGTCATTTTTCTTAATTATGCTTACTTTGCTTTAAATCAACATAATTATGAAGCAGCAAATTTTGCTTGCAAAATACATATATTGGGTTTTTTTTTAAATTTTCTGCATGTATTAGTGCATTTCAATATGTGTTAAGTTTGGAACTAAAATCGCCATCCTTTTAACTGAAATTGTTCTCATTTCAATAATAGTACTTTCCTATTAAAAATTTTCACTCTTAAGATTTAAAATTTCAATTGAAAATTAAAAAAAAAATTATCCAATTCATTGCACATTTTTTAAAGATTATTATTGCAACTAACATGTTTAAGAAGTATAATCTTTTGCACTTAGCGGAGGCTGATGATGATAGCAATCTAACAAGATCGTATGATTTTTTTGATAACTATAGGTATATTACGTAAATAAGTAATAAAAATGCTTGTCCAGATTTACATATGTGCTATGGTTTTTCTTTTTGAAGTCATTTGTGCTATTAAGCTTGCAAAGATAAAATTGAATGAGTGTAATTACTATTTTAATTAGTTGAGTAGTGCATTATGTTTTTTCCTTTAATAACATAGGAAAATTATGCACTTAATGTACGAAACAGATAAAATATTAAAAAATAAATATAATAAGACAACAATTGAAGCACAAGAGAAAATTATTTCTAATTTTGTAGGTGTAATTTTTTTTTTACTTTTTTTAGAAGGGACTTCATCTAAATTATCTAATATAGTCATAAATGATATCAACCTTGTTAGTTTATTCAAGATTATGGGAAATACTTATACATTTCTAGTAGCGGAGGTGCTATTAAGACATGGGGAAAAAATTATGGTTCTCATTGAAACTAAATATAAAAGAAAGAACTAAAAGAAAATAGAAGAGAAAAGTATAGCAAGTCGAAGAGGAGTCGATCGTCAATGCGCGCCTTCTCGTTTGTCTTGAATGGCCGATTACAGACTTGGCAATCATTTCTGGCGCCCTTCGGGAGCCAATGCCTGGTCGCCTATCATTCCTTGGTGCCATGTCCTATCAAACCCTAAGGCTCATGTGACTGTACTACACATAAAAGATTAATTCAGCCTATCATCTCATGCCACGTAATAATTTCTAGATTAAGTCTCCCTACAATTTTTAATGTGTAACAGCTATTAGAAAATATTTTTAGAGTATATTAAAATAATATTTAAATTTAAATTTTTTATTTTAATTTTTTAAAAAATAATTTATTTGAGAGAAATAATATGAACCAAAGTAATTGAACTTTGGGATTAAGATTGAAATGCAATATATATATATATATATCATAAAATACAAAAAAAATTATAATAATACTTCCTATTTCTTATATAACGTATGATATGCTATAATATTTAATAACAATAACTAATATATAAGGATGGGGACAATGAGAGTATAGAGAATATTTGTTGAACAACATTCGTGTAGGATCATACTTCTGAATATCCTTCTAATGTTAGGATTAAAATTTCGGAGCACATTGATAAACTAATAAGTAAATTGTAATATTAATATTTTTGAAGAGTAAATTGTAATATTGTTGAGGATTGCATGATATTGTTATATGCACTTTTTATTTTTTCTATTTTAGAAAAGTTAATATCTCAAAATTTAAAGAAATTAAAATTATAAAACGCGATATCTTACTCTTGTTCAAAATAAAAAGTCCATATTTTTATTTTAAAATATCCAAAAATGAATATATTCTCCTATAATAAATATATCCAATCTATACACTATCATGACTAACTTATAATTAAAATAGAATATCTAAATATTTTATTTTATATCTATTTATTCTTTTTATGAAAATGAAATTTATAAATGAAGTACACAATTTCAGATTCCTATAATTTCTTTTCCTATTGGACATCTAAGTCAATTATAAATTAAGCTAAGCTGTCAGTCGATTTGGATTGCTGTCAATCTTCCTATCAGAAGATGTTAACCTCGTATATGGCGTAGTAACACACAGCAGTTTTCTTCTCCAAGGACTGCATATGTGGGAGTAATTCATAGAAGAAATACTCTTGCATTACAGCATTAACAGAATAAACTAGCAAGAATAGAGATGCAGTCTGTTGCCACAAATTCCAAACAGTTTCCAAAAACATGACAGAACTATACCAATGAAAAAAAATAAAGACAATAACCATCTTTATGCCAAAAATCTACCTATGAAATAAATAAAGACATATCACCTATAGGAAAAAGCAGAGTACAGAACTTTATTACCCAAAAGAGTTCTAAAACAACTACAAATGTATTCCTTCACAATAACAGCCAGTTCTCCTCAAATTTAATCTAAGTTACAGAGATATTATTAAGCAGGACGACATTCTTCCGACTCCAAGAACTCAACAAGAAGAAAGAAACTAACTGCAGCTATGTTCAGAAGATGAACTCTCAGAAAAAAGGCATAACTTCCTCAAAAGGCATCCTTAAATATGTTGAATCATGTTCCAAGAGATTTTTTAGTTCGCCCGCTTGCAATGCTCTTCTCCAGTTTCATAAAATCTATTGATAATAGAGTAGCAGAGCAATAACGCAGAATTGTCCCAGTCATTCAAAAAAAGAATAAAAGAAAAAGAAAAATGACAAGACAGAAAAATAGGGAAGCAGTATAAAATCTGCAAAAACCCGAATATGAAGTTAGAAGACCAAAATAACATTTTATCTGAACAAAAGGTTAACCTATTAACCAACTCATAACCCTAATCCCCAGTGCAAAGCTAGCAAATGCCAAGGTCTCAGTGATTATTGCAAACTCAACTATGACCTTTCGTTGAGAACCCGAACCTGACGCTGAATGATTGCAAGAATCATAAGATCCATCAGACTGATATGAGCTTCTCCCATTCAATTGCTTACATCTACAAAGATGGACTCCAAAGAGCAGTAATTAATGGCCATTGAGACAGATCATAAAGTTTGTGAACTCAAAACTCTTAGGAACATCTTTAGTAACATGTTTGACATCCTAAATGACATGACAACAAACTAGTTCATATCCCTTCCAAATAAACAGGCAATGTTCGATCAAATTGCGCATAAATGTGAAAGTGAAATAGTTCATCAAACTATGCAACTAAAGCTTCTTTCCTTTTTTTAACCTTTTATTTTCCCTTAAAAACGAATTCCAAGAAACTATACAAGCCAGATCATAATTGAACTAGAAATTTCATGAAGTGATAGAATCAAGAAGCACAAATAAAAGCCATCGGTAAGAATGAACAAGTTATTTATCTTCTTAAACACAATTTTTAACAACCCTGCAACTTCCGCTAGCTAGTTTGCTTATACAAACAATCAAGTTTCTAAGGTTTCTAATATAAAGAAGTGAAATTTTAGTCAAAAGCAGAATCTTGCCCACTGTTTCACTTCAATTCATCAAAATGTAGTAAATGAAGCTCTTCATTAACCAAGGACCATTAGTAACACGCTTATTTCATCAAAATGTAGATTATCTCCAGAAATTCTGTCAAAATCTGAACCTTGGGCAACGCTTTCCAAGAGTGACCTCCTCAGCTCCGATGGAACATGAGAAAAAAGCACACCCCATTTCATACATTAGCCGTTAACAAATAGAATGGTAAAAGTCATAATGATATATAAAGATCAAAACTTTCAAAAGCACCAAGGAACACCAAACCAAAGGGGCATTTATCAGAAATCCGAATTCCCATATTCCAATGTTCATATTATTGCAGAGTATATAACAAGAATTAGAAACTTCAGTAGCGAACTAGGCGTACTAGATTAAGGAACATTAAACTGCCAAGTTAAAGTAACTGCACGACTTATTATGGGCAACGGCATTTTGTACATATATTTTCACATAGTAGCATTACAGAAGTATATCATTTAACTATGTTCTCTTATAATCAAAATCATTACTTTTACACCACAATGGAGAAGTACTCATTGGCATTGAAGAATTACAACATACTTCCAACCTATCCCAGAACCGCGAGTCCGAGGACTTCAACATCACAGGCAACGATAAACACACGCCTTTTTCTACACACATTTTATGCCTTGGCTTTATCCTATTCTGTAAACTAAAAGAAAAATACTGTGGAAATGTCACCAGCTCCCTCAACTCCCTTCCCATTTCAACCACAAAATAGTTAAACTTAGGCTCAACATTCTCCTCTATACTATAGCAAAACAATGATGGAAATCTCCGAAACATGGAAACAGCTTCCCTTTTCGACAGTCCAAGTTTCAAAAAGTAGTCTAGACGAGGGATGAATTTGGTTTCCACGCAGCACGAAAGCAGAGGAGCACACCTGCTGACGTCATCGATGCCGATAGTGCCTTGGAGGAAGTATAGTGTGGGGCGGAGCTGGCGGCCCACGCTACGGGTAAGCAGGCGAGGACGGCGATTGATTACGTGGCGCAGGTCCTTGCCTTCGACGTGGGCCTCCCGGAGAAGAAAAGTAACTGCCGGCATTAGAACACCGCGCAAGGAGGTAGCTAAAATTTCCGGGCACATAGAGAAAGCCCGGCGGAGGTCAGGCGTCGTGAGGCCTAAAGAATGAAGAAACTCTATCAGGGACTTAATTTCAGATAGCGGGGTGGATAGAATAGGCGGGTGAGAAGTTAGGCAGTATACTGAGTCAATGCCAAGGGAGTCCAGGTAGAGGAGCTTCTCTTGAAGTAGCTGAGAATCCGGAGGAGGGAAAATATTTTCCGAGGAATCGGTGGAGGACTGAGGAATAGGGAGCAGGGAAATTGGTTTGGAGGGGGATGGAGGAGGAGGAGGAGAAGGGAAATGGATGTGTTGGGGGCGGGAAAGGGAAGGGAATCTGGGTGTGGTGAAAGCAGCGGTGGAGGAGGAGGAGGAAGAGAGGGGGAGAGTTTCTTGCATGGTTGAGTGGCTACATTTTTGGATAGGTGGCGAGAAATTGTTTTTCTGGTTTCTCAGAAGATACAATTGGTGTTGAAGGTGGAAGAGGATAAGGAGACGCTATCAGAAATCTGGGACTGGAAGCTTATGTTCATAGAAGGATAATGGAGGAGGTGATTTGGACGCCGAGTTGCAGGCCAGAACATTGTAGCCTTTGGGCCTCCCTTAAACACATTGGGCCAGGATGGCACCTAGTCCAAGAAATTTTGTCTTTTTCTTTTTCTTTTTCCAGAAAAGCATTTGATTTATGCATAGAGTTTGGGATGGGAATACAAAAAATTTGATTATTACATTTTAGTTTAAGAAGAAACCCCTTAGTTATAATAGCCCAAGGATTTGATGCCTTTATGCTAATTACAGATTATTGACTTACACGTAATTTGATGCTTTTTTGGTAATCTACAAGTCAAATATTTAATTATCAAGTTATTAATTTAACAATATTAACCAACAAGTAACCTTTTCATAATAGTTAGATTTTATTTCATTATTAATTATAATAAAATGAACATGCACTATTATTTGATAGCATTTGAATATCGTTTGCATTTGAATTAATAGTCTTGAACCAATTTCAAGAAAACACACAATAAAATTTTATTCTCTAAGAGCATATTTGGATTGGTTCAGTTGAGAATCTAATATAAATTTGAATTGGTTCAATTTTATTTTTTCTCTTACAAATAATTTAAAATAAAAAAATTTAAATTTAAATTATATCTAACTCCACCATAAGTATATAATGATCATGATTAGTTATTTTTCTTTTTTTGAGAAAAAACATATATAGTGTTTAACCATTTGTTCCAATGGAAATTATGCATTCTTATAAAGAAAAGGGAATGACAGATTAACCATTGATTTCGGTAGAAATTATATATATATATATAAAAGACTTTAGTAGACATTAAATTATAGATTCTTCTTTTTTCTTTTTTTTTATTCGTAGGACAAATTCTAGAGGTGAAAGAAGGAAACATGTGGGGCAAACACATTCCCGTTTTCGTAGCAAATAAACTCCACTCCAAATGGAGAAAACAGCTCAGCATATCAATGAAATGACAAGGGTATGGCTAAAATGATATAATAAGAGCTGGTATTCACCTAACAAATAGGTAATTCAAACTAAATACTATTTTCTCTTTTTTTTAAATTTTAATTTTATTTATTTTTTATAAATAATTTATTTCTATAATTATTAATATAATTTAATTAAAAATTAATTTAAATATACCCTTAACAATTCGAGCGTAAAATATTAATTTAATTAGTGATAATATTTTTATGTAACGAAATGTCTTAAATTTAACTTATTTATAAAAAAATAATAAAATTAAGTATTTAAAATATTATAATTTTAAAATATTTTTTCTTCTGTTATAATTTTTCAAAAATTTTTACAAAGTAAATAAAATTTAATTAACACGTACTATCGTATTATAAAATACTTAATATTTTAAACATTATTGCACTAAAATTCTTAGAGCATAAACAAAAAATATATAATCATAACATATTAACACTTAATTTTTGAAATTAAATTAATTATTTTTTAAGTATAATTAAAAAGGGAATCCAGAAGAAAGAATATACAGTAAGTAAAAAAGAAATCCATAAAAGTTACGACTATATATTTTATGATAAGAGCATTTTCTAAGATAATTCGCCAAAAGTCCGAAAAGTTACCGCTGGCCTAAAGTCTTGAAGATTCCTGGGTTCCTCCTAAACGTATAACGACGATACTACCACGGCACTTATCCAAACAGCTCTCTTCTCACCAACCACTGCATTCTCCCGACGCTGTATAAAAATATCCCTTCTCAATTGCCATACTCTCCCATCGCACTATCGTCTCTACCAGAGGACAGAGGAAAGAGGGCAGAGAACAGCGGGGGATAAATAGATAGATAGCGAGAGTTACAGTCCGCCACCCTTTCAAAGCTTCCAGACCTTTCCATTTGGGTCAGCTATGGCTTCCGCTGCTGCAGCTTCAACTGCTCTCCTCTCTTCCACTCCAAGGGCTTCCGTTTCCCCCAAATCTTCGGCAAACCCCGTCTTCTCCCATTCTCTGTCTGTTCCTTCCTCTTTCAATGGCCGCCGCAGACCCTCCGTGTCGCATGTTCCCCGCTCTCTCTCGTCTCGCTCTTCTGTCTCCAAGAGACGCAGCTTTATCGTTCGCGCTGTAAGTTTTTGACACATGATACGAATTTGCTTCATTTTAATTCTTGGGTCGTGGGAAAAGGGCCTTTTTTTAGCGGATTTCATATCTACTAGTTGGGGCTTTTAGATTCGTTGTATACGTAGTATCTGTTTCATCGCTTCGGGGATGGAGTGGTTAAAAGTTCTCTTTTTGTTTAGATTTATTGTTTCTTCTCCTTCTTTCTAGGTTTATGGAATTAATAGTAGTCAATGTGCAACACTCAGTAGTTCTGGTTAACATCGTAACTAAAGTTTCGAACTGTATTGATGTTTAGCTAGGTGGATTTGCTTCTGAGCTCCTTTTCGTATGTGTGGGGTTATGTTAAATCTCAATGAATAATTCTATCTCCTTAACTGCATAGAATGGATTTACTTTCACCAATAGTCAAAGTCTTAACTTTTTTGCTGCCAAACTGCATGACAATGCGGGAACTTTATGGATATAAGGCTAATTTTTATCCAATTACGTATTCCTGCAAATGAGTCCGGATTTCATCTTATAGCATATAGGTATTTTTAGAGCAGACCCCTTTACACATGAATGCTCTTTAGTTGTTCAAAAGATTCAGAAGTTCTCTTTTTAACTGTGGCTTTCCAGCAGAATACAAATGCCCTGATGGTTTCCTTTTGAAATTCCTTTTATGGCCATTTCTTGTTTATGTGCATATGTATCTACATGCTAACTATTTACTGCATTGCTTATTATGCAAATTCATAGGTAATTCATGTCA
This sequence comes from Rauvolfia tetraphylla, assembly GCA_030512225.1. NCBI lineage: Eukaryota > Viridiplantae > Streptophyta > Magnoliopsida > Gentianales > Apocynaceae > Rauvolfia > Rauvolfia tetraphylla. The sequence continues at coordinate 1,253,296 of JAJQKT010000033.1, forward strand.
TGTTCACTTTTTTGTTCTTCTTGCAGAGTGATGCTCCGCTTGTTGGGAATAGAGCACCTGACTTTGAGGCAGAGGCTGTCTTTGACCAGGAGATCATAAATGTAATATATCACAGACCTCAGAGTATTCTGTTATGGCATTCTACAATTAATTCATCACCAAGAATTCTGTTTGTGGATAACAATTGATTTGTTCCGGAAATTTTGGGAAACCTTGATATTTTTTCATCACTTGCCTTAAAATGGCATTGCAGTTTCATGTTCGAAGAGAGAGTTACAGAAATGTTAGATCTCATTGAAAGAACAGTAATATCCAATTGTCACTTTTCTTATCTGTGCACTCATAATTGTATGACACTATGCTTTGCACAAAAAGGCAGTGACCTAGAGCAAATAGTTTAATCTTTTATGGTTCATTTCTGCAGGTCAAGCTATCTGAGTACATTGGCAATAAGTATGTGATTCTCTTTTTCTATCCATTGGACTTCACATTTGTTTGCCCAACTGGTGAGTCTGACAGTAAACTTACATGGATCTTCTTTTGTATCTTTTCTTCAATGATCACCAGTGTAAACTGGGTTGCTTAATCATTAAATGAACTGGTTTAACATGCTAATTTCTGTATCCCTTTCCCTCATGCTTCTCCAGAGATCACTGCATTCAGTGACCGTTATGAAGAATTTGAGAAGTTGAACACTGAAATCCTCGGGGTTTCAATAGACAGTGTTGTAAGTGTTTATCACCTGCTTAATAATTCCTGTGCTAATAATCCTTCAGGATGAATATACATTTTCGCATCACATTGCAACCCAGTCTCAAACAAGTTCTTCGATTTCAAATGCTATGATTTATTACTGATGTTGATATGTCATTTAGAACTTATGATTCTTATATGTGTATTAAACTTCTGGTCTCTGCTCCGTTCTCCTACAGTTGTTTCTAGACATTTCCTATTTCTTTGTAGTCTTTACTGACTCTATTATTAGGTTTTCCATGTGCTTAAATGACAAAATGATGATTACTTTCTTTAGGTAATTTTTGCTATATTTTTGGAAAATCATAATTCATGGGTTGCTCTTTTTTTATATCATTTCTCCTGGTTGGCTTGGGAATTAAGGTTGGTTGTTGTTATTGTTATTGTAGTATTTCGCCTGGTTGGCATGAATGTGTGTCCCTGTGCTGAGTTCATTAAATTTTGTCCAAAGTTACCTCTATTAATATGCTACTGGGAAATTAAAGAAATGATTTATTTTAGAATGAGCAAGTAAAAGGGGGGAAGAAAATGAATTCCCCTCATCCTGCTCCTGCCTCTCTATGGAATGCTGCTGTCAACTTTCCATAGGCATTTTGGTCTGTCCTGTTGATACTACTGCTCTCTCCCCCAATATTTTTATCAAATTTGTGTTTGAAGCTTGATCATCTTGCTGCTGTGCTCCACAATTTTTTATTAGTTCAAGTACAGGAAACTTGGTTTTCCTTCAATGCTGCGGTCCCTTCCTTTCCCTCATAGTATACTGTTCAGTTTTACTGGCTGTTGCTTTTCACAAATTCTATTCCATGTTCAATCTTATTCTACTGTAAGATATCTTTTGACGCTAATAGCTGAAAATCACTTAACCTCAAAGCTTTGCATTGCTATTCTTACTTTTGTTAGGTAGGATAGAGTGTGCTTGTTCTGTTTGTCCTCTACGTATGTTCTAATATGCACACAAATCTGCATTCTGCTGTGGGTTGGCATAACAATGAGGGTGTTAGAGCATTTTCTCTGTTGCTTAACAAGAATGAACATGTGAAGTCTGCCTTATGTGATCATGTGCACTGCTCCTTTTATGAATGAGTTGCCTGAAATTTTACTGTACTTGTTTCTTCTTCATACTTCCTCTCTTTGTGTTATATCTTTCGATTGTGTGCATGTATCCTGATGACTTTTATGTTATTTCTGCTGCAGTACTCCCATCTTGCATGGGTCCAGACAGATAGAAAGTCTGGGGGATTGGGTGATCTAAAGTATCCATTAATGTCTGATGTGACCAAATCAATCTCAAAATCATATGGTGTGCTTATCCCAGATCAGGTATATATGTCTTTGATTGTTGATTTCATCATACTGGCATATCTGTCTAGACAGAATTGCTTTCAGATTTTGTGAAATGAAAATTAAAGGAATGACTAATGACTTCTAGCTTTTGATGTTAAGAGTGCAATAGTTAAACTACTAAGCAGATGTTTGCAGGAAAATATTATGGATCCTATGAACTTGTACCAATTTGAGATACTAAATATGTGTAAACCACAGGAATGCTTAGAATAGAAAAGAGTCCAAGACAAATTACATACTTTCTAAGGCGGTCTTTTCAGAAACCTTAAGCTTCTGAGGATCTGTGTCATCTCTTTTAACTTTCTAGAAGGTGAAACTAGTCTGATGCAGACAGCAGCTAGTCGGAGATTCTATTAAATTACCATCTTGTGTTGAATGTTGAATGGCCTTGTTTCAGTTGTTCAGAGAGGCATTCTGGGAAATAATTGTTTGATGAGATTCTTATCTCAGAGCAAAGCCAACTTTTATCTTCATTATTTGTTACTGATTTAGGAATTAACTTGTATGTGTATTTAAACACCTTTTACAAATCAAGAAACAATATCTCCTTTTCTCCTTTCATAATGCTTACTTTTGTAAGCCAACTCTTGTTTTAATTCAAATGAACATTGAACAACTTTGTGTTCTTATTCATCAATGGTATCCTTCTCATTGGTTGCATTGAATCTCTCCTCTTTAGTCTCAGGATGTTGTTCTGATTGCTCTTTGCTGTGTCAGGGAATTGCACTTAGAGGACTTTTTATCATTGACAAGGAAGGAATCATTCAACACTCCACTATTAACAACCTTGCTATTGGACGAAGTGTTGATGAAACAATGAGAACGCTCCAGGTAATGACACATATTCAACACTTACTAACATGAAGAAAACACAGTTCTGGTCCGGGTCCCTGCTTCTAATATTTCTACCTACCTCACAATGTTTCATATGAACCACGATTTTATTGGTATGGCTGTATCATGTATGTCTATACTTGAGAGAACTTTAAAGGAAAAGGCCCTTGCGAGCTGGTTGCATTTTGATTGGTTTTCGGCAGCTCTCTTGGGGCCAAGTTAGGCAGGGATGTCCTCACACGATTGCTGAAGTAAGAAGAATTTGGTTTCTTTATTTTTGATGCATTCTTTCTGCTCTCTCTCTCCGTCTCTCTCTCTTGCAGGCACTGCAATATGTTCAGGAGAACCCTGATGAAGTATGCCCAGCTGGGTGGAAGCCTGGTGAGAAATCCATGAAGCCAGACCCCAAGCTCAGCAAGGAGTACTTCTCAGCAATATGAGTACATGCTGGATTCATGAAAGACCACATTCGCACATCTCTTTGTCGATAGAGGGATTATAGAGAGTTTTGTTTTTGTGTAGTAGTGATTTTCTCGCAGTTCTATCTATCGTTGAATTTTGGATTCTGGGAATAAGTTTGTTTTATTAACTGAGATGAAAGTAAGTAGGATGTGAATTTCTCTTCATTTATACGTCGCCCTTACCTCGTGCGCGCTTTTGAAGATCGTTGGTCGCTTAAATAGACATCAGAGCCAGCTTGAGCTTCCTAGTAGACCGTTCCCAACCCAAGTTAATCTGATAATCAGTTGGACCAAATCTACTCTTCTGCGCATACGTTTGCAATGTTTCTTATTCATGATCATTAACGGTAGCAATATGAGAGCCTCCTGCAGTGGTCGATCTACTCTGCCTTGAACTTAAGGATTCTGCCTCCGGAAATGGTTTCACCCATCACTCCTCCCCTTTTGGGTGTACTGCTGTTAATGTGGAGTCCTAATCTTCGTGAATTACATTTTGGAAATTTAGGTAGATAGATAATAGGCTTCACAAATTGTTTGCTATTTTGAATTTGGTGAAAAACAATAGCGGAGATATTTTACAAAGGTAAGGGTGGGGGTGGGGTTTGGACAACTAAATGAACAAAGTGTGTGGTTAAAATCTCATTCGTAGGTTAATTAATTTTTTTCTTTTCAAAATATTTAATATTTTTATAAATTTTAAAGATTATTTATTTAAAATTATTCTTATTATAAATGTAATTCTATTTCTATCTATTGTATTAATAAAATTAATCAATAATATAATAGAAAAATATTTTTTATTTTTTCTTCTTTAATATATGTAAAAATAATCAAAAGATTTTATATTTTAAAACAAGTAAATAGTACAAATTTTAATAAAGTAGTTAAAGAATCTTAATTGCATTAATGTAACACTTACTAATTTTAATAAAATTATAAAAAAAGAATGAGAGAGAAGGTATTAGATAGAAATAGAAAAAATTTAAAAATAATTTAATTATTTAATTGTACATAATTAAATTTAAAATTATATATAGTACTACCCAAAGGAATGCAATCAAATGCAAGCGCGTCCTGGGCGGCTAGGGATCTAACTGAAACTATGACCGAGGGATTAAACAATGGAACTTTTTTTTTATTATTGTTATTTTAAACCAAGAATCTCACTAAAATAACAAAAATAGTACATTGTATAAAATAATATTACATCACTGAATGAAAATCACTAGGAGAAAAAATAAAATAACTAAGCCTTCTATAAATATCTGCTACCCGAACAAGGAGAGGAGGAATATCACTATCATCTCTTATGCCAACTCCAAATTGTATGAAGAAGTGATCATTATCTTGGATTAGTTGACTTAAAATCTTCATTGACCTCTACATGGATTACACCAAATCCAAGAGATACAAACAAATCAGTGAGAGCCCATGTGATTCTCGACTCACAAGTAGCATTTTCTCAAACACTCGTTCTATTGGTACCCCACGAATCCCCAACTAAGTTGGATAGAATTCATTTAATTATTGCTATTTGTTTAATACATGAAGCAAAAAATTTAGATCAAATTGGTATCTTCTCGGAATTGAAATGCTAGTTTCGCCACAATTATTAAAATGAAAAAAAAAAAGAATCACGAAGCAATATAGTCAATAATCAGCAACAATCACTACGTGGTTTGTTAATCAGCAATTATCTGGCAATTTTTTGTGCATTATTTTGAAGCTCTGCATTGATGATTCCTTAATTAGGACAAATGCGATACACCAAAGCTACGAGGAAAGTTCCTATATCTTGGGAAGGAGTAAGAAAATTTGATTATCGAATAAATATTTCGAGTATTCAATCATTATTCACCGGTCACTCTTTGAAGATTGCAAATTAATTTGGTGGTTGGTAATATAATTTATTGAGCCAAATTTAATTTGTCTCAGTTAAAATCCAGTATTATGTCTGATTTTGCCAATGGGAGGATTAAAATGGTATTTTCTATTCTTGGATTTTTTATCTTTGTTTTAAATCATTGAACTCAGTCACTTCTTTGAGTTATTGCATCTTCAACATCCCAATGCTAAATATTCATAATTTTTTAATTGTATTTATTTTAAAAAATTTTTATTTTCAGTTTTGTGAAAGTGAATTTTTTATTAAAAAAATAAAATCTAATTGTATATTTAATTGAACCAAACACTATCTAAATAAACGTTCATCCAAATATAACACATTAATAATACTTATTATCTTTTCTAATGTAACAAATTTTACCCAGAAAAACTCAAATTTATATCCGTAATTCCACCGGGAAGTTCTAAACAAAGACCTCATATTTACTCATCATTAATAGTCGCTCCGTCGAGAAGAATATGGACGGCGACAAGGGGACATTCTGCGTCCCTATGAATTGCACGGGTATTTGGATCCCTCTATTATTATACTTCGAACCTTTACTCCCATTTGCATTTCTGGGTTCTGTAGTTAGGACGTCCCATTCATTCTGTCCACAGACAGCCCGACACACAGGAACAGATCAACAACTTCTCCCATAGTCTCTAGTATTTTCCAACATTTTTAAATTACAAATTAAGTACTAATGAAGTCAAATGATGATTGTTATCAACCTTTAAGGATGAAGGTCATTCCGATATGGTAATGTGAAGAAATCAATTAATACCTCAAAATTTGCATTGCAAATGAGGAAAGAAGGAATAGAGAAGATGAGCTCTGCTTGCAGCTGTTTTTAAGTACAAAGTAATCCTCTTTGTTAGACTTTTGAAGAACATATAAGGCGTACACATCCATGATTGATATTGCCAGAACAAAGCAGGGACAAAATGGATTCCTCTCCCAGTAGGGATCCACAAAAAGAAGACTTCCATCACCACTACCTATGGTGAAAGTCTTGAATCATTCATGGTAAAAAGGCTTTTGCCCCCGTCTCCCGCCCAAAAAACAAAACAGAAAGTTTCTGTACCCCCGTCCCGACATATTCTAAGGCATTTAGCACCACCGTTTACAACTATATATTTACTCAAACTGCTAATTATCCCCCCACCCAAAGGGAAAAAAAACCATCAAATCCTCCATTTCCATCCAGCATTACGTAGGAACACCCGATTCGGGTACATAGTTTAGTCTTTCAACTCCTTCCCAGATCAACTTGGATGTAATTTCATCGTACTCGGGTACATGTTCCTGTAGGACAAGAGGTAAGAATGCAAACCATAAGTTATACATCAATATCATCTTCGTTGGTCGCCCCAGTTGTTGTGGAGTCAGACAACAAGATATCATGTGGCCCTCCAAGTTCCAACGGACAAATTTGTTGTTAAACTAGTTCAAGAAATGTACTTTTGGATAGTTTTCTTTTTGGGCAGATTGTTTAAGTGGTTATCCATAAAAATGAATCCGTAATGCTACCTCAAGTTCTTTGACCAACTGTTTGGCTGTCGGAGCAGACACTATTATGCGACGTGCGGTTGGAGATATAAAGCCTTCATCAACGGCCTTATCAAGAAAACACAACAATGAATTATAGTAACCTTCAACATTCAAAAGGCCCACCTGCATTATTAAGAAAGTAATAAGTATTAGATTAGCGAATAAATTATGGTTTTTGAGAACAAAGCGTACTAGTAAAACACCTTTGTTGACCAGAATTTTCCCATTTTTTTTAATGCAAGAAACTATCCACCTCACATTCAAAGGAGATCCCTTAATCGAAACCTGGAATCGTATCCTTCATGACCATGATTGAAACGCCAAATCAGCTACTATCTTTCCATGTGAACCGAAACAAGTACCACATGCATCGATACTTTTCTTATTGCATCTAAGTTGATAATTAAGGATGATTGACCGATATCGGCTGTGAATATGTGCTTTTGATCAAGCGCACGTCAGAACTTAAGAAAGATAGCGTTGAATCACAGAAAAGATTGTGAGAACGTCGTGTTTGAGAAATGCAACTGCATGCATTAGTCAAGCTGGTGGAATTTTTGTCAATGTGCTCATTTGCTCTATTGATCCTAAGCGTCAACATTTTCTGTAAAGAGAGGGAACTTCTCCAAGTATTCAGACTTACTGACAGTAAATTCAAAGAAGCATGATTTCATCGAAAGAATTTGCTTTTATTGCTATGATTACAAAAATATTTTCCCCCAAGAAGGTTTACGGTGAAAATCGGACCAAAAATCTTTAAACTTTTATAGCAGAGTCATTCTTTAGCATCATAGTTAAGCATGCGAAAAGCACATCAACAATTAAGATGTCTCCTTCGAATGAATGATCAATTGTTCAAATGATCTTAGTTAATGTAATTAAAGGAGAGTTTTCTTACAGGTTTGCGGTGAATGCCTAGCTGAGCCCATGTGATAACTTCCAGAAGTTCTTCAAGTGTGCCATAACCACCTGACATTGATTAAAGTACACAACATAAATTCATGACATTATTATGGTAATCCTTTGAATGATAGTGCTGCCAACTTTTAGAACCTAAAGAAAGCAAATCAGACAGACACACCGGGGAGGGCTATGAAAGCATCTGCTTGTCGGGCCATCTCGGCCTTCCTCTGATGCATATCAGACACAGCTCTAACTTCTCCAATTGTTTCTCCTGTTATCTGCCAAATATTTCGTCCCCAAAACCGTTTTAGCTCATAATTCCTCGTACACGAGAACTTGAATAGCTTCAACCGAAAAGTAACAGTCGGAAGATTTTTGTAGTAACAAAAGCAAAAATATAGTACCTCTCTCGGCATGAGTGTCCTTGGAATAACTCTGCAGTAAAGGGATATATTTAGAAAGATAAATTAGTTAATATTTATGAGAAGAGATATATCATAATACAAAACCAAAGCAAGTGTACAGATAATGAAGTCCTAACATGAGTGCTCGATCCTAGTATCAAACTAGGAAATGCTTCAGCCAAGTCCCAAAAAGGTATAATACTTTAGACTAACTTTTGCCATGCTTTAGCTTTCTAACAGCTGGAAGTTTGGTTACAAGTGAACTGACATGCAGGGATCGAAGATGGTTCACTTTTAGTTTGCAGACCAAAATTTACCCAAAAGCTCCACGGGAAAAGGTGCTTTCAGGACACTGTAAAACTGGTTTACAATTTATCAACCGTTAGGACAAGCTTTGTTCGCTCGCTAAAACCAGGACAGACTATACAAAAAACGTGCCTCTTTTGGGGTCACAAAGGATAAAATGAATGCAGAGAAAATCCTATCCTATTCAGCGGGAAAAAAAATGCAAAGAAAATCCAAGAATCCAATACCGCCAGCATTTGATCCCATGAGGTCTGCGTTTGGGTGGCGGGATAATGCATTTCATGGAGAACAGTGAGAAAGAGTTGCATTGCATGGATTTGAGGAAGGAAAAGAAAAAAAATTAGCATTAAAAAAGGAAGCCCGTTAAACAGAGCAAAAAAAGATGAGAATTATGAGGAAAAATGATGCTTGTCTTTTGAATCTTCCTCTTTACTTGACAAACACTTGACATATTTCAAACCGAGGCTTTTTTGGGGAGCGTACCCTAGGACATGCCGCCCACCATCATGAACTGCCTGAGAAACAAGACCCATCAGACCCACGCTTCCACCTCCGTAGACCAAATCAATCCTTCTCTCCACCTTCAATACACATCGAGAAACAAGTTTCATCAACACGTGTCACAAACAATATAGTACTCATCAAATTTTAACCCACAATTCTCATCATCATCTTGTATGATTTCTGAGACTTAATTTAACACAATTTGTGATGATAGAGAAGAACACTTATAGAATATTCGCACTATTTTTAAACATTCCATAGAATTGCAGTGTGCATTTGGATTGAATTTGTTGCGAATGAGTAGGGTTAACTTAAGATCATGGCAATAAAAAGCCCTGAATGAGTAGAAAAGACACTCCGCGTCTCCCCCTTCCCCCCACCCCCGGGCCAAGGCTACTCAAACGAGGTGCAGTATATAATTATACACAAGTACATGCATAATCCTCAATAGGAAGTGCATATTGCAGCAGCAGGAGTAATTTTTTTACATTGAACCCATAAACTAAAATCATGGAGATGTGGTTATGGAGGATGGTGGAACTGCCCAAGAATAGAACACGCTTGACGGGCTCATCATACCAAGGTGGCACGTTTGGCTTCCTAATGAAAGGCAGGAAATTTTTTACTCAATAGAGTTCCATAAACAAAGATCATGCAAGAAGGCTGCTAAACTGACAGACAGTTTACAGCTAGCAAACCTCCCCACCCGCCCGCCTCCCTCTCTCTCTCTCTCTCTCTCTCTCTCTCTCTCTCATGCCAAACAAAACATAAACCCTAAACCTTCCCACGCCATTTTTTTCCCAACAATATCTGCCTAAGTTCAAAGCATGATAATCGTTGAGGAAGACAGATAAAAGAACAGAAAAGATAAAATCTTGAAAAGAGGGAGGCAGTATGACCAAAAAGAGAGGAAGTATATGGAATATTGAGTGAAAAAGAACAGATTATATGAAAACGAGAAGAATACATATGGAGATCATCTGGAAATGGGTTTCTCAGGCCTGTTCTAATTGGTGAACATTGAACAGGATGGATTTTTAATCACAGCAAGCTAATTCTGCATATGAACCTACAACAAATTGCTTGCCACGAACCCACAAAAAAGCTGCATTTTTAACACATAAAAGGAGAAAGAATTGTTGTAATTACCAGCTCCTTTCCCAGGTCAATAGCAGCTTCTTGATAACTCGGTTTCTTCCCCGAACTACTCCCGCAGAAAACACAAATTCTCCTGAACCTCGATCTTCTCTCTTGCTCCATTGCCTTCTCTCTCTCCCTCTCTCTCAAGAATGATTTTCTCTCGTCTTTGAGACTGTGGAGTACTTTCAAGAATGAGAACAACATGAAGGGCTATTTATAGTATAGGTCTCTATAGTCTCACGAGTACCATAAAGCCAAAGCCTCTCTTAAGTCTTACCCCATCTCCAGCCAAGTAGTTGGAAGTTGGAAGTCCAATTTCTGTACATTCCATTTTGCCATTATTCAGAAAAAAGGAAAAAAGAAACAGTCTATAGTTTGCCATTATTTTATTAACATTGTGTTTCTTTTTGCCTTTGCTATATATGGATTTCAAGTCCAACTCAATCTCTTCTTTGGCCGAGTTAATGCCTTTTTAGAATAAGTCCAACTCCACCTCAGCAAAGACAAAGAATATACCACTAGGAGTTAAAAGTATACCACAACTACCGCCCTCTTGCAAAGGGACCATCTTTCTTTTTGTTTCTTTTTTGGTAATTCAAAGCGATTAATTCAACTTAAGCTTTACTCGTTTGTATATGGAAGAGTGGAAAAGACAGAGCTACGGAGTTTGTTTTTTCAATTTCCCGTCAACGATAACAATCATGATCAACTGTGCATCCGTGCCACACCTTGTGCTCATTTCATCTCGTGACGACGTTGCTTCATCTTCAAACATATGTTTTAATTAGGATATATTTACCTTGGCATGAATATGTGATTGTTACTATTACCTTATGTATAGAGAGAGAGAGACACACACATATAGACGTTCACAATGTATTCATAAATTGAAATAAGCATCACAAAAAGTTTAGTACACTATCAATTAAGATTTACACGGGTAAAGCATATACTTTTTTTCTTAATATATATTATAAATTCTTTTTCACGAGCATTTAATAAAAAAGAGTTTTACATACGAATAATGTATTAGATCTTAATAAAAATTATTCTTTTCGTATATGGTATTTGTTATTTCTTAACATGGTAATTAATAATAAGCAGTTGAGTTGAAACCTTTGATGATATATCTAATGAAACATTCCTGTTTGCTTAATGTGCAAGCTTAAGGTAAGCACATAGGTCTCCCAAAATGTACCTTTTTGTACCTTTGCGGTACAGTTTTTTAATGCTTGGCTTCGCTGTTCTTGAGGTTCCATAAAACTGCAATTTTTTAGCTACTAGTAATACTTTTGTTTGGATGATGATTTTGTCTTCTTTAGACTGCTTGAAGTTTGCATATCACGTGTGAATCCCATGTTTTTGGGGGGCGCCACCACTTGGCTGGTTGGTAACATAAACACATACATGTGACTTTGTGTCAACTATGACTTAAGAAAATCCACACTTGCCACTAAACCAATTGTGCATTGTTTAAATAGGAGTATCTTACTAAAGAATCGAAGTTTAATATGAAGATTTCTCTTTTTTAAAAAAAGAATTTTTATTATTTAAAGACCATCTGTTTCATAATCTAAAAAATCAAAGTTTGATGTTGAAGATTTATTTCTTAAAAATAAACTATAGTGTAGTAAATTAATTAGGAGTAAGATATGCTAAAAAATTAAATTGTTACTATTAGCTCAACCGAATCTATTAGTTTCATCCTTTACTTAGGATGAGATTGAATATCTTTTTTTTTATTTGAGATTTTTTTAAAATTATTTTAAAAAATAAAATTTTTATATTGTATTTTATTAAAAAATTTAATTTAAATATAAAAATATACCAATTAGGTTCACCTAGTAGTAGCATCATGAAATGACTGGATCAAACAAAAAGGAAAAAGTTGATTGATTAATTGGAACTGAGGAATGATCAAGTTCCCAGACCACTTTTCTCCACCTTGCAGAATGGACCATAGGTGCATAGTGTTATGTACTGGTTGGTGGAACTTCGAGGGCCAAGTCAAGTAATCAAGCTCATGGAAAGCCTGAAACCCAGGCTCGTAATCAGCATCATCATCATCATTCTAACCCCTTCTCTAACTAAGTTGCTTATCATTAGAATCCATAAAATATTTTTGGCCAACCCATCTAATTGAAATTACAAGATATTTTTTAAATTTAAAGAGATATATTTTTCTTTTTTTCTTTACAGATTTTATATTATTACAAAAAAAAAGAAAAAAAATATGTATTTGCGTCCGATAAGTATTGAACTCGAAATAAGAAAATATGTATTGTATCGATAAGTATTAAACTCAAAATCTTCCAATCAAATAAGAAACTAACTGAACCACAGTTAGACACTAATCTAGATGTTTGGGGGAGCGAGGAGAAAAATAAAGAACAAAATTCATTTGTCATTTGATATATATATATATATATATATATATATATATATATATATATATATATATATATATTTTTGTATGGTATCATCTTTTTTTTTTTTTTTACATATAAAGTTTCCTTCACCTAAATTATTAGACAAGGTGAGATGCTAGGATATATTTATATAATAAATATAGTAGTGTTTTACTAGAGCATTTAATAAAATACAAACTAGTTAGCTTTACCTTAAAATAAAGTAATGTTGAATAATATGACTAATAATAACTACTATATATATTATTAATTATTTTATATTATCTTATATAATACATATAATTAACGATATTATGTACCGTATATTATATATAACTAATAATTTTTTTACAAAGAAGAAAAAGAGAAAAATAGGAAAATATATTTGTGACTTGGGGAGTTCTTTTTTTTTTTTTCCCTTTATGCACTCTATATAACTAATATATAACTCATGAATCGTGATGTATTACTGCTGTTTCCATCTTATAGTTCCCTTTCTTTTAAACGTCTACTGAAAATGTCTTAAGTGCCCACTTCACTAATCTGGTGGTTAACAACATAATTAGGAAACTAACTTCTTTCTTTCTTGGTGGTTTCTTTTTCTCTATATTTTTAGATTATAGTTTGCAACTGCAGTATCGGGGGGATGACCTGAGTTGAGAGTATGGGGGACCATGAAGCCTAAAGTTTCCCTGAACTTTACCTTGAATGCTATTTGCAAAGTAAGAGTTTTTTAGTTTACGAGTTTCGACACTTAGACCATGTATTATCTTTTGGCTTGATTCTTGTGTACGTATAGGTAAACTGCCTCTAAATATCACTAAAAAAATATTATATTTTTTAATTATATTAGTAAATTTTATTTTTAATTTTTTATATTATTAAATAATTTTTTATATCTCTTTGTATGTCACTTTATAATATTTTTAACTTTTTATATCACAAAATAATTTTCGTATTTTTTTTATACTATTTGTTTATAGTTATAAAGTGGTATAAAAAGAGACAAGAAAGTTATTTAGTATCATTAAAAATTAAATATATAAGTAGTATAAAAATATATACAAAAATTATTTAGTAATATAAAAATTAAAAATAAATTTTAATAACCGTCCAATAATAATGCCTTTCTTTTCTTTAGTAGTACTTATAGTCAATTTCATGTATTTCGATTGAGTTATATTTTAAAATTTAATGTAAATTTTTTATTTTAAATTTTATTTAAGAAAATATTTAATTTTATAAACTCAATATAGTAAATCACGAATCCAAATAATATCCAGTTTTATTCTTAAAAACTCAAGTTGTGGGACTAACAATGCTGCGATGATCTCCGCCATTACCGTAGCTAATAAAGTGCACGGTGACGATAGTAGCAGCTCGCAAGTGGTACTCCTCTTGATCAGTTCATCGGGAACTATATACTACAGCATTAAGCGGTACTGAGATGGCCTGTGGCCTTGAGAGGCAAGTTGAAACCAAGTCCTTTCAAACAATCAAATCCGGAGGGTTGCAGCGACTGCAAGAATGTCCCATGTGTTGGTAGCCCGAATTAAAGTTGGGATGGAGATTTTGCGTGCATCTGGGCACACCATGTCTAGAGCTGCTGCTGCGGCGGCGGCGCTCTTCATCGGCAATAATTGTGAAAACATTATCGTCTCCTCCTTTTTCCTTCAACATTTTAGTTTATTCAGCATACAGAACCAAACTCGATCAGCGAATGTTTGTCAATGTCAATATTTTCTGCTGATATGAATGATGAATGATAAGAAAAACATACTCATCTAAATGACTTCAAAAAAGCTCTCGCATTCATTTTATATGCCTCAGTCCAGCGGAAGTATTTGGATTGAAATTCAAAGCAAAAACGAATTTTCAACTTCTTTCAATTTTAATGAGGTTAAATTTTGATTTTTTTTTGAGAAAAAAAGTGAGTTTAATTGTATTTAAATTGAATTATAATCCAAATACCCTTTTCTCTTTTTACATAGGATTGAACTCGAGAGGGTCTCCGCCCCCACCTGGCCCACACCTCCCTTTTCTTTTTCTCCCTGTTGGAAAGAGATTAGGGATAGACATTTGGATTGAATTTAAATTTAAAAATTTTTTTATTAAATTTATAAAAATATTTTTTGTGAGAAAAGATGCTTGTCGATAATTTTGAACAAAACTTAATTTAAATATACCCTTATCCAGACCTGGAAGAGATATTCATAAGTTTAGGATTAGACTAACATGTTCCCTACCTTATGAATTTGTATCTAATTTGTTGTTAAACCAGCTAAGTTAGTTTGACAAATGTAGTAGAGAAGGGCTAATGGTAATGGACAATACTTTCTTCCCAAAAATTCATTTATGAATAAAAAATTTTAAAATCATAAACTTTAAAATAATTATATTGTGTATGTTGACAATGTGATTCTAAAATTTTAGAATACCAGACTCACATGGCATCCTACAAAATCAATTTGGTCCACATTATTATATAGATAACTCCCAAAAAATTTAAAATACAAAAAAGAAGGAGCATTCTAGGAAAGAGGGCTCAATTCTCATAATGATCAGTGGATGAATAAACAAGAATTTCAAAAAGACTTTCTTTCCGTCTTTCCGTACCGTTTGGTAGTTGGAGAAGTTGTTAAGGCCATTATTGTCGATTAAGTTCTTAATTTCAGGGATCACAAATAGAAACAAGAAATGAAGGATGTAACAGTTCTAACTATATTTGGATATCTAAAATTATTTTTATTAATAGTCTCATAATTTAAAATTAAAAATAAAAAAATTCAATCCAAATTATGATGGAGGGAGGAGAGCAGGAGAAGGGCCTGGCTCTGGCTAGCGGCTACGACAATAGAGGAAGAGCAAAAGAAAATGCAGAGATGGATAAGTAAGTTCAGTTTGATGAGGTATGATTCGATGTTTGCGCTGACAAAGTAATGATTGAGTTTTTGCATGATATATGGGCGTTTCGCTCTGATTGATGTGCGCGGAAACGAGGAAAGTAATCACATTTCATTACTTTATGGGAAGAGTGCTGGTTATGATCAGCTACCCTTCCTAAACCAACTACAAAATTCTTTCTTTTCTCTTTTTTTTTTAAATTAAACGATCGATCACAACTACAAGTGATGGGGACGGGGGGTCACCGGCGGTGATTGATCGACCGGACATGGGCTTCTCCATTGACGATGAGACGGTGACACCTGATGCTAGCTAGTATTAGTTGCATTAATGTTCAAGTTCTAGTGCCGTCGAAAGCTTCTCCACGTGGCGCCGGAGCCTCTGTCCTCCTCCTCCTCTGCTGCCCGTATAGAATTCCACCCTAATCTCCTTGAGGATTCCTTTTTTTTTTTTTTTTTTGGTCGGGGTTGCAGAAAATTACCAATCAATAATATATACCATGAAATTAGATGAGAACCGGGTAAGGATTTTTTTATTTACCGTATACCTTTTGCATCTTTAAGAATTTTTTATAGCAATTATTTACATCTTAAAGAATCAAACTTTAATATCTTGAATTAGTAACAAATGTTGGATACTAAGAGTTCATTTGGATTGAATCTCTTTCAACTAAATATAATTTAAATATAACTTAAGTGTGATTTAATAAAGTTTTATTTTAAAATTTCTATCTTAAATTTTATAAAAATCAAAACTACTCGAGTTTTAAACTAATTACTACACCAATTTTAGTAAAACTAATTTAATGAACTAATAGTTGAGTCTAATTAACAAGCTATAACTAGATTCTTCAATCCCCACTCAACCAAAACGAAAACAAAATAATTTATATTGAATTTCATTGTAAAATTAAATATAAAATTTTACCTCTAATCATATTCTTTTTCTCTGAAACAAATTACTTTTTTAAAACTCATAACAGAAAATCTCAATTTTAAATTCTATATAAAAAACAAATACAGAGACATAAAATTCTTAATTCAAATAAAAACTCAACCATTTTCTCAGCACGTTGCTTAAGGATTATATATCGAGCCATGACCGATTCAGACTACACAGAGAATAAACAACCAAAAGAAAAAAGGAACAGGGATATTCATATTTTATTCCTTCAATAGATTCATGAAATCTCGTGGTCGTCGCGAAATTGCAATCCAACGGAGACACTAATTATAAATGAGGGAATTCCAGAATTCTCTGCGTCATCTGATAATTGGACACATTCCCCAAAAATGTTGGATCCGAACAAATCCGAAATATGTAATTTGCTGGTCGTATTAATACCAGTAGGATAATCTAACTTGCATTAAAAAAAAAAAAAGGCAGGATAAATTGAGATTTGTCAATTTCCAACGATGCTTCGTTTGCAACCAAAATTCTTGAGATCTTCAGCCACCCAACAAACAATTAAGATTCTCGTAAGAGTTGTAGACTCTGAGTTGTAACTTGTAACCAATCACACTTGATAATTAATACAAGCTAATCTTTGCATGATCTATTGAGGATTAAGAAAAAGAAAAAACAAAAGGAAAATAAAATTGGGTGTAACAAAGGAAAAGTTCTACAGCATTCGCGTGATACTCATAATCCAAAAAAATAACTATTTTATTTCTATTTTCTTCTTTTACTTTGGTTCAATATGAGAGTTGTTTTTATAAAATATTTTCAATTTTATATATAAATTATGATTTAACAATTAAAGATATTTGATGTTGCTGGAGTTCTAATGTGAATGCTATTATTATTATTATTATTATTATTACAAAAAATATGAATGTTATTCGAGTGAGAATTTGTAGGTTTAGGGCATTTAAGTCGTATAATGTGAAAATTTATTCAAATTTGATATTAAATAATAATTTTTTTTAAATATATAAAATAAATCATTATTTCATTCGAACTTTTAATTCTGAATAACGAAACGGAAAGTGAATTTTAATTCATTATGGATGAAATTTCTTTTTATTCCATTATATTTCAACTTAACAAGCTTGATATGAGAATAATTACATTACCCATACTCCTAGAATGGAATGTTTGAATTAAAATTAAATATAAAAGTTTTAGTCTCCAATAATAGTGGCTTCTGTTGCATTCATTAAAAGAAAAAGAAAATTAATTCACCAAAAAAGGGAAAAAATATTACTTGGGCTTTGGGCTAAAGCCCATTTAAGAAAATGCTGCCCGGAGTTGAGAAGCAGAATATTCTTGCAATTCTTTTCGGACGAGCACCAGCTAAAGTAAAAAGCCAAGACTAAAGATGATTTCACCATCTTTGTAAGTGGGCTACGGGGCACGACAAGGCCAAGAACCCAGTTTACATTCAACTCAATATTTCGTTGGCTCGCATTCAAACACCCGAAATCGTCAGGTAATGGAGTTTAATGAATTCCTGCCTGCTCCATAGTTTAGCAAATACATATGATACTGAATTGAATTTTTTTAATTGGGTTGTATTAAAAAATTTAAAAATAAATTATTTGTGAGAGAAGAAATGAAGTTTAAAGTGAAAAATTTTTAATTTCATAATTTTCAGCTATTCAAATGACTGCCTAAACAGTAAATAAGCATTTTTAGTTGGATGTATTTAGATTAAGTTAGAATTTAAAATTTTTTATTTTAAATTTTATAAAAATAAAAAATTTAATTATATTAAATTTCAAACAAAAACACAATTCAAATATATTCTGTCGTCACAAGTCAGGGTCTCGTTCATGTCGATTCAATATTGTCGTCAGTCGAACCAGTTCGATACGTATCGAAAGAGAGTGAACTTGTTAAGGATATTCTACAAAATTTGGTGAGTAACAACAAAAGATAGTCAAAATAGTATAAAGTGTCATTTGATTTCTACGAGACAAAGTAATATATTGAAACTTAAATATTAGTAAAATGAAATTAAATAATATAATTTTAAATAAATTACATTATTATGTTTAGATGTCGTAAAATTTTTTTCAGAAAAATTGCTAGTTTTTAATTTTTTAAATGTTCAAAATAAATAGATTATTAATTTAAAAAGAACTGCTACAATATTTTCTAATATGACTTGTATTGTTATATAATTTAAAATATATTATTTTTATTTCATAAATCAATTGTCATTAAAACCATAAAAATAAATTCCTTTTGTATTTTAATCTTTGTTTTATTTGGTACTCTATCGTGTGTGCTTTTGTTTTTCTAGAGTACCTTGCATTCAATTTTTTCATAATATAAACATATATTATATGATTTAGTTTGATATTTCTTCTATCTTTAAAAAAATTATTCTTGGTATAATGTTTGGAACCCAACGTGGACCAAAAATAATATTTGAATATTTATAAAATTAAAAAATTTTATTGAGAATTTAATAATTTTTATTTGGGTAATGATTTTTATAAGTTGTGTAATCATGATATAGTTAAAGTATTATATTTTTAATATTTTTGAAATAAAAATAGAAAACATTGAGATATAAAATTTTAATTAAAAATTATTAGATTGGGAATATATATAAGAGGAGAAAAAGAATGATATGAAAAAGATTATAAAAAAGGAAAAAAGACAAAAAGGAGAAGAAGACACACAATTATCTCTTAAAATTTTAAATTTTTTCTTATTTTTTGTTAGATTCATTCGGAATGAATCACGATACCACCTTCCTATTATGATTCTCTTTCCTAGTATTCTATTTTTATTTTTCTAAATGTGAGAAATCATATTCTCTTCCCATAACATAAATAATGAACCAAATGTTAGATTTTAAAATTTAAGAATTTGATTACTTTCCCCATACTTACTTTCCTTGAGTAATCAAACGAGGTCTAAGATATTTTATTGATAATTTGTGGACACTATAACTATATATATATTATATACAGTTTAAAAATTAAATAATTTTTTAATTTATTTTTCTCTCTATCATGCCCTTCTTTCTCATTCTTTTTTTACAATTTTATTACAATTAATGAGTATCTTATTAGATCGGGTTATATAATATAATGAATAATGAATTTATATAGGACTTAATCTATTTTGAGATAAAAAATTAAAAATTTTTAATTTTTTAAAATTCTAAATAATTTTTCCTTTTCAAGACAGAACTCTTGCAAGAGCAACTTTTTAGAATAAAAAAATTAAAAATTTTTATCTCCAAGTCGAAGGGTGTAATTTTTCATCTAATTGTATTGTAAATATACTTATTAAATTTCGTGAAAATAGAGAGAAAATGAGAAAAGAAAGATTATATTGTAAAGAAACTTATTAAATTTCGTATTGAATAGAGAAAGAAAAAAATTTTAAAAAAATTTAATTTTTAATTATAAGTAAATTTAAAATTGTATAACTATCCGTGGAAGTTCAACTGGGATTTCAGTATTGAGCCGAATGCCAAACGTTAACTTTTTCGTGCTGAAGCCAATCATGTAATTACTAGATGGTAGCGGGCGGTGCACTGGTTAAGACCGCCGCCGATGGCATAGATGTCACTCGGGCGTCGAATTTATGCATTGATCACTGAAGCAGTTAGCGCTCCGCAGTAAATAAAGGTAGAAATTCCTCTAAAAAGAAAAAGCTAGAAATTAAGGACGTATGGAGCAGAGGAGGTGCCATTGGCCGATTTAGCCAAGACAACTAGAATCTCTTGTCGAGTTCGTCTCAACATTTTCTTCTCTTGCTCAGCTGAGCAGCCGCCATTCCGCCGTTGTGGGGTGGCTGGACAATACCAGGCTAGAGTCGCCCCCATAAAAAATAACGTTAGGTTGCTGTCTCATTAGACATCTACTTTTCTCTCACGGTAATTACTTACGGTGAGTCAGTGGACACCGGGTGAATTGATTGGACCCTTCGGCTCGATTCATTCTCTACAATGTAATGTCTATTGGGATGCAACAAATAAAAAAGAAAAAATAATCAGAAACACAACACAAAATCTCGGGCCTTTTGCCGATTCCATTACTAGACCATAGCCGCCCCGGTTGGGTTTCGAATCTTCCATTATTTTTTTTGAGGTTTATAGCTTGTAATAGTGAACTATGTAATTGTCTAAAGACAAAAATTTTCTGTTTTTACAGTACAGGTGGTTTGGCGGTTGGGTTCTCCAAACTTTCAAACCTACCAGACAAAACCAACTACCAAATGCATACAAACTCTGCTCTCTTGCGGACATTTATCTCCGGTCTCCATCTCCAACCTCCAAGAACAAGAAGAGGCCACCAACTGATTAGGAGTTTCAGATAATCTGAAAAGGGTAGACCTTTTATTTTCCAGGTTGTAGTTCTTTTCTATTTTTGGTAATTTTTTTTAAGATTCTATTTGCAGTTAGTCACTATATAGAAGGCAACAATGTGGCGCAGCTTGTGGCGATCAATTGACCGCTTCTCTCTTCATTACTTCAAGTAAGTTGTACGTAGCAAGTCGGTATCAAAATCTGGCTTTGGAGTGTTAAGCTTTGTTGACCTTGAGCCAGAATTCTGAATTAACTCATTATTTTCTGGATGGGCACAGCTCAAGCAATTTAGATACCTGTACCTTTTTTCTTGGGTTTGTAAAACTCTTATCCTATAAATATAGAATCACATGCGTTTAGGTTCTGCAATGCATATCGACTGATACTATTGTTCAAAGTTTTGTCCACCTTGAGATGGTATGAAGAGAAGTAGAGAAATAGAAAATGGAGTGTATTAGAGCAGTAAAGACAAGAGGCAATATGTGGGACTTTAGAGTTGCAATTGTTTTGCAATGGCATTTCCTCGTTAGCTAGTCTTTTAGTTAGAACCCTCTGATATACTTCAAGTAGCCTGCTGTTACTGGCCAATTTTGTTCCAACTGGTAGGTGACAGATGCTGTTAGAGGCAGAGCTGTACTTCAGCTGCAGGTCACGAAAATTGCACTTCTGTGACTACATTCCTTGAAAATTGCTGCATCTCACATGCTTACGTGCAAAGATTTTGTTGCAGATAATTTATGTTTCTGGACAATATTTCATTGTATGTCTATCTTCTCATTGTTGTTTAAACAGCAAGATCTGACTTAATATTTTCTTGATATAGATATGTTATAAATGAACTACGGGCAATCAATGTTGTGGACAGGCACAACAGGGTACAGGAGAAATCATTTAAATTCTATTAAACAATTATGTAGATTATATATACTGGGTAATGATATCCTCTAATTTTCCGTCAGGAAATAGTCATAAATTTGCTGCAGTCAATTGTGGAGATAGTTACTTATGGTGAAAGTCACAATCCATCAATTTTTGAGTAAGAAAGATTGACTGCATTGCTAATTTGTTTCCAGACCCCATAATTTCTGACTTGGTTTTGACACATATAAATTGATTTTCCATTCTATAGATGTTTCATGGAATTTCAAGTTTTAGCTGAGTTTGTTCGCTTACTAAATGTTGCTGGGAATTCCGGGATCGATGCACCACTGCTTCAGTACTTGAGCATAATGATCCAAAACATGGATAGTGAACATGCGCTTTGTAAGCTTTTGAAAGTCTCATACTTGATCCAGATAAAATTGTGTTTGTTTCTTAATCTTGCTTTACAGAAAGAAATCAGGGAGAGTGAACCCCTTCTACTTGATGCCTTAGGGTCGGGGGTGCAGGGGTAGATAAAATATTTAAGCTTCGCATTGCCCTAAATGAAAAAGATAGAAATTTTGATCAAAAGCACATTGTTATTTTTATTGCTCTAGTAAAGTTCTGGGGGACTGGTATCACGTATTTCTCTACGTGTTTGTTTGCTATAATTAATTAATGTGCATCTTCTTAGAGTTCTTTAACATATTGGAAAATGGGATATTACTGAGAATGGTAAGGCCAGGCCATTTTCACTCATTTTCCTGCTAATTCTGCTTCTTCAAAGCTTAATTCCTCAGGAATGATGCTTGTAAAACATACATCCTTTTTACGTAATCCTGCAGACTACTTTTTGAGCAATGGATATATCAACCACATAATAACACATCAGTTTAAGTTTGACGGTGGAGATCTACTTCCCTATTACATATCCTTTCTGAGGTTACATTCTTTATTCCTATTCTTCTTTTTAATGTTTTTCCCCTTTCCATATATATATATTTCTTGAACTATTCTTAACTGTCAATTTTCTAATTTGAATCAGAGCAGTAAGTGCAAAAATTGATAGAAACACTATTTGTCTTCTTGTGAAGGTTCGTCAGGTAAGTAGAAGGTCTAGAATATACCGAAGATTATCAGAATATAGCTATCTGTTAATCAAGTACTTTTTATTTTATTTAAGTGCAATCTGATATCTGTCTACTTTTATAGTCAGATGCTCACATTTCAAATTGTTTAACTTAGAAATTTAAGCACTTTACCACATGCAGTGTGGATTGGAGTACTGCTTATCAAAATCACCTGTCTTTGAATAATTTCATTCTGGTTTTCTTCTTTCTGGTGCACCATTAAGTTGTGCTCACTTTTTGTCCTGTTGCAAAGTTTTGATATGAAGTATTATTCAGTTTTTTAGGTAAAAATGTTGATATGGAACTATGAATTGTGTAATTCTGGTGTCCTATAAAACAATAACAACCAAGTCTTAATCCCAAATTGGGGTTGGCTACATGAACCAAAGAAATGATTATGTGTGGTTGTCAACATGAAAATATTCTATCTGGTGCCCTATAATGCATCAATAAACTTTTTACCCTTATCAATTTTATCCTTTTCATGAATCTCTAGTTCCCTTTAAATACATGTATAAAACGCCTCATAAGGGTGTGTATAAAATAACTGTGAGGCTGTTCCAATGCTGCTTTGCTAATTAGTCTTCTGATGTATAAGTCTAGCCTATTTGCTCTTTCAAGAGTAAGTGCATACAAATAGCCTTTCTAGACTTTGTGCCTGGTGGGAGATGTTGGGTTTGCTCTGTATGGAGCTTTGATGTGACAGTGTGCTCTAATTTGACTGTAATGCTTTTTTCATGCCATATGAATGATCTTTAGCAACATAAATTGCAAACATAGACCTTTAGTTGCTTTTCTTCTGTTACATCTTATACACGTATTTGATTGCCAGAGGGATTCACAAGAGGCTGTTGTCTCATTGCCACTATATGCTGAGGCTCTTAAATTTGCTCATCATGGTGAAAAGATGATTCAGATAGCAGTTCGTGCAATAACTCTTAATGTATACAATGGTACAATAGTGCTTACATAATGTCCTTTGAAGTATGTAATTGGTGCAGTCATAATCATTCGTAAAACTATTCATTTGATTATGCAGTTGCGGATGATATGGTCTATCAATATTTAGCAACTCCTCCTGTTTCAGAGTACTTCCCAGGCTTGGTTCTGAGTTTAAGGAAGAAATGTTTCCAAGTTGATGCTCTTGTTAATGGACCAAAGTACACATCTGCTTTTAAAAATTTAATTGCTTCTTGTTGACCTCTCCAGTTCTTGATGAACATCATTTTATTCCTCTAAATTGTTAGAGCTGCATCTTTCATTTGGAACAAAAAATTGCAAAAATGACTATGGTGCAGGGAGACTTGTCAAGCAAGGAAAAAAGATCTTATTTTTCAAACTGATGGAATAGTAGATGATCTCTACTACCTCAAGGACATACTCAACATTGGTGATTACCGATTGAGTTCACTTGTCACCCATAATTTGGTCAACCTATTGATCTTGCCAGTATTGCTCCCACCATTGCATTTAAGGCAAAGCAATGTGAGATAGCCCTTATCTTTCTTGTTCAAGATTAATAAGAATTCTGAAGAAATTAATCTGCTTTTGCTCTTTCTCTTCGTAATTTGGTAGCTTTCTACCTCTTCAAATGTTGCTGTTCCTGTAGAATTAATAGTTGAATTCATGTTTCACTTTTCCAAAAGTAATGTGCCATTCACATCCAGATCTTTTTTGGGGATGGTGTGTGAATTTAATACATACTTTGGTGCTTCATTTGAATTGGTGGATGATCAATAGTTTCCAATGTGTTTGAAACCAGATAATATCTCATGTTTTGTTTCTTTTTCAGGGCACATGTATATCCTCTGTCACTTCTCTCTATGTTCTTTCTCGCCTTCTTCAGGTTTTTGATGGCTCCTCTTTTCACAGTTTTGCTCTGGAGGTCAAACAAAATGAATGGTTGGTGACCGTTATATATAAAATGTCTATATTCTTTACATTCTGAAGCCTATCAATTTCTTGCTACCAGCAAGCACATACCATCTAATGTTTCCCCCCCCCCCCCCCCCCAACACCTTTCTGATACTTATTTTGTCAGGAGAGAGACTTTAGCTTGATTATGTTAATCAGGGGAAAGCCGAGATAAGTGAATTGCTAAAAAATACTCCTTAAAAACAATAAAATGTTGAAGAAACTACCATGCTATTGTGCCTAAAAGAAAATAAGATATGTCGTAGGTATCATGATGACATTTCAAGGCTTTACGGAAATAATGGAATGGTTTCACTAAACATCTTGAAGTCAAATCAAATAAAAGAAAATACTTGATATCTAGTAGCATTTTTTGTTGTGGACCTTGGGGTTCATATGAATTTCACACCCAAAATTGAATTTAGGCCGCAGTTGCTCTCTTGATGCCCTCTTGGCCCTTCTTTATCAAGATAAATGTCAATTATGTTCTTGCACTTGCCAAAGAATTCTACCTGACATTTATAATTTTCACATCAAAGTTGGTGCTTTTAAGACTTCCATTACTGATAGGACTTAGCTCAGTAATTTTGTTGTGGGAGGTGACAAAAAGATGCTAAATGGCCAATTACTTTATTCTTTGAATACTGTACGTGCTTGCTTCTATTTATCTACTCCTCTTATCTATTAAGACACTCTGCTTAATGATGTGTAGCTGCAAGCTTTTCCTGCTACTGGAAACTGTAAAGTTGACCTATATAATCATAATAAAAGGAAGAAAAGTTTCGAACAGATGGCATTATAGGATTATATGTTACTTGGCTACTCTTTGGCCATAAAGCTCTATTATGTTTCTTAGTCTTCGTTTTATCTAGAATTAGTATTGCAATTGCAATAAGACATCTATTGCTACATATTATATTTTCCATCTACTGGTTGTTTATTACTAAGTTGGTCAGCATCTGGAATAACTAGTTCTTGTGCAGGGCTGGAATTTTTCACCATATCTTCTCCAGTAATTATTGTCTAATGCTGGTGTCACTGATGTTGTTATTTATTGTGGCTGAAACTAGAGGTAGGTTGATTCTACCAACTGTCTAACTAAGCCAAATTAGCTTTCTCATGCTCTATTGTTCTATTCTTTTTCATTTTTCTCAGATGTTGATCATCGGCTGGCAGCAACAATTGATCAGATAAAGGTAATTCCAGTGATCATCAGGATTCTTTCCTGCTTAAAGTTTGGATTGCATGACCTCTGCTTTGAAATTCATAAAGGACTTTTATATATTATTTGATGTTAAAAGTCTTAATGCAATGTAATCAGCACATAATAAAGAATTGTCCTTAATTCTTGAGATTAGATGTCAAGAATGATTAAACAAGCGTCTTCTGTTAAGTGACTTGCTCATATTTTTAACTGCAGAGCGCCACACAGGACAATGGAAGCATTTATGCAAGAAATATAAAAAAGGTATGCATTTCTAGGTTTGGACCTCCCTTGATAGATCTATTCTTTTGTCTTGTTTTAGCATCTGGAATTCCCACTGTGGTAGGAACTCTTCGATATCGGTCTACATGTGCTTATGGTTGTTGCATGTTTTAAATTCTGTTTTTCATTGACAACCTGGTTGGTGAATAGATGCTGCAAAGCTTTTCTCTCTTGTACAGATAGTAGACGCATTACTAAAAGTTTTAGCAAGTGAACCACCATCCTCAGCGCCAAAATTGTTGCATTCAGCTTGGTTTTTGAGAAAACTGTTGGTATTTTTAAATAGAAAGCTAGACGACCATGAACTTGAACTTTTTGAGGTTAGAAATTTACCTTCGTATATGTTTTCTTTTCTGTATGACTACTAATTTACTGAGAATGTGCACTCAGTGTATGTCTCAACTGTATCGTCCATTATCAACCTGTTATCTACTGGGGAGGGAGTTTGTGCCGATACATGAAATGCCTAATTTATTGTGAGGAAACGTGCTAATATGATTTCTGACTGTCAATATCCTTAGAAAGATTGTAATGAATCATTTTCGACTATCTTTGCTAAGAGTAACAGAGATGAGTTTGCTATGAGATTATGTCTTGTGTAATTGGTTGCACAATAAGAATATCTCTTTGCTAAGTTGCACATGTGAATATAATCCAGAAGAAAAAGTAAATAAATAGCCACAAAAAGTTGCAATGTATTTATCATGTCATATTTGTATCCCAAACTTTCAAACATGTTTCCTTGCTTGTTGATAGACGTCATATGGCCTTGCTTATGGGCGTCTATGCAAAGAATTTAGTGGATGCTGGTGTGACTATATTCCAGACATGCTAAGAAATGAATGGGCAAAATGTGAAGCAGGTATGCTGTTCGATTTTACAGTTTGAAGATTGACTACATTTCTGGTGCCAATATAAGGGCTAGGTGATTCCACTTTTTATTACCTTGTAATATGCAATACCATGCAAATATTCATGGTCTTTTTTTTTTTTTGCGGGGATGGCGTAGCTCTTGAAGAATCATCACGGTCCAAGGATCCTTTTTTTGTACTGGATCTTGCGTGGAACCAAATCAGTGCGAGTAGTAATACCAACTTCATCTTGTTTGTGCTGTTCCATCTGTTAACTATCTCTCTTCTCTTGATTTTCTTGCTATCTATTAGCCAAAACCATGAGCTCACCCCTTTCGTACAAACATCCAGACAGGTTGGGTTCTGCTTTTGATTTGCTGCAGATGGTTGATGTTGTTAAGGTATATCCCACTAATCTGGCTCTAATTTCTGCAATAAAAGATTTAAGTTGCAATATTGGCTTATAATGGCTGGAAACATCCAAGAAGACTTCCATAATAAGAAAGAACTGACATGGAAATGTCAGTTATTTTTAACCTGTGTGTGTGGAACGTGCGTTGTACTTCCTTTACTGACTATTAGGTCTGCTAGTATTAACTAACTTGAAATATACATCACTCTATTTTGCTCATTTACGGAGCAGCACTCTATTTTGCTCATTTACGGAGCAGTGGCCCTCAGATTTCATTTGTTGCTTTTCTTCTTGTCACTTGGAGCCAACGTTAGACTCCTCTGCAGTCAATGGTGTATGATGTATTAATTCATTCTGCAGTATTACTTTAGCCACGAACATGGTACCTGAATAATTTTTTTCCCCATGTTAATGTTTTAGGTTTTCGTTATCCTTGTTCAGCTGAAGCCATTTATCTTAGGGGATGGTCGTATTGATAATCCATTTGAAAAGTTGAAAATGAGCTCCTTGCGTTTGTCAGGGAAAAGTTATGCTTCAGATCTTTCATCTGAAAGTGTTGGATCGGAGGTAGCTATAGGTTTGTTTCTGCTCTTTTGAGTTCCTACTAAGTCTCCATTAGATTTATGTGGTCACTTTCTGTTTCATGACTGTTAAGTTTCTAATGTTGCAGGTCATGGAATCCCTTGTACAATTGCATTTTCTGAAGCTGGGTCAAGGGACATATATGTGATACCTGTCTCAAAAGGAGTATCTGGCAAGTTGCTTCTTGTTGAGCAACATCCATTGCAACCTAGAAAAGGAGTTGTAATAGCTATTGCTCCATTGGCTGGATTAAATGTAAGTTCCATATCTGCGACATTCTTTTGAAGTGTGATATTATTTATTGAAGGATGTTGAAACTGGTTTTACAACTTACCGTACCATTCCAAAAATATGCCAATTGGGGAAAATTCAAAGTATCTTTTCTAATTGTAACTGGTTTGGTGCTTGCAATATTCTTGTGATTAATACCAACTTGTCATCAAATCTGCACATGCACCTTGATTGGAATTCTTTATCTGCTGCTGGTAACTTTTTAAATAATTCAGATGAGAATAATCAACTGCAAATTATAGTTAATGTGCTTAGATGTGTTGGGGTAACTGCACATGAATTTTTGAATCACTGTTGCTATGTTAACTAATTAGTTGATATGCCTTGTATTTACTTTATTATTAATAGTTTAATGTAACATTTTGACATACTCGAGTTCTTTTTTATGGAACTTTTCTAAGAAAAAAAATTCTTATCTTTTTGCGTACTGAAATGTATTGGCTGTTCTCTCTTTTGCTTGCGATCATTCAGCTTCTTGTGAGAGTCTTGAAGTGTGTGACAATAGTTGGCTGTGTATAAGATAACAGTTTTTGAGTGACTTGGGCAGCTGATCATTGGATAGCATAACATGCTTCTGCCCTGCTTGGGTTAAGAATTTTGCATGAGCCTAAATGCACAAAATAAATTTTCTTTTGCATCTTGTAGGGAATAATGCCAATAAGTAGTCAAGATTTGTATGCTTTTAACAAATAATTTTTCACGCTATGAACTTCTTGTTTACTCGAGATTGATCCTTATTTACTGACTTTCCAAACAGCCCAAGATAGATGACAACCATCCGACATGGTTGCATCTTCAGCTTAGAGAATTTGAACCAAGTTTTGATGTCAGGGAAGCTAGGACTCTTGACTCAGCAGCTAAAGGAAGATGGACACTTGGATTCTCGAATGCTGACTATTGCAGCGCCGCCTACTCTGGGATACTTGTGGAAGCTAGAAAACAAAGGTCTTTTATCAAGGGCTTAGTTCAGAGGGTTTTGCTAAAGAATTCCTTTAGAAATTTATCAGATAGTTAATAGGATTGGAATTAATATTTGATAGTTTTTGATAGCTAGATCCTAGAAATAGCACCTCTACTTCGGGATTACAATGTTGCAAAATTTCAGTGATAGTATAAGGGTGCGATTGGCAGGTTTGATTTCAAAATCAAATTCAAAATTTTAATTGTAAGGTCCACATCTCTTCTCACTAACAATTTAACTTTTATAAAATCTAAAACAAAAATTTTAAAACTAAATCTTATCCAATCACACCTTAAGGAGGACTTTTCTGTGATAGACTCCGCATCAAATCTTTTGTTTGCTGATTGTCATTGTATCTTTTAATTTCTGTTTCTATCGATTTGTTATTGTCACCCAAAATGTCTTGCTAGAACATCAAGAAAGCACGTCGTGAACATTTTCTTGTTCTTTTCCCGATTTCTGAAAGGAGAAAGAAAATAAGGGGGGAGTGAGAGAAGGCGGACGCAAAAATTCTGCAGAGCTGATTCAGGTAGAAGAGCCAATTAATCTTGCTGTTCTTTTACTGATATAGCAAGAGCTTGAACTAAATGAGAGACGAGTTTGATTATTAGTAGCTTAACAAAACGCAGAACTGTAAACAATGACATCTTTTGGCAAAAGGAGACTGCGGTACGTAGTCCCATCAACTTTGCCCCCATAGTTGTATCATATCAAAATTAGGGCAACTTTTTCTCTTGTTGTCTTTGAAGTCCCTGGCCGGCCAGCCAAATACTACTTATTTAAGTACTATCTCAATTGCTTTCACCCACATGGCTGCGTATGAACCAAAGGTGCGTATTTAAAGCTCAAAAGCATAAAATGAGCAGCCCTTTTTGAGTATATAATGGTTTTTTTTTACACTTTAAATTTTGTGCTCTGTGATGAACTACTTTACCTCAAGCAAAAGGCAAAGTATTGAAAGAAATGTTTCAAAGTTTTATTGCCGTGTAAGATGTAATCTCATTAAGAGAACTTCGTTGCAAACGAAGAAGATTAATAATATTTTGAACTTATAGATAAATATTTAATTTATTATTATCGTTTTCAAGTGTTGGAGAACAAATAATATTCGAACAAATAATACCCATAATTCTGCGTTAGTGCAAATAAAGGAATACAAAAAGAAAGATTAGTAATTAGTTGTTGTACTTTTATAGTAGCCCATTAGAGACCAAGCACGAAAGGATGTGTTGGCTTTCCGAGCGGAGTTATCTTTAGAGAAACCACTTTATCTATTTAGTCGTTCCGGGCGAAAAGAGCATCTTATATGTACAGAACTCGTAAGAACAAGCTCTCTTCATTCAAATGCTTGCTTTTCTGGCGTTGTAGAATAGTTGGCCTTCAAATTATTTGGGTCTTTCTATGTCTTTTTAGGCCTTCAAAGATGGAAGAAGCTTTTTGACTGGAACTCCGAGTACCCATTTTGATAAAAGGACGTATTTGTAGTTTGTATACTAACGGGAATATGAATATCATAACCTAGTAACTGAACAGGCTTCTATATAT
The DNA here is from genome assembly GCA_030512225.1 of Rauvolfia tetraphylla. Classification (NCBI taxonomy): domain Eukaryota; kingdom Viridiplantae; phylum Streptophyta; class Magnoliopsida; order Gentianales; family Apocynaceae; genus Rauvolfia; species Rauvolfia tetraphylla. The sequence goes on from JAJQKT010000033.1 coordinate 1,284,001, forward strand.
AGTTCTGTGCACCTCACATGTATGTGCAGTAACTTACCACTTCAACTGCAGATGTTAAGTGCTTGTGATTCTTGGATTTCTCAATAGGCAAAGTTGCTTAGTCAGTTTGTGGAAAGAAACTAGATGGGAAGGGGGCTGAACAGGAATGCAGAAAACCCTAATCATAAATAAGAAAAACGTAAAGGAAGCTCGTAGAATTTAACAGGAAATTGTGGTGGGATTTTGGAGACATTTCTTCCATGAGAGAAGGGCCTTTGTCATACTCTTTCAGTCATGAGATGCTATCATCTTCTAGGGTCCCAAGACATAAACATTCCTGGGGTTGGCTTGGTGCATATATTGTTGTTTTCAAAGGTTAGTGTGGCAAAAGATATGCAAAGATCAAAACAAAAAATGAATTGAAAATGACTTTGTGAGTTCTCTTCTTCCTTTTCTTTTGATTTCTATTTTTTCTTTTTTTGTTTTCTTTCTGGCTGATCCATCATCATTAGGTTAGTCTAACTTAATTGTTCTTTTTGGAATTACTTTTAGTTCAAAGAGACAATAGAATAAAGGTGCTTGAGTAAACATTAGTTATGTCAGGGGTCTTGTGCAAATAAAAGCCAAAGATGATTGAGGAATGAAAGGGAGATCTCTCGTTTGTTGTGTACAAGAATATTGTTTGCTTGCTTTGTCCATAGAGTAGATTTGCATTTGTTTGACCACCAAGATAAGGTGGGCATTGAACAGCGAGTGGTGTTGCTCTCCTTTCCATGCCATGGCACGCTGAGAAATGAGGCCACTAACCTAAGATGTAATGGGAGAGAAGAAAGTAGAATCGGCCCACAAACTATCCTAAGAAGCTGAGCCAGAACATGAAGAAGAAAGGTCAAAAACATATCATATCCAGTATTGTAGTATCAGTCTTCAACATCATGTTTTTTCTTATCTAATTAACTCTTTTTTCTATCTAATAAAGAAGTATAATTGTTAATGAGTCCAATAAAATATGAAGGAAGAGGCGTCTGTTAAATCAACAACCCTTGTTGAATCATAAAAGCATTTCTGCAAATATAGAAATGAATACAACCCTTGTTGTATCCCTGATTAGGGCAGAAAAGGAATGATACAAACTGCTCAATAGAATGCCTCCTTTCTAGATGCAGTTGGAATCTATATGCACTTGTATATGTCTGAGTAGTCTCTTATAGCAGTTTGAATTTGTCAACTTTTCAATTCAAGGAACAAGGATCATCTCAGCCTTTCTGGGAAGCTATCTGAACATTCTGCTAGTTGCTGTTTCTCATGCTCATGAACTTGTTGTAAATGCAGTAATTTGAAACGTAAAAGTTACTGAAATAATTTGTCCTAAGCTGCTCATTTCGTTACTTGAATGGCTAAGTCATGATTTTTTCTCCTTTAGATTTGAATAAATTAAGGAATGTTAAAAAGCTTCAGAGTTGTAGTACAATATTCTTGGTGTCTCTTCTTGTTGTTTTTGGCAGAAATAGAGAGGGAAGAATGAGAATGTTTTGCGAGGTTCTAAATCCCCATGCATAAAGGGCTTTGCGCTCCATATATATATATATATATATATAATATAGTGTAATCCACAACTAAATGCGATCCCTTTATTCCTTTGTAGTATTTGAGTTTGGAAGGAAATCGTACACAGTTCCCGATTCTTTGAGACAGACAGTCACCCGCCCCACCCCACTCCACTCTACCCCTTGCTTCTCTGTACTGGCCCTCGTAGATTGTGTTATACCATAGAATGGAATAATCCCCTTCCCTCCCCTCCACCCCCCGGGCTGGATCTCCGTCCTGTTTGGAGGCAGCCCATGTTTCAATCTTCAGGCAAAGTTGGTCAAAAGTTCAACTTTACCCATCTTGACTGAAAGCAGTAAAATTCCCAACAAGGTTAGCATAGTCTTTTACTTTGCGCATCATCCACGGAGTTCCACTTTGGAACTTATCGCCTTTTGCCTTATTGAGTTCAAGAGCACATCTCATGCCAGTGTAAAATACTCTACGCCTATTGGGGTGGAAATATGAATTGGGACATGGTTAGATAAGCCATTATATATATACTAAAGAGAAGATTTTGCTGCACATTTGATGGTATCTAGCTAGGCTTCTACCTTTGTGAATTAAATATATATTATTGCATGAAAGGCAGAGTCCCACTCCCACATCCCAAATCCTGAACTGTTGCAGAGTGAGAAAGAGTAAAGCTGAGTTGCCTTTGATACTGATGCATTTCTCCTCCTTGTCAGCACATGCATTCCACTTTCTACTACTCAAATCCGCTTTGGACCCCAAATTTTACCTCTCTTTCAAGAAAAGAACTCCCACCTCCCATATATCATATATTTCAACCTCCTCCTCTTTCCACACGTTCCAAGCACAAATCTGGCCTAGATTTGCAGGTTTCATGTAACTCTAGTACTCTACAGAAAACTAGATCGACATAGCAGCACTTGAGGAAGATTTAGAGCTTGCAAAGCAAAGAATACTTAGCTCACTTGTAGTTTCTGTCAACCTGAATAGGTTCTGTATTTTGTGATTGTCTCTTTCATTCATACAGACACTGTTCCGAGATTTTTATTGATCCCCTTTGTTTCTTTCAGTCCAAAGTCCAAATCATATCCATGAAACAGAGGTTTCCAGAAGGCCTTTAATAAATCTAGAAATTCCTTTCTGTTACTACCGTTGCCATAGAGGCTATTAGCAGTATGAGAGCAGGAGGGTGTACAGTGCAGCAAGCTCTAACGGTTGAGGCGTTAAACGTGGTAAAGCAAGCGGTAGCGCTTGCTAGACGACGAGGTCATGCCCAAGTGACACCTCTTCATGTAGCAAACACCATGCTTGCTGCTTCCAATGGCCTACTTCGAACGGCCTGCCTTCAGTCTCATTCTCATCCCCTTCAATGCAAAGCTCTAGAGCTTTGCTTCAATGTTGCGCTAAACCGTCTGCCTGCCTCTTCTTCTAGCCCCATGTTAGGGCATCATTCTCAACATCCGACGATCTCCAATGCATTAGTTGCGGCTTTTAAGAGAGCTCAAGCCCACCAGAGGCGTGGCTCTATAGAAAATCAGCAGCAACCCCTTTTAGCTGTGAAAGTAGAGCTGGAGCAGCTTATAATTTCTATTCTAGATGACCCTAGTGTCAGTAGAGTCATGAGAGAAGCCGGTTTTTCAAGTAGTCAAGTAAAAAGCAATGTAGAACAAGCTGTTTCTTTGGAATTATGCTCTCAAGCCCCATCCACAAGAAACAAGCCTAAAGAAAATAGCCTCCTTGTCTTGTCTCAACCTTCTCCAACTTCTGAAAGTGCAGAGAAAGCAAGCAAGCCTAGTGCAGCTGATCCCGTAAAGGATGAAGATGTAATCAGCATGATAGAGAGTTTAATGAACGGAAGAAGGAGAAGTATTGTAGTCGTAGGCGAATGCTTAGCTAATATAGACGGTGTAGTTAGAGGAATGATGGATAAGGTTGATAAAGGAGATGTCCCAGAGGCACTAAAGGAAGTGAAGTTCATAAGCGTTCCTCTTTTCTCTTTTGGTCATCGCCACCGGGAAGAGGTTGAACAGAAGATGGGGGAATTGACTTGCCTCGTGAGGAGACTTGTTGCAAATGGAGTTGTTCTATATTTAGGAGATCTAAAGTGGATTACTGATTTTAGGGGTAGTTTTGGAGAGCAAGGGAGAAGCTACTATTGTCCTGTGGAGCACATGATCATAGAATTTGGGAGGTTGCTTAGTGTGATCGGAGAAAATGGAAGGTTTTGGCTAATGGGAATTGCAACCTATCAAACCTACATGAGGTGCAGAAGCGGCCACCCTTCCCTTGAAACTCTATGGGGTCTGCATCCCATAACACTTCCGGCAGGCAGTTTGGGCTTGAGTCTCAGGACTGAGAGGTAAATACAGTTGTAATATGAATCAAAGTTCAGTTACCTGAACGCACTGCAGCATCTCAATCATTCTTGATTAATCTGGTCAAGAAAAGTAGGAGAAAAATAATGGTGGCTTCTTTAGTTTTTCAGTTCAAATACCTGGAAAAGTTTTCATCTTGCACTTCTTTGATTCTAATGTTAGGTATTAGCTCTCTCCTTTTCCTTTTCATAACTTTACTTTATCTCCCTTCGATTCAGGTTGAAAGTAATTCTTTTGCTTTTAGGCTTTTGTTCTATGTATAGTTGATTTTGCACAAGTTTCGAGTTCCTTTGAATTACCCCATTATTAAGATGCTTTCTCAACTTCTAATTCATCTTTGCATCCTGTATAATCTCTCAGTAGTGAGTCAAGGAGTAAGACAGTCGGAAATGGATCTTATAAGCTTCTACTTGATACTCATGGAGGGGAGGAGGAGACGCAGCTGAATTGTTGTGCTGATTGTTCGGCAAAGTTTGAAGCTGAAGCACGAAGCTTGCAAACCGGCATCTCTAGCAGTGAGTCTACGTTATCAAGCCTGCCTTCATGGCTCAAGGAAGAGAGCAAAAGACTCAAAGACAATGATGAGGTTATAATATTGCTTTTTCCACAACAAATAAACCAATGTGTTTCATTACTTTTAACTCCCTCACCCCATCCCCAACATGCTATACACGTCGAAAATTAACTTTTTCCCTTTCAATGATGTCGTCTTTTTCTTCAGAACTCCATGCCAGTAAGAGAACTCTGCCAAAAATGGAACTCATTTTGCAGTTCGTTCCACAAACAAACCAAGTCACTCGAGAGAACTTCAACTTTTTCTTCAACAACATCACCTTCATCATCGACGTCATTCTTTTCATATGATCAACCATTGCATGGCAGCGCTTCGCCACTGGTTGAACCCAAGCAATCATGCAACGACCTTCTGTTCTGGGCTCCCGGAGCTTACGAGAAAACTTGTGAAACGACTTTTAGACTGTACATTAATGAAAGGAAAGAACCAAAGCAAGTTGTTTCACCACTCAGTACTTCCACCCCGAATTCCGCCTCTTCAAGCGATATCATGGAGATGGAGTACGTTCCAAGGTTTAAGGAATTCAACTCTGAGAACCTGAATATCCTGTGCAATGCTTTGGAGCAGAAGGTCCCGTGGCAAAAAGATGTTATTCCTGACATTGCCGGAACCATTCTACAATGCAGGTCCGGAATGTTAAGAAGGAAAGCAAAGCTCAGAAGTGGGGAGGTCAAAGAAGAGACCTGGTTATCCTTCCAAGGCGTCGATGTGCAAGCTAAAGAAGACATTGCGAGGGAATTAGCTAAAATTGTTTTTGGTTCTCATTCAAAGTTTGTATCTGTTGCCCTCAGTAGCTTCTCATCTACAAGGGCTGACTCAACAGAAGACATGAAAAACAAAAGATCCAGAGACGAACAAAGCTGTAGCTACATGGGAAGACTTGCTCAAGCAATCTCTGAGAACCCCCATCGGGTATTCTTGGCAGAAGACGTAGAGCAAGCAGACTTGTGCTCTCAAGTTGGCATCAAAAGGGCAATTGAAAGAGGTAGAATCAACAACTCAAGTGGTGAAGAAGTGAGTCTTAGTGATGCTATTATCATTTTGTCATGCGAAAGCTTCAGTTCCAGATCAAGAGCATGTTCTCCGCCAGTGAAGCAGAAATCAGATTGCTCGGAAGAAGAAAAAACAGCAGCAGGAGATCAAGAAATCAGCCCTTGTGTTTCTTTAGATCTGAATATCTCTTTTGATGATGATGGAGACGATGATCAGTCAATCGATGATGTTGGGATTCTTGAAAATGTCGACAGAAGGATTGTCTTCAAAATGCGGGGCTTGTAGGGAGACCATGTATACTGTTCAAATCATCATCTAATCAACAGTTCTTCCTTTTATGTTTTGTATACTCGGTCCACAGATTTCTTCACCCTTTCTCTCTTTTCAGGTTTTATTAAATTTACATTTGTAAATAGAGAACACATTTTGTCTGCAATTTGATATTTTCATTCTTTTTTCTTAAGTTAGATTCTTTGGATCAGTTTCAATATTTTTGCCGAAACCATACGAGCGATGAGTGTTCCCCTCGCCAACCTTTCCTGCTTAGAGGATTTTCAAGATTTTTGTATCATAAAAACCTCTATACACTTACTCATGAATCCTAAAATCAAACCACGATTTAACACCATTTAAGACCATGCGAATTCATTTCATAATATGTGAAAATGTCATCTATCCATTTGCTCCTAACAAATCATGGTAAAATCGATCTGTATTTTTCATTTGCAAGTTATTTAAAATATATATTGATAATATTATGTTTTCAAAGTTGGTATGTATGTACACATAACAAAGTTATGCTCGTAACTTCTTGTCGCAACTCATTTACCCAGCCAAAAAATAAAAATAAAAAAAGTCTTGTTGCAACTTGTAAGGATCTAGTCTTTGGTGTCCAGAAGTCAAAAAAATTGGCATTGCCATTTTAAAGCATATAACAGCTCAATTGAATTGGAAAGGAATTAAAGATCCCTAAAAAAAGTGATAAAAGCAGTATATTACAAGTAAAGTTGATTAAGAATTCTCTCTCTCTAACACCAAACAAGAAGAAAAACGGAGATAAAGATAGGTCTGTTTCATGAGTTTTTCTTCTAGTTTAAGAAAACTTTACATCAAATGACGACACGGAGCATATGAACACTGAGCCACTAAGAAAGCAACGTTATCAACTAATTGCCGATCTTGAAGCTTCTAATTACTACTTTAACCCCATAATGAAGATCTCAACCTTCATAATTTGCTTGATCATTGACAACAATCTGGAATTTTGGATGCCACTTTGCAACTAATGTCGGTTGGTCTAGCAAAGCTAGTGTCACCCGTTTTGCTTGAGAAAATTTGACAATTTCTGCTCCCGAAAGGTCCTCGAAGAAGAAGAAGGGTATTCAAGTTAATTATCACCGCGAAATATTCAGTTTGAATTATACATAAAATCATTACCAAGACAGCGCCAAGCTCGGCTTTAAACTTCTGATGACTTTTAATCCGTATTTTGTTGTTTGTAATTAATAATATTCCTTGATCCTAATTAGTACAATATGAACATAAATATGATTCAAATTGGATTGGTGGGGGGGGTTGGTTTCTTTTATTAGCTTTTACTTTCTTTTGGAAAGAGGGCTGGGAGGGAGAGGCTTGTGATGTGATATAAATCATCTTTTTAGTTGATGAATGTTGTTTGATCAACTGATGAAGTCAGGGTTAACATATGAAGAAGAAGAAGAATATAGAGGAAAAAACGAAATGATTAAGGTTGTCCAAAGTGGGTTAAGGATGTATAGGCGATAGAATGTAGGTCACAGGGAATAATTGTTGCATTATGGGAGTATAAGTATAGTAAGCTACTAAGGAATGTCGGGAACGCACAAAGTGACAGAGATTAAGAGATGATCCATAACGTAAGGGTTGTGCAAAGGAGAGGCAACTTTTCTGCTTTAGAAGGAAAAAAAGCAAATCTTCCCTAAGAAATATCAAAAGAGCACTACTTTTAATGCTTTGATATGCATTTTGTAAAAGAATAACTTTTCTCCCTTTGATTTTCGAAACCCAACATTCTTATCTCCATAAAGCACGATAAAGTTTTTTAACTTAGAATAATAATTCCTTGGCTACTTACTTCATTTTATTACCCAAAATAAATAAAAAAGGAAAAATAAAACTCAGATAAGAATCTCCTTTTGAAGAACCTTAATAAAGATGTTTTTCGCTTTAGCATCGCGAAAAGACTACTATCTCCATGACTTTAAATTAAAACCTGATTTTAACTTTGGCATAAGTAGGGAACTTGTCGTTTTTTGTGGCTTTTGAAAAGATTAGGGAGATTGAGGAAACGGAGAAAGAAGGGGTTTCCCTTCTTTTTTCTTTCTTCTTTTCTTTGCTTTCTGTACAATTCCCTCACTTAATCACATTCTTTTTCAACCAAACCAGCTTCTTTCAACAAGTTTTAAGACTTTTTTCTTTCTAGTATCTGTTCTATTCATGTATATATCTATTTTACACGTCATTATATTTGTCGAAAGAAAACATCTTCGTCTCGCCCAAGGGGCTACCACCATATCGACATACGTTACAACAAGTGGGATTCGATCGGAAGTTATCTCATCTCTTTTTAACCAACTCGCTCAAACGTAAATAAACGACTCCACGGATTCCCCTTCCTCCTACCGGTATGCTAGAAGTCTGCTCCTCCACATTGAACAACTAGTAGAATTGTGTCGGAGGAGATAAGCATAAGACTTGTCTCGCTCCTCCTTGTTTCGTGTTTCGTTGCGTACCCTTATTTTTTTGGTAGCTGAAGCTGTGAGGAAAGCAATGCTCTTGATGAGAAAGTTCTCATCCAGAACTTCTTGAGTTGAAAAATAACAAGTTAATCCGACAACCTTTTAAGTAAACAATTAACAAGCTATTACCTCCTCCTCTTCCTCTCTCTCTCTCTCTCTATACATAAGAATACAGATGATCTTGACCATAAGACCAGTTACTATTCGATTGTGAAGGAGCATAAAATCATTGAAATAATTGAATTGGATAGTTTCTTTCTATTTTATATCCTCGGCTGATTTATCTGCACATATGGAGCTGCTGGAAATGTATCTAACAACTCACGTTTAATGAAACCTGGAGAGGCAACATCTTTAGATATATTTTAAAATAGGTTAAAATTTTTTAACATCATTTGGACAATTTTTCAGAGTGTATACTCTATAATGCTTGATGAATCAATTATCCATGAGTTTAATTAGCTGTGGATTCGCCTAGTGTGGCAGTAAATCTTCATACCTAGCCAGAGAATAAGGGTATATATATATATTAAAGTTGAGGTAGAATCATTAGGTGGTGACATGTGGACAATTTTAAACTTAATTGAATTCTCATTATGCCAAGTTGCATTGTATGTATTTATGAATGTATTGATTAATGTGCCTACATAAACTCATATAAAGAACTAATTATCTTAATTTTGGTGAAATTCAATTTATGTTAAAATATATGAATCTACTAATTACCTTGATATTAATGATATAATTAATTGTACAACTAATGAATATATAAATAATATTAAACAATAGACTTTTGAATACAATTAATGATCTTGAACTTATCTTAAATCTACTTATTTTATATATATGTCTCTAACTATAAGATAAATACATAAATCTACTATAAAATTAATATATAAATTTATAATTATTATTTTAAATACATAAGTTTAATAAAGTAATTGATTATCATATCTATTAGTAATAATAATATATATATATATATATATATATTCTATTACAAAATTTTTAGAAAAGAGGTAATAGTGGAGCATAAAAGAAAGTTTAAGTAAGATTAAAATATTGAGAGTAAAAAAAAGTAGTTTAAAAGACCTAGAGAAAAAATAGAATTTGAAAGTGATCTTAATTTAATAATTAGAATTTGAAAAGATTTTTAAAAAAAATAATTTTAATACATTTGGATAAATTCAAAAAATAATAATTATATGAAATTTTAATTTATGTTAAATTACATGAATCTACTAATTATCTTAATTTTGGTGAGATATAATTAATTTTACAACCAATCAATCTATAAATAATATTAAACAATAAATTTTTAAACTTTTGGATACAACTAATAATCTTGAACTTATTGTAAATTTACTTATTATATATATATGTCTCTAGTTATAAAATAGATACATGAATCTACTATAAAATTAATGCATAAAGTTATAATTATTGTTTTAAATACATATGAAGCACAACATGATACCACCATCAAAGATGTAGAAAGAAATTTATGATAAGTTATGATTAAAAGAATTAGAAACTATTTTTATCATTTGTGATTATTAGACTAATTTGTTAAGGATATTCACATAAAATGACATAATAATATGATTTTTTAAAATAAAAAAATATTTAGAATGCATTTATCTTACAATAAAAAATAATAAGTATAAATCTTAAATTTTAGTATTAATAAATTACTCGCGCGGTGCGCGAGCATTTGTACTAGTAATATCTAAAGTGACATATTCTCTCCCTATAATCCTTGGCAACTACGAAAATAGTACTCCCTCCCTTTCAAATATAAGGCTATTCAGTGTAGCATATTCTTCTTTTGTCCATAATTAAGTGTGCTATTTTGACTTAATTTAAAACTAACGAGAGTAATTTAACTATAGAAAAATTACTATAAGATCTTTAATGATTAAAGAGGTTAATGATAAGACTTATATATTAGTAAAATTTAAATTTTTTTAAAATTAAGAGAGTAAAAGAAGTTAGTGATGAGACTCTTGTATTAGTAGAACTTACTTATGTTAAATTAAGAATGTTATTAATAAAAATTTAATTAAAATATATAATTATTAAAAATAAATATTTAATTATGAATAAAGAGAGTATGCTATATATATCAACTACCAACAGTTAAATTTTTACTAGCCAGTTAATCCAGAAAACAAAAATAACAAACGTGTACTATCACCCTTTCTCTTGTTTTCTTCTGGCAGGAAAAAAGCGTGGTGATGATCGATCTTTCCGATCCATGATATACCCTGCAAGAAACAGTTGCTTATTTTAGTGACATGTGAAAGCCTTTGAAATTCCCCTCAAAAGGAGGAATTAGGGGGAAAATTTATCCACCAATATCACCATCCATTTCCATGCTCATGCTGTTGCTGGAAAAAAGAAAAGCCTTTTATATTCATATAATGCAGAAAGTGGACAGCCCTTTTAACACCAAAAGCTAATCACTTTTTTCACTCCTCGTGGGTGATATAAATTTGCCTTTTTTTTTTCCTTCTCTTTCTGAGAGTACTTTGATGTGTCCACCTTTTTTGTACCTTTGGAAGCTCACCTTTTCCATTATTGATCTTATTATATACTTATACTAATGACTGAAAAAGACTTGGAATTCCTCCTCTTCATACATATCACATATAGCAAAAATGTCTCAAAGGTACAATTCCACCTTGCTTCTCATTGGCAAAAGGGAAATGATTCGTGTAAAACGCGGAATCCGCTCTTTTCTTTTTCTTTTCTTCCTTCTCTTTTCTTTGGTGTGAGACGTTCTCTGGTAATCATTCATGTCGTGTGTGTGTATATATATATATATATAATCTAAAGTTTTTAACGAATGTTCTTTATTATTGTTATTATTTTGCTGTGGCCGGAGTAATTTGTACTATTCTTGTTCTTGATTCTTAACATTTTTGTTCAAGAGATTATCAGATTTATTTCTGAGAATTATCCTTTTATTAAAGAAAAACTAGTGGTTGGACGATTCTTTTCCATTTTATAGTAATCATTACAGGATGATTCGAATGTTCAATGATAAATAAAGTTGATTTGAGGACAACATCTATGCAAGATCACTTTTGATCAATAAAAGATGCAAATGCTCATTGTTCCGAACAAACTACTATTTTGATATACAAAGCTTTTATCTAAACGATTCCCAGGCACTCATTTTAAGCTTGATTTGGAAATTTTAATATTTTATCCATTACATACCTGGATTGGGCCTTCATGGGGTGACAGATTTTCTAACATAATTTTTTCTCTGGGGGGGGTTGGGTGTTGGGGGGGGGGACTGTTTTTGATAGATCCTATAAAATTATACTTCTCACAGCAACCAATGGGACGAGCCTTTAAAAAAAAAGAAAAAGAAAAAATAAAAAAGCAACGTCTAGGTCAAGTGGACTGGTGCATGCAAGAAATAAATGGACTCAGCAATGTTGGTATTGGCTCATTAGGCCTGATTCACAAGCCCAAGCAAACGATTCAACCCAAATATGGGTGGGTGTATTTGCTTTGCATTCATTTTAAAAATCAATAAATTTCTTTTTTAGAATAATTCACTCCTAATAAAAATATAAATACAAAAATTATGAAATTAAAACATAATCCAAATACATAGAAACTAACCTCAAGTTTAATCCAAAAATAATATTAAAAAGAAAACTAACCTCATGTTTAGTCGAACTGATAAAGAGCGAACTGACCCACAACTTCAATCAATTGAATGGGGGCCTAGTAATTCCAAAGCTTTGGGCCTATGCCGCTAGACCCAACCAGGGTCTACGTAGCGCATATCCAGTGCTAAGCGTCAGCGTCTGACCGGCTTCCTTCTGTTCCCATCCTTAGCTGCAGCTGCCGCTACAAGAGCGTCCGATTCTTCTGCGGCGGTTACATTTTGGTACTAAATCAATACAACATCTTGGTACTAAATCTTCTTCTGTGATCTTTACTTTTGAGGTCGTAGATGGAAAACTGATAAGAGAGGCTTTCAGGATTCTGGTTTATATATGTATATATAATTTCTACCGAAATAAGTTCACATTTTTTCTTCCGTAAGCTTGTTCATGTTTTGACATTGAATCAACAAGGTGAGAATACAGACTGCTGCCATGAAATTTCGCTATTGCCAATATTCTTTTATACTTAATTCCAATATAAATGCACATCTAATTTTGATACGTAAAACTTATCCCAAAAAAACTTTTTTTTGATACGTAAAAGCTGGCACAGTTAAATTGGTTTCTCTGATGATTATGTGCGCTACGATTTCTTGGTATTGATCGGTGCAAAGCTTTGACTGCTGCGGAGGATTGTACCGATTTATGCCCTCAAGCTCAGTATTTCTTTACTAGGGTTCCAGTAGTATTTTCCCTTTTTTATTTCTGCATCTTTATTTTAGTATTTTTTTTTCAAGAAGCTTTCTTTTGCACGTTTGCTTGCATGTTTGTCATTTTATGCATATTTTAATATTCTTGAGTTGATTTTTTCTGGGTTTCTGATTTTGACTTTATTGAATTTGTATCTGGGTCAGATGGCGACTTGAAATTTCGTTTGTTTGGTTCATTTAGAGTAAAGGGGAGCCTTTTCTCGGTTCTTTAACCTTTTGGAACTGTTTGGTTACAGAGGAAGCATTAAAGTTGAGCTGAAAGGAATTTCCAATGACTGTGGGTTGACTCAGATTTGAATCGCTGAAAGGTGCTTCATTTTTCCTTAAATTGCTTGCTTTGTCATTACTGTTTCACCATTCAACTGAGGATTGCTGTTTCTTTGTATTTGTGTCTCTGTACAGTATTACATTTTCTGCTTCACATGATTCTATTACAAGCATGCTTGCGATAAGGGATCCCCTCCCCATTTTCAAATTCTTGGCAATTTGGGGAATTTGGTGAAATAATTGCATTGAGTGTCTTGCCACCACGCGCGCAAATATAGTTCTTTGAATAATGTCTGCAGTTAACTCGAAGAATATCTATTTTCCTGAAATGACTTGATAACTATATAATTGTTAGGACTATTAGTGTTTGGTAAGGAATTCATTCTCTTCCAATTGCTAGCTGTTTCGGTCTTTGGATTCTTGGTATGAGCATCGCGTCAAACCTTTTCTTGTTATTCCTGTTCAGGGTAAGGGAGTTATAGCTGATCTGCAATTAAAGCTTTCAGAAGATAACTCTTGTCATTTTCATTGTTTATACATTTTGGTGGTTACACTTTATGCAGTAAATAGTCTAGGACATAACAGGAAAGGCCTTGGTTTGATAGAATACTAGGAAATCTTGGATTTTGTTCATAAGTTTCAGTGTACAGGAGTTGTTTTCTTCTTTAAGGTATATGAAGGTTTTGGACTTGTGTTGAGATAACCGCAGAAGTCACAGGCATGAGAAACTTCGGTGAATTCATTATATTTTCTGGAGACTGTTTCTTGCTTGAAATCATGCAAGTGTGTAGAATCATCTTGAAACTCTCTGCAAAACTGTTAAATACCTTCCAAATTACATTGCACATTCCCTAAGATTTTCATGCTAATAGATGTAGAAGAGAAAGCGTTTATATTTTTAGCCGTGGAAATTGACTTCAGCTTGGAATAGTAGTCCTAAAACAATATGTAGTGTTTAGCTTTCTTAATGGGAATTGCAAATGGCAATTAGAGATAAGATGACTTTCTCATGAGTGATAACTCCATGTATATTGTATAGCCCCTTAATGTTAAATAGGAGGATAAATACAAAATTCTTATGCTTGAAATTACATCAAATTTTATAGAAAATTCTATTGAAGATATCAGAAAGAAGAGAAGTTAACAGAAACCAAGGTGAGCATGGGGAACATGTCAATGAAAACTGAATTCTCTTTATTGGTTAGCATGATTAAGAGAAGTTGAATAGAGTTTTAGAGATCTTGTTTCACAAAAGAAGGAGAGCACTTGATAATGCTTGATCCAGCTTGGCCCCAAAATTCATTCAAATTACAGTTGTATAAAAAATTTGAAGGATTATGTACACGTTATTAGTGAAGGTTTTGCAGATACTCCTCTTTCCCTTAGCTGAGATAAGTGTTCTAGTCTTGGTGATATTTTATGTGATTTGCTTCTTCCTATTTGCGGCTAGCTTCCAGTAGGAAGGGAAAATATGTAAACAAGCTTGCTTCTCTTGAAACGAAAGTAATATAACTTATATTGTTTACAATAGTAGCGATTAATTTGGTTTCATTTTATCTTCTTGCGTGTGAAATGTCTTCATATGCAGTTAGGTGCGGAGGACCTCTCCTAGAGAGTGTGAATGTGTGTAAATTTCTACGCTTGTCGAATCTCCTAAGTTCTATTCTTGCATAGAAGAAGTGAGTTAGGGTTCTGACTTGGGAAGAATTTTCACAGAGTTGTCATGTTGAGAAGAAACGTAAGGTTGAGGAGAGAATATCTCTATAGGAAAAACTTGGAGGGTAAAGAGCGCCTGCTCTATGAGAAGAAACGCAAAATCAAACAAGCCTTGGAAGGTACTCTTTTTACCCTATTTAATTGGTTGAGTATCTGCTCGTTTATTGAAATGGAGGTGAATTTTGATCTCAATGGTTGATGAACTGACTCTGACTATGGCAGAGGGAAAACCAATTCCAACTGAGCTCAGGAACGAGGAGTTCGCTCTCCGTCAAGAAATCGACCTTGAAGATGATAACACTACTGGTAATGGACCTCTCAATCTCTCTCTTTCTCTATATGTACACGGATATGTTAGCTTTTTCTTAATCTGCATGGATATTTGGTTATTATTTTGTTTATGATCTAGAAAAGCCATCTGCTTGAACTTGCAGTGGGTTTCTGTAGATAAGGTATTGAAATCGAATTTCATGGAAGAAAGGAGCTGACAAGATGTTATTAAAATATTCTTGTACTTTTTAGTGGAAGTATAAAATTGTAAATTTAAGATACAGAAAAGTTTTAACTCAGGTGGACCTGACTATTTTTGCTAATTGAGATATGGAGGTTACATTACATCTGTCTGTGTTGCAATATAGTCTACCAAATTGTATGGGAATGGATCTTAGAATCACTGAGTTGGAAGCTAAATGATACGTTTGAGTCAAAGGTGACTCTTCATTAGCACAGTTTGTGATGCTTGTTGGCCCTCCTATTCATTTAGGAGCTGACAAGGAAGATGTTAGTAAAATATTCTTGTACTTTTGTGTGGAAGTATAAAATTGTAAATTTAAGATACAGAAAAGTTTTAACTCGGGTGGACCTGACTATTTTTGCTAATTGAGATATGGAGGTTACATTACTTCTGTCTGTGTTGAAATATAGTCTACCAAATTGTATGGGAATGGATCTTAGAATCACTGAGTTGGGAGCTAAATGATACATTTGAGTCAAAGGTGACTCTTCATTAGCAACCAGTACATGGACTTGGTACTAGCCAGTGAAATCTATCTCCAGAAATCATAAATGACAGGAATAAGAAGAGAGTATGGCAGCAAGCCCTGTGATGTCTGACATTTTTAACTTCCTGTATTGCTGTTCAATTCTTTTGCCTCTTTTTCTTTGAGCCATGAATTGACAATTAGTCTTAAATTTGGCTACCATACGCAGTTCCCAGATCAACTATTGATGATGAATATGCAAATGCTGCGGAAAGAGATCCTAAAATTTTGCTAACGACATCACGTGATCCTAGTGCTCCTCTCACGCAATTTGTAAAGGTTAGTCTGAGAATCTAATCTCGAGTATGGTAGTACTATTTATTTATTTAAGTCTGGAAAAAAATTACAGGATATTATTTTGATTAATAAATCTTGCCTTTTTCAATCCAGGAATTGAAATTTGTTTTCCCCAATGCACAACGGATGAATCGTGGTGGCCAGGTTGGTTTATACATGGTTTAATTTACTTTGACATTTGCTTTTGTACTTTTATCACCCCTTTCCATCTTTGTTCTCTCCTCCAGAGTGGTGGTATATTGGATGATTTTGGTGACAGATGCAGCTGGATATGGATAACACAAGCTTGTGATTTGTCATCATTTTTCCACATTGTGTTAATATCTAGCAAAATTTTACAGTTATTTGAGATTCTTTTTCCCCCTCATAGTGGTGATTTTTTTGAGCTTTCAAGGGGTTGTTGGATGTAAGGTAATTATGTCTATAGATGCTAAGGTTTACCTAAATAAGTAGCATCCTATTACCTTCTGTCTGCTAGTAAGTTCCTTAAAAGGAGGTAGAACTTTCGTCAATGAATCTGATTGTATAGATTAAGACAAATATAGAAGAAAGCTAGTCTTGTGTGCTGGCTTGTGACAAGAGTAAAGTTAAAAAATGAGATACTATTAATCGTCAAGTAACAATGCCGTGGGTGGAAACTGTGCTTTTATTGAAGTTGTAACCCTTTTATAAATATTCCATCCTGCATATGGACTGGGTGGAAGCATGATTTTGCTAATATTCTTATTTTTCTTGTTTGTAGGTTATATCTGAAATAATTGAAACGTGCCGAGCTCATGATTTTACAGATGTTATATTAGTTCATGAGCATCGTGGTGTCCCCGATGGTCTTGTGATAAGCCATCTGCCTTATGGGCCAACTGCTTACTTTGGATTGTACAATGTGGTAAGCTTCTATGCTCTTTCACTTGTGTCTAATGGAATTGGTTTTTAGTACAACTTATGAATTTGAATATTCTACCTATGATGATCATTTAGGTGACAAGACATGATATAAAGGACAAAAATGCTATTGGATCCATGCCTGAGGCTTACCCACATTTGATCCTTAACAATTTCACGACCAAGGTAGTATGCTTTTCATCTTTTTATTCGTCTTCTTTTTTGGCAATTCAATTGACGTTGTGCCAGCAGTTATTCATTTACTCCTTTTCTCTGAACCATCTTCACTTTGTGCATAAGTCTTCATATGGCTTAAAAGGTTCAGTTCATGGACATGCTAGTACAGGATTGAATGGAGCAATGCAATATTTGGAAGAACATAGATTATAACTGATTATTCTGAATTTGAATGATGATAAGAGGTTCTCTACAATTAAGAAAACTGGCAAGACCCCTAGTATCTTAATTCATGTACAATAATTTATTGTTAAGTTTTTGAAGTTTTCATGACTTGAATGAACTAATAAGACAATGTATTGATGCTGCTCGTATGCCAAATGTAATGCTGTCTCATGTTCATTAGAATATGTGAAAATGGATTCCTGTTTCTTTCATTCATCTAATGTGATAATATGCATATCCTTGCAGTTATAGCTGCTTCATTTTATAAGCTGATTGGCTTTGGTCTTCACCTACCTATGATTTTTGCCGTTTATTCATTATTCAATAAGTTCACATGAATGTTGATCATTGTTGGCAGATTGGTGAAAGGACAGCAAATATCTTGAAGCATTTATTTCCAGTGCCCAAGCCTGACACAAAGCGAATTATCACGTTTGCTACTCAGTCTGACTACATCTCTTTTAGGTTGGTTTCTCTTGCGCTTTTCATGGTACATATTTGGAGTTACTGTTCTGTCAATTGCCTGGAGGTCCGTTTAGGAAAAAATGGTTTTCTGTTGATAGCCTCTGAGATATATTACAATGACTGGGAGCTACCTTCCAATTTAATTATATGTCTATCAAGTTGTACTGGATCGTGCCTATGGATCATTTGATCAGCGTTTTGTTGCAGTCTTGAGAAGTAAAAACTATATCAATCATGGTCATGGTTAATTTGCATTATGGACCATTTTTTGTGGATTCTGGTTAATTAGCCTTTCTCATTTTCAACAGCAACAAAGAAATCATAACTCATTCAATAGATAGGTTTGTTTCTCCATTTTGTGATTGGTTCTGCTGTCTGCTTTTTTGCCAGAGCTATTTTATTCCTAATCTCGTCTTTATTTAATTAAGGATAAAAGCCTTTTGTTTATTTCATTCTCTATTGTCGTAAATCTGCAGGCATCATATCTATGAGAAGCGTGGAGGTCCCAAGTCAATTGAGTTGAAAGAGATTGGGCCCCGATTTGAATTGCGACTTTATCAGGTACTCCCCAACTATAACAATTGTTATAAAGTGGCCTTTATTCCAAAGATAGTGAACCCAGTGTGAACATGGAGGCATTTTTATGTGGCTGACAGCCTTATTTCCCTTTTTCTCTGGTGTTTTCTATGGGGCAGATCAAGTTAGGAACAATGGATCAAGACGAAGCTCAAAATGAATGGGTTCTGAGACCCTACATGAATACATCCAAAAAGAGGAAGATTCTTGGGGATTCTTAGAATCCAAGAAATCTATATTGCAATGACTTTTAGTTTGCAGTAACGAATCAATTTTGTGGGTTTGTCATGTACTAAAATAGTCATCAATTGCATCCCTCCCCCGTCCCCTCCGCCCAAGAAAAAAAAGGAAATTCTGTTCATTTTTTGATAGTGTAAAAACAAGGTAGAAAGAAAGATAAGTGAGGTTTTGTCGTCGTTTACTTTTAATTTGAAGACACAAGGGAAAACAAAGTCATGTTGATGCTGTAGTTGTCAACTCTATGCGTCCTCCCCCTTTTCGCCTTGGGCAGCGTTTTCAGTGTGAGATTTTTTGTATTATTATATTTTTGTTATAGGATTTAATATAAAATTTTTATTTTTTAAAAGAAATAATTTAGTTTTGTAAAATTTAACGTAAAAATTTTAAATTTAAATATTATGTAACCGTTCAAATTGATGTGTGTTTTACAAAGGATGGTGCGACTTAATTTGATTAGGTTTCGGATTGAAAATTATTAATATTTAGAGGCTTATAAAATCTCTCCCTGCAGAAGGGACGCCCTAATGAGAAAAGATGGAATATTGTATTTCGATTTAGACGTAACGTAAATGCCCTTTGCTTAGGCTTCAAGCCTATAACGCGTCCCATGTATTTTCCTTTCTTTTAGTCAAAATTGAGTCACACTTGTTAAGATAAGACAATAGATTAGAAAGTGCAGCTGAAATTTGACTAATGCTTCTATCTTTAAATTGTAAATATCATTATTGTATGAAATAAGTTAAAGAAATCAAAAATTTTAAATTTAATGCAAATTATTTTACCAACCGATTTAACTGCTGATTAGGATAAAAAACGATTATTGGTGTGGCCGCTGTTTGCTTTCTGTCCAATTGCTCCATTAAAAGAGATCATCAGCCCATCACGATGTTGGGCCCCTGTTTCCCAATATCAAAAGCTCCATTCCACGTGGATCGCAAAATTCAAAAACCCATCATAGGCTCCCCTCTTTTGACAAATCATTATTTTTTATTGTTAATTAAAAATTTATTAATAAAAAAAGAAAAGATTACACAACTGAATTAAAAATTTATGGTAACAAAGAAATATATATTACACTTTATCAACTATAGATAAAAGAAAACAAAATAAAACATATTAAAATCATTTTATCGGTACTTGCAAGAACTATTTTTATCTCTTCTCTTAAAGGATGATTTGGAAGACTCTGGATATATCAGTAATTTTAAAAATCACTTGTGAAGTAAATAAAAAATCAAGTAGATTGTCTAGATCTAAAATGAATAAAGAAAGAACTCTAAGAAGATGAAACATCACATGAAGATCGGTAAAAATACAAACTGTAAAGTTGAAGATTTTGATGAAAACCACTCGAGAAATAAATTGTACTGATTTTGAAACAAAATAAAAAGATTGGCTGACGAAAAGCTGTAGAAAAATAAAGATCCGGCTAAGCTTCAAGCTCCGGTCTTGCCCGTAGGAAATTGCACACGACTGAGACGCAAAGGTGGAGAGAATTCGTGTAGAAAGAGAAAGAAGAGAGAGAAGAGTGGTTTTTAATTTGTTAATGGTTCAAAGGGCACTTTTTTTGACAAATCATTCACAAAATTTGTTTCAGAGCAACATAATTGCCCAGCCCAATTAATCCATCCTAACACTATCTGTGCACACACATTCACCAACCTAAACTACATGCATATGTTACCTACTGCCTTCATTTCCACTTCTTGAAATGATAAGACACCACTAATCCATGGCTCATCCATTAATTCTAAATGCCATAATAGATGATATTTTCATCAAAAAATTAGCATCCCTGGGGTTCGCGGTGGTGGAGGACTAGATTTTAAAAAAAAAAAAAGAATTCTAGTTGTAAGATATTTAATGAAACCAGAGTTGGAATTAAGATCTTATTCAAAAAGAAAGATCTCAAATATTTGAAGTTTCTTTATGTATATTATATGGATGATCTGACCTGCAAAGATCTTTATCTCGAACTCCATTGAATTTGAATGGAGGAATGTATTTATTGTATGAATCATACTCTTTCAATTATAAAGAGATATTTTGTTGATTCCTATCTTTGTATTTGGAAAGGGATCCAAATGATGGAAAATTAGTCCAATCCAATTTTTCTTAAATTTTCTATTTTAATCAACAAGCTCTTACCGGACTTATAGATTGATACTAAAGAAGGCCGGACCATTTTATTATTATTATTTTATTTATTTTTATTCAAAAAAGAAACCATTTTGTTAAATGTATATGCCCTTTCTGGAAATGTATTTTAATACCTGAAAGTTGGATAAGATGGCTCTTACGTAAGATTTATATTGCCTCCAATTTTTATGAAATACAAGATGCTCATTGAATGATAAGAAACTAATTTTCACTTATACAATTTCAGATATTTGAAGATTTTACGTTCTCTTCTAAATTAACCAGAATAATATAAGTCTTGTTTAAATTTTTGATAAGCTAACAAAAAAAAGATAATTAGGGAATAGTTAGAATTCTAGCATCCGATTTATTTGGATTGGAAGATAATTATTTCAGATGAGCCAAACCAATAGGGTGAGCCAGAAGAGTTTTGTATCATAAAGTTTGCCTTTGTACAACGCTCATTAGTTAGATGGTTCTAGAAAGTTATGTAGGTAAGAAAGAAAAAATCAAATATAAAAGAAAATACAAAAAATGAAAGGATATTTGAACTAAATCTTGTCTATTTCAATTATAAAGTTACAATTTTTATAAAAGATGTTATACTATTGACAAAAATTATACATAATTATTGATTACATCTCATAATAAAACAACTAAACCTATATATAGATAGATAAAATAAATACTACACTAGTAAGAATCGAACTCTCAATTTTGTAGTTAAGAACTTTCATATCTTACCACACAAATAAGGCATCATTAGCAATTATAAAGTTGTTAGTTTCATTATTTTGTGTGTACTCACCATAAAATATGTTGATTGTGTCTTCAAAAAGAGTATAATATTTTCTATTTTGTAAACTTGGGTATATTTGGAATGAAAAATTTTTACTTTGAATATCGCTTATTCTTTTATAAAAAATTGTCTCTCACAAAACTTAAAGTAAAAAATCTCAAATCAAAACACTATCCAATTCCACCCTATAAATCTTCAAATAAAAGTCATTATATTTGGAGGATTTAAATTGAATATTTGTCTGAAATTTTTTATCTCGAGAGTGAAAAATAGAATGAATTATTTGTTGGAAATAGATTGACTTTGAAAATGAAAACCAATTTGAACGCGGAACATGTTAGATGTAAACGTTTCGCTTGCTGCAATAGAATAAAGCCCCCTTCGTGGACTCTGTACAATATGGCCGCATCTTTCCTTATTTATCCCGTAATCCACAATCACTTTCGTTATCAAAAGTCTCCAGCTATGCCTTTCAGATGAAGCATCTGCCGTAACGACTTCTTCACAAATACGTTGTTTATTCTTTCTCCCCCTCTCCCTCTCTCTCTCTCTCTCTCTCTCTCTCTCTCTCTCTCTCTCTCTCTCTCTCTCTCTCTCTCTCTCGTTTTTTTAGTTCTGTAGATCTATAAATTAGGAAGGTGAGATTAAATAAAATTTATATTTTAAAAATAAATTATTTATAAAAAATAGTGTAAAATTTAAAATAAAAAATATATATTAAATTTTAGAACGGAGCTTAATTCAAATACATCATAAGTTTAAAAGTAAATTTTAAAAGTATTTATTCACAACAAATAAAATATAAATATAAAATTATAGTTTATAAATTTGATGACATCTTGTAGGCGATTATTTTGATAACTGACTATAATTTTTTCCCTCTTTAATTTCACAATAAAGATCTTTCGAACGAAATATTAAAAAGTAGATATAGGGGGATGGAAAATTAGCTCATCTACTACCCCTTCCCATCTGATGCCACTCGGGGAAGCATTTCAGATTCCCCCACCCCCACCATTCAATATTTATGATAAAATAAATAATAAAGTTGAGATTGAATAATATTTTAATTTAAGATTTTTTATTTTAAATTTTGTAAAAAAAATTATTTATAAAAAAAGATGTGAGATATAAAGAAAAAAATTTATATTAAATTTTGTAAAGAGATGTTATTTAAATAAATTTAAAATAATTTTATTTAGATTTACAATTTTTTGACCTTTAGACAAGTTCCCATCTACTGTATATTCTCGTACGTAATAGAAGTTGAATGGTATACATTTGCGTTCAGATATTTTCTAAGGGAATGGTGCGACTTCTTCCGGAACCATAAAAAATAAAATAAGTTAAAAAAAAAAAAGAAGAAAAAGAAAAGTTGGAGCAGTCTCCAATTTCAAAATTTGAAATTTGAACGCTTGGAGGGCCCACTGCGCATTACATGATGCATAACGTACACCTCCAGCAGTAGCATTGTCTTCTAATGTAACGTTCAACCGTTGTGGTTGCTTCTGATAAACTACTTCTGATAATCTGCATTTAGTAATATGTGATATATCAATTGAATGCCTTCAAACTATACCCCAGTTAACCTTCCATTGTCCAGACATCAACAACCGCCATTGAAATGGTCTAAATCCAAAATCAAAGCACAATAAACTCATTATTTATTTACAGAAATGCATACAAAAAGTGTATCCATCAGAATAACAATCAAAAGGAGAATGAATCGGCAACAACCTCTCGTATATACTAAGCTAAGCAACAAAAGAATATAGCCATAACAATATATATCACCTACGCATGGTGATCAGAATGGATCATGAAAAAAATGAGATAGCGATGATCCAGAATAATCGCAGCTGGAATTCGACTACCAATCCAGGCCACACCTTTCAGACTCGAAGGTGCCAGACGATCTGCCATTCGAATCTAAGGGGATTCGCAGATCGCATTCAATCTTGGGCTTGATTTTTGGGGATTTTACCCAACCGAACTTCAATCTGATGCGGAGGTAGAGCTTCACTTCGATGTCATACATGCCGGAGGTCCTGTCCTGGTTGTAGTTGGAGATCTCTTGGCTTCCGAGCGTCAGCACTTGCTGGCCCCTGAACACAGAATGCAGCTCGCTCGTGTTCTTGCGGCCCTGATAGAAGGGATCCAACTGCACGCTGGAAAACCTTTGGCCTTCGTATGAAGCCCTGGCTTCAATGCTATCGTAGTATACTCCGATACGCCTGTTAGGATTTCTGATGGTCATGTTGAGGGCCAGATTGTAGTAAAGCGTGTTGTTGGTGGTGGAGAATTCGAACTGCGTGAGCTCTGCGTCTGTGGCGTAAAACTTGACCCTGTTGGGGCGGAAGATGAGCCACAAGATGACTCCTATGACAGCAACAGTGATGACAAGGCCCACGATAATCTGGCATACGCAGCCCCAGATACAGTTGAAGAGGCAACCGCAACAGCAGCCTAAAGGGTTGCAACCGGAACCACGGCCGGGGCGGTGATAAGATTTCGACGGAGGCGGTATTGAAGGGCCATAATAGGCTCCGTTCAACTGGGGCTGTTTGGGCTCCGCCATGATTGAGAATGGGAGGGACAAATTACTGGCAGAAGGGTTTGCTTTTTCAGTGGAGTACGATATTGATATGGGGAAAAAACTGATGAACTGAATTGCCAATGGGGGAGTTGAAGGTGTCTATCTATATATACACACACACTTCGCATTCTTGAGTTGGAGTTGGAATTGGTAAGCGGCGGGCTTTTCAGTGTAAGGCCGCGGGTTGCAGCACGGATGGACCAACAGGCCGTGTTTTTTAATGCTGAAATTCACGGCTCACGCGGTTGCTTTGTGGATTTTCTTGGACACGTATTGGAGGGATAGTTCTTGGTAATTTCGTACCTCACCAATAATCACCATAGTCATTGACTTCTTGTGATTTTTTTTAATATGAGAGTCAAGTTGAATTAGAATTAATAAAAAGGTTAATATTAATAAATTATCTTAAAATTTGTGGTATATTTAATAAATTATAATATTAATAAATTATTTTTGTATTACTTTACTCTTTCTGTTTAGACAATGTTAGTAATTTTATTTAAATTAATTAAATATTTTATAATTTTTATTTTTATTCTTGAATTGGACTAATTTAAAAAAATAATAGTATCACTAAACTCTCTTAACGTTTGGAGTTATTTTTACTTTTATCCTAGTATATTATTTTTGTATCAATAAACCATATCTATGAAATTCAATTTAACAATTTTATTTATAAAAAATTTCAATGCCTAAAATAATTCAAAATTATTTCAAGATAGGATTGAGAGTATAAGGTGAGATTGAGTGGAAATCATAAGTGTTCATTATTTAGTTTCAATAAAAAAATAAAACTACATTGGATTATACTTCTATTTTTTTAATAAAAATTTGTCTGATTTAGTTGGGTTTTACAAATTTAATACAATCTTAAATCTTATTTTTATTTTAATTTATTAAAATTGAAGTGAACCTAAAATATCTTTGAAATTGTCAAAAATTTTTGATTTTTGGTTCAAAATCGAAGCGGAATAAAGAATTTTATTGAATAATTAATAAATTTATTTTTAAGAAATTAAATAAAAAATTTTTTGATTTAAAACCGAACTAAATTAATTTATTTCAATTTTATTTTAATGCAAATTTGGTTTAGTTTCATTTTTCATGAAATGTTTGCAAAATCAAATTAAAACTATAATTTCAAACCTAAACTCAATGAACCAACTTAACACAAATAGAGTCGAGATAGAAGTAAAACATTACTTCGAGAATGGATATTGATAGGAGTTAAAGGTCGCAAACCTCAATATGAGAGAAGAGAAAGGAAATTGCAAATTTATCATGCGAATGAAGACACGTTAACTTTGTTCATAAAAAATGAAAGATAATTTTTTCATTTTATCCTTTTGTTAAAATTAATAATCAAATTTAATGATTTATGAGCTAAGTAGATACAAAAATAATGTTATAGAAAAAATTAAAACTTTTTCAAACTTTTATGGTAGCTAAGTGATATTATCTTTAAGGACAACAAAGATATTTTACGTGTCCATTAATAATTGTTATACTAGTGTTAAAGCCAGCGCATGCGCGGATATTTATCTACTTATTTTTTTAATAATAAATAGTATATTTTTTTAAAAAAATAATTGATAGATAATATTATATTTAAATTTTTGAACTTCTTGTACTCTATTAATATAGAAGATAAAGTGTAGCTCATTATTAATATTATTTACTAAAATTTTTTTAATGGAATCAAATTTTATTTAAAATTTTAGATATAAATCTTTTCAAATTCTATTAATTGAAGTAAGATTCAAAAATCTTTTTCATATGCCTTTTTTAGATATAAATCTTTTTAAATTTTATTCATTGAAGTAAGATTCAAAATCTTTTCATATGCTTTTTTAGTTATAAATCTTTTCAAATTCTATTCATTGAGGTAAGATTCAAAATCTTTTCATATGCCTTTTTTGACTCAATATTTTAATTTTATCTATATTTTTGTTATTCGTCATTAGTTATGAATGAAGTCATTACTACTATTGATGTTATTGAGTTATGTGTTTAAAGTTATGTACTTAAACTAAGAAATAAATTGAATAAAGAGCTATAGTTATATATATATATAAGATAAGTTCATAATAATTAGTAGTATTAAAAAGTTTTAAAGTTTATTGTTTAATATTTAATATTATTTATAGATTCATTGTTTTTACAATTAATTACATATCATTAAACATTAAAATGATTAGTAGATTCAATGTACTTCAAATGAATTGAATTTCATGAAAATTAATGTATAGTTATTAAAAATTAATATATAGTTAAATATTGTATTTATCTATGAATGAATTTAAAAACTTTATCTGAACTCATTGATATTGTGAAATAATTAAAGTCTATCTTCTAATATTTATTTAACTTCATGTTCAATGCATAGTTTTTCTATTAATGAATGAAGGATATGTATCTCATTCCATTAATTCAATTCATTGTATGTACAGATAGTTTTTCATCATAAGAATTAATATGTTGAATCCATTGTATTAAACATACAATTCACTTAATATAGTATCTAATATTATTTTTAAAAACCATAGATAAGATGATTAAATATAGATATGAGTTAATGTGGGTACATAAATCAATGAAGCAATTAATTCTAAACATCCAACTTGGCATCATTAGAGTGAACTAAAGCTTTAAAAATTTCACATGTCACATTCTCATGATTCAACCTTAACTTTAATATATATATATAGATTTGACTAACTAATGATTTATGGGACAAAGTGATACAAAAATAACATTATGGGGATAAAGTAAAAATGACTTAAAATGTTAAGGTGGTTTTGTGATATTAACTCTTAATAAAAATAAAAAAGATACTCTTCTTGATATAGTTTCTTTTTTTAATATATAGCAGCGAGAGAAATATGAATTGATTTCAAAACTTATAAGGCGATAAAAGAATTTATCTCAAAAAAAATATTAGGATATTAATTGACAGCTTGAATTTTGAAAATTGAATATTTAATGTTGATAAATAGGTTAGAATAAAAATACTTTTCAAGCTATAGTTTTGTTGCAATTATACCCTCCTTTTAGAAAATAAATGATTATATTCTTTCCAAATTTTATACATCTTTCAAGCATACCATTCCATTCAAAATGTAATATGACATCTACATTGACTATTTGAGAATGACTTAAATAAATGTACAGAAAGAAAACTTTTGAGGAGTTTGAGAAAAATATATTTTAAATTTGTTATGAATTTGTTGACGCATGATCGTTGTAAGACAAAGAAAATAATAATACTAATGTAGAGAAGCTTTAATAAAAGAAATTATAATGTAGAGAATAGGAAAAACTATAGAGAGAAAATAGAGAGAAAGAACAAGAGATCTTTATTAATTCTCTGAGAGTAAATCAATCAATGAATGAGTGTATACAACACCTCAGTCTAGAGCCCTATTTATAGGGTTCAGAGTACATCCAAATCATAATAGGTATAGGGTAATCGTAAGAGAAATCCCTATCACTAATCAAAGATATGATAGAACTCTACCATCTATCTTACTGGGATAGTTGGAGTATCTTTATAACTCGATAATAGACATCCATAATAATATTAATTTCATAACACTCCCTCTGGATGTCCATTGCATAAGAGTATGCATCGTTAAAACCTTACTAGATAAAAAACCCAGTGGGAAAAACTCTAGTGAAGGAAAAAGAGTACACTACTCTTTATGCCATATTTACTCCCCCTGATGAGATAATCCTTTAAGGTTTCTTAACCACCGCATTCAAATTTTGTGCACCAATTTATCAAATATTGCGGGTGGTAATGCCTTAGTGAATAAATCTGCCAGATTGTCACATGATTTAATTTGTTGCACATCAATGTCACCACTCTTCAGGAGCTCATGAGTAAAGAAAAATTTTATCATATCTCCTTAGATATATTCCAAACTTTATTATCATCCAACAATATAGTTGGAATTCCTTCTCATAGGATATATATTTATCTCGAATACATTAATCATGATCACATATATTCTCAACCAATATCATGAATTTCTATAAGTTGAAGATGTGACTATTATAATCAACACATGCCTATAAATGCATAGTTTATGTGGATCATATAGGTAATTTATACCTTACATATCCATCTCAACAGGAGTTGGATTTTCTCAATATTCAAGATAAACTCTCTTAAGGAGATATCAAAAGGCAAATATAATGTCAGTCTCAAAATTCATTGGGTAGAGAAGAATTAGATAGATATCTACTTGTATGTGTTGACAAGTGTATTCATGCACTCAATTGTATAATTGTGGTACTTCAGACCAAAATAGTTCTTCAATATCCTTCAATAGATATAAAGGATCTCGCATATAATAACCCAATGACAATTGACGCGCTATGTTTATGTGAAACATCTTCAAGATGTTCAATCAAAACAAAATGTTGACTTTTCATAATATTGATCACAATACTTGCTCCTCTAAATTCTTCAGGGAAAAATATCTCGATCATCAAATCATTTTTCTCTTTTGAGGATTTTATTTTCAAAAATCAAGAGATTAATCACGCCTTAGCGTATATAAAATTCATATATTTGTCCCTTGCAGGACATTTATCTAAATAAGAATATCTATAAGTAGAATGTTATATTGACTAACTCTACGAGAGTTAATCAATATGCAATATTATATAAATAAACAATATTTTGAACTTCTAGTTCATTAATACTTTAGTGCATAGATCAAGATAATGAAAGTTATAAATGATATCCTCTTTAATTGATGATTTTCTCCCCCTAATGTGGGGAACACTATGCCAATCAATAGATTGTACAATGAGGATATCTTCTAATAAAGAAATACATATAGCAAGTAAAGCTACATATAGAATTTCTTCATATATGGACATACTCAATCATTCTTTCAATAAAAATTCACTAAGACAATCTCATTATGTTCTACAGGAACAATTATATGCTTCAGGCATATTGAGTCCATCAGGGACTTCAAATATAAGCTCTGTTATCAAATGATACAAATATAAACACATATTAAGTGTCATCATTCACTATTATATCCACCACTAGAAATATATTTCTTCGTTATCAGTGCTGTGTCTTACGAAGAATCATACATGCCATAACTCATAGTAATATTCACTTTTGTGGTTTCGCATTTTATAAGTAAATATTAATTGCTATCTCTTTGGATTACACTTCAAGTATATTATTCCTGCATTTGAGAATACATGTACACTTCAAGTGTACTTGTGAATAGTTTAAACTTTTCATATTTCTCATGCGAACTTTATCATTTTCGAGTCCATGGGATCTCGATTTGAAAATCCTCAATATATTATGCGCATTAATATCTTTAAAGTCATATACTTGTACGGTTCCAATAGTTTTCAATCATGTTGAAATCTCATCATTTATCATAGTTTTAGATTGTATCAATTTCTTACGAAATAATATATCAATGATGTTTGAGGAAAATTACTAGAATTTAAATCTCTCAACTTTGGTGGCGAGACTCGTCTTGCGATAACGTGTTATGAATTTGTTGACGTCGCGATCGTTGTCAGACACAAGCAAAATAATAATACTAATGTAGAGAGCTTAATAAAGAAATTATAATGTAGAGAATAGGAAAACTATAGAGAGAAAATAGAGAGAAAGAACAAAGAGATCTTTATTAATTCTACTGAGAAGTAAATCAATCAAATGAATGAGTGTATACTAACACTCCGCCTAGAGCCCTATTTATAGGGTTCAGAATGACATCCAAATCATAATAGGTATAGGGTAATCGAAGAGAAATCCTATCACTAATCAAAGATATGATAGAATCTCTACCATCTATCTTCCGGATAGTTGGAGTATCTTTATAACTACGATAATAGACATCCATAATAATATTAATTTCATAACAAAAATTTATGTTTTTCCCTCATTTATTAGGAAAAATTGTTTTCCTTCATTTGCTAAAATAATTTATGTTCTTTTGAAAAATTACTCACTCCCTTTGTGAATATGAGGCATATACATTTTCTTTTTTTTTCCAAAGTAATGGTAGAACCTCATATTTGATATAAGTATTTAGACAATTCATTAATTATGTAATTTCTAATGGAGAAATGATATTTTCACTCTCCTCTTAACTTCTTTCACTCTCCTTTTTGATTAACCTTAATACTCAAAGAAAAATTCAAAATTTTAAATCAAGTGTTGTTTAGAAAAACTAGTTAGAGATATATTAAAGTCTTTTAAAAGTGAAAGGGGAATGAAAAAGTTAAAAATGAATGAGAATATCACTTTCTTTCTAATAATAGAATAATAATATAATCAATGATCAAGTTCTAACTCATAACTAAAAACTTCAAGAATTCAACTTTACAAAAACCAAAGGCAAATAAAGTAATTTAAAGAAATTACATTTTAAATTGTCCATTTGAACTATAAGAAAACTTCCATAGGTATATCTCAATAATTGGTTTTTGTCTATTAATTTTTCTTTCTTGAAGTTGCCAGATTAAAATAAAATAGAGATTCTTTACTATTAATCGAGTTAACCAATTATTGAGATTTCATTTGAGATACTATTGGCGAGCGGAACAACCCCTCTCCCCCCTCCCCTCACCCTCCACCACCCCCAGAAAAGAAAAGAAAAAGAAAAAACACAAAAATGTCTCTTTTTTTTTCTGAAGGCACAACGAATATCAGTGTACATTTCACTAACGCATGCTTGCATTCATCGAAAAAGGTTAAGGCGTGATTGGATAGAGCTTTGGTTTTGAGATTTTCTATCTTGGGTTTCGGGAGAGAGAAATTTTTCCGAGAAAAAAATGAGATGTGAGATGAGAAATTTGCATTGGATTACGTGTGGAACCCAATCCAAGTAAACCCTAAAAAAATAAGATACATGTTTGGAGATTCCCAATGTAAAATTTGTTGGTTACAGGAACCTTCTTAAACTAGCTTAATGCAAGATATGGTGAATTTTTAGACTTTTTTACATCTTTTTATTTGAATTGAGTTTAAATTTATTATTTTTATTTTAATATTTATAAAAAATAAATATTTTATTAAAAAAAATATAATTTAATTGTATTTAAATTTCGAATGAAACTCAATTTAAATAGACGGAGAGAGGTATAGCAGTGATATTTTCCCATTCAAAATTGTTGGGAATTTCACTCGGTCTCTTTTGAAAAGCCCAAAAGGCCGAGACCATACGTCAAAGATGAGTTTGCAGGCCCGCCGGCGAGCTTTACAAAATCTACCCCAAATCTTGAAACTTCCAAGTTCCAATTGATGCATACGACGATTCCCTGGAAAACCATTCCCCAGTAAAAGACGAACATTTCTTTGTTAACGTCACTTCCAACAAAATGAAAGATACTTTCGAATTTGAGGAAATATGGCAGTGAGGTAAAGTTTAAGAGAGTTTTTTCATACGTAAATTTTAAAAGTTGTTTTTAAGTACATAATTTCAAAAAGTATTGTTCTCTAAAATTATATTTCTTGTTACAAAATGAGCAAATTAGCAATAAAGCTTAGTTTGGTTCGGAAGAAGAAGGGAAGGGGAGGAGAAGAGATATTTTTTACTTTTTTAAGGGAGATATATTTGTATTTACTTTAGTTTTGTTTAGTATGCAGTGAAGAAAAATAAATTAAAAATATTTTTTCTTATTTAATTATACGAAAAGTGAAAGGAGAAGAGAAGATATTTTATTATATTTATAAAATTATTCTATCTTTAAATTAAAAAATTATAATAAAAATAAAAGTTAAAGATATAATAATTTTTTAAATATCAAATATTTTTCAATCCTTCTAAATCCTTCTAAAAGTAAAAAAATTAGAATTGCTAATGTGAAAGAATATTCCCTTCTACATTTACTTTCTTTCTTTCTCTTTCTAACTAACTAAATTAAAATACCTATTTATTTATTTTTTTTTACTTTTCTTATCCTTTTCCTCTCTCTTTTCTGTCCAACCAAACTGGCCTAAATGTGGTGTATGACATACGTTTAGGTGCAATTTGCGTTGGACGTATGTTGAGTGGGCTTAGTCTCAAATAGAGTAAATTGAAGATAAATGACTAAAAAATGTTAGACAATTTTAAGGGGTCTCTTTCCATCACACAATAATTAGCCGACGGTGAGGTTGGGAGTGTGAAAAGGACCGCCACGAAAATACCATGTGCAATAAGAACCCCCGTCCTTCATTCCCAATCCCAGCTCAATGAAAGACCACATCGACTACGCATACTCAGTTATTCATTATTATTTTACCAGTTTATTTATTTCCTTTGTTGAAATTATGATCTTCATTTCTATTTTTTAAAAAAAAATAAAGGAAGTAGGTGAAGCAGCACAATCGAATCAAAGCAGCAT